>CM068378.1:1452000-2734000 GCA_034770075.1 Aralia elata
GCGAAGCCTTGGAATGAGAGGTGTGATGTTGCATTCCCTTGTGCTTCACAAAATGAAATTGATCCTTCTGATGCCATTAATTTGGTCAATTCAGGTTGTCGTATACTTGTAGAAGGTAGTTTCTCAATATATTGAGTGAGCTTTGTAGCCTTGGAATTTTCTATTTTCTTGTATAATTATATTATTATTATTATTTGTCTTCTTGTGACTGCTAATTATGTCTCAATTCTGTTTAGGTTCAAACATGCCCTGCACCCCTGAAGCAGTTGATGTGCTGAGGAAGGCTAATGTTTTAATTGCTCCTTCCATGGCTGCTGGTGTAGGAGGGGTATCAATTTTTTTTTACCTTTTCTACCCTATGTCTAGTATATGTGCTCTCAATCTGTTTAATGACGATGCAGTTAGTGGAACAGTTGTCAATAATCTCTTTTATATGGGTCAAACTTATTATGTTCAAAATCATTTTTCATTCATCATGTAACTATCGGCACTTCCAAAATATAATGACACTATGATGGAATCTATCCCCCATCTACTGATGACTTACAAAAATCTCCACTCATGGGACAGGGTTCTTAATTCTATTCCGATTTGGTTTTATTATATTTTTGCCTCTGATTAGTAGTATACCAGTATCTTATTTTTCATGAGTTATGTGAGTACGACTTTGAGAATTCGTAATACACACATCAATAAATGGGATAAGACAATTCCTGGCAACGAGAAAAAGGGTTAAGACGAATCAAAAGGGAAGACTTCTTGGCAGCAGAAAAAGTGGAGTGGTGGACAGTATAAGATATATCAAGGGGGTTTTATTTTGGGGAGGGGGGGAGGGGTGTACAAGGGCCTGTTTGTTTCAGCTTTTTTTTTTTCCAGTTGTTTCTTAGTTGGTAATTGATTTTGGGCTGTTTTTAAGTTTTATAGGGAAAATTTAAGTGATTATGACCAAAAAGCAATAATCAGGCTAGAGGGCTGCTCTTCAAATTATTTAACAGTTACTTTTTTAGCTTATCTATTTTGACTATTTTGCCCTAAGAAATCAATAGCAATACTAAGAGTACCCTTATATAAGAAACAGTTTTAGGAATTGATTTATACTACTTCATCAGTTATTTTCAGCTTATACAAACATACCTTCCTCAGTTCCGAATTAGTTCAACAATCACCTGTAATCAAATTATAAGCAGAACTCACATTTTCAGCCGTTATTTATGGCTGAAACAAACAATCACAATATATAAGTTTGGGAGTTAGGGGCGATAAATTTCATCACAACACAACTGCAAACGTCAATTATTGGCAATATATGCATCAAGTGATTAAACAGGATCCCAAAGAAAAGGAAGTATATGCATATATATATTTTTTAAAAAAAAACTTAAATTGTTGTGCTTCCATGTTAATCTTTAGAGTTAATTATATATTCTCAGTTGTTTATGTTTATGCTGCTCTTGCTTGGTTTTCCATCCACTGTCCTCCCAAACTGTATGCCGGCTAAATTTATGATCACTGAAATTCAGGTTGTTGCTGGGGAATACGAATTAAAAGAGACCAATGTAAATTGGTCCCCTGAGGACTTTGAATCTAAACTACAGGTGACAACCCATTTATTCAAATTTCATGTTAATGGTGTTGGTTATCTGTAAGTGCAAGTAGCTGCTGCATTTGTCAGGGCTTCTAAGTGGGACTTCTTTATTATATTTGGTTGGACCCTTGGAACTAAGTATTTTTTGGATAAAGAATAGATTGTCATTCACCTTAATTTTCCATGTTGAATCTATTAACATACAGTTGTTGGGATTTTGTAGCTTCATAATTATGTATACAGAATTTACTTTGATGCTGTTAATGAAGTACTGCTGTTAAAATCATATCTTAAATTGACAACTGTTTCTGTTATGGCCAATATGTACTCCATGTAATTTCATTAAACTTATCTTATGCCTTAATTATAACTTGAAAACATTGAATAAATATATGGTGCAATTTTATTGCTCCTTTTCCTTGGAATTGCTTCCTACATTTTTTCAATGTGCACAAGTTTCAGAAACAGATATTGTACAGAATGTGTTAAATCCATGGTTTTGCTACAGTAGCAACAATCAGCTCAAGAAGAGATGAGTGCAATTTACTTGCACTTTTTAAGTTTTTGATTTCTGTTGGATTTAATTTGATTCGTCTTGAATCACTACGTCTGATTCCTGGTTATGCAGTTTATGTGTAGAATTCACGTGCAAAGTTAGGTTTGGACTTTGGATTCTATGGCACTGTCAAATTGGCTATTTCAGTCCCACGATGCAGAAAATATATTGTAATAATGATTAAGTCCACATACCTGCTAGAAATAATGTAAACGAAATTCAGATGTAGAGAGTAATTCCTTTTGGTAAAATTTAAAGAAAAAGAAGGAAAAACCAATCCATCGCTATGAATATTTGCTGACCATTAAGCTTTATATCAAGCCATATTTCCTTTTATCTTTTCTTTTTCTTGGCTTATTGACCACCATCATCTATTACGTGTGCACTAGGCTTCAACTTAATCCAGTACTCAATTTCTTGGCTTTTTCTCGTACATTCTTCAACCCAATCTTGGGATAGGAAGAGATGCAATGAAGATAGCTGTGTACTGAAATACTATAAGGGTCATCCATCTCCTCTTCTCTCCTTGGACGTTCCCACTTTTCTTAATTACAGTTAGAATATACAGTTAATCATTGCTGTTTTATCTACTTCTTGTATCGGCTTTAAGTTCTCTCTCGGACAAAGTTATGTTACAAATCATTTGATGAGAATATTGTTTTACTGAATGTGCTATATGCAAATACACGTGTCGGCAGATCCTGGGTCTCTTGGATACTCTCACATTTGTGTTATTCTTATGTTATTCTCGTGGAATTCATTTGTAATTTATCATGAAGTGAAACCAATACAACCTTCATTTGGGGCAAAATTGATTTGTTAGTCGTAAACTCCAGTATGGAGTTGGTTTGGCCTTTTCCTATTTCTGATTCAAACACTTTTAGTTTTAGGGTATATACAATTATGGCACATTGACTTTTCAATTTACTGGCAGGAATCAATGAAGCAGACTTACCAGAGAGCTCTCAAAACAGCAACTGATTTTGGTTATCTGAAAGAGAGTCCAGAGTAAGATAAGAGCATTATATGAATCTTAGGATTGTTAGTTCTATGCAATTTCTTTACGAAAAAGTACATTGGGGTAGTGTGAAGCGCCTCCACTATGGTTTCTTCATAGCTATTGGAGTGTGGAACCCACACAGGTCCTCTCAAATCACTGTGGACGTACCATGAATACTACCTCCCTTTTTGATTTTGTCATATTCTTGTGTATCTTGTGTGATTGAAGTTACCAGAGGTGTAGAATTGTTCAATGTATGAAGTATGAACATTAACCTGCTATGAACATCACTCAGTTGGGAACAGGCAGCTACGTTTCTGGACCAAGGATACATTATGTTATATCTTGCTGTTCTTTAGGTGTAGTAGAAAGTTTGCATGTGGTCATGATGCCTGATTAAGGTTAAGTTTTGGCTTGTTTAATTATAGAGCACCGACAAAGTCCTACTTGCAGTGTATATTTGGCTGATGGGGAAGATATTTCAGTAGGTTCACTCATGTAGGTTCCTAGTGACCGACTGGAACGTAGTTTATTTGAATTGATATAGATTGTCATTTTACCGAGTTGCATATGGTTATAAAAATAAAAGTTACAGTAAAAACAAACGGTCCATTTGGTGATTTCCTTTATTAATTTACATGTGCTGGCATACCTTATCATTGCAACTTGTTTCTCTGTTTAATTTTGGAAAAAGTAAACCTTGTTTTCCTTTACTTCGTCTTCTAGTTATTTCAAGAAATATGTGGAAGTTGTGACTAAATGAACCGTTAATTGTCTAATTCTTTAATCTTCTTCTTCTCTGTTCTGCCCAGGGCTTTGGTTCATGGAGCGCTCATCTCTGCATTTCTGACAGTTGGTAACAGTATGTCAGATCAAGGATGTGTATAATTAGGGATTCAGCAGCATATTTTATATGCTACCAAGAGCTGCTTGCTTAAAAGCTGTACCTAGAATGTGGATGAGATGTGCATTTTTTGGTGCAAAACTGAAGTAGTAGTACCAGCTGACCACCTTGAGCTTTTTCATACAGATTTTCTTGATCCCGTGGTTGCTGATGCTACTGGTTGGGAAATGATGGGTTCTCTCTGTAAAATAGATGTAATGTTATTGCTGAGGGTTGAGTGTAGTTTTTTATTTGATTGGGGATACATGTGATGTAACATGAAGATAAATGCAGTTTTAGTGAATACGGGGCCGGAACAGTAACTGTATACTGAAAATATTTATATTGTTGCCCCAGCTAGGATATTATGTGTCTATTGCAGTCTTGTGGAATAAAATCTTTGATTCAAAGTCAGGTTAGAGTTTCATAATTTTCTAACATGCTTGACAGTATTGTTCTTTTGCTTATTGTTTTTCCGGATTTGACTCCCTTTCATTACACATTCTCTCTAATTTCATCAAATACACCAAAATTATTTGCTCTTGATAATTTTGTTAGTAATGATCAAAACACGTTAATAAATAATTGATTATTCAAAAATTAAAATTGTTAAAAATATTTTTACCATTGAATTATTAATGTGAAATTTACATTTTCACCGAATGATGAAAAAGTGTCATAGTATTTTCATTTTTGAAACAATTATACTATTTAATATTATAAGTCAATTGACCAGTTTTTATTTTAATTATACTGTCTAAAATTATAAAAGTATGGTATATTGGATGAAATTAAAAGGAATGTGTAATGGTGGGGGAGCCATGCATATTAGGCCTGCTGGTTTTATTAATGATTTTTGCTTATTTGAATTATTCGATTTGTAACTACCCAAAGAAAAACAAGATTATTTTTATAAATAAAGTATTCTTAGTATTGTGATTGCTGAAATTATCTAGAACTTTTTTTAAAAAAAAAACAAAATTATTTTTACTTCTATTTTTGGTACCATTGAAATATGACATTACATTATCACTATGGGGGAGGGGGGAGGGGGGAGTAGGACTTGAACCCATTATCATTATCTAGAACTTATTTGAGATTCACTAAATTTGAAAATATAATTGCCCTAAAACAGATTCCCCTTGCTTTTCCGGTTGCTTTTTGGATTTTGCCAAAATATTAAACATGAAGTTTGCCTTGTAAGAAGAAGTCGATACAAGCAAATCCATCTCACCAAACCATGAACATAGTCAAGGCAGCCTTTTCCAAATTCAGTTCAGAGGCAATCAAATACCACCTACGGTTCTCTATCATACCATACGATGTCCACTAGATTTTCCCAGCCTTGATTATGAAAATATCATTCCCTCAAAGAACTGATGAGATTTCTTTCCATGATACAGGTATTAGTCCAAGATAGCAAATCATCCGTCCTGGATATGGGTAACGTCCATTTACAATAAAAATTCCCCTGAGCTACAATCAGCCTAACTTCCAGTCATATTGTTTGCCACATAAGGCATGAATCGACAATAGATAGTCATTTAATGGTTAATAGTCAATATAATTAACTGGGGGAGATTGTAGAAGAATGTTTTCAGAGAAAGGGAAATAAAGTCGAAACAATCAACTTGATCATGTTTATACATAAGGATATTAAGGTAATGATTGGTTGCCCTAAGCGCCGTTTGCTTTTGATCAAGTTTCACTTCAGTTATACACGGGTTGTTTTGGGCCCGAAATTGGCACAGGTAAGATCCTGAAGGATAAAACTGGAAAGATCTTGAAGAATAAATGACACTTTAGGGAAATAAAGCAAACAAAATTAGAAGCTTTTGTTCAATTCGGTACCAGATAAAACCATTTCCATGTTTAGTAAATCTTCTGTCTGTGTTTCCAAATTCCAGCACAGTACTTTTAATTGGCTCTCCTCAAAGAATGGGTGGATGAGTCTGATTTCTCAGCCAGGTAGTGCTCAAGCATATCTTCTTCATCATCTGCCACCAGAAGTCATCGATTTTCATATATTGTGCTAAATTCAGGGAGGAAAAAATTGAAAAGAAAATCACCAAGGGAAATCACCTTCGAAGTCATCATCATCAAAGTCAATGTCTTCATCATCCTCTTCGTCAGAACCTTCAGTGATTGCTGTTGCACCTTTCTGCAGATAAAATATAGCAATACTGGAATTAGCTTTAAAGCCTATATTGCTTTGAAGCGAATCTGTTTCATAAAACCTCTCATCTACCAGGACTTAAAACCTCTCTTGATAATTATATACATCTAGATTCTAGACTTGTATTCGTGTGAGTTTGAATTCCTAATAACACATGAAAACATCACAATAAGGAATCATAATCATTCACAGAAAAGAGGAATACCAAAAAACTGCAGTTGTTTGGTGGCCTAAAGAAGTTATAATATCTGGAATGGTCAGACCCGAGATATAATTAACCTTGTTAGAAAATTCAAACTATGAATTTGATGTTAAATATTAACTCTAGAATTTCTAAGTTACCACTGTTTAATCATATTATGTCGACTAAATTTCTGGACAATCTTTTACTAGAACAATTCAAATTATACTAGATAGCCTTCCACCAATTCTACTAGATCGACTGTTAACGAGTTTCCACAAATATTCTTCCTTCTTGATGGCCAAATTTATATGACTGCTTGCAAGCTAAAATTGGAAAAAACAATCTAAATATTAATATTGTCAAACCAACTGCAAATTTCCTGCTCATTAATCTATGAAACCTATGATGAGAGGGTAAATATAATATTGTAATCCAAAATAGAACAAATCAATGGGTACCGTAGTAGCTCTTCCACTTTCAAACCACTGTCTGCCTGTTAGCTTCTTTTCCTTAGGTGCCGAAAGTGCTGTCTCGGGCATTAACCTGAAACAGTACACTGTTTGTTTAGATGAAAATAGAGGTCGAAAACAAATTTTTAAGGAAAAAAAACAACAGACGATTATGAATCAAGTGCACTATTTTATATCAAATAAAACAAGAATTGTAAGGTTGAAATGTAATTTATTTGTATTTTTAGTAAATAGCATAGCGTTAGGATGTCTTTCTCTTTTTTTCTTTTTTTGTGCTAAATATAAGGTTAGGATGTCAATGAATACAAAAAGAAACATCAATGCAAGGTGCCAAGGTGAATGTCTAGATTTGGAATTATGAATTTGTACAACTGAAAACATCAATAATCTTTTCCCAAATTTCTCTCTAACCGTGAAGCTAATCATAACTGTTGCTCTCTATATATATACATTCTAATGCGCTTTTTTCTTTCCGTCTCTCACTGGCCATGTAAATCCAGGTCGTATTCAAGAATGCAATACTCAATACAATCAATAACATATTAACATTTAACATCAATTCAAACTGATTTCATATCTGTTTCTTTGATAACATTGACCGATACTTTAGACTTTCATAGACTTTGCAAGACAATGGCCAAGACACTACTTTTGCAGGAAGTGGGAGCGGGGCGGGGCCAGGGGAGATAACCGCCCAAAAAGAAATACAATATAGCCGCTACTTATGAAAACTTACTTGGCTCTTTCTAAGGCTAATTCTGCTTCAAATCTTTCTCTCCATGCCAAAAATGTATCAACAGTGACTGGTTCTCCATGTGGTACAATTATCTGAAGTAAAAAATGATGTATCTCCTCAAAATAAGTAAAATGTAAACACGTGCAATAATTAAGTTGGAAGAATAACGCATACATTAAAAATGGACAAAAGAATATAATTAACGTTTTTGGATGGTGCCAGGTGGTGAAGTATTCATCATAACTTCAATCTGTATTCCCATTTTTGCAAAGGCTAGCTGCTAGCATGCCTTGCCTTGTTCAGGACAAGTTCAATTTATATACCCTGATAGTTTAAAAATGCATAAAAAGGACATATATAACACTAGAAAGCCTTTCATTTGATATCCACTGATGCAACAAGCTTCAAATAACAAGGAGTTCAGGTGGGACCAGAAGCAATAACATAGGAATCACAAACCCCACAAGTCAGAAAATATGTGCTTCTCGGACCAAACTTCATATAATTGCATTTAAGGTTTCTATTTTTTAAAATAAGTCCACAGGAGATTAGTTGGTTCAAGATTAATGTCTCCACTTTTGCATTATTTTCATTTACTTCTAGAAGTACAAACTCTACTCAGACGTTCTTTTCTTTTGATCCCTTTCCAATTGAGATGTATAGATCCCAAATGGTGACCAAATGTAATGCCCAGTCCATGGATAACAAAAATGTGCAAAAGCTCTGTCTCTGCCATAGTAATTGCTTCCGTAATATACCATGCCCAACATACGAAAGTTGAGAGACTGTTATTTTGGAGAAGTAATGATACCTACACCCCATGGAGATGAACCATGTTAGCCTTAGGGCATAAAAGACATAATTATTGATTGGCCGAATGACAAAAGCCTAGCTGTCTTAGCTACTTCAAGAGTAACAATGCATGCTTAAGTGTGTGCGCAAATAATACCTGATATCACTATGACATCTCAAAACAACGTTCTTTTTGGCCATCTCATATTTATTTGACGTCCATAACTCAAACCATATCAAGTTACTCAATAGTGCATTCATCTTATTTTTCATTTAGACCCAAGCTTCTATTCCAGATCTTCACTTTTTATTAAATTGCTGCCAGTACATCTATCTTCTCACACCTACATTCATTTCTGAATCAAGTAACCCACCTTGCCATACCCCATATCTACACACAACCAACATCTAACCTGCTTATGACATAAATGTCCATTTTAGCTTTTAACAGTGCCTTCATTTTAATTTTGTAGTCTTGTTACTCGTCAACTTGAACATATAAGATTCAAACATATGTTTTAATATTTTCACAGTAAAAGTTTCCTCTATTTACAGATGCTTGTAGATTCAGATATTTGGTTATCCCCTATTCCTCCATTCACTGAGTCAACACAAGGGGCATGTACTATGTAACAATGACTTTCAACAGAACTGTAAATATAGAATGAGAGAAGATCAAATCAAATAATGAAGTCCACTACTAGAAGTAGAGTCGTACGTGAATGCTTTGCTTAAAACGCTATTCAACCCAACTACACTGCAAGGATCTAATGACCGGTCTGTAATAACAAAAATGAAGTGTTGCGCATTACCGAACACTTATCACTCTGAAGCAAAAGATTCAACGAACAACACAAATTAGGCTAAAGCTTTGACGCGGAACATTATCTCACAAACAGAACTGTAAATCAATATCACACAGAACCAAATCTTAGAATCCAGTGGCTTTCTCTCAAGATGCAGTTCTCTCCTGTTTTCTTGTTCCTCAAAAACTTCATCCGAAGCTACTATTTTATTATCAATACAATTCAAAGGTTATTATTAATAGAGGAAATCAAAGGTATCCACACCTGATGAAAGAAAAGGTTAAATTAGTGGACCTACAATCACAGGTTCATAACCATCAACTCCTCATATTTAGCTATTTATGACACTAAATAATGTCTAATGAGATTTTTTATGGACACGCACCATTCTAATATATATCGTCAAGCCTAATCTGTATAGTCCATTGTTTGATCTAATTTTAGGCTTACTGGGGAGTGTTTGAAACTGTCTTAAGTTTTAATGGTAGTTCATTAAGAGAACTAATTTCCCAAAAAGATTAATGCAAACACTGTAACAACAATATTTTTATGCAATTTATTTCATAGTTGGGTGAGCTAAAAAGGTGCAATGCGCGGCTCAGTATCTTCAAAATTCACAAATCACTTGAGAATGGAAATTAAAACATGAACATCCAAGGTAGTGGGCAATAGCTTAAAAATGGGAAAATCTAGAGGGCACAAGACAGCATAAGTGCTAAGCAAAACTAACTATCCACACATTCTAAAGTTGAAAACATAACAAAGGTAGGACAAACAATCATACTTCATCTTTTGCATTCTCATCTTCTTCAGTGTTCTCAACATCATCATCTTGAGCAAACCTTTCAGAAAGCCAGTCCTTAGCTGAAGTAACTAGTGTGTAGACCATAGACATACCAAGATTCTCAGATGCCTGCAGTGAATAAGTTAAAGATTGGATTAAAAGCTCAGTTGATAACCATTTATTAATTATAGATACTAAAACAGGGTACAGGCTTCTAAAACATACTCCTTTCGTCCCCAAAAGGATGACTAAAGGTACACAAATTTTTGTCCCTAAAAGGATGAGATAACATACATAAAGTGAGGGTTGACAGTTAACTAAGTCATTTAGTGGGGTCCACTAGTATAAAAAAATAAAAGTACTCGTCACTTTATATAATCTTGTGGTGCTACTAGGGATAAATTTGGAACTCTTTTACTCTCTTTCCTCTACTTTTACTTTTCTTGTGTGCAAATTGTACTTTGCTCATCCTTTTGGGGACAGAGGGAGTAGTTCTGTAGTTATAAAAAAAAAATTATTGAGACCTTGTCCAATACACATACTAAAAATCATGTCATAGAGAACCACTCAAACCAAATGAGTTTAGAAAAGTGGAGGTGGGGAATGAAAGGTAGAAGAAGCTATGGAAACAGAGCTCGTGGTAATATTTCACTAGCACGGGATATCTACATCTAATTCCAGTTCTTGAGATTCAAGTTGTTGTCATCTCTTTTTTCAATTTATCTCCAACCATTTGTTTATAAATCTTCATTTTTCTTTTCCTTGATCTTACCCCCTTTCCCAAGGGATGTTACTTTTTACTTCCATATAATTCCAATAATGTCAATAAATAGTAGTTATTATGAAAACTAATGAGTTAAAACTCATGAGCTTATACAAAGTATCGTATATTCAAAAGTATTTATTGATTCTTAGTACACCAAAGAACAATTGCAAAAAGAATAAGGATTGCTTAAGAATATACCTCCTGTTCGAGTTTGTCTTTCAAAATCTTAAGGTCTCCCGTCTGAATTCCTCTTAAACTGAAGAAAAAAGGAAAGGGACAGGGGTTTACACCATAGAGTATAACATTTAAGTAAAAACATATACAGGAATTAGCAGATCAGGTATAAAAGAAAAGGTCATTAAATAAAAGTTCCTAGTGTTAGGTGTACAAAAATCTGAATAGAGGCGCAAAAGCAGGAACCTGCTTGCCAAATTTAAATATAGCAATATGGTAGGTGAACAAAAAACTGTAGTTTTTGGTAAGGAGTAATCTTGTGGGATTCAAGCAGTTCACTTAGAAGTGGAGACAATCATACTGAGAGGTACCATAGAGATGAATATGGGTTGTTATAATAAGAGTGGAATAGCAGGGGGGGAATACAAAAAATGGTGACTACTCAATCCAAATAACACCAGATGTAGACAGTTACCTTGTCACATTCAGAAGTGGTGGTTCATCTGGATATTTTTCTGTGTGCGAGAAAATCAAACCCAACTGAACTGCAAGCAAAAAAGTATCGTTATCAAGGGACCTGAAGTGTACTGAACTAGGACACAATCAAACAGAGGATAAGTGAAAACAATAGTGGTATGTAAAATAAAAAACCTGGAGTAGTTGTTGAATTATCAGCCTCATCATCCTGTTGAACATAAACAAAGACATAAATATATATTGAAGACATACAACAAATATCATAAGAAGATGCCATAAAGAGAATCTCATTCCCCAAAAATATACAATATATACTCGCTTAACATATATATTTCTAATAACTGTAAGAGCTTTTCCTCTTCCCTAAGGATAATATGTACCTGTGGAGATAATGTAATTTGAAAGCAACGATTTGAAGTGTTCAGCCCACTTTCGCTGGGGTGAATTTCTGGAAAATTATCACATGGAAAACGGTGGTTATTGCATGGTTTTGAACGAGGAATAGAAAGCAACAACTTGTTAGTTATAAACACAAGTACAAATGCATGCACCCCTACGTACCTTTAAACTCATCCATAAGTATGGCTTCTAGTGCTTCAATTTCCATATCCTGATCCTGCAAATAATCTGTCTTGAGGTTCAGTACACTTTCTTTTTACTTCTCGATTTTTTTTAATGAAGTCCTACAAATGCCACCAAACTGTAATGCAAGTATGTTTAAAGTGGTCGTAGTTTTTCCCTTGGCAGGCATAGGTCCAATGCATCCACAACAACTCTTTCTTGAGATTATAATTAAAAGCATCGCAAAGTAACCAATTATAAAGCATGAATGTAATAAAAGTTCAAATCCTTATTCTTGAATTGACTTCAATGAGTTTCAATAAACTAAAAATATGACTTTAGTACACAGCCCGAGGTCACACAATAATAAAACCTTTTGAATTCAACACAAACATGCCATTCATGCTTATGGTTATTTGTGATTTTGGCCACAGGGAAAGGGAAAAAAATTTAAAAATTGTCAATATACGAAGTAGCTCCTTTATACCAGACGTTCATACTATAAAAGAAGGGCAAAAATCAAAACTGAGTTATCATCACAAGTGGGATACGAGTTACACCAAATGTAAATATCTTCAAAAAGAAACAACATACTCATCATCGTGATCAAATTATAAACTGGAATTGAGTCAAATCTCCAAGTAAACTGAGTTAAAAATCGCATCTTGAAAGAAATTACCCGTCATGACTGTAACTCTTTTGCCTTAAAGCCTTCTCTCTCGCCTCCCAGGTTTTACAGTGTCGAAACCCTAGAGAGAGCTCCACCGATAGACTATTGAACTACCTTTTGTTAACAGTAAGCACTCGCAGGGAAAATACAGTAGAAATCAGACCATTGATTAAATTCACATCGTCACGACCATCAATAATAAGTAATAAAAATAGTTAAATGCACTTTCGATCCCATAAGTTTATCCTACTTTACACATTATGTTTTATAATTCCAAACATAACATTTTATATCCTATACTTTTAGCAAATCAATATACAATACCCTCCAACCCAAAATTCGTCGCTAAAAGTGCAAGATTCGTCGCTCCTAAACACTAGCCCGTCACTTTTAGCCACATATTTTGAGTCGGAGGATTATGTGTCCGTTCCCTAAAAGTACATAATATAAAATATCACGTTTTAAAATATAAGATGCAATGTACAAATAGGATAAATTTGAGATATACAAAATACATTTAACTCTAATAAAAAATAAAATATTGATATTTGGAGCTTTGAAAATATCATTCCAAAATGCATGCACCATTTTACTCCCTCCCTTCTCTTTAATTATATGTCATTACACAGGAAAAAAATACTTTTTATAGGTCATTTGCAAATTTTAATAAATCATTTTAATTACTTAATTTTTTATACTCCTTTCATTTTAAAATATAAAGTTATTATTGATCGATTGAAATCAACTTGAAATATTTTGAAACTCAAAATTGACATAATTTTCTTTAATTTTAATCGATATAATAATAAATATCATAAACTATCTACCAAATATTATTCATTGTAAGATTTATTATTTTATAATTTTAACAAATTATTTAAAATTTAAGTTTGAAAATATTTTATTTTGACTTTTAAAAGTCAATAATGAACTTATAATTTAGAACGAAAGGAGTATTTCTTTTAAACACTAGATACATAATTTATTTTTCTTTCACTATTTAAACTATTAATTGTGGCACACTATATATGTGTGCAGTTAAAATAAATAAATAAATTTTAAATAAAAATTATAAATATAATTAAGAAAATATGTGAAAGATTGTAAAGATAAAATGCAAGAGAAATAAAAAGTTATATGTGACACACTTTTAAGATAGACAATTATTTTTACTTTTCTCCCTTAATAATATAGATGAATTTCAAATTTAATTGATTAAAAAAATTAATAACATTCCTTAATTTATATACTTCAGCCTAAATTGTCAATTAAAAATAAATGGAGCGACTAGCATATTGTACAATTGTGCATAATTAACATCTTCGTGCAAAAGAAATATCACTTTTAAAAAATAAATTCCTATAAATTATGGTATGGTGAGATATTTCTATAAATTAGTCGAGTAATATATTATTTATTTTTAATAAGATGGCATTATATTTTTGCACTTAAAAATTAATAATTAATAGCAACAAATATTATGTATATTTACATAATGTGTATCAAAATTTGTATATTTACATTAAACTATTGCTTTTAATATTGAAAATATTAATTAATACGCTGACATCTCTCTTTTATTTATCTCACTTTAAAAGTATGGTTCTTCAAAAATTATGGTCCTAATTTTTTTTTTTAACTAACCTAGTTGTTCCCATTTTTATTTAATCTTATAACAAGACAAGAATAAGGACTACATTAATTGTTAATTAGACGATACACATAAACCGTTATTCATTTAAATGAAAGGAAAAAAGAAAAAAAGGTCAACTCCAAGCACATCAGATTAAATATAAATAACAATCAAAATATAAAGAAAAAAAATTAAAATGCATAAGCAAGCTTATATGTGTGCTCGCCTTTCTTGACGACATATTCAAAGAAAATCAATTAAATACAACCCGATGAAACCATGGTCAACATAATTTTTTTGTACAAAAAGTTAATGGATTATGGTATAAAAATAAATAAATTATGTCTACTCGATTGAGTTGGTTCAAACTTTTTTTTTCCGATTGTGTTGATAAACTCATCGCTTCACGTCAAAGAATTTGATTACAAGATTGTTTTACCATCAACCTAAAATATCAATGGTCAAATTTGTCTCTTAAGAGTGTGTGGTCCTAGTTCTTTTTTTTATTATTATGTTAACTTAAAGGTAAAAACCAGCTATCGTCCTCAACATATTTCTTATGTTTCACTCGTTGAGTAAATTGAATGGTCCGTCCATCATTTGATTGAGCTGAATAATTTTTTATGATTGAATACGTCATAAATTTTTTTATTTATTTAATGGACATCATTTCATACACTAATAGAGAGTAATGATTTTAATTAATATTTTTATGTATAAAATAAAAAATAAAAAATTATGATAGACTATGAATCATTCAGAAGAACCCTTAAAAAGTTTAAAATGTACTTTTTAGTCTTTTTTTTTATAAAATTTTAATCATTACTAATAAAATAGATAGAAAAATAAATTTAATATTAACTTTATTTTGAAGGAGTTTCATATATCTAATAAAAACAACATTACATATACATGTAATTAATATCATCCATAATTGTTTTTACTGCATTAATAATAAGTCAAGCACCGAATTATATCAATTATAACAATAAATGAACCATGAAAGAACAAAATGTAAATGAACCAGGGCAGTTTTGTCATTCAAGTCATTAGGACATGAGCGTAATTCAAAGAAATCAGATGTGCAATTTTAGTAACGTTGGGTAAATGTCTATATGCTACCTAGGGTTTCAAAAGCAGTATATAATGTAAATATCGATCTCCGTCCACTCTCCAAAATCTCTCCCTAGTGAAGGCCGTCGGAGCAAACCCTAGATAACCTTCATCTGCTCCTGGTAATCTACTTTTTCTCTCTGGACTAGATCATTATCTCTCCGGAGCTGTATACGTATATATATATAGATTTTAATATAAATCTGAATGTGTGACTGCAGTAAAATGACGACGGTGCCAGGGCAGCTGATATGGGAGATTGTGAAGAAGAACAATTCCTTCCTTGTGAAGGAGTTCGGTAACGGAACTGCCAGTGTCCAGTTTAGCAAAGAGCCCAATAATCTCTACAATCTCAACTCCTACAAGCACTCTGGTAATTTTTAACAATTAATCATTTGTCATTTTAATCTAGTAAATTTTAATTTATATGTTATTGGTTATTGTAGTTTGAGAACCTGAAGTATAAGCCTACCGACCAAGTATTGGGTTGCCTTTAGATATCTTATCGTTCGATTTTGTTTGATTTATTAAATAATGAGAACTATATGCGTTGAATTTGATTCATTTTTATGTTTTCCCTTGTCTCCAAAGAAATGAATAGATCATTTATGTAGGGATTCTGTTTTGGTGGGATTCGGATCAAACTTTGGCTTTTTGATTGTATTTTAAAATTTATTTTATTGGGTTTGACTTTTAGGTTTAGCCAACAAGAAAACCGTGACCATCCAGCCAGCTGGTAAAGATCAGGGTGTGTTGCTCGCAACAACAAGGACTAAGAAACAGAGCAAGCCTGCAAGTTTACTCAACAAGTCTGTCATGAAGAAGGAGTTCAACCGTATGGCCAAGGCTGTTTCAAACCAGGTACTGCTAATATTTTTGGGAGCCTCATTTATTGTATTTATTGTGAAACCACAGTGTTATCTGTTATTGTATTTCTAATAGTAATTGTACTAGCAAAGAATGATAACTGTTTTGAACTCTAGTTGATTAGATTTCCATATTGTTTCTGAAATGTTTAGGAAATTTAGGCGGCTTTTTCTAGGGGTTTAAAGGATCTGACTTATAACATAGACTTCTATGTCTTTAACTATCTGAGGGAACAATCTTTTTGTTGACTGGCATTGGCACCCAATATACTGTTGAGATTGGCGGACAATTAATCTGTAACTCAGTTGTCTACCAACCGATTCAACCATTCCTTACTGCAGTCGTCTATTAATAATGTTGAAACTTATACATTGCCCGGTAAATCTTGTTCTACATAATTTATAATCGGTTTTTGTTGGCCTTTGGGACTGGCATTGGAGATAATTGAGAGTTTAGTGGACCATTAATTGGAGTTGGTAGGAAGTTTACAACAGTATCTCTTTCTATATTGCCCATTTTCCCTTGTTAACCTATCTCTAATTTGCTTATTTATTTAATATAACTGTTGAATGATACTCCCTCTGTGCAATAACAATAGTCCTATTAGCAAAACTTTCCAACTTTAAGGATATTTTCTTGTTCCGCGTTTACCCCTGGATAAATTAGTGTATAGTTCTTGTAGTGATGACTTGATAATGAAAATATTGTGGTAAATTTGAGGACATCATGCCATCTGATGACCAAAAAAATTGGGAAGTAGGAGTCTTTTTGTGAAAGAGGGAGTATTTACTTTTCTAGTTATTGATTTCCCTAACCTATTGGAAGTCCTGTATTTTATATGTAAAGCTCGTCTTCAAGACCAAAATATGAAATAAAGAAGTTCGTCTTCCAGAACATGGGTTGTTGATTCTACTCATTATTCTTTTCAGGTGGCTGAGAATTACTACAGGCCAGATTTGAAGAAGGCAGCCCTTGCAAGGCTGAGTGCTGTCAACAGAAGCCTCAAGGTTGCCAAGTCTGGTGTCAAGAAGAGGAACAGGCAGGCATTTAAGGTCCCTGGCAGGAAGTAAAGTTAGATGAGTTGTCGCACTCTGTCCCCTCACCATAAACTCAGAGTTGTTTTTTCCCTTGTTCAAACCCTCTCTTTTGGGATGGTAATAGATTTAGTTTGTGGACCAAAGAATGTCAGAATACCCCGGCTTTTTTTAAGTTTATTGTTTTGCATGACTATGTAGAAGTACTGGTACTTAATTAAATCTATGATTTTGAATGAATGAATTGGATGGAGTTTTTGTGAAAACCAAACCAACGCTGAAGAGGCCTGAATTATGTCAACATGGAAATGCTGCAAATATCCATTGCATCTTAATGGTTGAAAGCAAACCATGAATGAATCAACAAGTCAGAATGTTTAGCGGGTTTGGATACTGTTTTTGTTGTCATATTAAGCTTCAAAAGTTTTGAGTTTCGATGCCCTGTTTTTGTTAAGTAATTTAATCTTGAAGGATACCTTCGCAGTAGCTTCATTTACCGCTGACTGCAACTCGTTCATATGCTTCTTTTTTAGGTGGTCAATTGTCTTGGCAAAAAAGTTAGAGCCCAGATTCTGCCTCCTCACCAAGAACTATCATAAATCCAAACGTGCACAAGACATAGTTGTTAAGAGTCAAAAATGGGATATTATAGTAGCTTATTATAGATGGGACATTATTGACTTCTATTAATTTTAGGGCATACACGCTTCTGACATAAAGTTAATTTATAAATATACTTGGTTCGATTTTAGTTTTTAAAAATTTTAATATAAAAATAAAACATTAAAAAAATATCAAATGCAAATCTTAATATTTGATATATATATATATATGTATATATATTTTAAATTTTTTAGGAATGAGTTGATAAGAATACAAGTTAAAGTTATAGGAAAATAAAAAGCTAGAATGAGAAAATAGAGTTCAAAAAATTTATTAGTAATTTTTTGCAGCCTTTTCTAGTCATTCTTGTAAGTTGTAACCGCAATTCAAAAATAAGGAAAGCAACTAAGCAAGAGTCCTGGCTCTCCTCATCACTTGTGTGTAGTGTAGTATACGTGTTGTCGTCATCATATGCAGTGGACAAGTTTCATTATCAGAATAAATTCGTATATTTTTAATTGGAGTCCTCAGCTTCTGTTTCCCTGGGGCTGTAAGTAAATTGTGTATATGAATAGTAAATTGTGTATAGTTTAAACTGATGTTGTACCTGTTATGGTGTATGTTAATGAAGTCTTCTATGTTTTATCCAAATAAAAAAAAACACCACCACCACCACAAACTTTGACATTTTCTATAACCTGGGGTTAGAGAATATGCTGAAAAGTCCAAGTCAAATTAAGGAGTTGTTAGGTAGACGGGGTACAATACAACCTACACTGTGTTTTTGTAATGGAATAGTGGTATTATTGTAGTTAATTTCCTAACTTTATAAATTAGAGAGGTGGTTTGGAGAAAAGATGAATTGAACTGAACCTATATCTTTGTTTGCTGCAAATGGATGAGAGCTCCACAGGCGGCGGCAGGCCTGTTCAAGAAATTGCTCCAAGTTCTACCGATCATCATGGAGAAATTGTTAAAAGAAAAGAAACTGTAAAGCGTTCGCGCTCAGACAGTTGCTTCTCCTTTATGGAGATTTCAATAGAGCCAGGGATTAAATCATTGAAACACCTCGATTCAAAGAAGTTCAAGATTCAGATCAAGAAATGGGCTAAAAAAGTTGTAACTTATGCCAGACAGGTCAGTGATCACTTCGGCAGCTCTCGCCGCTGATGGATCCATCCACAATCTTTTTTACTCCACGATGAAGAATATCAAGGCTTCTTTTGTGCTTAAATCATGATGTATTGAAGACCAATAATTGTACATACGGAGAATAAAACTGAGGAGAGAAAATGTGAAGATCAGCACATTCATTATTCCTGTTGGAGGAGAAAACTGCAGGCTAGCTGGTTAAGTCCTTTTGTGTCCATATGATTGCCATGATTTGTGTTACTATTATAATTAGATCATAATTAGGGAATTTGTGGTCTAACTATGTAAGTTTTCAATCTCTTTTGAGCATCAAAATAAACATGCATAATTTCATTTCCTTTTTTTCATGGCGTGTCGTATCTCTGAAGAAAACTCTTCAAATGATAACCCTATGAAAACACTTTCTTATTAACAAAGCTTGTTTCTCAGAAACACTTGCATGTTGTTTTGTACTTACCCCGCATGCAAAATTGGTGACCTACCATCCCAAAGTAATCATTCTGTCCAACTTGATGATTTAAAGCAACCTGTCTACATTTCAAAACATAACATAATCCTACTTCAAAATGCATTGTAATCCTTACAAAAATTACAACTTTTTTGTTTTGAGATACCGAAAGAACAGATTAAAAGTTATCTGCTAAACAACTGTATATTCATACAGAAAGAAATATCAGGATACATAATTACAAACAACATTGCACTGCCATTACAAAATATCACTCATGTCAATCTTAAACAAATGGTTCCAACATCAGCCTCAATTCTTGTTTCCGTGTCCTCTATGGTGCCGTCAAAAAGAAGTGCACAAGGCACTACATTGAACACTTTTGTCAGTCATTCCTTACTAATTCACCAAACATTTTTTCATTGCCAGAAATTCTCCTTAAAAGCTGCTTAGAGTACATGTTTTGTGCTTGAGTTGCATTCTTCATGCGGTTAGCTTTTACCCAGTCGGGCTCCTACCAGAGGGTAAAAAATGCATTATGCTCCATGGTTTCTCAAAAAATAATTACGTTTAACAATTATTTGAAAATCAATCCCCTCACTAGAGGAATGTCAATGAATGAATTATACGCACGAGAAGAATGAGAGAAGGTAACCTCAGGAACCATGCGAGAGAATCCAAATTTAAATAGCAGGAGTACATGTTCCATAATTAGAATTGCTGCAAGGCCAGGGGAGATGTTCCACTTCCCTTCCTGATCATATAAGCATACTAGAAGCACGCAGTTGGTGCATATTGACATTACTATCAGAAACTGAAAATTCAAATATAACCCCATCTCAGATTCTCATGATACATTGGTTAAAGATATTGCAGTGCTTATCACAAATAATCAAATTCTTAAATTAATTTCTGAACTAGTTAGTGTCTGAGGATAGTTACCTGAATTTAATGCTTAGTGTCACAATTTACTGCTTTGCATCACAGATAATTTTCCATATAAACAATTTTTTGAAAGAGTTAGAAGCTAAAGATAAGGTGTGTCTACATACACGATAACTAATGATTTAACACGATGTTTCATGTTAGAATTGAAAGGTCTCAACGGGTGAAATGCAGACACTTTCCATGGTGTCATGACATAAAAGCTGCTGCTCCTGCCCATCAAACTTTGGCTAACCCAATGACCAACGTTTGCCAGCAGTGTTGGTCAGGGGTACTGACCATTTACAATTATATACTGAACTTCTTGCCAATTCACATGTTACCATACCTCCCACCAACTCCCATACCAGAATAAAAATAAAGAAAATTTGTTCAACCACCTTCAGTATTCCAAAATGGGATACCATCAACATCATAATTGGGTAAAGTGAAGCTTTCGGTCTGGAAGGAGAAAAATTCAGTACCTGAAATATGTTTAGCCAAGCTCCAATTGTTGCAGCGGGACGAGGAATAGGCCTTCTCAACATAACCAGCAGTTTTAGTGCATCTGCTCTTATTTCTGTAATGTTATTCTGCAAAACAGAACCATATAGAGTTTATAACTTCTTTTACCTCATAAGCTGAAGCAACTCAGAGAATGTCAACTACTGCAAGAGAACGTCTGCTCATTAATTACCAATGCAGCAAAGGCAAATGCAGGAGGGTACGCACAAGCAAACATCATGATCATTCCAAACTGCAACGCCATTTCCAGTAAGTCTGCATGTGGTTCGGATTGCAATCAGCCGAAGAACTGGAAAATGTTTTGAAACCTTCATAGCTTAATCAAAACTACATGAAACTGAAATATCTCAAATATCATATACAAAGTAACAAGTTCGTTGGTCAAGATACAATTATTAACAGCCCATTTGACTGTTGAGGCTACAGTAAACTTCAGCTGAATAAATTAAGTCTCAAAACTTGGTGCAATTGTTGGGCCTCACCCACATACAAAATGAATTCGTTTAAAGTAAGGGTGAAAATACCTCAATTAAATTCAGAAGCAAAATGAGATCCCATCGCTATCATATACTCTCTCCGTTCCAACATTAGAGATACATTTGTAAAATGACGACTTTTAAGGATAATTTTATGTTCTCAAATATAGCCTTAGTAGTAGCTAGGAATTCAACAGTGGTGATTTGATATTAAAAATGACAGTAAAAAGTAATGGCAAATTGGGGACATCATGTCACTTTATAGTCTTAAAATAAAAATGTATCTCTAGGAACGGACTAAAAAGGAAAATATATCTCTAATTTTGAAACAAAGGGAGTATATTTTTCCATTCTTTTGTTTCAATGTTATTTTTACAGCTGAATGAATGTGTGTTACCGTCAAAAAGTCCATCTTCAAGTTCCTCACCCACACTTGCAGAATAAGCAGGTTTAAGATACTCTTTCTCTACCCTTGATATGAATTGGGTCTTCTCTGCTGATGATCCTTCGTCACGTTCTCTCTTGTTTCTTCACGCATCTCAAGACAGAGTTAACAAGCTATAGTATACACTTTAAGTTGCTGAGAATAGAGGAAATGATAACAAATAATGCTTACCGTATAGCTCTATGTTTTCTGTAACTGTACTTCAGGTAAGGTAAAGAATTTTCCATCAGATTTTCCAGAACCTGGATAACATTTTCCATTACAGAAGTAAATAAATCGGAGAGGAAAAGGTAGGAATGTAAAAGATCATCAATAACAATTCCTACCTCAGATACAATTAAGCGCTGAATCAAAACTTGGCGAAGGGTCACAAAGTTGCGGTGCAAAAGAGCATGATAGAAAATTCCTACATATGACAGCATAAAATATAGACCAAACACCTGCCAGAGAAGGTGCAATTTTAAAGTAATTAAAATTCCCAGATACGCAAGAAGGGGAAGAGCTTCGACTGTTTACCTTGTAAACTAAGCTGTCAGCTCTATATTCTTTGTTTTCATTCTTTTCATGCCGAATGAGTTTCACTGATACCTTACCCCCAAATTTTGTGAAATATTGAATGACAAAAAGGTAAGCTGCTGTCAGCCCAAACCTGGAAAAATAATTTTTTTGCAACATTGTTACAACATTAACCTATTAGAATATTCATTAAACATAGCTCAAAATTAAATGTTTAGTCCAAAATGACACACAAGACCCTTGACCAAAGTTTTTTGATCCATCCAATTTGATGCCAATTATAAAACAGGAAATATAAAACTTCAAATGACAATGACATCTGAAAAGAGCTTATGTAGACAGGACTTAGAATTGCATGTCATTGAGATAACATAGCATGACAAAAGCAAGTGGGAATATACTCAACAAGTGGCTCGTGAAATATATCCAAAAGTAGCATATAAAGACTGCATTTTTAATTCTTACCAATTACCAAGCATACATCATGAAATTAGACCAGTATTTAGTAAGATGGGCCAGAGAACTACTAGTTTTTGCTAAACCAGAGGGATAATTTTACAAATAAAAGCAACATAAATCAGATGCTTACTTCGCAACATCAGATCCAATAACCTCGTAGAGATGAGCATAAGCCAATTCAAATGGCAGCTGGAGACATATGATACTCAAGATAATGATGGCATCATTTCTGAATCTCATCATACGTCCAAGCCATTCCTCCCTTTGTAATACTTCTTTTTCTTTTGGTCTGTCGGTCCCCCATTTCTTTATAAGTTCCACAGGGGACTGAAAGGAACTCCACTCCATTTCCAGAAACTTGCTTCTGGAATCTGGTCCAACAGAATAATTAATCTGCCACCTTCAATTCAAACCCACACAAGTAACAAAGAAAAAAACGAAATAAACTGTAAAACAAAATAAGAATGTCGATACTTGGCCAAAAAAATAAGAATGTGGATAAACAACAAGTAAATCAAAATGCCTAGCTACACCATAAATTTAGTACGACATTATTATACAAAAGTACCTGGCTAACATGGCAGCATTTTTTCGTTTCCAGAATTGAGAAAATAATACCGCCCATGATATTATGCTTATAAAGAAAACAGGGAGGACCAGCAACTGCAATGCTCTGAAACACAACAGAAAACATTAAGCTAGATAAAGAAAAACTGAAAAACACATCAACAAAAAAGTTAACTAGCACGCAAAGGCGAAGGTAATATGACCTACCCAAAATCAACCAATTTCAAAATAAGGCCAAATGCCGCAGGAAATAACAGCCACCACGTGTACATTCCAAGAAAAGCAAAATAGGTTGCAATCTACAGTGTACATATAAAATCAAATTTGTACCTGAACAAGAATTGCATTTGTATTTTGTACGTAAAATCTTGGATGCCAATCCAGATTAAGTTCCAATGACGTCTATATTATGAGCATTTACCTTCATCCCAAAATATGAATAGATCTCATCAATAGGCTGATTTGTGAAGTCCCACCAGTTCAGTGCCCAACTTTTAATAAGCTGCTTCCTCTTAGTTTCATCTATAAACAAATATAATCATTTTTGGGATTCTGCAAAATTATGAGTAATATTTACACATGGAAATTGATATACCATGCAAAGGGAAGACTTCTTTAACAATGCCCCCTGATTCCAACTTCTGTAGTAGAGGTTCCCTCAGCTCCCAGCGGATTTCTTTTGATTCAGATAGTAGGACTATGCCCGACTCACCCTTGTTCACCTGTGAAATTCAGTCTCCAAGTTATTTGAAAGACATATGCAAGTTGAAATCACCAGGAAACCGCAACCTGAAAGACTCTAATCTTATAATGGATGAGTAATATCATTTTGAAACTTCATTTACTACACACATGCATAGATTAATTATTGCACACAAAAAAATTACTGAAATTGCTAGGTACAGTTTATGCATCAAATAACTAAAAAGAGTTGAAGTCATTCCTCAGCATCATAGAGAAATTATTAACAAGGCCAAAATGAAAAGAAAACAAATATATAAAAGCTACCTTACCTTGAGTTGTCATGTCATTCTGCAGTATCTTATAGGCTATATGTACTTAGATTGTCTAAATAATACAAACTTGGTGTTTAGTTAAATGAAATTGAGAAGGCAAGAAATTCTAATAGAAGAGTATATGATAACTCACAATCCCATATATTATGTAATGGTAGCAACAGAAACGCTCACACCAACTGAACAGTGAACCATCGGGCTGTCTGATAAAAGCTTCAACTTCCTCCCACTCAAATTGTATATCCACTCCTGAAATCAAAATCAAATACCAAGGAAATTGCAAATGACTAACAGTTATATAGTGTAATAAAAGTTATTATCCAAAGAACAGAATATTCAGAGAGAGAGAGAGAGAGACCAATATGAGTTCGTTTTTTCAACTGCAACTCGGCTGCTGCCCTCCCCAAAACTTCCAAAGGAGCTGCCAACTGAATATAATAACATGAGATGAACATAGATTGCACTCATTAACCTCTTGCATCAGATGCTATATCAACCAGGAACGTAAATCAGACTACCAATCTCCAAGACTCTATCTTGTGCTGCCCAAGTGCCCAGGGAATTAAATTTTAGGCAATCATTATATGAAACCACCATGAAGAATTCCCTTGGAACAAATGCAGCTACTTATTTGAAGATTTATGGAACCCATCCTTAGCCTCCCAAATTTCTTCTTATTTCAATAAGTCGATCAATTGATTGTATGATTACATTATTTCAAACAACCAAACCAAGTTACCTAGTCTAATTGAATACACACTATTCAACAATGCAGCAATAGAAGTACAATATAAACTTCAAACAACAGCAATGAATAAGGGAAACAAAAAATAGTTCAAAGGTAAGCAAGTATTCTTAATTATAAAGCTGCACCAAACAGCAATGTGTCAATAAGTAAACATAAGTTAAAAACCTCAGCAAATAGATCAGACATATTTATAAAACATGAATAGAAAGGAATCATGAGATGAGTAATATCCATGAGAGCCGAAAGGGTAAAGATTGGACCTTAATAAATTCATATTGCATGCCAACAACTCTGTCAACTATTAACCCGACCTTATTGAACTCATTTACAAGAACCTCAACACAGTCATAACTCTCGTCACCTGGCTTCACAACCCTCTTTGGAACCACCACCACCCCTATTTCAAAGGCAGTTTGTTCTTCGTCTGCTTGTTGCCCTTTCATTTCCCAAGAGAAACAGAAGGAGGAGAAAAGAAAACCAATAGGACTTCCAAAACTTGAACAACCAAAAAGGCATTTAATCAACCCAAAGGGTCAATTTCTCGGAAATAGTGACAACATGGGTCGACTGCCTAGTATTAAGTTCCGCAAAATTGGCCATTTGGGTCTTCATTTTTTGTTGATAAAAATCGAATTGCAGAAGCTATAGACAAAAACAGGACAGAAGCTATAGTCGGAATTTGGGTTTTGGAAAGGCACAAGAGCCAATGCGTCATCGGTGTCTGTGACAAATCAAATGGGGGATCCACTTGCTTCTCTCTCATGTCTGCAATTTGCAGGTTGCAGATGAAGGTTGCGGACTGATTAATCTTCTGATGAATAAGGAAGCATGATTTCATTGGCAGCTTTCTTTTAAATTCTGTATGTATGGTATTCCTTCTTTCTTTTGCAGGTTGTTGATAATAATTTCTCGTTCCGGGTGTTTTAAAAAGGAATGTATAATGTTTAATAATACCTACAAAAAAGAAAGAACTAATTTCCTTTTTGAATTTTGCAGTGCAATGGTAATCAAATAAGTGTCGTCATCAATAAAAATAATAAAAAAATGTAAAAAAGATATTTCATCCGTCCCAAATTAATTGCTCAGTTTTGACTTTTTTTTAAATCAAATTGACTATTTTTAAAATTAATAATTAAGCATATATAAATATATTTCTAAAATTATAAAAATTGGGGTTAGTAATAAATTGTATATACTTTCTTTTGATTATAATCTCTTCACCTATATTTTAGTAAAAATAGTAAAAAGATTAGTTTTAAAAATGATCAATTTGACTTTAAAAGGTCAAAATTGAGCAATTAATTTGGGACGAAGTGATAAAATATAAAAAAAATAAAAAAAATGTATAAAAAAATATAAAATTACTTTTCTGGTTCCGTAAAAAAGATTTCTATGAAGATAGTATAGTACTTTGGTTTCAGAATTACTCTTAAAAATAATCAATTATTATTCATGATGTCATTTTATTATTTAAAAATTATTTTAATGTATTATGTCGGAACAAAATTAGGAATATTTTGATTGACTCATTAATATTTAGTTATAAAATTAATACATTTTGCTTCTTCATTTTAAATAAAAACGCGTATTGTTGAAGCAATTAAATTTCAGACTAGGGTCAATGGTGGAACAAAAGCGGAGAATATTATATATATATATATACCAACAAGATCCCCAATTCGAAGAAATATATCAGAAAGAAACCCTCCTATTCCCATACAACCCTTAAATTCCTCGATCATCAGCTGTTCCTGACCTAGAAATCAAAATCAAAGCAAATGGGGAACACGGAGAAGCTGATGAACCAGATTATGGAGCTCAAGTTCACAGCCAAGAGCCTCCAACGCCAAGCAAGAAAGTGCGAGAAAGATGAGAAATCGGAGAAATTGAAGGTGAAAAAAGCCATCGAGAAAGGCAACATGGACGGCGCTCGCATCTATGCGGAGAACGCTATCCGGAAGCGCAACGAGCAGATGAATTACCTCCGATTAGCCTCTCGTCTCGATGCCGTCGTTGCCAGGCTCGACACCCAAGCCAAGATGACCACCATCAGTAAATCCATGTCCAACATCGTCAAATCGCTCGAGTCCACGCTCGCCACGGGGAACTTGCAGAAGATGTCCGAGACTATGGACAGTTTCGAGCGCCAATTTGTAAATATGGAGGTTCAGGCCGAGTTTATGGAGAGCTCGATGGCCGGAAGCACTTCTCTTTCGACTCCCGAGGGTGAAGTCAACAGCTTGATGCAGCAAGTGGCTGATGATTACGGCCTTGAGGTCTCAGTTGGCCTGCCACAGCCGGCGGCCCATGCGGTGCCCCTGAAGACTACTGAGAAGGTCGATGAGGATGATCTCTCTAGGCGCCTTGCTGAGCTCAAGGCCCGTGGCTAATTAATGACATGGTATTTGACTTGAGTTTTATCATATGTGATATATATTGTCTGGATTTCTATTTGATATCAGTGGAACTTGATTTGTAAATTAATTGAATTGTGAATTTGGATTTACTTTTTGAGCTTATTTTGTTTATACCCCGTTTAAATGCTGAAGTTTATATATGATGGTAACTAAATCGAATGAACAGTCCTATGGGATGGTAGTAACTATATAGAATGAACAGAGAGACTGCTTAGGAGATTACTTGTGATTGTGTTTTGGGAGGTTGAGTCCTGTCTGCAGACCAACGTCACATAGTAGAATTAGAGGTATCTTGGATTATATCTCATATTTCAGGTACTTAATTTTACTGACTTGTGAATTTGACTAAATACCATTGAATGTGCACTTGCTTGTTATTGACATCACTGCTTTTGACCTTAATTTGGTTGTAGTGTTTTGTACTAGGATGTGTTGAATTTGAGTTTTATGGGATTTTTGGGTATTATATTTAATAAGTTGTGAATATGTTATGGTTATGTTGATTAGGCATGCATAAATGTGCAACTGGATTTATATGTTGAGTTATAGAGAATCACCCGCGGTCCCGCGGACACCCCTAGCTTAAGCAAGGACTGACTATATGGGATTCATGTGTACTTGTGCTTTCCTTATGCCCCTATTACTGCATAGAGTAATTTTTTTCCGAGTGGATACAAGTGAAAGCTTGTGCTGTTGAAGTGAAAGACAAGCAAGTCTTGTAAGATACATTGGACCCTTTTTTGGAATAAAACCGAGTTTTCGTAAGAGAAACCCATTTGTTCAATCAAATAGGCTAAAACCTGCATGCCACTATTAGCAAAGTGATAAGACAGTTACTATTGGTAATAGCAATATGTAAAAAAATATTGTGAAGATCGCTAGCTATAGCCACCATATGTAGGTTTATGATATTACTAGTAAGTTCGAACTAATTGTAATTGGTTTATTTTGAGAAAACTCAATGCAAGTTGGTCTATTCTAATAAAAAAATCTCTGATACCTTTGGGAATAATGAACTTGCATACTAATATGCAATAAACGTAAAACATATATATACATACTTCTATAAATATAGTTTATATTTGGTTTTCTTTTTGAAATTGAACAAATTTTACTTGTACATTTGGATCCGACTTGACTCTGATTGATATGCTCATTAGTTCCTGATATTGATTCCTATAAGTCTATTACTCCTTTAATGAAGTCTTTTGAATATATGTTGCGTCAGTTTTGGAATTGAATGAGCTTGTCTGTGTAAGATTATTTGTTAGAGTTTGATTTTTAATATGTTAAATGTGGCCACATTTTTTTCGGGCATGGGTAAAGAGATTCACATAGCGTAACGGATCATGTATAATCCATGCTTTCTAGTGGTTTCGGAATTTTGATCGCCTATTAGCTTACAATTTGAACTAGTATGGATGCCAATTCCAATTCGACTCGAATTTATATTGATTTGTTCTTCATATTGATCATATTTGCATCTAATTTACTACTTGGTCGTTCAGTTTTGATCTTATGTGGACTATAGCTGTATATTGAAAACCTTTGTTGTGTAATCGCTAGAGTTCAATCCTCAGTGTTTTGTTGACAGAGGAGCATGATCAATCTCTTTGGGTAGATATTGCAGCAAAATTAGCCAAAATATTGAACTGATGTGGAGTGTGGTAAAAAGACTAATTGTAGAGTAGTCTGCCCTTGCTCTCACATACTCTAGTAGTGGAGCACTCAATTGCCTCGTAAAAGTTGCTCAAATCACTGAGGGTTACAAAAGAAAAACACGTGTGAAATTTAGGTTGGATACTTATGTGAATTTGTTTCGATATTGTGCTGAGTGCAACTGCATCACTGTGACATACTAGTAGTTTACACTGTTATTTGGTATCTTTGTAGCTCTGATGGAGCCTCATTTAACGACTGTTTGAGCTAGTATTACAGGAGGAACATATATCTACGTTTTGAATTGGTTGGGATCTTGTTATACGTGAGGAGTTATGTTGCATACTTTTTTATTTTGCTCTATTTGTATTACTTTTGCAATAGTGAATCTTAGGCTTTCTTTTCCCCTGAATTGTTATGAAATTCATCTTGAATCATTTGGAGTTGTATTTTCGTCTACTATTAGATGAATTTAGCTGGGGTAAATTTTGGCAATCTAGTAGACAGAATTTAGCTGGGGTAAATTTTGGCAGTCTAACGCACGACTAGAACTTACGATAGTGCTATACAACAACTGTATTAGATAAGTACGGTTTATTTATTAGTTTAAAAACTTCAGTGGGCGGAGTCTATGGGGCAAAGAAAAAAAACACAAACCCAGATCATCTCTCTCTTTATCTCATTGTGTCCCTGTCTCATCTCTCTCTCATATTCGGCTATATAGTAAACCCCCTCCACTCTCTAATCTCTTCCTGACTCACACCTGCCACCAACCATCAGCCACCACTACCGGCGCCCACCATCACCCACCACCACCCACCACCATTGCCCAGCACTACTGTTGGTCACCATCATCATTGAGAAATGGAGGTGAGAGAAAGGTGGAAGAAGAGGGGGAGGAAAAAAAACAGAAGTCTAGAAACTTGTTAGTAGAGTCTTCACAATTGCCACTTGTTAGTTTTTGATTGGGTCGTGGCGGCTTTGTTCGTTAGCAAAGATTTATTTGTTTAGCTGTTGTATTTTTGAAAGAGATAAGAAAACTGGTTTGTCAGGGATTATGGCGAGCTATTCACGAGTAGCTACAATTTATTTTTTATTTACTAGATTTGATAAGCGCTGCGCTGGTGCATGCTATTATTTTGTGAATATTATCAGTGTAAATGAATGAGTGCTACAAGTATGAAAAGGATATTTTTATTTATTTTTTCTGTTAAAAGTCTTAAAGAAAGGTGATTTTGTGGACTGTAACAAACAAATTTTTAAAACATCACCCGCCCTTTATTATTAGCCATGTGGGTTATGCATACCAATGATCACAAACACCGGCTTAATTCCTTTATACTATCAGTTAAAACATAGCGTCGCACCTTTCCACTGATAAAGAACAAATTAAACACAATCCACAATATATGGCATAACGACGAGACATAGAGAGTACAGAAATGATCGAGCTTGTAACAATGAAATGTACCTTTTTCTCGGAAGTTTTAAATGAATGAACTTTTCTAGTTATACTAAAGTATATCTCTAGGGTTTCTTTTCGACTCTTGTCACTGAGATTGTTGGCACTCCTGCCAGTAGAAATGATAGCAAGGGTCTCTTTATTAAAATTTACACTCATTTCATTAAAATTTGTGCAAGCCCCAAGCCTCTAGCCCCCAGCCCACTTTCGTAACAAAGTTCAATTATTTATTTTTCTCTAGTTAATTTATCAAATGTTAAACTCAAAGTTAATGTGAGCTTATTTAATTTTAATTGATGAAATAGTTAATATTATAAATTACTTAAAAGTATTATTAAGTACTTTCTCTGTTCCAAAAACTCCCTCTCTCATACAAATACAAAACTTACTCGCATCATCTCTCAACTCTTAGAATATTACATAACTTTTGATTGTATTACACTTCAACAACTAAATATAAGACTCTATTTATAGAGCACTTATATATCTCTTCTTCTTATTCAAAATAGAATACTTTCAAAATAATACTCATACTAAAAATAAGATTTCTTCCCATAATAAGACTAGATCTAGCATATAATAAGTTTCGTAAGGGGCATTAGACAAAAGATCTTAAATATCCTATTAAAAATAGGATATATTCCTTTCTATAATAGCAATTCTTTTTTGAATAGAATTCGAGGAGTAGCTCAACAATTCCTCACTCAACTCTAATCCCAAAATACTTCAACTTCATCTTTGAATAGGATTCGATGAGTATCCCAACAATTCATCTCTCGACTCGAATCCTCAAACTTGTTGTAGTCGTCACCATCATTCGCATTCCCTGCATTCTCCACATAATCAATATCATATGCAACATACATATCATTTGCATCATCTCCACATAATCAATATCATATGCAACATACATATCATTTGCATCATCTGCAACATTCGTATCATCCGCATCTACCATGTCATCTACATCATAGTCACCATCATCTTCATCAGCTAGTAACTCCAACGATGATCCTCCAAAAGTGTAAAATCTCTCATTTATCGGCATCATGACGAATATCAAATCCAACTCGTTCAATCTTTATTCTCTTTATTTGTCACACCAATGCAACTAATTCTCCTATACATTGGGTTCGATCAACCTCACTTGTTGTGAATTAAGTCAACGCAAACCACACGATAAAATAAATAGAGATACAACAACACAATATTTAACGTGAAAAAGTCGTTAAAGGGTAAAACCACTGACCAAACTCTGAATCTCCACTATATCAATATAATGAGCTTACAATAATCACCCCAAGTTTTATGTCTTAAAACTTGAGGTTCCACAACACTATGACACAACTTTTTGCACGAACTAAAAGCTGTAAAACCCTCTCACTCACAATACAATCTTTTTAAACAGAATATAAAAGCTACAAAACCATCTCACTCACACAAATACAAAACTCACTCACACCTTCTCTCAACTTTTAGGATGCTACATAATTTTTGATTGTGCTACACGTCAATAACTAAACATAACAGTACCTACATATCTTCTCTTTCTATTCAAAATATGACACTTTCAAAATAATACTCCTACTAAAAATAAAATTCCTTCTCATAATAGGACTCTAGCATATAATAAATATCCTATTAAAAATAGGACGCCTTACTTTTCATATATAATAGCAATTCTTTTCTGAATAGTATTCGAGGAGTAACTCAATAATTCCTCCCTCGATTCGAATTCCCGAATATTTCAATTTCATCTTTAAATAGGATTCGAGAAGTATCCCAACAGAATGAGTCTTAACCGATAGGTTGTCTTGTAAAATGTTCATTTCTTTTTTTTTTATTAGTGGTACGACGCTCTAGCAGGCCTTAACACCTTTCTTTCTTTGATTCAATGTGTAACCTCTCTAATATCTTATTAAATAATATTATGTGTACAAACTTTACATAAAAAGTTGCGCACAAAAAATAGCATCTATGTATTGCTTACCAATAAAAATATGTAAAACATTTAATTATAGATTCTGTTTTTTATTTTTTTGTATACCGTGTGTACATAACTCTTTGTGCATAGTTTGTGTACATAACTCTTTGTGCATAGTTTGTGTCCATAATATTACTCTATTTTATTATTATTAGTCATTTAAGTAATAGGTGGCCTTTAAATGTCTATATCAACCCATTCCCTTTTCATTAGGAAAAAAGTACATAAATTGAACTCCTTTTCACCAATGACAAAGTTTTTTGATAACATTAAATGCTAAATGTACTATTGTAAACAAGATCATTCTATTTTCTTTTTTTCAAGAAAAAAGAAAAATATGATTCTCACTGTAGGATGGAGCATGTTTATTTCAATTTTTTTGATTATTTCTTTTTCAATCAATGTAAAAATAATTTGGAAACCTTCAAATTAGGCTCAAGTCAATTTGTTAATTATTGATTATTTTAAATTTTTTTTAAAACCATAATAAGCTTAAATAAATAATTCGGAATTAGTTCTTGTTTAGAAAAGAGTATTACTTTTTTTATTAAATTCTTTTGTATTACATTTTAGATATTTACAATAATCTACAATAATTAAAATCAAATTAATTTATATTAATTCAAAATTTAAATTTTAAAAATCGATTTAAAAAAATCAAAATTAAAGGAATGAAAAGAATAACTTATAACCGTTTAGTGATTAAATAATCTTTTTACCTTTGAAAAAGAAAAAAAAGAAAGAAAGTAGAAGTAAAAATATTCCTGTCCAATTCATTTCCACCACATTAGTCACAATAAGCACGTGAGAATTTCATTAAGCACGTGGAGTCGGCGTTCGGACAGGAGCCTTAATAAAGGGGACGGACGTGAGAATTTCATTAAGCACGTGGAGTCGGCGCTCGGACAGGAGCCTAATAAAGTGGACGGAAGTTTTAACTAAGCACGTCTTATATTTATATTTATTAGTGTCCTAATATCTGAAAAATATTCCACATTTTTTTTTTATCATTTTTAAACTACTCAGTTCAAGACAATAGCAATTATACAAGTCAACCAACTCGCACTTCTTGCCTTTTCTCTCTTGCTGATCTCTGGAATCAACGAATCAAAGATTAGCTGCAGAGATAGAAAAACATGAATTTCTTGATATGGGTTTTGTTGATTTTCCATCTTATATCGTTTGGTGTAATACCCATTTTATCAGATGCTTCTTTAAGCTCAAAAGGGATCTCAGAATTTCCCAGAGAATTTCTCAATTTTGCTCGGAAACCAGAAATCTTTGATTGGATGGTGAGTATCAGGAGAAAGATACATGAGCATCCTGAACTGGGATATGAGGAATTTGAGACCAGTAAGCTTATCAGAGCAGAACTGGATAAGTTGGGGATTCCCTACAAACACCCAATTGCAGTTACTGGTGTTGTTGGCTTCATCGGTTCCGGCGGACCTCCTTTTGTTGCCTTACGGGCGGACATGGATGCTCTTTCCATGCAGGTTTCTTTCAAGTTTTATCCTTTTTCCATTTTATTTTGTTGTATTTTATTTTTTGGAAATCATATGGAGATTAGTTTTAGGGCATGTGAAATTGCTAGTGTAATATTGATGAACTGGTGATCTAGATGTTGATGCTGAGTTTGTCTTATGAGGAATAATTTATATAAACTTGCGAATGTTTGTACATGGTGTTATATTAATGCAATGAAGGATTGATTATATTCATATTAGGAAATGGTGGAGTGGGAGCACAAGAGCAAAATTCCTGGTAAGATGCACGCTTGTGGTCATGATGCACATGTTGCGATGCTGCTTGGTGCTGCCAAGATTCTTCAAACGCATCGTGAATTTTTAAAGGTCGGTTTGTTGATGTTCATGACCTCAGAGTTTCATCTATTCTACTATTATTTGCTTTTTGCATGATTTCGGGTGTTTGCACAATCTGTACTTAATCTAGAGATATTAGGCGTATTTGTGGCCAATTAACAGAACAGTGAGGCTATGATGTGTGGGAAGGAGTTAGAAAATGGTCGCGAATGATTAAAAGATCAGTTTTGAAAGGTTGAATGCTTCTGGGTGTGTACCTGCTTGCATATGTATTTAAAGGTAAATGTAGTTTGAATGATAGGTAGCAAGGCTTTCAATTGCAGACTGCCTAGGTAGTGTTTGGGAGCTTTCGTAACCACTAGTCCTATCATGTAGTGCAAGGCAATTGTCTTTTGCCTTGCTTTGAGGGACTGGAGGTTGAAGGGTGGTTGGCTATTCACAAATTTGGTGACTTCTAAGAATGGTAGGCCACAAAAGTGAAGTATTTATGTAGAAATTTTTTTAGATAAAAGGGAATTGAGAACGCGAGTTTCGTATAATTTAGTTTCTATGTTGCACGCATGGCCTCTGGAAGATCCTTGGTATTGAGAAATGCACACTTCAGATGGAGTGATACAGTAATAATAGTTATATATCTCATGGTGGGAAAACCTTGACTTAGATACCTTATGTTTTTTAATTTAATGTCAGGAAGTGATATGAAAGAGACACTAGACCATCTTAGTGACTGGTGAATTATGAACTCTAACATCTTCTGAATGAAGGAGCTTATGATTTGGTGTGGAAAATCATTTTTCTGGCTGCCTAAATAAGAACAATGGAATGAAATTTAAATTTTAAGGTGAGATTTCTGTCGTTTGAAGGTGGAGGATTTGGAGTGATATTAGGTTTGGATGGATTTGAGATGATAAGTATACCATTTTCAGATCCCTTTTAAAATGGTTGGATTTAGAAGCAACTGGATTTCATTGAATATTTCTCTTTCATTTTACTATTCTATCCCTAGTATTTTAATAAGATCGTAGCAGTTTTAAGAATTTCAGTTTATCTAGAGGTTCATCTGATGTCAACAAGATTACCGATTTGATAAGACATCGTCACTTATTCAATTATTTTTCTACCTCCTTAAAAAAATTGTATGTGTATGCTTATCATTACAATCTACATCCTAATTTTTAGGCTTCCTTTTACGCTAGGTGTAAGTTCGAGACCTGTCACAGCCTTGTAAGCTTTATTTTTTACTCTTAACTCCAGAAAATTGATTTAATAACTGTAGTGCCCTGTGTATGTGTGCATTCTGAAATCCCCTATTCCTTATCCTTTTTATTGTTAATTGAGTTATCTCCATTTGATTGCTTTCGACAGGGGACGGTTGTTCTTGTTTTCCAGCCTGCGGAGGAAGGAGGTGGAGGGGCAAAGAAAATGGTAGATGCAGGAATTCTACAGAATGTCAAAGCCATTTTTGGTCTGCATGTTTCACATGAATTACCAATAGCTAAAGTGTCCTCCAGGCCTGGTTCTCTTTTGGCTGGGAGCGGTTTTTTTGAAGCTGTAATAAGTGGGAAGGGGGGTCATGCTGCTATTCCTCAACACTCAATAGACCCGATATTAGCAGCTTCAAATGTAGTTGTCAGTTTACAGCATCTTGTTTCACGAGAAGCAGATCCTCTCGACTCTCAGGTATATTTTGTTTTCCAACTCTCTCTTTTATGTATAACATCTCTTATTTTTTTGATGTCAAAAGTTGGAAATGATGTAGGCATTTCCTTTAGGTCAATATATTCAAATCTTGCTAGGTAATCACTCTTTCTGTCCGTTTTTTAGTTTTCTTTATTAGTAACTCTTGCTAGGATAATCAAATCCCTTATTTGGGTTTCATACAAGGAATAGTTGCCTTTATTATTCAGAGATGGATGCAATTTTCAATCACAGGACACCTGATCAGAGTACAGTTGTGTGGTGCTGTGATGGAGATGTGTTGGAAAATACACTATTTGATGGTTTATTACTCCGATGACAGAGGAGTCACTGCCTTATGCTGTGGCACTCAGTATACAGTTTGGGATATGTGGCAATAAATTTTTGAGAAACCGATTACATATTGGCCTGTTTACTTGGGAAGATTGCAATATGCAGAGAGATATACTTAGCTTGACAAAAAAAATTGTATTTTGTATGTGAAGGTCATTGAAATACTGAATAGGGCATTTACTTGCAAATAAAATAAAATGAAAAACATTGCAAGAATCAACACAATATTAACAGGCTGTTTTGATTTTCTTTTTTCTTTTTTGTGGGGAAAGGAAGGGTGGAACTTTCCTTCCATGTTTTGGAAGGCAGGCTCTAACTTTCCATTCCCGTTCCTTTCCTCATCCTGAAAATAAAACTCACAAACAGAGGCCCTTAGGAACGCTAAGTGCAAACCAATATTTCATTTTGTTAACATATCTTTCCTCATTATGGAAACTTCACATTTGAAAATACACAAACTCTGAACAGAGAAATATTAGTTCTTCATGGGAATTAACATAGGAATTAATATTATCAATTGTAGGAGGATGAGAGATAGGTAAGCAAATAGGATGCATTAAAGCAAAAGATTTTGGATACCCATCAATAGGCTTAGGTATGCTCATGGAAGTCGCTGGTGCGAAGGTTTTAGCTACTTCATCTCAAAATAAGCGTCCACTTTTAAAAAGTTATTTAGAAAACTTTGAGCTACATCATTGGTGGCTAAAAAGTCTGAAATCGCAACTTACTTAAATATAATGAAATTTGGTACATTGATTTTGAAAGTGGACTCTCATTTTGGGAGTAAGAAAGTTTAAGATAGTTCTCCTTAATGAAATATCTAGTTTTAAAGTGTAGACTTACATACTTAGTCTGCCTCTTTAAACGGTGATAAACGTTGGTGATAAATGTAATGGGGTTAGTTTCCTGTCCTCCAAGAACATTGCAATTTGCATGACAGACAGTTCCATCTACCAGTACACTAGATACTACAGTTCGACTTCTCATAAATAAATAATCTGTTTTAGTTTCATTAATATTCCTACAGTCCATTTAACATTTACTGTGCGCTTATAGGTAGTTACAGTTGCAAAATTCCAAGGAGGTGGTGCATTCAATGTTATTCCAGATTCTGTTGCCATTGGTGGCACATTTCGATCCTTCTCAAAAGAAACATTTATGCAACTCAGGCAGCGAATTGAGGAGGTAATATTCATGTGATGCACAGTCTCAATTGTGATTAAAAAGAAGAAGCTTTTTGATCTCTATAATTTTTGGCAGAATTTTAATCTATTTGATATTGTGATGATCCACATATTTTTGGTAACACATTCTAGTCTATTACTCATTTTCCTATTAATGCATGCATGGAAGTTGATTCTCTTCATTGACAGGTTATTATAGGACAAGCAGCTGTACAAAGGTGTAATGCAACTGTTGATTTCCTAGCAAATAAGAAACCCTTTTTCCCTCCTACTGTAAACGATAAATCCTTGCACCAGTACTTTCAAAATGTTGCAGGAGATTTGCTTGACATTTCTAATGTTAAAGACATGCAACCATTGATGGGATCCGAGGATTTTGCATTTTACCAAGAGGAGATACCAGGTTACTTTTATTTCCTTGGAATGAAAAATGAAACAAAGGGAAAGCTTGCATCACCGCACTCTCCCAATTTTCAAATCAATGAAGATGCATTACCTTTTGGTGCTGCACTTCATGCATTACTAGCTGCAAGATATCTTCATGAAATTCAACCAGAATCTCCTTTGCTAAATGGAGAACATCACGACGAATTGTAAGGTGCTTCTTTATAAATTATATGGACCCAAAATTGGTCCAAATACCTCTGGTATTTGATGGGGGCTCAGACCACATACAGAGACGTTATAAATATCCAATTCAGCCAACTACCTAGTGCTAACGAGCAAGGAATCTGAATATAAGGGTGACCGTTGACCAAAACTGATACTGTTGAGTATCTGCTCGTGTAAATTAGCCTAATTGCAGGCAGATTTTATAGGTCGGAGCACTATAAACTATGTCTAAGCACGCTGTTTGAATCTACAATTACATTATTCATTTCTTGCTTGAACAACATTAGTTTACAAGTGAAAGTTTTTGTGGTAATTATATTGAATAGTAATGTTGAATTCAATATGACAATTATTGCTATTTGTAGTCTTAATCAATGTATTTATTAATACCCCCTTTGTCTGGGGAAAAAAATTAAGAAAAAGAAAATGACACTCTCTTTCCAAACAGAGCGAGTATATTTCGTAATCCAAAATTAATTTCACGGAAATAATATATAAGTGATCTATTTTGAATTTGATGTTAAGAATTTGTATCAGTCGGTAAATACTCAAATTTGGATAGGTATGCTAAAAGCTATAACTTAATTTAAATTAACCTAATAAACTATAAAGAAATAATTAGATTAAAACAAACATAGGTATTTAAGAAGGGTTGTATGGTTGATTATAATAACTCATTACATGTTTACATATATTTGTACAACGAAATGCTCTGGCTCTGTAATGGTAAGCCAGGTTTCCATCTATTCCTATACAAAATGCTTTTTGACATACGAAGAAGTCAGTCTAACGTAATTTGGTAGTATAAAGGAGATGTAGTATCACGTTCCATTTTCGAGCATATTTCTCAAAAAAAATTGCATGCACAGGAAATCTTTTGTCAATAGCCGAAAAATTCAGATGAATGTTCTAATAATGAATTTAAAGCACTCGGAGCAAACTTTCTTGCGAAAAGGAAACAAAGGGTGGATGGCTGGTTATTGTAAATGCATGTTTGACCTTGGATGATTTTCTTGAAAAATTTCTGCGTCATATCTGCTTTCCCAAATGTAGCAGGATGAGCACCACCACGAGACCAGTCCACCCAGGTAATGCTCCTGTTTGCCAAGAGATGAGGAGATCGGATGCTCAGCATTGTTTGGAAATAGTGCTCGTCCACATAACATGCTGGTCTGCAGAACTGCTCAAATTTTGGGTAATAAGTATCATCTTCAACAATGTCAATTGCCAGTTTTCGATTAATTTCAAACCACTGAGACCCTTTACGCCAATTGGTGAGGTTCACCACTGGTGCCATGTGATCATTATAGCGCCCTCTTCCAAAGGGTCCGGGTTCATCAAATGCACCCATAAAGCTGAATCGAGATCTTGATATGTAATGGTAAATGATGCTGAAGTTGTGAAGAGGAATGCATGCCTCGGACAAGAGAACGAACCATTCGTTGGATATATCAAGCAATGCATTAGCAAGGAGTCTTCTCTCAGCATCACACATGCTCATCCTTCCCCACTCTGCAACCTACATAAAAGTATGTGTCAAGATTAGGAAAAATGACAATATCCAACCCCAATCAATTATCATAATATTGCTAAATCATGTACTTCATGTCATGTTCAAAACCATTAGATTACAATGTTAATCCAGGCAAGGACAAACATGCCCCTACCAGTAGTTCAAATCATCTTCTTAAACTCTCCTACTTCTCATCACTGACTACTGTCGAGTACTACCAATTAGTGGTTGAAATAACCATGTTAGCCACTTTACTTGCAAAAAGATAGGAACCAAACATTGTCCCAAAAGTAAGCACTTGATTACTAACAAAATTAGTTCACTATATTGATGGACAAAAAAGTTCACTCACTATATGGTGACTTCCATTACATGAAAAATCAGTCTAAGATTTTAGAGATTTTCCAAACATAATATTATTGCACGGCAAAGGTAGAAATGTTCAATATAACAAGCATGGGAATTATAAATAGAAAGTACAAATAGAAAGCCACAAACAACCTTATAACAAGAAAAACTAAAATATATATGGCAAATATGCGAGCATGTGATAAAAGTGGAGAAAATATAGTGATGGCTGATACCTGACTGGGAATTTGCCTCTGATAGAAAACCGAGGAAGGATGGTAAGTTGCATTATACAATGGCAGCGCATGTATATAAATGGAATGCAGTCCGTCGTGCCCATTAAAAAACTTGTCCCACAAAGGAGCCATAGGCAAAGGCCCCCTTGTCAAGAACATGAAGGCGATCTTGGGGACTCTCTCAAAAGGGTATTCTTTTATTTGAGGAGCAAAAGAAGCCCGCCAAAACAGCTGAGAATCATTCATGGAATGCAACAGGCTAGATGGGGGCCTAATCCAATTTTGAAAGCTACTTGGTTCTTGAAAACAGGGGTGGAATCTAGTATTTGTATTTGTTACTGGGATTCTTACATTTACATTCTCTAAGCTGAAATATCGGATCGTAAACAAACTAAGAATAGTAAAAGCAATGCCCAGACCCAGAAATAGCAAGAGAAACTGCAGTAGCCGTAAAGGCAAAGCCCTAGATTGGTTTGGTCTAATTGGTATTGCAGGATCCTTGCCTTCCTCCATTCCCACTAACCTTGCCTGCATCTTCAAATCAAATTATATTTCCTCCAAATGGCAAACCCCAACTCTAATTAATAAGAATGACTGAATAATGGGTTGTGATGTCACCAAATGCTTCACAAAGGTTTCTTCAAGAAAGAATCTTTTTTGTTGTTGTTGTTGTTGTTTCGTCAAACACTATCAAGACTAAATTAGAAAGGTTTCAATTAAGGCAAATCTTGATTCTTAGGAAGTAATCTCAAGAGAGAATCCAAACAGGTCAAGTGGGTGTGTCCTTACCAGATAAAGAATCTCAAGAAAGTGATCCAAAAGGAAGCTTTTTAGATTGAAAACGAATTTTGAAGCTGATCTTTCAAGGCAACAGACATCATCATCATGATGCGGAGACCGGAGTGAAACGCAAAGTTAGGACATCGTGAAGAGAGAGAGAGAAACTGAATGTCTAACGGGGGGTGTGCGTTCCAACAACAACAAATTGATTCGTTTTCACACTTTTCTGCACCCAACTAAAATTCAAATGGGAAAATAATAATAAATGCCTGATGAGAAAGTTTTTGATGCTCGAACAACAAAGTTTCTTTCTTTGATCAATCTCTCTCTTTCTTTCTTATACAAAGAAAGGGTCAAGGGATATAACAGTCTTTCATATGAGGCTGAAGTTGAAGAGAGGAACTCCAAAAATAGGAAGAACAAGAGAGAACGCTAGTTGGAGTGTGTGTTGGCAACGTGTGAGGGGTGGAAAAACCTGGGAAGGACTAGAAGAAGAGGAGAGATTTTGTTTGTCTTATTCCCCCATGCAATAATAAAGCTGATTCAATGCTACTATGATTTTCAGATTTTATTTTTTGGGTTATTCTGTCAAACTGATTTTGCCACTATGTCATAGGCTTCGGTTATTTGTTTATTACGTTTCTTTTTCTAGTAGTAGCAAACTTGGAAAATAATTTATATGTTAACGTGGAACCCTAAGTCATAAGGTATATTAATAAACAATGTTGAATCTCTTTTTTATTCTCTCGTATCTCACATATGTACATCCTATTTAATAATCTTTTTGTTCCATAATAAAGTTTCTAGTTTGATTTTCATGATCAAATTGACCATTTTTAAAATTAATAATTAAAAATATTTATATAAAATTCTTAAATCACAAAACTTGACAGTAGTAGTAAATTTTATATAATTTATTATGATCATAATCTCTTAGCGTATATCTTGAATATTTTTAAGATTTATTAATTCTAAAAATGGTCAATTTAACTATGAAAATCAAATTAAAACGCTTATTCAAATATAACAAAAATTCATATACTTCAATATTCAATAACGACATAAATATATGGTCATACGTCACATGTTCGACAAGTTTTATGTTACTGTTGGTAACTCTTATTTACAATCACGACATGTTGAAGTTATTTTCTTTAATATTCTTTTATGTCATGCCAACAGTAACTGTAACATTTCTATATTTTTTTAATGGATATTCATAGTTTGATACATTTGAATGAAATCTTATTTTTCCATAATTTCATTATTAGAAATTAAAACTCACTACCAATTTTGAGCATGAGATTTTCATCTAGTTTATTTGCATTAATTGTATTTGGCTTATTTTCTTTAAATTTTATTTATTTATTTATTTATTCATTTTACAAAGGAATCCTTAGCCCCTACATTTTTTTTTATTTATATGAGAATTTTTTCACCCAAAAGCTCTATAGAGTTGCGAACTCAACTACTGCAAGAAACAGAGTTTTGGGTAACATTGGATTGGTTTATAGAAGACTGGTATGCCAAATTTGCCAACCTGTGTTAGGTAGCACCTTACATGAAGTTGGTCCATTCTAAACCAGGGAGGAGTACTCCTGATTTTGCAACGTGTCCATAACCAGACAAAAGCTTGACATATGATCGGTCAATTAGGGGTTATGCATGATTTAGCCGAGTCCTCTTATGAATGACATTAAAGGACCTGGGCAAATCTTGAATGATTGCCAACATTATATGATAATACATATCAAAAACCCCATCGAAACAGAAACAGTAATAATACATCAGAATCAAGCTTGACAGTTGCCCATGGGATTTGCCAACGGAGTTCAAGTATGAAATTCTTTGGATTCTATGAAACTTGTAACTAACCAAGAAATTTGATTGAGCTGCCAACCAGGAGGCAGCAGGCATTTTCATCATGTAGTCAGGTTTCATATCAACTGGAGTATTTCATAACATATAACTAAACAATATTAAGAATCCAATGTTCTAATTTATAACAAAATGCAACTGTGCATCTCCGAAATACACAACTCAACCAATAGTGCTTCAATCAAAACAAATTGAAACATATGGTCAACTGGTAGGTAATTTTACAGGAAAAATCTAAACGCACTGCAAAAAAAAATAAAAAAATCTCCTCACTCTTCAAGAAGTTATTTCTCCGATGAGTTGGGTCCTCTTTTCTTTCCAAAACCAACAACTGCAAAACAGAATTTAGATCATGTGTCATCAGCACGTGTTACCTTTGTACCAACATAATCAAAAAAGAAAACTAGTAAATATTACTAGGCATCAAGGGAATGGAAAGGAAAAAAGATGGAATAATCAACACAAGTAAGAGGTGAGTTTGTAAGAGGTGAATTGATACTTCTAGGACACAAGGGGCTTTTGTATTTGAAGGTGAAAATAGATAGAAGTACAAGTTAGGCTAAATACCACAAAGTACCCACAAAATTTTACCAGCGCCAGACATTTAAATTGGACATTATACTACTATACAAGAAAAGAGAAGATAAACAGAAGCACTGCAATTTAAACCACCATCATAACTATGTCCAGCATCTAATGTCAAGCAATTGACTGACATGGCATTGAAAACCCTAGTTTTACTATCAGATTGTGAACAATCAAAGTGAACTAGGAATATGGTATTTAGGATTCCTATCCTATTTCAATCCACGGCAAAGTATGAACCCTAAAAAAAAACCTGTATATTAAAGCTCCACAGCAAATTAAGCATCGTAAAAGAGTGAATATGTTTGTGTTGTGACATTGCAAATGAAAAAGAGAGAAGGGGAAGTCACCGGCGGTGACGAAACGGCGATTGTACTGCATGCGCTTGTGGGCGCGACCTCTGGGCTTCTTCTTCTTGTCTTGCTTAGCTACCTTGGGCGTTTGCCCTCTCACCTTCCCTGCACGTGCCAGCGATCCGTGCACTTTTCCTGGAGAGAGACAGAGACAGTTAAATACTATAACAGAGATTGTGATTACATATATATAACTATATATATCCTCCAAACGAAACACTATATACCCACCCATGGTTGCTTCCTTTTTCTTCCTTCTGCTCCTGATTAGCTCCGGCTACAACCAGAGAGAAACAGGACTCTACCTTTCTAGGGTTTTGGCTTTATACTTCTATAGTTCTATTGCCAAAAATGAAAAAACAACGAGCGTGATTAATACGACCTCGTATGGTACACAAGCAGCGACGATGTGTTTTACTTGTTTGGCTGCGAAGATAACACGGAATTCTCCGCAATCCTTGTTCGGATCATAGCTGTCTCGCCTTGCATGTCCAAACAAACTGAGAGTTGGCCCGTAACTATATATATTTACAGTCTCACACTATGTATATGTTTCCGAGTTTGGGGAGAAAAAGAAAACAAAAGAATTTAAATTTTTTGAGAGAAAAAACAGTGAAAGAAATGGGATTTATTTTTTTCCCGTGTGTTTGTGAGTTTTGGAAGAAAATTTTAACTTAGAAGAACATATTATTATTTTACTCTTATAAAATTATATTTTAAAAATTATTATAAGGATAATTTTGGTATTTTAAAATATCATTCAAATCTTTAGCAAATTTCTTTTTAAATTTTTTCAACTTTGGAAGGATTTTTTGGAAGGAAATTTTTAAAAATCTCCCTCCTTTTCTTTTTCTCTCTCCCCTCAAAAAAACTCACAAACAAGAGAATTTTAATCTTCTTCTTAAATTTCCTTCCTTCTCCTTTCTTTTCTCTCATTTTTAAAACTCACAAACACATTCTTAAGGAGTAATTCTATGCGAAAAAACTGTACACAAACATTATTACCTTATGTGTTGAATAGTTAAAAAATAATATGAAAATTAATACTCTTTTTTTAATACTCCATTCGTTCCAAAAATTAGAGATACAATTTGACTTTTAAGGTCAAACGAAATCATATTAAAATTTAAATTGATGTGAATTTATTTAATTTTTATTGATACAATTATTATAATTATAAATTATATAACAAAAATTATTAATCACAAATTCTAAATTTTTATTAGACATACAAATTTTAAAGTTTAACATGTCTTCGTTTGACTTTAAAAATTAAATTATATCTCTAATTTTGAAACGAAAAGAATAATCTAAATGAGAAAACTAACATAATCTGTGTATAAAATTACTCATTCTAAAAGCAGTTTTTAAATAAAACAAACCAGAATATATGAACTTTACATTATTAGCATTAGTTTTTTCATAGAACTGTAGATGAAGCAATGGTGAACCAGACAGGTTTTTCTAAAATCATGACTGTCGTGCTATAAGGGGCAAATTATTCATTTCCCGGTGGTGTGCCCGAAACAAATCTATTATGTGCGCAAGGTATTAACGCACAACCTGACAAAAAAACTTCTATTAGGTCTTGGACTCCTCCGCGTATATTAAATTATTATTTTTCTCATGGGTGATTATAATTCACTTGTAACATCTTAACATTTATAAAATAAAAATAAATGTTATATTTTAAAAGAAAGATGTTATATATTTTGAGATTAGTCACCCAAACATTTGAAATTGAATTGTATTTGTAATGTAAATACAAGTACGTTATTCATAAACATTTTAAAAAAAAAGTAACACCATAATGGTTCCACAACATCGTCGCTTGCACAATCATAATAAATCGATGACCCGCACGACCGTAGTAGCCGAGAGAACCCTCCGGTGTCGAAATCAATATAATTATTTTTAGGCAATAACAATATATGAGGGATATTGTATTATATAGAATGAGAAAACTCAATCAAGTCGTCCATTTTTGCCTTACCTTTGTTCTATATATATAGAGTGATGGAGAGAGAGAGATAGCCGCTTGGACTTTGTGTGGAGAACCTTGGGCCTTTGTCATGTCTAAATACTTTGGGCCTTGTGTATTGGGCCTATTTGAGATATTCATGTCCTATCATTGCCCTCCACTCCTGTATTTCACTTTAGTGGGATGGGGGAGTAAATAAAAGAAATTTCCTGCATTAAGAAAAAAATTTCATTTACCCCAAAGGAAATTGTCCGTTTATTCCCCAAACGAATTTGATTACAATCAGCATTTTGGCCCAAAGCCGAAGCTGCTGAAGCTTTAAAATGTGTGTTCATCTCTTCCCCCAAAGGATCTGATGGCAAATTATTTAATTTGCTCATCGCTTCATAAATCTCTTCCTCTAAAGGAATATGTTATTTTTGCCCGAACCGAAGCTATTGAAGCTTTAAAATTTTTGCCTGTCTCTTCCCCAAAGGGATCTGATGGCAAATTATTTAGACTCTTCCTTCGAGAGATATGTTGTTTTGGTCGGAACTGAGGCTGTTGAAGCTTAAAATTTTTGCACATCGCTTCCCCAAAAGGATCTGATGCCAAACTATTTAGACTCTTTCTCTAAAGGGATATGTCATTTTGGCCCGAACCGAAGCTATTGAAGTTTTAAAATTTTTGCCCATCTCTTCCCCAAAGGGATCTGATGGCAAATTATTTAGACTCTTCCTCCGAGAGATATGTCATTTTGAGCTACCCATGTCTGAAAACAAATTGGGAAATCCCCATGTCTGAAAATAGATTTGTGAAAAAAGAAAAACAAAAGAAAAAATTACAATTATCTCGCCCTCATGTCTTAGAACAAATTGGGAAAGATGACATATTGCCTATGGAAGTATGGAAGTTTTCTATTTAAAACCAAGTGGCTAGCCCAATGTTCGATTGTCTTGTGTCCCTCTGTTGAAGTTGTTAGTTCAGTGGTGACGAACATTATATATTGAAGGCTCCATTTATTTTTTTTAGTCCAAGTTGAATTTTGAAAGCTACATACAAAACCCATGCATGCCGATGGGGATTGGAAAATTCGAAATTTCCCCCCTTTTTGTTTACTCGAAGACACTGAGTTGCCATGCTTGAGGAAATCGAGGTGCCCTGCCCAAGCTTAACAATTCTAAATCCAGTAATTCTTGGGCGACCCTTTTGGCGACCGGCCAATTTTTTATTTTTTTTATTTTTATTTTTTTTGTTTTCACTCTCAACTAATTTTTATGATTTATTGGAACTAAAATTTTTACAAAAAAAGTGATTTAGGTGTAATTTGGATACATATACAAAACAGTGTTGTACAAGTCTGTAAAACACTGTTTTGTATATGTATCCAAATTACACCTAAATCACTTTTTTTTGTAAAAAATTTAGTTCCAATAAATCATAAAAATTATTTGGGAGTGAAAAAAAAAACAAAAAAAAAAGTCGGTCGGTCGCCCAAAAGGGTCGCCAGTCCCGATCGCCGTAAAATAGCTCTTCTAAATCAAGGTAGGATAAGTTGAGGTGCCATGCCCGAGGAAACCGAGGTGATCCAAAGTGATAAAGGTGGTTATTGGTCCATAGTTGCCCACCTACCGAGGCCTCTATACAGATAAATTGAAGTCCTTGATTGACAAATTGAAATTCGAAGGCCGCATTCAAAACTTTTGGAATTATATGGAAGATGATAAATTATAGAAAGAAAATAGATATATAGTAATAATTGTCTTACTTCAACTTATATCTCACTTGCTCGTGCATGTACTAATATAAATACTAATTAAAATAATTCGTGAACAATCTAGAAGACATTTATTAATTTGGTTTAGTTTGCTAACAAGGTCTCCCGTAAACCAAATTAAATACTACTAATACTAAATCAAGTTTATACTTTTCAACACCTCCTTTTAAACTTGATTTAATCCATAAACTTAAAAACACAAAAAATTGAGGGACCTTCTTGAAATTCTTCACAATGTCGTAATTAAAACCTTTTGATCTTCTGATTCCTTCAAATGCAAAAAACTCTTTTGCCATCTCCATTGTAAATGACATGAATAATTTTTTTGGCATAATCAAATCTTTAACACGTTGCAATACTTTCATTATTTTTGTAATTTCTTTGGACGTGAGAATCTTCGTTCTTTTCTTCACTTTTATGTCTCGATATTTCTTCTTCACACACGCTTCTATTTGCACTTTGTTCTTCTTGATCTTGTAATCTAGCTTCTCATATTCTCCATGATTCATGAACTTCTTGCGCCAGATCTTGAGCTTCTTACAAAACTTTTCATAATTTCGTTTTGCAATTTCTTTTCGACTTGCACCTTCGCTAGATTGCGTTTCGGAGCTCTAATGCGCACACTTTACACTCGCCTAGCGGAACTATTTGATAGCACCAAGTCACCTCAATTTGGTCGTCTTCTCTCACTTGTCGTCACCTTAGACAACTTATCTAAAACTTGAAAGTATCTTGGAATAACTTTGACTCTGATGTCATTTTGTTGGAAATATATCGAAGAGGATAAATTATTGGAATCTAGCACGTGTATCCTTTGGGCAGTCGCACGTGCCATCATAATATTTCCATAAATATAGCCGGAGGCCCAATTTATTACTTGGTGTTCATTTAAGAAAAGAAATGCGGTAATTGAGGGGTTTGGCTGAGCTGGGAGTAAGAAGAATACAAGAGTGTAAGTTCTGAAAACTTCCTTAAATGTTTAGAATAATTGATTTTGACATGAGAAATTGTTTAAAGTAATTGCATTGACAGACAAAGATTTGTGTTTTTGTTTCTTAATTTGTTTAAGAAAAAAGGTTTTGATCAAATGGCGTTTGCCACTTCTCCCCTCCAGACATGCATTCCTCTTCCTGCTGCCTCGGGTAAATACTATTGCTTTTCTTTTTTCGTTTGTTGTTTATCTTTGTTTCGTTTAGGTACTAAATTTTGGTTTATTTTGAAACATTGTACTTTTATCGGGTTTGACAAGTGTCTGTTTCTATAAGTGGGTTTTGATCTTGTTAAGGTTTTTCTTCTGGGTTTTGGTCAATAGGAGTAATTATTATTTTTCCTTAGATTGTTACAATGTCTTTATCTTTATGGGTTTTGATCATTTATAGCTTCTGGTGATGGTTTTTTTTTTGGGTGGGGAGGGGAGGATTTGGGGTTTTGTTACTTTTGTGGAGATTTATCCTTTCCCCCATGTATTCGTAATGTCAGCTTATAATTGCATGAAATTTGAGCTTAAAGTTGTAAGTTCCTTAACAAGTGTATGCATGCGTCTGATCAATTGTATTAATTGCAAAGTTCTGTTTATATCGTCATATTTCTTCAATTTTGTTATAATATGTACTATCTTATTGTAGTATTTTTGTCTGTTTTAGTTGAATGATAATAGATGTGATTTTTTTTTCTTACAGCATCTTACTTCTTACTTGCCTCTCATATGACATACTATTATAGAAAAGAATATTGGTACCATTTGTTTACTTCAATTAGATCTACGTGTGTAATGCCCAGGAATGGATTTATCCGTTTACTTATTCAACCAAAGATAGACTCATTGTTCTGACAAGTATTACATTTTGGTACTGTTCTATTGCTTAATCAGTTGGTATTTTTCAAGCAAAATAAACATATTATATTCTGAGAATTGGGTTATCACTTGGTCGCACCTATTCTTTATAGTTTATGATAGAGGGGAAGACTGGAACTCAAATTGGGGAGGAAATGATAGGAGTGTGGCTGGCCCCTAAAGAGTTTGTGATCAGAATTCTTTCTACTTACTCTCTTGTGTCAATTGATTGACGACACCTTTTAGCATGAGCTGAATTAATGATTAATTGGACATGTTACACGTTTAAGGCAGACCAATGCCAGGAAAAAAAATAATCAGATAGTAGTTCACTAAAATGGGAGAGCAGTTCATCCCGCGGCTTATCCTTTTTTTCTTTGTTCTGTACTAGGTCTACCTATCCCGGAATTCAAGATGTAGCTCCTTCTGTATTTCATATGTTTGCTGGATGTTCTCAAATGTTTACAGGTGGCAAACCCCCAGAAGCACTTCTATCTCCGGCATCGATTCATATAGTCACCCATGAATCTCAACTCCCTTCTGAATTTCTGTATCCCTCACCTGAAAAGCAATTTATCATTGGCTTTGATTGTGAGGGTGTTGACCTCTGTCGATATGGAACTCTCTGCATCATGCAGGTCTTTCTGCTTTCTTACATTATTTCAAGATACACACCTAACTTTCATGTCATATGCCGGATGATTCCTTAGTTTCATTTCATAAAGGTTGTTAAGTCACCAGTCTGACATGCACACAAACTGACAAAATATACAACTCTCCTTCAACAATGTGAAAGATCATAAAATTACTTTCTTGTTTGTTGTAATATAAAGTTTTCCTCAAAGTTGGTAGTAAAATCATATAACCTTTTGTTAGCATCATGGTAGTATTAGTTGTCAACACTTGGTTTTTGGTGTTGTGCATATCAAGGGAGATAACATTTCTATTATGTAATGGTGTTTGTTTGAAGCTGTTATTATATTCTAAGATGAGGGATCAGTTCTGCCAACAGAATATTACTTTCAAAGAACGATCTTTCATTTTCAATGATACAGAAACTGACTAAACTGATTCCATTTTGTTGGAAATCCATATCTGCAAAATATTACTTAAAATGGGATAACAAAATTTTATTAACCGATAGGGACGTCTACCTGTGTAATCTTCTAAATCCAAAACACCTAACAATGCAAAGCTAAAAATAAAGATGAGACATTACAACTTGTATGAATGTACTACTGAATAGCTAATTTAGGCTCATATATACAACCCCATATCGTGAAGGAAATATCGTGTGTAGCATGTATGTCATAATTGTCATTGAGGCCAGGGAATTGTGTCCTTTCTACTGCAAACAGAGGTATAACTTAATTTGGATCTCAAGAACTACTAGTTGCTATTTTATACGGTTTAAACTTTCAAAGCATAGAATCTGGGTATCATAAAAATTTTGATTTCTTAAACTTTTGAACAAAAAAAGTAAGATTTGTTGTTGATTGTTACAGTCCATACATGCGATTCTGTTAGGAGTTAATTAAGATTTATTAGGAGGCAATTTAATTGATGTAAGTCCTTCGCTTTTTTGCAGCTTGCTTTTCCAGATGCTATATACCTAATTGATGCTATTCAAGGTGGAAACATGCTAATGAAAGCCTGTAAGCCTGCTCTCGAGTCTAGTTACATCACAAAAGTTATTCATGACTGCAAACGGGACAGTGAGGTCTTAAGAAAATTATGTAATCCTACAATATTTACTCATCATTCATTCCATTATTTTTCCATCTGACTATTGTGCTTAATGCAGGCCTTGTACTTCCAATTTGGTATCAGGCTGCACAATGTTGTGGATACCCAGGTACAAGTCTCTTTCTGTCAATGCTTTTGTACTATTCTCTTGGAGGTTTACTTTTGACAGAAAAACTAAAGTAACGTATTAGCCTATACTCGTCAAACCCAATTGGTGTAGGTCGTTAAGTTTTACTCACCTTCTAGACAACATGGTCTGATTCTTCTATAGCTGATGCTAAATAAATAAAATAATGAGGGAGACTTTCATTTAAAATTTTACAATATTATACTGTGAATATACGATGTTAAGCTACCTGGTTCTGCATTTCGTTTTTCCAGTTCTCCACTCTTTGTATTCTTCATCCTTGAGGTGATCATAAGGTACGTATCAAGGTCCAATCCACTATCTTAGTATTTCCTTGGACTCACCACAAGCTTAACCAAAAGATCATGATTGATGACTGATGACTGAAGGTATTATTGATAGTAGCTTGAAAACTTATATACATGTCAAATTATCTCCATATTTCGATGTGGTACTTGGGTGTTACAAACTCCGCCACTTAAAGTCTTGACGTCCCCGTGCCTTTATGAGATAATACCAGCGGCCTTTGTGTCCCCAACTCCGAACGCCTCTCCATTGCGGGATACTACTAACTGCCTTTGTGTCCCCACCTCCGGCAACCCGACTTGAGCTTTCGATAATTGTTTCTGATACCATATATAACAACTCGGGTCAAATCTTGGGTCCTAATCAAATCATAACATACCAAGTTTCAAATAGTGAAAAAATAATGCACTTTTTTTTACAGCAATACAGATCTCTATTGTCACGGTGGGTTGCTCATCTCTCTCTCTCTTACAGGTTGCCTATTATCTGATAGAGAAACAACATGGACGAAAAAAATTGCTGGATAACTATATTTCTTTTGTTGGCCTCCTTGCAGATCCACGCTATTGTGGTACATCTATACTGAATTCTCTTTTTCTTTTCTTCATTAATTTTTGAACTTTAATTTCCTTTTATTTCATAGTGATTATAATTGTTTTCTGCCTGCTTCACATGTGTGTTTCATCTGCTTCTCTAAAATATGTACATAATTGTTTTTCCTTTTTGTAAATGCAAATTCTGTTTTGGCATTGGAGCCAGTTGGTTTGGATGTCCTGGTGAAGACTTTTTGGGATCCATTTACCCCTCTAAAAGTGGCCTGTCATGTTTCTTTTCTCTTTGTGGCTAGGACGTTCAATCCTGATAAATCTTGAAAGTTAATCAATTAATGGCTTGGGTGCTGAAATTTTTTAGTTCATTTTTGCATGTGGGCAAGGGATCATGAATGAAATATTACGCAGCTTCCCTCTCCATGTGTGGTGTGAGTTTAGGATAGCAGCTGGGTAGTGCATTTTAAAATGTTTTCTTCTAATTTCTTTTTGTTATAAACATTTGGTGCTGCTATGCTTATGCCATGTAATAAATTGGAAGCACTGTATGATGTTTTTGAGGGGGAGCTTTCTGCTTGCGGGCCAATTTTTATTTTTTATTCTAGAAATCTGGGCATACTAAAGATTCTATATGCACTTTGCTGAAAAATGTTATGTAACTGGCCTAAATTTAATGTATAACTTTTTACAAACCTCGGCTTTATGTTCTTCTACAAGATTTGCTATTATGCCCTTCAACCCCCCCAAAAAAGAATTCCCCACTTTAAAGTAAAAATTATTAGTGAAAAGTTTGGGTTTCTAATGTGTTCTCGTCAATTGTAACTTGTAAGTATTATGAAAGGGAATGTGTACATCTTGCTTTAGAAAAAGTAATATCGAGGGTTAGTTGGGATATTGTAAGACTTAGTATTTTTAAATTTTCAGAAGGGACTGTTATTTAGGGAAGGGAAGGGATTGTTAAGGTGGGATGGATGGAGTATAAAAGTAAATTTCGATGGATTCAGGACAGAACCTTACTATGATGAGGGAACATTTACAATTTTAATCTAATTAGCAATTTGATCATGGAAACTTTTACGTTCTGTATGCTGTTTAACTCATAGCAATGCAATTTAGTACTTTCTATTTCCATTTCTATCTTAATTAGATTGAAACGGTGCATAGAATTGTGTAACTTTGTTTATAAATACACTTGTACATAAGGAAGTGTGGGAAATTGATGATCTAATGTTTTCTAAATAGAAGTAAGAAGAGATGCTGAGCTATACTGTCTATTGGCATCCTTTAAGTTGATGCCTGCCATCTAATCCTTCAAGTATTGTAGGAAATATCGTGCAACAACAGTATATGCCCTCCAACTTATACCGTTAAATAGCAGCAGATGTGTTTAGTTAGTTGATATTTACATTTTACACCTGTCATTGAAGCACCTAACACATATCTGTCACTTCCCTTCCCTATAAAATTATGTACTAGTGAAGTAGTGATTCTCTTTTCATGTTTCCGGGTTAGTATTCGTTACCAAAATATAACACACACAATTAGTGTCTCTTTATATCTTCTTTTATGCCTTTTCCAACTTGTGACTTTGAGTTTGTGGCTGCTGTAGGTATATCATATGTTGAAAAGAAAGAAGTCCGCACCCTTCTAAGAGAGGTCAGTAAAAGGCATTTTATGCAACTCTTTCCATGGCATCTTTTGATGGTTCTTTAATTTTCCTTGAGTCTGATAATTTCAAATTCATGGGTTTTGCTATTTCCCTGTGTTAAATGAGGGTTAATATTCACTTACGTGGCTATATGATTGCATCAGGTTGCAAGACATAGTTGAGCATATCATTAGTAAATAATTAGTTTTCACGAAGGTCATATGGAAAATCTTCAACTTTCTCCATTCATAAAATGTGTTTTCTTCCCCAACCATAACTCTCCCCCTTCCATTTTCTTCAAACCAAATGCAGCAAAGCTAAAATGAAATACCACACTGGATATCATTAAGAAATTTAGTTACACAAAAAAATGGGCATGACCTCATGTAAGCACTAACATTGGCTATTTTTTATATATGTTGGTTTGTTTTAATAATTTATTTATTTATTTTTCTTTCATTCTATCATATATTATTAGTTGTTATCTATTTGTATTTTATTCTTTGTTATTTTTACCTGTTTTATCTTTTAGTTTTTCTTCTTGTCTTCCTACTTTTACGCTTTCTTATGGGATTCATTTTCTGCTTACCCTAACTTGTTTGGGACAAAAGATTTTGAGTTGAGATTTTGTCCTTTTAAAGTCTTTCGTTGTTGGCTGTAGATGGTTGCATGTACAGGTAATTGTGGTCACGTTATTGTGCATATACTGTTAGCTGTTTATACATGTATTTTTTGTGCTCAAATTGACACATGTACCTTCATTCCTCAGGATCCTAAGTTTTGGATGTACAGACCCTTGTCTGAACTGATGGTTCGAGCAGCTGCAGATGATGTTCGCTTTCTTCCTTATATTTACCACAAGATGATGGAGCAGTTGAATGAACAATCCTTATGGCAACTTGCTGTTCGTGGGGCTCATTATTGTCGATGTTTCTGTGTCAATGATAATGAATATGCAGATTGGCCATCTGTTCCATCTATTCCAGGTGTCCTTCCTGTCATGCACTGAGTTATGCATATATCTTAACATGTAGGGAATCATTCTGTCATTTTATATATGTATGTATGTATATATGTGTGTGTGTGTGTGTATATATATATATATATATATATATATATATTCCCTCATGTGCTGCTAATGGGGGAAGGACTGGACCTCTCGAATGGTGCAACCATGGTAGTGAGATATCGGGGCAAGCATTGGATTTGTCTAAACTAAATAACTTGCACTACTGTATCCATATAAATTGCTTGTCTAAACAAAGAAACTTCACTTAACAAAACCAAAGGGGTTGGGTTGGCTGCTGAACTTTACTAATTAAATGCAGATGTCAGATGATGAATTTTGCCAACTCCTAAAGGCCACTGACATAGACTTGGGTTTGGAATAACTGGGCTATGTTATGGTGGGGCTGGGGTAGATCATGTGCCCAATGTGTGTCCAAGGAATTAGTTGGATGTTTTACGAGGTCGAGACTGTCCATTCTCCTAGAAAAGGTAAAAAGAAACTCCACATAATAACTGTGTGGAATTAAATCTATCTATCAAATCAATCTCAAGCCAGTTTGAGAGAGAACATCTTAAATTAACAATCAACTACTTTAAATGTTTAACCTGTTACAGTGCTGGTCTAAAAAACTCTTGCTTATGGGAGTCCTGGCTCCCCTAAATGGCTACTCAATCAAGCAACTCAATTTGATTGGTGGTCAAGGCAGATCTTCCTCTAAATAACATGTTAGGGATAGACTGTTCTGAAAGCTTGCGTTAATAGAGGACAAGAAAAAAGGGAGGGAAAATATATGCCCTGCTTCGGTATCTTTGATATGGTGAAAAATATCTCGACACCAGGTATACCCATGTCTCTTGGAAAAAGTAGCAGTGCAGCAATAATCGACTTTGATGGAGGTCTAGGTATTTTGTAGTTATGTAGTAATAATAATACTCCCTCCGTTCCATATAGCGAGTCCCATTTGCAATTTTTTTTGTTCCACCAAACGAGTCATCTTTTCATTGATAGTAGTATAAGTGATACAGTGTCTTCTTGCTATCATAATTTTATTATCATGCCATCACTTATAAACTAACAACTTATTATTTTTAGGGATAAGCATGGAACAAAAATACATCCTTAGTACTTATAAAATTTGCAAATGGGACTCTTTTTGTGGTAAGGAGTGAGTATATTTTCAATGTTTTAATTATAGTAGGCAGTAATTACTAATTAGAAGTTTTTTTTGTTTTTTTTATTTTTTTTATCTTGAAGTTAATTTCCTTGATGAATTAGGTTTCCTATTTATACTAGCAAAGGGTTTCGTATTTCCTATAAAGTGATGTAATCCCACATCGTCGAATATTAGAGTTGAATATTGATTTAGAAAAGACTGCAATTTTTGGCCTTCGGGAATGGTTCTTCTTCCTCTTCTCCCTTCTTTCTATCTCCTTTTTCCCTAATCCCTACTAAACATTGTTCTGCATCAAGCTTGCACCTAATTTGCATGATTATTTCTCTCTGCAATTGATTTTTTTTTGTTTAGTTTCCATTGGCGGGTTGTTTTTAGAAGGTCAAAAGTTAGTATGGCATAAGCCTCTCAATGAATTATAGTGTATAATATAGGAGTAGGAGGGGAGGGAGGTGATTATATGCATTCTGAAACTATCAAAGAGATAGGGAATTGTTATGTCCACGAGTAAATTTGTTAGTTCACAAGGTCTCCTCTTACATGTGTGAGGCCCCCTTGTGTAATTAACAGCTTTACTCGTGGAAATAACAGTCCCTAAGAGATTGGATAAAGGTCTCCTCTTACATATGTGAGGACCCCTTGTGTAATTAACAACTTTACTCGTGGAAATAACAGTCCCTAAGAGATATTGGATAAGACTCCAAGTGTAATTTAGAACCTGACTTTAGAAAGTATAGCCTTAAATCATGGAGGATCAAAACCATATACATTTCATAGATACCTTATCCGGGATGCCACAAGAATAGAAGGTCCGTACATGGTATACCCTGATTTACGTATACATCCGTTGTTTATGTGCTTCATAAAAGCAACTGACATGATATCATGAACATAAATTCGTGTCCTGCAATTTTTTAATTAAGCAATTGTTAAGAATCTCTTTGGGGCTAGGGTATATGCTAAGGTTTGATTATTCTTGCAGCTAACCTCATTGCAGAAGGGAATGCTCCGGAAGAGGAAATCCTATCGGTGCTTAATATTCCTCCTGGAAGTATGGGATATGTCATCGGTAGAAAGGGGTCCTCAATCTTGTCAATCAAGGAATCTTGCGAGTCTCTCTCTCTCTCTCATCCTATAATTTAAAGATTCTAAACTATGTTTATCTAAAAAGAGAAAAAAGATCTAAACTATGACTTCGATTGCACTGCAGTGCTGAAATTCTAATTGGAGGAGCAAAGGGGCCACCCGACAAGGTTAGTTTATAAAAAGAAAATCCATCATTGAATCTTTGGTAATAGGTTACCTCTGGATTAACCAAATTTGGAGGTCCTATCCATGTGCATGCAATTAGTACGTCTCTTGTGTATGTTGTGTTGGAAATATATGGAAGAGGATAAATTATAGAGAAGAAGTGAAATATAACTTAGGAGAACACTCAAGAATAATTTGATTTCACTTGATTCAAATGATCCAAGTACAAGACTATTTATAGGATTCCTAAGATACTTCTAGATCCACTTTTAATAATTACTACATGACCAAATACATGTACATGAATCTAGCCAAACATGTTCCAAGACACTTTTAAATACATTCATGTACGTACATGTATCATGTACTTGGACATTACATATTCATGTACTTAATTAATATAATCCAAATTAAATACTAAATCAAGTTTATACTTTCAACACCCCCTCTTAAACTTGATTTAATTCATAAACTTGAAAACACCAAGAAATTAAGGTACCTTCTTGAAATACCAGTTTGTTGGAAATATATGGAAGAGGATAAATTATAGAGAAGAAGGGAAATATAACTTAGGAGAACACTCAAGAATAATTTGATTTCACTTGATTCAAATGATCCAAGTACAAGACTATTTATAGGATTCCTAAGATACTTCTAGATCCACTTTTAATAATTACTACATGACCAAATACATGTACATGAATCTAGCCAAACATGTTCCAAGACACTTTTAAATACATTCATGTACGTACATGTATCATGTACTTGGACATTACATATTCATGTACTTAATTAATATAATCCAAATTAAATACTAAATCAAGTTTATACTTTCAACATGTTGGTGGTCTCCTTTGGGTAAGAAAGGTTATCATACAATTCTTGTCCCACCAATGACCCTGTCCTATATTATTTGGTCTTTCTGAATTTGTAAGGCCAATATTTAGCGATTGCCCGACCAGTATGGTTTTGCAAGGGTTGAAGGTATGGACCTCGCCTTTGGGCTTTTGCATTTGGACTAAAGAATCTTTGGGCTCAGAGCACCTGTCCACATAGCATATGAATTGAAGTACCATATCTTAGTATGCATGCCACAAGACGCAATTCCATGGACTATTTGTTGCTTCTTCTCCAGCAATATTGATTCCAGTGCATTTATCTTTTATAGGTATTCATTGTAGGACCTGTAAAACAGGTCAGGAAAGCAGAAGCCATCCTGAGAGGGAGGATAAATTCGTTCTAAACCTGCTGCTGCACAGGAGCCAACAGATAGCAAAGCACACGTTATGGTCTACCATTGCTTTGATATGATTGCTTGCTTTTTGAATCAAACTTGAAGGCCCTATTTGCCAATCCTCTTGAAAAGCAGTTAGTTAAAATGAAACATCTTTTATGGTACAAGAGGTTATTTTGGGTACAATGTTCATAAAAACTAATATACTTTTGTTCTTGCAGCAACATCTAATTGTAACGGTGTAATATATTTCACTAGTCGTACTCCTACGTAGGGAAAACTGTTTGTTCTACGACAGTAAGGCGTTTTCTCTTGTTTATGTTGGTAGTTAAGAGTATTGATTAAACCGCATTGAAAAAATAAATGTGTTTGTGCATCGGACTCTTGAAGGTCACTGTCAAGACCATGAGTAGCCAGCCAGCCAGCTAGCTAGCTTTGGGAATTCTAGGGTTACTACTGGAGATTGGAGATGGACTGGTAGTGCTAGTTCTAGAAAATGTTGGGGAAAGTGACTTATCGTTCTGAAAGAGATGAGAGGACCCCCAGCCCCTCATCCGACCCACAGGCTTTTTGGCCCCTTTGTGTTTGTTAAGCCAAGGACATTGAATAAAATGCCCAGCTTCGCTTCCTTGTTCATGCATTCAGCACTAAAACCTTACCATCACTGTTGAAGCCTGTAACTTCTTCTTTATTAATTGCTGGATTTTTGCACATGTCATCTTTATCAGTGCCGACATGCTGTTCCCACATTTCTCCAAAGAGCTGGCTGGCTGGCATTGGAGGTTAATGTCCCATCCCATGATTCATTTGCACAGAAATGCATGTGCACGGAAAATAACCATATAGGTTTTATTTCTTTGTTTTTGTCAAACATGATTTTATTTATTTAGAAGGTCTGGATAGGCATTTTAGGGAATAGAAATAGCGGTCCCATTGTTATAAGATCCTTTTGTTAGACGATAACATTGTTCGTGTAGTGTGTGTATATATATATACACACACACAAACTTTTTTCTATCAATAATTGTTACTTTTTACAACTGTATACTGTAGCATTTGCGATAGAAAAGGGACATTTGTGCTAGAAATATTATTTCCCTTGAATAGCTCAATGATAATATATATATATATATATATATATACACAAACATATACGGTCCGGTTTTACAGCGAACCAAAAGGTGCGAACCAAAAACGAATCGGTTATAACGACGATTTTATCCGTCGTTATAGTCAGTTCATCGATTTTCTATGTTATAGTGACGGACAAAATTATCGTTATAGCCGGTTTGATTCGCTGGAGAGCCGGACTCTCTCTCTCTCTCTATATATATATATATATATATATATATATATATATATATATATATATATATATATATATATATATATATATATATAGCAGCAGATAGAAGCCAAGCGAATGAGATGAGACGGTCCTGATTTCCAATTCCTTTGATCAATTTGATTTCTCATGTGGGAGATATCTATCTCGCCAGTTCTTCTACCAGTGATGTTGAGCCACGTGGAAATAAGAGTATTGAGTTCACGTGTGAGCCCAAATAAAAATGGAGGGCCCAAAGGGACCATTTAAGCTGGATGGGATGGGATGACCCATCATCAGCCAGCCACCATCTTATTTGCAGCCTAAATCTAATAAATAACGCAATGCAACGCAGAGCCGCTGCTATACTTGTTAATAGAATAATAAGTACATATGAAAATACATTACAGACAAAAAGAAGCATTTAAGTTTTGATATCGATCCCTTCTTTCATTCATTCATTCATGAGTGAGTCAAAGGGTGATGGACCACTCCACTCCACTCCACTCCACTAGTATCTACGACTACTACGGGCTTGCGACACATCTGTGTAATTTTTGTTATATTTTTTATTTTTTAGAATAAATATTCATTTGAAGGGTATAAAAGGGCATTATTAAAGGATAATATTTGAAAAACTTTAAATTTAAGAATAGTTAAATTTGAGGAATAAATTCTCATATCAAATTAATTGGAAGTACTCACATATTTTACTGGTTGGATTGACAAGTGTATTCATTGATTCATTACATTCTAAAATTTAAACCGTGATGAAAATTTATTTTAATTTTTAAAATAACAAATTTTATCTAATATTATTTTTTAAATAATTTACAATAATAATTATTGTATTGTTCAAAATTAAATAAGTTTACATATTATGATTATTATTAAATATTGAAACTATTCCCTTTTGTGGGACAGAAGGAGTATCTGACTCGCGTGGTGTCCGTATCGTGTTTGTATACTGCTGGGTGGGTTTCAAGTGGGTGGGTATATACATATATATATATATATATATATATATATATATATATAGCTTTTCTCCTGTAAGTACTCAAAATAAGGACCTAAAGTAAGGACCAATTTTTTTATTTTTATTTTTTGTTTTTTTTGTTAGAACAACTAAAAATAAATAAATAAATAATTATGGAACTGAAATTTTTACATAATACAGTGTAAACATACATGTTTTGTTATATGTATCCAAATCACGCCCAAAACACTGTATTATGTAAAAATTTCAGTTCCATAATTATTTATTTATTTATTTTTAGTTGTTCTAAAAAAAAAAAGCAAAAAATAAAAATAAAAAAATTGGTCCTTACTTTAGGTCCTTATTTTGAGTACTTATAGGAGACAAGCTCTCTATATATATATATGTATGTGTGTGTGCCTGTGTGAGTACGTTTAAGTTGTTAACAAGCTAATTATCCGACCAACTTACGTTTTCTAGCCGTTGTATACTACTGTGTATAGATCAAAACAGATAGGTTATATCTTCTCGAATCAGTAACTCAGGTATGAGATATCGTCAAATATTAATTACGATTTGAAATTTTATTTAGAATAATGAATTAACTTCTTTTAAAAAATACATACTGGTATATTATATTATATTTAGCAAATTATTTGTATTTTTTAAAAATGTTTAATTACTCATCTGCAGAGAGAGAAGATGGCGATGAAGAACAGTTGAGAAGAAGCGAAGCGATGCGATGGGAAGGGTCACAAAAAATAAAAGAAGAGGAAAGTAATATTGGTGCAACTGCAAACGCTAGCTATGGGAACCCATTAATTTTCAGTCAGCTAGCTGTATTGATATGGGGCGCATGTGGGCAAGTAAGACTGATCTTAAACTACTCACTCACACATACACACACACACACAGATATATATATATATATATATCTCTTCCGATCAGTAAAGAAAGAACCAAATTCTAGCAAGGTAGATTATAATTTAGTGGAGTATTTGATTAAAATGGATAGATAACAAAAGGAATATATAGGAATTAATAAAGTAATAGTTAGAAGACAAAATGTCCTAGCAAAGCTACCACATTGCAAATTGCAAAATTGCATGCTTGTGCTATACATCTTTGAGTACATCTCTTCTCTGACTCTTTTGCTTGCCTGCCAACATCTATTACATTACATATCTTTCTTTTATATTCCCACACTTGCCACTTCCACTACTAGCTACAAGTAAGAAATACCTAATCCGACTTTGCACAGTAAATAGAGAAACGACTTTACTTTTGGTCTAAGTTGGGGAGTTTAAAACAATTAACTACAGTAAATTTTTTAAATATAAAAACTACCTTATTTCACAATCAAAAGAGGGTATATTTGTATGCACAGTGAACAGAGAAATCTTTAGCACTAATCTATCCCGGGAGAGTTTAGGATAATTAACCACAGTAATTTTTCTTTTTTATTTATAAAATCTACCTAACTTTGGCAATCAAAAGAGGGTATATTAATTGTATATGCGGTACTATATGTATGTAGGGGTAAACAATATTATATCTTTCGGCAGCATCTAGCTAAAAAAGTAGTATAGAAAGTCTAAAGCGGAAGAGTTAAAAAGAATATATGGTTATGATTAAAACCATGATTAATGGAAATCTTTTAGAAAGAGCTAGCTGAGGTATACTGCAGGTGCGCTGCAAAACATGCATGCTCATTCTCACTCTCACTACTGCAGTTTCCTGACTTTACAGGGCGTTGCGCATGGAATAGCATGAGCAACCAAAAGGAGGGCAGTCACAATTTTCCCCACTCAAATTAAATTAATGTTCTTATATAGTCAGAGATACATATAATTAATGCATGCTAATTATATACGTGTTAAAATTATAAAATAAAATGAAAATGATTAATTAATTAACTAATGAATATATATTTAAAATGCTTCTCTGAGATCTCATGCTCCCCATATGCAAAAATACATCTAGTCTTACAGCCCCACTAAACTGACCAAACTAATATAAACATGAAAACTCTGGCCAAATAGGTATTCAAACAATATTTTTAATTCAAGAACACACTAGAAAACTCCTAACCGGACAGGGCCTAAGTTTTTCTTCCCCATAACATTTACATATTTAGGTACTAGCATAAGTTAGCTACACATCCGTTTGATCTCTCTTCTATTCTCTCTGTATATATGTGTGTGTGTATATATATATTATATATATATATAGTTATATCCTTCAAGCTAGTTTCAACAAACAAATACTCTTAACAAACAATCAAGGTTAGTCCTCATTGGCAGCTATATATGACATACTCATGCATGCATACATACATACATACATACATATATATATATATTTGTTGTAATCTATATATGACGAGTTTGGGAATTGATAAAAATTCAAAATTTAGTTGCTGAAGCTGACGTTAGCAATGGTGGTTTTTCTTGATGATCACAGGTTTGATGATATAAGTTAAAGATGGTGGTTAGACTTTGGTACTGGATTGCACACGAGTTGATTTCATCCAACCTTTTATTCTCTTCATTATTTTCATCAAAAGAAGTCGCCCAAAAGCTTTCTTGCAGTCCGTATAGGCGCCTTATCTGAATTAAATCTATCGGTACGTCTCAATTACTCTATGTTCCTTTGGCACACCTTAACTTCTTGATGAGCTTGATTGATTAAGTTCCTTTTTGGGTTTCAGAATAGAATTTGACATATAATACTTCTGCATGATTTATCTTAATTTCTTCTTATAGGAAAAGTGCAGTTGATTTTGAAATTAATATATATACATGGATATTTTGGGTTGGGAATGCTCACCAGTTGTGGCGAACGTAGAGTCCTCATGGGGCAATCAGCAACATCAAATCGCGGAAAGATTTATTGCAACCGACTCAAACTGCAGTGGTTTTTGTACTGGTATCAAGATGGACATGCCGGAAGATATCTTCGATCCAATTCAAAGGCTTCATAAGATTATTGATCATGAGCCATCTGATCATGTGGATCATTCAAATTCCAAAAAAGTAAGCCAAATGGTCCGGCACTTGGCACCACCACCACTGGATTCAATAAAAGTTGCTACAACCTTGAATATTTCGCAGCACCAAGAAGCCACGAGATTAGCTGCTAATACGATGCTAGCCAAATCAGGAGCCGGTACGAGTTGGGGAGAAGCCTTAAGTAGGCCTCACATGATGGTCGACCCGTTGAGCGGCCTAATGGCTGATTTTGGTATGCCACAAGATGGCAACAAGGCGGCTGCAGTTTCTACGACCACTGCCTCTTTGGAATCCCTTGATTGCTTGTTGTCGGCAACTAATAGCAACACGGATACATCAGTGGAAGATGATGGGATTAATTCCATACTTTTTTCTGATCATTCCAAAAACTTATGGAATAACTTTGGCTCCAATAATATATCCTCAGGAGACTCTGGGATTAATAACAACAGTTCAAGAATTAAAGATCGTAATCAGTACTGCAGCCGCTGGATGAATGAAATCGACAAATCCGTCCCTCAGTGTTCGTCCGAAATTAGGCCTAATTCTACTACCAAGAGAAGGAATGAAGGAGATTATTGGAATAAAGGTGGTGGTTTCCAGCTCATTTCTGAGAATCCACCACAAATAATTAAGAAGGCCAGATTGGAGAAGCGGCCGAGTTCATCAAACATCAGCTTTCAGCAGCCGAGTAATTCATCGATAATTAATGCTTGTGTGGAGGAACCGGATTCGGAGGCAATTGCACAGATGAAAGAGATGATATATAGGGCAGCAGCCTTCAGGCCGGTGAATTTGGGGGAGGAGGCGGTGGAGAAGCCCAAGCGGAAGAATGTAAGAATATCAAGTGATCCACAAACAGTGGCAGCAAGGCAGAGAAGGGAAAGAATAAGCGAGAAAATTAGGGTTTTACAGAGGCTGGTTCCTGGTGGAAACAAGATGGACACGGCGTCAATGCTGGATGAGGCTGCAAATTATCTAAAGTTCTTAAGGTCACAAGTTAAAGCATTGGAAACCCTAGGCCACAAGCTTGACTTTGTGAATTGTCCCATCACTCCTCTAAACCCAAACCGTCCTTTTCCTAATTCTGTAATCCCATTCAACCACTCAATATTTCCCATGCAAACCACCCATTTCTCCCTTCCTAAACCCTAACCCAATCCACCTCCACAAATCTTTAAAGACAGGATCTTTTTTGTTTATTTTTACTCCTCTGTTCAATTTCATCAAAACCCATATAAATTAAATTACTCATCATCATCATCATTAATAAATTATGATCAACACGTACCATGCAATTAAACCCCAATTTTATTTCCTAAAAAGTTTTGTTTTTCATCATATCCTCATCATTGCATCTTGTCTGATGTATCATCAAGAGTTTCGAGTACGTAGTAATTGATTGACGTGTGTTAATTAATTATGATATGATCATCATGATGAAACCCACTATCCTATCAGTACTACTTCCAGGGCTGTTTTCCTTCTTCCAAGAGAATGAATTAATGTGCATGTAGCTATATATACTAGCAATGATTTCACCAATCAAGAAAGCAGGGAGCAGTAGCATCAACAAGGTTGGACATGATTTATGTATATGCATGTAGTGATCATCATATATATATATAGCTTTAGTTAAATCAGCTTTTTTCATGTGGGAAAAAGCCTTTTAATTATTTGTAATTATAACACCTATGATTATTAAGATCAAGGGCCGGGTAGAAAGTCATTACTCATTACCACTTTATCTTATATATGTAGTTCGTACGTAATTAATTGAGAAGAAAATACTCCTATAGCTACATATTTCTTGGAGATTCTCAGTTCTTCTTAATAATTATTCCCTCCGTCCCAAATTAATTACATTTCTAGGACTTTTTAAAGTCAAATTGACTATTTTTAAAACTAATCTTTTTACTATTTTTGCTAACATATAGGTGAAGATATTATAACCAAAAGAAAGTATATACAATTTATTACTAATTTTAATTTTTATAATTTTAGAAATATATTTATATATGCTTAATTATTAATTTTAAAAATAGTCAATTTGACTTTAAAAAGTCTTAGAAAAGCAATTAATTTGGGACGGAGAGAGTAATTAATTAATGTAGAGAATATTGTGTTGCGAGTTAACCAAGGCAAGAGGAGACATTCTCTTATACTAATAACAGCACCTGTACCTGTATGTATCTGTGAGCCCTTGTATATATATCTATATATCTATATAGATATATAAAGTGTAATGCTGTGGTAGTGAGTGGTCCTCCTGTCTCCTTAATTCAATCCAAAGCGTGCGTACCCCTCGAAAATCTCCACCAATATATATATATATATCCTTCTCCTTGGTCCTTACTATTGCTTGGCACATGTTCTCCTCTACCTTTATTCTTCTTATTTATCTTTTCCTTTTGGATACCTGTGAGGTTTATCGTCTTAAATTAATCAAACCCACTAATTAATCAATTAAACCACGCATGTATGTATATGATGCATGATCTTAATTCTTTTTGACATTTGGGGTGACTTATATATATATATATATATATTTGGGTGTATGTGTTGTAGGTAGTAATGGATTGAGCAAATCAGTTTGTTTGATTGGATCAATTGTAGGGAGGGACTGAGTAAAAGTTTGCTAAATATAGAAATTTCTGTTGGAAAAAGAATCCCAGATCGATCTCTCGGTTGATCTTATTAATTCCTTCAAGTTGATAAATGCGGGGCCGGTGGGTCTCATCTCTAGATAAAGTATATATGATAGATAACCAATAATTGAGCAGAGAGTACTGTCCACAAACCAATATCCCTCCATACATACATATATATATAGATATATACATATATACATACATACATATATATATACATACATATATATATATATATATTTTCATATTTGGTTACTCTCACACGTACAAGATTTTGACTTTTGCTATTACACGCTGGTGATGATATGCATAAGCTTTTAAGGACAGGTAGGAAGGAGTATAAATATGTACTCCCTCCCTTCCTTGATATAGGAAGTTTTAGACTTAGCACAGGAATTATGATAATAATTGTATAACATTAATTATAATATTAATTCTCTATAATACTCTTAACTTTATCTTATCATAATTATTTCATACTCTCTCACATATTTTTTTATGAGGAATAATTTTGGAAAAATTGTGACCAATACTCCTAGATTATAACAAATGAGAAATTTTAAAACGTCCTATAGTAAAGGATGGAGGGAGTATCTGGTAATGTCTCAATAAGCCACTTGATTTTCTTTAGCATTCCCAACTATTATTGCAAGTGGTTCATGATTATGAGAACGACCATAGTCATTATTCCCTCCCCGCCCCCCCCCCCCCCACACCCAAAAAAAGAAAGAAAAGAAAGTAGTATCTAAATTATTTCATCAGTTTTTTTTTTAATGCGAATAACAGTTTCAACATGAAGAGAATCCAGATTTCTCAATTAGAAATAATAATAATAATAATAATAATAATAATAATAATAATAATAATAATAATAATAATAATAATAATAATAATAATAAAGAAAGAGTGAAAAAAAATCCTGACATTTTAAATTGACTGGGATGTTGTTAGCTCAGGCACACAATTGAGTAGGAGGAAATAGAGAAACTGAGAATGGATAGGGTTCACCCATTTCCAAAAACTATAAGCGGCTGGGCATAGGCTCAAGCTCACAAGGCCAAGTTTGGGCTTTACTATACAAAACAGGGGGCCAATATGGGCTTCGTAATATTAATTAGGCTACTTTGACAATCCTACTGGGTTGACTTGGAGAGATGGGAAAACCAAAACTTTTGGCGTTTGTGGTGCATGCGCAAAGTCTCCTTGTGCATTTTGGAAAGTTTACATATAAAAAAATACATGGTACTGAAATTTCCCATTTTACATAGAGAAAGAAGTGCACCCACTGCAATTCTGAATTTAAAGGACTTGCCCAAAACAAAAGTACAAATTCTCCTTATTCATGACACACTGAAGAATACAACAATCAAATGATCACAACAACACACACACACACACAACACACTGACAATATTATACAAAATCCATTCTCTCTAATGGAAAATTGACAAGGAATTAAATAGGAACTTACAAGAATTAACACGTGGACTTTTTATTCATTTATTTTTGCAATAACCAATATTACCTCGCCAAGGGACCCATAGCGCTCTCCATATTCATAGAAACCACACCGTATGAATTCTTTGAATCTTGGTCACGACTAGCTATCTCTGTGGCCAAACATTCTTTCAATTCCATGACCACCAAATTCATAGTTGGCCTTTTTGCTGAATTGCGAGAAGCACAAGTCATTGCTAATTCCACAGCTTTCCACACGGAGTTGACATCAAAATCTCCTCGAAACCTCGAATCCACAACTTGTTTGACATCACCATTCCTAACAATAGAATCCACCCACTGAACTATGTGTGTCTTATCCTGATTTCTTGATATTGCTGGATGCCCTGTTATCATCTCCAACAGAACAATTCCAAAACTATATACATCACTTTTCTCGGTTAACCTGGTTGAAGTGTAATAACTGCAATCAAACAAACACCACACCTTGCTTTGGTCAATACTAATCACCAATGTCAAATAAAAGAAAGCATAAAGAAAACTATATAAGTGAAATTAGCCAAGAATTAATTAAATATACATACTCGGGGTCAAGGTAGCCGGGAGTGCCAGCAACAAGAGTTGATACATGAGTGCCACCTTCAACTGGATAGGCTCTGGACAGCCCAAAATCAGCTAATTTTGCTTGAAAAGTTTCGGTCAATAAGATATTGCTCGTCTTAACATCTCTATGGATGATTGGTGGCTTACATCCATGGTGCAAATACTCCAATCCTACAACATATTCAAGTTTTTATATAGGACTAGCGTTGAAGAAAACGGAATTAGTATTTACTAAGCATTGAGATTTGATTGATTTTCTAACCTTGTGCCGCATCAATTGCTATTCGAAGTCTCTCTTCCCAACCCAAAACATTAGAACTTCTCCCTGCTTCCATGAAGATTACAAAGTACTTAAGTTAGGATTAACCAAGGTACGTACGTGGATCATATATATATATATATATAATGCGAAAATGTGAAATGAATTAATTAAATATACCTGAGAGATGCTCATCTAAGTTACCATTTGCCATATACTCGTAAATGATTCCCATATTGGTGCCCTCATTACAGTACCCGACAAGAGAACTTAAATTCTTATGGTGAACACTCATTAGAAGACTTGCCTGTAATTGGAAGGAAACCTAGAGTTATTAGCTTAATTATTTAATGGAATTAATATATATGAATGGAAATTAAGGATGGTCTAACAAATTGTGCGCTAGCTACTAATTAATTACAACGTACGCTTTTGTTTAAATAATTGATCATTAATTGTACATCGATCTGTAGATGGATAAGATGTTCATTAATCCGTAACTAGATTGATTACCTCGGCTTGGAATTCTTTGTAGCCTTGAGTTGATGATGGGGAGAGCATCTTGACAGCAACTTGAGTGTCACCTACATAGCCATGGTAGACTGTGCCAAATCCTCCTTTTCCAAGAACCCTTTGGAAATTATTAGTGATATTCAGGACCTCAGAGTATGCAAATTGTCTATCCCTTCTCTCTATTTCACCTTCCTTTTTGGTTGATTCTGGATCCACCTTCGTGATATTTACTGATCGATCGAGATCATATATATAAAAATTCAATAAAATGAATAAAAAATCACAAGTATATCAATACGTGTAGAAAACCTCAAGAGGCAACAACATATATCGAAAACATTAATTCTTTTGAATTATATATATTGGAGTAATATATAATTAAAAGAGGATTTGATTTTCTTTTTCTTTTTTTCAGGTACGTACGTACCTTGTTGTTTTCTTCGTCTGATCATCCATATGCCAAACGATATTGCAGCCAAGAGCACGACTGCCGCAACTACGGATATTACTATCGGAAGAACAGATTTGCTCTTTTTCCCTTTGCACGGTGTAGACTGACAAGGATTTGTTTTTGTGGTGTTGTCCAGACCATCGAAACTATTTAATTATATATATATATGTTACATTACTTAAACTTTATGCTTTTTCTAAAACATTAATTCTGTTGCTATATATATATATATATGGGTGAATGGATGCATGAAATTTCTGATAATATATACGTAATCAAATTAACCTCAATGATAGCAATCCATTATTTGACTTTTCGAGGAGTTGGGCTGGAACTGGTCCTGTGAAGTTGTTTCCCTTTAAGTTTCTGCATAATTAACAACTGTAAGCAAACAATATGACTCCGGTCTAGCTAATTATTCATGCATGGACTGGACATGAAAATTAAAGTTGTTCTAGGCTTAATTATTAAGTAACTACTTACAGGACACTCAAGGAAGTCAACTGAGATAGAAAATCAGGCACTTGTCCAGTTAAGTTATTGTTCGACAAATCCCTGAAGAATTAGGAACCAAAATAAAATTTCAGCTTATGATCATTATGTAGTTTAATTATTAATTGATTGGCATCTTTTATTACTTCATATATATATATATATATATATATATCAGACTGAAATAATACTTACAAAGACGTTAACTTTGTGAGATTTGATATGGAAGGAGCTATTACCCCGGTCAATCCACTCTTGGACAGGTCCCTAAAAAAATTGATCAAGGTTTTATCAAGAACAAACACTGGTAACAAATAAAAATTAGTACTCCCTCCGTCCCAAATTAATTGCATTTCTAGGACTTTTTAAAGTCAAATTGACTATTTTTAAAATTAATAATTAAGCATATATAAATATATTTCTAAAATTATAAAAATTGAAATTAGTAATAAATTGTATATACTTTCTTTTGGTTATAATATCTTCACCTATATGTTAGCAAAAATAGTAAAAAGATTAGTTTTAAAAATAGTCAATTTGACTTTAAAAAGTCCTAGAAATGCAATTAATTTGGGACGGAGGGAATACGAATTAATGTTGGATTAAAAACACTTACAAAGATATGATTCGAGCGGGATCTAAATCATTGTAGCTGCAATTTAGGCCTTCCCAGACAAAAGCTTCTGGTGCACATGGATCTCCTTGCCAGTCTCTTGTTACCTCATAAATGGACTTGATGCTTATGATAGCGTCAACTGCATATATATATATATATATATATATATAAATTTCAAAATTATGTATAAGAAAAAAGAGCTAGCTAGAAGAAAAAAAATTAAAACAAAAGTCTATATTAATTAATTGTTGATAATTAAGGACATGCGAACGTACGTACGTACCATCATTTTCATTTGTTTCCAAGTTAGAAAATTGCTTCACATTGTAAATCTCAAGGGCATTGATGATGGGCGGAAGGGTTGAATTTTCAGTTTTATTGAGTGAACATTCATATTTGGAAAGACCAGTCTTTGGCTTCACGCTGTAATATGTGTTTGCTAGTAGATAACCTGGAACAACTGATCCATCGTCACTCCAGAGATTCCCGTTGAGGTAGATGTTAAATTCTCTTAATTCGGTGCTGCTTAGGACTTGAACTTCAGCAAAATGCATGGCAATATAAAACTGATCAGTCAAATTGTCAGCATTCCAATAAAAAGAGATGGAATCGTTCACGTTGTCTGGCATGTTGGCAGTCTTCATGACAGCAGAAGGTAATTGAAAATTGTTCTGTTCAACGTCTAACGTAGTACTTATCGTCGTGGTGTTATCCAATGTAAACGGTCTCCATATCCGATCTAATTCATCATCATTGTACCTAATTCAGTTAATTATATACCAAGTAAGAATTTAATTTTCTTTAAAAAAATAATCTAGAATTACTTACTTGTAATTTAACCGAGTGATTATATAGCTAGTAAGTACATATATACGTACCTGATTGATTTGGTGGTTGTAGACGAAACAAAATTTACACGTGTAAAAAGTACCAGTGATCCATAGTCAGTTTTATACATGACACTGGTGCTGTTCAAAGGCCTCAACTCTAGAGCTGATATGAAGGGTGTTCCGAGGCCAGTTTTTATAAGACAAACATGTATATAGTCCGACGAGAGAGTGTGTATAATCTCTGTTGAAAATGGGGTGGATGCGTCTGAGAATGAGATTGTGTCCCATGTATCGACTCCGATATTTATGTTAAATTTTGGGAGTTGATTCCTGTTGTCATAGTTTCCATACATGAATCTTGCCCTTATCAAGTACTTGGAACCCTTTCCCTGTGAAGGTGGCTTAAGGGTATAGCAGTTTCTGGTTCCTTGAGGAAAGCTTCGAACCGTAGAGAATGGTTTCTGTAGGGAGTTACTTAAGATCCTTTTGTTTTCGCCGCTGGTGATGAAGCCTGCGTCTGAGATGTAGTTTAATCCGGTGGCATCATCAGTGTAATCAGAGCCTTCAGGTAATCCACAATCTATGCTTATGAAGCCTGATGATGAGAAAAATTAATTTAAAGAAAGAGCTAGAGATCGATATGCATTAATTAATGATCATCAGAAATTAATATTAATTGCATGTGTTAATTTAGTAGTACATATATACATATATATATATATATATTATGGATGGATAATTGAGGATCAAAACCTGATTGATCACCCTGTGCATGAACATTAACAACTACAGCTGCAAGTGAATAAGCAAGAACAAATGTAAAGAGGAAACATTTGAACTTCTTCATGACTCGCTCGCTCTTAATTAGTAGCTACACGTACGTACGGATTCTTCAAGATGATCAGTTGAAGATGACATGTCCTGTGGGAGTTTCATCCTTTTTATACATATCACAGGCTACATAACTAATGGCTTAAAAAGTCGCATGTTACCAACTTGCAATATTAATATTAGTTACATTATATACATATATAGTTTAGTTTTGTAATTTATTCTTTTTGAAACTTTTGTGCGACTAAGTCAATTATTCTTCCGTTCTCGTATGTATAAATTAAGAAGACAACTCCCTCGCCATAACCATTATATATTTAGCAGAAAATGGTTGAATATATTAACTTGTACAATTTTATTAGGAAAGTCATGATCATTAACAGTTGGTTGTCTTAAATTAATTAAGTTCAAGTGTTGAACAATTAGAACGAGTTCACTGAACATCAAGTATGTGTTGAAAAATCAATTTTACTTTACAAAACATTCATTTATTATTGTATGGACAACCTCTTAAACTCTAAATTTATAACATTTTATAAATAAAAAAAATATATTCTGAAAATGAGATTATTTCTTCTTTCAAATGTATAGATATGTGAATTTGATACCTAATAAATTTAAACATATTTTTTCTCTGTAAATTTTTATACTTTGAACTTTAATTAAAATAATACCAATTTTTGACAAAATGGAAAAAGGAAAAAGGACTGATCTCTTCTGGAGACGCAGGGAGTAGAAAGAGTGGAAGAGTAAATCTCGAGGAGCTAATTAACGTACGTATGTGATAGGCGTCATCTTTCTGTTGGCTGACTTCCAAAGTACAAACCTTTTTTTTTTATTAAGGTCAACTCTATGTATGATTATAATATATAGACTATAGAGTGGAGAATATCTTATGTCATTTGTTAATTGGGATGGATTTCTCTGACGCATTAATTTTTTAAAATCACATTTATTTATGTAAGAGGGACTTTATAAAAGTATTAATTTTTATTTATAAAAATAATGATTGTATATCTTTTTCTTTAATTATGAAATATACTTTGTTACGCCAAAAGAGTTTTATTTATTAAATTTTAAAACTTAAATTAATGTAAATTTATTTAGTTTTGTTTAATGAAATAGTTAGTATGATAAATTATTTAGAAATTATTATCAAATACAATAGAATTAATGAATTATGGAAACTATTTGAGAAATGGAGGGAATATTAAAGAATTATGAGATTTCTATCAAACTAAAATAAAATTATTTCATGAACTAACTACTTAATTAATAAATCATTTTATATTAATATAATTATTTTATCTTAATTAATTATGTCATTAATTTTGTACTAACTAAGCTAAGAGAATTAGACGTATTAGATGGTTACTTGTCATAGAAAATTTTGCTCTTTCTATTTTATTTTATTTTATTTTATAAAAAAAAAAGGGGGAAACGGAATAATAAGTATTCCCACTTGAATGACAATAATTAAGTAACAACTTTTTAAAAAAATTATTCCGAGTAAATGTTGCTCCAACTGAAACAGTCGTGCTATTAAGAATGTCAGAATATTAGCTGGTGCCTGGTGGTAACAAGAATGAGTATTTTAAACATTCTAAAATATTTAAAACTGGAACCAAACTAAAAGTAGGTAACTGATAGGGAAAAAAAATAATATATATATATATATATACACACACACAGGTCAATAAAACTTTGCCAGCCTTAATCTCAAATTGTTAATTAACTAATCCACATCCCTTGGTTTTTTGGGTGGTTTGAGTACGGATTGCAGTACTTAAAAAAGTACTCCTATCGTGCACAACCTCAACTTAATTAATTAATCATTCATCAACCAATCCCGTTTGAGTCAAGCTCTCAAATAGAATTAAGTTAAACGGAGGAACATTTACATACCCAACTACCAAAATAATTTATATGTCCAAGTTTTATTTTATTTTTTCAATTTAAAGATACAGTACTGCAAGTACACTGAATTCTCTTAATTAATTAACTTCACAATTATAATACTACATTAATTAATTTTCACTACTATTAAAAATTGCCCTGATAATCAATCAACTGTTATGTAAAATTAAGAAGAAAGGTAAACTGTTTTTGTTTCTGACATGGTGAAGTAAATGTGAATAATACTTTGAAATTGTAAACAATTAAAAAATCACTCTAAGATTTTCTTATTACTCTACAATCCATATATAAGTAGGAAAGTATATTGTTTCTCCATAATTATTTTCTAAATCATTCTTTTAATATAGTTAAAAATTAATTATCAAAGGAGATTTTGGTTTCAAACAATTGTAGCTGTACTATTAAAATCATGGTAGCGCAAAATATTCTATACATTAACTCCATTAGTTCACCTCCTCTTAGTGATATGTGCTGTTTGTTTAACACTTATTACTTTTTAATAGACTGCATCTTATTCGGTAAGAGACAAGTAGTTGTTTGTTTGTTTTTTTGTTACCTCTTAATGCCTCTAAACGATTAAGATACAAAATCAAGAATGACCTTGATTATATTTTAGACAAAAATACCCTCCTCAATATTATTATTTACTTTTCTATTCACCTAAACTTGCAACCTGCCACCACCACCACTACCATATCCTCCTATGTCAACTCAAAATTAAAAGCTATCTGCAAAAACCAATTCGACCATTAAACCCATTGCTATCTACCAAATACCAAAAACATATAGATGTATGGAGGAGAGAGCTGACACAATAGGTGAAGATATGAAAAATTGTCAGAAATTAACTGGATGATCCAATAGGTGGCCAATGGATGATGGAACTGCTTGTGGAGATTTGCGCATCATGAACTACTTTTTAGGTAGGTTATGGTTAAAACACATAAAGCCAGGTCAACTTTCGCCATGAGACCTAATTCTCAACTCCGGCGATGTTTTTTCTGCCTTTAATCGAAGGGTTCGTCTAGACTGAAACCCTCCCCCATCGGAAATTCAAAATGATGACGAGGAACAGGCGGGGGCGGGGGGAGAGGGGGAGGAGGGGGCGGAGGCAGGCGGGGGCGGGGGGAGTGGGTGGGGGGGGGCGGGGGTAGTGGGCAAGGAACGAAGGAGCTGCAGTGCAACTGAGTTTATGTTTTTTTTAAGGGTTAAAATTGTAAAAACATCTTATTCAGACATTTTGAAAAAAATAATTATCAAACAATATTTTTTTATTCAGATACAATTCTATTCAGATGCTCTATAATATTCAGATGTCTAAACTGTTCAGATCTTAATAATCAATTTTATTAAACACAACCTTAGTTATTTGCGGTGTTTTACGCAATGTGGATGTGTAATGCATGTTGTCGGTTACATAATTTTCTTAAGAGTACTTTAGTTTACTGTACTTATATATATATATATATATATATATATATATAAGTTAAAAAATTTTATGCTGTCAGTATATATACGAGTACTATTGAAACTATATACATCATTAATAAAATATTAATATTAAACAAAATTACTCTTATTTTAATAACATTTCATGATCTCAATTTCGCTGTTTATAAATTGTCATTGTATCAAAATTAAACTCATATTATTTCCTTGAAATTTATACCCCTTTGTTTTGTAAGTTTATTACGTTATTTTTTATGTTTCAAAAAGCGCTCAAGCTTTAACATAATTAACATTAGCGGAAATTATTTCCATTGTTGCTAATTATATTACTTCAAGTTCCAAGGAATTGTAATACTCGATCCCTAATCTTTTAGGACTTGTTATTAATTTATTTTTATTTATCTATTTAACTAACTAAAATATTATTTCATCTATTCCAAAATTATATAATATAATTCATTTTAACTTTTTAGAGTCAAATCATAAATTCAAGCTTCAAATTAATATAGATTTATTTAGTCTTAAACAGTAAAATTATTATAAATCTAAAAAATCACAAATAAAGTCACGCTCGCCTCTAAATTGATCAAGCAACTGGGAATAGAAATTTACAATCGCACAATTGGAAATTACAAAAAACAAAAAAAAAGGAGCGAGCAGATGTTCCCATATATGTCCTGAATCACCTTGCCCGAGGACCCAGTTCAGTTTCCAAATTCAGGGACACCATCATTCCAACAGAATTGTTTGAGCTTGTCGTGGTCTCGTGGCGGGCAATCTCAGTTGCCAAACACTCCTTTAATTCATTTACCATATGATTCATGGATGGCCTGGTAGTAGAAGTGACAGATACACAAGCCATTGCCAATTCTACAGCTTTCCGGGCAGAATTCACATCAAAATCTTCCCTTAACCTTGGATCAACAATACTCTTCACATCCCCATCTCCAAGCACAGAATTCACCCACTGAATTACATGATTCGACGACTGCCCCATCTGTTCATTAATATTAATGTTTCCTATGGCTGGCCGTCCCGTGATCATCTCCAAAAGCACAACTCCATAACTAAATACATCACTTTTCTCGGTCAACCTATTTGTTGTATAATACCTGCAGCAACCCCCCACATACACCCAACAAAAAAATGATTTTCAAGATTATATAAGACTTTAAACTTGTTCATGAATTTCGTATCACTTTGTAGTCTGAAATATATATGTATCTCTAGCTACGGAAAAGATTAAAAAGTAGAATGTATACTTACTCAGGGTCAAGGTAACCAGGGATTCCAGCAACTACAGTTGTTACATGAGTGTCACCTTCAATTGGAATAATTCTAGACAAGCCAAAATCTGAAAGTTTGGCTTGGAATATGTCACTCAACAAGATGTTGGTGGACTTCACATCTCTATGGATGCTTGGTGGCTTACAACCATGGTGAAGGTATTCCAGTCCTGACATTAATTAATTAATTAATCCCAGACGAATTAATTCACGTTACAAGAAGAAATTAAATAGTAGAAAACAAATTATATATGGACAGCATGTCTGTTTAACTAATTTAATTATGAGCCTTACCTTGGGCAGTGTAGGAAATCATGCTCCCTTTCATTCATGTGATTGAGTCAATATATACAACATAAGTACATAACTGTAAGCAGAATCGTAGGCTAAACTATAGGAACTGATTAGCTCAAAAATAATAAGGAAAATATTACTGCCTAATATACAGGTATTAAAAGAGCTTTGACTATTTCCTAATATACAAAGTCTATCACACCCCCGCAGTCAAAGCGGGAGGTTGTCGTACGCTTAGACTGTCCCTGAAATCATCAAAAAGTACGCGCGGAAGGCCTTTAGTGAAAATGTCTGTAATTTGGTAACGGGACGACACGTGAAACACACGAACTTCTCCACAGGCAACTTTTTCACGTACGAAGTGGATGTCCATCTCAATATGTTTAGTGCGTTGATGCTGAACTGGGTTACTTGATAGGTATATGGCACTAACATTGTCACAATAAACCAATGTAGTTTTTCGGATGGGACATCGGAGTTCCAAAAGTAAGTTTCTAAGCCAACAAGACTCAGAAACTACATTAGCCACACCGCGGTATTCAGCTTCGGCACTCGATTTTGACATAGTGGGTTGTCGTTTGGATGACCAAGAGAGTAGATTATCACCTAGGAAGACACAATAACCGGATGTGGATCGGCGAGTGTCCGGACACCCACCCCAATCTGCATCTGTATAAGCAACAAGAGACGCAATGGAGGACTTGTACAGATGTAGACCAAAATCCAGAGTACCTTGTATGTAGTGTACAATGCGCTTGAGAGCATTCATATGCTGGACTTTCGGATCATGCATGTGCAAACACACTTGTTGAACAGCGTAGGATATGTCGGGCCTGGTGAATGTGAGATACTGTAATGCACCTGCAAGCTGACGATAGTGTGTAGGGTCCTCATAAGATGGTCCAGCCGAGGTTCCAAGCTTGGCTTTTGTGTCAACCGGAGTGTGACTGGGCTTGCAAGAAGTCATGCCTGCACGCTCAATAATGTCTGCGGCATAGTTCTTCTGAGAGAGAAACATGCCAGCTGAAGTGCGTGTAACTGCAATACCCAAAAAATAACCCAAAGGACCTAAATCCTTCATTGCAAATTTGGCACTGAGTAGAGACATGATGGATTTTCGGAGAGCATTTGAAGAAGCTGTGAGAATGATATCATCAACATAAAATAGAATATAGGCAGTGTCAGAACCACGACAAAAGATAAAGAGTGAGTGATCAGCTCGACTGTGGGAGAAGCCAATGGTGGAAACATAGTCCGCAAATCGCTGGTACCAGGCTCGAGGGGCTTGCTTGAGCCCATACAATGACTTTTTCAAGAGGCACACATGATTTGGGTGTGTTGGATCCCTGAATCCCATGGGCTGATGCATATAGACGGTCTCATTAAGATGACCATGAAGAAAGGCATTCTTGACATCCAACTGATGAATAAGCCATGAATGTGACAGTGCAATACTCAATACAGTCCTGATAGTAGCTGGTTTGACAACCGGGCCAAATGTCTCATCGCAGTCCACTCCAACCTGTTGAGACCTGCCATCACCTACAAGACGGGCTTTATGCCGCTCAAAAGAACCATCAGATTTCTTTTTATGCCGTAAAATCCACATAGAACGAATAAGATTCACATTTTTAGGACGTGGTACTAATTCCCACGTCTTATTTTTAATGAGAGCATCAAATTCATCAACCATGGCAGCTTTCCAATTCGGGTCATTTAAAGCACTTACTGGATTTCGTGGAATTGGGGAAATGGAGGTGGCAGTGGCAGTGCTCAAATTAAATGGCATTTTTGGCTTGTGAATTCCATGTTGGCTTCTTGTGGCCATTCTGGTGGGCTTAGGGTTATTTTGTGGTATTGGGCCGATGGTTGGTGGGTTGGGATGTGGGGGAGGTTTCGGCGCTAGGTGGGGCGTTGAGGAGGCTGCTGGGCTTTGCTGGTTGGGTTGGGCCAGCGTTTGTGGAATGGGCAGATTTGGGGGAGTCAAAAAATGCATAATGTAAGGTGATAAGTTATTGTCCAAAAAATCATAAGAGGTGGGATTTGTTTTATGCAAAGTGGAAAAAGGAAATTGATTTTCATCAAATATGACATGCCTTGAAATTATTATTTTCTGACTTGATAAATCATAACACCTGTACCCCCGATGATTTGATGGATATCCCAAGAAAATACAAGGTGTGGAACGGGCTTGCAATTTATTTATGGTTGTGGATGGGAAAAGAGGATAGCATAGACACCCAAAAACCCGGAGATGAGAAAAGGATGGTGTTCTTTGAAAAAGAACTTGAGTTGGGGATTTGTATTTTAAAACCTTTGAGGGAAGGACATTGAGTAGATATGTTGCCATTTGGAGTGCGTGATGCCAAAAGGATGGGGGCATGGAGGCGTGAGCAAGGAGAGTGCGCACTATGTTATTAATGGACTTGATTTTTCTTTCCGCCTTACCATTTTGAGGTGAGGTATGGGGGCAAGAAAATCGAAATTGTAAACCATTGGCCATGCAAAAAGATTTAAAGGGTCCATTATCAAATTCGCGCCCATTATCACATTGAATATTTTTTATTTCTCTTTCAAATTGAGTTTTGATTAATGCCTTAAAGGAGAGGAAAATAGAATAAACTTGTGACTTGTTTGAAATGGGAAAAGTCCACAGAAAATTACTATAATCATTAAGGAAAAGGACATAATAGCGATGGCCATTAGAACGCAAAACTGGAGATGTCCATAAATTACTGTGAATAATGTCAAAAGGCATAGCAGTAAATGACATAGAAGCATGAAATGGCAACTTAATGTGTTTCCCCAAGGGACAAGAAGTACAAAAAGAAGTGCGAGCCTTATTACATTTAATCAAATCATTATTACGAAGAGAATCAAGAATAGCTTGGCCCGGATGTCCTAAGCGAAAATGTCATAAATTGGGTGATGCGGCAAGAAAAGTGGATGGTGATGTGGTCCTATTTTTGGCATTGATAGGATATAATTCCCCGGTGCTCTCACATCTCATTAGGCGGCTCCCCGTCCGTAAATCCTTCACAGAAAACCCACAAGGATCAAACTCAACAGAAACATTATTATCGTTAGTGAATTTGCGAACGGAAACAAGGTTTTTGATAAGTTTAGGAGCATGTAAGACATTTGTCAGGTGTAAAGGTGGGTGAGGCGGGGTGAGGAAAGTATGACCATAACCACGAATTGGAATAGTGTTACCATTACCAACAATAATTCCATTATTTTTGCTCAAATTAAAATAAGGCGTGAGAGTACCTGGATTGGCAGTCATGTGAGAGGTGGCTCCCGTGTCCATATACCAATTATCATCCGGTTGGTGAAGATATAAAGTGTGCATGGCGGCATCGATGTCAGTCGGTGCATATCCGGAAGAAGTCGGGCCCGGCATGGAAAAGTCATAGGAAGCAGGAGCTTGCATGGTGTATGCATGGGGTAGACGTGGACCAGGCCCAAGGACTCCATTACTGTTAGGCCTTGGTGGACGTTGCTGCCAGGGAGAATAAGTGGGATAGGGGCACGGTGGGATAGCCCACTGCTGAGGCGGCCAGGTTGTGTTCGGCCACGGTGGGCCTTGCTGAGACGCCGCCGGCTGGCTGGGTTGCTGGTGACCGCCGCCACGGCTGTTTTTGCCCCGGTTGTTTTTCTGGCCGCGATGTTTATTGTTATTCCGACCACGATTTTCACGATTATCCCGATATGAGCGACCAGGAGAGTGAGTATGATTACCTCTGTGATGGTGTGTCGGAGATTGAGATGATGTGTCATCAGCGACGATAAGTGTAGTGGAGCCAGAGTCACGAGCCCTTTCCTTTGCGGTGGTGTCCTCAAGTTTGAAGCACGAGCAGACCTCAGAGAATGGAGGGATAACATCCTTATGTTGGATGTTGGTGACAAAGGTGGAGTAGGCTTCAGGCAGTCCGGCAAGAAGACGCAAGACTAATCGCTGATCGGAGACGGGCTGCCCCACATTGGCGAGTTGAGTTGCAAGAGATTGAAGCCGATTATAATAGGCCACCACAGAAGAAAAGTCAACCAGTTTTGTTGTTGTGAATTCGGTTTCAAGATATGCTGCCCTTGAGTTTTTATTGTCGTGAAATATTTGGGTAACGCGTTGCCAAGCTTTTTCGGCCACATCGTCGACGACAAGGATAGAGGTGAGAATTTCATGAAAAACCGTGGCGTAGATCCATTGGAGGACGACGACGTCAAGCCTTTTCCAGAGAGGAAGATCAGTGGCCTTCGAGGCTTGGTAGGCGGTGAGTTCAGCAGCCTCTGTGGGAGGAATTATGTGTTCAAGGACGCTATGGACCCTTGCCTGAACTTTAAAGAGGGTAGCCCATTCATGGTATTGACCTGTTTCAAGGTCCAAGGTAATGGTGATGAGGGATTTCACGTTGGTGACTGCAAGGGCAGAGTGGAAAGTGGTTTTGGCAGCCATGGAAAACGTGTTTGAGAGAGAAGAGATGGGGGTGAAGAGAAGCCGACGGCTAGGTTAGGGGAGGAGGAGGAAACCTAATCTGATACCATGTAGGAAATCATGTTCCCTTTCATTCATGTGATTGAGTCAATATATACAACATAAGTACATAACTGTAAGCAGAATCGTAGGCTAAACTATAGGAGCTGATTAACTCAAAAATAATAAGGAAAATATTACTGCCTAGTATACAGGTATTAAAAGAGCTTTGACTATTTCCTAATATACAAAGTCTATGTAGGAAATCATGCTCCCTTTTATTCATGTGATTGAGTCAATATATACAACATAAGTACATAACTGTAAGCAGAATCGTAGGCTAAACTATAGGAGCTGATTAGCTCAAAAATAATAAGGAAAATATTACTGCCTAATATACTGGTATTAAAAGAGCTTTGACTATTTCCTAATATACAAAGTCTATCAGGCAGCATCCACTGCTATTCGAAGTCTCTCTTCCCAGCTCAATACATTTGAATTTCTACCTGCATTGATCGATCCATGCACATAATAACAAATTAATTAGCTATTAAAATTTCTGATTGTTTAATTGATCTAGACAAAATTGAAGGGAGAATTTTATATAGAACGATTTGATTTATTGATTTATAAGAAGAATATGGTATTAAACATTATTCCATCCGTCCCAAATTAATTGCATTTCTAGGACTTTTTAAAGTCAAATTGACTATTTTTAAAACTAATCTTTTTACTATTTTTACTAACATATAGGTGAAGATATTATAACCAAAAGAAAGTATATACAATTTATTACTAATTTCAATTTTTATAATTTTAAAAATATATTTATATATGCTTAATTATTAATTTTAAAAATAGTCAATTTGACTTAAAAAAGTCCTAGAAAAGTAATTAATTTGGGACGGAGGGAGTAATTAATTAATGTTACAGAAATTTATTTTGGGGTACCTGACAGATGAGCTTCCAAGTTTCCATTAGCCACGTACTCATAGACGAGTCCGATATGGGTGCCTTCGTTACAGTACCCGACAAGGGATGTCAAGTTTTTATGATGTACACTAATAAGAAGGTTGGCCTGTATTTATATATAAAATTAACTTTAAATAAGTTAAGCCACAATTTAGTTTGATAAATTTGTGTAACCAATAAATTAATTACGACCTACCTCAGTCTGAAATTCCTTCTTGCCTTGAATTGATGATGGGGAGAGCATCTTCAGTGCTACTTGAGTTTGGGCAACATAGCCATGGTAAACAGTGCCGAATCCTCCTTTTCCAACAACCCTCTCCAGATTGTTGGTAATACGTAGGATCTCCGAATATGTAAACTTTCTATTCTTTCCCTCCAATGAACCATCCTTCTTTCTTGCTGCAGATTAATTTCAATCACGAGTAAGTGTTTATATGTTATACCTTTTATTTTTTGTTTCATCTTCTAGTTCCTATGTCACCAATTAATACTTTCATATATAATAATTAAATACCTTGTTTCCTATACAATATTAGCCACACGATGTCTAATACTATCACGACGATGAGCAATGAAGCAATTGAAACTAATACTGGAACTATAACCGTGTTGCTCTTCTTTTTGCATGAAGAAGATGACTGGCAAGAATTTGTAGTTTCACCAGGGCCCGACGCTACATCAAAACTGTTATGGTAACATATTATATATATATATATATATATATTATAGCTCACACAATTATACGTTGTAATGATTAATTCTCAATCTCTTAAAAATAGTGAAGGATCTTTCTTCTAATAATATTAGTATGAAACTCTTGATTTAAAATAACTTATAAATTAATTTTAATTTTAATTTTTAAGTCATTTTAAAATACTTTTCTTCTGCGTTTAAACTCAATAACAAAGTACAATGGTGTTTGTGACGCCCCCAAATCCGGGTACCTCAAACCCGAATCCGGTGCTACACGGTACATCTCATTCCATACAACATAATAGACATGAATGTAATTACTATATTATTACAACATGTCTTACTCTCAATCCTAGGTTCTATTACCATAACATCATTCCAAATACATAATAAGTCTTAGCATTACAATATTACTAATACAAATAAACTACGACGCCATCTAGACGTTCATCTTGCCCTTTCCCTTGTCCTTACCGGAACCTTCGGCCCGCTTGGACTTAGCTGTAATGTTTAATATAAAGCAAGAATGAGCATTCAATTTCCCAACAAGTATAACAGTTGAATAACAACAATATCATCAATCATATCATTTCTCTTCAACAACTGAACAATAGTTGTGAAATATTCTGAATAAACAAGAATAATACTTTGCTTTCGTTTTAAAAATATATTTTTGAAACGACATTGAGTGGTCATAAGACCTTGAACTTTCTTTTGCTTTCTTGAAAAGGTACACAGCATTATAACTGCAAACCGTCTTACTTACGAGCACTTCTAGGTGATCAGCCTATTGTACTCTATGTTGATCAACACTCTAGCTGGAAACGACTATATGCGTTTGTTTAGGCGCTCGATGCCTTGTCAGAATAACTGACTAAAAACTGCCCCTAATAGTAGGGTTGTTCATCTCATTCATGTCTCGGAATCCTAACCAAAATAATTCGGTTGGATAGCTCTACTTAATCATCAATAACATTTCAAGGATTTATTATCAAATCAATAAAATATTTCAATATCTGTCTAGCCGAAACAAATGGCATCGACGTTCTCTATAACAGTTCATATATATGTGAACTTGAAAGTTTCAACAATTTATATCATAACATAGCTCGAATACTTGTGCAAATACTGAAAAATTTACATAAGTAAGGAATTCACACAACCATATATGTATTGCGTAAATCGGAACTTCAAACATCGCATGAGAGTCAAGAGAATATAATCAAATGAATCAAATAACTTGCACAATATACGTCTCTTGTATAAGATACGAAACTTGCATTCAATACTGAAAATGAATGAAGCTAGAGAACTTGCCCAACACAAAGGTTAGACAAGGGTTTAGGAAACTTGCCTTAAGCGCTTGCTACTAGTTGACGTTAATCGTCCTTCAAATATGTCCTACGCATTTAAACATATATTCACATACCAATTAGTCTCACAATAGACACCAAACATTGGCTTACATTAATCAAGACATTATAATCATTACGAACATTGATTGCCACTACGACTACCCAAACGGGGGTCTCGCTCCCCGGTGAGCGAGCGGCTGCCCAGCTCGCCGGTGAGCTGGCGGGGGAGTAGGGGGCAGCGCCCCCTGAAAGCCAAACGAAAAATGCAACTATGCTATTCATTTCATTTAAGCAAATCTCACGTGACTTAGTCATTTCATGCTTGGGGTCATTCAACTATCACACTAACATACGATACATATGCTTTGGGGTATTTATAACATGTTAAGCCTATGTAAACATGCATCAAATCAACAACACGAAACAACTAAGCTTTGCAGTTCTGCAGACCGGCGCAGCTGCGCAGGTCTTACACTTGGGAGTGGCGCAGCTGCGCCACTCTGCATCCAGGGACTCTCAGCTCTGCAGACCAGCGCAGCTGCGCAGGTCTTATACTAGAGAGTGGCGCAGCTGCGCCCCTCTGTATCCAGGAGTTTTCAGGTTCTGCTACTGCAGAACCAAAGCCAATAATTTTGGTTTCGTCCCCTTAGCTTCTTAGCCATTATACAACATGTCTATATGACTTAAAACATGCTTTTACAACTGAGCTATGCATCATAACATCATTTAATCAATTAACCATTCCTAATTCTCATGTTCCTTAGAGAAATCATTCTCTTGGACATTAAACCAAATAGTTGGTGGGCTTGGCTTTAGAGTTCATAACTCATAGCTTATCATTACATGGTTACCATTGACTTCACATATGAAATCAATTCCCATAGCTTCTGGACATATACAAACAGTACACAACCAATGCACATAACCAAACCAAGATGATTACAACTTCATTATTAACAAAATATGAATAACAGTCCACTAATGTCCATTTCAGTCCATTTCTTGATTCCTTATGCAATGGTTTGATTCTCATTCATTGTTCCACTTTTACACATTATTAACAAGCTTTATACAGAGCTAACAACATATACACACGTTCATGAACAACTAAGCAATTTCAGCAACATTACTCCAACAAGCAATCATAGCAAAACTAGAAACTTGGAAAGAATGTGGAAATGAGCTAAGCTCTATATTGCATACCTCTTGAGCTTGTTCTAAGGTGTTAATGAATCAAATAGCAGCTGCTACCACACTCCTTCTTCTTCCTCAATTCACCCGTTCACACTCAATTCCTACACTCTCTCAATTTTCAGCTATCTTACCAATCAACAAGTGAAAGGAATGGAGGCTAAGCAATGGGAGAATATATATAGAAGAAGTGATCAGAGCTTCATGGATGGGTTGAGGGCTGAGCATGCCAGACACGGCAGCTCCCAATGCTCGGGTAGGAGAGCTTCGGCTCCTCCAAGGTTTGGTCAGCCATTGGGCTCTCCCCCTCCCTTTTCCCGAGTTGTTCTTCCTCTACCAAATGCAGCGTTGCTTCTCCCCAAATGCATCACGTTCTTCATTCCTTCTCCCTCTCTTCCTTCTCCCGTACTCTTCTTCCTTCTACAAATGGTTCAGCTGAATACATAACCCATTTCTCTCATGGGTCATGGGTTGTGGGTCATGGGGTGCGGGTTTGGGTCATGGACTTGACCCATAGGTTTTGGGCTTCAACTTAGGCCACTCTTGGACTTCTAATTTAATTCTAATTGGGCTTCTAATAAAAATTCAATTGGGCTCAAATAAAATCCCACACTTGGATTATTAGCCCCTCTCATTAACGCTTTGACGAAATTATGAAAAGTCATAAAATCGAAATGGCGTCTTGGCGTAAATAGCGCTTTAGTGCTATTTCTCTAATGATTTAATCAACTCCAATAAAAATAATAACAATAAAAAATTATCACATACACATCATATGTAGAAATAAAATATTCAAACACATAACGCGGAATAATATTAATAAAAGTTCAATTTATTCAATAAAATTCATAGGCTAACGTTACAAAGCTACCCGCGATCCGCGATCGTTACAGTGTTTGATTACATCTTGATGTATCTTAATAATTCATTTATTAATGCATCTTAATATATCGTAATGTGTCTTCTGATAAAAACTGAATGGAAAGTTCTGAACGACTAAGCAATTTGAATGAGCTAAATGACTGAATACTAAATGAAAAAAGTTATTTGATAATTGACATGTCTGAAATATTTAAATGACATAATTTTATTATTTTACTCTTTTAAAAAAATTCAAAATTATTATAAATTTATTTAATATTACTTAATATAATAGTTAATATTTTTTAATTATTTTTACTTCATTCATCTTCTCATTTAGCTATTCAGTCAAAAAAATTTGACTTACCCATTCAACTCAATCATCTGACACACTTAATAACTCACCGATTCAACCATTTAAACGTACTCAATTCTAAACAAACAACCCCTTAATATTATATCTTAGATTTAAAGAGGAATGATTATTTTTTATTTTATTTTATTAAGATACAATCAAACAAATAATACCATCTACGTAACTTTAGAATGAGACGTTAGACGAAGATGACGACGCCAATGTTACCGCCGAATCCGGCGGTCGGAAACCCTAACCTAGACGGGAACTTACGGGCTGCTCCGACGCCTCCGGGGACGGACATGACTGGAATTTGCTTCAGGGATCAGCTGTGGTTGAATACGTACCCACTGGACCGGAACCTAGTGTTCGACTACTTCGCTCTCTCCCCATTCTACGACTGGACCTGCAACAACGAACAAATCCGTATGCGCTCCATTCACCCTCTGGATCTCTCTAATCTCTCGTGAGTAGTATTCTTTCTACTTATATATAGACTTATCTACTGCGGGACGCTAGGTTTTCGTTGAATGACCTAAAATGTTCCACCTATCTCTAATTGCTAAATTAGCCTCTTTTTTGCTATGTCTGATTGATCGCTTCACCTATACATTTTGCAATTCTTGGCCAGTTCGGCTGGTAAATTTGGTCACTAATTTTCTAGGAGTTAAAAATTATGATAGCAGGATTAATTGAAGTCAGTTCTTTGAAATCTGATTTATGTGGAAGTGTAAAACTATTACTCCGTTCCACTAAAGTGTCCCTAATTTATAAGTGTTAATATTTATTTATTTGTTTGACTATCATCAAAATAAATTGGATTTTTTGTTTGAATAAAAAATATTCAAAAACGGGACTCTCTTTTTTGTGGAAAGGACAGAGAATTTTGCTAGTATTTTCCATTTTGCCTTTGAACTGAAATAGGTTAAACAAGAATATGAGGCTGAAAGGATGAGGCTTCAGAAACATGTAATTGTTAAACTGGCTATTGCTGAGATGCCTCTAGATCAATAACTGAGTTTGATAACAATATTTAGAGTGATATAAGTGACTCTACGAAATTGGATAATCAGCGGTGGAATCATTTGTTGTTTCTGATTTGGAAACTGATCACATGTTTTCTTTGACATAAATTTCACTATAGTAAATATTACTTGTTCTTTATTTGTATTCATGAGTTCATCTAAGATACATTTTAATTGGTAATAAAGTTCTTCAATGTCGTAGTCAAGGAATTTCTGTTGTTTCATTATGTGCTTCAACTTAAGATCAGATAATATTATGACAGGGTTAATGATTATATTGCTAGGTGCTAAATGCTAAATGCGAATAATATGAAATGTTGCTGAAAATATGATGAGTAACTATTTGTTCTATAGGAAAATGACAGGTACAGAATACATGCTGAGTGAAGTGATGGAGCCCCACCTTTTTGTAATCCGCAAGCAAAAGAGGGATGGTCCTGAGAAAATCACACCAATGCTGACTTATTATGTATTGGATGGATCAGTATACCAAGCGCCACAACTTTGCAATGTCTTTGCATCTCGAGTTGTATGCATTCTTTCCCTCATTAATTGATAACTGATCAATCCTTGTATTTGGTTGAATATATTTATTGTGGAACTTTGTGTATATGTTGTGCACTTTGATCAGGTCTTTAGTTGATGTTCTTGATTTTGTGGATTTAGTTGTCATGTGAATCACTAAAATTTGTCAAGCAATGATCAAAGAATATTATGTTTAAAGTTCTCACCAGTTTATTTTCATTGTTTCAAGTGGCAATCTGACATATTGCGAACTTGAATCTTTACTTCTTAGGCGCATAGGTGGCGAGAAGGGAAGTGGATCATTTTTATTTTTATTTTCTGTGTGACCAGGTTCCTTTGGTGTTTGAGTGAACTATTTCTTTAGCCCTTCATGGATAAATTGAAGTTTTAATGATCTATAGGGTCTGATGTAGCTAGTTTCTTGTTTCGGCTGTGGGTTTTATATACTCCTAGACCCTCCTTTTCTGTTTGTTTTCTGTTAGATGGTTGTTTGAGGGCTCTATATCCCTTTTTATTCATTTTTTTATTTTCGTTTATTATTACTATTACTAAGAATGTCCCTTATACGTAAATTAATGTGACTGCATTAGCTACTTGTGATATTGTTGTAACAATTCAGGTCAAATCTTGAATCCGAATCAAATCATAACTTACCAAGGCCCAATTCACTTTTTAATAGTATTTTCTTAAGTCATCCTAGCTCCCCATATTGTTGACCCAAAAGGTCATCAGTGAAGGTACTATTGATTGTAGCTTAGGTCTGTATATACATATAAAATTATTCCACATGTTTCGATGTGGGACTTAGGTGTTACAAATTCCCCTACTTAAATACCTGATGTCCCTATTAGGCCAAACATAGCCCATAAATTTTGTCTCTTGAGTCTGAATCAAATCATAATGTACCAAGACCCAATTCATTTTCTCAATAGTATTTTTTTTGGCTTGTCTAAACCCACTACTGACTCACCTTATTATTGATAATAGTTTGGGTCCATGTATATATATCAAAACTATCCCACATTTTCTGATGTGGGACTGACGTCAGATATTTTTTCTTTACCGTCTACTAGAGATTAATTTGCTTGCATTATCGAAATTTTCCATTAGCATTTCAAAATAATGGTCTTTTTGTTGTTCGTATTCGAAATATGGTGCTTACCTGAAAGGTGTTTGCCATACCTATGAAAGTATCTCAAGACACAAGCTTTTCACAGCTAGTTTGTGCTTCTCTTTCCCTTAGATCCTTAGATAGTTTGTTATCTTTCTTGTTGTCTGAACTGAGATTGTATGTCATTATAGTTACTAGATAGTGTTAGCAGTTGGTTGATATATATGTTACTAATTGGACATCAGAAGCGTGTATAGGAATAAACTCATTTTATGCCCATATGACAGGGACGGGCTCTATATCATATATCGAAGGCTTTCACAACAGCAGCTTCAAAGTTGGAGAAGATTGGATATGGTACCAGAATTCATTTTTCTACTTCTTTTGTTCTCATATTTTGCTTTTCGGATTAGAGTGCGGTGATCATTTAGTAAACATATGCAAATGTACGCGACATGTAGAAAACAGTTAGAGTTAATCCATTATCTGCTGGGAAAAAAAAATCTGTAACTGCCTCGCTATAAGATAGAAAAACAAAACAGAAAGAAAATAATAACAAATTTTTTTTTGCTCGTTTAATCCTTGTACCGGTCTCTTTACCCTTGTTTTATGTCCATGTTATTAACTCTGCCAAAGTTGCATAGGATGGCTTGTAAATTTCATGCATCAAGAAGAAAAATGAAAACAAGGATATTAAACATAAAATGAAAAAGAAGGTAAACATAAAAATTAAAGTCTGACTGATACAATAGTAAATTCTTCATGTCACTTGCAGCAAATAAAAAAGACTGCCTGTCAACATTTGTCTCGTATCTTCTTTGCTTCTGTTTTTAATATTTTTCATCTACTCTTATGAGATCTCGCTGAAATGCTTTTTACACTCTGTGGCATGTTGAATAATATATATGGCCACCTGTCATTATGGTATTTAGCTGTCATAAGTTAATTTACTTCATTCATGTTTGCAATTGTTCCACCATTATTCCCAGTCTTACGCATTATATATTTTGTATTATGTTTGTTTCACATTATCATTTTATTCAGTTATCTTTTATTTGACCTAGTCGACGCTGAGAGTGAGAGTGCAGCACTTGAATCAAAGGCTCCTAAAGAAACAGTCAATTTTAAGGAAGTTAAGCGAATAGATCACATACTTGCATCATTGCAGCGCAAGGTAATGTTTGTTTGAACAACTTCCTCGTATTCTCCCGTGTATACAAATTTTTGGCTTTGAGTGAAAGACATTTAAAATTTTTTAGGTTGATAGACTCTCTTTTTAGTTGAGCATGTTTTTGACTATTGACATAGGCATACATCTCAACTTGGATTGGAAGCGTGAGTCCATGAAATTAAATCTCATTTGAAGGAGGCAAGAGTTTTTCTGATTACAGTGACATTTAATATCAAGTTTTAATCTGTTTGTGATTGATCAGCTACCACCTGCTCCTCCACCACCACCTTTCCCTGAAGGATATACTCCCCCTCAGAGTGCAGAAGGAGAGAATGCCCCGGAAACACAACAAGCAGAGCAGCTTCCTCCGGTAGATCCCATCCTGGACCAAGGCCCATCTAAGAGAATGAAATTTTAAGATGATAGACATACATGCTTCACACTCCCGGCATCCAAAACAAAATGTACAAAGCTGCAGCTTTCCCAAATAAGGGAAGCCAAGCCAAGCCCTGACTGAAACTTAAAACTAATCTCTCCAAGTTAGATGTTAAATTTTGTACCTTAACTTGTGACCTCAATTACAAGTCTTCTATATTAAATTATGTTTGAATTATCATAAAATGTAACTTGCAGTGGAAATTTACCCTCCTCTCTTTCCTTCTTCCCCCTTGCATTTGGTTGGATGTGTAATCTGATGAGAGAGTTCCATAGAAAAAGGATGAGCTCTGTAAATTGGGGTTTAGTTTTTTCACCTGGAGCTTTTCATATTATTTTTATGGTAGATAACAACCTCCACGATGCAACTCTACAGAGATTTTTTTCTAATATAAAAATAATTTTAAGGGTAGAATATATATATATATATATATATGTGCATATTCAATGACACATTCAAATATATACTACAAAATAAAGGTATAATCTAATTTTGTACACGTATACGAGACAAGCCAAACGTTGAATTGAAGAGAGCGTCACGTGCTAAGCTTTGGAATTTTATTTTTGGCTAAAATCTTAATCTACGTATAATTTTTACGACGACAAGATAGAGATATAAAATGATATTTTAAATTATAATTAATTAGTTGATAATTCGTTATAAATTTATTTGTTTTAATAAAATACGTAATGTTTTGCTGAGTGATTGAATACCGAATACAAAAGTGAGATGCAGAAAATATTGTAACAATAATTGACATACTAGGTGGGTTCAACAGAAATTAATTGCGGGAAGATCATTTTTATTGAAGTAATAATTTTTGAAATAATTAACCTAATAATTAAATGCAATAAACACCTATTGGACGTGAAAAATAAACTTCACCCTACCTAACTAAATAGCATTCAGTACCGATTGACATACTCAAAATTAGTAACTACTGGTACTTATTAATATCAATTACAATAACAATCATCATATCCCAATTCAGTACTTCGAATTCCATGCAACTACTTTAGCGTTAATTTTCATAATTTATTTACACTAATTCTCCAGTTGCACTGCTAAAAATGTGACCAAAATAATAAAAATTAACCACTTCTCTTTTTGGGGCATGATAAATCTCTGTTGACCTAGCTCAGCTTCTTGAACAATAAATACTCTTTTACGGCCTTTGGAGAATACTCCATCGATCCGTTCTTAACTATTTGTCATTGGAGAGCCATTTTGTTATTTCTTTTTAGGAGAAATAACAATTCATGTGCATTACTTTAAAAGGACAGGACAGGACAGGACAGAGAATTAGGAATGGAGGCAAAGCCTTTTTTGGAATTAATTCTAGCTAAAGGTCCAACTGATCTTTAAGCTAGAAAAATACTACTAGTACGTAAAACTTATTAGCATAAACTCACTAAGATGGAAGAGTATTGGCCAATTTCTCAGCTTAATTATTACAAAGGGAAGGGGTTATCAAATTAATAAATTCATGAGATTTGATCGAGAAAGCAACATGCTTGATAATGACGATTTAATTACCTACCTAGCATGCGGACCAACAGAGCTTCCGAAGTCTATACGTAATAATGAATTGGTGGAAACATGAAGATTGGTGGTCGAATTGGAAGATCTTTCAGCGGCCATCTCTAACTCCAGACTCTCCTTCAACTCCGCCAGCACATGACTCATGGTTGGCCTTTGGATGGAGTAGGCTTCTACACATGCCATTGCCGTCTCCACAGCTTTCCAAACAGAATTAATCTCCAACTCTTCTTCTTTTAATCTTGAATCTATGATGCTGCTTATTTCCCCTCTTTCCAGCATTGGCTTCACCCATTGAACAATGTGAAGCTTCTTCTGCCCTTTTATTATTGCTGTCCTCCCACTAATTAGCTCCAACAACAAGATTCCAAAGCTATAGACGTCGCTCTTCTCGTTTAGCCAATTTGATACATAATACCTGCATATATTTTAACCAATTAAATATTAATCCTTCGCCTGACCAAAACATATATATACACTCCGATCTATCCATTCATTGTAAGAGAAACTATCTAAACTCATTTTTGCTCGATCGGAGGGAGTATATATATTTCTTTGATTATTGGGAGGGAAAATCGCAAGATGAATGAACCAAGTAAAGTAAAGTAGGGAAGACTTACTCAGGGTCAAGATACCCAGGTGTGCCAACAACTGTAGTTGAGACATGACTTCCTCCATCAGGCGGCATGAATTTAGACAAGCCGAAATCAGATACTTTTGCTTGCATTTCATCATTCAACAGAATGTTGGATGTCTTAACATCTCTGTGGATTATTGGTGGCTTACATCCGTTGTGTAAATATTCTAATCCTACAAATTTAATTAAATTTCTGGTGCTGTTAGCTAGAAGAAACTATATATGATGCATGCAAAAAGAATTTAATTTTTCATATCCACTAGCTTTATTACCTTGGGCTGCATCTACTGCTATTCTAATTCTCTGGCCCCAGCTCAGAACAACAGCATTCTTTTCTGCACCAGTATATACGTAAGTTAACACAAGAAACAAATTAATTTTTTACACGTTTTAATTTGTCCTGCTAATAACATCTGGTATATATGGAATTCCATTCTCATATATATATATATATATATATATATATATATATATATATATATAGTAGTAAATGCTAGGTAGCTAGTGGTCTTTGAAAATTGATCCATGGTAAATTAAGATGTTTTAGGTTACTGATCCAATTATATAAGACACGCATCAACTAATTAAAATAAACCTGATAGATGATCTTGTAAGCTTCCATTGGCCATGTACTCGTATATTAGGCCCATTTGTTCACCTTCATTACAATATCCGACAAAAGAGGCCAAGTTCCTATGGTGAACTCTTGTCAGCAGTTGAGCCTGCAGTTTCCTCCATTATTATATTATGTAATTGAGAGAGTTATGATCAAACAACACATGAAATAACGGAATTAAATCGAATCAAAATTGGGAAAAAGTTGTAGAATTTGCAGGTATATATGTAGACACTTGCCTCGGCTCTAAATTGCTTAGACCCTTGGGTTGATGACAGTGAAAGCATCTTTACGGCAACCCGAGTGCCATCTTCCAAGTTCCCACCATATACTGTCCCGAAACCTCCTTTTCCAAGCACACTTGTGAAATTGCTAGTTATGTTTACAACCTCCGAGAATGTAAACTGTCGAGCTTTTGGCTCTAATGCTTCGTTTTCTTGCCTAGGCTTCCCAAGAGTACTCCGTGTACCTATATAATTATAACTAATTAAGGCCACTTCATATATATTTAGTAATTAATTATAGTTAAACATATTATATATATATATATATATCGATAGCTATATATATTTTACCTTTTGTATTTTCAAAACAATTTTCTAGCATATACCATTATAACACTACGAACCTCGTTGTTTTTTTCTTGTGAAGCTCCATAATATGACCAAAGAAGCTAAGAGTACAAGGCATGAGACGACGGAAACCACCACAGGTATGATGACATTCTTCTTTTTCTTGCATGTTGATGTGGTCTTGTCACAAAGTTTCGGATTTCCCTCCACACTATATATACATATATATGGACGCATAATTAACATGATACTTATCAAATTAAATGTCCACGAATTGAAATCCTCTACTTCCATAATACTAGCTAGTATTTGATAAAAATTAAGGGTCTAGCTAATTGGTTACTATAGATCGATCACTTGTTTTATAGGAGTATTTCATATTCTGTTTCTGGTCTGTAAATTCAGTTTTTGTTAATTTCCAATTTTATGCTTTTGAATCCTAAATTTTCTGAGAATGGGTCTGTACATTCTTGGAGCTACTAATTAGATAATGTAAACAAAAACAGATGTATTAAATTTAAGATGATGGAAACTGATGGAAACCTGAATGAGTATAGGGATCCGTTATTTTTTCGTTCGATTAGAGCTGCTGGAATTGAACCACTGAGCTTATTCCTTGATAAGTTTCTGCATGCAGGGGAACAGAAAAAACAATAACAACAATAATAATAATAATAATTAAAAAAAAAAGGGCCCACAGCCGTTTGACTTACATCCTTGATAAATTAGACATTTCGCTAAGAAAATCTGGCAACGGCCCCGTCAAGCTATTGTTCGATAAATCCCTGCAAGGATATATTATTAAAAGGAAGGAAACTACTACTTCATTTATAATCTGCAAAATTAACCCAGTTAATTAATCTGGTTCATGTTATAACCTACGTACAGAGCAGTTCCACAGTTTTCGAACTTATTCTTGTGCATGGTAATTTAAAGCAAAGCAATACATATATACTCCCCTTTCCTATTCCAAAAATTAGAGATTTTGAAGTCAATATTTAAAACTCTAAAATTAAAAATTGATACGTACTTCTTATGTTTTAGAGGAATTAAAACACAAATCACATGTAACTTTATTCTTAGTTATTTTTTTGGTCTTTTGCCGAGAGATAATTAAATTAACAAAAAAAATTATATAATTTATAATCAAATAAAATTAATCAATTTCAATACTATTATCATAAAAAATGCTCAAGGCATGGTCAAGCCACAAACTAATTCCATGTAGGTGTACTTACAAGGATTTTAGTGATTTGAGCTTGGACAAGGAGGAAGCTATATTCCCGGTCAACCCGTTTGACGAGAGATCCCTACACGTACGTAGAGTACAAGAATCATTACATTGTCAAAAACACATTCGCAAATTTAAAATGCATGCATGTTGTATCTCTCGATCGTTGGAATAATCTTTTCTTTTCTTTTTTTGCTGGAATTAATATCTACTCCGTTTGTCCCTAACAGAATGTCAATGTATAATTTTTACATAAATTATTAAAATAAAAATAAAAACAAAAACGAGAGTATAATTTAAGGTTGTCCACGTGCAGAACAACGTAGTCAAACAAAATAGATTTAGTACTTACAAGGAGATGATGGTAGGAGAACTTTCAGCATCGTAACCACATACAATACCATCCCACTTGTAAACCCGAGGAACACACGGATCGCCTTGCCAATTTTTCTTCACTCCATACGTTGACTTGATGTCAATCATAGCGTCAACTATATATATATATATATATATATATATATATATATATATATATATAGTTTCCATAAAATAAAATAAATAAAAAGAAAAAGATATGAGTTAATGATATATAAATTGTTCAATTCGTTTAACAAAGATGACATAATAATAAAATTGTGATAACAAATTTATAAATATTGTGTAATTTTATACTATTATCACTAAAAATAAGACTTATGTGAAATAAGTATTTTAATAAATTAGATATTTTTTTGTGAAACATGGACCGTATATAAATTAAGCAAAGTAGTATAAGTGGACTGGAGTAGATAAGAGGTAGGTACCTTCAATTTGATTAGTTGGCGATTGCGGGAAGTTTTTAACCTCGTAAATCTCCAAAGCATTGAGAATAGGTGGAAGTGTAGAACCATCTGTACTGTAGAGTGACAACTTAAACCAACCTTCAGTCGTAGCATAGTATAGGTTTGCACTAAACACTGCCTCTGCGATCAGGTATTCTGGATTTTCATTTGTATAGGCGCGACCGACTTCATCATTTATAGAAATATTGAATTCTCTATATTGAGTGGACTGATCAATCACCTCTACTTCCGCAAAGTACCTGTAAAAATAGAAACCTTTACTAGGATCTGGAGGTTTGTAGTAGTAGTCCAAGTTCATCCCGGTGGTAGGTCTAACAGCAGTCCTCATCACTGCATATGGAGCTTTAAACTCATCTGTGTGTCGGAGATCAGTGATAGAAGTGTCTGAAACGTGGATTGATTCCATATTAGCAATCTTACCAGCTGGTTCCCAAATTCTGTCGTAAACATCATCTTTGTACCTGCAGATCATGAATCAATCAAGTATAAGTAATACGTACAATTACGAAAGTCTAATTAAAATTTTAAAATTACTTCAAAAGGTCAAATTAAACCCGACTACTACAGACATTCCTGTTCGACCATAACTTAAAAGTTGGTCATTTTTTACAATTTAAGTGTTTGACAATAACTTAAATTTTAACATATAAATTGATTTATAAGTTATTTTTTAGAATTAACCATTTTTTACTTCTTGAAAACTGACTTAGAAGTCATTTTAAAATAAATAGGTTTGACTAAATGTAAAACTCTTTTGCCTTTATTTTATTAATCTTTATAACTTATTTAACTTATAAGTCATTTTAGCCAAATACCTTCACAATTTATTTTAACTTAATTTCTAACTTACAAGTAAAAATAGTGTCAAACACTTTTATTTATAAGTTACAACTTAAAATGACTTATAATCATTTTAAATTTAACTTATAAGTCAGTTTAACATAAGCCATTTCCGAACAGGCCTTAATGGTAAATTACTTAATTACCTGTATGGGGTATTGGTTGTTGAACCGAAATCTAGTCGGCGGTGAAGGAGTAATGAGCCAGAAGTGGTCTCATATGTGGAATTGTCCAATCGTCTCAGCTCTAACGCGGATATGAAGGGCGTTCCAGAGTCGGTGTTGACGAGACAAACATGAATGTAATCCGACGTTGACATGTGTATTATCTCTTTGGTCATGACCATCGATGCATTCTTCAGTTTCACCCTATCCCATAAATTGGCATCAAGGTAGAGTTCGAATTCTGGGGGTTGATTCTTGGAGTCGTAGTTTCCATACATAAAAATAGCTCGGATCAGATACTTATTGTCTTTGATTGCTGCTACTTGTGCCGGTTTAAAGGTGTAACAATTGTTGATTCCTTGTGGAAAATTTCGTACAGTTGAGAGATGACTTGGAAGAGATTTGGACATGAAATCTGGCGAAATATTTGCACTAATTCCAGTGTCTATGTACTCCTCATCACTATTATATTTTAAGTTGGTGATTTTATCGTGGTAGCTAGAGCCTTGGGCTAGTCCACAGTCCACGCTTATGAACTCTGATAAATAATTAATTAAACTGAATGAGTTTAACAAATAATAATATATTGAACCAACATATATAATAATTAATATGTGGAGTATTAACATGGAAAAATGAAGGGAGAGATGAGATATATATATATATATATATATATATAGTCCGGATCCAGTGCGAGATCCCAGACTTTGTTAAAATGCGGGACTTTTTTTTTTTTTTGCTTTTTTTTTAAAACAACTAAAAAAAATAAATAAATAATTATGGAACTCAAATTATTATATGTACATACAATAATTACGCAGACTGTACATACATGTTTTGTTATATGTATCCAAATCACGCCAAAAACATTGTATTATGTAAAAATTTCAGTTCCATAATTATTTTTTTTTTTTTAGTTGTTTTAAAAAAAAAAGCAAAAAAAAAAAAAAAGGTCCGCATTTTAACAAAATGCGGGATCCCGCACCTGATCCTTCTCATATATATATATATATACACACACACACACAAAATCAAACCTACCATATACATACCTGATTCAATTTGTCCTTGAACTACAAGAAGTGTGAAAGCTAGAGTACAACATAAAAGCAAGACTAGCGTCATGATCGCCATTGGTTGCCTCTCCTCAGATTCTTCTTTCTATCAATCTAGGGGAAATTAAATTAATTATAAAAAGCCATGACAAACTTTGCTCGTAATATATAGACATATACCTAGCTTTTGTTTAGTAGAAATTTCAACAAGGAATTATTCATAATTAAGACAACTACAGAATTAATTTCTTAACTGCCAAGTCAATGAAGACCTCAAAAGTCGTTGCCTGTCAGCCTGTCAGTGCCAGCATTAAGAAGATTATACTCCCAGACCCCAGCTACCAGGGCCGGCCCTGGGCCAGGGCAATTAGGGCGACCGCCCAGGGCCCAAAGTTGAAGAGGGCCCAAAATTAATTATAAGTTTATGTATATATATATATGTATATATGTACATTTATTAGTAAAGCTCTAGTGGTCTAGCGGTGGAAGAGTTCCTTGTCTTGGTATTAACCTAGGTTCAATTCCTACTTGGTGTATTTTGATTTTACTTTCCATTTCTTTTTCACTAACAGTCCAAAAAAAACTCCAACATTAAATGTCAAACTCCTATTTGTAATTTTTCAATACTTAAATTCTAAGGAGAAAAAAAAGAACTAGCCTAATGTGACAAATGACCAACCATAGGGTTAATTTCACACAATGACCTTAAATGACACAATATTGATTACAAAGGCAACCTTACTATTTTTTTAATTTATTTTTTTTCAAAAACACTTTTATAATTGTTGATATGAAATATTGTTTTCATTATGTTGTAAATTTTTTTTTGTCAAACCTTTATATTAAAAAAGTGTTTTATTTCAACACACTACGAACCCCCGCCAAATTAAAAAAAATACAAAAATATTATTAAAAAATTAGCTCGGGGGCGCTGCCCACGAACCCCCGCCACTGGGCACCCACGAGAAATTTTGCCCCGGGCCTTGCAAAACCCAGGACCGGCCCTGCCAGCTACACTACCTAAGGCTTTAGCCGAATGATTATTCCTATCCGTTGTGTATTAAGTGGGTGAGAATTCAAATCTTTATGGTGACAAAGTAGTGTCTGTGAGTTTAAATTTTGTCTTAAATTACCAAAAAAAAAAATAAATTGAAATCCCACTAAACAAGCTTTAGTCTTCATAGTTCATGTGCGCGCAAAATTATACTCCCTACGTGTTACAATAACTTAGGGTCCATGGACGTTCTGTCTGAATTTTGTGGACTGGCCAGGTTTGCGCTGAAATGTGGACATTGGCTTATGGCCCATCACCATTCTCTTTGGTTATAACTTTCCACATATTTTGTGGGCTAACCAGGTCAATGTCTTTACGCTGAAATGTGGACATTGACTTATGGCCCATAACCATTCCCTTTGGTTATAACTTTCCACATGCATCCGGATCAATGTCTTTACGCTCAAATGTGGACATTGGCTTATGGCCCATAACCATTTCCTTTGGTTATAACTTTCCACTTACATCAGGGTCAATGTCAATTTTGTGTATTGATCGGGTCAATGTCTTTACGCTGAAATGTTGACATTGGTTTATGGCCCATAACTATTTCCTTTAGTTATAACTTTCCACATACATCCGTGTCAATGTCTTTACGCTGAAATGTGGACATTGGCTTATGGCCCATAATCATTCCCTTTGGTTATAACTTTCCACAGACATCCGGGTCAATGTCTTTATGCTGAAATGTGGACATCCGAGTCAATGTCTTTACGCTGAAATGTGGAAATTGGCTTATGGCTCATAACCATTCTCTTTGGTTATAACTTTCCGCAAACATGGAACCTAAAGTGTATATCTAAAAACACACTCCAAGTGAAAAATAATAATAAATTAGAAGAGAAAAAGTGTTGCAAGGAAAAGAAAGAGAAATATTTTACTGCTCTATCATTTTATATACTTAAATGTGTATTTGAATGTACAGCTCGAATGTGTACACAGATTTGTCCAATATATTAATAAAACAACATATCTCTTCAGTTGCAAAGTATGCGGTGGTTCTCCATAATTAATTTGATTTCCCAAAGATCGATGAGTCAACCAATCGATATCATCATGATAATCTTTTTTTATGTTTTACTCTAGTCCAAGGACAATTTGAATCAGGTAGGTATAGTAGGTTTAATTTTGTGGTACTCATGTAAATCTCTATCTCAGCTCTCCCTTCATTTCTCCATGCATGTTAATACTCCACGTATTAATTATTATTATTATATACGTTGGTTCAATATAGAAATCCTTGTTTAATTATTTTTTGCTGGACTCATTCAGTTTAATTAATTATGTAGTAGAGTTCATAAGTGTGGACTTTTGCCATTGCATTGGTATATAAGTTAATCACAATCGAACGACTCAATCAGTGGAAGTAATTGGTATATAAGTTAATCACAATCGAACGACTCAATCAGTGGAAGTAACCAAATGACAATTTTTTTATACAATATAATTTCATAATCAAATACATCGTTAAGAATCAATCAAAACTCATCTAAAAATAAACCTCACAATATAATTTCATAATTAAGTACATCATCAAGAATCAATCAAATCTCATTCAAGTGTGAATTTTTGCCATTGCATTGGTATGTATGTTAATCACAAACGAATGACTCAACCAATCGAAGTAACCAGATAATAATTTTTTTATACAATATAATTTTATAATCAAGTAGGAACTAATCAAATTTCAGATGACAATTTTCTTTTATACAAATAATTTCATAATCAAATCAAGTACATAATCAGGAACCAATCAAATCTCATCCAAAAATAAGCCTCACAATATAATTTCATAATCAAATCAAGTACATCATCATGAACCAATCAAATCTCATTCAAAAATAAGTCTCACAATATAATTTCATAATCAAGTACATCATAAGGAACCAATCAAATCTCACTCAAAAGCAAGTCTCACATAAAGAGAAAAAAAGAAATAAACTCACCTAAGTGAGAATGAGAGCCTCACATAAAGAGAAAACAAGAAATAAACTCACTAACCTAAGTGAGAATGAAAGCCTCACATAAAAAGGAAACAAGAAATAAATTCACCTAAGTGCGAATAAAACTTGAGAATTAATACTGTGTTTGTAAGTTTTTATTTGAGGGGAAAGGAAGTGAAGGGAAAATAATTAAAATTCCTCCAAATCCCATGTTTGTGAGTATTTTTAGGGAGAAAAGGAAGAGATTTGAAGGTAAAGTTGATTTCATTTTTGACTCAAAATTTTCCCCCAAAAGTGAGAGGATTTGGAGGGATGAGAAATGATAGGAAAGTTAAATATTTTACATTACCAAAAATAACCTTTAAAAATAAGTAATGTGACAATCTTGTCCCTAATTATTATAACTCCCAATTTTTAAAAATATAATTTTTCTCTTTTCCCCAGCCCCCCGCCACCCCACACCTAGTGCCCCCACCCACGCCACCCCACGTCAAAGTCTCCTTCAATGATTCATTAAAGGTTTATTTTATAAATAAATGCAAAGTCATACTATCATAATATTCACTATTACAATATCTAATATCTGATCACACAACTTATAAGATCTTAATTTTGTAGGTTATAATTTTTGTAATTCAGCTATATAAAAAAATAAGCTAAATTATTCAAAGTTTAGGACGCGTTAATCTTAATACATAATAGTGTAAAAAATTAAAATAATTGAGAGAATGTACCTTGTGTGCTATGATTATTGCTATAATTAATTATATGTTCATCGTATCACCACAAGGTTTGATCATATACTCATAATAATAAATTAGAGTCAATATATATATATATATATATATATACACACACACACTTATATATATGAACATAAAAAAAAGACTGAACAAAATAATTCAGTACCTAGATATTGTTAAATCATACATTTATTATATTTATATATAAGGGTAATATAGTAATAGTGTAATTTAAAAATAAAAATATTTTCCCTTACCTTTTCTCATTCTAAACTTACAAACAAGGAAAAATATAATTAAAATCTCATCTCTTCCCTTCCTTTCTAAAACTCACAAACATGACAAAGGAAAAGTATAATCCTTTCTCATCCTTTTCCATCGCTTCCCTCCCTATACTTTCCCTTCCCATCTCATTTCTCCAAACTCACAAACACAACATAAAGGTCACATAGTACATCAGTTTTAATCATTAGGAGAAAGGATATGATATCTAATTTTGAAGTGTGTAAACTTTGACCATTTATCTTTACGGAGGGCGAGTTGGTCCTTATTACCGGCCCAATTGCTTATCTCATCAGAATATTTCTAATCCACAATAAAGAACACAAATTTTATGAAATTATGATTTATGAAACTGATAATATTGTTAAAATCTGCTCTTAATATTATCATTATCATTTTTTTTACAACTATTAAGAGGAATTAATTATACAAGGATTCACATATAAATTTGTAAAAAAGTCTCTCAAGAGAGAGACTATTTTCAAAGTAGAGTTCAATGTGATTTGATTACTACGTATTTTTAATTGCGTTTAGAAGTTTACCAGGAGGCTAACATAAAGGAGTAATATGATGTGAAAATTAAAGGAGTAAGTAGATTAAAGTAGTAACAAAACATAATATATAATTTGGGCAAAGGTGTAAAATTAGTCCTGTGGTTTAGGCCAAAGTCCCACTTAGTCTTGTAATTTTATTTTATTTATCAAAAGTACCCTTGATATTATAAAAATCAGCCCAATTACACCTCTTCCGTTGACAAACCTGTCAGCTAAACAAACGAAAGTTACACCTGGACAAATATTGGTGACTAGGCATGTAGAGAGTAATTTAGTCCGGTCCAGATTTCAAAAAGAAGGAAATCTATGTGGAAAATGAAGGGTACTTGTGTCTCTTAACTCTCCAAATGTGAAAATTTTCATAAATAATCTCTTGGAATCTAAACGACTTTGCTTTGCATTCCCTCTGCATATCATTTCCTTCCATCTAAATTGAATCCAGCCTCAGCAACTTAAATTATTGCTTTAATTTGTTAATGAAATTAATCTCAAATCCAGCAACCTTTATAATCCCAAGAATCAACAGTTATTACTTCTCTCTACAACCTAGATTCAAACACCCATGAAAAACAACAACAATTCATCAAACCCAAACCTATTACATTTTTTAAGAATCCCATCAACATCTTATTGTGCGAATCTAACGAGTATTTTCCGAGACTAACTCCAATCTCACTCAACTTTCTCAATTACATCCAAAAAGTTCTAACTTTCTAAATATATGCCAAAAGCCAATCAAAGTGGCGTTAGAATTTGATTAACTTAAACCAAATTATTTTTAAAATAAAAGAATTTTTATAAAAAAACAATTATCCTATTTTTCTAAAAAAAAAATTATCCTATTTTTTTTATAAAAAAAATTTAATCCAAACGCCACTTGAAGTGGTGTTGGAACCTATTTAAATTTTTTTTTAATAATTTTTTATTAAGCAAATTTGAAAAAAAAAAAGGAGACAAAGTTGTGAGAGGCATTTTTTTTGAACGCCACTTGAAGTGGCGTTTGAATTTTTTTTTAAAGCAAATGGGGAGTAGGTGTCACAGTCTTTATTTTTGAACGTCACTTCAAGTGGCGTTTGAAATTTATTATTTTTTTATAAAGCAAACATGTGAGTTTTTTGAACGCCATTTGAAGTGGCGTTTGATTTTTTATTTTTTTACATATATAGCAAGTTTGGAAAAAAGATTTGAGACTTTTGGAACCTTTTTTTTTATTTAACGCCAATCTGAAAGTTCAATGGAATTTCAAAATCTGTCATTCCAAAAAATCTATCAATCTCTCATTTCAAAAAATAATAATACTTTAGTTTAAAAATAAAATTATGTTTTTCTAAAAAAATTGGTACCAACGCCACTTTTCAGTTGTACGTACTTACAACAGGAAATTTTAGCATTTGTTTGTTTGTTTGCAATTTAGAGGAGAGTGAAATAAAAGTTAAGCAGCATTTTGTCTAGTTTTTAGACCGAATATTGTTCTACTTTTCTTTCACTTTTTAAATTTGACTTTACTTCCCTAGGTCTATCATGCTTCCCAATGTCAATGGCACTTTAATGAATATTTTTTAAAAATGCTTTTTTTATTAAAAAAAATTTCTTCTAAATTTATTTTTTTTAAACGAGTTTAATTTTTTTTTTAAAATATAAATAAGATTAAACTCTTCAACAAATTTTTCAAAAATAAATAAAAATAAGATGAGTTATATACTCTTTCATTTCCAACCCCAATGAGATATAATGGATATAAAAAAAATATTGATGTCTGTAAAAAAAGGTTTAAGAGATCAAATAAAGATATTATAGCAACATAAAAACCATTAAAATATAAAAGACATTCAAAATAGGAAAACAATGTTATGAACAACAAGTATTCGTTGGAAACTTCGAAAATGCTGGATAAGTACACAACTACATTCGTTCGCATATAAAAATCTATTACATATAACATTTAATGACGTTGAGGTTGTGGTACTTTGCTGTAGACATCCAAATTTTGCACTTCGTATACTAACCCTGGCAGGAGGGCAAAATCGTCACTTAACCCAGCCTACGAGAGCGAAGGTGGACATAAGTGCGAACACTCAAAACCACCACAACGACTTGCGGTCAAAGCCGACACGACAACGAGCATTCCTGAATGATATGGCACGTTTCCCAGCAGTTCTCGGACTGCAAAATACAGGCCTTTTAGCGAAAATCAGCGATACGACACGAGAATCAGGGTGCGGCTCGAAAATCGAGAAAATCAGCCCACCCAACCGCAAATTGATCTGCGGCCAAACAATTAAAATAATTGAGTGCGCGGCGGACGACTGAAGTGCGCGGCGGGCGCGGAGAAACCGAGGCCAGCCGCAGAATAATCTGCGGCCAGCCGCAGCAGATCATCAATCTGCGGCTGCCTCTAGATGGCTTTATCAGTCCAGTTCTTCATCCAGCAGACGGACAGTAGCATTTGGAGAGGAGAAGAAGGAAAAAACAGCAGAAAAAGAGCTTGGGAAAGGAGAGAAAAGAGGGAAAAAGAGAGGAATTAAACTCTTTTGATTAGATTGTATAACATACAACTCCTACATTATTCAATATACGAATTTTATACGCATCGTGGTGTCATTTGCAAGGTGAAAAAACCTTCTTTTATAGCATTTTTGTTATATCATGTTGTTAATCTTCTTGTCAATTGGGTTATGTGAAATGTAGTTTTTCTTGTATATTGTTGTGGATCCATGGATTGAGGACTATTAGTGAGGATTCCAATTAGAACGAAATTCTTCCTAATGGCCCGATGATATCCGTTTGATGATTTTTAGCTCGTTATAGTGATGTAGCAATTTTGGATGTGAGCCTAGGAACGCGACCCCGTGATCTAAATCCGATGATGGACATTTTTGGATGTATGTAATAGGGCCGATGTACCCTTTATTGTAAATATGTAATTGTCGGGCCTTAAAACGATATCAAGTCGAAAATCGGGTTTAAGGCCCCGTAATAGTGAAATATGTGATTGTGGGCGTTGGGGTATTCGGATGGCTTACATGCCCATGAATAGCTCCACGCATTTTAATACTTGATTTGATTTATGACACGAAATTGATTTCAAAGCTAAATGATAAGATTTTCATAAAATCAATCAAACTAGGTTATTAGCACCACGAGGCTAAAATTTGGGATTGCTAATGAATGTCGATTCCTATTTAACGAGAAGGCTAAAGGAAAAAATCGTTTTCAAACATCACAAAAATGATTTTATAAAAATAAGTAACGTTTTATTAAATCTTTGTGCATAGGGTTAAAGAGATCCTAGAAGTTGCCCACCGTGCTATTTATGAAAACAACGTATAGATCTCGATTCCTATTTTGACGAAGGTTTAGAAAATTCTTGTTTTTGCCAAAACAACACCTAATGAAAATCTCACAAGTTTTTGGCAATTAAAATCAAACATTTCTCATAAAGCTTTCTCGTTAAGCCAAATGACATTTTAAAGCATTCTCAAAAGAAAGCACGACTTTTCATCAAAACCCAAATGGTTTCTTCATGCAAACTCACCACGACATTCACATAGGCACACACACACACACACGCGCGCACATACACACACATTCAAGAATTAAAGGATAGAAAAAGCATCAAGATTGCGGTAACCGTGTTTCACGGAAGTCGGGGGGTGCCTAACACCTTCCCCTAGCTTAAGCAAGCCCCCGAACTCTATGAATCTCGGTTCGCAGACCAATTAATTCGGAGTCACATATGAGCCATCGATTTATAAAAAACGAAAACTCGGATGAGTTGGTACATCCATTTCAAATATACCAACTGGCGACTCTGGTTAATTGGCTCATCAAAAAAAATGATCTTTCAAAACCCCGTCGACATTAATGCCGACCTTTTCCAAAAAATAATTCAATCAAAAGGCAAAAAATTGGAAAAGACGAAAACCGGCGTCGACGTACTTTACTACAATTTTTTATTACGTTTTGTGTGTCCTTTTCGTCCTTCTCGTCCACACACACTACAATGGACAACTCTATTGGACATGTCCATCTCAGTGTGGATTCTTGTCGTGCCACCTCTCTTTCCATCTTTTTTCTTTGTCCTCTTCAAATTTGCATTAGGTATTAAAATTCCAAAAGCTTCCCAATTATTTGATAGCGGAAAGGTCCAATAGTTGTGGTGCATTAGTGGCTGAAAGTTAGGTTCCTACATTTTTGCATATTGTACATTCTTGTGATGATCTGCAATGTACATACGCCAATCTTTTTTTATCTTCATACATGCCACAACAACATGAGAACAAGGGCATCGTTCTGCTTTCCACTTTTCGTACGAGCAAGACCATTCGTTCAATCACACAACTTGTATATTGTCACCCTTCCAGTTGTTACCGCGTCGAACTCGTGCAGTTTTAACATCAAATATACCAGTTAGTACATTGTATGAATTTACTACGTGAGTCGTTACCTTCTGCATAATTCTTTTAAACTTTTTTCTGGACTCAGTACAAAACTCGCGCCCACCATTGATTTCTTTCAAAGATTCCATCCATTTCAGATTGAACAGTTCAACAGATCGGTAAAATATATATTCAACCATGACAATGACCGGCAAGTTTCGATACTTGCCCAATTTTGAAATGTTTTCTTGGCTTGAGGCTTAGATTTTATTGTAGATCTCGTCGAGAGTTTCGATTTGATAGGTGACACGCCTCGTAACTCCTCCCGGATTAAAAGTTATGACCGTTTTACCAAAGGACGTCGTAACAGAAAATTGACCGACGCGGGGCACGCCAGACCATCAGATTTTCTACACCTCTAGCACAGAGCGCACCCAAATTGGCCTAGGAGCAGCGCTGGGCGCGTCGAACGTCGGGGGGGGAGCTAATTTTGGTGTCATGATGTCCAAGTTGAGTTGTAATAGGATTTTGGTTGGCTAATGTGTTAGGGTTTCTTCTAAGACTATAAATACTTGATTATAACTTAGATTTGAGAGACATTTTGACTACAAGAATTTGAGACTTTTTTGGATTGCAAGCAATTAAGAGTTACCTAAAGGAAACTTAGATATTGGATTGAACAACAAGACAAGTCAGATATTGAAGTTTAAGGAGATTGGAGATCCATACTAAAGTTTTTGTTCTTCTTTTTAATTCATTATCTGTACTTGGAATGTTATTTAAATTTGATACAATGATTTCCTTTAAGATTATGAACTAATTTCCCAATTAGGGATATAATGGAACCTTTTGCCATGCATTAATTTATTTATCTCTATTTACGCTTATTGATCCTATTGAGTTGTTTATCATATTTTGTGCTCAGTTATTAATTGTCTACCTAGCAGTTAATCTGATATCTTAGATGGAATTGAAAGAGAAAATCTAAGATTAGATCTGGATATGATAACGTATGAACTTATTGATTCTTTCTAGAATAACATAACAGTGTGTATGATGAAAATACCTATGAGTCATGCGTAACTTGATTAAGAGTTTGTGCTTAATGAATCTATTTTAAGTGTCTCGCATGAAAATATCAATATAACTTAAATAAGTCTTTTTGTTAATCATTGAAAGATGTTAATAAATTGATAGACAATCCTAGTTAACAACTCATTGGATTAATAACGTGGAAATAGGGTGATGAGATTATTGCATCGTAATTGGAAAAATTGTATTCCTAGACTTAAAACATCTGGTGATCAATTCTTGTTAGTTAAGTTTAATTACAATTTTAATAGTTTAATCTCAAAATCAACATTGGTGACTGTTTATATTAAATTAAATTGGTAGTTGATAATTAGGATAATTATTAGTATTCGTTCCCTATGGGTTCGCCATCCTTCTTACTTCTATATTACTTGATTGACTGTGTATACTTGCGCGTATTTGTCATTATATAAATCGGACAACAATTATGACTGATGTAATTCAATAGACTTCAGATTTATTAATACAACTGTGAGATTATTCTCTTCTTTTAGTTCTTTGAGAATTTTTAAGTTATTCTTAGTTTTTCTTTGAGATTCAATTTTGACTTATCATACAACAATTCATAGTTGTGTGTGGCGTTTTCTACCATACATCAATCGTTGATTGTACCAAGATTACCGCTTACATAAGCGATGAGTCAAGGTGTCATTGATGTTTTATTCAATGCAAACTTCCTTTGCGCAAACAATTGTACCAAGGTTCTCGTCTCGATATAGGCGAAGGGTTGAGGTGTTGTGAGCGTTCCGTTTTATAATTTGCTAGAAACAATTTGGGCGACCACCACCTCACGCAAGCGTGTCGTGGAGTCTATCATACTCCGTAGGTTATAACAAGAACCACATTAATTAAGTAGGTTAATTTTGCAGATTATAAATTAAGTAGTTCCTTCGATTCCTTCTATTTATATTTCATTGCAGGGATTTATCGAACAATAGCTTGACGGGGCCAGTGCCAGATTTTCTTACCCAAATGTCTCAATTATTAAGGATGCAAGGCAACGGCTGTGGCTTTTGATTTTAATTAACATAACATGTATGCAAGCTTTTTTGCTAATTAACGTTGATATATAATATAATAATATAATACTAAAGATTGTTTTTTTTGTTCCGCTGCTTGCAGAAAATTATCAGGAAATAAGCTCAGTGGCTCAGTGTTTTTTTTGCTACTTTGACACACACCTGACACCCCTGACCCCACACACACCAATCACCCTCCTTACTACTACCAAGGATCGAACCCTCGACCTCAATCGTCAGGAAACCATGAGGCGAGTCATACCATTGGGTCAAAGGCCTTTGGTGTCTGGATTTGTTTCCATCATCTTAAATTTAATACCTCTGTTTTTGGTTAGATTAGTAGCTCCAAGAACAGATCCATTTTCAAAAAAAATTAGTTCTAGGATGCAAAAACATGCATAAAATTGGAAATTAACAAAAATTGAATTTACAGACCAGAAATAGAATATGAAATACTCCTATAGAACAAGATATACGTAAATAAACAACTAGACCCTTAATTTTATCAAATACTAATATTATGGAAGTACTAGAGGGATTTCGTCGACATTTAATTTGATAAGTATCATGTTAATTATGCGTCCATAATATAGGAAATTGTTAAATCCACAACATTTTTTGTTATTTTCACAACAAAAGTGTCGCTATAGATGTATAGCAACGGTTAAAACCGTCGTTATACATCTATAACGACACTTTTGTTGTGGAAATAATATTTTTTGTTGTGAATTTAACAATTTCCATAATATATAGTGTGGATGGAAATCCAAAACTTGGTGACAAGACCACATCGACATGCAAGAAAAAGAAGAATGTTATCACACCTGTGGTGGTTTCCGTTGTCTCATCAGTCATGCCTTGTACTCTTAGCTGCTTTGGCCATATTATGGAGCTTCGCAAGAGGAAAACAATAAGGTTCGTATATAGTGTTATAATGTAATACGCTATTAAATTGTTTTAAAAATAATAATTAAAAAAAGAAGTAAAATATAGTTATTGATATATATATATATATATATATATATATATATATATGTAGTGTTATAATTAATGTAATATGCTATATTATATGCAAGTAGTAAGGATGCACGTATTTTGGTTTCATATTTGTCACTGAATATAATAAATTTAATTAGCAGAAGAATGCATATTATAGAAACAAGCTTTGATAGGGGTGTGTCATGAGATAGCATAAATATCCTTTGTTATATTTTAGTCTAAGTTGAACAATATAGGTAGCTACGGTTACATGTTATACCAACCAACATGCATCAAAATCGATCCTAAAGAAAAGACTTCAACACCTTGTTTTTTTTCCCCTTGTGAATGGAAGCATGAGAAGTCATCAATTGACTATCCTCGAGTTCATATGATTCAACTACTCTTGCTAGGCTGGCGTCCTGATCATTTCAGCCCCAATAGCTTAAGGCTTAACTATACTCATCACCCGAAATTAGAGATAAAATTTAAAATGAAAGGTTTATAAATAATTTTATAAATATCTAAACAAATCACTAATATTGGCTAAGAATTCAGTAGTGATTGTGTGTGTTAGAATAAATTATGATAAACATAAAAATCAACGACAAAATTAAAGACAAGAATACAAAATTTATGTGAAAACCCCAAATCAAAAATAATCATGGGCGCGAGACAGAAGATTATACCTATATCAAAATGTGAAAAATACAAGTTATGAATCTCTCTTTAAAACAAATTAAAAATATTTTGTCATTTATATTATTATATATATAATATATATATATATATATATATATATATATATATATATATATATATATATACACACACACACACACACACACTTTTTATGAAACGGACCGAGAAAAAAGTGTTTCTAATTTTAAAACTGATTGATTACAAATTATTTTCTTTTTCAAACTACAAAGTTGCAAGTTTTGAAAAAAGGGTTAAAGTCCAATTAGGCACGTACAAACTCCGCGCTTGGTCCAGTCAAGAACAAGAAATTAATTCAAGCGTGTGGGTTTGTGTATAAGCACCATAATTTTCTGGACTCAATTACCCTTCTCAGAAACACCTATATAAAATGCTCGATCGATTCGATACATGTACACAAGTATATATTTCAACCATAATAATTTTATTAGCCAAGAGACATATACATATATTTGAAAATTTAAGATTTATTTATAGCAATCAAGCAATGGCAAGTTTGGCACCGAGGTCCATTGTGATGGCACTTTTCCTCCTCGCAATAGTTCTCTCCCCAGCAATGCCATGTGAGGCAACTCGACTGCCTCAGCGAGGTGCATAAATCAACTATAAATGCATGTATTACATATAATTAATTAGTCAATCAATTCATTTTTCTGTAGTATAAATTAAGTTTTGTGATTAATTTGTATAATTAATTAATGAATTAGTTGTTGATTTGAATTAAATATGCCCACAAAGCTACTTCAGAGAGGCCAAATATGTCCTGCTTGTGTGTTGTACACCTCCGCCACCAGACAAATGTTGTCGTCGCTGTGCTAATCCATCTCCTACCAGTCTTCAATCTCAGATTATTAATAATGTTTCACCATGAGAAATCGATATATCGATGTTGCTACTGCTACCGTCGTCTTCCATCTCAATCTAAACCTAATAATCCGTACTTAATTTCACATAATTAATTTTACTATATACACCATTAAATAATAATGAACCTACTTGTGTCTTGTTATTGATTCTTAGCGTAGATATGTGATTAGTTGATAAAAGTTTATTATGTAAACTTTTGTCTGTTTTATTACAACTTTAATGTAAGTCGAAATAAACATCAATAAAATTATGGGTTCTTTATAGAAATATACAACAATTAGAAAGTAATTACATCATTAGTGCATCTACAAAATAATTACAAAAAGAGGGCAACAAATTCAAACCATTCAATTTCACATTAATAAAGAAAACTAAAATCAAGGACAAATAACCGTCATAATTAATAATTCAAATTCAAATCTTTGAGATCTAACAAAAAAAACAAATTCATAATTCAAAATTAAAATAAAAAGGAACGAAAAACAAAAATATTATCTTATCTATCCTAATCTTCATCTTCCTCATCATCTTCCTCCGTCGCCTACTCACCCTTCTACACCACCGCCGAGATTTAATGGGAAGTCATAGTTAATCACTACCCTGAGGAAAAAAAGAAGACCATGATCGTTACATAACTTAAGTTATAATAAGCGCCTATAAACAAGAAATATAAGTACATACTGAAGATAAGTAAATTCAGGAATTGGTTACCTCCATAATAGTTTTTGGTTACCTAGAGTTACTGCACGAAAAAATTAGTTACTACACATTCAGGAATTGGTTACCTCCATATTAATGTTTGACTACCTAGATTTACTGCACGAAAAAACTAGTTACTATACATTCGGGAATTAATTACCTCCATACTAGTGTTTGGTTACCTAGATGGATAATTCGAACTGAAATGGATAATTCGCGAAATGCCAGAGTTTGTGAAAAATACGGACAAGAGGGTCACAATAGATGTAGTCAATGATGTCCTCAAAATGTTCATGAATAATTATCAAAATTATGATAATAATGTTTTTATTTTAATTAATATGTCTTTTTTTTAATTATTAGTATGTTATTTTTTTTTATTATTTTTTAACTAAGATTTTTTTAATTTCAATTTTTATTTGTTGTCTAATTTAAAAAATATTTAATTAAATGTTTAGTATTATTTTATTTCGTAAATGATCAAATAGATAATTTAAATTTTTTATATTAATTTAATTGATTAAATATATTTTAGTTTTAGATAATTAATATATATACGTATATATAAATATATATTTTAGTAATAATATATGTACATATGAAAAGTATGTAAAAATATTTAATAAGTGAAAATTTGGAATATGAAGAGTAAATGAGGTTAGATTGAGAATGATCGAAGAAGGTAGGTTATTTTGGGAAATGCATTTGTAAATGGCGTCAGATAGGGAAGGGAGTCGCCAAGTTCAACCTATACTCTCTTTCTCTCTCATCTTTATTTCTCTCTAAAAATAGGTTCCATTTGGCAAAACCACCCCAGACCTGGAAGAAACTTTCATAGCTTTTTTCAAAAGAACAGAGATTTCAAGTAAATTAATTGATTGTTCCTAAATGGGTTTTGGGTTGTAGGTTATTTTTGATATAAAGATTCAATCTTCTCAGATTCCAAAAGGGGAGAAAAAGCCCTAAAAAACTGATAGATCCCAATTTGTTTTTAAACAAATTCATGAAAAAAAGCCCCCCAAATCACAAACCCAGTTCATAAATCGATATAACGTATTTGGGGTTTTGAATAAAAATATCAAGAACCACATAACATTTCAGTTACTCCCATACAAAGAAATAAAGCATAAAAGCAAAGAAAATCCAGTCTCAAAGATGAAGAATCACATCAATAATAACAATATTTCCTCTCTAATATTGTTAATTTCGATCTTGATCTTCGCGTTTTCTGAGTTTTTGCAGAGACTACGAATTCATCAAGAGGAAGAAGACTCTTAGTGGACTTTTAAGCGACCCAAAACAGTGATGAGATTGATAGCATCGTTAGATTCGGAGTATTTTCCCAGACTAGCTCAAATCTCACTCAACTTTCTCAGTTACATCTAAAAAGTTCAAACTTTCTAAGTATAGGCCAAAAGCCAATCTAAGTGGCGTTAGAATTTGAAATTCAAATCGAACGACGGTTGAAATGGCGTTGGAGTAGGATTAATTTAATTTAATTATTTGATTAACTTAAACCAAATTATTTTTTAAATAAAAGAATTTTTATAAAAAAAAATTATCCTATTTTTTTTAAACGAAATTATTTTTTTAAAAAAATTTAATCCAAATGCCACTTGAAGTGGCGTTGGAACCTATTTTAAATTATTTTTTTATTAAGCAAATTTGAAAAAAAAAGAGAGGCAAAGTTGTCAGAGGCATTTTTTTTTAACGCAACTTAAAGTGACGTTTGATTTTTTTTTTAAAGCAAATGGGGAGCAGGTGTTAGAGACATTTTTTTTGAACGCCACTTCAAGCATCGTTTGAAATTTTTTTTTTTATAAAACAAACATGTCAGTTTTTTGAACGTTACTTGAAGTAACGTTTGAATTTTTTATTTATTTTTTATTTTTTATAAAGAAAATGGGGAGTAGGTGTCATGTAATGTCCAAGAATTTTTAAACACTGTATTGATTTATTTTAATAAATAAAGTTCATTTTATATATAATTTTATAAATTTAATTGGACCCATGTGAGAATGTTTATTTAATTATATAATTATAGGTCCAATAATTTTCTTGCATTAAAGGGGCTCATTAATAGTGCGATTTAAATTAGAGGGTTAACCCTAAGAAGTTAATTGCAAGAAAATTTGGGAAAGAAGATTAATAAGTAAATTACCTTAAATAATTTGAATAAGAATTATGGATGGAATAAATATTTTAAATAATTAATTAATTGGGTTAATTAAGTAATTCAAAATATTAAAGACACAAGGTGGACAAATTTCATTGGGTCATTTTTATTATTGGACTGGCCCATTTCGTCCCTTTCATTTTATTTGCATTGGGCCAACCTTCTTTCCTGATGGGGGTTAAGTAAGTGGGCTGGTCAAAATAAGTAAATTGGGTCATGTTCTTTATTTGGTTCAAATCGGCCCAACCCCATTGGGTTGAGCCCAGTCCCTGAATCCAGCCGGCTGAAATAATCCCAATCGGGTCGATCCATCCTCTTTTATTCAGTCAGGTTGCTTCAATTGGGGCTGGGGGTATATCAGAACCAACGAAAGCATTTGGGAAAGAAAACCAACGGGATCACAACCCTCAAACCAAACTCTCAGACCAGTTAGCACGGGAAGAAGGAATAGGGGTAAGCCTAGCGAAACCCAATCAATCAAACGAGACCCAACCCTTCAGTCAATCATCGAACGAGAAACGAGAGTAAGGCGCCGACGACAACTCGAACCAGACGGACGGCGTGAAGATCGACCGGCGGACTGTTCAAAGTTAAAGGCAGTTAATCGAAGCAACCAAGCGCTCCGTCGGCGGACCAAGGGTCCCAGAAAATCAAGGAGTCGACCGGCGACGTGACCGTGGCAGCGCAAGGCTCGAGGGCGATAGAACCAGTGCATCGGATGGGTGATGTAGACCATCAGGGGTGTCTCCTTCCTACCAACGGTTCTTGGAAAATCAATTGGGTAATACCCAATTGATTTGGGTAAATTTTTTTCTCTATAAATTGAGCCTCAAACCCCTAAACCAAAGCTGCCGAATTCTTGTTTGTGAGTTTCCAAATTAGAAAAAAAAATTAGGGTTTGAAATTCTTAAAGAGGGAAGCCACTGTAGATGTCCAATTTGGTCACATATTTCGGTAGAAGAAGAAGAGTAGCAGTCCGGTCAACACCAAGGTATAACAAGGAATTTATTAAACCACTGTGATAATTAATTGTAATGGGTTCTGTATAAATTTCTTCTTGTGTACTTAGTTTGGTTGTTTAGATTGGGATATGGTTTGTGTTCTGTGTAGTTGCCGATTGTGTTGGCTTATAATACTGTAATTAGATTTTGGTTGTTCTGTATTGGGATAGTTGTGCTGTGTTAACTCTTTGATTGGGAACTGTTGAACCTAGAAACGTTCTAGCAGCTGATTTGGTTATAACATACATCTCAGTGTGTTGGTTAATTGATTTAGGAGTCTGGTGCTGTGTTGGGTTGTGTTAAATATTGTGCTGGGTTTGTATTGCTGGGGTTGAAACTCTGTATGGTAAAGGACCCTAGGGTTCTGATAGTTAAATTGATTCTGCAAACAGGCTGGTATTGGTTAATTGTATGATATTGCTTGGATTTCAACAGTTGGTATTGCACTATGTTGGTTCATTACGATTAAGAAATTCTGGTATTATTATTGGGTTAAAATCTGGGAATGGTTATAGATTTCTGCTATAATCCGTTTAGGTTATTGCTTATAGTGTTGGATAAAATTCTTGAAAGTAAATTGCAGGAATTGGTTTTGATATGGGATACTATGGCTACTGATTTGGCATACCTATAGGCGAATAAAACAGGATTACCTTTAATAATGCTATGCACTAATTGAACAAATTTTCTAATAAAGTTGTGCGATTCAATGAAGTTAACTGTGATTCGTACGTACTATCATTAGCTTGACAATTGGTTATTAATTTGAGCTAATGGTACACTTGTAACTAATTAATAAATGAAATTAATAACGTAGTTATTTACTATTTTGATTATTTTCAATAATAATAAATAAAAATAATAAATATTTAATTATTATTTGATTAATATTAAATAATAATTAAATACGAACGAATTAGTAAATTTCCAATAAATAATAAATAAAGGTAATAAATATTTAATTATTATTCGATATTAAATAATAATTAAGTATAAGAAACTGTTAATTATTTATCCATTAATAATAAAAAAAATAGTAAATAATTAATTATTATTTAATTAATATTAAATAATAATTAAGTATAAATAATGTTAATAAAGTGGTTATTTATTTAATAATAATAAGACAATAAATATTTAATTATTATTTGATCGATAATAAATAATAATTGAATATGAATAAAAGAGTAAATTAATTATTTATCAATAAACAATAAATAAGGTTAATAAATAATGGTAATGAAATAATTATTTATTATTTGATGATAATAAATAAATATGTAATTATTGATTAATAATAATTAGGTATGGATAGAGCTAATGAGAATAATAATTACTTAATCATTAATGAAATGATGATTAAGTATGAGTGAGCTTAATAAGATTATCTGTGACCCTTAATAAATAAAGATAACAAGCACTCAATAATTATTCAATAAATATTTAATAATAATTAAGTGTGTGTAGAATTTATACATTGAACATTTAATTATTGTTGAATAAGGAACCAAGTGTAATAATTACTCAATTACCCTTATGGTGAATAGTAATTAAGTAAATAAAAGATTAAGTAAGAGATCAACTACTATTTAGCTGTTATCAAATCATGTTAAATTTATTAATTATTTTGTAACTAATAAATAAGAAATTTTAACCCACATTTAGAAGGGTACTCAAACGATAGGCAACCATGATTAACTATTGTTTATTTTAAATAATAGCTAGAGGCCATTAAAATTAAATTATGTTTAGCTGGTGGCTAGGTAGTAATTAAATGTATTCGGTGAATTGTTTATCTGCTAAATAAATAGCATAAGTGGGTACAATTACGCAATGCTAATGGATAAACCAACTCTACCAACTGATAGGTTATCCAAGGTCAAGTAATTAAAGCTAAGATTTAAATTGTAGCTGAGCAAACAGGCAAGTTCCTAACCCTAAACTTTTACATTATTGCAAGTTCTCTATCCCGAACTTTGGTAATTGCAAGTTTCCTAACTTCATTCTTTCAGTATATTGAATGCAAGTTATTCCTTACTCAACTTTTACATTGAGCAAATTTCTAAACCTTATGCACTATTTTAATTCGTGCAAACAGGTATATATATATTGTTGCAAGTTATTCCTTAAGCTTGAATCTTATCTTCAAGCATGCTTTAAGTGGTCTAATTACTTTTAAAATTATTCCACCTCTATTTATTTATTGACATTCACATTCGTGCATTTGAATTCGTATATTTATTAAAGTTCTGAGATTTAGGGACTATTCATAATTAAGTCTGAACCTTTGTTCGGTCAGACAAGTATGTGAAAATTTATAAAAGCTATCTGAACCAATCGAGGGTAAGGATTCTTAGACTGTATGAACACCCCTTTATTTTAGGGGAGTACCCCAGGTACCGTATATAAGGTACCAATAGCAGAGTTAAATGTTATGCATATACATAGCGTACGCGAGGCTGATCCCCTCAAGTACTTATTCTGTAGCCAGTAACCAGAGGGTCAACTAGCTATTGACTCCTTTGGAAGTTATTGTTCAAAGTCTATTCGACTATCAATTGTTCTAAAAGCATTTATTATTATTGCTTCTGATAATTGCTGAATTCTCTTTCTATATTCCCTTCATCATGATATATCCTTATTGTTGTACTTTAAACTTGCTGAGCAAACTCGTTGCTCATTCTTGCTATATCATGACTTTATTGCAGCTAAACCCGAGACGTCAGGGAAGAACAAAGGAAAAGAAAAGATGAAATAATAGACTGCATGTAACAGATTTTAAACTTACGTATAGTTAATTTCTGTTAATGTAATTAAAACCCTAACCTTTTATTTAGGGTATGGATTTGTGTAAGTGTTAAGGTTTTTGTATTCTGGGACTAGTAACACCATTGTAATGAACAACATATGTTTATTATATTCCGCATTTTAGTTATCATATGTTGTTAGAGGTGAATGTTTGTATTGGATCGTGATGACCAGACCCGGGTATTTGGAGACCCGAATTTGGGGGCGTCACATGTCAGAGGTATTTTTTTTGAATGCCACCTTAAGTGACGTTTGAATTTTTTTTTTAATAAAACAAACATGTCAGTTTTTTTAGTAGTCCCACACAGAAGTGTGATGTTTGGTAATTGATAGATTTTAATAGTTCTACGCAATGTATTTCGGAGATGTCCTATTTTATACTTTTTTGATATTTTTTAAAAAAATTAGCTTTATAAAAAAAACAATGAACTTATTTGTTTGTTTGTTTGAGCAGTGAATAGTCAACGTTGAACACTAAGAGAGAGCAAACGATTTTTTATATAAAAAAAATCTGATTCAATCTAGAGCAGGAATGCAGGAATACCAATTAATAATGTTTTCTTATTTTTAGCTTAAAGTCAGACTAAGAGCAGGAAAGCATGCATGAACGGGAACACTTTTAAATGCATGACACATGTTATAGTTGAAGTCTTATAAACATAAAAAAAATATTGATATCATTTCTTCTAGAAAAAGAAAGTATTGAAACCAAATATGTCAGACATATGACGCCTGAGTTTGAATTTTTTTTTATTTTTTGATTAAAAAATTAAAAAAATTTAACGCCAATTTGAGTGGCGTTGAATTTTATTTTTTTTATTTATATTCGTCGATCTATTCTATCTTATACTCATCTACCGTATCATTTTTTCTCATTTAATTTTCTTTGTTCAGTCCTTTATTCTATCTATTTATTCTCACGGCTCTTTCCTGAATTATTCCATCAATTCTGTTCAAGTAAGATTTAAAATTGTCCCGTCAATTCTTTTGACAATAAGAACTTAAAAAGCTTAAATTATCGCGTTAATTCTTTAGCTTGAATTGTCCCGTCAATTCTTTTGACGGTAAGATTTAAAAAGCTTGAATTGTTCTGTCAATTCTTTTGAGCGAATTGTCCCGTCATAGGCATAGGCATGAATTATTATGGTTCTGAGCCTCTCAACTCTCAAAATTAAAGTAGGAATCTGAACATAGATCCCGTCCCGTCCACCACCCCCACCACCACTTTCTCTCTCCTCCGGACACCTACTACCACCACCAGCACCGCCATCCCGTCCACCACCACTTCCTCTTCCTCTTCCATCACCGGAGACGGCACTTTAAGTTTTTTTTTTCTTTTTTTCTCAGATTTCAAATATACCAAGAAATTAACCATTTTTTTGTACTTTCCAGATCAACCAACCCATTTCTTTCCAAATCATATTCATCTAACTGTTAGTTTCCGTGGTGGTGGTCCTCACCCATAAAACATGGGTCATCCTTTTTGGCATAAAACATGGGAAATGTTTTTTGGCATGAAAAAGGGAGTGGAGAGCATTCCCCAATTTCAACAGAATACATGGAAGAGAGAGAAAAGCATTTGGCTTTTCTTAAGTTATAAATATAATGCTGCAGAATGTGCATAACACAACAAGAAGAAAAGAGAGAACATCCGAGAGCAACCATAGAGAGAGAAAAGAGTGAGAAAAGTTTCTGCTGAAGTTAAAAAAAACAGAGAGAAATAAAGATCAAGCAAATAGGTATTTTGTTTGGGTTTTTATCACATAGTTATTGTGGTGAGATAATTTGAGTGTGTACTCAAATTAGAATATCTTTGTATTCTCTTTGTTTATTCTAGTGAATTTTTCGGAGATCGTCCCGTGGTTTTTACCTCTTAGTTATAGAGGGTTTTCCACGTTAAAAATCTTGGTGTCTTGTGATTGGTTATCTCTACTCATTATTTCCTGCAGTGGTTATTATTTTGGTGGAACTGCAAATTTAATTTGTTTGGTGTACTGATATTTTTGACCATTTAATTTATCAAAGACAACAGTATTTGGGAGGTGATTTTTTCCAACACTAACATATTTCACACCTCTCTGTCTGCAAAATTTATCACTCCTTTCCGGATCTACAAGAAAAATAGATTCAAGTTCTGATTGGGTGTAAAATCCAATTGCTATTACTACTACAAGATTATTTCTCAAAATCCAAGGTCCAAAAGAAGGTATAAGCGAATCTAAGTGGGGTCAGTTTTATTTTATCCTCTTCTATTCTCTCCTTCCGATAGTTGTTGGTGGCTGTGATGCTAAATGGTGGTACGGTGGTGGTGGGGTGAAATTTTGGCAGTTCTGGTGGTATAGTAGTACATAGGTGGCGGAGAGGTGGTGATGCGGGCCGGATTTATGTTTTGTGGTGGTGGTGCATGGGGTGGGATATAGGTGGTGATAGAGGGTGAACACTGATGTTGTGGCGGCTGTTGGTGGTGGGAAAATTTGTGATGGTAGTGAACGGCATTGTTTTAGACCACTGCATCCAATTTGTTGCGTTGTCTCTTATTAGCCCTGCGTTTGCTTTTTAAAGACATTGACTTAACAAATAAGAAAATTGGGAACAACATTTTGAGGTTAAAAGTGAGAGGCAACAAGGCGTTAAAAGTTCTACCGAATCAACCACATTCACCAGTCTTATGATTTTGTAAGCAAGCAGCATTGTTCTTGCTCTTATCTGTTATTTTGGTATTAGAAAATGTATTTGTTCTTACTAGATCTTTATGTATTTATAAAGTATAATGATGAATTAAATTCACCACTGCTATAAATAAATTAGGTGACGAGGATGAAAAAAGAGTATTAGAAATTGGACAAGGTGGGTATGAGCATATGGGAATGTTGTGAACTTCTCAACGACGTGGTTGAGAGCGATCTAGATTCGGATGACCCTCAAATTGAACATTTGTTGCGGACTTCTGAGGCTATTAGGAAAGATTACCCAATCAAGATTGACTACACTCGACTACCCTCGGTTCATGGTATATTTCATCTTCTTTTTTCTTCCTTCTATTATATATAGTACTACTATTTTAACTTGCATATATTGTTTGTCACATTATATGTAGCAAGTTAGACTTAGGCCCTTGTAGTACATACATTATTTTCCCTACAAATAATGGACTAACAAAACTTTATTAGACTTTTGAGCTCAGTTGCCAACTAAACAAGCAATTACTTTTTGGACTATTTATTTTTAACTGTTTGGATTTCTTTAATTTTTTTTGGTTGGTGCTCGACTTTGGGTTAACTCTTGGAGTTTGCTGAATATATGATAACAATGGTCATAATATTGTATAATATTTTGTATGGTTGAGGTTAAAACCTTTCAGTAAACTAATTAGTATTTTTCTGAGTGCTATGGTTGAGTTTATGTTGTTTTTTTATGAGCTCTAGATCTTAGAAAGTTAATTCTTCATCTAAACTTTGGGGAGCTTCCTCAGTGGCCTGCTGTAGACAACTATCAATCACTTTTTATAATTCATGTAACGAACATGTAAAATATTTGTAGATTTTTAGTGCTAACTACTGACCAAGATGAGTAATAATATTACAGGTGGCACATACCCTGTTGGATATGCATTTGACAAATCGTTTGTTCATCACAAGGTCATTCGTCATTACAAATTTCACATTAATTCTTAGATTTCTTGGAAAGTTTTTCGTAACATTTTCCTTTTATTTGTATGTGGACAGTACTTAAAAGGAAAATCCAGACTATAACAAACTTGTTTATATGGAGCTCATCACGAAGGTAGTGGACTTAACAATGTGATGATGTCATGGGCCATGGTGACAGAGGTATCACTTATTTCAATAATTAGGAATTTCTTTTATTAAATGATGCTTTGTTAAAAAATTATTTGCAATAGATTATTTTGTTTTTCAAAAGTCAGAATTCTTCCAAAAGTTACTGAGGTAAGACCGCTAGCAAATTTAAAGGCATCATCAAGAATTCGTGTATCTTTCCAATGTTGAGTATAAGAATTTCATTTCTGTAAATGTTCTTCGCATGCTATCTTGAAAAATAAATATTTTGAAAAATTAGAGAAGTTGGACTTATCGGTATTTGATTTTAATGAAATATAGAGAAATCTATATTTGTTTTTATCCGTTATGAAGAGTGGATCGAGTGGATTAAGTATCTTGTCTGGTTTATTTATTTATTATATAATTAATAAATTAGGCAAGGTACTCGATTCAGTTTTCTTAATTGACAATAAAGAGCATAGATTTCTCTATATATTATTAAAATTAAATACCGATAAGTCTAATTTCTTTGGTTCTTCAAGATGTATACCTTTCAAGATAGCATTCACTTCACGAAGAACATTTACAGACATGAAATTCTTATACTCAACATTCTTCAAAGGTAAAGATACATGAAGTCTTGATGATGCCTTTAAATTTGCTAGTGGTCTTATCCCAAATAGCTTTTGGAAGAATTCTGACTCCTGAAAAACAAAATAATCTATTGCAAATAATTTTTAATAGAAACATCATTTAATAAAAGAGATTCTTGATCATTGAAGAAGCAAGTGATGCCTCTGTTAATTGACTCCTCCCAAATTAAATTATTTTTTTCATACGTAACAAGTATGACCTTTACAGCAAGAGCAAAGACAGAATTGATGTTGAGCCATACTATCTTTCTCTCATTCAGAAGGTGAGAACACGTATCCTTGTGACCAATTAAATTCTTGGATGATTAGGAATGTATTCATGAAATTTTTCCGCGTAATTTATTTAAATTTCTGCATCATTTGGTTCACATTTTCTTGAGTAATTTTAAGGGGATGTATTTTTACTTGATGGATGATATGTTTGCTGCAGTGCTTCCCTGTGAAACTAAGGTGGTGAAAATTAAAGTTGAAACTCTGAAGCCTGAAGGGTTGAAAATTAAACATGGTGGTTAAAGTGGGGGACCTCTTCAGTTAGATGCGTCGTATGTCAGTTGGTGTTAATAATTAATTACTAGTAGTAGTATTGAATGATAATGTATGGTCTGGTCAGTTGTTTTGATGGCCGAGTGTGGATGGCAGCCCCAAGTGAGATTATAGAATATTTGAGTGTTTAATCTCTTAATTTAACATCATTTTTCTATTGGAAAAATTCTTAATTTTTGTGAGTAGTGTTTAATTGCCCGATGGGCTATACCTATATCTAAGCGTTGCGAGTAGTGTGACATTACTGCATTAGCTGAGTTCTGAGTTCATCTTATGTGATCTACTATATGATGATTATATCATAAATTATAATTTGTTTTATTATATGTTGCATCATTAGAGGAATATTTGAAATTTTTTTAAAAAAAATTTGACTGTTAGCCCATCATATATAATAACTAAGAAGCTGTTTTAATTTGCAAGCTATTTTCAAACGGACATATCTAATGGACTATTGTAGGCTATGTTATGTTGTTAATCTTATGATCATTACAATTATCCTTTTAAAAAATAGCCAAGCGCTTGCGTGGAGGGTGGGTGGTTACAATCAATCTTAAAAATTGGTTAACTTATTAATCAAATAAGTAGTTAAAGGGTAGTATGGTAAATTATGATTGAGTTGAATATGTTTTTATTTTATTCAACTGGTTGATTAGTAGTTTAGTACGACCAATTCTTGCTTGTGTGTTGCGTTGCAATTGCCGCCTCTGTGACTGTGAGTCGTGGTCGTCAGCCCAATAAACATTGCTGCAATATGTGAAAGACTAATGCGAGGAGAATTCCAGTTCCAGCCGCGTATCTTTAATTAATTAATTAATTCATTAACTCGATACAAAAACATTGTATTATTATTATTATTATTATTATTATTATTATTGTTGTTGTTGTTGTTGCCTCTATCTATTATGCTTTGACGTTGGATCTAGTTTTGACGTTTAAAAGTAACTCCAAATATATACTAGTACTATTTTTTGTCCAATTAATTGTTTTTGTACAAAGGATGTATTGTTATAAAAATGGAGAACTATTTTAAATAGGAGTATTTTTTTCTCTTAAGAAATCATATAATGAAAAATTAAAATCGGAAGGAAGGAAGAAAGGGAGGAAGGAGTGAGTTTGACCCAGTAAAACTAGAATTTATTCTTAATTTTAAAAAACGCGGTACTGACCAAAGACTCAATAACCTCTATAAGTAAAGCTCTAGCCTCTCTATGCATGCATATATAAATTTAATTTTGGTGATCCTCAATCTTTCAAGATATATACTCCATATCATACATATATATTTCGGCTATCTAGTTATTTGCTAGGCTATATTATATAGATCATTAGAATCCCATATTTATTTATTTATTTATTAATGGCAACTAAAATTTCAAGCTTGGCACTGGTTACAGTCATGCTATTCATGATGGTGACATCACCGGCATTGAAATGTGATGCAGCAGCAGCTGGACTGAGTTCTCGAGGTAATTAATTCAATTAGACACATGGCAGTCCATCTTTATTTTTTCTTAGTACTATTTTTTCAATTAATTATGATTCCAATTTTTAATTAGAACTATTCTCTCAAGGTATAATTATTATTAGTAAAACTGTATTTTTTTAATGGATAATAATTAGTAGTCCAAATCTAAACCAAAAATATAATTACCGTTTTGCAAATACTAAATGTACTTCAAAGGAAAATTTTAGTTAATACCTAAAAGTCAAAAAATTGAGGGGGCAATTTTTATTTTATTTTTAGTTTAAATATATATATATATATATGTATATATATTTACTGATATTTTTTTGTTGTGGTCTCTTGTTCTTCTTCTGATTATTAAATAAAATATATGCAGAACTTTATCAGAAGCCTCATATTCCTCCTTGTGTTTGTTGCCAACCTACACCGCCACCCCCAGGCTGCTACTGTGCTTGCTTTGTCACCGAAGGAAACAAGTCTCCGTGACAGACAAATTCTGTCTACATGATATATATATTTATATATAAACACGCTTTGCATTTTGTTCTTCAATAAAAATGTTGCAACAGCTTAGAATTTAGATGCTTGTCATCTTTATTGAGAAGATAAACTGGCTCATGCATGTAATCTTTCAGTTTTAATTAATTCATGTTGTATAATTAAGTGAAATCTATAACAAAAGAATTTCGAAGCTAATCGCAGCAATTTTGTCACATGCCTAATCAAAGCAGTACTAGACGTTAATATTCTGCTTTATATATATAAGAATCTACTATCTAGCGTCCATGACCTGGCAGGATCTGGTTAGATTGGACTATTAAATTGATCATATTTTAGCTGTACCCTCATTTTGAATGAAATTATTTATAATTTCTTATAATTATCTGTCTTGTAAACTCCTTATTTTAAATAAACTCTTCTACAATCTTGAGATAATACCCCCATTTTATTTCTAGGTTTTCATAATTTTGGATTTTTATAAAATGAAATGATTCTCAGTGTTTTAGGTGTCATTTCTAAATAAATTAAAGTTTCACGTATACGTATACAAAATTCATCTCCAACAATATACCTTTATATTTCTCACTCAAACTTTTATTTATAATTAGATTATGATAATTTCACACTAATAATTTATAAATGAAATATCAAACAAATTATCAACTGAGAAACATTATTTACTTCCGGTCATCACTAGAGAAGTTTCCAACCAAAAATCAATTCTCAAGCATCAATAGGAAACAAAAAAAATTAAATTAAATTACTGATCAAAATAAAAAAAATTAATAATTATAAATTTAATAATAAATTTATTAAATTTAAATTACGGACCAAAATAAATAATAATAATAATAATAATAATAATAAAGCCGTTAAAAATGTAAATCAGTTTGAAAGCTCTTCAACCTTGAAAAAAATAAAAAATACTACTACATGTTATTAGCAATCTCACTGAAATTCGGCTATGTTCTCAGCTTATTATCGCGCACACAAACACACATACACATATAAATGACATGTGACTCGCAAAAGATCAGATGTGCAGCCTATCATATATACTAAATTAGTGAAACTTCAGAAACCAAGATATTCACGTAGGTGGTGTTTATTTAACTTTTAATATCTCAAATCACTCTTAATATCTCTTATCAGCTTTACATTTGATTCAGTAAGAGAGTAAAATTGTTTAGTAAAATTTTATTTGTTTCTTATCGTCTCTTAATTTGTAAGAGGAAGATATAAATATAAATTATTAAAAGCTGTATCTTAATAAAAAAATTTAAATCTATGGAGCCTTTAAGATCATTATTGGTTTTTAAAAAGTTAATTTGAGATATTTTTAAATTTAAAATTAATATTTTTAAATGCAAAAGTCATTTAGATGTTTTATACTTTTTAGTTATCAAATAACTTTTTAAGTTCAAATATTATTTCACTCAGATAATCTAATTTATTAAGATATACTAACCATTCAGATCTTAATTACTTAATTTTATCAAACAGTAATTTACGCGGTGAATTACTACTACCTAGCATGCGGACCCATATATAATATAGAGGTTTCAAAGTCAATAACTACGTACTAGGCCTATATATAAGAATAAAGACGTACTAGGCCTATATATAAGAATAAAGGTTTATTGGTCATATTGTAATTTCTCATGCATGGGGTAGACAGGTGTGAATGCTGAGCCACACATGTTAAATCTTCTTTGTTCAAAATAAAGATTTTGGTTCCATGTTCAAAATGAATATCCCATGCACGAGGGGACAAGTGTAGGGCGGAACCAGGGGTCGAGGGGGCGCATATGACCCCCTAGCCTACCAATGTGGGACTATAAATTGGACACTTAGTTATCCTATTTAAGGAATAATTTTATAAGAAAACTCTACTTAGAGTTGGACATTCTAAACAATGTGGGACTTAATCACTTAAGTTTAATTGTCTTAATTCATTGAGGAGAGTTCCTTTTATAAAGAATACTTCCTTAAGACTTTTATCTTTTAAACAATATGTGACTTAGATTAGGATGCCACCAACTCCAATGTCTATTCAAACAAAATAAGTATCATCATTCCCATATCTAACACTATATTATCTTAAAATCCCACATTTATTATCTATGTTATCTTATCTTACTTTTGTTTCATAAATAGACGGGAGTTCAAGTACAAACTTATACCTAAAATCTTAAAGTCCCACATTGGTTATCCATGTTATCTTATCTTACTTTTGTTTCATAAATAGAAGTGAGTTTAAGTACAAACTTATTTAACCTTTAGAAGATTAAAGACATTAATGAAATTATTCTTCTTTTTAGGATGATGCTTCCATTGCCATATAAATGCATAACAAATCACTCGGATCTCTTGCATTATTAACATAGATCAATACACTTTGGTATGAAACATAGATGTTTAGTAAGAACAAATGAATGTCCATCCCACATCGGATTTTAACTGTTTTAACTCCAAATTCATTGAGTATTAATATGATAGTCATATGTGTTTCTCCACCTGAAATCTTAAAGTCTCACATTGGTTATCCATGTTATCTTATCTTACTTTTGTTTCATAAATAGAAGGGAGTTCAAGTACAAACATATACCTGAAATCTTAAAGTCCCACATTGGTTAGCCATGTTATTTTATCTTACTTTTGTTTCATAAATAGAAGGGAGTTCAAATACAAAACTTATTTAGTAAAATATGGAAGGGTTTAACCTGTTTGAGTTTGGCTTAGGCTAGGCTAGCGCGTAAATTTTTTTTAAAGATGCATTTTGACCCCCCCTTTTAAACTGTTCTGGTTCCGCCAATAGAAAGACTTGCTCAAGGTCAACGTATCCTGCAAGTTATGTGCCAACAAGTATTGTAGTTGAGACATGAGTAGGTACCTCCATCCGGGGCGGCCGGGGGTATGGATTTGGATGCCTTAATTAAAATCTCTGTGGCTTACAACCATTGCGTAAATATTTCAATCCCACAAATTAAACTTTATTATATGTTGCTGTTAGCTAGGTTACAGCTACAGAATATAATAAGACAAGAAATTTGTATCTAAATAATAATTCATGTCTATTAGCTTAATTCATATATAACCTTGGGCTGCATCTACTGTTATTCGCATTCATTCTCTGCCCCCAGCTCAGAACGTACAGTAGCATTTTTTCCTGCAACAGTGACAAATTAAGAGTTAAAATTTCTGCACATTTCGTCCCGTTAGTAGAGAATAGTAATTTGAGAATAATACTCACATAAGAGAAGTGTACGTAGAATTAATTAAACTGAAATTGAAGTGTGTATATATATATTTGAAGATTTTCAAAGATATAGCTTAATTAAAGTTTGAATTCGTACGTAGTCAATACTTCACAAATTAATGAAAAAATTGATTCAGAAATACCACTTAAGATGCACCTAGCTAGATTTCATTAATTAATTGTCATGGTGAATGCTAGCTAGATTACACTGAAATTCCATGGTAAAATGTTTTAGGATAGGCCACAAAACTATAAGACATGCATCAAATTAATTAAATTGACCTGATAGATGATCTTCTAAGTAGTTTCCGGCCGTTGGCCATGTACTCGTATATTAGATTAGCCCCATTTGTTCCCCTTCATTACAATATCCAACAAAAGAAGTCAAGTTCTTACGGTGTCATGAGCAGTTGAGCCTGTTTCAACCACTATATAGATTATTGAGCGAGCGTCAATCAAACAAAACATGAAAAATTTCCAACCAAGTGTGATGGCCGACGTTAAATCAAACTTGGAACAACTTGTGCATCTAGAACTTGTGGGCGAGACTAGGGCCTTTTTTTGGTCTGTTTTGAATTCCGAATTCTGACATTGTTTAGGGCTTAATTGGAGTAGATGATACAATTGAGACTGAATTTGAGAAGATCGGAATTTTGTTGTATTGTCTCTGTGGAATGATGAGAAGTGGTGAAAAAGGAACATTTGTAGCTCATCTCATTTTCTTGAAAAGGATCATAAGAAAGAAAGAAAGAAAAAAAGAGGAGAGAATATCATATACGAGACGAGACGAGACAAGCCAAACGTTGAATTGAAGAGAACCCCGTGCTAAGCTCTAGAATTTTATTTTTGGCTAAAATCTTAATCTATGTATAATTTTACGACAAAATAGGGATATAAAATGATGTCTTAAAGTATAATTAATTAGTTGACAATTTGTTATAAATTTATTTGTTTTAATAAAATACGTAATGTTTTTGTGAGTGATTGAAGATACAAAAGTGATATACAGAAAACATCGTAACAATAATTGACATACTGGGTGGGTTCAACAGAAATTAATTGCGGGAAGATCATTTTTATTGAAATAATAATTTCTGAAATAATTTACCTAATAATTAAATGCAATAAACACCAATTGGGCGCGAAAAATAAACTTCACTCTGACCTAACTAAATGTCATTCAGTACCAATTGACATACTCAAAATTAACTACTACTACAATAATCATATCCCAATTCAGTACTTCGAATTCCATGCAACTACTTTAGCGTTAATTTTCATAATTTATTTACACTAATTCTCCAGTTGCACTGCTAAAACAAATTAAGAACAATAAAAACTAACCACTTAATTCTCTTTTTGGGGGATGATAAATCTCTGTTGACCTAGCTCAGCTTCTTGAACAATAAATACTCTTTTACGGCTTTGGAGAATACTCCATCCGTTGTTAACTATTTGTCATTGGAGAGCCATTTTGTTATTTCTTTTTATTCAATGATTAGATTTCTTAATTCATGTGCATTACAGAACAGGACAGGACAGAGAATTAGGAATGGAGGGAGGGAGTATATCAAAGCCTTTTTTGGAATTAATTCTAGCTAAAGGTCCAATTGATCTTTAAGCTTCAAAAATACTGCTAGTGCGTACAACTTATTAGCACAAACTCACTAAGATGGAAGAGTATTGGCCAATTTCTCAGCTTAATTATTACAAAGGGAAGGGGTTATCAAATAAATTCAATTCATGAGATTTGAAAAAGCAACATGCTTGATAATGACCATTTACCTAACTCTACCTAGCCTGCGGACCAACAGAGCTTTCAAAGTCTGTACGTAATAATGAATTGGTGGTCGACTTGGAAGATCTTTCAGCGGCCATCTCTAACTCCAGACTCTCCTTCAACTCCGCCAGCACATGAGTCATGGTTGGCCTTTGGATGGAGTTGTCTTCTACACATGCCATTGCCGTCTCCACAGCTCTCCAAACAGAATTAATCTCCAACTCTTCTTCTTTTAATCTTGAATCTATGATGCTGCTTATTTCCCCTCTTTCCAGCATTGGCTTCACCCATTCAACAATGTTAAGGTTAAACTCCTGCCCTTTTATTATTGCTGTCCTCCCACTAATTAGCTCCAACAACAAGATTCCAAAGCTATAAACATCACTCTTCTCGTTTAGTCTATTCGATTCATAATACCTGCATATATTTTAACCAATTAAATATTAATCCTTCGCCTGACCAAAACATATACTCCATCCATTCATTGTAAGAGAAACTATCTAAAGTACTCATTTTTGCTCGGAGAGAGTATATTTCTTTGCTTATTGGGAGGGAAAATCGCATGAATGAACCAAGTAGGAAAGACTTACTCAGGGTCAAGATACCCAATTGTGCCAACAACTGTAGTTAAAACATGACTTGCTCCATCAGGCAGCATGAATTTAGACAAGCCGAAATCAGATACTTTTGCTTGCATTTCATCATTCAACAGAATGTTGGATGTCTTAACATCTCTGTGGATTATTGGTGGCTTACATCCTTTGTGTAAATATTCTAATCCTACAAATTTAATTGAATTTCTGGTGCTGTTAGCTAGCTAGGTTACAACAAGGAAGAAACTATATATGATGCATGCAAAAAGAATTTAATTTTTCATATCCACTAGCTTTATTACCTTGGGCTGCATCTACTGCTATTCTAATTCTCTGGCCCCAGCTCAGAACAATGACATTCTTTTCTGCACCAGTATGTACGTAACACAAGAAATAAATTAATTTTCTACACATTTTAATTTGTCCTGCTAATAACATTGGTACAAAATTCTATTCGCATATATATATATATATATATATATATATAGATATATATATAGTAGTAAATGCTAGGTAGCTAGTGGTCTTTGAAAATTGATCCATGGTAAATTAAGATGTTTTAGGTTACTCCAATTATATAATACACGCATCAATTAATTAAAATAAACCTGATAGATGATCTTGTAAGCTTCCATTGGCCATGTACTCGTATACTAGGCCCATTTGTTTACCTTCATTACAATATCCTTCAAGAGAGACCAAGTTCCTATGGTGAACTCTTGTCAGCAGTTGAGCCTGCAGTTTCCTCCATTATATTATGTAATTGAGAGAGTTATGATCAAGCAAGACATTAAATAACGGAATAAAATCGGATCAAAATTGGGAAAAATTTGTAGAATTTGCAGGTATATATGTAGACACTTGCCTCGGCTCTAAATTGCTTAGACCCTTGGTCTGATGACAGTGAAAGCATCTTTACGGCAACCCGAGTGCCATCTTCCAAGTTGCCACCATATACTGTCCCGAAACCTCCTTTTCCAAGCACTGTTGTGAAATTGCTAGTTATGTTTACAACCTCAGAGAACGTAAACTGTCGAGCTTTTGGCTCTAATGCTTCGTTTTCTTGCCCAGTCATCCCAAGACTCCATGTACCTATATAATTATAACTAATTAAGGCCAATTCATATTTAATATTTAATTATTGTTAAGCATATTATATATATATATATAGATATAGATATAGATATCGATGGCTATATATATTTAACTTTTTGTATTTTCAAAACAATTTTCTAACATATAACATTATAACACTACGAACCTCGTTGTTTTCTTCTTGTGAATCTCCATAATATGACCAAAGAAGCTAAGAGTACAAGGCATGAGACGACGGAAACCACCACAGGTATGATGACATTCTTCTTTTTCTTGCGTGTTGACGTGGTCTGCAGGTCACCAAGTTTCGGATTTCCCTCCACACTGTATATACATATATATGGACGCATTAACATGATACTTATCAAATTAAATGTCCACGCATTGAAATCCTCTACTTCCATAATACTAGATAGTATTTGATAAAAATTAAGGGTCTAGCTATTTGGTTACTATAGATCGATCTCTTGTTTTATAGGAGTATTTCATATTCTGTTTCTGGTCTGTAAATTCAGTTTTTGTTAATTTCCAATTTTATGCTTTTGAATCCTAAATTCTCTGAGAATGGGTTTGTACGTTCTTGGAGCTACTAATTAGATAATGTAAACAAAAACAGAGGTATTAAATTTAAGATGATGGAAACTGATGGAGACCTGAATGAGTGTAGGGATCCGTTATTTTTTTTTTCGATTAGAGCTGCTGGAATTGAACCACTGAGCTTATTCCTTGATAAGTTTCTGCATGCAGCGGAACAGAAAAAACAATCTCTAGTGTTATATTATTATTATTATTATTATTAGCAAAAAAGCTTGCATGTAGGTTAAGTTAAAATCAAAAGCCACAGCCCTTTGACTTACATCCTTAATAATTGAGGCATTTCGCTAAGAAAATCTGGCAAAGGCCCCGTCAAGCTATTGTTCGATAAATCCCTGCAAGGATATATAATTAAAAGGAAGGAAACTACTACATCATTTATAATTTGCAAAATTAACCCAGTTAATTAATCTGGTTCATGTTATAACCTACGTACAGAGCAGTTCCACAGTTTTCGAATTTATACTTGTGCATTGTAATTTAAAGTAAAGCAATACATATATACTCCCCTCGCCTATTCCAAAAATTAGAGATTCTGAAGTCAATATTTGAAATTCTAATTAAAATTCAAAATTGATATACGTACTTCTTATGTTTCAGAGGAATTAAAACACAAATCTCATGTAACTTTATTCTTAGTTATTTTTTTGGTCTTTTGCCGAGAGATAATTAAATTAACAAAAAAATTATATAATTAATAATCAAATAAAATTATTCAATTTCAATATTATTATCATAAAAAATGCTCAAGGCATGGTCAAGCCACAAACTAATTCCATGTGGGTGTACTTACAAGGATTGTAGTGATTTGAGGTTGGACAAGGAGGAAGCTATATTCCCAGTCAACCCGCTTGAGGAGAGATTCCTACACGTAGTGTATAAGAATCATTACATTAGGAATTACATTGTCAAAAACACATTCGCAAATTTAAAATGCATGCATGTAGTATCTCCGATTGGAATAATGTTTTCTTCTCTTTTCTTTTTTTCTTTGGAATATCTTCTCCTTTTGTTCCTAACAGAATGTCCAATATATATATATATATATATGATTTTTACATAAATTACGAAAATTAAAATAAAAACGAGAATATAATTTAAGGTTGCCCACAGGCAAAACTACGTAGTCAAACAAAATAAATTTAATTAGTACTTACAAGGAGATAATAGTAGAGGAACTTTCACCATCGTTACTACAGTCAATACCATCCCACGTGTAATCCCGAGGAACACATGGATCGCCTTGCCAATTTTTCTTCACTCCATATGTTGACTTGATGAGCATCATAGCGTCAACTATATGTATATATATAGTTTCCATAAAATAAAATAAATAAAAAGAAAAAGGTATGAGTTAATTAAGGATATATAAGTTGTTCAATTCGTTTAGTAATGATGACATAATAATGAAATTGTGATAACAAATTTAAAAATATTGTGTAATTTTATATTATCATCACTAAAAATAGGACTCTTATGTGAAATAAATATTTTTAATAAATGAGATATTTTTTGTGAAACATAGACCGTGTATAAATTGAGCAAAGTAGTATAAGTGGAGTAGATGAGAGGTAGGTAGGTACCTTCAATTTGATCGGTTGGCAATTGCGGGAAGTCTTTAACCTCGTAAATCTCCAAAGCATTCAGAATAGGTGGAAGTGTAGAATCATTTACACCGTAGAGTGAGAAGTGAAACCAACCTTTAGTAGCATAGTATACTCCTCCACTAAATATTGTCGACGGGTACAGGTATTCTGGCTTTACATTTGCAATTGGACTGCCGTAGGGTTTATCATTTAGAGAAATATTAAATTCTCTCTTTTGGGTGGACTTAATCTCCTCTACTTCTGCAAAGTGCATGTAAAAATAGAAACCTTTACTAGGATCTGGAGGTTTGTAATAGTAGTCCAAGCTCCCGTTGGTAGGTCTAACAGCAGTCTTCATCACTGCATATGGAGGTTCATATTCATTTGTGTGTCGGAGATCAGTGCCAGAAGTGTCTGAAACGCTGATTGATTCCATATTAGCCATCTTACCAGCTGGTTCCCAAATTCTGTCGTAAACATCATCTTTGTACCTGATCATGAATCAATCAAGTATTACTAATACGTACAATTACGAAAGTCAGATTAAATCTAAATTGACTTCAAAAAGTCAAATTAAACCCGACTACTACGAGCTTGTTTGACCATGACTTATAAGTTGATCAAACCAATTTTTAAGTCATTTTTTACTATTTAAGTGTTTAGCAATGACTTAATTTTTAACATATAAATTGACTTATAAGTTATTTTTGAAAAGTAATTATTTTTTACTTCTCAAAAACTGACTTAGAAATCATTTTAAAATAAGTAGGTTTGACTAAATGTAAAGACTCTTTTGTCTTTATTTTACTAATATGTATAACTTATTTAACTTATAAGTCATTTTAGTCAAATACATTCACAATTTATTTTAACTTAATTTCTAACTTGTAAATAAAAATGGTCGAACTCTTTTATTTATAAGTTACAACTTAAAATGACTTATAAGTAATTTTAAATTTTAACTTATAAGTCAGTTTAACATAAGTCATTCCCGAACAAGCCTTAATGGTAAATTAATTAATTACCTATATAGGGTATTAGTTGTTGAACCGATATCTAGTCGGCGGTGAAGGAGTAATGAGCCAGAAGTTGTCTTATATGTGGAACTGTTCAATCGTCTCAGCTCTAACGCGGATATGAAGGGCGTTCCAGAGTCGATGTTGACAAGACAAACATGAATGTAATCCGACGTTGGCATGTGTATTATCTCTTTGGTCACGACAATCGATGCATTTTCCAGTTTCACCCTAGCCCATTCATTGGCATCAAGGTAGAGTTCAAATTCTGGGGGTTGATTCTTGGAGTCGTAGTTTCCATACATAAAAATAGCCCGGATCAGGTACTTGTTGTCTTTGACTGCTGCTACTTGTGCCGGTTTGAAGGTGTAACAATTGTTGATTCCTTGTGGAAAATATCGTACAGTTAAGAGATGACTTGGAAGAGGATTGGGCATGAAATCTAATGAAATATTTGCATTAGTTCCGGTGTCTATGTACTTCTCATCACTACTATATTGTAACTTGGTGATTTCATCGTCGTAGTTAGAACCTTGGGCTAGTCCACAGTCCACGCTTATGAATCCTAGTAAATAATTAATTAAATTGGATGAGTGTAGCAAATAATAATATATTGAACCAACGTATATAATAATTAATATGTGGAGTATTAACATGGAGAAATGAAGGGATATATATATATATATATATATATATATATATATATATATATATATATATATCAAACCTACCACATACATACCTGATTCAATTTGTCCTTGAACCATAAGAACTGTGAAAGCTAGAGTACAACATAAAAGCAAGACTAGCATAATGATCGCCATTGGTTGCCTCTCCTCCTCAGATTCTTCTTTCTATCAATCCAGGGGAAATTAACCTAATTATAAAAAGCCATCACAAACTTTGCTCGTAATATATAGACATATACCTAGCTTTTGTTTAGTAGAAATTTAAACAAGGAATTATTCATAATTAAGACGACTATAGAAATTAATGTCTCAACTTTCAAGTCAATGAAGAACTTTGAGTCTCAACTTCCAAGTCAATGAAGACCTCAAAAGTCGGGAGGAAATTGCCTGCCAGTGCCAGCATTAAGGAGATTATACTCCCGCTACAATACCTAACGTCTTCGCACAATGGTTATCTACACCCTTTGGCAATATTTGTTTACTAGTATAACGCTTGGAATTGGATTAATAATCCTTAATTTCTTGTTTGTTTTTAAAATTAGACTCCGGACTATTAATTTCGGGATAACAAAATGACTTGGAAGGGAGATTATTTAATACCAAGTCTAACTAGGTATTATAATCCCTACCATTTGAGACTAAAAATTCTGTGGACTAAATTAGCTTTTAACTTTGTTTACATCACATAAAGTTTGTAATACATGATAAAACATTAATCATGCACTACGTACTGCATGTACGTAACTTTTTTTAATACTTTTTTTTAGTTCTAATTAATATATACAATTATATGTATTTATAACACAAACTAATTTAATTATGCTAGGTTTGATTTGGTCTTTGGTCCTTGCCGTGATTTAGACTACATACTGTTTAATTATTGGAATGGGAATGACAGGGAAGATTCTTGATCAACACTTAATTTGCTTGACCCAATCATACATATATATTTTGGAGTATTATATACGTCCGGATCCGTGTAATTAAAAAAGTAAGGAATTTCTTGCTAGTACCCAGGAAATTTCATTTTCTATACGAGGAAATGGGATGCCTGAAAATTTATCTTTAATAAGAGAGTTCATTATATATATTCATCATGCAAATAAAAAAATTTGAACAAATTAAAGAAAAATAAATAAAATAATCAAGAAGAAAGGAGGTAATTACATATTTAAAACTAGTAGACGTATTGACTAAGTTGGTTGAAAGTCGGTCAATCAAGAAGGAAGTTGATGAAATTTAATCATAGACAATTGAGAATATTAAACAAAATTTCTTTTCCGACCAACACGTCTATCCATTGAATTCAATCTTCCTAATCGAAAGAACGCGGTAATGTTATATATAACGCCTTCTCACAACCTTTATATATATATATATATATATATATATATATATATATATATATATATATATATATATATATATATATATATAGAGGGTATGCATCCATGACAACCGATTGCTGGGGGTACTATTCCAGCAACCATCATTTCCACCGTCGATGAATATGATGAAAGGCTGAGATTTAAAATTAAAAAAAAAGGACACTGCCGCTACATGTTGTAGCGGCTAGATTTGTTCTCTCTCCTTGCCGCTACAACATCGGCTAACCCTTTATTTGGCTCATATCCTAATTTATATTATTAACTAATTTTATTATTAATAATAATATTAACTAACTAATATTAATGTCATTAATATTAACTAACTAATATTTTTTTGTCCAAATTTTTTTGTCCTTCGTCCCAATTTATATTAATAATTAATATTAATATTAATAATAATATTAACTAACTAATAATTTTAGAATAATATTTAATTTAAAAGGTTAAAATAATTATTAAAATTATTATTATTAATTATCTTAAACTATTAAGATAATTATTAAAATTTTAGTTATCTTAAACTTTTAAGATAATTAATAATAATTTTAATAATTATTTTAACCTTTTAAATTAAATATTATTTCAAAATTATTAGTTAGTTAATATTAATATAAATTATTAATATAAATTGGGACGAAAGATAAAAAAATTTGGACAAAAAAATATTAGTTAGTTAATATTATTATTAATAATAAAATTAGTTAAAAATATAAATTAGGATATGAGCCAAATAAAATGGGACTGGGTTAGCCGTTACATGTTGTAGCGGCAAGGAGAGAGAAAACAAATCCAGCCGCTACAACATGTAGCGGCAGTGTCCTTTTTTTTTTTAAATCTTAGCTCTTCATCATATTCATCAACGGTGGAGATGATGGTTGCTGAAATAGTACTCCCAGCAACCGGTTGCCATGGATGCATACACATATATATATATATATATATATATATATATATATATATATATATATATATAATATATATATATATATATATATATATATATATATATATAGAGAGAGAGAGAGTAAGCTTCAATAGCAGAACTTTTAAAGAGCATAACTAGCAGAACTCTCTTTAGCGATGGACATGCAACAATTTTGTCCGTCACCATAGATCATGTCTGTCGCTATAGCCTTTAGCGACGGACAACATATTTCGTCGCTAGAAGTTATGGCGACGGACCGGACCTATGGCGACGGACAAAACTGTCGTCTGTCCGTCGCCAAAAAGAGTTCTGCTAGTTATGCTCTTTAAGAGTTTTGTTGTTTAAATTTTCCGTATATATATATATACACACACGCGCCCAGGATCAGGTCCGGACTCCCGGACCTGATCAAAATTCGGACCTTAAATTTTTATTTTTTTTTCATTTTTTTTTCAAAATAACTAATAAAAAATATATAGTTATTTTTGGTACTAAAATTTTTTGTTAATACACTGTTTTGGGTATGCTTTGGATACATATAACAAATAGTATTGTACCGACTATATAACACTGTTTGTTATATATATCCAAATCATACTCAAAACAGTGTATTAACAAATTTTTTCAGTACCAAAAATAACTATATATTTTTTATTAGTTGTTTTGAAAAAAAAACAAAAAAAAAAATTGGGTCCGAATTTTGATCAGGTCCGAGAGTCCGGACCTGATCCTGCCTCTATATATATATAGTTATATGTTGTTGTAAGTACATCATCAAATTTAATTTAAGTAAGAAATAGAGTATAAGCTAAGTATATTGATTAATCAAATACTTGTGTAAATGGCAAGCTCCAATATTCTGGTACTGACATTCATAATCTTCGCCATTGTTCTGTTTCCTGCGTTGGTGTTACCATGCCAAGCTGCTCGCTTTCGGGTTCCAGGTTAAAATTTAAATTATGTTATATTATATTATATATATATATATAGTTCCTTTCTTTATTTTTTTTATGGTTTTCATGCAGAACCTGGTAACGGGCTTATGTGCATTGATTGTTAAAAGTAATATGTCCTCAATCCAATTATATTTGATGTAATAAGAATTTACTTTGTAATTTTATTCAAATATTAATAATAGAATAAAAGGCATATTTTATCCATGTTAATTGGTTGAATTAATAAAAGTGATGAACCCATAGTTTTCGAGCAATACTTTTAGAATCATGATGAGATCTGCTAGTGAGATCTAAATTCAAGAAAGCTCAAAACTAAAATGTTCCTAATCGTTGGATCACTAATATTGGGATTACTGATTCGGATAGATTAGTAAATACTATGCTTGATCTTTAGAAGATGATGATTGATCTCATAATTATTTGTGTGGAGACACTAAAGCAAGTATGTAGGTGTTTATTAGAGAATGAGTTCACTGAACGTGTCTCGTTTTAAGAACCCTAATGGAGTTTTATTCACCTGTCAATAGGGAAGTTCTTAAGTGATAGTTGTACAAGTGATCCTTGGACTTGAGATCATCATAGTACCTTGTGTATGTTAAGTTATACTTTGTCATATTCCTTAATACCTTAGGTTATGTCATAGGATATGTACGGGTATAATAAAGTATACACGGAGGTAGATGAATGATCGACAAAGAATCTACCACTTCTGATAAAGGGAGAGAATGTTCTATGCGATTTGATAAATGACAGCTCAGAAATCCCTGGCCAGGGTTGAATGAAAATTAGAAAGGAGTTTCTAATTTACATTAATCGGAATTGTGCATTCTTGGATCGAAATGCATATGATTAAATAAAATAAGACTTGTTAGTAATTTCATGTCTTATATTTAATCGGGAGAAAGATTGAATTGTATGATAACTACTGCTGAATAGGTTCTATGTGATTAAATATTAATTTTATATTATTCGGATAGTCATGATACATTATCGTAAGGTGTCCCCCATGATGTAGAATAAATATTATTTATTTATGTTTGAATTAAAAGAGTTTAATTCATTATAAATAATATTAGATTTGTTCTAATTTATTTATTCTACAATCAGCATAATATTGAACCTAAAAGGTCATATCGCAAAAGAATAATATTATATTGGTAACAATTGGCTTAATGATAATAAATTAAGTATTTAATTTATTAGTTGAATAAATTAAAATGCTTAATATTTATAATGATATATTTAGAGAAATATTGAATTATAAATTAATAAGAGAAATTTTATTATTATTATTATTATTATTATTATTATTATCATCATTTAATTCTTAATTAGATTAAGAATTAATTTAAATGAAATGTAAATATCATTTAAATTAAATGCAAATTTGAATTTGGTCAAATAATTGCAAAACATGTGTTAAGTGCTTAAATGCAAAACATGTGGGTTAGGAGAATAATATTACTTACATATTATGTAAGTATTGTATACTTGTAGTATACTAATTGAATTAGGGTTTCTCTTAATTAAGCTAACCAAACATTCATTGCACTTAGAGAAGAGCTAGCCTCCATTTCAAGAACACCAAATATTAGAGATCAAGTTGTTGATCAAATTTACTAAGTGTTCTTAATGAATTGTTCTTGTTATTCTTAAGAGTTAGGGATAAAAGAACATATTGAATTAGCCATCCAAGATTTGTAAAAATCAAATATTGTTTCATATAATCATTCTTGGTGGATCACCTCTAGAGTGTTTCATACACTTTGAAGCTAGTGTTTAATCCAAGGAACAAAGAAAGGAGGAGCTTGAAAAAATCAACAAGGAGTAGATCTTGTAGCGGTTCAAAGGTTCGATCTATACACGTATAACTCTTGTTCATCTTCTTCTTCAATTAATAATTATGCATAAGTTGATTCATGGATAAGTTGCAAAAATTTTAATTTCCATTTTTCACTGCGTATCTCAATTGGATTGTGATTTTGCATACTTACAGTGGTATCAAGAGTCATCCTTATGTGTACTATTAATTGTGTCAATCATATATATGCTGATATATGTTTAGAACAATTTTTTTGGGTATAATTGTTAGTATGAAATTATATTTTTTGTAAAAACATCAAAATCAAAAAAAAAAAAACTGCTGCACGCGACACTGTTCTCTGTTGCCCGAGCACTGTTCACTGCTGCCCGGCACTATTCACAGCACTGTTCACTACTGCCCGGCACTGTTCACCGCACTGTTCATAAATTTTTTTTTATTGATTTTCCAATTTTAAAATTTCAATGTTAAAAATAAAGATGTTTATTTTGGACTTGGAATTGGTTTAAAATAAAAGAGTTTATTTTAATTAATACTGGATTTCAATTTTGAACAGAGATTCTAAATTTTTATAAAGGAGTTTATATTAATTTGGAATGGATTAAAATAAAGGAGTTTATTTTAATTGCCCATTAAATGATATCAATATATATTGAATGGTTTATTATTCATGAGATGAATGGTATTTATATATGTTGATATATATATATATATATATATATATATGGGATGATTAAGGACTATTGACCAATGTGATTGGATTTAATTTGAATGGATTCTTGAATGAATGGTTTTATTCATAATGGGGTCTGCGTACCTCGCCTATCTAATTTCTATCTCTCTCCTATGTACTTGTCCTTGACTGTTGATCAAGGTTTCTATTTTGTTAAAATAGAGTGTAATAGGATTTTGTAAAGTTACTCAAGAAATTGGAGCCGAAGAACAGGAGTATTGAAGACCCAATTGTAATGAAGTCTGGGTTGAATGTAATAGTTATATTCAAATTCATTCTTGCACCCCTAGGTTTGACCTATTGATAAACTCGGTGGCTCGAGTGAATCAAATTAGATTAAGTCCATAATCATCCCATATAGAATATTGTATTCTATGAATGCATGCTTATAATATATATATTATATATATTATTATTCATGTTGATGAATGTTTAATACGTCGCGTATTTATATATATATATATATGTGCATGCGCGCTAAGCAAGATGAGACCATTAATAACAAAACCCTCATTTTCAAAATATTAAGTTGAAAAACGTTCAAAGGTATTTCAATAAAAAAATATCGAACGTAGCCTTCTAGCATGATAAAGCAATAGAGTATTAAATATTTAATATTAGTTTGTTGTGCACACACAAGGCTCATATTAAAATTTTAAGATGTTGGTTTATTACATGAAAATGTTTTATATAGGAATTGAACAATACTGTTTTATTGTGCACACACAAGAACCGTATTTTTCTATACTTAACTTGGATTATTTAGTTCGGATGTGCACACACTTGACTATTGTAATCTAAGAGGCAAAATAAAAAGAGTTACATAGTTGATGTAATTGACAAGAGTTGGCTACCCTTGAATGAATATATAGTTTGTTGTGCACACACAAGGCTATATATTTAGGTCATTAGATCATATCTCACTAAATAAATTTCAATAAAAATTTTGTCGGACTATATATAGAGGGTCATATAGTTTGTCTAAAATAGTTATCTCCCCAGCAATACCATGTGAGGCAACTCGACTGCCTCAGCGAGGTGCGTAAATTAACTATAAATGCATTAATTAAATATAATTAGTCAATCAATTATTAATTTTGATATATATATATATAGTAGTATAAATTAAGTTTTGTGATTTGTGTATTTAGTTAATGAATTAATTGTTTATTTGAATTAAATATATATGCACACAAAGCTACTTCAGAGAAGTCCGCCCATATGTCTTGCTTGTGTGTGTTGTGCACCTCGGCCAGACCCATACTCTTGTTGTCCTTGCTTTTGTCCACCTCCTCCAGCCACTTCTCAGTCTCAGATTGATAATGCTTCACCATGAGAGATGATGATGTTGTCGCTGCCGTCTTCCATCTCAACCTCAACCTAATATATAATAATGCGCACTTAATTTCATATAATTAATTGCACTTTAACACCATTAAATAATAATGGACCTACCTGTGTCATATTATTGGGTCTTATTTACTACTATTAGCGTGATATGTGATTAGCTGATAAAAGTTTAGTATCTAAACTTTTATCTGTTTTATTATATCTTTAATGTATGTACGGAATAAATATCAATAAAATCATATAGTGTGTTGTTACAACTTTACTTTACTTACTCCTTTAGTTTTCGTATCATATTACTCCCTTCTGTTAGCCTCCTGGTAACTTCCAAACCTGGTTAAAAATGCTCTATCAGTTTCAAATTATAAAATTATTATTAACTTTTAAAAGTTAATTTGAGATATTTTCAACTCAAAATTAATTGCGATGATTTAATAAAAACTGTGGAAAAAAATAAATATTACAATGATTAATATCTTTTAGATAATTTACGCTTTTTATCATTGTATTAATTAAAATTTAAGAAATTCAAATAAATTTTGAGTTTTAAAATATTTCAAGTTGACTTCAAAAACTCAATAATGATCATATATTTTGGAACGGAAGGAGTATGTAATAATCAAGTCAAACTAAACTCTAATTTGGAAATCATCTTTTCTCGTGAGAGGCTTTTTAACATTTATATGTGAACCTTAGTTCCAATTAATTCCATTTAATAGTAGTTAAAAAATGATTTTGATAATCTTAGGAGCAGGTTTCAACAATATTATCGGCTTCATAAATTATAATTTTTTCAAATTTCTATCCTTATTGTGGATTAGATATATTCCGATGAGATAAACAATTGGGCCAGTGATAAGCACCAACCGCCCTCCATAAAGATCAAAGGTCAAAGTTTGCACACTTCAATATTAGACTGCAATCTTTTCTCCCAATTAAAAGTCAATAGGAGAATTAGTCCAGTTGAAAAGAAAATTGTCATCTGGTTACTTCAATTGATTCGAAGCATGAAAATTTTTTTGTAACTTTAGGTTTTCAAAACCCAATTTTTCTGTAGGTTCATATAATACACTAATCCCCAGACCAACTTGTTTGCATTAAGTGGGCTTACATAAAATATTTCATTTTATCATGTCGAAGTATATCTTTAGGAAAATCTACACCTGTTAACTCTGACAATGTACGAGCTAACACCCTAATTCTAGTAATTTCATATTTTCCCCTTATTTTTTCTTATTAAAACAAGTAACTTTACTTACCAAAAGTAATAAGTACTAATTACCGGGAAAAAAAAAGGGGGGGTGTAAATAAGTTCTACTTAAAAAGTTACCTTAAAAATGAAATACGCATGGCTTAAACCCATAAAATAAAATGCATTGCAAATGAATTGCATAGTAATGAATTTGTGGCCAAACCCAATAGTGCCGGTTAAATCTTAGAGAAGGTGACGGATCTAAATATGTGTTCTGGACTCTTCACATATACTTTTTTTTTTGCCTCTTGCATTTCAGCAGAAAATTCAAATTGGGACAACTCCGGACAAGAAGCACACGTTATTAAGCGAATAAAATAATTTCAAACAAAAAAATTATATACTTAAAGGTTATGTCTGTTTGCAAAAAGTATGTTTTGGCCGGATTGAGTTATTAGTCTAAATTTAATACTATTTTAGACTATTTTATCTTATGAATGAAGATTAATAGTCCTTTAAATAGTTCTATGGACTTTTCTTTTTTTTGTCATTTGTAAGGCTATAGACTATATAATCTCATGATGAATATGAAATTAACCGTCCTCCTGTTTTAAGCTATCAAACGACTTTATGGATCTAATAGTCCCACGTTAAGGGACTAATAGTTCATCTTCAAAGGATTGAATCATCCAAAGTAGTGTTAAATTAAGACAAATAGTCTAATTCCAAATATGTTTTTTTACAAACAAACATGGTCAAAGACTTTTAAATCATTGTTTGTTTCTAGAAATTTGTGAATTTGCAAGTTTTGGGAAATCATTGATCAATAAAATAACCAACATCCTGACTAATTAAAGCGAAAAGTTGGTATATAACTAATGTAGTTAACTTGAATCCATTTAAATTTTGAACATTACTCAGATGAATAAGGATAATTAATGATAGAGGTTTTAAACTTTTGATCTCAAATAATACAGTATTAAATATTTTAATAATATTTGATGGCATAACAAATCACGGGAGATATTGTTAATCAATGTAATCATGACAGAAATTATTTTCAAAGACTAAAAATTTAAAACCTTAAAATTAACCATTAGATCACTTGGTTGGCAGTGATTTGAAAATTTAAGTCAGTATAGCATAGGCTTGATTAATGTAGAACTGCATAGCGCATGGCATAGGTGGGCTTTCATCACTCAAACATAAGTGTAATGGGCCGAGACTATATACAGGTTAAAACTATTGGGCCGTCACGGCAACATCAAGTATTGCATGGTCTCCAATAACTACTCCTAGCCCTCCGGCCCGGATAATAAATTCTCCTGTTTTCTCAAAATAAAAAATAAATTCTTTTTTATATTATGTTACACTTTAGATAGATGCTGTTATCTATTAAAAATATGTCTACTTATCTCATGTGAAAACTCTAATATTTTGAATAAGAAAATAAATCAATTCAAAAAAAGAAATCTCATACTGTATTTTTGAGGGAGCACTAGTAGTTATAAAAAGAAGTAATCATGACCTTTGAGTTGACCATATGTTTGAGTCTTTGACTTTTTCTTGTGCTCATTTTTCACTTTATATTTTATGAACGTGCAACAAACTGAGGTGCATCAAGAAAAAGTCTTATAATGTCTGAATTAATAATATCCCTTCACCCACTAACTGTCCATGTGTAGAGAGAGCTGCAGAGGTTACTAGTAAAAACACTTTTTTCCTACGTTGGTGGTTATATAAATCATGAATTGAATAAAAATACTTCATTTTTTATTTATTTTTTTGAAAACAGATATAGAGTAAGTAACCAAGAAATTCCGAGTTATAACGTATATGTAGGTTTGTTGTATATATTGATTGTCGTTGACAGACCAAAACTCATCACTTTTAATATTTATATATTAATTCAACCTTTTTTGGTAGTGTTAACCACAAAATTTCAAGCTTTTATTCAAAAAAAATGCGGCATTTGTGATGCGTAAATCAGTATAATCACACACACACACACACATATATATATATATATATATATGGTTGATCAGTTGAGTACGATATGCACATACAACTGTGTCATCTAAAACAATACTACTACTACTATTACAATCTTTACTAGCCGTCTGCAGATTGCATTGATAAATAAGAATAAAAGGCAATGAAAAGTTTTGCACCTCCAAGGACGTCGGTCCAATCTGTTGGCATTTTTCATATTTGTTATTTTTCTCTCCCCTGCCTGCATTGACATGTGAGGCAAGCAACTCGACTGCCTGCCTCATCGAGGTATTAATATTATTATTAGTTATGTATAACACCGGATCCATCGATCTTTTCTTATATCTATATATACTTATTGCTGATGATCATGATGAATTACCAAATGTGGGTTCGATTTCAACCCTAGCTTGTCATGACTTCTTCTAATTAGGTCTGTAGCAAGATAAGTAAGGTGTGTATATATATATATATATATATATATATATATATATATATATATAATTCAAAGGGATGATAAATTGAGCTGCTTTATTCCACACTTGAATAATGATATAAAATTTCCTGGGGCAAAGGCATTGATGGATGATTTTAGAGTAGAAAGATGTTAGTTCCTCCGTCTCTGCATATTACTAGTATTTTTGCTAAATATTCATTATGAGCACAATTACCTAACTAATTTGGCGAATGACCAACACACACATCTTCTCCATCACTCAGGAATAGACTAATACCTTCTTCTAATCAAATCAAATCAAATCGAATTTAAAGCATTGGAATACATGAGGGAGGTCTTTCAAGATTAAGACAATCCCCCTCCCACCACTAATTCGGCTCATAATGTCGGGAAGATTTTTTATTTTTAAAAATAATAAAATTCTCCATACCGATGATGTTAATTTGTGTTTTCTTTCTCAAAATTCAGTGATGCCTGTGCCCTGTGGTTTGGACAAACTCTAAATATCAGTGTACCTTGTGGGACTCCTCCATCTCCATATATGGAATGCAAAATAGCTAACTACCAAAATGAATACTCCATGAGAGACTTGTTAGGAATTTCCCAGAAAGACCATCATCCATTTAATGTCGATCTAACCACTCTCTTTTTTTTCTCTTCTTCTTTTTGAGGTTATCAGGTGAGTGTCCTGCATGACATACTCTACTGAAGCCGCAGTTTTAACAGAAACTAGTATAATGTCCATTGAAAACCTAAATCATCAAACCCAAGCAAACCATCACACCTCGGAATTAAATTTACTTTTGTACATATGGAATTTCAGTTTAGAGTAGTAAAACAGCATTCGAAATAATAATAATAATAATAATAATAATAATAATAATAATAATATTATTATTATTATTATTATTATTATTATTATTATTATTATAATTCATTTGTCAACCGGGTCACCATTAGCCTAATTCTCCATCACATAATCAACTTCACATTTGATTCGGTGAGAGAGTAAAATTTTATTTGTCTCTTATCATCGCTTAATATGTAAGAGGAAGATATAAATCTAAATTATTAAAAATTGTCTCTTAATAAAAAATTTAAATCTATGGAGCCTCTATAAATATTGTACTTCCTCCAGTCCAAATTTTAAGATCATTATTGGTTTTTGAAAAGTTAATTTGAGATATTTTTAAATTTAAAATTGATATTTTTAAATTCAAAAGTCATTCAGATATTTTATACTTTTTAGTTATCAAACAACTTTTTAAATTCAAATGTTATTTCACTCAAATAATTTAATTTATTAAAATATATTAATCATTCATATCTTAATTATTCAATTTTATCGAACTCTGCCTTACGTGGTGAATTACTACTACTTAGCATGCGGACCCATATATATAGAGGTTTCAAAGTCAATAACTACGTGCTAGGCCTGTATATAATAATAAAGGTTTATTGGTCATATTGTAATTTCTCATGCATGGGGTAGACAAGTGTGAATGCCGAGCCATACACATTAAATCTTGTTTGTTCAAAATAAAGATTTTGGTTCCATGTTCAAAATGAATATCCCATGCACGAGGGGACAAGTGTAGTACGTAGGAAAGACTTACTCAAGGTCAAGGTATCCTGCAGGTCATGTGCCAATAAGTATTGTAGTTGAGACATGAGTACGTACCTCCATCCGGGCCGGCCGGGGGTATGGATTTAGACACTAATCCGATCGAGATCAGCTACTTTTGCTTGCATATTATCATTCAATATTATGTTAATGGACGCCTTAATTATATTAACATCTCTGTGGCTTACAATCATTGCGTAAATATTTCAATCCTACAAATTAAACTTTATTATCTGCTGCTGTTAGCTAGGTTACAACGACAGTATAATAAGACAAGAAATTAGTATCAAAATAATAATTCATGTCTATTAGCTTAATTCATATATAACCTTGGGCTGCATCTACTGCTATTCGCATTCATTCTCTGCCCCCACCTCAGAACGTACAGTAGCATTTTTTCCTGCAACAGTGACAAATTAAGAGTTAAAATTTTTGCACATTTTTCATCCCGTTAATAGAGATTAGTAATTTGAGAATAATACTCGCATAAGAGAAGTGTACGTAGAATTAATTAAACTGAAATTGAAGTGTGTGTGTGTGTATATATATATATATATATATATATATATATATATATATATATATATATACTCACATTTTTCATTCTCTGCCCCCACCTCAGAACGTACAGTAGCATTTTTTCCTGCAACAGTGACAAATTAAGAGTTAAAATTTTTGCACATTTTTCATCCCGTTAATAGAGATTAGTAATTTGAGAATAATACTCGCATAAGAGAAGTGTACGTAGAATTAATTAAACTGAAATTGAAGTGTGTGTATATATATATATATATATATATATATATATATATATATATATATATTTGAAGATTTTCAAAGATATAGCTTAATTAAAGTTTGAATTCGTAGTCAATACTTCACAAATTAATGAAAAAATTGATTCAGAAATACCACTTAACATGCACCTAGCTAGATTTCATTAATTAATTGTCATGGTGAATTCATGCTAGCTAGATTACACTGAAATTCCATGGTAAAATGTTCTAGGATAGGCCACAAAACTATAAGACATGCATCAAATTAATTAAATTGACCTGATAGATGATCTTCTAAGTAGTTTCCGACCGTTGGTCGTGTACTCGTATATTAGATTAGCCCCATTTGTTCCCCTTCATTACAATATCCAATAAAAGAAGCCAAGTTCCTATGGTGTCATGAGCAGTTGAGCCTGTTTGGCTGTTTCAACCACTATATAGATTATTGAGCGAGCGTCAATCAAACAAAACATGAAAATTTTCCAACCAAGTGTGATGGCCAACGTTAAATCAAACTTGGAACAACTTGTGCATCTAGAACTTGTGGCCGAGACTAGGGCCTTTTTTTGGTCTGTTTTGAATTCAGAATTCTGACATTGTTTATGGCTTAATTGGAGTAGATGATACAATTGAGACTGAATTTGAGAAGATCGGAATTTTGTTGTATTGTCTCTGTAGAATGATGAGAAGTGGTGAAAAAGGAACATTAATTTGTAGCTCATCTCATTTTCTTGAAAAGGATCATAAGAAACAAACAAAGAAAAAAAAATAGGAGAGCAGAGCAAACAGAGGCGGAATCAGGGGGTCGAGGGGTCATATGACGCTGGTATTCTGACGCGGCGACGCCGTTCATGAGTCAAGACCCTGCAGACTGATGTTGCTGGTTCCGCCACTATTGTCGCCGCCACGCCTTCAGGCCTTCTTCTTCCGCAGCAGTTAGGTTTGTTTGTTTTTTTTAATCTTACATGAAACGACGTCGTTTCATTTAGTAAATTTAAAAAAAAAAAAAAAAAACATAACTGCTCTCTTCAAAATCGCCCCTGCCCCCCCCCCCCTCTTTTTTTCCCTTCCGCCACTGCGGCTCTGCTAAGACTAAGAGGCTTCTGCCGGCTGCCTTTGTTTGTTTCTCCCTTTCTCTCTCCAAGTCTCCAGGTTAAGGTCAGTTCCGCGACTTCCTTCCCTTCGGCCTTTCTGTCAGTCACTCAGTCTGTGATTCTTTTTCATATATGTTAATCTCTGTATGTGTCTACAAATAAGGAATTTTGTGCTTAATGTTGCCATTAAATTAGAGATTTAGAATTTGTTATGTCATGAATTAGAGATTATGTGTTATTTTCATTGAATATTTGAATTGATATTGTATATTTATGGTATATTTATGATATATTGTTTGTGAAATAATTGAAATTATTGAATGGGAAATGTTTGAATTGATGAATGATGAAATTATTATGAAATGTTTAAATTGATGAAATTATTGTGAAATACTATAATTGGGTAAAATGAATTTGAATATAAATTTGAGAAATGGTATATTTATGGTATACAATATACAGTATATTGATGGTATATTGATGATATAATGAATTCAATCAATTAATGATGGTATATTTATTGATTAGCAATTGATGTTTTTATTTATTCTAGATTATGGATAAATACTTGATTAAGCGACCAAGAACTGTTGATTCTTCTAGCAATTAATTACCAAGTTCCGAAGCAAGTGGTGTTATAAAAAATTCACGTGTGGAGTTCAATCCGAATGATAAATACTTGATTAAGCGACCAAGAACTGTTGATTTTTTTTACTGATGTATTTTGACCTCCATTCTATAACATTCTGGTTCCGTCACTGAGAGCAGAGACGAGCCAAATGTTGAATCGAAGAGAACCCCGTGCTAAGCTCTAGAATTTTATTTTTGGCTTAAATCTTAATCTATGTATAATTTTACGATAAAATAGAGATATAAAATGATATCTTAAAGTATAATTAATTAGTTGATAATTCGTTAAAAATGTATTTGTTTTAATAAATTAAATACGTAATGTTTTGGTGAGTGATTGAAGACTGAATACAAAAGTGAGATATAGAAAACATCGTAACAATAATTGACATACTGGGTGGGTTCAACAGAAATTAATTGCGGAAGATCATTTTTATTGAAATAATAATTTCTAAAATAATTAACCTAATAATTAAATGCAATAAACACCAACTGGACGCGAAAAATAAACTTCACTCTGACCTAACTAAATAGCATTCAGTACCAACTGACATACTCAAAATTAATTACTAGTACTTAATAATATCAGTTACAACAATCTTCATATCCCAATTCAGTACTTCGAATTCCATGCAACTACTTTAGCGTTAATAATTTTCATAATTTATTTACACTAATTCTCCAGTTGTACTGCTAAAACAAATTAAGAATAATAAAAACTAACCACTTAATTCTCAGCTTCTTGAACAATAAATACTCTTTTACGGCCTTTGGAGAATACTCCATCCGTTCTTAACTATTTGTCATTGGAGAGCCATTTTGTTATTTCTTTTTATTCAATGATTAGAATTCTTAATTCATGTGCATTACTTTAAAAGGACAGGACAGAGAATTAGGAATGAAGGGAGGGAGTATATCAAAGCCTTTTTTGGAATTAATTCTAGCTAAAGGTCCAATTGATATTTAAGCTTGAAAAATACTACTAGTACGTACAACTTATTAGCACAAACTGACTAAGATGGAAGAGTATTGGCCAATTTCTCAGCTTAATTATTACAAAGGGAAGGGGTTATCAAATAAATTCAATTCATGAGATTTGAAAAAGCAACATGCTTGATAATGACCATTTACCTACCTCTACCTAGCTTGCGGACCAACAGAACTTTCAAAGTCTCTACGTAATAATGAATTGGTGGTCGACTTGGAAGATCTTTCAGCGGCCATCTCTAACTCCAGACTCTCCTTCAACTCCGCCAGCACATGAGTCATGGTTGGCCTTTGGATGGAGTTGTCTTCTACACATGCCATTGCCGTCTCCACAGCTTTCCAAACAGAATTAATCTCCAACTCTTCTTCTTTTAATCTTGAATCTATGATGCTGCTTATTTCCCCTCTTTCCAGCATTGGCTTCACCCACTGAACAATGTGAAGGTTCTCCTGCCCTTTTATTATTGCTGTCCTCCCACTAATTAGCTCCAACAACAAGATTCCAAAGCTATAAACATCGCTCTTCTCGTTTAGCCAATTCGATGCATAATACCTGCATATATTTTGACCAATTAAACATTAATCCTTCGCCTGACCAAAACATATATATACTCCATCCATTCATTGTAAGAGAAACTCATATATCTAAACTAATTTTTGATCGGAGAGATTATATTTCTTTGCTTATTGGGAGGGAAAATCGCATGAATGAACCTAAGTAGGAAAGACTTACTCAGGGTCAAGATACCCAGGTGTGCCAACAACTGTAGTTGAGACATGACTTCCTCCACCAGGCGGCATGAATTTAGACAAGCCGAAATCAGATATTTTTGCTTGCATATCATCATTCAACAGAATGTTGGATGTCTTAACATCTCTGTGGATTATTGGTGGCTTACATCCGTTGTGTAAATATTCTAATCCTACAAATTTAATTAAATTTCTGGTGCTGTTAGCTAGCTAGGTTACAACAAGGAAGAAACTATATATGATGCATGCAAAAAGAATTTAATTTTTCATATCCACTAGCTTTATTACCTTGTGCTGCATCTACTGCTATTCTAATTCTCTGGTCCCAGCTCAGAACAACGGCATTCTTTTCTGCACCAGTATGTACGTAAGACAAGAAATAAATTAATTTTCTACATGTTTTAATTTGTCCTGCTAATAACATCTGGTATGAAATTCTATTCTTATATATATATATATACACATGGTCCGACTCTCTAGCGAACCGCTGAGAAATGATCAAAAATGAACCGAACTTTAGCGACAGACAAAATCATCGCTAAAGCCCGGTTCGATCTTAGTTCGCTAGAGAGTCTCTCCCTATATATATATATATATATGATTATTTCTCTCTCCACCATTCCGCATTCTCTTTCTACATGGCCATTAAAGAAAAAATTTAATACTTTCTTATGGCATTCCACATTCTCTCTACATGGCCATTAAAATTTTTTTTAATACTTTTCATGGGTGTAAATTTAAGTTTTGTAGATTAGAAATTAATAATTATTGTTAATGATTAAACTTTGTAAAAATTTTAATACTTTCACCCTTTTTTTTGGAAAATAGTACTTATATTTGCAGTAATTTTTAAACATATTGAAATTTTTTTCTAATTACTTTTGTTAATTTGTTAAAATGGATATTGTGGACTTTAAAATTTTTACAAAGTTTAATCATTAACAATAATTATTAATTTCTAATCTACAAAACTTAAATTTATACCAATGAAAAAGTATTAAAAAAAAATTTAATGGCCATGTAGAGAGAATGCGGAATGCCATGAAAAAGTATTAAATTTTTTTTAATGACCATGAAGAGAGAATGCGGAATGGTGGAGAGAGAAATAATCAACCACATAGAAAGTTTTAGAAAGTTTTGTAAGAAGTTTTATACCATCCGCATGCGGATAGTCCGCATGTGAAGCTCCCTATATATATATATATATAGTAGTAGTAGTAAATGCTAGGTAGCTAGTGGTCTTTGAAAATTGATCCATGGTAAATTAAGATGTTTTAGGTTACTGATCCAATTATATAAGACACTCATCAATTAATTAAAATAAACCTGATAGATGATCTTGTAAGCTTCCATTGGCCATGTACTCGTATATTAGACCCATTTGTTCACCTTCGTTACAATATCCGATAAAAGAGGTCAAGTTCCTATGGTGAACTCTTGTCAGCAGTTGAGCCTGCAGTTTCCTCCATTATATTATGTAATTGAGAGAGTTATGATCAAACAAGACATGAAATAACGGAATTAAATGGAATCAAAATTGGGAAAAAGTTGTAGAATTTGCAGGTATATATGATATGTAGACACTTGCCTCGGCTATAAATTGCTTGGACCCTTGGGTTGATGACAGTGAAAGCATCTTTACGGCAACCCGAGTGCCATCTTCCAAGTTCCCACCATATACTGTCCCGAAACCTCCTTTTCCAAGCACTCTTGTGAAATTGCTAGTTATGTTTACAACCTCAGAGAATGTAAACTGTCGAGCTTTTGGCTCTAATCCTTCGTTTTCTTGCCTAGGCTTCCCAAGACTCCGTGTACCTATATAATTATAACTAATTAAGGCCACTTCATATTTAGTAATTAATTATAGTTAAGCATATTATATATATATATATATCGATAGCTATATATATTTTACCTTTTGTATTTTCAAAATAATTTTCTAGCATATAACATTATAACACTACGAACCTCGTTGTTTTCTTGTGAAGCTCCATAATATGACCAAAGAAGCTAAGAGTACAAGGCATGAGACGACGGAAACCACCACAGGTATGATGACATTCTTCTTTTTCTTGCGTGTTGATGTGGTCTGCAGGTCAACAAGTTTCGGATTTCCCTCCACGCTGTATATACATATATATGGACGCATTAACATGATACTTATCGAATTAAATGTCCACGAATTGAAATCCTCTACTTCCATAATACTAGCTAGTATTTGATAAAAATTAAGGGTCTAGATTTGGTTACTATAGATCGATCTTGTTTTATAGGAGTATTTCATATTCTGTTTCTGGTCTGTAAATTCAGTTTTTGTTAATTTCCAATTTTATGCTTTGGAATCCTAAATTTTCTGAGAATTGGTCTGTACGTTCTTGGAGCTACTAATTAGATAATGTAAACAAAAACAGAGGAATTAAATTTAAGATGATGGAAACTGATCATGGAGACCTGAATGAGTATAAGGATCCGTTATTTTTTCTTTCGATTAGATCTTCTGGAATTGAACCACTGAGCTTATTCCATGATAAGTTTCTGCATGCAGCGGAACAGAAAAAACAATTTCTATTATTATTATTATATTAACGTTAATTAGCAAAAAAGCTTGCATGTAGGTTAAGTTAAAATCAAAAGCCACAGCCGTTTGACTTACATCCATAATAATTGAGACATTTCGCTAAGAAAATCTGGCAACTGCCCCGTCAAGTTATTGTTCGATAAATCCCTGCAAGGATATATAATTAAAAGGAAGGAAACTACTACTTCATTTATAATCTGCAAAATTAACCCAGCTAATTAATCCGGTTCATGTTATAACCTACAGCGCAGTTTCACAGTTTTCGAATTTAGTCTTGTGCAGGGTAATTTAAAGTAAACCAATACATATATACGCCCCTGGCCTATTCCAAAAATTAGAGATTTTGAAGTCAATGTTTAAAATTCTAAAATTCAAAATTAATACGTACTTCTCTTATATTTTAGAAAAATTAAAACACAAATCTCACGTAACTTTATTCTTAGTTATTTTTTTGGTCTTTCGTCGAGAGATAATTAAATTAACAAAAGATTTATATAATTTATAATCAAATAAAATTAATCAATTTCAATATTATTATCATAAAAAATGCTCAAGGCATGGTCAAGTCACAAACTAATTCCATGTAGGTGTACTTACAAGGATTGTAGTGATTTGAGGTTGGACAAGGAGTAAGCTATTTTCCCAGTCAACCCGTTTGAGGAGAGATTCCTACACGTACGTAGTGTATAAGAATCATTACATTAGGAATTACATTGTCAAAAACACATTCGCAAATTTAAAATGCATGCATGTAGTATCTCCGATTGGAATAATGTTTTCTTCTCTTTTATTTTTTTCTTTGGAATATCTACTCCTTTTGTTCCTAACAGAATTAATGTCCAATATATAATTTTACATAAATTACGAAAATTAAAATTAAATTTAAAATAAAAACGAGAGTATAATTTAAGATTGCCCACGTACAGAATTACGTAGTCAAACAAAGTAGATGTAGTACTTACAAGGAGATGATGGTAGGAGAACTTTCACCAGTGTAACGACAGTCAATACCATCCCACGAGTAACCCCGAGGAACACACGGATCGCCTTGCCAATTTTTCTCCACTCTATACGTTGACTTGATGAGCATCATAGCGTTAACTATATGTATATATATTTTCCATAAAATAGAAAAAAGAAAAAGAAAAAGATATGAGTTAAGGATATATAAGTTATTCAATTCGTTTAGTAATGATGACATAATAATGAAATTATGATAATAAATTTAAAAATATTGTGTAATTTTATACTATCATCACTGAAAATAAGACTCTTATGTGAAATAAGTATCTTTAATAAATGAGATATTTTTTGTGAACATGGACCGTATATAAATTAAGCAAAGTAGTATAAGTGGAGTAGATGAGAGGTAGGTAGGTACCTTCAATTTGATCAGTTGGCGATTGCGGGAAGTTTTTAACCTCGTAAATCTCCAAAGCATTGAGAATAGGTGGAAGTGTAGAATCATTTGTACGGTAGAGTGACAAGTGAATCCAACCTTTAGTACCATACCATGCTCTTGTACTATACTTTGCCTCTGTGTACAGGTAGTATGGATTTTCATTTGAAAAGAGTTCATCATTTATATAAATACTGAATTCTCTTTTTTGGGTGGACTTAATCTCCTCTACTTCCGCAAAGTGCATGTAAAAATAGAAACCTTTACTAGGATCTGGAGGTTTGTAGTAGTAGTCCAAACTCCCGTTGCTAGGTCTAACAGCAGTCCTCATCACTGCATATGGAGCGTTAAACAGATCAAAGTAATCGACACCAGTGACAGAAGCGTCCGAAACGCTGATTGATTCCATATTAGCCATCTTACCAGCTGGTTCCCAAATTCTGTCGAAAACATCATCTTTGTACCTGATCATGAATCAATCAAGTATTACCAATACATATAATTACGAAAGTCTGATTAAATTTCTAAATTGGTTTCAAAATGTGAAATTAAACCTGACTACCACGGGCCTGTTCGACTTATAAATTGGTTAAACCAACTTTTAAGTCATTTTTTACTATTTAAGGGTTTGGCAGTGACTTAATTTTTAATATATAAATTGACTTATAAGTTATTTTTTAGAAATAATAATTTTTTACTTCTCGAAAACTAACTTAGAAGTCATTTTAAAATAAGTAGGTTTGACTAAATGTAAATACTCTTTTGCCTTTATTTTATTAATTTTTAGAACTTATTTAACTTATAAGTCATTTTAGCCAAATACATTCACAACTTATTTTAACTTAATTTCTAACTTATAAGTAAAAATGGTGTCAAACACTTTTATTTATAAGTTACAACTTAAAATGACTTATAAGTCATTTTAAATTTTAACTTATAAATTAGTTTAACATAAGCCACTTCCGAACAGGCCTTAACGGTAAATTTATTAATTACCTGTATGGGGTATTGGTTGTTGAACCGAAATCTAGTCGGCGGTGAAGGAGTAATGAGCCAGAAGTAGTCTCATATGTGGAATTGTCCAATCGCCTCAACTCTAACGCGGATATGAAGGGCGTTCCAAAGTCGATGTTGACAAGACAAACATGAATGTAATCCGACGTAGGCATGTGTATTATCTCTTTGGTTACGACAATCGACGCATTCTCCAAATTCACCCTATCCCATTCGTTGGCATCAAGGTAGAGTTCGAATTCTGGGGGTTGATTCTTGGAGTCGTAGTTTCCATACATAAAAACAGCTCGGATCAGGTACTTGTAGTATTTGACTACTGCTAATTGTCCCGGTTTGAAGGTGTAACAATTCTTGATTCCTTGTGGAAAATTTCGTACGGTTGAGAGATGACTTGGAAGAGAATTGGACATGAAATCTGGTGAAATATTTGCACTAATTCCGGTGTTTATGTACTCCTCATCACTAATATATTTTAAGTTGGTGATTTTATCGTAGTAGCTAGAGCCTTGGGCTACTCCACAGTCCACGCTTATGAACTCTGAGATGAGTTTAGCAAATAATAATATATTGAACCAACGTATATAATAATTAATATGTGGAGTATTAACATGGAGAAATGAAGGGATATATATATATATACACACACACAAAATCAAACCTTCCATATACATACCTGATTCAATTTGTCCTTGAACTACAATAACTGTGAAAGCTAGAGTACAACATAAAAGCAAGACTAGCATCATGATCTCCATTGGTTTCCTCTCCTCCTCAAATTCTTCTTTCTATCGATCTAGGGGAAATTAAATTAATTATGAAAAGCCATCACAAACTTTGCTCGTAATATATAGACATATACCTAGCTTTTGTGTAGTAGAAATTTAAACAAGGAATATTCATAATTAAGACGACTATAGAATTAATGTCTCAACTGCCAAGACAACGAAGACCTCAAAAGTCATTGCCTGTCAGTGCCAACATTAAGAAGATTATACTCCCAGGTCCCAGCTACACTACTTAGCTCAGTAGTTATCCACATCCCTTGTGTATTAAAGAGGGTGGGAGTTCAAACATTTGCATTGACAAATTATTGTGTGTGAGTTTAAATTTTGTCTTAAATTACCAAAAAGAAGAATTAAAGTCCCACCAAACAAGCTTCAGTCTTCAGAGTTCGGGAGTGTTTGATAAAACTTAATGAAATAGTTCTGAATGTTTAAGTAATCTGAATGGTTGAATACTGAATGAAAAAAGTTGTTTGATAATTGACATGTCTGAAACATCTGAATAACAGGTTTTTATTATTTTACCCCTTTGAAAAAATTCAAAAATTGTTTTAAATTTATTTAATATTACTTAATATAATAGTTAATATTGTAAAAAAAATTAAATATAAAATACTTCATTCAACAGTCATTCAGTCAAAAAAATTACATTTAGCCATTCAGCCCAAAAATTTGATCGATTCAGTCATTCAGACGATTTTTATTCAAAACAAACGCACTGAATGACTGACCGATTCAGTCATTCAAGTCCATTCAACTTTAAACAAACACCCCATTCGTGTGCGCGCCATGAACTCTGAAATGTGGACATTGGCTTATGGCCCATAAGTAGGCCTGACAAAATATGGATTTAATTGGTTATGGTTTTCATAATATGGGTTATGGATCCATTAGGAACTAAAACCATATTATCCATTTTAAATATAGATAATATGGTTTGGGTCCTTATGGTTATGGTTTTAATCCAGGTGGATCCATATTTTGATGTGAAAGTAAAACCTTTTAACTTCACATGAACCAACATATCTTGATGGTTTTTACGTGGTCTCATGTGCCTATAATTTTCTATTTATTTGCTTTTCTCCCCTCTCTCTTTTTGGGTTTATATATATATATAAAAAGTAGAGAAATTTAAGTACTCATATACTCTTTTCGTTTCAAAATTAGAGATATAATTTAATTTTTAAAATCAAACGACGACATATTAAACTTTAAATTAATGTGAATTTATTTAATTTTAATTGATACAATTGTTATAATTATATAGTATATAACAAACACTATTAATCACAAAATTTATTTTATTTTAAATTTTTATAAGTCAGACCAATCTTGAAGTTTAATATGTCATAATTTGACCTCCAAAGTCAAATTATATCTCTATTCTCTAATTTTGAAACGAAGTGAGTATATACTACCATTCTCTAATTTTGAAACGAATAGATACTACTTCCGTTCCAAAATTAGAGATATATTTTAATTTTTTAGAATCAATTTGCAAAATCTTAAAACTCAAAATTAATATAATTCCATTCAAGTTTTAAAAATAACAAAAATAATAATTAATAATACTGTATAGTTAGTTTACAATTGTTATATTTATTTGTACTAAAATTAAATAACTTCATATTAATTTTAAATTTTAAAATTTTACGAATTAACTCTAAAAAGTCAACATATATCTAATTTTAAAAAAGAGAAAATATATATGTATATACTTATGTAAGTTTGTAAACCTGTTCATTGTTCCAACAATGGTCAATGTAGAATTCAGTAAGTTTAAAATTAAAAGCAATTGAGTCGTAGAAAAAGGTAAGATAAAAAAAAAGTTGAAATCATCCAAAACAAAGATTACAAAAAACAAAATCTTTCTTAATTTTCCTGTAATATCTCTGCTTCAATTTTCTAATACCGCCGAACTATTTCAGACTTGGGGGAGACTGGAGAGGAGTTTGCGGAGAGTAAAATAAAGTAAGAGATGATTTTAATAAATTTTGGTCAAGTAGTAGTTAACCGGCTTGAAACTATATTTGGACAACCAAATATAGTTCTAAACTATGCCCAAACTGGATTATAAAATATAGATATCCAACCCAATGGATCTAGTTAAGTTCGCGTTGTAATATGGTTTTCACATATTTTGTAGACTGACCGGGTCAATGTCTTTACGCGGAAATGTGGACATTGCCTTGTGGCCCATAACCATTCCCATTGGTTATAACTTTTAACTTTCCACATGCATGGGGTACCTGTACTTTGTTGGGACTATCTTAATTATGCTGGCAGAAAATTTCCTCCTCTAAAGACTTTTGAGGTCTTCATTGTTGTAGAGAAATGAGAGAGAAATATTTACATTTATATACTTAATTTGGATTGGGAGACATATGGACCTATAGACTTAATTTACATTTATATACATTTATATACCATTTGAGACTTTTGAAGTGTGTAAACTTTGACCATTGATCTTTACGGAGGGTGAGTTGGTCCTTATCACTGGCCCAATCACGGCCCAATTGCTTATCTCATCAGAATATTTCTAATCCACAATAACAATACAAATTTTATGAAATTATGATTTATGAAACTGATAATATTCTTAAAACCTGCTCCTAATATTATCATTATCATTTTTTTACAAGTATTAAGAGGAATTAATTATACAAAGGTTCACATATAAATTTGTAAAAAAAGCCTCTCACGAGAAAGACTATTTCCAAAGTTAGAGTTCAATATGACTTGATCACTATATATTTTTAACCGCGTTTAGAAATTTACCGAGAGACTAACATAAAGGAGTAATATGATGGAGAAATTAAAAGAGTAAGTAGATTAAAGTTGTAACAAAACATAATATATAATTTTATTGATGTTTATTTTGAGTTACATTAAAGTTGTAATAAAATAGACAAAAGTTTAGATAATAAACTTTTATCAACTAATCACATATCACGCTAATACTAATAGTAGTAATTCAGAATCAATAACATGACACAAGTAGGTCAATTATTATTAAATGGTGTATATAGTAAAATTAATTATATGACATTAAGTGCGGATTATTAGGTTTAGATTGAGATGGAAGACCACGGCAGCAGCAACATCGATATATCAATTTCTCATGGTGAAACATTATTAATAATCTGAGATTGAAGACTGGTAGGAGATGGATTAGCACAGCAACGACAACATTTGCCCGGTGGCGGAGGTGTACAACACACACAAGCAGGACATATGGGACCTCTCTGAAGTAGCTCTGTGGGCATATTTAATTCAAATCAACAACTAATTCATTAATTAATTATTCAAATCACAAAACTTAATTTATACCACAGGAAAAATGAATTGATTGACAAATTAATTATATATAATAAATGCATTTATAGTTGATTTATGCACCTCGTTGAGGCAGTCGAGTTGCCTCACATGGCATTGCTGGGGAGAGAACTATTGCGAGGAGGAAAAGTGCCATCACAATGGACCTCGGTGCCAAACTTGCCATTGCTTGATTGCTATAAATAAATCTTAAATTTTCAAATATATGTATATGTCTCTTGGCTAACAAAATTATTATGGTTGAGATAGTTGTGTACATGTATCTAATCGATCGAGCATGTTTATATAGGTGCTTCTGAGAAGGGTAATTGAGTCCAGAAAATTATGGTGCTTATACACAAACCCACATACATTCATGCCGCTTTGCTTGAATTAATTTCTTGTGCTTGACTAGACCAAGTGCGGGGTTTGTACGTGCCTAATTGGACTTTCACCCTTTTTCAAAACTTTGCAACTTTGTAATTTAAAAAAAGAAAAACTATCTGTTTTAAAATTAGAGATATTTTTTTTTCGGTTCGTTTCATATATATATATATATATATATTCTATTTAAGAATATAAATGACAAAATATTTTTAATTTGTTTTAAAGAGAGATTCACTACTTGTATTTTTCACATTTTGATATAGGTATAATCTTCTGCTTTACGCCCATGATTATTTTTGATTTGAGGTTTTTACATAAATTTTGTATTCTTATCTTTAATTTCGTCGTTGATTTTTATGTTTGTTATAACTTATTCTAACACACACCGTCACTATTAAATTCTTAGTCGATATTAGTGATTTGTTTAGAAGTAAAAAATTATTTATAAACCTTTCATTTTAAATTTTATTTCTAATTTCGGATGTGATGAGTATATTTAAGCCTTAAGCTATTGGGGCTGAGGTTGATCAGGACGCCAGCCTAGCCAGAGTAGTTGAACCGTATGAACTCGAGGATAGTCAATTGATGACTTCTCATTCTCCCATTTATTTTAAGGAGAAAAAAAAGGTGTTGAAGTCTTTTCTTTAGAATCGACTTTAATGCATGTTGGTTGGCATAACATGTAACCGTAGCTATCTCACACCTATATTGTTCAACTTAGACTAAAATATAGGATAATTCTTGGGCGACCGGCACCTGGCGACATTTTAACGACCGGTCGGATTTTAGTCTGTACAACGTTGTTTTGTATATGTATCCAAAAACACACCTAAATCACTTTTTTTATAAAACTTTTTGTACCAATAAATCATATAAATTATTTGGGAGTCCAAACCAAAAAAAAAAAAGTTCCAACCGGTCGCTAAAATGTCGTCAGGCACCCGTCGCCGTAGAAGGACCGTAAAATATAACAATGGATATTTATGCTATCTCATGACACACCTATCAAAGCTTGTTTCTATATTATACATTCTTCTACTAATTAAATTAAGGAGTCTTTTTATCACAAAAAAAATTCTTAAAAAAAGTGTTATTTGTTTTATTTTAAATTTTTTCTATACTAATATAAAATAACACAATATTTTTAAATTTATAATCATAATTAACGATTTATTATATTCAGTGACAAATATGAAACCAAAATACGTATACCAATAACTATATTTTACTTCTTTTTTTAATTATTATTTTTAAAACAATTTAATCGCATATTACTTTATAACACTATATATGAACCTTATAATTGTTTCCCTCATGCGAAGCTCCATAATATGGCCAAAACAGCTAAGAGTACAAGGCATGAGACAACGGAAACCACCACAGGTATGATGACATTCTTCTTTTTCTTGCATGCTTATCGACGTGGTCTTGTCCAAGTTTTGGATTTCCATCCACACTATATATTATGGCCGCATAATTAACATGATACTTATCAAATTAAATGTCAACGAAATCCTCTAGTACTTCCATAATATTAGTATTTGTTAAAATTAAGGGTCTAGTTGTTTATACGTAATATCTTGTTTTATAGGAGTATTTCATATTCTGTTTCTGGTCTGTAAATTCAATTTTTGTTAATTTTCAATTTTATGCATGCTTTTGCATCCTAAAATTAATTTTTCTGAAAATGGATCTATTCTTGGAGCTACTAATCTAAACAAAAACAGAGGTATTAAATTTAAGATGATGGAAACTGATCGAGACCTGAATGACAGTAGGGATCCATTTTTTTCAATTAGAGCTGCTGGAACTGAACCACTGACGCACTGAGCTTATTTCCTGATAAGTTTCTGCATGCAGCGGAACAATAAAAACAATCTCTAGTGTTATATTATTATATTATATATCAACGTTAATTAGCAAAAAAGCTTGCATATATGTTATGTTAATTAACATCAAAAGCCACAGCCGTTGATTTACATCCTTAATAATTGAGACATTTGGGTAAGAAAATCTGGCACTGGCCCCGTCAATCTATTGTTCGATAAATCCCTGCAACGATATGTAATTAAAAGGAATTGAAGGAACTACTTAATTTATAATCTGCAAAATTAACCCACTTAATTAATGTGGTTCTTGTTATAACCTACAGAGCAGTTCCACAATTTTCAAATTTATTGTTGTGCGAGTTTAAAGTAAAGCAATACACATATACTCGCTCTATTCCAAAAATTAGAGATTTTGATGTCAATGTTTGAAATTTTAAAATTCAAAACTAATATGCAGTCCTTATGTTTTAGAGGAAAACAAAAATCTCATATATTTTTTTAACTTTGTTCTTGAGTTAAATTTTTGGTCTTTCCCTGAGCACAATAATTAAATTAACAAAAAAAAAATTATATAACTTATTATTCCCTCCGTCCCAAATTAATTGCATTTCTAGGACTTTTTAAAGTCAAATTGACTATTTTTAAAACTAATCTTTTTACTATTTTTGCTAACATATAGGTGAAGATATTATAACCAAAAGAAAGTATATACAATTTATTACTAATTTCAATTTTTATAATTTTAGAAATATATTTATATATGCTTAATTATTAATTTTAAAAATAATCAATTTGACTTAAAAAGTCTTAGAAAAGCAATTAATTTGGGACGGAGGGAGTACCAAATAAAAGTAATCAACTTTCGATGTCAAGGCATGGTAAAGCCAGTCGAGGACATTTCATAAAGTAAACAACAAATTAAATCCATGTAGGTGTACTTAATTACAAGGATTGTAATGATTTGAGTTTGGATAAGGAGGAAGCTATATTCCCACCCAACCCGTTTGAGGAGAGATTCCTACACGTAGTTTATGCATGTATAAGAATCATTAGCTAGGAATTACATTGTCAAAAACACATTCGCAAATTTAAAATGAATGCATTGTATCTCTCGATCGTTGGAATAATCTTTTCTTTTCTTTTTTTCGTTGGAATATCTAATCCTTTTGTCCCTAACAGAATGTCGATGTATAATTTTTACATAAATTATTAAAATTAAAATAAAAATAAAAACGAGAGAATAATTTAAGGTTTTTCACGTACAGAATTACGTAGTCAAACAAAGTAGATGTAGTACTTACAAGGAGATGATGGTAGGGAAACTTTCTCCATTGTAACGACAGTCAATTCCTTCGCACGAGTAATCCTGAGAAACATACGGATTGCCTTGCCAATTTTTCTTCTTCACTCCATACGTTGACTTGATGAGCATCATAGCATCAACTGTATGTATATATTTTCCATAAAATAGAATAATTGCAAAGAAAAAGATATGAGTTAAAGATATATGAGTTGTTCAATTTGTTTAGTAATGATAACATAATAATGAAATTGTGATAATAAATCTGAAGATATTGTGTAATTTTATACTATTATCACTAAAAATAGAACTCTAGCTTATGTGAAATAAGTATTTTTAGTAAATGAATTTTTATTTTTTTTGTAAAACATGGACAGTATATATAATAAGCTAAGTAGTATAAGTGGAGTAGATGAGAGGTACCTTCAATTTAAATGATCAGTTGGCGATTGCGGCCGGGAAGTTTTTAACCTTGTAAATCTCCAAAGCATTGAGAATAGGTAGAAGTGTAGAATCATCTGTACCGTAGAGTGACAAGTGAAACCAACCTTTACTAGCATAGTATACTCTTGTACTAAACACTGTCTCCGGGTTCAGGTATTCTGAATTTTTATTTGGATAGTAGGATTCATCATTTAGAGAACTATTGAATTCTCTATTTTGGGTGGACTTAATCTCCTCTACTTTCGCAAAGTGCATGTAAAAATAGAAACCTTTACTAGGATCTGGAGGTTTCTAGTAGTAGTCCAAGCTCCCATTGGTAGGTCTAACAGCAGTCTTCAATATCACTACATATGGAGTTATATATCTGTTTATCGGAGATCAGTAATAAAAGTGTCTGAAACATTATTTTATTTTATAAAATTAATGACACAATTTTCTCTAATGTTTTGTCATAAATTTATATCATACCACTGCTACTTAATTAATAACATGGAGTATTATTTTGTGAATTTAATAGCTTGAAATAATGTTTCATCTACTTGAACACAAGTTGTTGATACTAGTTATGAACTTATAAGACCTGAAGTTATTGTAATGCGAAGCTTTCTTTAGTTTATGAGCTTATGAAACCCCCTTTTTTGTTTAACATACTTTTCCAACCTTAAATAACATCGATTAATTGGATTTGACAGATTTTACATTTTTGCTTTTGTTAGAAGACTCTCTGATTTTTCAGCCTCTCCACCAAGAAAAACGATGTAGAAAATTAACTAAGTGGAATTAAAAGTCATAATTTTAACGTATGGAATATCCCCACCAAATTAATTGGATTAATTTGACGGAGCTGACATTTTATATTTTCGTTAGAAGACTTTCAGCGTCTTTCCACCAAGAAAAAGGACGTACGGACAGAACCTAGTGGAATTAAATGTCATAATTTTTTACAGAAAAGAGGTGGTGCTTCTTTAGAGTTTGGAAAGGAGAGAGAGAAGACTCGGTGAATATATCCATGGAGTTTCAGACTTGAAGAGTAAGAAAGAGAAGAATTGGCTGGCTGGCTGGCTGGCTTACATATATTTTGAACTGATCAAAACATGTAATGGGATTGGGATCCACTCCTATCAATGGTTCGGGTAGGACTCTTTAATTTGTAAATATTGTTATATTACTCAAAAAACTTTTACCCACATGCATGTATAAAACAAAATTAACATGTTGTACAGTCCACATTGTTGTGGAATACAATACTTTAAAAAAAAATTAAAAAAATTGGGCATTATAGGCAGAATATATTTTCAAACAACAGATTTTTTGTTTTTTCTTTTTATCATTTTCTTGCTGTTGGTGAGTCATATTGTAGACGATGATCGGGATTGTTACTCAAACTATCGAGCCTGGTCTAAATTTGTCCTTCATTAAGGGCTTTTTTTTTTTTTGAAGCCTCGTTCAATGAGCTGTTAGAATAATTTATTATCATAATAATTTTTCAAAAAAGATATTTCTTTTATAATGACCAAAAGATGGTGTTTTGAGGGGGGTGAGAAGAAGATGGAATTCACACCCTGATCACCAATTTTATTGTTGAAACAATTCATACCCTAATTATCAAAATAAATTTTGAAATATCATAGTAATATGGCTCAAAAATGTGAAACAAATACCATTCAATTAATATCAATTACACTTTTGATTATAGCTATATAATATCTGGTTTAATTACATAAAACGAAGATGAAAATATGAGGACTTGAACTCGTACAACTTCACATTGTTTATTAATTGCCTATATAGATAATACAGTGTAAGCAACTGCATTACAGCCCACTTGCCACACTTTGAAATGGAAACATACATATCACACTTGAACCCAACTCTTACGTGCATGCCTAGCTTGCAAAAAACAACAAAACAATATATATATATATGCCACGTTCTCCGACGGACCGCTCCGTTAACGGGCTGGCTATAGCGACGATTTTTTCCGTCGTTATAGGTCTATGACGACGGCCCATATATGTGTGCCGTCGCTATAAACTTATACACACACTACGTACCTAGAATACATGAGTACTTAAAACATTTGTTGAAGAATTAATGGTAGCTAGCTAGCTGTTATTTGAGAATGAATGCATGGGTCTATCGATCGATCGATGAGTAGTCATGGCGACTTGTTTCCAGATTGTGTGACGAAACAGGCACAATAGCAGCCTGGGGGTGGCGGTGTAGGTTGGCAACATACGCAAGGAGGAACATGAGGCTTCTGATAAACTTCTGCATCAGCCATGCATGCACCAAAATAACTAACTTCAGATTACATATATATGTATATATTCAATTAATTAAGTTGAGATCAATCATGATAATGCGCGCATCAAAGATATATAGACGAGGGATTAATTAATTAACCTGCATGTATGTTGAGAAATTCGAGCTGAAATGAATTAATTACCTCGAGAACTCATTAATCCAACTGCTGCTGCATCACATGATAGCAACACCGGAGATGCCACAATCATGAAGACCACCATGATTGTCATCTTGACCAGTGACAAGCTTGAAATTTTACTTGTCATAGTTAACTAACCAGCTGATATCAATTACGATTACTAGTTAGTACTGACGATCGATATGTATGGATCGGATTATATATCAAAGACAATTATGTGTATTTATAACACAAACTAATTTAATTATGCTAGGTTTGATTTGGTCTTTGGTCCTTGCCGTGATTTAGACTACATACTGTTTAATTATTGGAATGGGAATGAAAGGGAAGATTCTTGATCCACACTTAATTTGCTTGACCCAATCATACATATATATTTTGGAGAATTACATACGTCCGGATCCGTGTAATTAAAAAAGTAAGGAATTTCTTGCTAGTAACCAGGAAATTTCATTTTCTATACGAGGAAATGGGATGCCTGAAAATTTATCTTTAATTTGAGTAAGAAGAGAGTTCATTATATATATTCATCATGCAAATAAAACAGTTTGAACAAATTAAAGAAAAAAAATAAAATAATCAAGAAGGAAGGATGTAATTACATATTTAAAACTAGTAGACGTATTGACCAAGTTGGTTGAAAGTCGGTCAATCAAGAAGGAAGTTGATGAAATTTAACCATAGACGATCGAGAATATTAAACAAAATTTCTTTCCCGGACAACGCGTCCATCCATTGAATTCAATCTTCCTAATCGAAAGAACGCGGAAATGTTATATATAACGCCTTCTCACAACCTTTATATATATATATATATATATATATATAGTTATATGTTGTTGTAAGTACATCATCAAACTTAATTTAAGTAAGAAATAGAGTATAAGCTAAGTATATTGATTAATTAAATACTTGTGCAAATGGCAAGCTCCAATATTCTGGTACTGACACTCATTATCTTCGCCATTGTTCTGTCTCCTGCGTTGGTGTTACCATGCCAAGCTGCTCGCTTTCGGGTTCCAGGTTAAAATTTAAATTATGTTATATTATATATTACTTACATATATATATATATATATATATATATATATATATTACTTGCTCCTTTCTTTATTTTTTTTATGGTTTTCATGCAGAACCTGGTAACGGACTTATGTGCATTGATTGTATGTGCTGCGAACCAGCGCCATCACGCAAATGTGCTTGTTGCGTTTGTCCTTGACATCCAAGCGGCCATCCACTTGTTTACTTTTAGTGATCATTTCATACCTAGCTAGCTAGCTAGCTACTTTATATATTTGAAACATTTTCGGGAGATACTGATTAATTGATGATAATATAATTAAAATAAATAATTTTATATTTTGAAACGAAATGAGTATAATTGTTTTGCTTATGTAATGTAATTATTGGTTGTGATTTATTAACTTCTCAGAGGAAAATAATAATAAAAGGTTGATTTGGCCGATTAATTTATATACAATAAATGGGATATATATGAGTCCTTAATAATTCTATATTTTGCAACAAAAACACGTTAATTTAAGTGCAAGTAAACATGATGATATGGTCTATAAATTAATATAATACATGAGTAATTGATTAATATGTTTATCATAAATTCGCAATATACATTTAAATGAATAAGACTATTTCATTTATAATTAAAAAAAATTGACAGTTGAGACTCTTTTTATAAAATGAACGGAGTTGAAATGTTGAATAGTAATGTCACACCCAAAATGATGCGTGGCAAACTAAGTAAGAGTACAACAAATTAATATAAGGTGAGCCAACAAGAATAATATTAATGTTATATAGGAGTACGTACGTACTAACATGATTAGGCAAAATAAAGAGCTTAATCAGCTGTAAAAATTAAGTACTTATGAACTACAACTAATTTTGTTTAAAACAAGATTACTTGAACAATTCCATAATTAATTAATTTCCCCTTAATTCCATATATAATTCTTCGTCGTCTTCTTCAAAGCTCAAGTAAGACTTGATACTACCAATTAAATTCGAATGGATTTATTAACTTTCATACTCGGTATTTATCATTTTCAATAGTAACATTTTAAAGGGGCTCACCGGCGGTCACCGCTCATGCATGCATATTAATTGCATTTAATGTAATGATATTCTACATATGCATGGAAATATGGAATTCATTGTTCTGATCAGCTGAATTTTTTTCCGGTCTACACAAAAATTAAAATAACACAGAATTCAGTAGTTGGTGGCCTAGAAATCAATTCTGGAAAATTGTATATAGGTGGTCCTGGCGGCTCCAATCCCATATAGAACAAATACATAAATAAAAAAGGTCATCCTTTAGTGTGTGCGATTTTTTTTTTTTTGGGCAAAACTGAGCTGGTGTAGGATTCAGAATATTGCTTGTTCATCCAATACTCTATGCCCATTCCGCCATTGGGGAAAGAAGATCAAATTAAACTTTCTTCCTTATAATTAAATTAGAGATGTATTTGAATTGACTTGGGTGCATGCCTTTCTTCGCAAATTAATTAGCAATGCAAGTAGGAAGGGTGTACGTATTTTGGTTTCATATTTGTCACTGAATATAATAAATTGCTAATTACAATTACAAATTTAAAAATATTGTGTCATTTTGTATTAGTATCGACAAAAAAAAACACTCTTTTTTAAGGAAAAATAATAAAATAAATAAATAAAAACTCCTTATGTGGAAGAGAGTATATAATAGAAACTAGCTTTGATATGGCATATATATCTTTTGTTATATTTTAGTCTAAAATGAACAATTTACGTGCGAGATAGATAGATACGGTTACTTGTTATACCAACCAACATGCATCAAAGTCGATCCAAAGGTAAACATTTCAATCCCCTTTTTCTCCATTAAATTAAATGGGTGGGAGCATGAGAGATCTAGTCATCAATTGACTATCCTCGAGTTCATATGATCCAACTACTCTGGCTAGGCTGGCGTCATGATCACCCAAGCCCCCAATAGCTTAAGGGGCTTAACTATTACTCATCCCGTCAAAAATTAGAGATAATTAAAATTTAAAATGAAGGTTTATATATAAATGATTTTATATTTCATAGATCACTAATTAATATCAACTAACAATTTAATAGTGATAGTGTGCGTTAAAATAAATTTTAACAAACACAGAAATTAATGACAAAATTAAAGATAAGAACACAAAATTTACGTGAAAACTTCAAATTACAAAGAATCATGCATGTGCGAGAGACAAAAGATTATTACTATATTAAAATGTAAAGAATACACATTGTAAGTCTCTTTTTCGTTTTGAAACAAGTTAAAAATATATATTTTGTCATTTATTTTCTTTAATAGAAATATATATATATATATATCTTTTTATGAAATGAGACAAGAAAACGTCTCAAATTTTATTAAGACAGATAGGGTACAAATTGTTTTTCCTTTTCAAACCCCAAAGTCGCAAGTTTTGACAAAGGGTGAAAGTCCAATTAAAAATCCAATTAGGCACGTACATGGTCTAGTCAAGCACAAAAAAATAGAAATTAATTCAAGCAAAGCCGAATGCATGTGGTTTTGTGTATAAGCACCATAATTTTCTGGACCCAAATACCGTTATCGGAAGCACCTATATAAACATGCTCGATCGAGTAGACACATGTACACAAGTATATATCTCAACCATAATAATTTTATTAGCCAAGAGACATATACATATATTTTATTTATTTATAGCAATCAAACAATGGCAAGTTTGGCACCTAGGTCCATTGTCCTCGCACTTTTCCTCCTCGCAATAGTTATCTCCCCAGCAATACCATGTGAGGCAACTCGACTGCCTCAGCGAGGTGCGTAAATTAACTATAAATGCATTAATTAAATATAATTAGTCAATCAATTATTAATTTTGATATATATAGTAGTATAAATTAAGTTTTGTGATTTGTGTATTTAGTTAATAAATTAATTGTTGATTTGAATTAAATATATATGTACACAGAGCTACTTCAGAGAAGTCCGCCCATATGTCTTGCTTGTGTGTGTTGTGCACCTCGGCCAGACCCATACTCTTGTTGTCCTTGCTTTTGTCCACCTCCTCCAGCCACTTCTCAGTCTCAGATTGATAATGCTTCACCATGAGAGATCGAGATCGATGATGATGTTGTCGCTGTCGTCTTCCATCTCAACCTCAACCTAATATATAATAATGCGCACTTGATTTCATATAATTAATTGCACTTTACACCATTAAATAATAATGGACCTACCTGTGTCATATTATTGGGTCTTAATTACTACTATTAGCGTGATATGTGATTAGCTGATAAAAGTTTATTATCTAAACTTTTATCTGTTTTATTATATCTTTAATGTATGTGCGAAATAAATATCAATAAAATCATATACTGTGTGTTGTTACAACTTTACTTTACTTACTCCTTTAGTTTCCGTATCATATTACTCCCTTCTGTTAGCCTCCTGGCAAACTTCCAAACCTGGTTAAAAATGTTCTATCCGTTTCAAATTATAAAATTATTATTAACTTTTGAAAGTTAATTTGGGATATTTTCAACTCAAAATTAATTGAGATGATTTAATAAAAACTGTGGAAAAAAATAAATATTACAATGATTAATATCTTTTAGATAATTTACGCTTTTTATCATTGTATTAATTAAGATTGAAGAAATTCAAGTAAATTTTGAGTTTTAAACTATTTCAAGTTAACTTTAAAAACTCAATAATGATCATATATTTTGGAACGGAACGGGTATGTAATAATCAAGTCAAACTAAACTCTAATTTGGAAATCATCTTTTCTCGTGAGAGGCTTTTTAACATTTATATGTGAACCTTAGTTCCAATTAATTCCATTTAATAGTAGTTAAAAAATGATTTTGATAATCTTAGGAGCAGGTTTCAACAATATTATCGGCTTCATAAATTATAATTTTATCAAATTTCTATCCTTATTGTGGATTAGATATACTCCGATGAGATAAGCAATTGGGCCAGTGATTGGGCCGGTGATTGGGCCAGTGATAAGGACCAACCGCCCTCCATAAAGATCAAAGGTCAAAGTTTGTACACTTCAATATTAGACTGCAACCTTTTCTCCCAATTAAAAGTCAATAGGAGAATTAGTCCAGTTAAAAAGAAAATTGTCATCTGGTTACTTCAATTGGTTCGAAGCACGAAAAAAAAATTATAACTTTAGGTTTTCAAAACCCAATTCTTCTGTAGGTTAATATAATACACTAATCCCCAGACTAACTTGTTTACATTAAGTGGGCTTACATAAAATATTTCATTTTATCAGGCCAAAGTATATCTTTGGGAAAACCTACACCTGTTAACCTTAATCATGTACGAGGTAACACCCTAATTACAGTAATTTCATATTTTCTCCTTATTTTTTTTTATTAAAACGAGTAACTTTACTAACCAAAAGTAATACGTACTAATCACCGGGAAAATAAAGGGAGGGAGGGGGTGTAAATAAGTTCTACTTAAAAAGTTACCTTAAAAATGAAATACGCATGGCTTAAACCCATAAAATAAAATGCATTGCAAATTAATTGCATAGCAATGAATTTGTGGCCAAACCCAATAGTGGCGGTTAAATCTTAGAGAAGGTGACGGATCTAAATATGTGTTCTGGGCTCTTCACATATACTTTTTCTTTTTTGCCTCTTGCACTTCAGCAGAAAATTCAAATTGGGACAACTTCGGACAAGAAGCACACGTTATTAAGTGAATAAAATAATTTCAAACAAAAAAATTATATACTTAAAGGCTATGTCTATAACTATCCGAATTTTTTGTAAGTGGATTCCTTTAAATAGTTCTACGGTCTAATTTTATTTGATAAAAAAATATTTTTGTAATCAAATTGATCATTTATTAAATCAATAAATTATAAACTTCTTTTTTTTTATTACAAAAATATCATAATATCGTAAGCAGTAATATCGTAACTATTAGTCATTATTTAGGATATTGGTCATTTTAAACTTATTGCTAGTTCAGTATACTTCATTATTTAGGATATTAGGATATTATTAGTTACAATATTACTGCTAGTTCAGTATACTTCCAACAATTTTGCTCGACTATTAGTCATTATTTAGGATATTATGGTCATTTTAAAAAAAAGTTAAGATTAATTTTGTCTAGAAATTTTTAGTCCCAAATAGTGGGGATTATAATACCTAGTTGAACATGGGATTAAATAGTCCCCCATATTAAGCCATTTTATAATCTCTGAACTAATAGTTACAAGACACTTGGGATTAATAGTCATATCCGAAGTGTAATCCTTGCAAACAAACATAACCTTATATTTTATATTTTATGAACGTGCAACAAACTGAGGTACAGCAAGAAAAAGTCTTATAATGTCTGAATTAATAATATCCCTTCACCCACTAATTGTCCATGTGTAGAGTAGAGGTTATTAGTAAAAACACTTTTTTCCTACGTTGGTTGTTATATAAATCATGAATTGAATAAAAATACTTCATTTTTTTATTTTTAATTTTTTTTGAAAACAGATATAGGGTAAGTAACAAAGAAACTCCGAGTTATATGTAGGTTTGTTGTATATATTGATTCTCGTCGACAGATCAAAACTCATCACTTTTAATATTTATATATTAATTCAACCTTTTTTGGTAGTGTTAATCACAAAATTTCAACCTTTTAATTCAAAAAAAATGCGGCATTTGTGATGCGTAAATCAGTATAATCACACACACATATATATATATATATGGTTGATCAGTTGAGTATGATGCGCGCACACAACTGTCTCATCTAAAACAATACTACTACTGCAATTTTTACTAGCCATCTGCAGATTGCATTGATAAATAAGAATAAAAGACAATGAAAAGTTTTGCACCTCCAAGGACGTCGGTCCAATCTGTTGGTATTTTTCATACTTGTTATTCTTCTCTCCCCTGCCTGCATTGACATGTGAGGCAAGCAACTCGCCTGCCTGCCTCGTCGAGGTATTAATATTATTATTAGTTATGTATAACACCGGATCTATCAGTCTTTTCTTACATCTATATATACTTATTGCTGATCATCATGAAGAATTACCAAATGTGGGTAAGATTTCAACCCTAGCTTGTCATGACTTCTTCTGATTAGGTCTGTAGCAAGATAGATATATATATATATATATATATATATATATATAATTCAAAGGGATGATAAATTGAGCTGCTTTATTCCACACTTGAATAATGATATAAAATTTCCTGGGGCAAAGGCATTGATGGATGATTTTAGAGTAGAAAGATGTTAGTTCCTTCCTCTCTGCATATTACTAGTATTTTTGCTAAATATTCATTATGAGCACAATTACCTAACTAATTTGGCGAATGACCAACACACATCTTCTCCATCACTCAGGAATAGACTAATACCTTCTTCTAATCAAATCGAATTTAAAGCATTGGAATAAATGAGGGAGGTCTTTCAAGATTAAGACAATCCCCCCTCCCACCACTAATTCGGCTCATAATGTGGGGAAGATTTTTTATTTTTAAAAATAATAAAATTCTCCATACCGATGATGTTAATTTGTGTTTTCTTTCTCAAAATTCAGTGATGCCTGTGCCCTGTGGTTTGGACAAACTCTAAATATCAGTGTACCTTGTGGGACTCCTCCATCTCCACATATGGAATGCAAAATAGCTAGCTAGCTAACTACCAAAATGAATACTCCTACTCCATGAGAGACTTGTTAGGAATTTCCCAGAAAGACCATCATCCATTTAATGTCGATCTAACCACTCTCTTTTTTTTCTCTTCTTCTTTTTGAGGTTATCAGGTGAGTGCCCTGCATGACATACTCTACTGAAGCCGCAGTTTTAACAGAAACTAGTATAATGTCCATTGAAAACCTAAATCATCACACCCAAGCAAACCATCACACCTCGGAATTAAATTTACTTTTGTACATATGGAATTTCAGTTTATAGTAAAACAACATTCATAATAATAATAATAATAATATTATTATTATTATTATTATTCATTTGTCAACCAGGTCACCATTAGCCTAATTGTCCATCACATAATCAGCTGGCATTTTGATATATCCTTTTTTTCATTTCTTAAAACTTTCATCAAAACCACCAGTGGCCTATTTGCTGCTCCATATTCATTTTCCTCCTATATAAATTATCCAGAAAAAAGAAGAGGTTAAGAAAGATTAGAGGAGAATTACTAACAATACTTCATATGTATTCAAATGATCAATCAATTGCCCATATTTCATATACATAGATGTCTGGGTTTCCAAACATAATGTTGTTGCCTTGACAGTATGCAACTGGACGGCGAAATTTGCAGCCAGGAAAATAAAGGGAGTCACATGCCAACTTCCTGGTGGCCGCGACCCAATGCTAGGAGGCATCATTGATTGTACTTATCTTCCCAACAAACTTAGTAGTTAGATCATAATTGTTCTTCTCCCGTATTTGACTAGTAGTATAATTTTATTATAGTGACTACATAAGAATCATAGTAGCTATATGAGCATGCCCGCATTACATGTGATTTCAGAAACAGCTAGCTTTACTTACTTATTTCTACAACCTCTGTAATAATTAGATAAGGAAAGTTGGTTATGGTGCATGTCACTTGTCTCTGCATTGCATTATGGAGCTTTAAATGCTATTGAACCACTTTCGATACTCACTCTTCATTAATTAATTTTCATCTAGCTAGCTACTCATCAACTTAATATTATTATTGTATTTCCCTTTCATTTGTCAACCTAGACTTCAATTCAATTCAATGCAATGCAATTGGGATACATAGAAGTCTGCTTAATTTTTTCTTATAAAGAAGTCTCTCTCCTCCAACCAAACCTCACTTAACTTAACGTATATATAATATAATATATTCAGGAAAATGAAAATGGGGAGTGTCTTCTTCTTGATTTTGATCTTTTTTGCATTCGATATACTTGTCAATGCTCAAGACTCCCCAAGTACCACTCTTGTTCCAGCAATCATAACCTTTGGGGACTCGGCAGTGGATATCGGGAATAATGACTATCTCCCTTATACCATCTTCAAAGCTAATTATCCACCATACGGCAGGGATTTCGCCAGCCATCAAGCTACGGGAAGGTTCTGCAATGGCAAATTAGCCACTGATATAACTGGTAAGTCATAGCCAGTTGGCTGTGGCAAATACACAAAACGACTTGGTGTTGGTTGATAATGCATCAAATTGTTTAACAATTTGATACTCTTAAGTAACCACCGTCGTTGAAAAACAATTCTTCTATATTTATGCAGCTGATACTCTTGGGTTTACCACTTACCCACCGGCATATCTGAGCCCACAAGCATCCGGGAAGAATCTTCTTATTGGAGCCAACTTTGCTTCTGCTGCATCTGGCTATGATGAAAAAACAGCTCTTTTGAATGTAACATTTTATATATGCTCCCCAGTCTTAGAGACCATATATATATATATAGTTTTGGTGGTTGTCAATAAGTGTTTTGATGACAAGTTTGAATTGGTTGCAGCATGCTATTCCATTGTCACAACAGCTGGAGTATTACAAGGAATACCAAGCTAAAGTAGCAGCAGTGGCAGGCAGTAGCAAAGCGGCATCCATCATCAAGGAAGCATTATATCTAGCAAGCTTTGGAAGTAGTGACTTCCTTCAGAACTACTATGTCAATCCTTACATCAACAAAATCTACACTCCTGATCAATACGGTTCTTACCTCGTTGGTATTTATCAAAGCTTCATTAAGGTCCACACTTGTCTCCTTATTCTCTCGAAAATTCTACTACTAATTAATTTTCCATTAGAATATGAAAACAGAGTTGGTTAAACCTTATACAGGACTTGTATGGATTGGGAGCCAGGAGAATTGGGCTGACTTCTCTCCCACCGCTGGGATGTCTTCCTGCGGCTAGAACTTTATTCGGATTCCACGAGAAAGGGTGTGTTTCTAGGATTAACACCGACGCCCAGGGATTCAATAAGAAGATCAAATCAGCTACAACACAACTCCAGAAGCAATTTCCTGACCTTAAGATTGCAGTCTTTGACATTTTTAAGCCCCTCTATGATGTTGTTTCATCTCCCTCAACTCATGGTAAGTACTCCAGTCAAGAATTGAACAAATTTCAGTTTTAAGAAACTAATTTTGAATCACATGGATGCAAATTGTTTTCTGAATCCAAATTTATCATGTTTCTCTTTTATTAGGTTTTGTGGAGGCAACCAGAGGTTGCTGTGGAACAGGGAGAGTAGAGCTAACAACACTGTTGTGCAATCCAAAGTCGATAGGAACTTGCAGCAATGCGACTCAGTATGTGTTTTGGGACAGTGTTCATCCTTCTGAGGCTGCTAATCAGATTCTTGCCGATTCATTGATCATCGAAGGCATCAACCTCATTAGCTGATGGATCAACCTTCTATATATCTTCTTTATTTGTACAATATACTACTAGCTAATATGTTTCAAAAAACCTGCTGTTGCGTCTTTCTTTGTATTTTATATTGAGAGGATATGCAAATGATTTCTCATGTACTGTTGTTGCTAAATCTGTTGCCTTAATAAATAAAAGACCTTTACAAGACTCTAAAAGTAGACTGATAAGAGCTTGCAAGGAATGTTGCAACTTCTATCCATCAAGAATCCATCACCCACAATGGATTATACCAACAATTCATTCCAAGCAAGATGAATAACAAGTTTCCAGATATGGTTAGTGTACCTCCATAACAAACTGTTAAGACATACTGACATGAAATTGTGCCAACCAAGATAACAGACTAGCAAATTTGGAGTTTGTTGCATGGAAATTTTACTTGGAAGAAGAAAGTCTATGGTTCTGTCACACTTGAAAACAGAGTTTAAGAAAAAAAAAAGAACTGGAGATGATAGTATGAGGCAGTGTTAGAAGTATTGTATGCTGCAGATCAGTATCGCAAGCAGCGGGCAGACTTGCTTGCTCAACACGACCATCTGCACCAGAGAGAGAATAGACCTCCCTCACTTTAACCGCATTCCCAACTTGCACAGGCGCACAGCCAAGGAGTTTGGTGACTTCGGTATCTTCAGAATATCAGGCTTGTTCATTTCCAAATGCACTCCAGTTACATTCGCAGCATTCCCAGGCTAGCATGAGAAGGGTTAGTATGTCAGCAAGTAATCATTGGGATGGAGTGAATAAAGATAAAGAGAAAACGTAGTTAAATTAGAGAAAGATCGATCAATGCGTAAAGAAATGATAACATTATGCAAGCATTAGAAAACAGTACGGATGTTGGAGTGAGTTGAGATAAACTCTTCATTTGCACCAAGGATGAAAAAGATGATAAATAAAAAATAACATACATGATGCTTGTAAACCCAACCCTTGATAGTACTGGTCCCCTGCTGTGATTGTCTCATTGGAATCTGCAATTATTTCCCAAGCCATGTATGTAAGTAGCAGAAACTGATACTACCATATGATAACAAGTAACAAGCAAAGAGCTAAGGTATGTGATTTCCTTACATATGTGGAATAGTTTCCCTGGTAATTGTGTGCTCCTAAGGTATATGATGCTCCCTCATAATTACCCAAGTACTGATTCGTGTTTGGCAGGCTTGAGTTTGTGTGAGGCAGGAATTGGAGTAGGAAGAAGGGGGAGCGGAAAGAATGGAGGTGCAAGAACATCCCAGTTGGAATATATAAAGATTGTGGCAGGTGCTGTGTCATCTGCAAACTTTTCCTGCATTCTTCTTTTACTCTGAGCAACAGCCACATAGAGAGACCTTCCGTCAACAACAGTTCCTAACAAAACCAGACTCAAATTAGACAATTAAGAAAGCACCACTTACTTACACATGGGTCAGAGGGAATTACAGGACATTTAGCTTACCATTAAATGATTTGAGAGCCGCCTTTGCTTCTTCTGGATTACAGAAGCTTACAAAGCCAAATCCTTTGCTGAACCCATTATCATGGCGCATTATTTTGGCTGAAGTCACCTCTCCAAAAGCACTGAAGATTTATTCTAATTTTCCGTCGTCAATGAATATTTACTCGAGATTCTTCACATAAAGGTTTGAAGCCTTTAATTTCTGAGTATGGCTTTTGTGCATCTGCTCACATGCATGTTTTAAGTGCTCTGCCCTTTCAGCTTTCTTCTGAGCCAATCCTACATAAAACTTCTTTGATCCTGTTCAATAAAGAAAATAACATTTGAATTCAAACACATAATGTTTGTTCAGAACCTAAAAGGAATAAAAATAAATAGTGGACAGACAGCCTACCAATGAGTGCACCATTCAGGGCCTCCATGGCCTTCTTAGCCTCTTCATTTGACTCAAACTTGACAAACCCAAATCCATTTGATTTTCCCTCACTGTCCTTCATAATGGCAACACTGCAGATATTCCCATAATCTGAGAACTTAACCCAGAGGAGATCCTCTGTCACATCTTCGTCAAGATTTTTCACATACAAATTTTTTAATTTTGGTCCTTCACAGTAATCCTCTCTCAATCTTCTTGACAAATTTGGACACATATCTGAATGGAGAGGGGATAAGTGAATTTAACAAAAATAATATTTGATCCCAAAAACCATGGCAGGAAGTTTAGTTAGAAAAGGTTGCAATGAAATATGAAATATCAAAATAATTCTAGAAGTGACAATTATGAGAAATCATATGCTGACACAACTCACATTGCGAGTTGACAGTATAAAAACTCTTCATCTAATGAAACTAAGCAGTAGTTAAAGCACCAATGAAAGTTAAGAATATATGGACCTTTATTAAATCATAAATCTAGCATCCATAGATGACAAAAGATCTCAGTTTGTAAAGGATAAAAGGAAAGAGGAGAAGAAGGGAATGCAGTCCCTAGGCAGCACATAGTAGTGAAGTCTGGAACATAGAAACCTCAAACAACTAATAAAAACTACAAATTCATGAAGAAAAAAAATACTTCATATCTTTCAATCAGAACTGAAACTGCAAGCAATCAGAAACTTTGCACTATAGAAATATTTATCAAGGAAATAAAGTCAAACAAAATGGAACAGAGATTACACAAGTTTCTTTGGTTGTTATAAGTCATGTGATGCCACTTCCCAGCAGATGAGAAAACCATGAGTAAAAAGGACAGACCACAAAAAGAAAGAATGAAATATATGAAATTAAGATACATACAGTGAAGGGGGGAAGGAAAGACTAGATTAGTTGGGGACAATTAAATAATGCAATTAACCCTAAACGAAATGAAACATCACCAAACAAGAGAATAAAGCATATACTAAAATAACATAAGGCAAGAAGAACCAAGGAATAAAAAGAAAATATGGTAGATGATCTTACAACTTCTTCCCCTCAAGAACAGAATCATGAAGAGCAGCAAGGGCAGCAAGGCCCAACTCTTCCGAAACAAATTGAACAAATCCAAAGCCCTTACTCTTCCCATTTTCCACGACCACCTTGCAAGAAAGTATTGCTCCAAATTTGGAGAAAATGGTCTGCAAGCGAGCACAGGTGACCAAGGAGTCAAGGTTCTTCACAAACAGATTGGCAATACCAGTCTTTATAGTAAGAGGGTCTCGCTGACACCACATTATCCTCATGGATTTTCCCTTCAATTCAGTATGGTTTAGGAGAGCCAGAGCCTTAGAAGCTGATCAGGACAGAGAAATATCAAATAAACAATTCATCACTTCAAACTGTTAAAACATCATCAATAATAAAAATTGAAAGAAAAAAACAAACAAACTAAATCCACTTAAACTGAGCAGTACTATACATTCAAAGAAATCCAAACACATGAAATTTCTATAATATTTAATCAAAACAATTAACCAACATCCCATACAACCACAATAAAAGGATTTTGGAGATATTATCCTTCAAATTAGGGAAGGATTTACACGAGGATCATAGAAACCAAAGCTTAAAATAACATTTTATTTTTTTTATTAAATAAAATCATATGGCATACAGGGAAAAGGAAAATTAACTATGACAGCAATTAACCAGAGAAAAGAAACAGAACCCAAGTTTGAACAGGCAATCAAACCGGAATACAATTCAGAATCAAGAAAAACCAAGAAAGTTTAAACCATATACTCGCCCACAGAATGAGAGCATATAAACATCACAATTTCAACGGACTCAGTCGTAGAAAAAAAGAAGAAACTCCATCCTCCTAACTATAAAATTAGAAATTAGGATATAAATCAATTGACAAAAAGTGCTCCATTATTTTCAATAAATCTATTTCTTGCGCATCAAGATGTGAAAAAAGACGAACAGAAACCCATTTAGAAATGTCTTCAAGAAACCGTGAAGTAACATATATAGAAACCAGTAATATCAGAAATAAAATACAAAATAGATATTGAGTGAGAGAGAGAGAGTGTGTGTGTAGGGTTTTGTACCGTCAATAAGAGAGATGAAATTGATGTAAGCGTAACAAAGGGACTTGTAGGGGAAAACTCGGTCTCTACAGAGGCGAACAGAAACCAATGCACCGATTTCGGAGAATAAGTGTGCCAGATCTAACTGCGTTACTTGTGGGTGCAGATCACCCACGTACAGCGATGCTGCCGCCGGTGGTAGCAGTGGCCGTGGTGGTGGTGCTGGAGAAGCCATCCATGCCGCCATCTTCTTTCTTCTTCAAAACCCAACAAAACTTAGAGAGAGAAACAATCGGAAACCTAGAGAGAGAAAAGTGAGTGAAAAGAATCGTGAGCTCAAGAGACCGTACTGAGTGAGCCTGTTATATTCTGCCTGCCATACAGAGAGAGGGGGGAGAGTTTGTTATAACTGTCATAACCGGGGTGCCTTGATCGTACGGACCGTACTCGCATTATGTATTTTGGAATCTGTACTCGCTACACGTGATAGACACCTGTTTTTACAATTCTGCCAATCAATTCATTTCCAACTTTTTCTCCCTGTTTTCTCTTTTTAGTTTAAAATCGAAATTGAATTACGATAAAAGTAAAATTTTATGTGATAAAATAATTTAGAGTTGGATTATTCTTAATTCTTACGTCTGTTGTATACATATATGTTTCAATTATAATTTCAACCGAAAATTTTTACAATACGTAGGACTCTTTTACTATTATTGTCCCAATATGATATCACATCTTAATTATTTCTTTCATTATGGGAAGCTTAGTTCCTCTTTAAGTAAGGCTTATTTGTGAGTTTATTTCTTCTTTCTCTAGTAAGGTTTGATTGATTCTTAATATTGTAAAAGTGATGATATACTTAATATGAATTATATTGTGTTTTCTAAAAAGTGAGGCTTTCAAAAAAATAAATAAATAAAAATTACTGGCTCTACCAAATTCAAGAAATAGCGATTTATTTTTCAATTTTAATTTAAATTATTTCAAATTTAAAATTTATGTAATTCAATAAACTTTTAAAAAGAATAAATCCTGTAATTTTATAGTACTATTTAAATAATTGGTAGTTTCAATAAAAATATTGTCTAAAATTAAATTAATTCATATTAATTTTATATTTAAAAATATCTCAAATTAACATTAAAGTAATAAGCAACTTAATATGTGCAAGTATCTCTACAATGCAAATGCAATTAATACACATGTAATATTTGCATCATTGTAATATATTACACTTTCAATATACTGGGTCATTTTGACTATTCAAATAAATAAATGCCTCCCTTTTTACAAATTAGAATCTAACTGATTTATTTTGGCCGTACCGGACAACGGGTTCTGGGCACATTGTACATCTTTGACAAAAGGTAAACAAAAGCTAGTCCGGATCCGGTTAGCATGAACAGGTAAGTTCACTTCATGTTCAATACTGTGCTGACATCGTATCATCTCTCGCCACGTGTCAACACAGTATTGGACATGAAGTAAACTTACCATGAATCTATGATCCAGATTTAAAATATCTTAGAACGTGACATCATAATAATGGGATAGAGAGATAATGATAAGAAATGTTCCATTTCATTTGTTAATTATCTACCTTACCTAACATGTTAATTTCTCAAGCTATAAAAACTGTTATAGGGAACTATACGATGCTGTTCTCCTGCAAAACTTTGGCGTCTCATCGTGTGTGTCCGTCTCGTCATGTGCGTCCCTCAAAGCTTTCGCATATTTCAACAGATCAGATTTCTTATCATTTTCTAGGTCGTCTTCATTAATTTGATTTCCTTGGCCTTGGGGATTTTCTGAGCTCCGAACAGACTTTCTGTAGACAGGAGAGGATCCTACTACATCATCACTAGTATTCTTTTGACCACCTTCCGAATCATTTGTATTATCTATTTTTTCAGTCTTCAATTCTTGGAGATACAGAGATTTATGGAGATCCCAAGAAAGTCTGGATGACTCCAAAGAATGTCTGGATGAACTCTCCAGAGAACGTCTTGATGAACTATCCAGAGAATGTCTGGATGATGGACTCTCCAGCGTATGCCTGAACGATGAAGTTCTTGATTTATTGCTCTGCCCATCTGTTCCTGTTGGAACTCCAGAATTAGACCCTGGAGAATCAGTAGAATCTAGTCCTACCACATCTTCTACAGATGCAGCAACTTCCATAGATGAACCCCGGCTGTGATGCTGACCATTTCCTCGTAATAGCTTCATAAGCCTACTAAATATTTTTCTTCTGCTTGATGTGTTGGTTTTGTTAACAGATGAATTATCAACGGGACTATCATCCAACTCACCAGAGTCTGTAATATAGGAAGCCCGGGAAGACGATGAGTGGTCTGAATCAAACTCTGTGCCATTTATTCCCCTTCCACCAAGACCTTCTTTATTTGCATATTCGAGTATTAGCTGCTTGGCTTTCTCCTCCGACTTTGGGCTTAAAGTTTTACTGAGATCCCTAGCAACTGTTTTACCCGGACCAGGCTGATAATTCCTCAGCTCATACCGTAAGCAAGCATTTATCCATCGCAGATACACTAGTTCTTCAACATCAGCACACCGGTCATCTTGGAGTCGCTCAATTTCCTTGGTTAAATCTTCATTCTGTTTTTTCAAACGCTCTCTTTCTTCCTTTAGTGCTTCTGTCTACAACAAAACATACCAAAACTCCAAATTAATTTCAAACATAATAAAGAGGTGAACAAGGAAGATAATGGACCAGGAATTTACTAATTACCTCTTCATCTTCCAGAACAGAAGTTGCAAGGATTTGAGCATAATCCAACCTCCGACCCAAATCAGAGTTTTCTAGCTGCAAATTGTACTTAGACTTCCTCAACTCCTCTACCTCTTCCTCCAACTCCTTTAGCTTTTGAAGCTTCGGTTGATTATTGGCGTTGCTTCCAACAGCAATTTGCTCCTGCTCCTGCAGCTTGGTAACTCTTTGTTGAAGGGCTAAGATCTGTTCCTTGTTCTGTTCAGCTCCAGACCTAAGTTTTCTTTTTAGCAGCTTTATTTTTGCTCTTGCAGCTTCGAGATCCACCACAACTTTTGCGTAATCTGTGACTTGCGCCTCTAATCTCCTATTATCAGCCTGCAAAGACTCAATCTTAAGAGTGAAAAGTTTAGCCTCCATGTTATTTATCTTTAATCGGTTATGGAGCTCCATGACAGCAGTTTCTTGCTCTTTAAGGCCATAATACTCGAGTAATTGGATCTCAAGGGCCCTCTCCCTCTCTTTAAGAATTTTAACCAAGTTCCTCAAGCTCTTTATCTCTTGTTCATGGTCATCCCTTTTGACAACTTTATATCCTGTTGGCAATTCTGAATCTGACTTTAGTGGTTCTACATCTTTCTTGGGAGAACTGCTGGCTTTCGTGGCAGGCAGATCAAATTCCTTTAGAAGCTCGTTAAACTCTGGCAAAAGGTACCCATCTTTATCTCCATTAGATCTACCATTTGGAGAGAGGCCACTAATGGAATTATCTGTAGGGAGACATGAGTTCTCCTGCAAGTGACACAACAAGGCTTTCAAGTCACAATAATCAAGATCTAAGAGGATCATAATCAACTCACTTAGCTAGTCTATGGAAAAAATGATATAATTAGGCTGTATTTTTACCATTCACTGGTCAATTTTGCTACATGGTTCACAACTTCGCATGATTTTTTTCTCAGCAAATTTTCATTTATGATCATTCACTTCACTAATATCTAATATATAGTGCCATGAAAAGGGGGGAAAACAAGGAGTTACCTTAAAAGAACACAGAAACATGAAGGAGTTTCCTTATGAACTTCAGTTCCATAATTTTAAGATTCTGAAGCAACCCATTAATAATTTCATGCCACAACCCACAAACTATTATTAACATGAATTAGTTAAACTAAAACACTGAGGAATGGAGTAATAAATATTCCCAAATGCTTCATTTCAATGCTGAAATTTGATTGGGGAGAAAAGGAACATAGGAGAATTTGTGGCAGGTTGAGGCTGTAGACTGTGGCAACATGCTAAAAATTTTCACTCCCCATCTTTTTGTAATCATGTAAACTAAAGCACTAATAAGTCTCATTCATTATAGTACTGTAACACATGGGACGATTTTGAAGATGATCTTAGAATCCCACATATCATTTAGCTCATCGATAATAGTGGTAATTGGTTAGCAGGTCTAAATTTACATGCTTTGTTGCGGAACCAGCTGTTCACACAAATTTAGCATCAAAAGAATATAAGATCAGCAGTTCAATACCAACAGTGGCTAAATAGCTTACATATTTATGCTAACCTAATTTGAAAAAAGAAAACCAAAAATATACAAGGAGAGAGAAACCAATCAAAGAACTCAAATGAAAATGTTTGGAAAGAAAACGCACATGCCATATATATATATATATATATATATATATATATATATATATATATATATATATATATATATATATATACACGCGCGCGCACACACACACATTCATATATATGGAAAAGAATATTATAATGAAAAAAAAAAAAAACTTCGTAACCAATCAAATAATCTTACATGTTCCTCAGGCGCAATAAAAGTACGCCCATCAACTTCCCCTTCTGACCCAACTTGATTGCCAGAATCTGAATCGAATAATATAATCATCTATTATTAGAAAATTGTTTGCAAAAGGGAATCCCAAAAGGAGAGTGATTGATACAAAGAGTATGATACATTTACATTTAAAAGGCAATAAAAAAATATACCTGAAAGACGGGGTGAAGGTGGAGATTGGGAGGGTCGAATCCGTTTAGTTCTAAGAATGGAATAGAGAATCCCACCAAGCGAGAGAGCTAAAGCCACCCCAAATTTCAGCAGCACGGGCGTTATATCTCTCTTCTCTTTCATTATCACAATAATCAGGAACCTCTAATTATAGGTCCTCTTCTTCATCATCCTCCATCTAATGTTTCAAAACAGGATAAATCAAATGACCCGTGTGAGGAAAACAATTACTGAACAAAACCCTTGAATCAGTTTTTGATTAAATGAGAAAGAAAGGAGGACTTACGGCTGAAGAGGGCCTGCCTATTTGCATTAAACTTGATTGGGATGAATTTGATTCTGAACAATTTGCAATAGTGAGAAACCTTTTTAAAATTAAAAAATAAGTAATAATAAAAATTAAAATATTTCTGTTTGGTTATGTGTTCTAATGGAAACTGGGCATTGAATTTTGTCTTATATCGTCATGTTTAATGCATGTGCATTTTTATAAAGTAGGTTCGGTTAGGTTAGGTTAGGTATGGTTTTGTAGAGAGAGAGTTAATTTGGAAAACAGAATTAGAGGGTCTTACTAACGAATTTTTATCACGAGGTTCAGATCTTTCAAGGATCTTTTTATACATTTTCGACACATATAATGAATTATACATAATTAATACAAATTGTCTCTCACATGTTATGGGTTATTGGTTAAAAAAACAATTATTGTACACGTGTCAAAAATATATAAAAAAATAATTTTTCTAATTGGAAGACTTGAACCTCTTAATAAAAACTCCTAACTAAGATAACTAAGATAATAAAAAGGAGACTTTTGACTTTGACATCACATTTCTGGATTACATGGAGAGAAATTATTTTAATACTAATATATAAATCGATACTAAGAAGAGGAAAAAATTAGGTTGGAAAAACAATGGAGTCCCTACTTAACCGCGCTCTCCCTATTTCTTCCACCCACATCAATCCATCAATATAAATATATAAAAGATTTTATTTAAATTAATTTGATTAGTCATTTTAAGAATAATTTAAACATCAATTTATAATTTTTAAATATAAATTACATAATTATAATAATACATGTTCAAATTCAATAAATATAATTATTTTGATATATATATATACATGAATCTCACAATAAAATAAAAATTATAAAAAATATTAATGTCATATATATATAATTTAAAAGAGGAACCTATAATTGAATTATTTTTGATAAACAAAAAAATTATATAAAAAAGATAACCGGTGTCTCACACGGGTTTCAAACTTATTTTAAAAACGGAATTAAGTCGATTGACGGTCAGCTCAAGTGTTCGATTCAATTCAATTTTTAATTCATATAAATTTGGTATATTTTTGCCTATAACTAACTTAGGGTTATTAAAAATAACTCATAAATTAAAATGAGCATCTAATTTTAAAAGGGAAAAACTATACGTTGGTTGATAATAATTTTATTAAGAATGTTGTTACATATAGTAAAGAACATATTCGTACATTATTATTTAATTTTATTATTTTTAATATCATTTATTTTTTTTAATTTTATATTGATCGTAATCTACCCTCAACATAAATATCATCATTAAATTATGTTCCTTATACAATTTAGGTAATGCATACCATACGAGTACGACCAAAAAAAATTTGAATTTGAATTTTAACCGGAAAAATGGGACTCCAAAATTAGACATTTCCTATTTTTCTTTTTTTTTCGTATTGATTCAAAAATTGGACTCAAAATGGTTGTATGGACATACAACCATTTTTTTGATATATGTCCAAATTATACATAATTTTTTTATGTTTTTTCCTATTTTTTTTAAATTCATATTATAAATATGTTTGGAATCAATACTAATAAAAAAAACAAGAGAAATAGAAAAATGTCCAATTTTTATTCATAGTATAAATTATAGAAAAATGTCCAATTTTTAAATTCATAGTATAAATTATGTTCCTTATACAATTTAGGTAATGCATACCATACGAGTACGACCAAAAAAATTTTGAATTTGATTTTTAACCGGAAAAATGGGACTCCAAAATTAGACATTTCCTATTTTTCTTTTTTTTCGTATTGATTCAAAAATTGGACTCAAAATGGTTGTATGGACATACAACCATTTTTTTGATATATGTTCAAATTACACATATTTTTTTTTATGTTTTTTCCTATTTTTTTTAAATTCATAGTATAAATATGTTTAAAATCAATACTAATAAAAAAAAACAAGAGAAATAGAAAAATGTCCAATTTTCGGTCCCCATAAGCTTACTCTTGCTTGCATTGCCTTCCTTTCTCATATGTAGGACTGTCACAATGAATTGGACAGGTCAACCCAAAGCTTAATTGTTCTGCTTATTAAAAAATCGCTCGAATTTAATTTAAGAGTGAATTGAGTTAAACTTTGACAAAAGTTAATAGAGATTCGGCTTATATAAATCTGATCGAATTATACTGTTAAAAACATATAAATATATAGACCATTTACATTAAATATTACATATTTGCACTCTCAAATTATATAAATATATAGTCTTTAACTAAATTAATTATTACGTTTTCTTTAAATTTATTCATTTTTTATATGTTTTGTCATTTTTATTAATCTAAATAACCTAAAGATGTATTATTACCACAATTAGTTGTTAGTTTTAAGTTCAAACTTCTTATTTTTTGATTATATTTGATCTTATGAATTGTAAAGATTTTAATATCTTTATCAATATGATGTTAAAATGAGCTAATATCGTTTAAATAATGAGTTCTATTAGTTTTTGTTATTTATTTTTAATTTATTATTTTTGATTTTTTTATTTGGACTTATTTAAAAATAGGGCCAAAGTTCGTGATCACACGATATTAACCGAGTTTTAGCAACATACTAGATACAAACCCGCGCGTTGCGGCGCAATTATTTATTTTGTTAATAATAAATTTATATGTGTAAGTAATAAATTAAAATATAATAAGAAGATGGTAGATTGTTGTGCGATGGTCAAATTTTGGTAGCATATGTTACATAGAGGTGGGTAAAAGTTTTGTGCGCAAATACATATTCAAGTATATAATTAATCTGATCAATAAACCTTATGATCATGAGAGACTTTTGTTTCGGAGGTTTAGGGGATTACTTTTTGTGGGTGTAGGGAAAGATTTGAGGGGGGAAGCGTTGGGTTAGGGTTTAGAGAAGTTTATAAATTAAGTGCAATTTTTTTATTTAAATAAGAATTGAATGGTAGACAGGCGATAATTAATTTTATTTGAATTTTTTTTATTACATATTAACTAAAGTCAGTTAATAATTTTAAGAGAAAATAAAAAATAATAATTGGTTTGCATAAGCATAAAATTTATGAAAATACATTAGTAATAAGTTAGGAAACCCCGGTTTAATTTGATTGTTTATTGTATTTGACATAGTACAATATACTCAGTTAACATGCATACTTAGGTAAATTTTGTTGTAATAACTGGCATAAATCACAATATTTTTGTAACAGGCATACTCACATTATTTTTGTCATCTTTTTTCGATAAATGTAAAGTATAAAATAAATGTTTAGTAAAAAATAATAAGAAGTAGATAATTGTTTGTAGCATGAGGTGTTGCGTAATAGTTAGTATGTATTTATAGGGAGAAAATTAGGTTAAATAACGAAGAGTAATTATAATAGCTCAGTAATGATATGATTTTAGGAGATAATAATTAAATTATAATGGATAATATCAGAATAATTGATATTACCAGAACAGTTTAGATTTGTAGTGATTTAGGGGCTTATAAATTCAAAACATTAATTTGACATTTAAAAAGCAGTGATTTCAGGAGATAATAATTAAAATAGTAATGATAATATCAAAACAGTTTATATTTGTAGTGATTTAGGGAATTATAAAATCAAAATATTAATGGATGAGCAAATTACTTATGTAGGACATGTGTTACAATTTGTGAATGACAGATGTCATGCAATGGTGTTATGTATTATAATTTATTGTATTTAATAGATAACAAAGAGTAATGATAATAGCTCAGTAATGATAATATCAGTGGGTGGGGTGGGGGGGGGGGGGGTGGGGTGGGTGGGGTGGGGCAAAGTAGTGATTTTAGGAGATAATAATTCAATTAGAAAGGATAATATCAAAACAGTAGACATTACCAAAACAGTTTAGATTTGTAGTGATTTAGGGGCTTATAAATTCAAAATATTATTTTAAGATTCAAAAAACAGTGATTTCAGGAGATAATAATTATAATAATGATAATATCAGAACAATTTAGATTTGCAGTGATTTAGGGGGATATAAAATAAAAATATTAATGGATGAGCAAATTAATTATGTAGGAAAGGATAATATTAGAACATTTGACATTACCAAAATAATTTAGATTTGTAGTGATTTAGGAGCTTATAAATTCAAAATATTAATTTGAGATTTATAAATTAGTGATTTCAAGAGATATTAATAATTAAAATAGTAATAATAATATTTAGATTTGTAGTGATTTAGGGGATTATAAAATCAAAATATTAATGGATGAGCAAATTAATTATGTAGGACATGTATTACAATTTGTGAATGACATATGTCATGCAATGATGTTATGTATTGTAATTTAGTAAATTTAATAGATTAATAGATAATAGATTAGTGTATATCTTAGATTATCAAAATATTTAAATTAGTGTATATCCACCCCAATTATTTCTAGATAAAATTTTAAAATGCAGTTACACATAAAAAATATATATTGTTTGGTACTTGAAGTGCAACCAGTGATGCATACACCAAATTAGTAATGCAAAAATAATACGGATAGAAGTTATAAAGAATGCAAAATCAAATTATTGGATAATATCAATTTGGAATTGCTGCAATATTGGGATATAATATCAGTTTAGATTTGTATGCGTTACATATTTATGGGATAATGTTACATTTTTTTTTATGTAAGTATAGAACTAAAAAAAAAGTAAAATACACTGATACCTCATGTAGATAATTATAATAACACTTGTCACCCCTCTAGTTTTTCAATTAACAGTCAGTAATAATTTTGTGTTGCAGCCGGGATTATCCATTTTGTTCATTATAAGATAAATAATATTTTTTGTTGTTAAACGCCAAAAACTAAACTATCAACATACTCAATTACTCTAATTAGAACAACCTCATTAAAATATATTGTTTAAAAAAATATATATTATTCATGAATTAAAATTTGATGACATGTAAGCATAAATATGCCACTTTATTTATTTAGTCAACCTTAAAAATTTGTAGGGGTACTGACTAATACTTAAAAATTTAGATGGGGGTTGAGTATTATTATAATTGTCTAAAATGTAAATGTAATTATCATAATTGAAAAACCAATTTATTGAATAATATCAATTTGGAATTGGTGCAATTTTGGGATATAATATTAATTTAGATTTGTTATTCTAACCTTAGCTAATAGATATAATAAAAAAATAGAGAGTAATAATTATAATATAAATATTTCTTTTTCTTGGGTGATTTTATGAGATATTATTTGATATCAGTTCAAAAATCAAATTATTGGATAATATCAAATATTTGTATGTTCGAGTTATCTGCAAAAATGGGATAATAAAAAAAATTCAAAAGTCCAAAGTCCAAACTCAAGCGTTGTGACAGGGGTGTTATTTAGTTTGTTGATTATAAATTTGTATTTATGAAATAACCCTTAGTATGCTTGTTTTTTGTTTGATAATCTGAGACTGTAATATTTTTTTTTTTTTTTTTTTTTTTTTTTTTTTTAAGATGGTATTTTTAAATTAAAATTGATTGATTATAGTACCTATAAATAATTAAATATTAATTATGTAATTGTGTAAGTACAATGTAATTATTATAAGTCTTTCGCACATGAGAAAAATTAATATACATAAAAAATTATAAAAATAAGATAGTACTCAATCAATACAACTAAATTAAAATTATCCCAAAGAATTAAAATAATACGATCATAAAATAAGAGTATCAGTATAGATTTTTAAGGTGATAATGAAGTTAAATATCAGTTTAGATTTTTAGGGTGAGAATAACATGAAAAAAAATTAGAAAATTTTAGACGTGAAAATTATATGTAAATTAAATTCAATAGTTCAATTTATGATTTTTATGTTATAATATTGAGAAATTAAATTAGTTGATAATATTAGAATAGTTTAAATTTTAGATTTTTTTATATTGATAGTTTTTAAAAGTTGGATATAAATTTATATTACACATTATTGTGTGAGCATGTATAATATAAATAATATTATAAATGTATCTGTAATTTGGATTCGTTTTTGGTAATATTTATTTAAGAAATTTTTTATTTTAGTAATTGTTAAAATTTTGGTTAGAAATCTATTGCATAATGTTATGTGAGGGGGGTATGTATAATAGATAATAATAGATAATAGATAATAGATTGGGGAGTATTAATGAGGTATGACAAGTGTTGAATTGTAGGATTGACAGATGTCATGACGTGATCATGTTAACTGCGTTTTAGTATAATTAATAGATTATAAGTTTAAATGGGTTGAACCCGAACCCTAACTAGTCAATATTTGAATGAATTAAGTTTAGACAACCTTAAATCGACTCATTTAACCTAATTTAACAATTTTACGTACAATTCATAAATCAAGAATTTCATCGTTCAACAAACCAACTTTTTTTAAAAATACGTGTTATTTTACAAAAAATACGCTAAACATCCAGACATACGTGTTAATTTGTTACCTTTATGAATGTCGTTTTACGAAATCAAATAAAAATAAATAAATAAAAGCTCCTTTTTCTTTCTTTTGATTATTACTCATCCTGCTTGATAAAATCTGCTCTCTTATCTACTTAGCATGAGATAAAATATTGTAAGAAATAAATAATAAATAATTATTTTATTTTATCCTTAACCTTCTACTTTAGTCGCACTTGTCTGCATTCTTAGTAGGGATGAAGACTGTTAAGGATCCTTGGTACTAACTAGTTAGAAGGCAAGTGTTTGAACTTGGCGGGCTTTTGATTCTTGCACTCATAAACCCTACCCCTTATTCGTGTTTTCTATCGATCAATAATCTTAGTAAGGTCGCTCCTCCTCTCACCGCCTTTATGTGTACGCGGTGAAATGCAAGTTCCAGACATGCGAGCTTTGCGTTTAATCTACGCACAAAAGCACCTTCTCAATTTCCCTCCACGCCTTTCCAGTAACTACGCCCTAAGCCCTAAATCTCCCCGCCAGTTACACTCCACGCCCCAAAAAACCATTCACTCCACTAATTACCTCCATGCCAATGAATCCCCTGGTACTATCGAAGCCCCAATCGGCTGGACCAGTTTAGATTCAAAGAACCCTAAGAACCCTAGTGTCAGTGCCGTTTACAATCCCATCACCGGCAGTCTTGCGACCCAGAGGGAGACTAATGGTTACAATGTTGAGGAGCAGAAAAAACAACAAGAATCCGTTCCAAGTAACGGAGACGATAAAAGTACCCAAGTTTCATCAAGTCAAGATTATTATGAAGATGCTTTGAGCAAGGATAATAGGTCTTATGGGCGTGTTACCAAGCCAAGTTCGCGAGGTGTTTCCCAGAATTGGCGGAGTTTTGGGGGTGTTTCGGGGAGTAAGAAGAAGGGGAAGATAAAGACTAACTGGGTGTGTGAGAATTGCGGATATTCGGATGGGCAGTGGTGGGGATCGTGCCGGTCATGTAATAGTGTTGGAACGATGAAACAGTTTTCTGAAGGTGATTATGATGGAGGAGGGAAGACAACAAGTGGGTTTGAGGTCTCCGAGGACGTGGCGCGGGCGTGGTTGCCACAGCAGTCAGGCGAGGTGGTTCCAATGAGGTTGACGGATGTGAATAGGGGGATTAATCAGATGGAATGGCGAATTCCATTGTAAGTTCATAATGTCTTCCCCCATTCCTATTAGGTTGTTTGTGTTAAGCCTTTACTTGCTATCTATCTATTCATGTCACATTGATGTGACTTGAATGGATAACTATATGTATTACATTCTAACTGTGAAACTTATGCATAAATTGAGCCAATTAACTCAACTTGAATGGACTTATCAAGGGCTGCATATAGAAGTGAGGCTAATCAACTCGAGTGAGATAACCTTTGTGTGGTCAACTGGTGTTTAATAGAATAGTACTTAGATTGGGAAGAAATATTTAAAGGAGCAATCATGGTAATTAAGTTGCTTATCACATGTTAGAAAATCAGTAAATGATCTTTAACATTAAGTGCAGATAAGTTTGCTCGCTAAGGTGGATAAATTGCTAAAATTAGTGAAGGCAACTCATTGAAACATGTGCAATAAGAGCAGAAGTAGACTAAGTTGGTGGCCATTCTGATTATGCATTTAAATCGTTAAAAGGGTTAAAGAATTTAGGAAGTCATATTGCTGTTGACTGTTGTATGATGGTTTATTTATTTATTATTTTATTTATATACTTGTTTAATTGAGCAAGTAAGAATAAAAATTTGCGAATGTTTAATTGTTTAATTAGCTATATTGTTTAAATGTTACAAATAGTTGAATTCTCTTACAAATGAATGTGAGTGTTTTAGGAATGAAATGATTATAAGCAGGCAGGTTTGATCATAGTTTTTCTTTCCTTTTCTTTTTGTTGATTAAGAAAAACAATTGTAAGCAGATTTGTACCATTACATAGAGTTACCCAATGAGTAAAGCTGTTCAAAGCAACTGGTGCTACCTATCGTTATTTTTTGGTATAAATTTAGATTGAAGTTGTATATTGGGTTTCATTTATAGTGTGATTATGGCTTTGATCATGGTTGAGTTATACTTTTACAAGACTTTAGTTGCTATCTGATGCCTGCTACTGTTGTGTTTCGGGGTGCATATGATCTCCTTGGTAGTTGGATTGTCAATGATCATCATATTAAGATCCGCTGATACTAATGTGATATAAGTTTTGATTTAGGTCTGGACTATTTGGAAATGAAGTTGCTAGGGTTCTTGGTGGTGGTCTTGTACCAGGTATAGTTTTTTGTTTCATGGAGTATGGTTTGGTTATTTTTTTTGTCTTGATAACTGGTTGAAGCAGTTGTCTCAGACAGTCAGACTACATACAAAAATTAAACAGCTTGATTGACTGTTAGAGGTATCATTTTCCACAAGTTTATGCCATTTTTTAAAATATTGTATGGTTTAGTATGTATTGGCGTGCTCTTGCGAGTCCATTTTTCTTGTAAGATTCACAGCAGTATGACTTTCAAGTCTGGCTGACTGCATCACCTATTAACCTGACTAAGAAACAGAACGAACTTGATGGTTAAACCTAAAATGATCTGATCAGCACTACCAAGTATCCGTTACAGGAAAATCATACACTTAGTATTATACTAAAAATTATTGCTAAAATGACTTTAAACCCCTAACTTACAGTTCGGTTCCCTATGCAAGCTTTCAAGACTTCCACTTCTTACTTAGGCATTTCTAATGATTCAACTTTATTACTATACTGTTAAAGTGGATTTGCAACAATTTATCATACACAGAAATGTTTTTTCTTGGTTTTGTAGGTTCTTTGGTTTTAGTTGGTGGTGATCCTGGTGTTGGCAAGAGTACGCTTTTACTGCAGGTGTGGGTTTGTTTAAGAATTGATGGATTTTACACAGATTGTATAAAGTGGACATGTATGCGACTTTATTTACTTGCTTTTGCAATTAAAATTTCCTGTATCATGTATCTTGTGGTTATGTTTTTTTCTAGAAACTCCTGTACTGATGCTTGCTTTTGTATTGGAAGATTGCGGCAATAATAGCAGAAGGTCGTGATGTGTGTCAACCAGCTCCAGTTGTTTATATCTCCGGCGAAGAGGTTAGTGTTTTTTTCTAAGACCCGTTTAGAGAACAATTAGGCTTTCTGTTGAAGATACTATGTTCCTTCTGTCTTTATCAAATTTTTTGCTTCATAGTATTTTGTTCACGTAGTCCTTTCTGTTGATCATGCTTTTGTTAGGGAATTTTGGAGTAGTGGCTATCACATAAATTCGGAAAAGGAATATGATGTTTTGCTTTCCTATGTTGTTTCCCGAAGTCTTTGGGTGGTGTTTAAAGATCTCTCAGTTCCATGTTTAGTTTGAATCCTAGAGCAGTTTTAACCTAGGATTTACAGAAGGTGTCATACAAAAACTATGTAGCTCAGGAAATAGCTATTTTAGCAGCTTCATGATATATCCTCTTCATGGCAGAGTGTTGAGCAAATTGGAAACAGGGCAGACCGTATGAGAATAGGGACTGAAGAACTTTTCTTGTATTCCAGTACAGATGTTGAGGTGCTTGCTTCTGAACATGCTCATCTTTCTTGATTATTGATCAGTATGAACTTTCTTTATTCATTATCCTAATGGATTCATGTATAATACATTTTGATTTCAGAAGTTCCGATGTGTGGGTGTTTTTAATAATATTATTTGGACAATTATCAATTAAAAGTAATAACATTTTTGAAGTAATTTTTGCTAGCTCTCATATGACCGGCATTGACTTATGAAGTTCAACTTATTTATATATCTTGTTTTCATTTTGGTGCCTTCTAGGATATTTTGGAAAAAGTTCAGCCTCTCTCTCCTCGGGCTTTAATTGTTGATTCCATTCAGACAGTTTATCTGAGAGGTGTGACTGGAAGTGCTGGGGGTATCTCGCAGGTTAAAAATTTACAATATATAAGCCAATCTCTCCAAGTTGTAATATCAGGTTTTTGCTTAGGGTAAATATAATATCCTAATAGGTAATTAGTGTTTTATCTTTTGGGTTATATTTTGCAATAGGATAATTGGAAAATTTAATCCTAAAAGTAATTTATACTCGCCCCTTGTTTTCACTTTTAGGCTATTCATAAAGGAGAAGTTCTCTCAAGGGCCCCAAAAAATGATAGGAAAAAAATGGGAGGAAATGTCTCTTGTAGAACACGACACATTTTTTACTTCCACTTGTATCCATCTCTTATCTAGTTTGCTGGTCCAAAATTCCGAAACTTATTCTAGGTTACACTATTGAAGAGCATTGTATGTACGTTACTGGTAATGTCGGATTGCATTGAAAAACTTACTTGTCCTGTGATAGGTGAAAGAATGCACGTCCGCTTTGCTGCATTTTTCTAAGAAGACAAACATTCCTGTGCTCTTGGTGAGTACAATATGACAACTGATTTATCATTTGGTTATCGTCAAGGTTGCATACATCTTAATTCAAGTTGAACTTTCTAACTTCAATTATATCCAATTTCTGATGTTAATGCTAATACATAATAATTCATTCTGCAAAATAGCATGATCTGCTCTGTCTGGTGGCGAACGTTTATGTTCACTCTTTCTATTCTCCTTCATCTTTTTTAAGAGTGACTAATTGGTTTTATGAATCTATACATGTAGCATAATGTGTTTGTCTTTACTATTTACTCATCCATCTTTATTTCCTCTATTGGCCGTGCCTATTTGTGAATTGTTGTTTCATGACCCCCAATATTGACTACCTTTTTCTCGAACTAACCCTTTCGTCCTACCTTATAAAAATTCCCCTTTTAATCAGGAACATTGTATTAAGGTACTCCAAAAGCGCCTTCGTTTTCTTGTTTCTCATAAATGTATATATTTCATTTAGTCCACTAGAAGTATTGAAAAACGTAAAGTTGTAAAAGTGGGAAAATTTCTAGGAATTAATTCACCTACAAGTTGGGTCTTTAAACGTTTCATGATCTAGTTATGCATTGCAGAAGGTTCAGTTGCAAGAGATATTTCTTGTTCAAGCATTATTTAGATAAAAACTAAATTATGTTTTCTGTGTATTTCAGATTGGACATGTGAACAAGTCTGGAGATATAGCAGGACCTCGTGTCTTAGAGCATATCGTTGATGTCGTTTTATATCTGGAAGTTTGTATCTTCTTGCATCTCATTCTTTGATAATTATAGTTGCTGATATAAGTTAGTAGTTCTTAATGTTTTAAAATGACATCTTCTTAAGTAGATTCTTGCTTACAGCTAGAGACATGATTTTATCTTATGTGTTGGAGCACATTAATAATGACTTTGTACAACAATTGCTTCACTTTATTATTGTTGCATGAAAACTTAGTTGTTTTTATATTGCATTAATGATATTATAGGAAAAGACTGCACCAACATCAGCTGTAAGACCTCCTTTTTATCAATTTAATTAGTGGTGGTGATGAATTTTGAAAATTGATATTTCTTGGATCTTAGTTAGGTCTTTGGTTAAGAAACTAGGATGAAATTTGTTGATGGAAATCCAAAGGATTTCATCTGCTATTAGAGTAGCCAAAGGTCTCATGTTTGAGTTGAGACTTCTAGGTACGCCAGCCTACTTGCTTGGTATCTTGGCTCGTGTTCTTTCGTCTTTTTTCATATTATGTTCACTGTTTCTTCTTCTCGCTTGCCCCCCAAATTTCAAATATTGTAACTGAGCAAGGAAGATCTTCTTTTTGTCGCTTGCCCCCCCCCCCCCCCCCCAAATTTTGAATATTGCAACTGAGCAAGGAAGGGGGGATCAATGGTAATTTGGTTTATACTTCTAACAAATCACCAAGTGCTAGTCCAACTTATGTGCGATACTGCGAGGGGTAGACTTAGTGAGTAAAGACCTAACCACTTGTTTGTATTTGCAATACTACTACCATGATACTTGTGGTGTCTTTTTGTGGGTGGTACATAAGTGTCCTTTTAAATGTTTCGCTAACATTGCTCACACATTTATTGGAGAACAAACTATAGTTCCGCACACACACGCACGCACACGCATGCACTCGTACGTACACACACACACATTTATTGGGATAAACACCATAGAGTACTATTCACCCAACATGACATGAGATGGATATGCATATCCTATCTGACAAATAGTTTTGTTTTGAATTTTTTCGATTTCTAAGTGCGACCGATTTTTAACATCTTTTTCCTTCTCGTAACTTCTTTATGAATATTTTATTTCTTCTAGTTGCTTTTGAGATTATAGAATCATTTTATAAACCTTAATAGTAAGAAACATCTTTTTCCTTCACTTAACTTCTTTACGAATTTGTTATTTCTCTTTTTAGATGCTAGAATCATTTTGTAAACCTTAATAATAAGAAGATGAGGATGGTCCATCTCTTAGTCTTACTCTTCTGTATGAATACGTTCTCTTATACAGTCACAAACTCACATTCTTCTGTAGCTATCTTTGACCCTTAATTGAAATAGTAAATCAAAAGGGTGCAAGTTTCTTCCGTTTGTTTTAAATCTGCAGCTCTAGTTTATTCTTGCCACATGTAGAGTATGAATTAAGAGACATTGCGATCTAATCTATTAATAAATATGGGTAAACTGTTAAGTTAGTGGGGCAATTTTTTTTGCTAACTACTGGGGTAAAATTTTGCACATTCTCTTCGGTTGTTTTAGCAACAGTTCTGGTTTCATTTTTTAATTAAGTGTGGCACTGTTTGTTACTTGTTGAAAGTGAGAGTCTAAGAGTGTTCATATAATAGAACAAATAAGTATAAGGAATAGAAATAATTCCATTATCTAATATTACTCTCTAATTCATTTTTGTATTTACATAGCATTACATTGGTTTATATAGGAAATAGGATAGCACACAATATAGGAAAACATGGAGAGGATAACATGGGGAGGAAAACATGGAAACATGTTTTCCCACCTAACATATTCTAACACTCCCCCTCAAATGCAACTTTACGTAGAAGGGACAAACTAAAGTGCATTTGACAAAAATATGAAGAAAAAATTGCAACAACATAAAGGAGCCATCATGACTAGCAAGCAACTGAAGAACATGAGGAAAGCGCCATGGAAAGTGAGCTGGAATCACCAAGAAGCAGCCAACGCCGAGAACCAATGTTGCTCCCATGTGAGACCCAAGTTGCACAAGCCAACAAAGAACAAACCGGAGCGAAAAACTATACGGCTGCAAATGAGCATGACGTAGCATGAACTACCCCTCATGCAACCTAGACCAAATCATATCTCATACCTCATATCTCATATATCTCCCCCTCAAATGCAGCTTTATATAAAAAGGACAAAATAAAGTGCATTTGAAAAAAAAGGACAAAAAGAAGAAAGAAAAAAAATCAGAAAGATGCAAACAACATAGTTGCAGATTCTAACCAATTAAGACCCGGGACCATGTTGGAAAAGACATCAACAATGGATACCATGTTGGAAGAGACATCAACAATGGGTAACATATGGGAAGAAAGCATAGCAAATATGGTGCATCAAAGAAGAAAGCTGGAAAACAGCCAAGGACCAGCAAGAAAACCAACATGGGGAGATACTGGACACTCGAGAAGCGGCTGAAAATCAATGGATCACCGCCGGAAAAAGGTCGCCGGAAAAAGTCGCCGGAAAAGTAGCCGGAAAAGTCGACCACTGCAGATGGAAGGAGGAGAGAGAAAAGGCACGCTGGAAAAACTTGCCGGAAAAAGTCGTCGGAAAAGTCGCCGGAAAAGTCGTCGGAAAAAGTCGCCGGAAAAAGTCGCCGGAAATTCTGATAAAGGATCAAGCTCTGATACCATGTTGAAAGAGAGATTCTAAGAGTGTTCATGTAATAGAACAAATAAGTATAAGGAATAGAAATAATTCCATTATCTAATATTACTCTCTAATTCATTTTTGTATTTACATAGCATTACATTGGTTTATATAGGAAATAGGATAGCACACAATATAGGAAAACATGGAGAGGATAACATGGGGAGGAAATAATTCCATTATCAGATTTGATATGCATATTGTACTTGAAATTTTTGCTTGAGAAATATGCTACTTATTTCTTTTCTTATATGTATGTGTGTGTGTGTATCTGTGGCATTTGCATGGGAAAAACATTTGTCTCAATGTTTACTTAATTATATATGACAACTACAGGGGGAAAAACATTCATCTCATCGCTTACTTCGATCCGTAAAGAATCGTTTTGGATCCACTGATGAGGTATTCCATGGTATTAAATGTAGTCTCTCTTGGACTTTTACTGATCAAATAAAATATTATTGCGTATTTGCCTGAACATACCAAGTGCAATGAGTTGTTTCTTTATAGTTTGCCAATGAACTCGTATTTGGTATACTACTTGTCATTGTTGATGCATAAGTATATTATGGTTATATACTTGTCATTGATAAACCTTTTTGCATTGCCAATTCTTATAAAAGTAAACTTTTAGGGGGTGTGCCTGAAAATATGTAATATGCCCTAACAGTTCCCCCTTACATGTGGCCCTCATTTGCATGTGGAAACACAACGCATGATGCATCAGTACACATACCAAACAGAGTGCAGTGACACTAATAACATAACCAGGGAACCAAATGCTAATAGTAACGCTTGAACCAAGACTTTGCAAAACGAACCAACTGTTAATTGGAACACTTGAAAAAAGACACGGGGGAATATCTGATACCATTTCAAGTTTCGAGTTTGTTTTGAAAGATTAAAGGCTAGAGAATGACTTGGCAATGTATATCATTTTTCTATCATCAAATTTATTGTCTTTAATTCTGGCAAATATTCACCTATACTGGGAATGCATCCCTTTTGATGTCCTTGTTTTTTTCTCTCTATATTTATTTACTTATCAGTAAAAGTCTGGGAAATATCCTCTATTGATCTTTTTAATCTCTTTCTATCAGCTTGGAGTTTTTGAAATGTCTCAGTCGGGATTGCAAGCTGTTTCAAACCCTAGTGAGATATTCTTAAGTGAGCAGCACACAGATTCGGAGTTTTTAGCAGGACTAGCTGTTGCTGTCATTATGGATGGTTCTCGATCTTTTGTTATAGAAATTCAGGTATTTCATTGGTTACTTTCTTTGCTTCTTTTATTTTTTAAGTTTCAATGCATAATGAAGTTTTACTTTTGAAGCCAGTTTTTTGGGGTAATGTTATTTGGACTAGACTGTAAATTATCTGAGCAATTTGTGAGCCTGCCTCGGCTTGTGTTCGCTAACTCGAAAAACTTGAACAGTCCCCTTTGCCGGTTTAAATAAACAAGACAAGCTCAAGCTGTGTCATGTCAGATTAATCCCGGCTCGGCTAATTTAAACATTAGTTGAGCTCAAGCTCGGCTTAGCTTGGTTACAGCTATAATTTTTACTAACACATACAGTTACCACTTAATTTGTAGACACATAAGTCTCTCTCTCTCTCTCTCTCTGTGCGCGCGCGCAAATTACCAAACAATGAATTATCGAAAAATTTGTTGGTAAGGATGATTAATTTCCACACTACAATTGCTTCTTGGTGTCTGTATAAACGCGCCTTGCAACATAGATTTTGTAAACGTAATCATTGACCATTCAAAAACTTATCATCTCCCTCTTGACCACGTAAGAGTAAAGAAACACTAATAACTTCAATTAGTAAGTGAAGATCTATATTCGTCCATCAAAATTTTTACTTTGAAGGAAGCATATGAAACCACTCTTTTCTTGATGACACACAAATTAAACTTGAAATGTCACCTCAATTTTTCCTAATTATAAATCAGATCCTAGCCATGTAGGCATGTAAAAAGGATTTCATGACGATTTTAATTGCTGTTTGACCTATGTTAAAAGCGATCTTATCATCTGATAAGAGACCAAGCAACCTTTTCGTTTCTGAGCAACAAAAGTGTGCATTGCTCATTATGTTTTTGATAGATGAAAATAATGTCGGAGTGACATGCAGTCTTTCTGTGTAGGCATTATGTATAGCTGGGTCATCAGTTTTAAGGCAAGTCAATGGGATTCAAGCAAGCAGAGCAGACATGATAATTTCAGTAAGTAATTGTTAACTTCTATCTTAACACATGGTCACTTGGACACTTGTTTGATTACTATTTTTATTGGGATATTATTGGTTAGAAACTTAGAAGTTTCTAGTTTTAAACCACATAGTGAAGATAGGTCTGAAAAATCAGTTGTACCCAGAATTATTAAGGTCTGATCGTCAGGACATAGAATGTGACACAGAAAGACCAAAAACTGTGCACTTCACTTGAAACATGCCATCATTTACTGTAGGACCAGTTTAGTAGGACATTAAATTTTCATTGATAATATAGTTGTTGCTTCTAGAGGTTTTGAGCTCCCAAATCCTAGATTTTGGCCCTGTTATTGAAGCTGAATAGCTGATTATTATTAGCCACAAATCTTTGGCTACTACAAGGATTTTTTATCACAAAGAATAAATCAAATTGAAAGTTATGTTTCATTATTGTAGTGTAATTTAGTGAATCATAGTTCTCGTGTTTGTTTGATAGAGTCAGATCAATTTGCACACTTCTGAGTTTAAATATATTATTAGAAGCAATTCACTCTAATTTTCAGTTCTTTACGGAAGATTTTAATTAGCTTGGATATTTAGTTTTTGTTTGGATGTCCGCAGTTTGTCCATTGAAGAAATTGTGGGATATTTGATGGATTTATATTTATCTTAGATTCATGGTTGAATAAATGTTCTGCACCAGGTAGTATTAGTTATATGTCTGGTTTCAGTTTACTTGTTGCTTTACATGATACACATTTTAAAATAAAATAAAATAAAAGAGTGTATTGTTTTGTATTTATATTGTTAGTTGACATTCATTTCCGCCTTTTTAAATGGTGTGTTGAATGATTCATTGTGGTGTTATCGTACTTGCAGACTTCCGGTTGAAGTTCAATGCTGGAATATTATTGGATACACATGTTGTAGTAGAAAACTCTTCAATTGAACTCACCTTTATATCTCTTAACTTGTAGGTTCTTATGAAGCAAGCTGGTCTAAAGCTCCAAGAAAATGTAATGTGATGTTTCCTTGATATTCATCTTTTCTATTTCTTTTGTATTATATTGTCCAGGTGTTTCTAAAGGTTTCTATATCATTATCTTCTTCAATTTCATAGAAATTAGGTTTCCTGGAAGAGAGAATAAAATTGTAGAAGTCATGCCAAGATTACCCTATCAACATGAGTATAGAATTGTGTGGACATGCATGATGAGTACCTACAGACTTGTGGTACTACTCAAAATACAAATTACAAAGTGAGTCTAAAAAACATGAGCACTGAGTAGTATCTGCATATGATAAGTGTGTGAGGGAATCGTACCTTGGGAAGATAGGGTTTGTATGAGGAGGAGAGAAATCAATGGAGGAAATGGGAACAGGTTGAAGTAGGAGAAGGGAGAAAAATAGGCAAGCATCACCTAGGCAGTGGGGCACACTGTCTAGAGAGCCTTCGGAGAATGAGTGATCTAAAGTCCCTTCTCAAGTCATGAGAGTGGTATTTACTATAAAGGGGCAGTCCCCATTTGACTGGTCACATGACTAACTCATGAGATCTCATTCCCTGTGTCATGTGGGGCCTCCTACTGTGAAACCTGAATCATCCCATCTTTCTAGCCACCAAACCAATATCCTTAACCAAATCCCATTTGAAGGGGCCTCCCCAAGCCTTCTGCCAAAGAACTTGGGGAGGAAACTTCAGTCTCGAGTCTTTATTCTAGATGGTCAAACTTCACGAACACAAACTTTATTCGAAGAGTGTATAAGATAGCAAGTATTTGGATGCTTGTTTAGCTGATACATGTCATCCTTTCACATGTTAACTATTTGACCAAGTTAAACAGGATGACTGTTAATTCTTTGACCCAATATTTTTCTTTTGTTTTTATATATATTTCAATTGTTTTCTTCCCTTTTACTTTTGTAGGGTGTCTTTTTAAATGTTGTAAGTGGATTGACTCTGACCGAAACTGCTGGGGATCTGGCAGTAGCAGCCGCAATTTGTAGCAGGTATGCCATGTATTCAGTAATTGAGATCAAGCAACCTTTTCTTTAACTTGTTAGAGTGTTATATGTATCTGAAATATGCATCCACATATTACTGTTTCTTTGCCATTTTATTGCATTATTATGTATTGACCACACCTGAGATATATGTATATATTATATTATTGTGGATATTCCCCCCCAGTTGCAAAACCTCATCCTACCTTAAGTCAGTATGTTCCAACTCAAATTTGATATACATAGAATACTCTGAGAGTAGTATGCTAGAAGTTGACACACATTCTTATTTTTGTGATGCGGAATTGCAAGGGCTACAGATCTATCTTTAAGAGCATAAATATTATCATTAAGAGCTTGTTAAAATAACAATATAAATATAACTTGTACCTAGGAGCAAGACATGGCTAGGGTTTAGCTGTCTGTAAGAAATATGGTTTTTTGGAACTACTATATCTTTTCTTAACATTAGACTTCTTTGTAAACAAGATACTATGCATATCCCATTGTAGTTATGATTCTCTTGTCTGTAGTTAAGTTTTTTAAGCTTGGCGTTGGTTGAGTTGACTAGGCCATCAATCAACACCCACTCAAGGCCGGGGTGGGATTTTATAAACCCAATGCCAAGCCTGTAAAGCATCAGATGAAGCCCATAAATTGTGTTGGCTCAAATTGAACTGCCGAATTTGCGTCATTAGTTATTGCAATCATTTCTTTAACTGCTTTGTCTTCCATCTTTTAAACTTCATTGCATCATTAGTCACCATATGTTTTCTGTTCATAATTGGAATAGTGTGTTTACTGTGGTCTCTAGTTTCTTGGAATTTCCTATCCCCGCCGGTGTGGCATTCATTGCAGAAATTGGCCTTGGTGGTGAACTTCGCATGGTATGTATATCTTTCCGCATTGCCTATAGATAATTAGGATTTCACTAAGAAAGCAAACTCTTTCCTGAAAAACTATCTAGTTGCGCCATCAAATATTTCTAGGTTAGAATACTATTTTTAAGTTGGAATAACATTTTGGCCAATTTTCACTAAATAAACCATCCAAGCCTTAAAAGCCGAGTAAATGTGGGCTTGTGGCATAAATTTGTATCCGATTTTCTCATTTCAGGCCATTTATTTGCTAATAATCCTTTTTGAGAATACAAGTATTAAGCATTTGAGTTTTCTTTGTATGCTCCCATATATTGTCAAATAAAAATGTATTCTGTCCCTTTGGTGCATTTTAAATTTTTAATACACTTTATTTGACTAAGTAAAAAATATATAATTTATTAATTTATAACATATAACAAAGTCTTTGTTTTTCCCTAGCAAATATTCAGAAAAGTAGGTGTGACATTATTCCACGCACAGCTCAATTGAATGGTAGCATCTAGCATAAACACTCACTGAAAATTGTCCATTATCTATAATGCTAGGGATGTTTCTCAGTTTACTCATCGAGAATGGGTTACTAATTATGTCATACTATTTTTCAATGTAACAAACTTGCAGTGCTCTTAGCCAGTGATTAATATGTTAGCTCTGCTTCTTAGAGTGTATGCAGTGAAACCTTTTTCATTGTCTGCCATATTAACTTTTTTGTGGTACACAATTGTAGTTACCACGAATGGAGAAGAGGGTAAACACAGTTGCAAAGCTGGGATATAGAATGTGTATTGTTCCCAAATCAGCTGAGAAATCTCTTTCAACCCTAGATCTGGCGGATATGAAAATTTTGGGCTGCCGGAATCTGAAGGAGGTGATCAACACTGTGTTTAGATCGGGATAAGTGATATAAGTGAAGTTCCAGATGTCTGATCTCCAATTTGTACATATTAGCATGATTTTTTTTATTATTATACTTTTTTTTTCATTTCTTTTTTGGAATCTGTTGAAGTCAATGAGTTAAATTATTGGTGTTCCTGAAGACCCTAAGGAGTGTTGCAGAATTTTTATGACTGCTTATTCAGATTCTGAATTAAATTTGTTAAACTGTCAGACCACAACTTCGTCTTTGTAGAGGCCATGGAATTGGAAGGTCACAAAGACACAATGGGCCTGTTTTTTTTGTTTTTTAACGAGCTTATTCTATTTTAATTTGATTCTACATTCTAATTTTAGGGTCCTATAGGGAACTCGGAGAACTGACCATGAGAAGAATCAGGAGGGGCCTTCATTTTAAATTTATGACCTTGGAACTTTACCACTAGGCTGATAACTTATGGTCTAGCGATGAGCCTAGTTGACCCTTTTTAAGTCCCTTATTATTGTTTTATTTTAACCAGTAAGTACTCCAATTTTTGGCTACTTGTTTCAACTTTTATTTTTCTAGATAAAAATAAACAAAAATGACCACTAAGCAACACTCTAGTTCAAGCAGTGTTTGGACTCTTATAACCTCATTAAGTATTTTGCTAATAGCAAGAGGAATTGCAAATTTTGCTATATATTCCAGTATGAAAATAATTCTTACAAATCTTTTCAACTGATATATATATATATATATAAAAATTGAACAGACCCACCTAACATATATAATTGACCAGACTTACCTAATTCCACCCAACAATTAAAGCTTTAGTAGATTCGTTATTATTTGCGGGGATAGCTCAGTTGGGAGAGCGTCAGACTGAAGATCTGAAGGTCACGTGTTCGATCCACGTTCACCGCATTATTATTCAAATTTTTTTTTTGGTTCCTCAAATTTTTGAGTCAAAACATTCTTTTGAGTATTAAGATACATGCGAACGGCCTAGGTAAGGCATACTTTGAAGTCAAAAACTTTCCGCACTCGCAGTCAAGAAGCTGACGATGAGGCACTGCCGCCACCTCCTCCTACGCCGTGGCTACGCCACCAAATACAGCGGCAGAGTAGTTAAGGAAACCCCCAACGGCCGCTTATTCGCGGTGGAAGTGGACTCCCCAACTTTCCAAACCGACGTCCGAGGCTACCCTCTTCCTCGGCGCGATCTAATCTGCAAAGCTACAAAAATCCTCCAATCAAATTCACCCACCTCCGACCCCTTCCTCGACCTCGCAGACTACCTCCAATCCCTAACCCTAACCCTGACTCCCTCTGAAGCTTCCGAAATCCTCAAATCCCTCAACTCCCCAACCCTCGCCCTTCAGTTTTTTCATTTTTGTCCCTTGTCAATCCCTAAATTCCGCCACGACATCTTCACCTACAATCGTATCCTCCTCATTCTCTCCAATTCAAAATCTCCTGACCGCTTTGATTCCGTCCGCCAGATCCTGGACGAAATGGAGAAAGCCGGCGTGCATGGTAGCATTTCCACCGTCAATATCTTGATCGGAATGTTTGATGGGTCCGGGGAATTGGAGATGTGTTTGGGATTGATGAAAAAATGGGATTTAAGGATGAATTGTTACACTTACAAGTGCCTCCTTCAGGCTTATCTGCGGTCCAATAATTCCGATAAAGCATTACAAGTTTACGGGGAAATGAGGAGGCGTGGTTATATATTGGATATATTTGCCTATAATATGTTACTTGATTCTCTTGCCAAAGATGAAAAGGTTTCATTTTTATGCCCCTTGCATTTCGAAACACTCATTTCTGATTTAGTATGTAATTGTAATAAACACATGCTTAGTTAAATTTTCGGCAAAGATTACCGTAGATTCCTTTTGTTCACCTTGATATACTCCCTCTGTTCCACAAAGAGTTCCATTGCTGGTTTTTTTTGTTCCACAAAACATATTCCTCTTTTAAAGTGATAGTAACACAATATCCTCAAGGTTGCCATCATAATTTCATTGTCATATTTTTATCATTGTTTCTTAAGGGTAAATATGGACAAAATGGATGGTAATACTTTTAAGCGTCTCTTTGGTTGTAAGCTTTTAGAACCTGTAGTATTAAAAAATGGTTTACTAGTTTACTCTTTACTTGACCCTTGAAGAACATGGTTTTAATTGTAGTATAGGAATGGTCGCAATCAAAAACATATAGTTGGCAAATAATTTGACTGCCAATTGCACTATGCAAGATAATTAAAAGTCATATTGCTAAACTTTACAAATTTACAGTGCATAAATAAAAATGAAAGCTCTAACAACAACCAAGCCCCCCCCCCCCTATTTTTTTTTCTTTCTCTTTTTGCTTATAACTAAGAACAACTCCAACAGATCCTGATAATCTGACCTGCAGCTTATTGCTAGGTTGAGCAGGCTTGCAAGGTTTTTGAAGATATGAAACGGAAGCACTGTGAGGCTGATGAGTATACATATACAATTCTGATTAGAATGACCGGAAGATTGGGACAGCCTGAGAAAGCACTAGCACTCTTTCAGGAAATGCTATCGAAGGGCTGTTCTCCAAATTTATTTGCTTACAATACTATGATCCAGGTGCTTGCTAAGAGCCGGATGGTTGACAAGACAATCTTTCTCTTCTCTAAAATGATGGAAAATGATTGCCGACCCAATGAATTCACTTACAGTGTAATTCTGAATGTTCTGGCTTCAGAAGGGCAGCTTGGTAGACTTGATGAGGTTGTGGAAATGTCAAAAAAATACATGAATAAGTCACAATATGCATATCTTGTGAGGATGCTGAGTAAGTTGGGCCATGCGAGTGAGGCTCACCGGCTGTTCTGCAATATGTGGAACTTACATGATTACGGAGATAGGGATGCATATTTGTCCATGTTGGAGAGTTTATGCAATGCAAAGAAGATTACAGAGGCTTTAGAATTGCTGAGTAAGATACCTGAAAAGGGATTGAGTACTGATACTTTTATGTATAATACAGTGTTCTCTGCTCTTGGTAAATCAAAGCAGGTATCCCATCTTCATGATCTTTATGAAAAAATGAAACAGGATGGTCCTTCTCCAGACATATTTACTTACAACATCTTGATATCCAGCTTTGGTAGAGCAGGAAAAGTTGATGAGGCAATTAAAATTTTTGAAGAACTCGAGAACAGTGACTGTCAGCCTGATGTCATCTCTTACAACTCTTTAATCAATTGCCTAGGGAAGAATGGTGATCTTGATGAAGCTCACATGAGGTTCAGAGAGATGGAAGAGAAGGGTTTCAGTCCTGATGTAGTTACGTATAGCACGCTAATAGAGTGCTTTGGCAAGTCAGATAAAGTTGAGATGGCTTGTAGATTGTTTGACGAGATGCTTGCTGAAGGCTGTTGCCCTAATATTGTGACATACAATATCTTATTAGACTGTCTTGAGAAGTGTGGGAGGACTGCTGAGGCAGTGGATCTGTATGCAAAACTTAAACAGCAAGGGTTAACTCCAGATTCAATCACATATACTGTTCTTGAAAGGTTGCAAAGTGGTTCACATAGGACAGTTAGAATTCGGAGGCAGGATCCAATTACAGGTTGGGTAGTCAGTCCTTTGAGGTGACAAACATTGTCGCTATTAACTGCCACAGTCCTAAATTGCCCGAGTATTTATTCTTAGGTTTCTACGTTGTAGCCAAGCAAGTGAACAAGTTTCTCCAATAGATCATAACCGATCTGGAATGAAATTTTCTATGAATACTTTTTATAGTGTATCTTCTGATCATATCTTTCTTGGTGATCGTGACATGACTAAAAAGGTTTGAGCTGTTATAAAAATATGGGGATTCAATTTGAATGTACACCTTCTGGTCCAGTTCGTCTGTGTGGAAAAGTGCAACATGTTAAAGCCACCTGAAATCTGGACTCTGCTTCATTTCTTGTACAAAATAACCAAATGTATATTTCGTAGGAATGTATATTCCAATGATCCGAAATTTTCTACTCAAGGTATTGGTACAAGTGGGTTTCATACTTCTTTTTTGTTACTTTATCTTGTAATGAAGAAGATAGAGAGTGCCAATTTATTCTCATGTGCACTAAAATGCTGTTGTATTCGTTATTGAATAGTGAAAAGGATCCAGAACGGTCAATTTCTTTCTTCACAAGAGTATCACTCGCTACCAATGCATTTGATCCGGGAGCTTGAATTGAAGTTACATGCACATATGCATTTATTGGCAGAGTGGGTGAACCATTTGAAGGATTACAAAACTTTTCTCCCTGATGCTGTTAAAGTTCAATAGCATGAACTTGTTTGTCAGGTAAGTTTAGCAAATACCTCAAGTCCTTAGCGTCGGGATAAGCAGAAGTTTTTCGTTTTCTGAACAATTAAGGACTCGGTGTTGTATGCAGTTACTTCTCTCTCTCTCTCTCTCTCTATGATAGTGGTGTCCCCCGTTGATATTTTATTAGGGTACACCGTATACTCAAATTTGAACCATTTACATAATTATCAGCACCTGTAGACTGTACCATTCATTTTATATTTGTTTTTGTAGTAGCCTATTGTACTTTATATTATTGTTACAGTAGTGGCATCGCTGCCATGTAACCTTGTTTGTTCTACAAGAAATGTTTTTGTGGGAATAACTTGACAATCACTGCAGCAGTCAATTTCATGCTTTTAGTTGTCTGTGTATATAGTAATGCTATACATAGTCTGAATTTTTGAACATGCTGCTTTCATCAACTTTATTATGGTAAAAAGAAATAAGGGCAAAGGTGCAAAAATACCCCTGTGGTTTACCCCGAAATCCCACTTCCACCTTGAACTTTATTTTTTTCCAAAAGTACCCTTGACGTTATAAATTTCAGGTCAACTCTGCCCCTCCCGTTAACGGAGGGGCCACCTAGACTAACGTGGCTGACGAGGCTGGACAAAATTTGGTGACAAGGCATTCTTCTCAGATCTATATTCTCTCTCTAAAGCTTTCTCTCTAAACCCAAATCCATTTTCTCTATCTAAAGTTCTCTCTATAAACTCATTCTTCTTAAATCTATTTTTCTCTCTAAACCCATTCTCTAAAACTTCTGGAACTAATGATTTGTTGAAGATTTATTGAACTATTGATATTGACCGGTGATGTTGTCCAAAATTTTCCTTCCAGATCCCCAATTTGCATGTGCTCTGATGTTAGCTTTTTTTTTTCTCTTGTAATTTTTTTTGGTTTTCTTCTCACTTGTGATGATGCAACCTCGGCAAATGCATTTTCCGATGGTGATGATTGGCTGGAGATATGTGAGGATGACTCGAAATGAGAAGGAGTTTTGGGTGGAGGTCGATTTTTCATGATACCGATTTAGGTTGATTTCTTCCCATGATTTTGGTTTAAATTGATCTGATCTTGTCTTGGCTTTGAAATCTTAGGTTGTGTTTCAATAATCAGATCTTTGTTTCATGAACGATCTTTGTTCAGATCTATGGATGATGAAATTGTAGATTTTTTTTTTATTTAAATTATAAAATATGTTATTACGTTTTTGCCCTTTTAAAGCCATGTGGTTGTTGGGCTTGAGTCCAGGTGTCAACTTCGTCAGCAAAATATGTCCACGTGTCAGCCACGTTAGTCTAGGTGGCCCCTCCGTTAACGGGAGGGGCAGAGTTGACCTGAAATTTATAACGTCAAGGGTACTTTTGGAAAAAAATAAAGTTCAAGGTGGAAGTGGGATTTCGGGGTAAACCACAGGGGTATTTTTGCACCTTTGCCCAAAGAAATAATTATCTGAAACTTGGAGCAAGGACGTTGATTTGGAACTACTCATTCTTGTGATTGATCCGTAGAAACCTAAAAATTAAACACCTTGCACATGTTTGATTTTTGCTATCTCATGCTGCTGCCAATCAGGTTCTTTCTATTATCTGAGGATTCATTGACCCTCAACTTGAATACATATGGTTCTTTTGATTAGTGACAGAAAACCTGCAAGTCTTGGGTCTCCCTTCATTTTCTGATTAGTTTTAAAAAGAAGTTTAACAAGATTGAATGTGTTTGTAATTGCATCATATGAGCTTTTAAGAAATGCAATGCCAAGTGTTTCATATTCTTAATAGAAACAACTTGTATGTGTTCAAATCCCCAAAGGTCGGAGAAATGAGTGAGGATATTGGAGAATTAAAACTCTAAGGGGCCTGTTTGTGGGAAGGGATGTGAAAGGAAATTTCTTCACAACTTTACCTCATCCATTCTCTTACCCCAAAAAAATAAATTTAAGGGTAATGCTAAGATTTTGTGCCTGCAATGAATCTTAAACCCATGTCAATGTTACTTAGGTTCTCCAATATCATGGTGTGGGTGCTTAGCCATTGATTACATGTATACCCATTAAAATGAAATGAAGAGATGTGTCTTTATGACTCCCAATATATTATATATTTAGAAATAAAACTCACAAATAGTCCCCAAACAGGACTCGGGTATCTAATTCCTGCAAGAGTGATATTTGTAAATTGACCATAGAAGAAGATACAAAAGAAATGGGTCAATGAGTGGGTGGCAGAACGAAGAGCACCTGCAGTGCCAGCGGTTGTGAAGCCAGCTGTACAAAATAATATTGTTGGGAATGGGCCGGGGTATGATAAGATTGTGTTTATTACAGGAACAACATCAAATTTGGAGAAACAAAGAACTTACGACTTAAAGAGAGCTGGGTACCCGTACCATACTTGGGAGATTATGAGAAGCTAATCTTCAAGTACGTGCCGCAAGTATTATTTTGTTAAACATTAATTAATTAATTACTAGTTGTCTCAAATAATGGATAAATCTATAGAAACTTCAGTTTTCCCACAACTTTCCCGACATGCACTACACGACGTCGTTTTGATAAAAAAAAAAAATTGTATTCTTTGTTAAACCAAAGCAGCAGCAGGACCCTAATGCAGCAAAAGCCCCCTTTCAAATTGTCGCCGCAACGAAGACGACTTCACGAACCAGATAACTATATTCTTATATATACATATATCAAAACCCCATTATCTATATTCATATATATACATATATACCTTCACCAACGAGGTAACCAAATCAGCAGGAGGAGGAGCAAAAGCCCCCTTTCAAAACTCCCAAAACTCGTATTTCTCTCGTATGAACCAATCGCATTGGTACGTGTCCCCTTACTTCCAAGTAGTACACATCTTGAAGAAGGCAAAGTTTCAATTTTGTAATTGTTTGGGAGACCAGTTGCTTACAAACAATAACGACTTTAAATCTCCTCCTCCGGAAAATAGGAGCACCGGTAAGATGTTAACTTTTTCAGTCGATTTTGATTTTGCGTTAAAGGCCATTTAACTGTTCGACATAATGCTCAAGTGATTTTTTTTTTCTTAATTAAAAGCTTAGTTTGGTTAAGATTCTTGGAAACTAGAGAAATAGAGTTAATCCAGATCAAGTAAAGGCATGTACGTGAGAATTAAATTCGTTTTATTAGGGAGAGAAAGAATGGGAAATACAGTAGTTCCCCCCCTTTCTGGCATTTTGCACGGCCTCTAGTTTGAGAAAGTAAAGAGAGTATCGACTTATTAGTGGGTTCTGAATTTCGAATACCACTATAGTGAGGACATTGTCATCTTAACTAGTTTGTAATCTACTACCCATATTCATATATATATATATATATATATCAATTTGGTTATTACTTATATTGTAATTTTTACAATAAAATATGAAGTGCAATTGAAACAATCACTTATTGGAACGAAGTATTGAAACTGTTTGGTGATTACTTATTTGTGTATTCAGATAAATTAGTATATTTTGATATATTCATATAACGAAGTATGTCTTGGTGTGTTGCTAAAATTTCCACTGTTGCCAAAGTTTTTTCTTAGCATAACAGGTTTATGGAGTATTTAATATTATTAGTTTTGCAGAAGAGACTGCCAAAGAGGGGCATGCTTTCAAATGCAAATGCTTGATTTATAGGAACTTTTGAAACTGCACATACTTTCTGGACGTGATCTTTGGTTGAATATGCATTGTTCTCTCAATCCCCAAATTATACAACAGAACTGATGCAACTCATCTGTCATAAACATTTGGTACAAGGTTCATCAAGGGTGTATAGCTGTTGTTTACAAAGTGCAAGTAATACTACTATTTGGTCGACCTGACTCATTTTGTTGTTGAAGCTACACACAAAAAATGTAAAATATTGTCTTATTTGTAGTTGTTTGAGCTATTAAGCTATTGTATCATCGTTTTGTTAATTACTCGGGGTATGTCCCTTGTAAACATGTAAATCATGATTATAATGTTTATGAAATGAATTTCAATTATTGTGTTCATCAAATTAGGTAATTCGGTTCTACTACAATGTGTAGTATATTGCCAATGCGTTCACCTAGATATCAACATGATGTTTCAAACTTCTAAAACCCCAGTTTCAACAGAACCAACAGATGTGAGGGGTTTTCTTCAAGTTCAAAAGTATACCTCCTAGATGGTAGGCTGCAATAGCAACCGCAAATATTCCTTGAACTAATAGACATTGTCGTTATATAAATTTTAAACAGACAACATGATAATTTCCAAAACATTGTAGTCTGTAATCTACTAAAAACAGATATGGGCAATATAGTGAGGACACTGTCATCTTAACCCGATAGACCCACAATATTCATACTCGAAACAGATATAAACTAGTCTTTAAGGGAAGAAAAACAAAGAACTTTAAGCAAAGTCATTATATAAGAAACTAAATGAACAGAATGCTACATAAATTCTAATCACACTCGGAATATGCAGTAATTGTAGCATTGTATGCAGCGTTATCATATGCCAATCCGTGCTTTAGAATCGTGCCATGGAGCTGCATCGTCAGCTTGTAAAACTCAGGCTCATCAAGCAATGTCAAAAGGGGAACAAATGTGCCATCATCAAGGCTCACGTGTTCCCTCTTCATGCAATTCAGTAACCGAAAAGAATTCACACGATCACCCACTTCTGCATACCCTGCAATCAGAGCATTCCACGAGACAGAATTACGTTCTGACATGCACTGAAAAACCATATGTGCATCCTCAACTCTGCCGCACTTGGCATACATATCCAAAAGAGCAATTTCAGCATAAACATTCCCCTCATAAGTCATCTTAATTATATCCGAATGCACTTGTTTCCCAACAAAGAGGCACCTATTACAAGCAATGCCCTTAAGTATGCTTCCAAAACTATACCCGTCAAGGTGAAACCTACGCCTTTTCATTCTCTTTATAATCTCCCACGCACTCTCGTAGTTCCCACAATTTACATATCCAGCGATCAACGAGTTCCAAGAAACAGTGTCTCTACGAGGCATTTCCTCGAACAGCTTGAGAGCAATGCCTAATTCTCTGCATTTTGTATACCAACTTAAAATATTATTGGTTGTATAAGTATCTCCAATGCTTCCTAACTTAATTGCCTGACAATGGATAATTGCAACCTTAGATAAATTAGTTGAAGAGCTTTCAATAAGTGACTGCAATGGCCTCATTCATTCATCCGCATGCTACAAAATTCATCTAAATACACAAATAAGAAAAACTTATGTGTGTATATATATATATATATATATATATATATATATGAATATAGATCAGGGGGTTTTGATATATGTATATATATGAATATAGATCACCTGGTTCGTGAAGGTCCTGATGCTAATTTGTTGAAAAACTTGTGTGGCAGTGGGAAAGGATTCAAATCAATGAACACAAGGATGCGACGGCAATTTGAAAGTGGGGTTTTGCTCTGTTTAGGGTCCTGCTGCGTGTCGGGAAAGTTGTGGGAAAACTGATGTTCCTATAGATTTATCCCTCAAATAATATTTAGTGTGCATATATATACATATATATATATATATATTGAGTAATTAATTAATGGTGTGAAGTACTAGTACTAGTATTTATTTTAATTTTGTTGGTTGCAAACTTGCTTGCAACTGAATCAATAATGATGACGTGGGTGTGGATATGGGTGCAGGAAAGAATCAAATTCTTAGATATTCCGTAAAAAAAACAGCCCAGTCATGATAAACCTAGTAATAAGTGCCTAAAAAGAAATCAATCATGTGTTCACTTAATGTGTTCAATACATCAAAGGAACTGTTAAATCCACACCCTTTTTTGTTATTTCCGCACGTGGTCCCCATATATTTGTCAAATTTATTTTATATATCTAATTTACCCTTGCTTGACCCCAACTCCGTCTCTTCCTCTCCCACAAACCTAGTCTCCGGTTCATCGCCTCCGATTCTTCACTCCTTCAAATCCACTTTTCTCTTTCCTCCAAAATGGCGGTGCTGTTTTGTTTCTGTTTGCCATAAATTGCTTTAACCTAATCCAATTTAGTTGTTTGCATTTAATTTCCTCCAATTTCCACATCTTTCCTTCCGATTTTTGGGTTTCTATTATTTTCTCCATCTTGTTTTGGCTACAACTAAAACAAGAAATTATTTTTCTAAAAAGAATCCCTAATATCTCTCTCCCATATCAAATTCTGCATCAATTCGGGAAATCGGTTATAATAATCATGGTTTGCAAATGTTAGGGTTTTCAAGATTTGATTTTTTTTTGTGACTCTGTTATTCAATAAAGGGAAAACCCCATGGGTAACGTCGGCAGTAGTAGCGTAAATGGCCGACGGAGACAAGGAAGCCGACGGAGCCACCCCTCTGCCACCACAACCACCGCAGCTTCCGTATTCAACGCCCAACAACACCATCGCCATCGCCATCGCCTCGATTCGTGTGCTTGTCCAAACTGGGTCCAGTGATGTGTGGGAAGATGGATCTGCTCCAGATCCGGTTGAATGTGCAATATTGCTTATATTGACCATTAATCAGATTTGTGTTATTTCTCCTTTGTTTGTGGCTGTGAATCTTAGGTTTAATTTAGTTTATTTGAAGTGATTTCTAATGCTCTGTTCTTGCTCACTTGATCTGGTAATGGGTCCTATATTCCCGGTGGGTATGGATTTGGGGTTCTTCACTTTGGCTTAGTTTTGATTTGTTGGTATGACTAGATTTGGGTCTGTTAAAATATTTTGTTGTATCACAATCAAAAATTTTATAAAATGGCAGCTTACTATGAAGTGCTGGTATCGGATCCATGACTACAAAATCATCAAAATTCATGGCTTATTATGGATTGCGGTGAACTGGAGACTAGGTTTGTGGGAGAGGAAGAGACTCAAGCAAGGGTAAATTAGACATATAAAATAAATTTGACAAATATGTGGGGATCACAGTGCGAAAATAACAAAAAAGAGTGTGGATTTAACAGTTCCCTACATCAAGTGTTAGTTTACTAGAGGGTGACATCCACATAATATGAGAAGTTGTAAAAATATATGCCCAAGCTTTATGAGTGAGAAAATTTTAAATTGTAATTATTAATATAAGAAATATTACATTTAAAAATACTTTCGGTGAGGTGTATATTTATTAACTATTCACTTTTTTTTCTTTCGCACTAATATAATAATGGACTAATAAATTAGTTATTTGAATTACTAAATATTCTAATGAGCAAAGATAATGGGATGACTTTTCCAACCCCAATCATGGTAAAAAAAGAAAATTACCTTAGCCACTAACATGTTATGTCAATTAACATTTTAAACGAACACTAATAAAATGAAGAACGTTTCAAATAGAGAAGAACTTAATTTGTCATGCTAAAATAAAAGAAAAGGTACAAACATAGAGCAAATAATAATTCATAAATGACATAGTTTCAAATAAATTAAATTCTTAATAACTTTTGAGTATATATATATTATATTATAGGCTTAAATATAATTTACTACCCTAAATTATAGGGCATATTCCACTTCGATGATTCAACTTTAAAGTTTTTCAATTAGATGATTGAATTATTAATTTTTTTCACTTCCATTCAATTAGGTCTGTCACGTCAAAAATTGCTGACGTGGCTGTCTGGGTAGATCATAGTTGAGCTGACGTGTAAAAAAAAGAATATTTTAATTTTTGATTAGACATTTATTATTTATTAAAGGGCAAAATCGTGAAATCCATGTTTTCATCCTTTCTGACCAAATCTCATTGCTCCGAAGAGCTTTCGGCGTATCTGGTGAGCTCGCCTCCGAAGATATCACCGCCGGCCAGAACATGGAGAGCTGGGAGCGGCACAAGCTTCCCATTAGAGAAGAGCTCATCGGCGGGGAGCATCATCACCAGATCTTCAAGTCTAAACTCAAAATCGCCGAACTCCTTTTCGAAAACTTCCGGATCTGATTCTCCCGGAGTATCAGCTATGTTTTTCTCCGAAGACGGAGGTTTAGGTTTAATAACTCCAGCTTTGAAGCTTCCTCATCACGGCCAAACGAGATTCGAGGACTCAACCAACTGTACGAAGGAAAGGTTGCCAGACAGTCCAAAAAATTTTCCGACGACATTCACTAAACAATACTCTATATAAAATCACTAAACAAAAAAAACAGTAGTAAATCTAGAAAAGTTCCGACGAGCACAAAATCTTATTCCATTTAGAACACATCTATAATTTTAAGAACAATCACTGCCTTCGAACCCAAAATCTATACAAGTTCAGCAAAATCAAAGCACCATTTTGATCATAGAAACCCGCTACTATCACTGTTATCCATAATTTACCGGTCAAAAATATAAAGACCTAAGATCTATAGATCCATACATGTATTTGGGAAAAATTGAAATTGAAAGAATTAAAAAAATAAGAAGAAAAGACCCGATTACAGGGAAGAAAAAGAGACCCGATGATGGTGTCGTCGGCTCCGATAATGGCGCCATCGGTTTCGATGACGGTGATGGTTTCAAAGTGATCAATTGAGTACAGTTAGATCTGAGAGGAGTGGAAGGTATGGTACTTACAAGCACTTGATATTGAGGCGAAGTAACTTGCTCATGATCACCATAACACTATTGTAAAATAACACCAGATCTGTGATTTGATTCCAACAAGCTGTTTGGTTAAGCATTTCTTTTATTCTTTCTATTATAAAACAATTAATATAGAGTGGTTTGACGATTTTGCCCTTTAATAAATAATAAATGTTTAATCAAAAATTAAAATATTCTTTTTTTGTTACACATCAGCTCAACTATGGCCTACCCAGACAGCCACGTCAGCAATTTCTGACATGGCAGACCCAATTGAAACCAATTGGAAAAAATTAATAGTTCAATCATCTAATTGAAAACTTTTAAAGGTGGATCACCGAAGTGGAATATGCCTATAGTTTAGGGTAGTAAATTATATTTAAGCCTATATTATACTATAATATAGAAAGCATTTTAACCATGACATATAATCGAGGTAGGTTTACATGTTTTCACTATCTGGGGCGCGGGCGGAGACCCATCGGGGCGGGAAAAATTATAATCCTACCTTCCTCCTCCCGGCCTGGCCTCGCAAACAGAAGCAGCTTAATAGAAAAACAAACAAGAGAAAGAGTGAGTGAGTGAGTGAGTGAGATTTAGAGAGAGAAAATGTCGTGGCAAACGTACGTGGATGATCACCTGATGTGCGAGATCGACGATCAGCCTCAACACCTCACCTCCGCTGCAATCATCGGCCACGACGGCAGCGTTTGGGCTCAGAGCTCTTCTTTCCCCAAGGTCTCCCTCTCAATTCATTCCTCATCGATCTATTTATTTTATATCTTGCTATTCAATTGCATTTCTGTGCTTTTATTTTATGAATCACTCTTTTCTGAGATCCAATAGGGATCTGTATGTTCACATTCATTGATGCTCTCTAATCAATATATCCTATGATATCGGATCATTCCTTCGGTTAATCAGTTGGCATTGCTTCAATTGCATTGCTTTTCAAATCATTGTGGTTTATGGATATTATAAAGAAATTTGGCACCAATTTGTGATATGCAAAATAGAGCAAGTGATTTTATATCAATTTGAGAGCTATAGGAGATATAATATTTGACACTGGATCCGGTTCTGACTTAATATCACATTTAAAGCTGATTTCGTTTTATTTTTTTTTATAATTATATATATATATATATATATATATATATTCTGGTTTGAAAGGAGTTAATAAATTGCTAGCAATATTCTACTTCCACCATTAAAAATGAAACATGCCACTCTTATAGCTTTGATTGTGTTGCATGGTGTTTTTTTTTATTTAAAAACTTAACAATGCCTTAATATTTTGCTGCGTCTCTTATTTTTTAGCCATGTCAATTCAGCTTTGTTATCGGCACCATTTTTATGTTGTCATGGTTTTACTAATAGCTTTACTGCTTATTGTGGTCTGTGGTGTATTGAAACAAGGTTTATTATTTTCTTTTTCCATTTTTTATTTTAATTCTTCTCCCGTGGAAGGAATTGGATAATAGCACCATTTTGTTTAATTATCTAGAAGTAATATTGATCTTTAGTAGCGTCTTATCATTTATTGTTCTCTGTGAGTTCGGTTTGTCATGATACTGTTCATTGATAGTAAACATTGAATTTATTATTCACCCTGAATTCAGTTAAAATGTACCTCTAGTTTTGAAAGTGTGGGAGTAGTTGACTGTCTGAGTGTATTACTTTTTGTTATCATTTGCTCTTCTTAACTGATTGTGAGGTACATTTGCCTATTGGCAGTTCAAGCCCGAAGAGATTACTGGTATCATGAAAGACTTTGATGAGCCTGGCTATCTTGCTCCTACTGGGCTACACCTTGCTGGAACAAAGTACATGGTAATTCAAGGAGAGCCTAACGCTGTGATTCGTGGCAAAAAGGTTTATCCGTTCCATTTCTTCTTGTTATAAATGTTTAATGCTTGATTCAATGCCATTGCTACAATTGTATTTGAGTTTGTGAGTCTTATGCTTCTATATCTTGAGTCTATCCATCGTTACTATGATAACGTGTAGCATGCTTCATTTTATTTGTGCTTAACATGCATGCATTATTCTATTTACTTCTTTCCTATATTCATGATAAATTTACTTTTTCCTTGTATTCGTGATATATACACATTTTTTACCTGCATTGCTTAGAGTTTTAATTTTTGTAATATGTCATATGTCACTTGCACCTTCCTGTTCTATTGCCTCCACTAGCGTGCCAATCAAGATGAAAAAGATACAGGACAAGTTTTATCGGGATGTTCTTTCTATCAGAAGCATCAGACCATGTTTCACAGATGTGCAATGGGAGAGTAGTACTGCTAGTCTTTTTTGATGACCACCTTTCACCTTTGATTTTGATTCTTGAAGTCCAAAATCTTAATTGTGGTGGAGTTACTTTTAAGGGGTTTAGATCAGTTTCTGTTGACAATAGCACATATTACAGACCCTTGTGCCTGGGATGCCATCAGGAGGGATAGTAATTGGCTTTGACTAAGTCACTGAGGAATGCACTTACTAATATTTCGTTAAAGAATTATAATTTTATATTTGGATTTTGGTGACAAGTTTTATTAGGATTTACTTCTATCCAGAATCTTCAAATCATGTTTCACAGATATGCAATGGGAGTGTAGCATTTGATTGTTGAAGACTTGAAGTCCTAAATTCTAATTGCGGTGCAGTTATTTTACAGGAGTTTTAGTCAGTTTCACTTTCACATTAGCACATATTCCCTTATACATGGTGGCTATCAGGAGGAATTGTAAATTGCAGAATGCACTTACAAGTTTTCTTTGATAGAATTTTTATATTTGCTAGATTGGGCGTGAGGGGATATTTTTTAATTTATAACTAGTTTCACAGTTCAAAAAGTCTCGGTTCTGCACCACAAAATTCATCTTGTAGTGTTACAGTGTTACTTACAAACACCTAGTGTTGATTGGCTGCCTGTTCTTTTATTATTCTTTCATGATTAATACTAACATGATGATCTCATATGAAAATTGTTGTTAGTCACATAGCAATGGAACTTTTATTGTTAGCAAGCAGATATTTGCCTTTACGTTCATGATGGTTGATCCAGTTTGACCAATCAATACTAAGATTATACGGCAAACTAAATTAAGAGAGAGAGAAACACATACACGAGCCTGTATGTTATCCTGGCTTTCTGATGGTGAATTCCTGACATGGAATTCTCATTATGATGTTGTTTCTTACTCTGCAGGGCTCCGGAGGCGTAACCATTAAGAAAACTGGGCAGGCTCTAGTGTTTGGAATCTACGATGAACCTGTGACTCCCGGACAGTGTAACTTGATTGTTGAGAAGCTCGGAGATTACCTCGTTGAGCAGGGCCTATAGGTCGGTTTCTTCTGAAGTCATCAATTTTATATTTTAATTATGGGTATATGTTTTTGCTTCTTCTACATTCTATGACTGAATTGGCAGTGGTGTCTTGACAAAAATAACATTGAGGACTGAAACAACTGTTTTTTGGGCGTTGTAGGATTGTTATTTATGTTCTGTTTCTTCCTTACTCTCTTCTTTTCTTTTTTAATTTTTTTGTATTGTATTACTTTTCTGAAAGATTATGGATGTGTGAGATTTTGACTGTTATTCGATTCTCCCCTTGATATATGATAAAGTTGTGTTTCATTTTAAAGTCTTTAATTATTTGTGATCCTTCAGCATAGCTAGTTTACGAGGTTCAACTGATTGGGAGTGAGATGACCATCTCCTCGTTATTGACTCTATTTTTACCCTAGATCCTCAAATTTTAGTTTTTCTTTTCGTTTCTTCGATTTTTGGGTTTGTTTTCTTTTTCTTTTTCTTTTTTTCATTTTCCCTTCAGAAAATGGGTAGCAGATACAACCTGGAAAGGGTATAGAAGTCAGGAGAGTTTAGTAGGAAGAAAATTGACTCATTAAGGAGACTTGAGTTTGAATTGTAGTAATTACGAAGATGCTTATCATTTTCCTAGTTCTTGTTGGGCTCAATAGTGCCTTTAGAAGCCCAATGTAATGGATACAAAACAATCCATAAAAGAATAAAAAAGCCCGATGACTTGGCTGTCTTAACATTCCTTTTCTACTTTTCCAGTCCCTGCCAAGTCTTGACATTCCTGTTCTTCTTTTCCATCTTTGGTGCTGAGGTGATAAAATATGACTATAAAAAAATGAATATAAAATAATATGTTGAATTATAATTAGTGAATGTTTCACCGTACATGGGTGGATTCAAATCAAAGGAGGGATAATGTGTATCGGCATTGTGTTAAAAAAAAGGGCACTTTGCTCAAAAGAATTCCCTGCAAAGTCCAAATCAATAGGGAAAGGTGGTCACTTGTGTTTCATTCTTCTATTGATTAGCAATCATCAACCCCACATTCCATCTTCCTTTTAGCATATCATTAAGTTTACAAATGTATTCTCTAAAGATTGATAGTTTCTAATGTCTCAAATTTTACGTCGGTAATCGGAGTTTTTGGTATTGGGCTAACTAATTAATTGACCAAAATCCCTCTATTAGTGAAATCTGGCAAAAAATTCCGCATAATTTTTTCTCATACTTAGTAAATACTGTATCAGAGAGTATTTTTACATATGGAGATAAATTGGGTCCATATGAATATATGAAATAGGAGAAAATAAAATAAAAATAAAATAGTCAAGTAACACGTTATTAACAATTTATATTTGACATGAAATTAGTTGACATAAATCATTTTTTTTTAATATGTGGAGTATTCCGATTTGGGTCGGACTAATCTCCCCACCCCGAACAAGGCTTTCGAAACAGGCTTACGCCTGCAATCCGTAACCCCTATACTACTTCAAGTGAGAGTCGAACTCAAGACATCCGGATTTACGGCTGGACTCAAGTTCTCCCTTAAACTACCGAGGCAAGCGGCGGAGTTTTTATTTTAGTCTCAGCTTGCTCTCTTTGAGTGACATAAATCATTTTTATTTTTATTATATTCTCATATAGTAAAAATAACTGTAAATATTCAGTGTTAAACAATAACAAAGAAAAACATTAAATTCAACCTTTAATTTGAGGCGCATGAAAACTAAAACGTTTGAAATTTGGACTTAAGACCGGGTTAATAGAAAATAAAAAACTATCACCAAATACAAGAAAACCAAAATTGTTTTATATTTTACGCAAATACAGTCAAAAGGAAAGATAGACAATTCTTATACTTGTCGGTTGTGTTTATTACTCCTTCTGTCCTAAATTAACTGCTTAGTTTTGACTTTTTAAAATCATATTGACTATCTTTAAAACTAATTTTTGTACCATTTTTGTCAAAATATAGGTGAAGAGATTATAACCAAAAGAAAGTATATACAATTTACTACTAATACCAATTTTTATAAAATTAAAAAATATATTTATATATGCTTGATAATTAATTTTAAAAATACCCAATTTGACTAAAAAAGTCAAAACTAAGCAGTTAATTTAGAACGGAGGGAGTATACTATATCCTAAGACTAATAACGAGTTTTGACCTTTATATATTCCTTAGGAAAATGATATACATGTTTATACATATTTAACGAAATTAGATTGCGATTAACATAAAAAATATATGCGATAAGATAGAATAAATTAAAGTGAGACTTTTCTTAATTTCTTCCTATCAAATATATAGACATACGTCGCAATCATAATTCGACTGAAAACTTTTACATTGTATAACAGGACTCTATACCTAATACATAAGAAATCAACCAAAAAAATTTAGAATTCATCCTTCCAAATAATGGAAACATCATAAATTTATATATCATGTTACCAATATGCATACTCCAAAAAATGTGGGTTTATTAATTCATGGAAAAGTTTTAAAATTATTATTGATAAATTTTTTTGATGAAATGATAAAAATTTGTAATTAATAGAATCTCAGAATTATGTGGGGACGAATACATAAATTTTTTATGTGTCATCTCCAAATTTAATACACTTAGGTGAACAATAAAAAAATTATATATATATATATATATATATGTTTCTTAATTTTCTCGGTTTTTTTATTTATGCCAATGGAAAATAAAATAAAAATGTACGTTTGATGGGAGTCTTGCCAAGGTAGTTGGAACTATTTTTCTTTCCGCTTTTCTTTTTGGTTAATAATAATAATAATAATAATAATAATAATAATAATTAAAGAAAGAACGAAAGGTGGTGTGTGCATGGGTTGAGATCGATGGTGACTAGGAGGAGGATATGGATGGTTTCCTTCCAAGCAATGATCATAGACAAGGACGGACCTAGGATTTTTTTCTTGGGTGGGCTACAGCGCAATAAAAAATTTATAATCTTATAAATAATTTGATGGGGTTCGGAGGCTGTGCCCCCGAGCCAAATTTTTTAGATAATTTTATATTTTTGGGTCGGTTGCATATGTAAAACATGTATTTAATTACAATATTGTTAATATTACAAGTACTAACATTATATATATATATATATATATATATATGTGTGTGTGTGTGTGTGTGTGTGTGTGTATACACTCCTTATTGACCTCTAATATTCTTTCTAATCACAAATTTGTTACATATTTTTCCCTACCTTATACCTATAAAAAAAAATTAGGGGGGCTATAGCCCACCCCAGCCCAAACGTGACTCCGCCACTGATCATAGATTGACATTATCTCTTTTTTTTCTTTAATATGAAATACGAAATTGCCGAGTCATAATTAAAGTAAATTCCTTATATCCACATATATATATATATATATATATTTAGAAGATAATGTCGAATCTAAAGAAAAATTAGATGGTGTTATCAATAGATGATCAAGCTGGCAAAAGGCAATTATACCCTAGAGATTATTATTTCAAGGATCGGAGTACGTAATTTGGTTATCATGATTCATGGAAGGAGAAATTTATGATGCCAACAACAATTTAATAGCCGAGTGTAATACCTGGTAATAATTTTAAATATATTTTTAAAATATATTAATTGGACTATGTCTTTTATTTAAGTCAAATTAGTTATTAATTTATGTGAACTAATAATAATTAATAGATAATATTAATTTAATAAACTGGGCCTTAAGATTTATTTAAACTCAATTGAAATAAGAATAATATAAGGTTATTAGGGCAAAAACTCTCCTCATTAAAATTACGAACTTCCGTGCATTATCGGCTTAAAACAAAAGAATTTGGTGCGAGTGCAAAGGCATGGAAAGGAAAAGGGAGTGATCCAACTTGAACTGGTATGATACAGGAAGAATTAAATTGGTACATGATTATTGCTTTGAGTTGCTATTAGATTTGTATTAAAATTTCATAATGATGTGAACATTACTACCTACTTATTCTATAGGCATGTGCATACTGTCTGCCGTCTGATATAATATTGGCATCTGTGCAACTATGAAGTATTCTGGCATGATGCTTGCATGTACTATTAAAATAGATCTTTTAAGTTGTCATGCATGGTTACAAGATGAGATGGGTACCCAAATTAATAAAAGAATTCTTATACAAACTACTGATTGTCAATGTTTGTAATTTGTGCATGTCATTTGTACCGTATAATATTACTTAATAAACGTAATTGATAAATTTATATATATTTTTATGATTAATTTTCTGAAAACTTAATTTAGAATTACTTTATAATATATTTTATTGCAGGTTGATTATTATCAAAGGCAACATGGTCTTTTTCATGTAAAACTAATTGATCACTAATTTAATTTTGGTGGACTGATTATTAAAAAAATAATAAAGTTTTTGGTAACTGCATACTATTTAATAGATTAACTATTTACAGATTAATATATATATACATAAATTATTGATTAGGTAAATTTTTATATTTGATGCAAAATCATAACAATTAAAGAAAAAATATATTTTTATAAAACAACTTATTAATGTATTATTTTGGTGATTAGTTCGGACGGATGGAGTCTAAACGAGTAATATTTGAAATATATTTTGGGTATTACATTACTTAATTCAAGTATGGATTTCGTAGCGATACTCTTGTAAACTTTAATATGATAGTTTTATATTGGCGTTAATACATAGAATTCGTATTTGTACTCTTTGAATTAGGTTAACATACGGCTACTATTTATTTTGATATTTGTAGAAATGTACATGTTAATATATTTTGGAGATTTTGTGTTGATGATTCGTTTCGGTTTGACATGTACATATGAGAACTCCTTGTTTTGGTATTTTGTTGCACGTGTTGTGACATTGTATCTTTGTTAAAATATACCGTAGGGTATACCTAAGTTATAACCACCTGTGGGGGTACCACAGGCATGTCCTCTTGGCACTGAGACATGACTTCTTCCGTGGCGGTGTGACTAGTCCACGGCGTCTTCATATTATACTCTAATGAGAGTTGGTCATATGGTGATTTTGTTGTGGGAGGCGTATGGGTCGATTCTAGTTTTCTGTTTTTGTTCTGTTGTATGGATTGGTGATGTTTGTGTCAAACACGTATTGTGATTTTACATGCATTTAGATTCGCGGTCCAATGTGTGTGACTTGTCTGTATGATAAGATATATTTTTGTTTTGACCTCGGTATGAAATAACATCTAGTCATTTGATTCAGCCTACTATTTTGTTGTGATAGTTTTGTTTGTTTTAGTTCAGTTCAGGTTATTGAGTTATTTATTTCAGTTCATTATTTCTACACTTTATATTCGTACTGAGCATTTAACTTATTCTGTGTTTTTCTTTCTGGCAGATAATTATCAGAGAGATCAAGAGCAAGTGTGATGAGAGCTCTATTTTATCTAATGGTTTAGATATTCTGTTTAGGTTGTGATACTTTGATTTATTTAGAGTTATATTAAATATTTTAGATTGTGGTTTGAGCCGATTTGATATTTATTATGATTTGTCTTGTGATATTTATTGGTTATGAAAGTTATTCTTTTATGATTTTGAATCTTGTTATAATTTTGTCAATTGTGTTATATTTTTGTATAACTTCTATTTTTATTTCGAAAAAAGAATGTTACAAAAAGTACTACTACATCGATCAACACCGTCGTCGTCATCATCATCTTCCATCGGAGAAGATTCAAGAATTTCAAATGGATCTTCAATATCTTCTTCATTAGACACAACAGACGATGCATCTTCATATTCCAGTGGATCTTTATATGATTTATCAGACCTCATGTCCCAACTACCCATCATGTAAGTCCTTTATTGATGTATTTTGTTGGGAATTACAATGTCTCACGATATAGAGAAATAGGAAATTGAGAATTTAGAACACAATCACACAACACAAGAATTATAGTGGAAACTCCAAAACTGGAGAAAAATCACTTTCGCTGTCAAAGACAACTAGAGAAAATTTACTATGTGAATAATATTACAATCACTCGCACTCTTAGAAATTTCCTCACATCCAGTCAAGAAAGATAATTCTTCCCAAGAGAATTTTCCCACACAAAATTCTCTAACATTGATACCTCTTATCTCTCTACATTTGGATAGCGCTCTCCACCCTCTCCCGGATGGGATCCTACTCCCCTAAGATGATTCTTTGGTTTACAATAAGGCAAGTATTTATAGGAAATGCTTTCCTCTCCATTAGCACACCAACTTAGAAAGTTTGGTGTGTTAGCACACCAACTTAGAAAGTTTGGTGTGCTAGCACACACACTTGGAATAAACCCATCACATGCAACTAATGAGAGAACATCCATTCCATGTGTCCACACCTACCTCCCTCATTACTCTCCAACATTTTATTATTTAATTTTAACCAATATTCCAACATATTTATTTATGATATATCAATTAGTAGTTTCATCTAGCTAATTAGTTCTATAAATTAATATGCGTGACATCTTAATTTGTGATATAAATAAATTAAACAAGATATATATATATATATATATATATATATATATATATATATATATATATATATATATATATAGAGAGAGAGGGTTATCCAAGTTCTATCAAGGAAAATCTCAATCATTTACTTGTCTATCGAGGGTGGGAAGCATAGAAGATCTTGCCAAAGAAAGAAAGTCCTTACAACAACAACAACAACAACAACAACAACAACGAAAGGAGATTAATGAAGACAAGCTTAGACAACTATAAATCATATATATACTCTTCCTATATAAGCCTGTTATTAATTTCAAAGAAAACTTCCAGGGGCTTATTAATTTCTTCTTCATCTTTTCCGAATCGAAAGGGAAGTTTTCTCATCAGTAATTGCAGGCCCCCCAGCTATTCTTCCATTGCAAAGGAACCTATGACTTAGATTTTCTTTAATTAGAAGAAATTAAAGAAAAGATGATGAAGATCTACGTACTTAATTGGTGAAGCATATATATTTATTTTCTAGAAGATCATTTAGCATATATAATAAGGTTTTGGATGCCTCCACTGTGTGTGTGTGTGTGAGAGAGAGAGAGAGTAATATAACGTACACATGATTATTTTTATGGTAAATACCTCCTCCTATTCATTTTGCATGAACAAATTGATCACATAAAAATGCGTTTTAGATATGTTGGGCTAGGCTCTGAATTTTTTTTTTACTTTAACATCTCAACGCGTGCGTCTCTTAATATTTACAATCATTGCAGCAGTAGTCTAAACAGTTATTAGTTATTATGCTTAGTTAATTGTTTCTGATGGAATAATAAAATATTTGAGACTTATATAGCAATTAAAGCAGCTAACCAATCCCAAAAGAATTAAGAATACGTCCATCATTTGGGCTGGGCTGGGGAATCTTACAATTATGAAATGAAATTTAAAAATAAACAAAAAGTACATGATTACATTTAATAAATCTCAATTTTCAATCAGAGTCTCCATTAATTATCTGAACATGAGTACTGTGGAATTAAAAGGGTGGCCATACCACCCAGTTTCAGATATGGTTCATTAATTAATTTACTAGAATCACTTTTAATTATATATATCGATCCTCCGAAAGAAAAAACGAACATAATTAGTGAACCATAACTCCTAGCTAGTTAATTAAGTAAGAGAGTTGTATGCTGAGGTGTTAGCCTAGTGATTAAAACCGATATATTTTGACCTTTAGATTTCACGTTTGTAATAATGATGATATATTTAATTATGAAATTATATTATGCTCACCAAAATGGAGTTTAAAAAAAAAGTAAGTGCTATATATATCTAGCTAGCTGGTGGCTTCGATCTCCAATCACAAGTTCAACATAACTGTTGGAGCATGCATGGCATGGCTGTGCCTGTTAATTAATTAAGCTCTTGAGAAGCTAGCTAGCTTCTTTCATTGAGCCAGCGAATCGGAATTAAGATGGGAAAAAAAGCCTAGCCTCATTTTCAAGAGCACTTGGAGGTAGCATGCATGCATCCGATATTATAGCTAGCCTACTAGTATCATGCATGCATGATCCTGCAAAGAGTCAGATTTATATATGCATGCATGCATGCAGTTTGTGAGCGTTGCAATGGATCGATGATCAGAAACCTTAATTCAACTTGCATATATCTCCAGTGCCCCATCATTTTGTACCACTTCACCTGCACGCCCAATTTAACGACCAAATTAATAATGTCCATCTCTTAAACCCCTTCTTCAATGGGAGAAGAAATTCAACACCCCCTGTACGTACGTATAAGTTGAGCTCCAACACACACACACACACACATTACACATATATATATATATATATACACACTCCAAAGATTGAGTCAACTCCGCAAGTCCGTGAACTATTTTATTTTTTGTCCACCGCACATGATTAAATTTAATATAATCGAAATCACGAATAAACAAACAATAATCTTCAATAATATCATTTAGATAAAAACTATCTAGTCCCACTAGACAATCGATCAATTACTCCGATATTGTCACTTTTCACAATAACTTTTAGACACTCAAAATCCTTAGAAAAACGAAACGCTCATCTCACAGCCAACATCTATGCACATTCAACCTCAAAATTATCTTGTATTCTGTCGATTCCAGCCCCAAGAACTTTGGTACTATTGTCGCGAACCACAAACCCAATTCCAACAAAACCATTCCCTCTAACCGGCGCATCACAATTAATCTTGACGACTGATACCGGTGGCCGGCTTTTCCCATCGAGAATTATCTGTACGATGTGTCCCAAGCACTCCCGGTTGAAGAACAAGACGTGCAGCTTTAAACTCCGAACAAAAGCATAAGCTCCTTGCCACTCCAACAGCTGGATGAGGAGCTTTGTCATCATGAATCACGCTATTTCTATCATTCCATATGCTCCACGCCACCATAGCCACCAAGCAAAACCTGATCAGCATCCAAATGGATCTTTAAACCAGCAAACCAATCCCCAAAATTACCTTAAGCTATCCGGTCACAAAGGAGTCCAAGAGGGCTCACGAACCATGCATGCTGCTACCGCTGCTGGGCTGGCTAACGTAACAAAGCATGGAAAAGAGACTCAGTATGGAAACTACACACAGGACATGAAGATAGGGTATCTAACTTGCAAGTACTATATATTACTATATATTTTTGAATGAGATTTTGATGACGAACTGAACGCATAGCCGCTTAACTTAATCAACCACAAAGTAAAACAGCTCTCATGTTCCCTTGTGCAATGAGTTTTTCTTTTTAATTCGTTTTAAAATAAGTGATGTTTTTACATTTTTTTAAATTATATATTTTGAATTAATAATAATTTTTATTCATTAAATTTGCGACAAAAAAGTACATAATTATCGAATGGTAGAAAAGTATCTGATTATTCTTAATTTTGTTCAAATAGTAATACTACTACAAATTAAGTGATTAGCGTTACTTAAGTTATGAATAAAATAATGAATAGGAGAGAATGAAGGGAATGAAAATGGGAATAGGATCCTCTCTCCATTTCACCAATTTTTATCTCATAATGATATGGTTAGTAATGATCCAAATATATTAACAGATAGTTAATGATATTAAGATCGATTCTAAAAAAAAAAATCCGACATTTTTTCACCGTTAAAATTCTAAAAGATTTTTCATCGATGAATAATCTTTTAGACTTTTAATGATGAAAAAGTGTCGGATTTTTTTTAGAATTAATCTTAATATCATTAACTATCTATTAATATATTTGGATCATTACTAACCTTATCATTATGAGATAAAAATTAGTGAAATAGAAACATTAATGGAGAGGTTCTTATTCCATGAAAATGGGGGATCCAATTGAGAAATCAATTGTTTAATCGTTGTGAATTTAATGTTTAACGTCTCCGCTCTCCGGTCTCCCCACCTCTGTTTAAACTTACACAGAGCGTTAGGGATGATACTATACTATACTATAGGGACTAGATTGAATTTTATAATGAGAGAAGGAGGGTAACTCTGGGAAAGAAAGACAGAAATGGATAGACCGTATCTACACACTGCACGCACGAACAATTGGGGGCGGTCCGGTGCACTAATGACCGGTACCGTCCGGTGCATAGTGTTAAGTTTTTTTTGTTTTTTTATTTTTTTTTTTAACCACAATTATCAGAAAAAAAAATAAAAAATAATGGAGCAAATTTGAAAAAAAACTGTAAAAAAATGTATTTTTTGTATTGAAAAAACACCGTAAACAGTTTATAGTGTTTTTTCAATACAAAAAATACTTTTTTTTACAGTTTTTTTTTCAAACTTGCTCCATTATTATTATTTTTTTTTTCTGATAATTGTGATTTAAAAAAAAAAAAAAAAAAAAAAACTTAACACTAATGCACCGGACGGTACCGGTCATTAGTGCACCGGACCGCCCCCCAACCCCTGCACGAAATGATGTCCATGGGTGATGTAAGGGTAGGGGATATGATGCAGTCAAAGACGGCCCGATTACCAAAACTGCCCTCATGATTGTGTCTTTTACTACCATTGGGGGTCCAAGTTTCAATGGAATCTCCAAACATAATAAGTACTACTACTCTACTAGTATGAATCATCATACTATTACCAAAAGAATAAGTACTGGTATCAGCCTCTAATCATTGCTGATAAGAAATTTTGGATTCAATTCCACCATTTCTCACTTTACCGTATAGTGCGGAAACAAATGTAAAGGGATCGTTTAAAAAATATTTTAAATGGTTTATTATTATTATTATAATATTGATTAACATATTTTTTTTTGTAATTAATTAAGTTATAAAATATTATTAAAATATTTAATATCATATTATTAAGATCCATTTGAAAATAAAAAATTTAAATCCGTAACTCTACCCCTGTTCGAAAGACAAACTATTGTTTATCGGTGGAACATCATGTTATTTCAGTTAAATTACTCTATTTCTACAACAACAAAAAAAATGTAAATGAGAAAACATGCACTTTCATTATTTAAATGTGTCCCAGAGTTGTAGTTATTTGAAACAAACCAACTAACTACCATTAAGTATTCCTTTTAAAATGTTTGAAAGAAGAACAGAAGAAAACTTGTTTGTTGGGGACTTGCCAAACCATTACTCGCCCCTCTATCCAATTAAATCCTTATAAAATTTCTCACCAGGGACAAGGTAAGGTCAGGTCAAACCAAGCCAGGCCAGGCCACCGTTTCCTTCCCCCTTATTTGACTACTATGTGGTTGATATCATAAAGTTGACTGGAGTGACTCATATTTTCTTGTCAAATACTCCCTACCCTACTTAGTACTCACTATTCCATGAAAACTAACTAGTTCGGTTACTCCATAAATTCTGCGTTTGGTGCGATTGAGGTGGAAATGCAGACTAATTAGATTTTATTTGGCATGTCAAACGTGCGTGGCCCAAACGCGGAAGCCCAGCGTTGGGCACTGCGTTTGCAATTCATCTCTTGTCTCTCTTTGTCCTCCCGATTGACAAAACCCTCGTGTGTAGATTTCTTATCGCAAAAAACACCAAATTGAAAAAATTGGGTTCCCAAGAGCTCAGCTCACTAAGATGTTTGAATTGAAACTGAAATCCGATCAATTAGAATTATCAGAACAAATCTTAAAGAGATCATATGAGGGAAAACCATATGCAAAGATTTGGTGAGAAGGATATGATTTGATCATAATTTGAGAAACAAAGATCTGAGTATTGAAGAGGAAATGATTAGAGAGGTGGGTTTTCAATCTAATAAGATTTGGTGAGCATTATTTGGACAATTGGAGCGGTTAGGTCTCTCTTCTTCCTCTACCCTTTCCATCTCTCTCCACGTTTGATCTGACTGCTCGCCCTTCTTGGTGTAAACTTTAGAAAAATAAAGTATATTATTATTACTATTAAATTAGTTGTATTGATAAATTAATTATAATTACTATTATAATATAATAAAATATAATACCAAATGAAAAATGATGTGCATATTATATTATTTATTTATTTTGCAAATTATAATTTTTGTATGAGTACATAATTAATTTATTATTATATATTTGTACGATATACTCTCTCCATCCAAATTTACTTGTCCTAATTTCTTTTTTAGTTTGTTCAAATTTATTTGTTCTCTTTCCTTTTTAATGCTATTTATAACATTACTTTTTCAATAATATACCCTTATTTCACCTTTAAAAAAATTCATTGAAAATAAGATGACATACATTGAAAAATGTAACACTATTAATTTTAACATTGAAATTACATCCACACTATTTTTTCTCCTCTCTCTCCTCTATTTTATTGTATCAAGAAAGAGTTGGGAGATTAAATAAAACAAAAAAGATAATAATAATAATAAAGCAATTAAGATAGATAATTTGGAGATCAATTTTTTTTTTTTTTAATAAATGTGTACTTTCAAAATAGGACAAGTAAAAAATTGAACGGAGGGAGTAACAATGTATGTCCTTTTTGGTCATTTTACACCATTTCAGCTGTAACCACGAATAATAACTTAAACAACATAAATTTATGGTAAACGAACAAGATCATAACTTTTGAAACACTGCAACCGCGCAAATGCACTTTCAGCTGGTTTGCAAAACACTGCTACCTTTGCAACCGTTATCGCTGTCATATAAATGAACAAAGAAAATTACATGCCCATATCAAAGGCCCAAGGGCTATTTAATACACGCAATCAATTTTCTATATCTAGCTTGAATTTAAGGCATGTTTTTTTTAATCCCGCAATGTATTGGGACATTTATGCCGGCTTATAATTGCGAAACTTATTAATATATGGAATTGATATGAATTATTGGAAGACCCTACTTATTACACATCTCTCCACAAAAATTATCACTAATACTCGTCAAATAGTCGACATAAAACATTTGCAATATATATCATTATCCTTTTTTTTATTTACTTATTATATTCGCATGATCACACCCAATATTATGCACTGCACTGCATGGTTTCAACTTTCAAACACTAAATTTCTCTTTCAAATACAACTAACTACAAACCGAGAATATGACACAACAAAAGGACACGCGCACTATGGTTTGCTCGTGAAGAGTAGTGATTCATTCAATAAATCAAACCTCGACAAAGAATTTACAAAAGCACCCTGTTCTATCCTATTTGTTTTCAACACTACAAGTCGAAATAAATACCCCATAGATAATAAGTTTATGTTAGTTCAGTTTCTCTATGCACTAAACTACTACTCTTTCAACCATGTTTCTCTTGAAATGTTCCTCAACTTGAGAAGACGACCGCTGCATTTTAACACTACTAAAGCTACTTCTTGACGCCAGTATTTCACTCAGCGATTGCTTCTTCTTTGGCCCCGATTCTGGTCTTTGCTTGGGAGCACTATGAGACCTCAGTTTCGCCCTGAATGATTGTGTGTTAGCCATATAAGTAGGACAGTCGGAGTATGGCCGAAAGAAGCTATCTCCGCATACACTCTTGGCCGGTGTTGCTGGGGCGTTAGAGCGGCCAGAATTTGCAAATCGCGGTGTGCTTTGAGCAGTAGAAAACCTACATTCGTCGCCCAAGAATCCCCATTCAAAATCTGGAAGACGTCGATGATCAGGGATGCAGAGCTGGGAAGGAATTGTACATGGAAGAGGGGAAGAACTAGCTTGGTAATTTGGGTCTTCCCCGGAATCAGATGCAGAGGTGTTCATACGACGGGATCTTGATTTAGGCTTGAACGCGTCAATTTCGACTATTTTTGGGCTCTCGTCGAAGCCATTCAATGTAGTTTCATAAGAAGCTGATAACCTCTTACTATGGTATTCAACTCTAGGCTCCTCATCAACTCTTTCCTGAAAAAAAAAAAATAACAAAGTCCGTGAGAACTTAATATTTGAACACAATGAATATAATTATAGTTTACGAAGTATAATGATTGATTCTTACAATGTACTTTCTGTGTCGGTTTTCTGGATGACAAGGATGATCTTTGTTGAAAGAACGGCGAGCCCTCTGAGATCGGACAGCGGTCTGAGCTCTTATGAGAGCTTGCATACTATGAAGAGTTGCAGTAGCACGCTTCCTAACAAGGTAGCCTCGAACAAGAGCTTGTAATTTTACGAGTCCTTTTAGAGCCCGAAGAGCCTTTCGTGACTGTTACATAAACAAAAGGTAGAGAAATCCATTAAACAAATGAAAGACCAGATTCAAGATAAGATAAAAACAAAAAAAAAACAAAGAGAGAATACAAAGAAATTCAAAGTTCAAGTTAAATGAAAGATACATATATAAGTCGGCAGTAATTCAAAGCTGATGCTCCAAAATTCTTTTGACTGACGAAAGAATGAAGAACAAGTCATGAACGAATTTGAGATAAAGTAAAAAAAAAAAAAATAAGAACGAGGACCATCAATTATCAAGTATAAACATGGCCCCTCAGATAAATAACCAAGTACAGACAAAGAGACAACATCATTCACAAAACATGAGAAACTACTTGTAACCAAATTCAAATGACTTACTTTCAAATTTCAAACGATTTAATATCAGAAGAAATAGTATATTGCAAAAGACATAATTGTTTGACCATAACAAAGAATACATGGAACCAACAAGTCTGTTTGATAAACAAGTTTAGTTATAATTGGCATTGAGATAAAGAATTACAAAAGAAAAGAAAAAGAGACTTTCACAATGAACAAGTCAGAATTTGGAAATCAAGCCATGATCCTGCTATCTTAAAGCATCAAAATTTGAAAGTAAGAAAATGGAAATGCAGCAACAAGAATGAAATTAAGTTACCAAATAGCCTCTAAAAACAGTTTGAATCTTAACCGCTGCCCATTTCTTCCTGCCACCACCAAATAGAGTTCCTCTGCCTTGGCTCGTAAGTCTAACAACTGCAACCGCCGCCTGAGCTGCAGCAACAGCAGCATCCGCAGCGGCCGCCGTGGCCGCAGCAACAGCAATTGCATGTTTGTTCTGCTCTTTCTCCGTCTCAGAAATGTAAGATCTCAGCCAAGTAGTATCAGTGGTCGGAATCTGATGACCCACAGCCCCGGACTTGGCAAAAGTCTGCCTCTTCTTCTCTTTCCGGTCACTCAAATTGGAATTATCCACATTTTCCTTATCTTTCTTCATCCCCAACAAGCCTCTGAACCACCTGGTAGCTTTTCCCATCTTCCCTTTCAAGACTTGAACTAATACTCTGTATAGAGAAATAGATAGATAAAGTGAGTAGCTTAACAATATAGTAGTATATCCTTACAAAAAGGGGGAGGGATGGTTAAGATTTTACAAGTGGTGAAAAACGAAAGAAAGAGACGAAGTTATTTACTGAAATAACACTGAGAAGGACACTTAGAATCTTTGCATGTTGCCAGCACAGAAGTGATGAGAATAAGTACAGGGTGTGGAGGAAAAGGTTAACAGAAGGCATCAGATCTTAAAATAATAACCCAGAGAGATAAAGATTGGTTTTTTATTTCTCCATTTTTGAGGGGTTTTTTTTCTGCTGACATTACCTCGTGACAGGACAAAATGAAATCATAGAAAGAAACAGATTTTTATAAAGAATACTAAATCAAAATGCTAAGAGATTAAAATCTTACTAACCAAATAAATAAGAATTTAGGGACGAAATCATTTGAAGGCAAAAAAAGGAGTAATAATCAAGAAACTCAGGTGTGTCAAATGCTTTTGCCCACCTCCTCAAATTCAAAAACAAAGGTTCCTTTCCTTCAGTGAGAAACTCGGGAAACCTACAAAAGAAAAAAAAGGCATAATCATTTCTCTCTCTTGCTCTTAATTCTATCAAACAAACAAACAAATAAGCAGACAGACAAAATCCAAGGAAGTGAAAGTTATTGAAAAGTAGTAATCATGACAATGAGAAATATATATATATATATGGGTCTTCTTAACATATGTCGCACATGCTAAGCACACAATCCAAGGGCATATTCTCTCGACCGTGTGCATATTCCCTTAAACTTGGTGCAAATACAGAAATCAAGGGAACTGTGTACTTAGCATGTGCCTTTAAGGCACATGTTAAGAAATTCATATATATATATATATATATATATATATACATGTGTATAATACTTAAATAGTAGTAGTAATTTACAACTCACCTTCTCAAGTTCAAAAAATAAGTGTGGTGTGGTCTAACTTTCTGACGCTATCTCATGAATCTCTTGAGAGTAGTAGCAGTAGTAGTATGTATGTTATTAAAATGTTTCTCTCTCCAAAATTGACCCATTATTATGGTTGGGGTGGGTTTTTTTCTTTTTGTCATTCTTTACCTCTGCCCAACTCTTGCTCTCATCCTTTGGCTGATTGATGTCTCTTTCGGGTTCATTTAACCTATCCTCCTCCTCCTCCTTGAGTTGAGATTTTAAAGAGCATGAGGAGACAAATAGGTGTCCGTTCAAGAAATCTTATGATTGCTCTCTGTACAGGTTCCCTGAGGCCGACATGAAAACAAATTGCATAATTTGGATTGACTGCTGCTTAATTTCCTGTATCAGTCAAAGAAAATCTTTTGTTTGATTGAAAAGAGGTTTGGGTTTGGTTGTGTGTTGTTTTCAATTTCCATAAACTCCGGGGGGAGGAGAAAGACCTAGAGACTCTGTAATACTAGTATAAGTATTGTCGTAGTAGTATCTGATTTCAACGGAAACGGAAGCTATCAATCAGCCGTGATAATCTCCTCTCCTTCAACGGCTGCCTACCTTTGGCCGGTGGGTGTATCATTTCAATTCTCCTTTTTCTTATCTTCTCGATAATACCCCTAGATCCTACTAAAAATATTAATAGGGTTAACTTCCTGCCCGAAACATGCACCTTTTTGCACTTATATTCTCAGGTTTAAAAGTTTTAATCCCACTATCTAAAATACTCTTAACTAACATATCTGATCCTTTTATAATTTTCCACCACAAAAATTGTCAAAATTACCACATATTCTGATTGAGAGAGTATAAATAAGCTTTGACCTAATTTTTATATATTTAATCATATAAAATCGTTTAAAATCTGATTAATTAGAATAACTAATATATTTATATTTACTAATACAATAAATAACAAAGTTATCAGTCAAATCAATTGGCTCAAACATTTATATTTAACAAATACATATATGGCCATTAAAAAATAAATAAAAAAATCTCATCTTAATCATCTTCCTAAATTCATGAAACTCAAAATTTTGAAATTTAAAAACTTCAAACCATTTATTATTTGTCCAAATCAAGAATAGATATTGAGAAATCAAATCCAACTGCTAATTTGCCCAACAACCAAAATAAAAACAAAACACAAAACAAATTCAATAATAAATTGAGAGACTATCAAAACCACAACAAGAACATCAAACCAAAAACTCATATGCATCAACCTCCAAATACAAATTTGTTGAGTTAATGAAAGCAAATCAAAAACTAAATTCAAGAATAAATTGAGAGATCTATAAACCCAGAACAATAACACCAAATCCAAAAACTTGAAGCCCACAATAAGAACACGACGCCATATTGATTGCTCCATAGAAAAACCTTCCTGGTGGTTCCTAAAATCATGTTCGACTCATTACAGAGAATACTTTTTACAATAATTACCATAAGAAAATAGTTGCAGATCTAAGTTTGAAAACCCAAAAGAAAGAAGGGTCTTTTCTATTATAACCCCCAAATGCCGAAAACTCATAAAAATCGTGGAAAATTTGGGTTCAAAAACCCAAAACCAATCGCATCAATTGCAGTTATGGGTTTGAACCTTTCCAGATGTTTCACAAAATTTCGTCATAATCTGAGGACCCTTGAGTTGATAATGAAAATGAAGATCAAATGAAAATGAATGAGACGAAGATGGAGATTTTTACTCTGTTTTGGTTTTATGAACGAACAAGATGGAAACTATATCCATGTTTGCTTTTGTTTTTAATTTTTGAAGCTTTAATATTATTTATTTCTAATGTTATTTAGCTTTAATATAATTACTTTTAACATGCAATTTAGTTATATAATTTAATTCTAATGTTAGTATTAGTTTAATTATATTAAGTAAACTATAAATGATATGAACCCAACATTTAATAACATTGATGATATTAAATTATTTTTAATTCTACTGTTAGTATTTTTTACATTTAATTTGTTCTACTGTTAGTATTTTTTATATTTAATTTTTTTCTACATTAATTTCTAATTTTTATGTTCTAATATTGATAATACTTTTATTTTGTATTTTACTAATATTTTTGTTTATATTATTGATTTTTAATTAATTAGTTGCTTGATTAGTTGAGTAATTAATTGTTTATTTGGGTTATTTTTTTTAGTTAATTATTTATTCGCGGTTAATTATTTAGTGGATGAATGTATTAAAACCCTTTTTGTATTGATCTTGTAATTTTTAGGTATTTGTACTAATTAAATAAGTCAATTACGGTACTTATACGACCAAATATATTTAAATATTAAATTAACATTTAGTTATTTTTCGGTCGAAAAAATGACCGAAACTCTAAATAGGATACATCGTGATTAGTTAAGAGTTTTTAAACTTAAAAGTATTAAGTGCAAAAAAAATCATACTTCAAAATTTGATACGCAGTTCACCCATATTAATATTGCCCAAGATGCATTCCAAAGCTATCATTCCGGTCCACTCTTGCCTCATCAAAGGCCCACAGTTTTTCAAAGGAACCCTTTATTTTTATTTTTTTCTTATTATTAATTACAGTAGTACTTTATTGCAGAGTAATCCACTTTCCTGTTCAATACAGCTCCATAAAATAATATATACTGTGTGCTCCTTTGATAACTGTTGTTCTATTATTTCTTCATTAATAGTATGTTTCTTCTATTTCTAATAAAAAATTTAAATTAAATAGCAAATACTCTAAAAACAAGGAAAAGATATTTCACCAAACTCGATGCCGGCTTATTTGGACATTGGAAATAAACACAACTTGAAGAAGTCCAATTGTAATCTATCTATACAAAATATAAATAATTTTAAAAAAAGCATATTTTTTGTCTAACCTATTAAATTATTCGAATTATTTAAAAATTTAAATAAATTTAACCCTCGATAGTGACGGAGACACGGATCAGATGATCCAGTAGAATTACTACGCCAATATATACAAGAGACCTGGGCTGTATTGATATGACGAGTCGTCTAGAATCTAGATAATAAAACTAAATTAAAAGTCTAGACGATGTTGGACTGGGCTCCAACTTGGAACCTTCTTTTCTTATGGTCTTCAAACTCTGACTAATTCAGCATTTTGACTATGACTTTTCTTCAAAGTTGGCACCAGCTGATGAAGCCTGTTCATAATTCTCTCTCTTTCTCTCTCTCTCATAGACTCGTACTATCTTTGAATTAAAGGAATTATGTTTGGTTGATGTTAAGAATACATTTTATAATAGAATAAATAATTTTAAAATGACCTAAATACTTTAATTTTAACTTAAAATTATTCACAAGTTAACATATCTATTACTGTTACCAACAAATGAATATTTCACTTTGCAAAACTTTCACTCCTCAATATGAATCTTAATTTTTGTAACTAAAATTCTGATCACAATATATTTTACAGTTTGACATATAAGAATCCCGTAACAAGGTAACTCATTGAAATAAATGGCACATTTAACAATGATCAAATTACTAAACAATATACGCATATTTACACAAAAAAGCTTTATGGTCAATATCAAATATAATATATATATATATATATATATATATATATATATATATATATCGGTTTATATATATATATGTATATGTATCATTATCAAAAATTACACCAGAAATCAGTGAGATTTATAAGATATTTGATTCAATTCAAAACTTTTGGAGAGATTTTGAATTACCGGAGAAAAAAAAGTACGATTAGATTTGAACTTCAAGCACTAGTATAGATTTGTGATAAAAAAAAATTTGATGATTAGAAATGTGAAGAAAAAAGTTGTGTAATTTTAACAATCTCAATGAAGGTGTTGATCGATATATGCCCTTATCTTCTCTCCTCTTCTCTTCTCGTCGTTCTCTCTGACAACAAATGAAACAATCGATCGATGAAATTTGACCCATAAATACCCTATTTCATGTAGGGGTATATCTATCAATTGACTTCAAATAAGAGATAAAATGCCTCCCTTTTGAGAATGAATTTTTGTTTTCCCAGTTGATTAGTATTCCAGCTGTAATATATTTTTCTGTTGGAATGGAGAAATCAAACAAGATATTTTTTATGATTTATTCTATTCGCTCTCTCATTCCACCAAACCAAACATAACCTTACTTTTAGCGATTTCAAAACTGCTTTTAGTCATACATACATATTTTTTTTTCATGCTTTTCGTTTTAATTTTTTTGACTTGCGATGATCTAATTACAACTAGAAAACTGAATTTTACACTGATAAGATTGATCTACACGCATGCATGCTGGACTGGTGGAACAAGAAAAAGACACAATATTTTCAACTTGGCGTTCTTACTTTATTATCATGTGATTATTACTAAATTCTAATTTAAATTTTTAAGAATAAAATATAAAATATGTGACAAAAATACATTCTCAATATTTTAAGGATTTTGCAAATGAGTACTTTTTTAGCGGACTGGCCGCAGTACTTTGTTTCTCGTATTAATTATAAGTGCATTAAGGTTGAATAACATGAATAAATTCCTCAAATAATTGATCGTAATATACTAAATTAAATTATTTAGGTAGTTTGAAGAAAGTAATAAAATATCAATAAACAAAAAAAAAATCTTAAAAGGGTGATAATATATGCAGACCCTTTTAGATGTCAAAGTGACAACAGTATCCTTAAATAATAGAAAGCTTCCTAACACATTCATCACTTGTCCATTTTAGCCTTAAACTAATTACGCTCAAAACTAAAATATAGGGGGGAAAAAGATCCAAATATCTATCAATCATATTCATGAAATACAAATTATTACAATATACTTTATTATGCATGGTTAATAAATTTGAGAATTTTTAATTTAAACTTATATATTTATTATAAATATTAAAATTAGTAAATTCTAATTGACAATTCTTTTTAAATAGTTTACAATATTTGAAATTTTATCGAAAATAATTTTTTTAATTAGATGGACCAATTAACTATATTTTGAAGTATCACTTTAATAAGATGATAAGCAAAATTATATATCATGTCTTAAAATATACTACCAATAATGTTTATCATTTATAATTATTTATTTTTTAAAAATATTTTATGTATTCCACTCTTTAATTTATATTTTAATTAACTATAACATAAAATATCTCAAATTGGAAAGAATGTTGTTAGTTAAAATAATTAACTAGGCGTAAACACATTTTGATTGTATATATGTATGATGTATATTAAATTTAAAGGCGAAAGGGATAAATAATGTTAATTGATTTTATATAAAATAAGGGTAATATAGTCTTTTTAACATATTTAAGAGCATGTTCGGGAGCTCATTATAAGTTGGGTTGACCAACTTATAAATAGTTTAGGAACAACTTTTTTTTTTACTTATAAGTCGAAAAAAAAGTCAAAAAAAATAAGTAACATTTACTTACTTAAAAAAAATTGACTTATAAGTCATTTTTTTAAGTTGGTCAACGGCTATGAAATGACAAAAATACCCTCTTTTTATTTTTAATGTTCTTCTTATTGAAGGACATTTTAGTAATCTTCTTATTTTATTTTAACTTATAAGTCATTATTAGCCGAACATATCCACAATTATTACTTATAATTCCTGACTTATAAGTAAAAATAATGCCGAACACTATTACTTATAAATCTACTAAAATTTTAACTTATAAATCTACTAAAATTTTAACTTTAAGTCAAAAAAATAAGTCATTCCCGAACAGGCCCTAAGTACGCAACGGTGGGTAAATATCAACACCTTTCTTAAAATTAATGGATAGAGATGGAGGGGGGAAAAGGTAAAAAAGTGTGGGTAAAAAACTAGAAATTACCTCCGCAAAAGTTTATTAATTTCCTTTTACACATCTTTTTCATATGATATTCCCAAGTTTTTCTTTTTGTTTGTTTTAACACATTTACGATAAAACCCTCATAATATAATTGTTAGTAAAATTTAAAACCATTTCACATTTATTAATAGAGATCAAATTACATTACCTTTTTTTTATTAAACAGTCAAGCCTCAAAAGACTGAAATATATTAAAATTGTAATTTATTATAATTTATGAAAAGATAACAATAATAAGAATTTAAAATAGAGAGTTTCTATTTCACTAATTTTCACCTCATAATGATATGGTTAGTAATGATCCAAATATGTTAATAGGTAGTTAATGATATTAAGATTAATTCTAAAAAAAAAAGTATATTCGACACTTTTTTACCGTTAAAGACACTTTTTCACCGTTAAAAGTCTAAAAGATTTTTCACCGTCAATTTCAACGGTGAAAAATCTTTTAGACTTTTAACGGTGAAAAAGTGTCCGATTTTTTTATTTTAGAATTGATCTTAATATCATTAACTATCTATTAACATATTTGAATCATTACTAACCATATCATTATGAGGTAAAAATGGATGAAATGGAGAGAGAATCCTATTCCCATTTTCATTCCCTTCATTCCCTCCTATTCATTATTTTATTCATAACTTAAGTAACAATTTAGTTGTCTCAAATAATATTTAGTGTGCATATATATATATAGTGAGTAATTAATTAATTATTGAAATAGCAATATTTTTAACAAAAAAAACAAATAATCGAAAAGAGAGTCAATCGTAACAACTCCTAAAAATAATTTTATTTCAAAAATAACAATATAATATACATATTTGACTGAGCAAAAAATAAATAATGAGAAAAAAAAATCAAGGGGAGTCTTTCAAAAGGAGAGCACTCTCAAACTTAGGTGAGGGTTTTTAGCTAAACAAAAAAAAATGAATAGAGAGAAAAAATAAATAACATTACTTATTAATGTATATGGAGAGCACAAACATCTTCATCACAGTGCTATTAATTCGTCCTATTAAAAGTTATCCATCCATCTGTGCTATTAATTGACAAGTGAATTGTTAAAACAAACACACAATAGACTACCTAGTTAAAGTGAGGCCTTCATTGGTCAGTAGCTATGTAAAGTCTAAGCCCATATATATATATATAGAGGGAAGTTTTCTCCAACGAACTGGTTCGTTAGCGAATCGACTATAGCGACGGTTTTTTGGTCTATGCCGATGGTTCAAACCGTCGCCATAGCTATACATATTTATGGTGACAGTTCAACCCGTCGCTATAGACCAAAAAACCGTCGCCATAGCCGGTTCGTTGACGAACCAGTTCGTTGGAGAGAAAATTCTCCTCTATATATATATATATACATACATGAGAATGATACATAGTAAGTTTAATTTATTACGGTACAACGAACATGAAGTTTCATTTACTGAATTATTTTAAATAGTTACTTACAAAATTGTGCTGGGCGATCCGAATAGGTGAGGTTTGGATCAGGGTGGGTCTAACAAATCTATTGTTCGGCCCAATTCGACTAGCTCCATTCTGTTACCTAGCCATGCATACCTAATTACCTAACACATAGCCATGCATACCCAAAAGAAACACGTTTGAAAAAAATACGCAGAATGAGTTTCACAACTCGCAAGTATGAATACCCAAAATGTTATGATGATTATGAACTCTTAAAACTCTTACGCGAGAGTTTTTTAATGAGAAGAAAATAAAAAAAGAAAATTAGAGAAAAGAGAAAAAAATAAAGTTAGAAAAAATGGAATAGTGTCATTTGAGGGAGAAGGGAAAAGAGGCTCAGATGTCTATTCGGAATATTTTCTTGTCTTTATTTTAGTACCGTACCTTATTCTTATTTTTCGAGTTTCGTTGTGTTTAAAAATTTGCGTGGAGAAAATAAAATGAATTAATATATTTTCTCTGATTTTGTCGAAGAAGAAAATAAAAGAAAAAAAATAAATTTTTTTTTAAAGGAAATCAAATATACCTATAGTGAATGTGTATTAAAAATGAGATTTATCGTTTATCTTATTTTATTTGAATTAAAAAAAATTCATGCATGGTGAAGTCTTAGATGTGTGCTAGTAATTATTATCTCGATGATTTGGAGAAGTAGAATAATTACCAAAAAACAAAAGAAAAAGAATCACTTATATCGAGGAAAAATATAATGATTAATAACGCGCTCTGTTACCCGTTTTTCTTGAAATCCAAGTGGGTGTTTTAATTGCCAACCAGCAGCGGGCTAGCGGTGCGAATATATATATATATATATATATATGATATTAATTAAAATATCTTAAAAAAATCAAAGTTGTATTCGGACTAGATGAGAACGTGCGCAACTTCGCGTCACTCTCCTCCAACCCCTCTTCTACCCCCTTCCACAACTCACCGATCCCCAAATCCATCTCTCTCTCTGTGTATTCGTCTATGTCTGAACTCCGAACTCTCAAAAACTGGGTTTTTAGGCCTGTCGACTAGACCTTTTTCCACTGTCCAATTTTTTTAGGGTTTGATTTTCCACATAGTCAATTTTCATTGTTCCCTATTTCAAGATCTTATTCATACCGATCTAGGGTTTCGATCTTTATTCTTCTCGAATTACGCACTAAATGTTCCAAGTTCTTAGTCAATTTTAGGATTATTCTCGTGCAATCTTTCCTATTATATTCTAGGGTTCGGGTGTAACTTTTGAATCGACTACTTATTGTCCTTAAATCGGTCATCTTTTATACATAATTCAGTTGACACGTCATCGTTTGATCCATCCGTCTTCGAATATGGTGGGTTCTGAGGGTTTGGGTGTGGCTCCCAAGCACCGCGGTGTGACGAAGCCGCTATCTCTTGCCGGCCCTTCTGAGGCTGACTTAATTAGAACCAAGGAGTTGGAAAAGGTTTGTTTTCTCGCCCTTTTCTTTATATAATCGATTTCTTGGACTGTGATAGGTTGTTTTTAGCTATTATTTCATTTGTGGTTGCAAAAGTTTTTGGAAGATGCTGGATTATATGAATCCAGAGACGAAGCTGCTAAACGGGAAGAGGTTCTTGGTCGTATCAAGCAGGTAATTTCTCCCATGACGTTTTCATAATTCTCCTGTTCACTAGAAAGTTATACTTAATTGTTTATTGCACTTCTTAACGCATCTTTGTACATGTGGAAAACTAAGTCGTAGAATCCCCAATCTTAGCAATGCACCATGTTTTGACATTAGTGAAGTTTAGGCTATTATTTTCCTTTATGTTACAAAGTGAGTAAATTTTAATGATTAATTTTATCTGTATTAAAAAAAAGTGATTTGAGTGTTATTTGATTGATTTGTGTTTGAGTCAGTGATTATTGGTAATAAGTAGTGTAAATAGATCAGTTTGTTTAGTTGTAGCAGGATGGTCATAATGTGCCCGTTGGCGGACTGGTGTGGTGCGGTGCAGCGAGATAAAATACTTTTAAATATTAAGCTATTGATAGAAGTGCTTCATAAGAAAGTTAAATAGTGTTTGGCTATGCAATTGTAAAAAAGTAAGGGAAAAATTGTACAGAAGTTTGTGATGTAAAATTGTAAGCAACTTCTTCCCCCCCCCCAAAAAAAATAAAAAAAAATAAAAAATAAATTTGAGGATTAATTTGTACATTGTGCTTCGGCCAAAAGTGCTTCTGCTAAAAGCATAATTTTCCCCTGCTGACCAAAAGTAAGGTTCTAAAAGGCGTTAGGCTGGAGGCGGGCGGCCGGAGGGGGTCTAGGCGGGGCCTAGGCGAAGCCTAGGCGAAGCCTAGGCGGAATTTTTATTTTAAGTCAATTTTAATATTTTATCTTACATTTATCCAAACAAAACAATAATATAAAACAAAATAATCTATAATAAAGATAATAAAGGCCTTTGTTTAAAGTTCAAATACATATCCATTTTGCCAATGTCAAAGTTCAAATACAAACATGCAATTGTTCAAAGTTTAAATACAAATAAATAATTAAAAATACAAATTAATAGTCCTCATCTCCATATCCCTCTATATTTCTAACTCTTCTTCTCCATATCCCTCCAAGATAATGTCCCCATCGGACTCACAGTCATACTCCTTCAACATAATGACCCACGACGTTATTTTGTAGCTTAGTTATTAAAATAAAAATAAAAATAAAAAATAATTGCAGCCCTAATTTCTCCGCCTAGGCCACGCTTAGGGGCCTAATTTACCCGCCTAGTCCCCATCTAATCTCCTAAGAGGGATATTTTTGCTGCATTGGGCCTAGGCGAGGGCCAGGGGAGGCCTAGCGCCTAGGCGTGGCGCTAGGGGGGGCCTAGCGCCTAGGCGGGGATTTTTAGAACACTGACTAAAAGCACTTTCGGAGGGTTACCAAACACTAAAATGCTTCCAAACTTAATTTAGAAGAATTATTACTCCACCAAACAGGCTCTAAAGCTATGTTTAAAGTTTTCTATGAATCAAATTGCGGCGGAAAATTATGTGCATTGCTGATAACTATTTTGGAACGTTTTGTCTAATTATCCGGACTTTATCTGGTCTGATCTGATTACATCCTTAAAATTTGTGTTGGCTCCTACAACTTTCTCACATTGTCCTTTTGATTCTATATATTTGTTTTGATTTACTTTATTATACACATGTATTTGCTAGTCTATTTAGTTTTGCCTGATTCTATATATTTCCTTTCTTCAATTTGTGCTGACTAGAATTGTTCATCCCTTTCAATTATCTTAGATCGTCATAGATTGGGTGAAGCAACTTACTCGCTTGAGAGGCTACACAGATCAAATGATGGAGGATGCAAATGCTGTCATATTTACTTTTGGCTCTTACCGATTAGGGGTAAGCATGTTGTGTTTGTTTCACATTCGAGTTCTGAATTGTTAAAAGCAGTCTAGAAGTTTGAAGTACTAATGTGTTTGAGTTTGCTATATGATACTAAATGAAGATGATGTCCAAGTTTGTGAAGTAGAGTCTGGAAAATGATGTTAGAGACCCACCCTCCTCATGAAGAGGTCAATAAATACTGATTATGTGCATCTGCAAAGGACCCTTTGTGTGCTTTTTTGTGAGGGATAAAGGTTGGAAATTAGGATATTATTCATGATTATTGTTTAGAAGTTTCAAGCATGACTTATAGCTGCCAAAAGAGACTGAAACTTTAATTTAGAGGTTTGATAATAATAAAGATGAACTTAAGGTATAGTTATTGAGATTTTAGCATAACATTTCTTTGATGGTTTTGGACGTCTTGGATTGCCTGTGGGTATGGGATTATGGGTTCCGGTAATGGTTTTCGAGATGCAGAACATTTCTTTAGCAGAACCTCACGGTTGCGGTTCAATCTGTTGAGGTATGAAGGTTATTTGTAGGGTTATTCTGTGTTGAATTCTCCTGTCAGGCATTTCTCATATTTAATGTGTGAAATCTTTTAAAAAGTTAAAGAAATGGTTCCTGAATTTATGCCAACTTGGACTTTTAAGTACAAGGATCAAGTTTTGTTCTTATGTAAGTTATGGTGAAGTTGGAGTGATACACGTTACATTTTGGCTGTTTTGGTGTGTGAATGTTTTAGTCAGTTTGGTTGTTTTCAAAACATTAACATGTTGGCCTTTTCAAAATAGGAACATACTTTAGCTTAATTGTTTGCATGTACTTCTAGTTTATTGTCCTTATCTAGCGGCATGAAGGCAGTCATCAGAATGGATAGGACATGGGACCTCCTTCCCATATATAACTATGTCACGACAATTCGGAGTAGAGTATGTGGGTGTAATACTGTAATGGAGTTGTCTGATTGTCTCCTTGTTGGAAGACAGTAAAAAGTTCATTTGGTGTTTTCTTAAGCTTGCTCTTGCTTAGCGCTTGCTTAGCCTTGTAGAGTTTCTTAGTTTGTTGCACTTAGAGAAGTGGGCAGTGGGCTATACAACAAGCGGACTAGTAAGGGGTTGTTTCCACACTTTCTGTGGCATCATTTTTTATGTAAGTTGCTATTGTTAGTTATTATTAATGTGGTGATATTTTTTTTGATAGGTCCACGGTCCTGGAGCTGACATTGATACCTTATGTATTGGGCCGTCTTATGTTAATCGAGAGGTAATTTATAAAATTAGTTGTTTATTCATGTTAGATGTTGGAATTTTATCAATGTAAATTATGGAATTGACCCTTCACCCTTGCAGGAGGACTTCTTCTTTATATTGCATAACATTTTGGATGAGATAGAAGAAGTTACTGAACTGCAACCAGTGCCGGATGCACATGTCCCAGTAATGAAATTCAAATTTGATGGAATATCAATTGATCTTCTTTATGCAAGTGTTTCACTTTTGGTTGTGCCAGATGTAAGTTTCATCAAGTATACTCCTATTCAACCCTATCTCATAGTATTAGCTCTGGGTGTATTAAGATGCCTTTTGACTTGGGCCAGCCTTCAGTAATTATCCTTTATTTTTGAAATTTTCATCTCGATGGAAGTCTCTGTTTATTACTTTGGTTGTTTTTGTTAGTTCATTCTCCCCCTACTCCAAACGTGGTTAATGGAGGATAGTTAATGGTATATGTTTGTGTTGGTGAACTATTTTTATAATTACCTCCTTCGTGACTTGCTTTATGGATGGCTCTATTGGCACACTCCTAAGAAACAATGATTGGGGTCGCGATACAACGATTTGGCGGTTCAGTGAGGATTCGGCACGTATTCAGTTATTAGATAAATTTATTAATATACATTTAATGCAATTAATAACCCCCAATAGAGGCTGGTACGATTCAATTCAACATTTTGTTCGTTCAGGTTTGATTGTGTCATAGCTCTATAATTCGGATTAGGTTTATTGTTGGATTATATATATATATATATATAGAGAGAGAGAGATACATAAATATGCACACACATGTACACACATTAAAATTTCTACACCAATATACAATAATACTACTTAGAAAATTTGAAATATATACTAATTAATTCTGATACTAGTTTCCTTGATAGTATTCGTATATAATAAATTATATATTCAATTCTTATCATTAAACATGAAAAAAAAGAAGAAGAAAAAGACAGAAGAATCCCTGGAAGAAACCTGTCGAATCCAGAAGAATCCAAGAATCCAAGAATCCCTGAATCAAATTGAGGGTTTCGTCAACCTAGAGAATCCTTGCTTCTTAGGCACTCATATTAGATATGATATGATTAGCATTGAAATTCTTTTGTGCACATATTATTCTGGCAATTGGAAGATTGAAGATGTGGCTGTTTTCTAAGCTTTCTACTGTTATGAACTATTATTTTCTTGTACATGTACATGTAGATTTAGTGGTACGGTGAAGTGCTAGACTGCAGGTTTAAACATTCAATGTGTAATTTTATTCATTAATAGTTGCACCCTCTCTCAATATCTCCACACACACAAAATTGAGCTGTGTTTTGTAGATGTCAGCTTCAGTTTTATATATTAGGTTGATCAACATTGAAGCTTAGGTTAGTAGTTGAGGGTTATCAGTTATGGACTGAATTAAGAACTAGATGCAGGTTTTGGTAAACTTTAGCCCTTCACGTTGCTTTATTAAGTTTTGATTCAGTGCAGCTATGTGAGAATGCATGAATCCACCTAGATCTCCATTGTTGGGGTAGGTGTTTAGCCAACCAGGCTACCACCGTGAGATCCACACTGATAATGATACTGTTTTGTGTGCTTACATGGAGATGGAGTAGTAAGGCTTTTGACGACGTGAGACTATTATGGTAGTTCTGAAATAGAATTGTTTTTTTTTTCGTCGTTTATTTAAGTTTGCTTTTTCCTTTGCTTTCTGAGCTCCCCCCCACCCCCCACCCCCCCAAAAAAAAAATAAAAAAATAAGTAAAGAGGTTGGGTGGACATGGCAAAGAAGGGCTGTGGGCAGGAACATTCTTGGGGTTATTATATGATTAATTTAAGCTCTATTAGCTGTCCTTATAGGCTTGAATGTTATGTTCAGTAAAATTAATCCTTGTATAGTAGATCTATTTTTGTGATGTATAGATATTTGTGATTTATGAATGCTAACTGAATTATCGACAGGACTTGGATATTTCCAATGTTTCTGTTTTGTACAATGTTGACGAGCCAACTGTTCGGAGTCTCAATGGCTGCAGGGTTGCTGACCAGATTCTTAAACTCGTTCCAAATGTTGAGGTTGTTAAATAAAAATGCCTGCTATTTTGCTTGTGATCTCATCTCTCAGAATTTTGTTATTTTATTAGTCTTTGTTTATTGTTTATCCTCTTCTTTGGGTGGGAAATTCTAGCATTTTCGCACAACACTCCGCTGTTTAAAGTATTGGGCAAAGAGGCGCGGTGTTTATTCAAATGTAAGTAGGGTCTTCCGTTAATTTATTTGTATATGTATTTGTTCTGGTTTTTCTGGTGTATTCTCTTACTTTTTACTTCAGATTTGGATCCTTCTTTACGCCTTATTCCCTCTCCTGACCCTTTTTTCAGGTGACAGGATTTCTTGGTGGCGTGAACTGGGCTCTCCTTGTAGCTAGGGTTTCTCAGCTTTATCCTAATGCCGTCCCTAGTATGCTGGTTTCTCGGTTTTTCAGGGTATATACCCAGTGGCGCTGGCCAAATCCTGTAATGCTTTGTGCAATAGAAGAAGACGAGCTTGGTTTTTCTATATGGGATCCTCGTAGAAATCCTCGTGATCGAACTCATCATATGCCAATTATAACACCTGCTTACCCATGCATGAATTCTAGCTACAATGTTTCAACCAGTACTCTTCGGGTTATGACAGAGCAGTTTCAGTTTGGCAACAAGATTTGTGAGGTAGTGGCCAGAGTGGTAGACCTTTTTCATGTTCAATTATGATGACATTCATAATATTGTGCTTTACTCTTTTATGTCCACATGCAGGAGATAGAGCTGAATAAAGCACGGTGGAGCGCTTTGTTTGAGCCTTATATGTTCTTCGAAAGCTATAAGAACTATCTGCAGGTTGACATTGTTGCTGCTGATGGCGATGACTTGCGTGCGTGGAAAGGCTGGGTTGAATCCCGGCTGAGACAACTGACTCTGATGGTAATATTTTTCCATTTTGACATGTTAATTGTGATGGAGGCATCAATCACCCTTTGGCTCATATGGATCTTTTAGAAAATAAATATTAGAAGACATCTCTCTCTCATTTGCAGATAGAGCGGGACACATACGGAAAGTTGCAGTGTCATCCTTATCCTCATGAGTATGATGATTCTTCAAAGCAGTGTTCCCATTGTGCCTTTTTTATGGGTTTGCAGAGGAAAGAGGGTGAGGTAATCCAAGAAGGTCAGCAGTTTGATATACGTGGAACAGTTGATGAGTTTCGGCATTCCGTGAATATGTATGTGTTCTGGAAACCGGGGATGGACATTTACGTTTCTCATGTTCGTAGAAAGCAGATACCTTTTTACGTATTTCCCGATGGTCATAAACGATGTCGGCCACCAAGGTTAATGAGCCAGCTGCATGCTGAACAATCTTCTCCTGGAGATGAAGTTTGCAGGGCTGGATCTGTTGAAAGACGTCTTAAAAGGAGAAGAGATGGGGCAGATGTGAAGCAATGTAGCTCCGAAAAGCGGCAATCAATTAGCCCTAAGAGGCGGGATTCATTATCTCCCGAAATTATTTCAGGCGCATCAAACCAGTGTTCGTCATTGGGAATTCAAAGAACAGAACAAATGGCTGAAATAAATGGAACTGAACAGGTTCATCAGGTTGAGGGTGACAAGGAGATACTTATAGAGCTAGCTAAATCTGATCAAAAAATTATATCTGGAGGAGTTGCTGACGAGGGATGTTTCTCAAATTCTAGCGTGGTCACTAGCCTTACGAGTGAGGTTGGTTCATGTGAAGACACAGGACCTGCATCACGAACAGGAAGCAGTGAGGGGAATCCAGGTAGCGTTATTGGGAGCAACAGTCACGGATTTTCGCAGACTGATTCTTGTGAGGCAGATTCAGAGTTGCTTATGAATGATGGGTGTGCAACAGATGGCCAGATCTCTGAAGGTGGTTCACAGGACGAGTTAGAGGTTTTGGATTTAAGTTCCTTTTGCTTTGTCCTCTTCTTTTCAAGTTAACTTTATGTTTCTTTATGCAATAGTTTAAATCAGAATCTGAAACTAAAAATTGTAGGGGTGTGTTGCCTGAGGCTGATTGTACCTTTAGCGTGTAAAAAATTTGTGAAACTGACGTTTCTTTTTTCCCGTTAGGATCCATCTTATTCTTTTTGGTTGCTTTTGTTTCATGCAGCGAAACGCTCCCCTTGTTATGGCAATGAATACCAGTGGTGATATTGATTTGGGACATGAGCGGAAGGCTGTGACGAGGCATGTACATTTAATTTCTAGATATTATTTTCTTGGATCTTTATTACCATTTATATCTTTATACTGCTCTTCTTCGTTCTGTGTGGTGTTTAAATAGGAGGTTGAGTCTGACTTCAACAGCTTGAGAACCTGGAAGATTCATTGAAGTCCTTTGTGAAAGTCGGCAGTTCTGGTAAGTGCTTTGTTAGTTGCTGGCTTTCATTTATTTCCTTTTCTCCAGGCATCCCGTGTTTTGCCTTGTGGATTGGGAATCAAACTACTCCGTCACACAGAAGCTTTTGCTTGGAAGAGGAAAGAAAGGAGAGAAGGAAGGGGAGTTTTTTTTTTTTTTTTTGTGTGTGGGTGGATTGGGAGGGTGTGTGGTTTGGGCAACTTGGATATCTCATGTATAGTTTTAGCTTTTTATGTATCAGGCTGTGCTGCAGAGAATTGTGAGGCTTCCAATATTCTTAGGAAAAGGATATTGGGAATGCTCAATTCTAGCAGTTCGTAACCAGGTGAGGATAGTGAAGGGGGTTGAACTTGTTTATATGTCTAGAGTGGGTTGCTAGGAGTGCTTTGTGTCACTGTATCTTTTAGTTACTTTTGTACACAAATCTTGTAATTTCTGATAAATTCTCTCTCTCTCTCTCTGTGTGTTTGTGCTTGTGCGTGTATTGTGGATGGGTTTACTGCCTAACTAATGAGGGCATGATTGTGAACTACTAGTAAAATTTTACACAAAATAACTCCTCTCCTTACAGAGAACATGTTTTATTTTTTTGAATGGAGGGAGCGAGTATTTGGAACACCTTGGACACAAATTATATATACAAAAAGTTATACATAAATTTGTGTGTATAGTTCTGTATATAGTATTATTCTTGGAATAATTATTACTACCCCGATTTCAATATTAGAGGTATGTATTTAGTTGCAGATTGTGAGTTTGATGAAATTCTTAACTAGTAATTTTATACGTTGATTTTAATATTATTATTATCTCATCATTATCGTATGATAACACTATATTTTTATACTTTTTTATATTAAAAATTGATAAATAAAAAAAATAATGCTCAACATGCCAATTACTTGAGTAGAATTTGTTTATGCTAATACTGTGAAAATAGTTGGAAAACTAAATTTTTTCTTAAAAGATTTTTAAATGCATCTCCAGACTTCAAGAGTAATAATCAGAACTTATAATTAATCGAAGCATTATTATACTTATATTTTAATTTTTTTAATAATAGTAAGAACTTGGTTCATTTTAAGTTATATTAACTGAGTGAAACATTATTATACTTATGTTTATTGAGTTTCATAAGAACTTAGTTCATTCTAAAATTATATTCACAAACTTACAATAATATTTGTACATTGGTTAAATGATTCTACAGTACTTTATTAAATTATAAGAAAAAAATACTATAAATATTTATCACGTAACATTATTAATATAGTTATATAAGTATTAGGTATACTTAATAATTGTAAAAATATTTGAATATTAATGTCCTAGGAATTAGGATTTAGAGAAAAGTAGGTGAAAGGCACGTGGTCGCTGCAGTGTGGGTTGGCCACTCGAATGAGAACGAATTTAGTTCAAAACTTCGTCTACCGTACTATAATTAAAGAAAGTTTTCCAGCTAAAAGCGCTCTATTTTTATTTTGTTTTTTCAAAATAAAATTTCACTATTTTATATAATTTCCATTTTTTGTTTGGGGCTCCCTCAAATCTCAATCTTAGGGCTCTCTGCCAATTCATCAAGATATGATCTTTCGTCAGCTTCTCATCTGACACCACGCCACACAACACCGCACCGCTACTTCAATTTTTATTTTTTTTTAAAAAAATTAATTTGGCAATTTTGATTTCTGGTTCGATTCGCTATGGGGAAGGTGGCAGTGACAGCGGCAGTTATAGGCGGCGCGGCTGTGTGTGCCGCGGTGGCGCTAATCGTGCGCCAACGAATGCGGAACTCCAGCCGGTGGGCCCGCGCCAGCGCCATTCTGAAGGAATTGGAAGAGAAGTTTGGGACCCCCTGCTCGAAGCTCAAGCAGGTGGCTGACGCCATGACCGTGGAGATGCACGCCGGTCTCGCCTCTGAAGGTGGCAGCAAACTCAAAATGCTCATCAGCTACGTCGACAATCTCCCTACTGGGTATATAGTTTTAATTCTCTCTCTCTCTCTCTCTATATATATATATATATTTTAGATTATTGTAAGTATATCTTTATGTATTCTGTTAATCATTGATGAAATAAATCTTTGGGATTTTCTTTTTGAATGGACGGTGGTTGTATTAAAATTACTGGTTGGCATTTTATTGAATACTGACCTGGATACAATTCTTAAGTTATTACTGAGGTTCCTGAATAGATCTTTATATATAGAATTACAATAAACTCTCATGGTTTTACTTCAATGATCTTACTATGAAATCTATTCTTTGTGATGTCTGTTCAATATATTGATACTGAATGATTCCTAAATTTTGTTATTCAGCATCAACCTTGTTCATTGCACTATATAATAGAATAACAATAATAAACAAGTGAGTCTGGAATCGGCTAATCATCCCTATATGTACTTGTTTCTTCTCTACCAAAATTCTGACATTAACTATAAGTTTATTATTTGAACATTGAGTCAGTCATTAGTAACCTTTGACATCAATAATTCTTCATGAACTATAATGACATTATCAATCTTTTTCCTTTTCTTATTAGTATTTAGTGTACACAAGAGTTCACTAAATTTCATGAACTTCCATTATATAAGCTTCAGAAGTTGAAATATTTATCTCGAGTATTTCTTTTTTCTTTAGTAACTTTTTCTACTCTATTTTGTTTACTGGTATATTTCTTTCATGTTTTTTTTGGGGTTAAGAAATTGACAAGTTGGGAGAAAAAAATACTTCTGCACGTGCAATATCTACTTCTCTGGTGAACACATTTATATTCCATTTAACCTCTTTCTCTTTAACAACCATTAGAAGCACAAATTTTCTCTCTTGGTACTGATTTCTACTGAAAAAAAATACTTAGACCTTATCAATATTTGTATATATATTTCAATCCTTCATATTCGCAAGTATTGGCAGTATGTCACACAGTATGCAGAATGATCTCGCATTCGCTGTTAGAGACAAGTCAATAACAGTTTCTTTGAATATCTCCTAAACTCAAGGTCGCATTGCAATTAGCTGTATGAGTATACTACTGTCACCGGAGTACTGGACATACTTATTTCTATGATCAATTTTATGAGCATGCTAAGATTTTTACATGCTGGTTTCATAGAATATAGCAAAAGTACTTGATATGCATTATAATCGGGCTAAATTTAGAGAAACAAACACTCCATTTCTGGTAGCTTACTTTAAGGAGTGGTCTGGATATCCTCTAGGAATAACCAATCCTCCTTTACATGTCCTGAACCTGTTACGCTAATGGGAGGGAAAACCAAATCCAACTATAAACTATGAAGTGAGCATGCATTAGTTTTTCTCCATAAACAAAAACCGTTGGGTGTAATCTAACCTGCAATAGTATGTGTGTTAGATATTAATGCCGAATCTTGTATTTAGGAAATTCTGGCAAGTGATATATCGTGAACACTTATTTCTCTCCCTTATGCCCAAGCGGTGAGTTGGAGATAGGGATTTAATTTTTCATCTTGTCAACTTAATGGAGGTTACTTGTTACACTTGCTAGACAAATTTATTCTTCCTGTTAATACACTTGACATGGAGTTCTAAATGGACTAGAGAGCATAAATATGTTTCATTGATTGGCATTTATCTGTTGAGTTATTATAGTTGACACATTATTCTCTTCCATTTTTCCTATTTAAGTGATGAAGAAGGGGTATTTTATGCATTGGACCTTGGTGGAACAAACTTCCGGGTTTTGCGGGTGCAATTAGGAGGGAAAAATGGTGGTATTATTGATCAAGAATTTGCTGAGGTTGCAATTCCTCCAAAATTAATGGTCGGGACGTCAATGGTAAGTCTTTGTCCTTTTGAGACTGCTATTCACCCTGTTTCATAGTGGTCCATACACATAATATCTGAACTTCTCAGAACTTACTATTTTCAGGAACTTTTTGACTATATTGCAGCAGAACTTGCAAAATTTGTTGCTCAAGAAGGTGAAAGATTTCATCTTCCTCCTGGTAGGCAGAGGGAACTAGGATTCACCTTCTCTTTTCCTGTGTTGCAATTGTCAATTGCTTCTGGAACTCTTATTAGGTGGACAAAAGGTTTCTCTATGGATGACGCGGTTAGTCCTGATTGCGTGGGCTGCATTTTGTAATTTTCCAATTTTGCATGTTTGTTATCGATTCATTTGCATTTACTATTCCACCCTATGAACTTCGTTAATCTAGCATGAATCTCCTATTAATCATCATGCCATCATTCATATACATGTTGTTATACTTTATCAACTATTATGTCAAGTTAGGTTTGCATGGATTTTAGTACTTGTAAAACCTATGTTGATTGGTTTTGTTAATTTGTTAGTTTAAAATGTTATAAAACTCAATCAAGACCCTGACAAAGATTGATTGTTTCTCCTCATTTAGTCATTTAGTAGATCAACTGGCAAAAGACATGAATTTTGTTATTTTTCTCTAGTAATAAATTAGTGAAGGATTTGTCATGCATTTATATATATATATATATTTTTTTGCATAAATATATATACACACACGTACACACACACACACACATATAGGGAATGATCCATAGTCACCTATGGCCATGGACCATTTTTGAGCCAACCCATCTTCCACAATTCGTTAGAAAATGCAAGGATCGGATTTAAAAAATTTAAGTCTTCGGCAAAAGTTATTGTGGAAGCCGCAAAACTTCTTGCTGAAGGCTTTTACGTGTAAGATGAGTAGACGAGACCCATGCACCTGAAGCGAATTTTTAACTCCATTATGCAAAAAGTTGTTGCAAAAGGTAAAACCTGGAAAACTCGTTCTTCTCTTACAAGTCTTTTCTCTTTCCTCCTTCAAATTTCAAAAATCCAAATTTCGTTATAAATCCAAAATTGTCAATCTATAACAGTAGAAAGCTCTCGAAAAGACTTTCAAGACAAGATTATTGAGGTGATATAGTTTTTGCTTTCATTTTCTTGGTTTATCATATTGAGCCACCTCAAGATTATTGATGAAGATGATCAATGACATGTACTTCACCACAATATATTGGCTCAATGACGTGTTCTACCAAAATAAGGAGGAGATCACAGTACCTAATCTTGCCAACTGGGGTACCCACACAAGCTTATGCTTGGATTTGCCTGGTCACATGGGATTATTTGAATGCTCTAAGAGGTTAGGACACCCATGATTAAAAAAAATTAAAATAAAAAGATTATAGAGGAAGATAAAATATTGAGTTGTGTGTATGTGTTCTTTGCGACACAGAGTTCGACTTCGCCCATGTTTCAATCTCATTATTATAAAATACATAATCTTCATCAAGCAGCATATTCCAAGTGAGCAGTTACTTCATCGGTGGAAATGTAAGTTACAACTGTGATCTGGCATAATATTTCTGAAAGGATGAAGCTAGTTAATTTTTCCAGATGTCAGAAACTTCATATTATCCTTGCACTTTTACTTCATACATATGTCTAAAGATAGTTCATGAATAGCTTACCTCACTTGCCTGAATTTTTTTAATTGCTGATTTGATAGATTGGTAAAGATGTGGTGGCCGAACTAGTGAGTGCCATGGGAAGACAAGGTGTTGATCTACACGTGTCTGCTCTGGTACATTAAATTCTTTTGCTACTCATACCAGAAGTTTTTAGTTGTGCAGAAGAAATGTAGTCTTCTGTTGGTATTTGGTGTTTCGTTATATTTTATGTTAATATGGTAACAGTTCCATGGTAGTTAGATATAGGTATGGGTTTGATATTTAAATTTTGGCACTAGGTTAATGATACAATTGGGACATTAGCTGGAGGTAGATATACCAACAAGGACGTTGTTGTTGCAGTAATCATGGGTACTGGAACAAATGCAGCTTATGTGGAGCGTGCTCAAGCAATACCAAAATGGCATGGCCCTCCACCTAAATCAGGAGAGATGGTGAGGAATTTCTTCAGTTTCAATTGATTACTTCTAGTACATTTATTACAACAATTTTGATATTTACCAATAAAGATATCCGGATTGTTTAAGGGGCTATATATGATTGGAGAGTGTGAAAGGAATTGAAGTCCTGCCATCTTTTGTATGTTGTAGGTTATAAATATGGAATGGGGTAACTTTAGGTCATCACATCTTCCCTTGACAGAGTATGACCATGCACTGGATGCTGAAAGTCTGAACCCTGGTGAACAGGTTATCATTTTGTCTACACATATAGTATTCTATTTACATTTGGTATGCTTTAGCAATATACATTATTTTGACAACTTGTACAATTTTTCATTATATTGTGCAGATATTTGAAAAGATAGTTTCTGGCATGTATTTGGGAGAGATTGTTCGCAGAGTTCTATGTAGGATGGCTGAAGAAGCTGCCCTTTTCGGTGACACTGTTCCACCAAAACTTGAGACTCCATTTATTTTACGGTATTTGTCTTAACAGTTGCATCAATAAAATGGCTACTTGTATTCAATCAGTTTACCATGGCAAGTATATGTTCCAGTGTCTACCATGATCTCGTTAACTGCCAGTCGCGACCTATTCTGTGCACAGTCGCTTCTGACCCGTGACCAAATGGTTTTTATCTTTTCACTGCTCACTTAGCCATGTTATTTTGGGACATGCATCAGCATATGGCTCAAAACAGTTATATCCTTTGCCGTGTAATATGCAGGACACCTGACATGTCTGTAATGCATCATGATACGTCTTTGGATCTCAATGTGGTAGGGAACAAATTGACGGATATATTGGAGGTATATGTGTATATTTTAGTAAGCAACATTTAGAAAGCCTTAAACCATTTGAGGATAGAAAAGATTAAATGGTTCAAAAGCCTTGCTCTTTATTCCTTGCCTGAGGAGTGCAACAATTTTATTAGCATCTTCAATTACACATGCATGTGTATGTCATGTTATTTCTACTGCAGATATCTACTACAACCCTGAAGACAAGGAAAGTCGTGGTTGAGCTATGCAACATTGTTGCTACCCGTGGGGCCCGACTTGCTGCTGCTGGAATCTTGGGCATCCTAAAGAAAATGGGTAGAGATACTTTTAGGGATGGGGAGATACAAAAGACGGTTATAGCTATGGATGGTGGATTGTATGAGCACTATACTGCATTTCGAGAGTGCTTAGAGAACACTTTAAAAGAATTGGTTGGCGACGAAGTCTCGAAAAGCATAGTCTTTGAGCACTCTAATGATGGCTCAGGCATCGGGGCTGCTCTTATTGCTGCCTCTCACTCCAAGTATCTTGAGGTCAACTAATTTGGGAATGATCAACATTGAATTTTGTCAAGGACATTATCCTGCATGTTTCTCTCTGTCCATTCTATTTTCCAGGCCAAATTTTTTTTGGCCTTTCTGTTTTTATTTTTCCCCTTTAAATTAGATTTAGTCATTCTAACTGATAGATTTTATCCCTTTTTCATAATTTAGAGATTATGTTTAATCATTATTTGTCTCTTCTCTGTCTTTGAGAAATTATTAGTGATTGAGGTGTAATGTATGAAATATATATACTTAAAATAATTGAATGAATCAAGCATGGTGCCATGCCAGCCACCGTTGATGAAATAAATGCAGTTGGGCTTGTAATCGGTGGTATTCGCAAACATGGAATCACCATATTATTCCAACAAAAGGGCTTGGTTACGATAATTACCACTACTAGTGCCGCTGCTGCAAAACATCCTTACCTCTTCCCACTCTGCTGTCGTCGTTGTCCTGCGAATTCAAACTCTATTACCCTCTGAACGAACCATCACTACTTATCCTGATTCTAATTCTACCAAGTGATAAAAATGGGGTGTTAGGCAGTCTGGTTTTGAGTATTATGGTACCACCGTTTTCCACTACCTTCTCTTCTACTATGTCTGATTCTTTGAAATCAATAGCAACGGAGTAGCTGTTATTTTACAAGAGGGGAGAGAGAGAGAGAGAGAGAGAGAGAGAGAGAACCACCTATGACCCATCCGAAAATAAAGAGTCGCGCATTAACCCAACTTCCACAATAGAGTACAATTTTTGTAACTACTAAATACTTAAAATAAATATATCCAATTAATAAATCACCAAGACACAATGACCGGAAAGATTGACCCGCCACCATAAGGAGTAATTCTTCAAATTCATTTTGTATGAGATGATTACAATTAGGACGTTCAAGGAAAAGCCCAAACCTAATTAATAATAAACCTCCTTTTGCTAATTAGCTATTAATCTTCACATAGCCGCAGTTGACTCTAGAAACTAGCCTAACCCAAATAGGCTAGGCTATTATCTCTTAAGTGACTGAGACGAGAGCACGTAGTAGAAATTAGAAACACACCTTTTTTTTTGGAGGGGGGGGGGGGGGGGGGGGTTGGGGGAGAGAGAGAGAGAGAGTATAGAGCATTGGCAATTAGTTGCCAAAAAAAAATAAAGTCTTTTAAACAACGCAAAGAGAACTTGTGAAAAAACCAAGTACATGCATCCTGCCAAAATACAACATCTACCTCGCGTTGTAATAGCGTCAACAAATGCCATACTTTTTCCTTACACATGGACAATATATAATATCCAAAATGTGAAGAAAGAGAGAGACAAAACAAATATCCTCTAATCTCAGTTGAAGTCTCTTCACACTAAATACTATTGTTTATCATTTCAATGCTGCAGCAGCAGCATCAAGTGGGTTCTTTTCTTGCTTACTGCCAACTGCAAAGATCAAGAGCTCCAAAGTCAAATTGTTAGATCAAGGAGTAACCACATTTATTCAGCTACAAGTTTATTGTATTCAGAATTAGGCAACATATAAATTATCGGAAATATGATAGAAACTATATTTAGTGGGTTCAAAAGGAATACTCACCAAATAGGGAAGAAGATAGTTCAGAGCTTTTCAACACGCGCAACCTCTTAACCGTAGATACAAACATGCTGCAAAACTCAAGTTGCCAACCAAATTACATATCAACACATCTATTGCAGAACAAATTTCTCAATAACATAAAGCGCCTATGGAACCTAACCTAACTGATTGTAAATCAGTGTGTGTGTGTGTGTGTGTGTTACACTATTACATCAAGTCCTGAGATTTGCTGAAATACTACGCTTTAAGAATAGGAATTATTGTCAAGTGGTTGGGATGCTAAATGCTGGAGAGATGAAACAAAAATACAATTATAAACGTTATTTTAAGCACTTTAGAAAAGATTGGTGACCAAATGATGGGTATTGAAACTATGACTCATCATATCCACAGTGGCGAGATGCTTACTGCCATGGGACATCCCCTACAAGCATCCTATCTCCTTCATTATCTTCGTACACAAGGGTATATTCCCCACTTCCATCTAATATTCCTGCAATTGCTTTCTCTCCCTCTTGATTGTTCTGGATTCTGCCAGTAGTGGGATCCCTTTGAGCTAAGCAGAGAAACAAAAGACAAACCAATTGAGAACCAACACCTATCACAAATACAGCTAAACTAGATGAAGCTCTTAATCTATACACAAGTTGTTGCTGCTTGAGGAGACTATTTTATGAATTACATTACATTGTTGATCAAATAATACAATTATAGTGATTTTTTTAACAAGTTGTATTGATTTCCTGTAAATACTCTAAACCATTTTAAGACGGATGTACCAAGGAACAGTTTGACCATAATATCAATTAAACTGATCCTAATACTTTACCCAGCATCCTCAAGCAAATGTGGAAAATTTTTAAATTAATACAAAAATGATACAATTAGTCAATCATATTAACGCTAGGAACAACCTGCTAATAGGCCTCTGAAGAGTTCATCAACAGCACAAGATAGCTTTTCATAGCTCTCATAAGCTTTAAGATCCACCTTTCTTCCAATAGGTACTCCGTCCATATTGATTTTCACAAATAATCCTTTACGACAACTTTCCACCTGCTTTTCGCTGGCACACTTCCTTGGAACCACATTCTGTGCCTCAGCTGGCAGCAGCCTTGAAGAACTGCTCGTTGCAAGGTTTTTCCTAAATGAACGAATTGGAGGCCACCCAACAACTGGAGCAGGAGCAGTTCTGTTGTTTTTATATTCGTGGGACCAGCATACGAAATTAAGACAAATTAGTCACTAAAAGATTAGATTTTTGACAGGATTATAGACAAGAAACAAGTAATTAAAAAAAAAGAAGCACCATTTTAGATATACAAGTCATCAATCAACAGTCAGCACATAACAAATACAGACAGCAAAATGTACTCCAAGAAAACAGAAGAATAAATTGATTCATAACTGAATGTTATGTGGATGAAAAAGATACTACTCCAGATCAGATAGGGAAAATAACAATTCCAAATATAATTAATGACCAAGTAGGAATGAGAAAATAAATTTAAATCCAGGCAACAGAGAGTGACTGCACTACAAGTATATTTGAAAAGGAAAAGAAAAGGTGATACTTTGACAGAAAAAAATAGATAGACAAAAAATACAAATGAAATTTAGTAAGAGCAAAATACTGCATAAGAAACATAATAAAAAAGAAAGTGAAAGCGCTGTCTTATCAAGCATGGACCACAAGTACATATGTAACAATGCGAGAGAATAGAGTGAATATCCTCTCTTCTGTCCAAAAAAGAAAAACAAAAAAAACAAAAAAAGAAGAAGATGGGTGTACCTTTTCTGATAGCTGTTGGACACAGCTGTATTATGTGCAGAAGCCGGTGAAAATGCTTTCTTTTCTGAATTCTGCAAGTCTACCACTACTTTAGTAGTGCCACAGGCCTCCTCCTGCTGCTGCTGCAATGATTCCTTCTCCATAACAGGTGGCAAGCTTTGTTGGTAATGTGAAGACGACCATGGAGATGATGATGTTGATGATGGTAACACAGGAACGGCCCCAACAACTTGTGGATTCATATCTGAAGAAGAAAACTTGTGGGTATGACTTCCATTGATCCAAGTATCCGGCTGATCTACTGTTTTCCGGTCAGCTACTATTGTGTCAAGAAAACCTCTCTTTGAACCAGAGGTAGAGTAATAGCCAAGAGAGAGAAGAGGAGACTCGTCCCTTTCTCTTTCTCTTGAGTTGTTTTTATTGTTAGTACTAATAATACTGCCATTTTTGATGGTCCAATCTTCACCTGGTGGACCAAGCCTTAGCTCCAGTTGTTTTTCCTCTGAACTTTTTTCTTCGTTTGGCCAATTGGGAATCAAATCTAGCAACTGAGGACGGACCTCATCCATTGTTGAAAATCCCTCCATGGATATATATATATATATATATGTATATATATATATGTTTGCCAAGAAGAGAAAACAATCAAAGAACCCAGATGGAAAAGTGTTCTACCTTAAATATGAAAATTAGTAAAGATAGCAGACAGAGGAAGGTCCACTGCAGCATGAAAATGAAAACATACCCAAGTCAGAGAAACAAGAGAAAATAAGTAAATTAAATTAAACCACAAAAATCTTCAACTTATATGACTAGTCTAGGACCAAACATGTTTATATCATTGGTAATGGTAGGTAGATATGGAATTAAAGGAAAAAAAATAAAAGACTAGTCACCTTAAATGCTCAACCAAGGCTCCAATAAATGGTGACCACCCACATCCTCAAATCCAACCACTTAATTAACCCAGAGAGCTGAAAAAAGAAGGAAGTACTACAAGTAATAAAATTACTAGTCGGAAAGCCTCAACCCATCAGCCTTGAGATGGAAAATGATGGAAAAAGAAACCCCAGAAAGAAAGAGAAATTAAAGGTAAAATAAAGATGAAAGGGAGGGAGGTATGGACAAGGTACAGAGCATAGGAGTAGACTATATTCTTTGTATATGGATTTGGAAATGGGAACAACTAAAGTAGCTAGAACTAAAGAGCTATGGAAGGGGATGAGCTGGTGAATGAAATGGGAAGGATGAGAAAAGGGAGAGAGAGCGAGAGAGCATAATAATAATAATAATATAGAAAGAAGGAGAGAGGGAGAGATTCCCAATTAATTAAAAGAGTAGAAACAGGAAAGGGAATTAGAGCATAGCGCACGCAACCTAGTTTGCCCAGGCCCCTAAAATATGTAGTTGTTCGGTTCAGGAAGCAAAGCCAAAGCCAAAGCCAAAGCGTGCTCACTCTTTTCTCCCTCTTCTTTGGTCGTCTATTAAATTACAGACTCACCCCTCACTCACTCTCTAAGTATCCTCACCCAACCAACCAACCAACCATGTGTTAAAAGTTTTGTTTGCGACTTAACCCTATTAACAACATTTGCTTGTGGCGTTTGAATTCCTAAATATTTTGATGCGTTATGTTTGAATTTTTTGATTATTAAAATTTTGTAAGTATTCTTTCGACTTTCAAACACGTTAAACATAAATTGTAAGCATAAAATATATGTGAGATATTTTTAATTATAGACAAATAAAAGTTTTTAAGTAAGTGTTAAGATTTTCAAACATCAACACGTTTCAAATACAATGTCAGCAACACATGTACATGTACATGTACATCCATCTACCCAAAACATCCCTTTTTTCTTAAATAAAATACTCTCTTAATTAAAGTTAAGCTGAAAGTGACTTTGATTGAGGAGGATACTTATACTTAACTAAATCAGAGTTTGGTAATGTTGGGTCTGCTCCCTCCCTCGCCCACGGTCTCCAAAAACAGCTTTAAATATAATGCTATATATGTAAATTAAATATGTGAATTATATATATATATATATATATTGTTTTGCTTTTTTGAAATATTAATGGACCTTATAGGGACACAAGTTCATAATAATATAGTCTTCTCAATCAAATACTAATTATTTTGACTTTTGTACTTTAATACCCCAATTTTTATTTTTTTTAAAAAAAATCACTTGTACCATTTTTTAGGGGTACGGAAAGAGTATTATTTTAGAGAGAGAGAACCCTATACAAGTGTAAGAGAGAGAAAGTAAAAGAGGATTTGCATGATCCACATTTGCAGGGTAAGGAAGGATGGGGGTACTACTGTGCAATTAAAACATGCAGATCCCATGACCTTGTCTGCTACCTCCTCAATGCTCTCTCTCTCTCTCTCTCTCTCTCACACACATCACCTCCTCCGCAGGCCACACACATCCATTTTGAACCCCACAAATTTTATAATTTATACTATTTTTCCAGATAGGTTTACTAATTAATATTTTTTTTAAACTAATATTAAATAAATTTTTTATTAAAAAAATCTTGTAAACAGAGTTCAAAATGTCAAAATAAGATAATGTTTGTGGAATAGAGATAGTTAGTACTATTGTATCTATAATAAAAATGGCAAATTTAAGTAATTGCATCATTTTGGAGGGGAGAAATGGTAAAATAAAATGCTATTTGCTCAAACATATGGCTTTTCAAAATTCAATTGCACTACGCACTTATACACTAGCAACTGATCATATTAACTATAAATTTTTTCATGCACTATAATGTGCACTCTTATTTTTAAAATTATGTGTCTCAGTTGAATGAGACTAAAATTATCGAGAAATAATGATATTTTTATATATATTTTTGATATTTTGAATAGTTTTTCTATTTCATTGTCATGTAAGAGATAAAATATTGCTTAAAAATATATGAGAAAATAATATTTCTAAAAATATAATGAGAAGTTGCCAAATTGGTGTGGAGGAATAGCTTAGCAATTAGGATTAGGAATGAAAATTATATAGGCAGGGGGTGGAGGGGGGGGGGGGGGTGAGCTGATTCGTATTGACAAACAAATGGAATGGGGGTGGGCGTGGGGGTTAATTAATCTGGAATATCTCACAACTTTGGTCGGCTGGTCTGTTTTGGTTACTCAGAAACGCCATCCTCCCCCATGCAACCTGTAATCTAGTACTGACCGCCACGTGTCACTAGTATTCCTTTTGATAGTGGACTGGACTCCATTGCGACAATGCAACCCACCCTCTGGCGTGGCGCGTGGTTTGGTCGTGATTCTGCTTTGCCTTCCGACCATCCAACATGTTCCAAATTTAACACCCCACCCCTTCTCCAGTTTCCTCTCCTCTATCTAGTAGTATAATCTATGGTAGGTATAGTTGCGGAATAATTAATTACTCCCTCTGTCTCAAATTAATTATTTTTTTAGAACTTTTTTAAGTCAAGTTAACTATTTTTAAAATTAATAATTAAGCATATATAAATATATTTCTAAAATTATAAAAATTAGAGTTAGTAATAAATTGTATATACTTTCTTTTGGTTATAATCTTTTCACCTATATTTTAGCAAAAATAATAAAAAAAATTAGTTTCAAAAATGGTCAATTTGATTTTAAAAAGTTAAAATTAAACAATTAATTTGAGACGGAGGGAGTGTATTCTATAGTAGGTATAGTTGCGGAATAATTAATTATTTGACTAAAATTGGATGCCACGCCTACAGGCTACACCCATCCACTTTTTTCCGCGCGTGAATTCACTGGAAACAGGGTCAATTAGTTTACCTATGGCTATAAGTTGCTGCATTGCTGTTACTAGTCTTTTCGCAACTGCCTCTAGTATTTTCTTTGGTAAACCTCCCCTGAACCCGACCACAAACTTTTATTAACCTTTTCGTTTTAAAATATAAGGTTATTATTAATTTTTTAAAAATATTTTAAATTTAAAATAAATATAATATTCCATCTATACAATAATAAAATATTATCATCTTTAAAATTGAAATAAATACTTATTAATTTTAAGTTTTAAGATTTTATAAATTTATTTGAAAAAACAAAATATATTTATATCTATATTATAAAGCCTGACCTGAGTCTTTTTTAACTGTTTTTTAATATAATTGATTCACATATATTATTCTAAAAAGAATTTAACTTATTTCATGCACGTAAAACAACTATAAATTCAATTAAAACTGAATACAACTTTCTACCCTCCCTTTTTTCTCTCTCTCACGACTTTCTACGCTCTCTTTTTTCTTATTTATTTTTTTCCATCTGTCTCAATCAATTCACAATTTAATTTTATTTTTATTTTCTTCAGCAATTTTTTCCTTCACGTGCGGTGTGCGTGTTCATGGTGACTAGCCAGTTCAAATAAAAGTTTAGTTCAATCATTTCCTTAAGAGTCTTCCTACAGGGACCCGAAAATGAGACCCAAAAATTGGACATTTTCTATTTTCCTTGATTATTTATTTAGTTTTTTTTTTGGATTGAGTCCAAACATATTTATACTATGGATTTAAAAAAAAAAATAGAAAAAAACATAAAAAATTAGGTCCAATTTGGATATATATCAAAAAAATGGTAGTATGGACCCCATACTACCATTTTTTTGATATATATCCAAATTGGACCTAATTTTTTATGTTTTTTTCTATTTTTTTTTTAAATCCATAGTATGACTCAATCCAAAAAATAAAAAAAAAAAAGCTAGGGAACATGGGAAAATAAGGGGACCGGTCCAATTTTCCGGGCCAATTGGCCGGTCCGCCTATCTTTACTGTTTCCTTAAACACGCACTCAACTTGGGATAAAGGAAGTTTATGGGCTAGAAGTGAAAATGCATGTGAAATTCAGATTTGTTTTGGGCCTGCTGAGCAACCCAAGAATTTAATAATAATAAGCGTCCTATATTAGGCCCAAAACTTCCAACTTTCCTTTCTCTTTTCTTTCCCAAAACAAAAACTTAGTAAAGCCTAAATTTTATATGGGAACTCATAAATAAAAATTATAAGCCCACAAGTTTCTTCCTCACATAAATAACAAGTAGACTCCACCCTTAAATGACAATAAAACCTGTGAAACTATTATTTTTATTTGTAAAATTATCAATTTTCAAAATTAAAATATTTCTTGTTTGTAGCCTGTTTTATGAAATAAAACATAAAATTGCTATAATTAAGGAAATGCCCTATTTTAAGATTCACTTAAAAATTACAAATAATTATGTAATTTTTAAGTGAATCTTACATTTATGTAATTTTTTTATTATATAAAAATACTAAATTTATTTTTGAAAATAAGAATTCTTTAATTAATATTAGTATACATAAATGAAAAGAATATGTTCACCCAATTTATTGGAGTATTTATAAAATTTTATGTTGCAAGGCCCCCACAGGCCACAAGGTATACCTGTTCTTCTTTGTGGACTGTGATTGGTTTGGCGTTTCGTTGTACAGCTGTCGTTCGGACACGTGGGGCTGGGCCTACCTCTGCTACCCAACTTCCCGATTTTTCCCGCATATTAAGTAGTAGTACTCCTACTATTATTTTTATGTTTATATTTATAAGAATTTCTTAACATGTGTTTTTCGATCATGCTAAATACACAATTCAAGAATATATTTTATTGAACTGTGTGCATATTTTTTTGAATTTAGTGCAAATACAGAAATTAAAAGAATATACACATAATTTAAAGGAATATATTCTTAAACTGTGTGCTTAACATGTGCAGCACATGTTAAGAGGACCCATATTTATAGGGAGATGATATTTCTACAACAGTTTTTGATATTTTCATACGAAAAGTGTCGCTATAGATCTTATAGCGACGATTCTATAGCGACGATTTTTACATCTACAACGACATTTTGGGTGTGAAAATATCAAAAACTGTTGTAGAAATATCGTTTGCGTATTTATTTACTCCTCTCAGGACCATCCCCATAAATAGTTAACTTTGATCTTTAAAAAAAAAATACTTTTTTTAACTCCTAAGATCGATTATGAAGAATTACTTTCTTGGATCTATTAAAAAATTTATTTGATTCTTTAACTAATTAATTCATGAAAATTTAAAGTAAATTGATTTTAAGTAAAATATTTAAAATTAAGAATTTCCCAAATTAACTATTATGAATGGAGTATATATTTGTTCTAAAATAATAATTTTGTGCTAAAAGTATTATTCGATAATATTAAGAATTTTAAATTTTTGTTATTTTAAATGCTTTTCAAATGCGACATTGGATAAAATAAATAATAAGTACTTTATAACATAAATAATAATTATAAATTAATTAACTAATATAATAATATTATTTCATTTAATATATACTATTCAAAATTAGGAAAACTGAGTCCCTAAATTTATTAGGTGATAAGTAAATCTTAATATGTGATCACGTGATGATTATGAGTAGTATCATTAGAAAGATTCCAGCGCAGCGCGGCTGTATCAATTCGCCCAGTTTAGTTAGTTGACATTGATTTGACTCAACGATGATATCGGCGTCCCTGATTTCCTTTAGCAATTAATCGGAGATTTTACATAAATATCGGCGCCAATATGGTGGGCCCCGACCAACAACTGTCGTTCTTTCTCTCTCCCTGTCCTCCCAGCCAGTATCTCGCAACTTGTGCTATCCTTTTTCGGAAACCAGCCTTCAAAAATTGGCAAACCCTGTAAAATTCCTTTCCTATAATAACCTTATCTTTTCCATAAATATTTCCTCACTCCTCTAAATAATTATACTACTACTGTTGATCTGAAAACACAAAAATCTTCGCATGCCCTTGCAATTTTTCTCCTCAATTTAATTTCATAAACCGACAAATTGTGTATATTGCACACTCGTGACGTGTACTTTTGTAGGCATGCATTATGGTATGACAAAATTACCCTACAAACTAGGCAATTATCTTGAAAATTAAACTATCACGTGACCAAGGGAAAGAAATATTTGATTCCCATATAAGTATATAATCTATATTCTATAACTATATATACAACAAATCAAATAGATTCAAATTAATTGACTTATTTTAGTTGGTTAACAAGTTATTCCTAAATTATATTATTTTATTTTTTTCGTATCTTCTATTGTATTATTTTAACAAAACATACATACATGTTTAAATTATTTTAATATACATACAATTCTTCAATTTCATATCGGGTCATGTTAAGCACACAGTTCAATTTCTTGAATTGTATGCATATTTCCTTGATTTCTGTATTTGCATCAAGTTCAAGAGAATATGCACACAATTCAAAAAAATATTCTTTTGAATTGTATATTTAGCATGTGCCTTAAGTACACATGTTAAAAAATTCTTTTCATATTTAATATATTATTATCACCACCCATACTATATCATTTACACTCAAATTATAATACAAAATAATACACATTACAATTTTATATTATATTATATTTATATTATGGATACTAATCCCATGGCTTGAATGCAGTTGGGATAATAAGGCAAAAGTGATCTTATAACGTCAGCATTGTACGAAGGGCAGTTTAGTCATATCGAAGGAGTTTATGAAAATCTCAAAATAAAGCTAAAGCAGTCACTTTCTCTTTCTTATACTGTCTTGAAACAGTTTAGCAGTGAGTGAGAAATAGCAAAAGAAATGGTATGGTTTTACGGTCACCACATTCCGTCCTTCCTCTGCCCGTCACACGCTATTCTTACTGTCTTCTTCCTCATTTCTCTATCTCTCTTCAAATTTACCTCTTTTCCGCATCCACCCATTAATTAATTAATTATTTAAACTAAGCCGCCTCTAAATTCTCTGCATCAATCAATCCTTCCTTCTAACTTCTAATTTTCTCGATAGCTTTCTCCAAATTCAGTTCCTCTACTCTCTCTAATCCACAATGGAATCCATACATCAAAACCTCTTCATTTCAATTATACTGATTTTTCTGACCCTGCTACCACTCTGTTTCTCATACCCAACTCCATTAAATTGTACGGAAGCAACTCGCGTCTGCACATCATTTTTAGCCTTCAAACCGAACCCAAACCAAACCCTAGCCGTTATCCAAAGCATGTTCGATGTATTACCACAAGACATATACGCCGAAGGCAACGGTCAGGACTACGTTTTTATTAAGAAGAACTGTTCTTGTGCTTCCACTGTAAAGAAGTACTTAACAAACACCACGTATACAGTGAGACAAAATGGGGGATCTGTATATAATATAGTGATAGATGCCTATCATGGAATGGCCCTTTTGTCGAACAGTACGCGGGCAGCGAGAATGGGCTCCGTCGTGTCGTTGCAGTTGTTGTGTGGGTGTTCGAGTGGGTTGTGGAATTATTTGATGGCTTATGTGATGAGAGATGGGGATAGCGTTCAATCGTTGGCAAGTAGGTTTGGAGTTAGTATGGATAGTATTGAGACAGCGAATGGGATTTATGATCCTCATAATGTTACTGTTGGTGCATTGTATTATATTCCTCTCAATTCAGGTATATTTGTTTTCTTTAGATATGGAAATTGTTAATTATTTTTTGACTAGTATTCTTGATTTTGGTTAAAAGTGCTATTGGGTTTGCGTGTTCAACTCTAATTTGGTGAAGTAGTTCATTGCATTTGATTATTGGTGAACATGAAATTGAGTGCCGCAAGATCATAGTTTTCTCAACACATTTATGTGAAATTAATGTCTCAATATCAGCTTTATCTGTTGCTATTTTTTCCGAATGCAATAAGTAGGTCTCTCATGTGAACATATTTATTTCGCTGTCCTCTTTTTCTGGCTGACTTCACCCCCCCCCCCCCCCCCCAATTTATTTATCCTTTTTTTATAGTTCCTGGCGAACCTTATCCTTTAGAGAATGACATTCCTCCAGCTCCAGTCCCAGCACCAACAGAGGACAACGTTTCAGGTACTGAAGGCTTATACATTAACTAAAGAAGTAGCAAAACCATTCTGCTGAAATCATGAACTCTAACCTGTACTGTATTCTAGATGTACTATTTACTTCAAACCAATGAAATTTGATTCTTTAAAGTATATCTTTCTGTTTTGTCACGGTTGTTGAGACAAGTTAAGACAAGTGACTCGCAACAACTTTGAAATATAAACCATTATAGGTTGATAAAAAATTAGTGAAAAAATTGGAAAGGCATATGGAGGACCTGATTCATGTTTACAGTTTAATCTTGGTATTAGTATGTTATTGTGTCGTTTTGATATGCTGTCTATGTATTGCATGCTCATAGTGGTTTATCCGGTGCACACCTAAGGGTAGTGGCTGCTGGTTCCACAATCATCAAAAAAGTTATAAATTAAATATAAAAAAATGGCCTCCTATTTCATTGTAGGAAATCTAACGAAATCCTCTTTGGTTTGCAGTGATTGTGGAACATCACAAGGCTCAAGTGCCATATGGATGGATAATAGGGAGTTTGGGGGTTGGACTGGCTCTAATCATTGTAGTGGTACTGCTTTTTGTTTCCTTAAGGTCGTCAAGATGCTTCATAGAAGGTCTAGGAAGCCATGCAATAGATCACGACGAGAAGATTTCTCATAAGTTCCATATTCTTGGGAACAAAAGTTTCTGTTGTGGTTCAGGGAATTATATCTGCTGCAAACCTGGAAATATAAAGCAATCTAATGGGGAATCTAGTGATCGGAAGATATACATCCCTAAAGGTTTGGTTTCTAATCTACTAGATTCTAGATTGCTATTTTCAATTATCATGCAGAACTAAAAATTGCATATTCTAAACAAAGAAATTTGTACCATTTTTTACGCATCAAATCAAGTAACACTTAATTCATAAGTACACAACTATGTCAGAAGAGGGGAGGAAATATGTAAGAATATGTGAGAGACGACTATTCCTGCTGTCCATGGCGGTAGAATTTCCTTCATATATTTATTTGTATGTTTTCTTGGATTTCTAGGGCTTTTTTTTTTGTGTGTGTGTGTCATAATCAAATTACCTCATTTTTATGATCCATCTATTATCAGCAGTTTTCTTGTATTGAAATGGTGATTCTATATTTCTTTTAGGTAAGCGAGTATGATTTCCTGTACTTTTCTTGCAGTTATAGGAACTGATGTCTTTGACATGGAGAAGCCCGTGATTTTCACATATGAAGAAATTCTGTCTTCTACTGATGGCTTCTCTGATTCCAATCTTCTCGGGCATGGAACATATGGCTCTGTGTATTATGGCCTGCTTCGAGATCAGGTTTGAAGCTGGTACTTAGTTGCTACCAATTATCTATCTTCTATGTGAAGATATTTTACCCATCACACCAGTAGTGGGGCATAATTGTGGATTTTTTCAGGAAGTTGCAATCAAAAGAATGACTGCGACAAAAACTAAGGAATTTATGTTAGAGATGAAAGTTCTGTGCAAGGTTCATCATACAAATTTGGTAATGCATTTTGCAATTTATAATTACAGCTGTCACTGTTTTTTATTGAAGCTTATAGCTGCTGTGTTCAACATTCTAAAGCTTCGAAATCTATTTTTGATTTAATTTGTCAAGGTAGAATTGATTGGTTATGCTGCTAGTGTTGATGAACTCTTCCTAATTTATGAATATGCGCAAAAGGGTTCTTTGAGAAGCCACTTGCATGATCCTCAGAACAAGGGTAAGTTCCAAGGTTATGTATTGTCAGCAAGAATTTGTTTTGTGTGATTAAGTTAAGTTATTGCTATCTGAGTTTAGAAAAGTAGTCATTTCTGATCAAACAAAAAGGCAAAATAAGCTTTCATAAAGTTGTGATTAAAAATTCTTTAACACGTTTTTTAACGTACACGTATAAAATAGAGAAATTTATACTTGGTGCTGCAACCGCTATGGTTTTTATTCTATGGTTCTCATTGACCATAAATGTTTTTCAATGTACCTGAGATAGCAGTTTTAAGCACATTGGACTCTTAATTTTGGACTTTCTTTCTCTAGTAAACTTAACCCAAGAAATCCTGTCAGCCAGATTATATCTTTAAAATTAGTTATCTTAGGTCCTAAATTTTTATTTTTTTATTTTTATTTTTTTAATATGAGAAGAAGATGGAAATTCTATCATGTCACAGACAATTAGTTTGTGTAAGAAATCAACAATCAAGTATTTTTTTTTCAGAAAAAAATTATTGGTTTTATAGCTCATGAGCAGGTCAAGCTGTCAAAGCTTCGACTATCCTTACATTTATATAATACATTTATGTAGGGTCAGAAATGCATTCAACATGAGCTGGCCAGATCTGACGTGACCAATTTTTGAGTTTAATTTGCTTTACGGTCTGACTTGGTGCATCAGTTGTAGTTATGCAACTGCACCATTATTGTCAAATCAACTGTAACACCCCCTTCTCGAAATAGGAAAGGGAGGTCACGTGCAAAGCACAACAACCCTCAAAATTAACAAACAGAGCACTAATAACTTCAAAATATATAATAATGATACACCATCAATGATGAACTAAATACAATTCTCCAAAAGAAGACAAAATAATCAAAACCTAAAATCAAATAAACTTAGATGATCAAAGGCAACTCTCTCATCACACTAGCCCTGAATCACCCCTGTAAACCTGCCGGAAGAAAAACACAGCATGAGCCAAATGCCCAGTACGGATATAGATATACAAAAATATACAACTGAAATACGGAAGCAACTGAAACAAACTACTGAACAAGGTTGACAAAAAAAAATACAATCTCCAAAGATCTGAATAGAATGTATCTGAATCAACAGAATTAACGAAACAAACAGAAGAGTATAGAAATATTGAACTCAAATATCTAACTCAATTAAGTGAACTAAACAGAATCGAACAAAAATATCACCATGAATTAATAGGCTAAATCAAATGGCTGGGTGTTATTTCATACCGAGCTCAGAACAAATCAGAAATATGTCTTGCCACAAAGGCAAGTCAAATAATGCCACATAGGCAAATCACACATTGGGCCGCGAATCCAAATACATGCAAATCGGATAGGTGTGTTCGGCACAACATCACCAATCCGCAGAACAAAAACTAGGGTCGACCCATACGCCTCCCACAACTAAAACACCAATTTGCCCACTTCCTCCGGAGCACAAAAATGGAGACGCCGTGGACTGATCACACCGCCACGAAAAGTGTCATGTCTCTCGTGCCGAGACGACATGCATGTGGTACCCCCACATGTGGTTATAGCTCAGGTATACCCTACGGTATAATCTAACAAAAATACCATGTCACAACACATGCGACACAATATCAACACAATGGGGTTCTAATATGTACATGTTAAATCGAAATAAATCAACACAAGTCTCCAAAATATATTACATGTACACTTCTACAAATATCACAATAAATTCTAGACACTAGTCTAAAGAGTACAAACATGAGTTACAAATATCAATGCCAAAATAAAATTATCACATGAATTTGAGAATGAATAATCATGTGAAACAATAATCAACTTCTAAACTAAAAGCAAAACGAACAAATCAAAATTAAAAGGATTATCGCTGAAAGAGTACGGAATCCGTACATGATACGCAAAACCACTTATATCACACTCCACAAAATCTTAACATCCAATGCCAACGATATCAAATACGAAATCTTAATCACCACCTAAATATATTCGCCTTGAATTAAATATAATCCAAACTAATAATTCCATAATAATTCGTAACTCACTTAAGATACCTTTAATTATCGCTTTAGATCACTATTAATATTTCAAAACTTAAAAGTCAATAATAAAACTTAAGAAATCTTAAAACCCCAATATAACAACTATTTTTAATACGTCAGTCCGCTATTCTGATCTTATCACCATTAACTAAAACTTATTTGTCAAATTAACTAATTTTAACAGAAATTAGACTTCAAACATTCTAATTTAGCCTCAAGAATCATCCAAATCGGATTTAAAATCATTAAATCATACATTTTTAAATATTAGAACTTGTTGCTGAAAATTCTGCTACAAAAATTTTAGATCAGCCCTTTCTTAAAATTCATACCAAATCATACGTTAATCTTTAACGGTTCAAAATTAGTGAATATATTCTAAGCTTATATATGTATAACATATCCAAAAATTATAACGATCCAACGGTCGGATTAAGAGATATAACCCACACAATTATACCTAAAAATATAGAAAACTGATTTTCAATTATATTCCTCTGTATAAATTTATCTCCTCTTTCCGATTATCATGATATCTAATTTCATGTCTATATTTTATTTAAAAATAATCACTAATTTAAAAATTCTCATAACTAAACTTGAAATCAAAATACGAAATAATATTTACCTTCCTTGTTCACCTTTCTTCAATACGCAGCAGTAAAGAATCTGACTTGTGGGTCTTCTAGAATCTTCAAAATCTCTTCATGTCTCATGAAAATTGTAGCTCTCGAAAAGATACACGAAATAGGCTCAAGAATCACTCGATTTGGAGTTAATATGACTGAGTTACGAATTTTTAAAACTAGGGTTGAAAATAGTTGCGGGAATTAGAACAGATTGTGGTTTCCAGTAATTTCAGACATGAATATGATGTCAAATAACTCTTCTAACTCTTTAGAATTGTATAGAACGAAAAACTGAAGAAACAGGCTTTGGATTCACTCAATTCCGACATCGGATGAATTAATTATGAATTTTTTAATGAGCTGCACTGCGTATAAGTATTCTACGCGGGAATTTAACTAACCAAATTAGAATAGGCTTAGGGTTACATTTTCACTCTTTAAATATAAATAGGAATCAATATGGGAGTTACCAAAACCCTAATGGATTCCTCAATTTTAATTTAATCAATTATTTAATAGTCTACTAAAAAAATTTAACTTTCCAAACAAAACAAGGAAGAAGAAAAAATAGTAACTTACCTTTTCCAATTCAATTATACTATTATAAATGAAATCAATTAATATTTAATTATTAACAAAAATATGGGTTATTACATCAACACTATGCATAGTTTAAAGGCTTGTTTTGGGGATATATTCTATTTAAGTTTCTTAGAATAGTGTGTACTCTTCTCTTTATAATACCTGTATGTGACTGTTGTCAAGTGTGCGTGCAAAAAATTTGGTGTTAAGACATCATAATATCTGAGGTTTTAGCCATGTGAATTTTAGTCAGAATATCTGAATATGCAAATAACTCATCTTGGTTTTTGGGTAGGTCATACATCGCTCTCTTGGATCATGAGACTTCAAATTGCACTTGATGCTGCGAGAGGTCTAGAGTATATACATGAGCACACTAAGCCTCACTATGTGCATCGAGATATTAAGACGAGCAACATCTTACTCGATGGTGCATTTAGGGCAAAGGTTCTCTCTTATTCTGCCCAGTTAATATACTGTGCATATGCTAAATTATAACATCTGATCAACTTTTTTGGATGTTTACAAATTGTTGAATATAGATTTCAGATTTTGGGTTGGCAAAGCTTGTTGGAAGAGCTAATGACGGAGACGAATCAGTAACAAGAGTTGTTGGAACTTTTGGTTACCTGGCTCCAGAGTGAGTGTGTAACTGGATATTCCTCAATTAGCAGCCACATACTTCAATCAGTCCTGAACTAATTTTGTTTGCTTCACTCATCTTGTAGATATTTGAGGGATGGCCTGGCCACAAGTAAAAGTGATGTATATGCGTTTGGGGTTGTTCTCTTCGAGCTTATATCAGGGAAGGAGGCCATTACACGAACTGAAGGCATTGTGATGAAAAATCCTGAAAGACGATCCCTGGCATCCATTGTAAGCCTGCTACTTGAAATTTTTAGTAGGCAGTTTACAATTCTGCCAGAATAATGGAAATAGTCATACATGTAACTGATTTCCCCCAGTACTTTTTCTTGAGTACTATTTTGAAAAACACTGGATCTAGATCTGAAACTATCGTCTTTCTTATTATGTTGGTACAAAGTTTACAAGATCTATCATATTCCCAGTAGATGGACAACTTAACCAAGCAATGACCGTCTCAGATAGTTTAAACCAACAGTCTCACTTTGATTGATATCGATTCTTTATTTTACATTGGTATAGATGCTTCAATGATTATGATGTATGTCCTTCATGTATTTCAATCTCGTGTGCAGTTTCCTTTACTTGAATTATTTAGTTCATTTTTGCTATGACTAGCCACAAATAGAGAAAAAGTTACACCATGACTATTGATTCTGCACTTCTCTTTTCAGATGCCAAGTTTTTGGACTGCAACTTTTTTCCTGGCAGCAAAACATTTACATCTAAAATGATTATTGTATAGTGCATCCCCTAATGCTTGTAAAATTGCAGATGCTTGCAGCTCTTCGGAAATCACCCGACTCCATGAGCATGTCGAGCTTGAAAGACCATATTGATCCTAACCTGATGGATTTGTATCCCCATGACTGCCTTTTCAAGGTAAAATATAGTTTGTTTTCTAGCTCTGAAAGTTACATGCACATGAGCTGCGTAGGGAGAGGGGCTGTGGTTGTCATTGCCTTGTTGGTATGTTTTAAGTTTCCTTTGGAAAGATAAAGATGGAAGTATAATAACTAATTATTAAGCTTATTTCCACTTCAGACTCGTATTCTCCTCCTAATTATTGGTTTCTGGTTTCATGTCATAACTGGTTAACTGTATTTCGTTTACATCGTAGTTAAGAGGGAATCACTTCCATGATGCCGGAGACTGGAAATTCTAGTTGTTATATATGTGTCTGTAACTTACCTCTTGGTTTCGTGAAATTGAGAAAAAAATATCTTTATAAATTCTTCTAATTTTTATGTATACTAAACTACTACAGTATCCTTATTTTATTAATTTCTTTTTTCATTTTCTTTTAGTGTCTTCTTTATTATATCTCCCCTTCTACCCGTCGATTTAAATTGTTCCATAGGTGGCCATGCTGGCAAAACGATGTGTGGAGGATGATCCCATTTTGCGTCCAGATATGAAGCAAGCAGTGATATCCCTCTCACAGATCCTCTTGTCTTCAGTGGAGTGGGAAGCAACTCTTGCTGGGAACAGCCAAGTATTCAGTGGCCTTGTTCAAGGAAGATAGTTAACAGAGCAATTTATCGCGCTCCAGTATTTTGAAGTTCTGGTACCTTGTCTGTATCTCCATAGTTGTTTTGTGTATAGAAGCTCAGATAGACCACTGCAGTTGTACTAATGGTTGCATTATACATAACATATGTTCTTCTCTTTCTTTTCTTTTCCTTTTTCAGTGTTCCTTTATTGGGTGAGGTATTCTTTTCTGACTTCTGTATGTGAATATTGAGTGAGATATTCTTTTCTGATTTCTTTATGTGAAGAGAGTTATGCTTTATGCAAAATGCAACAATGGAGCTGATTGCGGCTTTTGTTCCTTATATTCTTCTATCATTAAATAAGTTATTTGAATAAGCTTCTTCGGTTTCAAACCTCTTTCCTGTAATTATTATCGGTAATTATCGGGGCATTGTATATAGAATAAGTTAGTATGACTTCTTTTTCTCAGTTTTCAAAATATTTGCTCTAATTAGTACACGTGAAGCTCCGAAAACTTTTCTTTGGTGATTTCTTGAATCTTGTAAGTTGCAAACCTTTATCGGGTGGTAAACTATTTAGAATTGGACCCTCGACCATATGGACAAATAACCTGTCTTGATAAATTGATATCTTAGTAGAGTCAGTACGGTACAAAACTATAATCATGTGCTGTTTTTTCCAAAAGGAACGAGGTTAGATGATTAAAACTCTCTGTTACTATGCTGCCTAGAAAAACTTGCTTTGTTAATAGAGCACTTTAAAGCTCAAGCTTTTAAGTGTGCTTTTCTCCTCTGAAATACTTGAGATTTAAATTTAAGTAGATATACTTGCTTATATGCTAGTTTTGGGTCAAAATATTTGTAATCATGTGTGGTCTACTAGTCCTGAATTCATACTAATCTGAGTAAATTGAATACTAAATTCATAAACAAGTACCATGAAAATCAGGTGGTGGACAAAATCTGGAGCACTTTTCGTTTATTTATGCCAGGTCTATTCAGATCATTAAAGATTGCCTTCCGAGTTTGCTAAATGTCATATTAAAGAAGTTTATGTACTGATAGTCTTGATACATATTGAGCATCATTTACTTTTTTGTTTTGTAGGTATAGAGTAATGGTTCATCGTACAATCAAGTAACTAACAAGTGCCCCTAAAAGGAAGCTCTACCTTTTTTCACTTGCAAAGTGAAGCTAGTACACGGCGGGGTGGGTTGAATGGTCGCCTAGAGTGAAGAACGGCCAAATTATCCAGTAGTAGAACATCACCTTTCTGCCAAGGAATGGCAACACTTTCCTCGTCAAGGATTTTCAGACAGTCATATATGATATGAGCCGGCAACGGGTTACCATCTCCAAATGTGACCGCCTTCACTGGATCATTTCGAGCATCTTCCCATCCTGTGTATGCAGCCACCATGCTGTTGAACCAAATCTTGCGTTGCCTTTCCTTATCAAATTTGATGGCTGGAATTGGGCCCATTATAGTTTTCACTGAATCCTTCATCCATTCCAACTTCATTCCCAGCTTAGCAGCCCTGTCAAACATTATCGTGGGTTAGACTTGGAATAATTCCAAATAAAAGAACATAAATCGAATATGGAATTTGTATAGGTTTTCCCCTTTTATTAATCAAGATAGGATTTGCTAGCTAGATTGATCAGTAAACTCACATTCCATTGTTATCCTGTCCAAAGACGTAGGAGGTACACCTAATTTAAACCATTGAACTAAATTAATTTGTTGGCGATGATACTTGTTGTGTTGTACTCAGGGAAGAGAGAGGTACAGTAGTAATTAGACGAGAAAACTTGAAAAATAAAAGGAAAAGTAAATAAAATTGCGAATCTCATATTGGCCACTAGATGGATTTAAGATCAATGTTATGAAGTAGGTGGCAAACAAACTATTTGCCACCAAGTGTCAATTGATCCCTCCTCCTGTCCAAAAGGCCCAGAAGAAAAAACATGAAAAAAATTCATTGGCTGAAATCCATCTTTGTACTTGTACAAATTGCTTTGACTTCAACAAAATGAAAACTTAAAGGTCTTCACTATATCCTCTCCATACTGTACCCACAGAGGAGCCATACCAAAAGGAAAATTTAATAAACAAAGGAAAAAGGAAAAAGGAAAATTTAATAAACAAAGGAAAATATAAAAAACAAAGGAAAACGGGATAGGTGACAAATTGGCAACAGAAGAACAAGGGCCACTTTTTGTTAATGCTAAATTTTGAACCGGACAAACAAACTCTGGCAGCTACAGTTCTGTGAAACTGAGGCATCCCTTCCATTCTTTGCTCTATAATGATCACCATAAACATGCTAAACCTCAATTAAGTGGATCATTTTCAATTTGCTGGAAGGTCCAAAGTAATCAATGGGTGAGATCCCACTTGATCCCTACTCTTTTCCACATATTAAAGACAGTTCCTTACCCAAAAAAAATTATATTAAAGGGCAGCTCATAATGAATGAAACTGCAGTCAAATGTTCATGAAGAACAGGAACTATGATGAGTTTAAATGGTAGACAAATAATTATAGTTCTGAATAAGGTTAAAACTACAAACCTTTCCTCAGCTATGCTCTTGTCTTTGGTCAAAAATGTGGACTTCCACCCGCGGCCAATTGGGGACGAAGGATCATCCTCTTCCCCCAGCACTCTTGTGTAAATCAGTCCATGCTTTTCCAACTGTTCAACAAACTCTGGGTACTTCTCCTTCATCCTCTCATAAATGATATGGCTAAGAACTATAGGAGTTTCTCCTCCACTTCCTGGTTCTACTTCGCAAAAGAAAAACAATTTGGATGGGAACTCGGGAACCTGTTACAGAAAGCCTAGTGAGTTTTCATGACATGTATAAATGGTAGCGGTACCACTTGAAGAAATAAATTTTGAGAACCCAAACCTCTGCTTATTAAACACTCTAAGTTCGTTTAGTCACAACTTATTGAAACAAGGGTTTCAATAAACAACTTATCAGGTGCATCAAAAAGTCCGTATTGATTAACACAGATAGAATTGATTTATCGATAAGAACCAAGATATCTGTTCAAGAATGTAGAATTGAACACAAATTCTATAAATGTCATAATTCAGTGAGTTATTTTAATCTGTATATGGGCAGGGGAACTATTTACTAGTAGCTTGCATCGCTCAATTACGCCCACAAAGTAAACTGCTGCCAATCATGCATAGGAAATTCCAAGACATAGATTAAACTGAAAGTGGAGTTATTGTTAAAGAATAGTACAATTTGATTATTATTAATCAAAATTGGAGAATCAAACAGGGGAAAGAATTGCTCCCCACGATGCAGATTTCATTCAAAAGTAATCAGAAAAAGTAACCCCATTCGCTCTGAATTTAGATTTGATCTAAAGGTGATGGTAGAGAGAAAGTAAGTAGCAGGAATACCTGAGCCATTTCGTGATGAAAAGGAATTTTCTGATCAGGGGGGGACTCATTTGCAGTGAAAACCCGACCGACAACGTTGGTCCGAGGGGCGGCGCCACCAACATAGGGCAATTCAAGAAAGCCAAAAGCTTCAACAAAGTGGTTGAAGTCAGAAGCAGATGTGAGGGGGAAGCCTCTGAAGAGAATAGCCCCGGTTTGATGGAGAAGAGGGTGTATCCCTGGCTTATCATCATGACGTACTGCTTTTATAGCTTCTGTGACTGTGACAAGAGAAGGATTTATCTTGGGATATGGGGAAAGGACTGTTGGGAAGAAGATATCTCCTCCTCTTCCTCCTCCATGTCCATTAATGTTGATGGGTTTTTGTTGAGGTATCCTAACTTCTGTAAACAAGCTTTCAGCTGCCATGTCCGTTTTAATTGGATTAGTAATCAGTTACCTCATACATCTCTCTTCTCTTCTCTTCTCTTCTTGTAGCATAAATATCTTATGAATACTGATGTCGACATTATTGGGTTGGGCCTTTGGGGTCTCAAGGGTTTTATTTGCCCCTCCCTTTTAACGGTATATGCGTCCAGATACAGTGAAAAAGAAAGGGGAAGATGCCTATGTCAATTTTGGTTTTGCACTAGGTCCGGTCCTTTCATCTTATGGCATAATAACTAAGATGATAATAAATTATACTAGCATTACCGGTAAAACCAATATTTATAATAGGCAAAATTTTCGGCCGAATTATGATAGTAGGATAAAACGAAATATAAAATTATTATTAATTTTTAAATGTTAATTTAATAAATCTTTAAATTTAAATTTAATATAAATTTTAGTTACTAATACAATATTAAATATTGACATCTTGTAACTATTTAAAAAAAAACAATACTAATTGTAAAAAATAATAAAAAAAAGATCACAATCGTTAATAAATCATATTGATTTTAAATTTTAAAATATATCAAATTAAATTCAAAAGACAATAATAATTCGAAGCATTTTGTTAAAATTATCACATTTAAGGCTAATAAAGAGTTTATTCAGTTTGTTGGATATCATTAAAAAACATTAAGAACACCATGAGCGTGTGTCTATCCATTGGCTTACTTTTCTAGTAGTATCAATCTTAAATTATGATCTTCCATTCTTCCTCGGTTCCTCCCCAATTTGATGGAGTATTATGAACGTTGGTCAAGCATACCACATGGCAAGTGGCTGAATTAACACCATTGGAGTGAAGTCTTCTACTATTCAAAATATTTTTTTTTATTTTTCATTTTCCATAGTTTTATTAATATAACATTTAATTGTTATTTGGTGGGTTCATATTCTTCGTCAAGCTTCAAGCCCATAAAATAATAAAATAAAAAAAAGGAGGAGAATAAAAGTTCAAAGAGGTTTACGTAAAGTAGTAGAAGAGAAGGGTATAAAATGCTAAAAACATAAAATCAAGGGTATTTTATAATATTTATTTCAAAACAAATAGCATTATGTCAATCCGTTAGAAAACATTAGTAAAACAAAAACCTACTTCAAAGGCCTTAATAAACCCAAAGCAAAAATCCTCTCCCTCCCCCTCCCGCGGCAGATTCTGTGCGTGTGAGCATAGCAATGGCGAATTCAACACACTATGTTAGGCACATAGAATCGTACGTTGGCTCCTCTAGCTCTCCGGCTCAGCAGGTTCAACTCCCACTCACTTCTTTAAAGCTATGCTCTTTTTTTACTACTTACAAGAAAATCAACACTTTTTCATACCGTGAAATCGAAACAGCATAGAACCCTAAACCCTAATTTTCTTATTTGACTACGCAAACAAAAATCTACGTTATAGCGAATGGCGTTATAGGATATTTTTGCAGATTAGGTTGGTTTAAAGCTCTTTATTCATTATTAGTCAATGAAATAGTTCTATATTCTATAACTTGATTTTTGGAGATGGGCTATTTTGTAATTGCTCGACATATTTTTGTTTTACAGGCTGCAAGTGTAGATGCAATTGCATCTCTCTTGAAAAATGACATGTTAACTCTGGAATCATTGGTTAGGTTTTGTTATTATTTATTATACAGTCACAATTTTTCTTATTAATGGTTATGGGTTAGTTATGATCCTATTTTTATTAATTGCATACACTTCTATAATATATTACAACATTCAATCTATAGGTTAGAGAGATGGAGATGTACTTGACAACCACAGATAGCATTATTCGTGCAAGAGGTAAGTTAATGTTTATTCTATTGATGTATTACTTGTAAATATAATTTTTGCTATTATAGGTCTTTAATATATCGACGATCATTTTAAATATGAGTGCACAGTCTTAATTCTTGAAGGTAAGTGTGGTTTTATTAGTGCTGTATATATTTGCATGCTACTTCTGTAATTTTTATAGGTTTGAATTATCTTTACTAGTATGTCTTAAACTTTAAATTTTGTCCGTGTATGGGTGTGTATATGTATTACCATTATAGATTTTGTTTGACTACTGATTGAGAACTTGCTATTGTAAGCATCATAGTTAGCCACAAACATGAATCCAGCATTTGAGGTCTATAATTTTCTATTCGAATAGTGTGCAGCATGGGAAGAATATCAGGAATTTTCAGAGGTTTTTTTACATATGAAGAAGCATGAATGTTACATATATTTGATAATGGTTATTACCATTTACAATAGGTGTTCAGAATAATTGAAGAAATTTGTTAAAAAAATAAAATTCTAACTAGGGACCACAAGTTATTCAATTCGAATCCTGCTGAGAATTTTTGAGAATGTTGGCTTGTGTTAGATCAGTATTAAGTCAAAAATTCACAATATATTGTTATCAGCATCTTAAGGGAGTAAATTTAGCTTATTATATATATATATAATTTTTTTTTTGTGTGTGATTTTTTCATGAACTATCATTCATGTTGGATTCTCACATATTTTACATGTCTGTTGGCCATTCAGGTATTCTCCTTCTTGCAGAATTACTGACTTGTCTAGCATCTAAGCCACTGGAAGATGCTACAATACATAGCTTGATAGGGTTCTTCACAGAAAGGCTGGTGAGTGAGCAATAATGTAACAGAAATATTATTCAGCTATTCACTAAGAGAATTTCTTAATTTTAATTGTTTCCATATAATTTGTATTTATGAACCCTCTTAATGTTTACGACTTTTGTTTCTTTCCTCGTCATTAATTCTTCTATGTTACTAGTTACAAGATTTTAAAATACGTGCTTGCACTGATTGTGTTTCATTCTCTCTTTAAAATCAATCCCAAGATTTCATCCATATGCATATGAACTTATAGTAATATTCTGATTTTAGTCAGAATCATTTGCTACCATCTAAGGACTCTAGATAAAGTTGTTATAGGACACTTAGCACAAAACTAAGCTCATTTATAAGGACAGTAATTGCTTCAGCTGTTATGCATCCTCATACAATTAAATTTGATTCCACCTTGGCCATATGATGAATTGGTGAAAGAAATTAATTTAGGAATTGACTGTAACATTATCCTTCTCATAGTGAGGGGCTCTCATGGGTGAACCCGAATAAGGTTGTGGAATGAAACATACAGAGGGCGTCACTAATACAACCTTTGCAAAGTTACTCTCTCAAATCATCACTAACCTCAAAGATTCCGTGTCTACGGTTAGCAAATTTCTTTCAACCCCTCGTTGTGGACATCCAAAGGGTACACTGTACAGAAGCCTAGATTTTCAAGTATTACTCCCATCACCTGACCTGAGGTCAAACTTCTAACAAAAATATTCCTTCAGAAACAGCTAAGGGGTTGGTTAAAAGTGCCAATATCCTTAATCTCAAGGCCCCAGAAGGAAGGGATACATATATTCTTTTACTTCTCAAAGTGATACATAAACTCCTCTTCCATCCACTTCCATAAGAAGTTGCACAAAATTTTATCCATTCTACCTCTGTCAGACATTGGCAAAGGCAAAAAGAAAAATATGTAGATCACAGTATGTCTCCTATCTTTAGATAAAGCTAACCTTTCTTTAGTCCGTTAGCCTCTTCTCAAACTGCTGCATAATCGAGGCCCTTTTCGTTGTGTGATGCTCCCAAAGGCAATTGAATTACATACATGGATCAACACCTAAATCCACACTTTGCTGTGATGATTTTCAAATTGTTATGGTGACAAGTAGATACTGAATCTATTTTACTTCTATCCTAAAGGTAGATAATATAATATTCATATCAGGCAGACTGGAGAGCGTTGCATGGTGCACTTGTTGGTTGCTTGGCGTTACTGAAGAGGAAAGGAAATGTTGGTATGGTTGGTGGCACTGAAGCACTAGCAGTTGCTCAGTCCTATTTGCAAAATGTACAAGTTCAATCATTAGGACAGCATGACAGGAAGGTATGATGAAATGTATTATAGTGTCGATGCTGATTCATTGGATCATTTTTTTGCTACTACCTAATATATCATGCTACGATGTTAATCAGTTATGTATATATGAAACTATTTTGATTTTATCGTTGGAATTTTCTTGCAGATCTGTTTTGAACTTCTAGGATGCCTTTTGGATCGCTACCCTGATGACTTAGTGCCGCTGGTATGTTTTCTATATATTTCTCTACGTTTTATTGTGAACCTTGCTTTATACACATGAGGCTAATATTAGATTTAATGTATTGCCCATATGATTCTTCCCTGCAGTAAAAAGCTAAACCCTTACTTTACCCCCCAACAGAAGGCATGATAAAGATATCTTATGTTACATGAATTTATCATTTCTCTTAAACTCCTGGTTAATTTAGGCATTGGCCACTTCCTTTTTTGTTGCAGCCGTTTGTCCCACCACTACATTAGTTTTCTCAAGGCAATATAGGCTGGATACAAATTATAAAACATGTTGTGGCTTGAGTTTGACTTCTAAAATTTTGAATTATGACTTAAAAGATAATACCCATATCATCAATGAGAAGCTATGCGCTGAACTCAATGACTTAAGAGTTTTCTTGGTACATTACATTAAAGGCCTTTAGGGTAAAGGCCTTATTGGGAAGGACCTTCATGGCAAGGAGTAAATGACTTATATTGTCTTCTTAGCTACTTAAATTGTCTTCTTAGCAAGTTGACAGTTTTTTGGGCTTAAATTAGTTGCATAAGTTTTCAGCCCAGAGGACATACGATATAATAATACTAATAAGTTCTCTACCTTAAAAGGTTTCAGCCTGGAACTGATGTTTGGAGCATGTTCATTTTCCTGTCACCTGTCAGTTTCTTTTTTGAGCCAATAGAAAATGCATCTTCATGACTCCGTGCACAAATGTCTCTTTCTACTTTATCGTTTTCACTTGGGCATATTTCATTGCCCAATATTCGATAACTGTAAGTTTGTTTAGAATTTGTTGATTTAGTTTGGAATTAGGTGTTGTATGATTGTATCATATCTTTCTTTTGAGTCATTACTGTCATTGTCCTCGAACAGGAACAGTAAAGTTGAGGTTTCACCTGCCTAATTCAAGCACTAGAGACGTGATCAAATCATGCCTTCGAAAGAGATTTGGTTTCGTGTTGGTTGCCTCGGGTGTTAGGAACTTGTTTGGGGGTTTAATGAGTGTGAGGAAGGTTACCTGGTTAGAGTTGACCAAGCCCCAGGACATATAAAATTAAATATTTAGCAAAATATTGCGTGAGGCTCCTTTTCCTTTCCATTAAGTAGTTTATGTTGTTTCCGAGTCATTTGTTAAGTCTTGTTACTTCTGTTGTTAGCAATAGCCAATATGTAAAACCTTCTAACAATCTACTGTTTTCTTTGTTTCCAGAATTTTCAACCTCTCTTTTAATTCTAATGAAATTGTCTTGTGATTTAGGGTGATGTCCTTATCTTTGGAATTTGTGAATCTATTGATGGAGAAAAGGATCCTCAATGCCTAATGCTCACCTTTCATATTGTCGAGGTTCTGGCGCGATTGTTTCCAGATCCATCTAGCCCGCTTGAAAGTTTTGCTATGGATCTTTTTGAGAATTTGAGCTGTTACTTTCCTATCCATTTTACACATGTAAGATTAGTGAATTGCACTTGTTGTCTATTTTATACATCTGCTTTCTATATTTGCAATCATCTTCGTGGATGATAATGCAGAAGCTCATGTTATACATTAATTTAAGAAGTGACTTGATTTATATCTGTACTACTTTGAATAAGTATTGTCAACAATTTATTATTTTTGGTGCCCCTCCTTGAAAATACACAAAATATTCAGCTTTCAGTAGCGTTTATAATTATTCATTTGAGCCAAATGTTTCAATAAGCTAATTGATCATTGAACTTGTGAAGTGTGCTGGCAAGGCAGATCTCTCGTGCATGCGTCCATACATGTAGATATGTAAATTTGTACGTGCATAACTGCATATAGTTCATTTAGTTATGAACTTTTGTACTACATAAATTTCTTTTTGATTCATGTTTGGCATCGAATGCTTTGCTTTATATTATTTGCTGATCTGATAGCCATATCAAATTATAGAGGTCACTGTCGCAAGTCATAGACAATCATTTGTTGTAACTGTTATGGGTACACCTGTCTTTTGATTTACAATGAATTTGTGGTATCGAAGTGAATGGTTATTCTTATGTGGAAAGATTTAATGCACTGTAACTATATCAAGAACAAATTCATCTGCACAATTATGGCTGCAGCGGTAACCCACCCAGAAAATTAACCAAAAATTTACTGCAGCGTCTTGCTAACTTTTAAGTTATCTATTGAAAACCAATAATGTAAAGCGTTAAATAATGTTTTGAAGTATGTGTAATATTCTTTTCTTTGTTTTGGATGGACCAGATTTTAAGGGCTTCTATTTGCTCGACAACTTCTATACTTTTTAATCTAAACATTGATAATTAGGAGAACATAATATTTTATTATTTTTTTGCTTTTCGTTTTTGTTTTTTGCAATTGTGGTTTGCTTGTTGTTTAGTGTTCTAAAAATCGTTAGGCGGACCTAGGCGGCGGAGGGGGAGTCTAATGCCTAGGCCACCTAGGCGGTGGCTAGGCGTTTTTCTAGGTGGATTAGGCGTTTTCTTAGGCAATCTAATTTATTTATTTTTCTATTGTATATATTGTTATACTATACAAAACATATAGTATATGTAATTTTTTTAACTTTTACATGAAACATTACCAAAAAAACAATCTTTTAAGGCTAAACAAAATCATTTAAATATTGTAGAGCTTCAAAATAGATGTCTGATTCTGCCTAGGCTGGGGTCTAGGCGTTTAGCCAAATTAAGGCGGTAGAGGACCGCCTATGCGGGGATTAATCGGACCTAGGCGGGGTTTTTTAGAATATTGCTGTTGTTTTTATTTTTGGCACACTTCCCATGATGTTTTGAAGTGATTATTTTTTTTTGGGTTACTGATCCCCTGACCTATCCCAGTACAATATTTAAATCTGAGTGGAATGATGTAAAAGTTTGATTTTTTATTAACTTAACATACTTTCAAGGTGGAGTTACTTGAAAAGTTTACGTTGTGCCAACTCTTTACTCTCCTTTCTATTTAATAAATTTTCTTTTCTAATAAAAACAAAAAGTTCACAGCAGTTCAAGATAATCAATTGACATTCTCCTTTCTTATTGCATCAGTGGCTGAAACTCATTGATTTTAGACTCGATGGTATATGTGGATTGCCTGGTTAAAATGTTACTGATGAAAATGGGAATTTTAAGATCCTTGAAGTTAAAGCATTAGTCAACATATAGCATTGTGTAAGTGACTAAGTTTTACTCTGGTTAGGTCTAATGAAAGGACCTTGATAGTGGGGGGATATTTGTTGCTTCGTGCAGTGGGTTGGGCTTGATCGTGAAAGGCCTTTATTATCATTTTAAGGGCTTTTTCCCCCCTTGTATAAAATTAGGTTGTTTTGTCTGCATACTCTTGCTACCCTTGCTACCCCCTGTATTAGGATATCTTGTACTCTTAGTTGGTCTCATTTTACTGATAGGAGATTTAATCTGTCTGTCTGCCTCTCTCTCTATATATGTGTGTGTGTGTGTATATATATATATATATATCCGAGCTAGAAAATTGTAAATAGATGCTTTTACATATTCTTGTGCTACATATTATATGCTTTTGTGCGTAGTCTCATTTGTTATTTGCTATATCCAGCCAAAAGGGGAAGATGTTGATGTGAAGAAGGAAGAGCTCTCGAGGGCACTGATGGTATGTATTTTGCTTAGGGTGCTTTAGTTGTGTCTTTGCGTACCTTCTTTTAAAAGTACTGTACTTTGCATGAGCTTGAGGTTTCTCTAGATCCTTTCGCATACTAATTTTGTTCGAATGTACAATGAAGAACACTACTAGTGGATCATCCAAGATTTTATTTGTTCATTTACATGGTTTTGATTCGTTGAAATCTCCTGAAAAGATTCATCTATTTATGCTTGTGTTCCAATACATTCATTTGACAGTCATAACTATATATGATCACATTGATTTGGGAAGCATGGCACATGTGGTTCACCCTTTACTGCATAAAGATCGTCTAGTCATGTTGTATTGAGTCCATGCATTTGAATTCATACATAGTTTATGTTTGATTCATGCGTACTTCACCATGCTTGCTTGTGCTGTTGATTGTTACGGGCAGAGCCTGTAGTTGTTTTCCTTGGTGGCAGATGGGGGTGAGGGTTGATGTTTGAGTGGTTAATGATTTGCCTCATCTGACAACTTAAGATTATAACGGCAGGGACCACCATACCAGGATATGATTATCTCTTCAACTATTGGATCATGACTTTCAGCTTGTTATGAGGTCCAAATAAGGTCATCACGTATTGAATGGTCCCCCCTAATTGGAAATTGATGTTATGGGGAGAAATAGATAACTTAATGCATTTTGAAATGGCTTAAATGTACTTTTACTCCTTAAAGTGTCCTCAAAAATGCATTTTAGTCCTTGAAGAAAAGTTATAGCATAAAAGCTTAAATGTTTTCAATAATTGCGATCAAGCCAATTGCTTATGGTGGACCTTTTGGCCACAGAGAAACAGGAGATACATTGAGAATGAGGAAACTGATGTTTCATATCAACTTTTTTGTTTTTGAGCATGTTATATTTTTGGCAAAATGAGGTTTTTCCAGGGTATATAGCGTCTTTCATTGATATTTTTTTTGGGGGAGTACAGTGGGTCTTGTTGAGAGTTGTTCGGTTTGTGTATTGGGCTTTGTGTGGTGCAGGATGGATGTGTTTTTTTTTTTGGGTATCCGCCTGCCTTTGTATACATCGCCTATATTGGGATAGCGCCCCCTTTTTGGCGCCCTTTGAATATATATATATATATATATATGTATGTATGTATGTCTAAATTTCGATTAATCCTCAATTGGTTTCAATTTGTCTCATTTTCACTTACATTTGCACGTTTCTAGGTCAAGGAGGAATGAAAAAGTCCAATAACGCAATTAACCCATCATTCAACTGCTCAATTGAAGCCAATTTGGAATCAAATGTGGAACTGGACTTGATTGCAATTATTTAATACATTAAGTTCTTAATTGTTGTAATACTCCTATTTTTTGGAGGCTAAAAATGCACTGAAGCCATTTTTTTTATGGACAAGGTTTTGCAAATCCGTGCTCAACTAAGATATATCTTACCCTTATAAAGTCTGCATTAAATATTAGTATTTAGTATATTACATCGGACTATTGAGGATTCATTACTGTAGGTACATCATGTATGATTTGCATGTGAAATATTCACAACATACACGTGCCTGATTAGGTTTTGATTAATTGCTTATCTTGAAGGCAATCTGTACTTTTAGAGTGATACTGAAAGCACAGGTTCTTGCAATTAAATGCAATTAACTTACCAGTCATTGAAACACAAGCTGGAGACGTATCGGCCTATATTCCCACCAATGTGATCCCCATTACTGATGGACAAATCTGTTCAGAAACAGACTGCTGTTTCAACCAGATTGAATTGAATTTGCACTTTCCTTCATAAGCTCTCTAAAATTGTCTACCCTCCGTCCTGCAAATAAAGTTTTCCCTTTTTGCATGTGTTTGGCATGGATTTTAAAACGTGCCACTAATATATACCCATTATAATTTCAATATATTTTTACGTTTTTGATGTGTTTGTATATTATAATTTAAACTATATTAATGATAATTCAAGAAATATAATGTCTAAATGCGGCAAGCATTCAATCTGAACATATCTAAAAAGGGAAGACATCCTTTGCAGGACAGAGGTAGTACTTAAATTTAAGTAGGAAATTTTTAACTAAGTTTTTGATGTACTTTATGCATCTTCTAGATGGTGTTCGCATCTACGCCTCTTTTTGAGCCATTTGCCATTCCACTGCTACTCGAGAAACTTTCCTCTTCTCTGCCATCAACTAAGGTTGGCGAAATTCAAACCCATTTTTTACTACTGTACCTTCTATTACTTAAGTGGTTATTATCTTTCAATGTCTAGTTCTTTTTCTTACTTTTGATGGCCTCAGGTTGAATCTTTGAAGTATCTTAGCTATTGCACTCAGAAGTATGGGCCAGACAGAATGGCAAAACATGTTGAAGCTCTGTGGTCTGCATTGAAAGATGCAATCTATACTTCAGCACATTCTGTTCTATCCTTGGAATCAGAATTGCTGGATGGAATGAGCTTTCAAGACAATGAAATTGTGACAGAAGCCCTTGTACTTCTACAAAAGGTTATTTCTCAAAATAACAGTTTGCTCTTAGATTTGATTGTTAGCGATGAAGATATAAACACAACTGTAGACACCATTCATAGTTTTAAGGGCTATAGTGATATTCCCATGCAAAGCAAGCAGAGATTACATGCAGTTGGTCGTATCCTATCTGTTTCTGCCAAAGCTTCCATTGATTCCTGCAACAGAGTGTTTGAAAATTTCTTCCCGCGCCTAATGGATGCTTTAGGGATTTCTGTTCAAAATCCAGATGAAGATATTACCTTTTCTTCACAATGCAATTTTGGAGCCACTTATCTCTGCATTGAACTCCTTGCTGCGTGTAGAGCTTTGGTTGTTGGGTCAGATGAGCTTACCACGATTAATGTTCCTGCTCATGAGACATGGTGCAACATGCTTTGTAGCTTTTCTAGTTCATTAACTAAGGCCTTCTGTTCTACCCTAGTAACAGGAACGGATGAAAGCAGTCCCAATGCTTATTTGCACTCTGGAGGTATTTTTTTTAATCCATTTAAGTTTCTTTTCCAGCATATAAATATTTGGCACAAACTATTATGGTTAAATATGTAATTACCTTTTATGAACAACGGTTCTTTGTGAATATCGTGAAAGCTTGGTTTCTGTCTTGGTGTCAGATCTTTCTAGATTGTAGTATATCAATATTAGACGAGGACTTGGATTACTTGTTTAAATGTCTAGCTTCATACTTTTATAACCTAGTTAAAATCTAGTCCCCCGTTATTTTTTTTCCCTTTGCTGGACATACTTATTTGATAAATGCGTAGCCCAAATATAATTATAAAGTTTGATGTAATAATCGATTTTCATCTGCCTACACTAAATTACATTCTCTTTAAACCCATAAATTGCAGTGAAGGGCCTCCAAGTATTGGCTACATTTCCTGGTGGCTTCTCACCAGTATCAAAATCCATATATGAGAGTATCTTGGTGCAGTTGATGGCAATCATCACTTTGGATTTTAACAAGACTTCTTTATGGAAGTTGGGTTTGAAGGCACTAGTGGACATTGGTTCATTTGTTCATAAATCTCAGGACTCCGAGAAGGCACAAAGCTTTGGTACCATTGTTGTAGAGAAGATTGCTTCACTCTTGATTTCTGATGATCTTAATATGCCTCCATCTCTCAAGGTTGAAACAATTTCAAGCATCGGCATGACTGGGCTGGATTATATGCTCAGAATTCTCAAGGGCTTGGACAAGGCTTTATCAACTAGTTTATCTGGAGTTTATGTATGTCTGCTGTCAAAATCCCTTAGTCAATATCCTGAGATTGTAGTACAAATGAAAGGTTGACATGCAATGTTCTCACCATACTTGAGAAGATTACTTGTTAATTTTGCATCATTATTAAATTGCTCTAAACCTGTCTAAACACCCTATAAATTTTGGGGTATACATTATAAACTCTGCAAAATATCAACAATCCATCAAAGTAAGGATTTCTTACTTTAGGTTTGAGGACATTGCATGATTCCTCTTAGCTCATCCTTCTATTTTGTTTATGCTTCGCTCCAATTTATCTAAAGACTGCTATTTCCTTTATTTATGTTACTTGAGCAAAACATGCTTGGTGTAGGTCCATGGGGATGTAAAGCTAGCTGAAACAACAATTTCTCTTTTGGAATGTTACTCGAGCAAAGTGCTACCGTGGTATGCTTTTACTGAGGAATTTCTGAACTTGTTCCACCTAATATTGGTTGTTTTAATTATTTTGTTTCTCCATAGTTTTCAAACTGAAGTTCTAGGTTAACAACTATATTTTGAACACCAACAACTTGCTTTTATTCCATTATTTTCCAGATTTTCTGTATTTACTGCACAGTTCCTAGTGGAAGAGGCTTATTAAATTTTGTTGGTGCATTTTATAATGACCTTTGTTGATAAAGGAAGAGTTAGTTTATTTTGTATTTATGACAGAAGGTATAAATGTCGCAAGCTAGTTAGAGAAGGCACATCTGTCCTTGCCTCCTTAGCAAACACAGTCATACTAGTAATGGTTTTCCTACTTCTAACTTTTCTAGTTTCACTTCCATTGTTGCCACATGTGAGATTGATATTTTTATGGAAATACAAAATATATTCACTTTGTTCGAGAAAAGCATTCTTTCTATTCTTTAAAATTGAAAAACTGGGTGGATATATTAACACTTTCAGCACATCTGAAAGAAAACATAGAAAGGAACGTGGTAAACACTATGAAGAGAACAGAAAATACTAATTTAAAACCTAATCCCCCTCCCCAATCGAACCATATGTATTCACATATGAACGCTTTCGTAAATGTGTAGTTCTTGTCCTAGATAAGAAAATACCAAGGCCGATGGGCATCACATCAGAAGTCTGAAGAGACGGAGTTAGACTTTGCATTTTTAATTTTTTGTATTTTGCTTTGTGTTCCTGTACCTGCTATATCTATTGAGCTAATGCTTCTCATATGAAACACTTGTTCCATGGGACCAGGTTTGACAGTATTCGAGGCTTTGAGGAAGTTCCACTGCATTTTGCAGTTAATATTTGGGACCAAATTGATAATAGCACGTCTTTCAGCATTGATTTTCAGAAAGAGGCAAGTGCAGCAGCTGCATTCATATATGACTATTGTAGTTAACTCTCACTCGTAACTTCAGTTTATGCCTTGATGTATCTCATCATCATTTTCTTTATATTATTGTGCTGGCTTCAGCAGTTACTGATGTTGGTAGTAATTGAGAATCTGCCTTGAGAAATAACGACTATGTATTTGCGTGTTTCAGAAACTTCTTCCCGTGGCAATGGCGGCGATGAAACATGCTGTTGGGATTTGTTCGGAGGAGAGTCAGAGCATTATTGTTCATAAGGCTTTCAGCATACTTTCATCAAGCACCTCTTTTCTTGTGAGGGAGTCGATGTCCGAAACAACTCTGGTAACTGTTGAAGGTTCACAGTTTGACGGCTTCTCGTGCAGAGATGAATGGATCATTTCGTTATTTGCTTCAGTTATTATAGCACTTCGACCTCAAACGCATGTCGCAAATGTAAAAGTGATATTGCAGTTGTTCCTGACTACTCACCTCAATGGTCATGTTACATCAGCTCAGGCATTGGGTTCTATAATTAACAAACTACCTGTAAAAATCAATGGGATGGATTCTTCAAAAGATTGTAGTCTGGAAGAAGCAATGGACATGATTTTTAGCAGTATTGGATGGAGCTCATGTAATACTGATCCTTTAATAAAGTGCTCTGCTGATGGGTATGGCAATGAGATAGGTATTAAAAACTTAAGGCTTAGCGGTAAAAACAACCGGTTACTTCAAACCCATGCCATTGTTGGTTTAGCCTGGATAGGGAAAGGATTGCTTATGCGAGGTCATGAAAAAGTGAAAGATATACTTTTGACTTTTTTGAGTTGCTTACTTTCGAATTGTGGTATGGGGATCTTGCCGTGGAAGCGAAAGGACAGTGCAGAACAGGAAGTGCTCTATCTGATGAGGTCTGCCGCAGATGCGTTTCATATACTTATTAGTGACTCTGAAACTTGCTTGAACAGAAGGTTTCATGCAACCATACGACCACTCTATAAGCAACGCCTTTTCAGTATTGTATCACCCATCTTACTATCTTCAGTAGTGGAAGCTGATTCAACAATCTCAAGGTATACCTGAACGCCACTTAAGATCTTTCAAGATTGTAGATGTTGTTCTTTTCTTCATTCTCAGCGACAAAAGCTTATTCTAGTTACACGGGTTTCTAAAATTTCTCACCTAGTTATAGTTGCACATAGCCTCTATCAGGTTTTGTGGACTGCTGAGTGATCACTTATTGGCTAGCTCTCTTTGTGGCTGAAAAATATGTCTGTTTCTGCTCGTGCTCCCCTTCCTTTTATGCTGTTTCTACCCTAATAGAAGTTATTCTTTTATCCAATAAAATATAATAAAATTTTGATGCATCATAATGAAGTTATAGTTTAACTACAGCCTTGCCTGATCCTGTTGGAGCATATATGATGATTGATGACATTTACAAATTAATATATTGGCTACACTGCTGCTTATGCCTGCCATATAGAAACTATGCACTCATTACAATATAGAACTATACAACTCATTAAAAAACATGAGTAGGAGTAGTTAAGTTAGATCATTTTTCTTTAGTTGCTTTGAGACTTGGAGCATAATTAAATTTATTTCAATTTTTTATTGTAGTTTATATTATCTGCTATTTTGGTATCCCAGAAGTGAAATTCAAATATAGAAATCATCAGCTATTTATTTGTTTATTATAGGAATAGATGACATATTAGAGAAGAATGATGCTGCAAGCCTGCAAGTGCTTTGAGATATACCTTCCAAATTCATAAAGGAGTATAATGTACTATTTAGTTTTCAGTATAGTCTTATCTTAGGTTTGAATATAACTTTTAAGTATATATATCTTGAAGTTGGGTGTTTATTATTTATTGATACGTTGATTATTTTTATTCCTTGATCCATGACATTTATTGTTAATCAAAATTGATGCATACTCACCAAGGCTTGGAGAGATGATTTTTGCACTAAATGTTATGTGGCCTATTCTTGCTTGAATCAGTGATTATTATTATTATAAACTGCTGTTATTATTTCAGAGCCATGCTGTATCGAGCTTTTGCTCATGTTGTATCTTGTACTCCCCTTAGCGCTATTTTGAGTGAAGCAAAGAAGGTTTGTACTAAATAGTCTCAGAACCTTCAGCCGATTTTATTTTATTATATTTTATTTTGTATATATTCAGATTGTTTATGCTAGAACAATAAAGCAATAACGTGCCATTTTATTTGGGCAGCTCATCCCCATGCTCCTAGATGGCTTGTCCGTGTTGAGTGAGGATATTCTGAATAAGGATATAGTTTACAATGTCCTGCTAGTCTTATCTGGAATAATGACGGATAAAAATGGTAAGGGTGTACCTTTCATGTTTATTAGAATTTATTACTTTCCAAAAAAATATTATAGCTATTTAGAAGTACATTTGATGTTGCAACTTGCAAGGACCTAACGTGAGGAATGTTGTTGTAAATTTATTATAATAGCTTTATTTCATCCCCTCGGGCGGAAACATAACTATGTCATAGATCTAATATGCATTCGAGTTTTATGTAATTACGATTTGTGACCAAAAAGAATAAAAATTGTCCATTTAGGAGGATATAATGTTTCTTTCTTTTATACTATTTCAAAAAACTGAAAATAACCTTTACTCTTCCTGACTAAGACTATTACTTTTAAATGCGACTCATCCTATGATGGATTTTCACTCCTAAAGAGTTTTTATTCTTAACTCATGCCTGCAGGACAAGAAGCTGTTGTAGAGAATGCAAATATCATTATCGGACGCCTTATTGAGCTTATCTCCTACCCCCATATGATGGTATAAAATCTTCCATTAGACAAATTTCTTTTGGTAATGGGACAATCTGCCCCCACGAACTCAGGAAAAGCTCCCTCGATAGAGTGAGATTACAAAAATGAAAATCTATGTCCGTGTTCTTTAAGTATTAATGAATTCTTGGAAAGGAACAAGTTTTCTCTTCTTTTGATTATTGAACAGATGAAAAAGAGGTGAAAGGAAATAAATAGTGCTGGGTTTTGAATAATTATTTTAAATTCTAAAAGTATGGCCTACCAAGAAAGCAGGAGGGAATAAGGGGCGGTTGGGAGTTTATCTCTTTTGCCCCTTCCCACCCACTTAGGAGGAAACAAGGTTTTGGTAACCCTCAGGGAATTCCCCCGCTTCTTTTATTCCCTTCCCCTTCCATCTTAGCAAGCTATGTCCCCTTTACTTATATTTGCCTTATGGTGATGCTACTTTGCCTAGTTGTAAGACAGAAGGCAGCTTCTGTTTATTTATACTGCATTTCTTAGTAATTTGTAATCTGTATTGCCTCTCTGACTGATTTGCAAATTTATTGGAATATTTAGGGGAGGAATAAAGTGCATTTGATTGTATATACTGCATAAAATGTCTTTTCTATCAGATATAGACGAACCCCTTATTACCAGATTTCAAATATTTTCTAAAACTGGATATTATGGCCCATTGGGTGTTTGAATCAAAAGTTGTCATAACCCTAAGGGTTGGCTTAAGAGATGGTGGTCCTCTTGATAAATACCTCTAGCAGGTACATGTCATGGTTCAAAACTCCTAGGAAGCAGTTTGGGGCTAGGTCATTCAGCCAGTGCAAACCCGAAGGGTAGGCTACAGGGTCCTCCATTACCCAAAAATGTAAACTGAAAAATAAAAGGTTGCCATTGGCAATAGGGAAATCAATTCTTACCCGTGATTACAATAAGTTTGAAACCTTTTCCCATATTCCTAGGGGTGCTTATGATCTTTGGAGTTGGGTAGATAGGATTTAATATTTGTTGTTAACATCCTGGGTTTTATTTGACCTGTCTTGTATTGATTTTGTATTCCTTATGATACAAAACTGGATTGTAAACATCTATTACACATTTTTCTGTTTCAACTTAATGAAAATAAAATTTCTTGACATGTTCAGCTGATTCGAGAGACAGCGATTCAGTGCCTTATTGCCACGTCTGAGTTGCCCTATGCGAGGATATACCCCATGAGAACTCAGGTTCTTTCATAAATTTTGATATGATTTGTATATTTGTACTTCTTTCTACAGTTTTTACCATTTATTCTATTCTGCAGTTAAATATTTTCTACCTATTAAACGCATTTTTCCATGTTATTAGTTCATCGAAGATAATTGTGGAGTCTTTAAGTGCATTTATCTTGATTGTTAATTTTGCCAATTGTCAATGCGTGTCTCACTTGTGAATTCTTTTGATTCTTATTTCTGTTTATAGGTTCTACTATCTATATCAAAAGCTCTTGATGATCCAAAAAGGGTTGTTCGTCAAGAAGCTGTCAGATGTCGGCAAGCATGGTTGGAACCTTTTAATCTTTAGTGATGTTTCTTTCAAGTCTGTTTACAACTAATTTTTGGGGGATAAAATCTGATATTTGTTTGTTGGGTCTGTCCACCAAATAGGGCTTCAATTGCATCAAGAAGTCTTCACTTCTAAGAACACAGATATGAGATTTACCAAGTCTGGTTAGGTAAGATCTGTTGCCTCATGTTTATTGTCCACGATTTTTACATGGTTGATTGCTAGTGATTTACATAAATCACTAGCAATTATTTTGGTCAAAGAAAACTTAACATCCTTCAGTAGGATTTTCCTTTCAGTATTTTGTTTCATTTGACATGATTCGTGTAAGATGCATAAGAATTGTATCACCAATGAGCTCTAGCTCTAGTGGTATCCGAGGAGAAAGCTGCTCCACATATGTAAAAGACTATGCTGATTAGATAAAAGTGGAAGAAGAAAATAATGCTTTACCTTCGCAAGGGATCTATGCTGGCCGGCCAAGGCAACAAAAGCCAAATGGAATTGCAATACTTATATAGAAACCTCTAAAGTTGGGGACCAAGTTCAAATAAACTGGAGTTGCTAAACCTAAGAATATCATTGCCAAGCTGAACTGCTATTCCTGGCAGCGTATTTACACAACCCCCAAAACTGCATTACTAAAATACCCTTGAATCCTCAACACTTGTAAAATTGCAACAATAGAATCCAAATTAACCCTAGATCTAATTACATAATTTATGATGCATAATTCATGATTAGTGTTAAGTTCCTTTGACATGCATTCCACATAAAAGCATCTAAGGGAAAGGAACAACCGAGTAGATATACCAAATACATGAACAAAGTTTAAAGGCTTAATTTGGCTCTGCCCTGTCACCTTTGTAAAATCTTACCTCATTCCTCAATTTGCTTGTAGGTAATCTAGGTCTCGTGCTTTATTTACAGGGCTCAAAAGGGAAAAGGGCCCTAGGAAAATCTCCTCAGTTAGTGGCCTGCAACTCAAGCAAACTTTGCCACCTGGGCTTGGGTAACAGATTTCCAAAAGGTTAGTTCGTAACATTATTTGGTGTGACCTATAAAGATTTGAGTACCTATTGTGAAGTTAGTTACCAATAAAAATGAAAAGTATATATGGATTACCAATTAGATGGACCATAAAAAGTTACTAAAACTACATCATGTATTCATTTGTGGTCATATTTTATCTAATACCCCTTGATTCTAAGCTTTCTTTGAACTTGTGTGATTTCGTTCCTACTGAGTAGCAACAAGTAGATTATATGTATTGGAAAATGTTTAAACTTCAAGTCAGAAATCTTAGATACAAACATTATTTTCCACATTTAAGCATGAGGTTAATTAACACCCGGCAACATGCTTTCCTCACTGTTCCTTAAGATCTGAAATATGTTTGTTAAAAATACATATCCGACAGCTGTTAGTGAGCATGCATCATCAGCACTAGAAGGAGGCCCCTCAATTCAGCAGTAAGACTGTCATGTGATTTATTTGAGAAATCCTTATTAAGTGCTACTCATTCAGCCCCTTAAAGAGGGGAAAAATTAGGTACAGAAAGAAGAAAAATGAGAATCGAAAGCTAGAAATCTTTTGTTTTGTGTTTTTGATCTCAAAAACTATCTTGTTAGTTGTTTGTATTTGATTATATATCAATATAAATCCGTTAGGTTTTACTCACAGATAAAAGGTACAGCGCATCATGTTTTTAGAGAAGATTATGTGGTGTATATAGTCCATATACATTATATATTCTACAATATACTCAATATAAGGATGAATCGAGTTAGAGTTGCTTTAAATATTTCAACTTCTTATATATAGGGAAGCAAATGTATGGAGGCATCAGTTTGCTTGTCTGCAGCGTTTTCTACTACTACAGATGATGAAAGCTGATTTGTTATATTGGTTCCCAGAATCTGATGCAATACTGCTATTGGTTCCAGTAATTGTACCATATTTAGAGCTTGCATATAGCTAGGTCTTACCAAATTTTGGGTTATCAACCAAAGGTGTGGACCAGCCATTTTGAAAGTGTGATCTAAATCAGCCGTGTTTCTTCATTTTTTTCTTTCACTAGCCATTTGGCACGTGTATAAACAGTCAGTCTGGTGGTATTGTGACAAGAACTTTTTATTGTGTTGGTAATGGGTACGTCTGTTGCTTCCAGAAATGGTACCACATTTAGAGTTGCATATTGCCAAGTTTTACAAGAATTTAGAGGTTAGCAGGTGCCCAAAGGTAATAATTTGTTATTTTGGAAGTATCAAATTCAGGAATGTTTATTATTTCCTTGTTCCACTCGCCATTTGGCAAATGTATAAACTGTCTCGATGTATTGGACATGAGTAGTATCAGGGTCTATAATTAGGCACATCAAATAATGATAGTACATATGTTGGTTGTATCACTTTGTAACAAGTCCAAACCTACAAACACAACCCATGTCTCATCTCTAGTCCCATTCCATATATTACTGTCAAGTGTTATTCAAGGAAAAAGATTACTCGACATCAATACATGGGATGAGACAAATAGGATGAGACAAGCGGTGAGATGGTAAATCTGAATTCCTCATTTGAGACGCTAAGTTTGACAACCTCAACATTACTTATTGTAAAACTGTTCTCAAGAGTGAGTAACGAGTGGAACAGGTTTTCTTTTGGGAATGATTCCTTAATATAAAAATGTAGTTTATCCGCCCTTTTTACTTCATTCTTTCTTTTCCTGAAAGTTGCTTTTTCATTTATTCTTTCTTTTTCTGGAACCCAAAATATGAATGGTACCGAATCTTAAGGGTTTTTGTGCACCATTCCTACAGGAAATTTGTAGGTGAACCTCCTGCAGTTACATGTACATAAAAAGCAAAAGAAAACTTCATTCTGATGGTTGGAAATTTGCTCCATTGTTTTTCTGTTGAATACATCTGGGATGACATTGCACAACTCTCAACTCATTTCTTTGAACAATTCAAAATTAAAAATTTAATAAGCTTGTTATCTTTTACCTATTCAGCTTATTTTTTTAAATTTTGATTTAAGCCATCACAAAAAGTTCTGAAGTTCAGTTTCAGCAATTTGGTTTTACTTTCAATTTGAGATACTATATTACATATTCTAATGGTTGAAATTAGAATTGAAACTTAAAATGATAGTTGAAATTTATTATAAATACTGTTTGGATAACTGAAAGTAAAATGAAAAATAAGACTGGTAAACAAGTCAAAAAGTGCTACAAGTTACATTTTTAAAACCTGATTAATATAACTTTCAGATATAACTGAAAGTTTATGGGGAAAAAAAATTCATACAGATATAAAGCAGAGTTTCTATCTGTCCTGCAAAACTTTTCATAATGGCCTATAACGGAGCATGAAAAAAATAAATTAAAGAAAGAGTGTCTGACGAGAAGGCAGACATCAATTCCCTGCTTGTACTCGGTCCATTTATATCCAGGGCTGGAAAGTATATAATGTATGGAATTTCTAATCCAGGATAACATATAAATTTTTGTTTATAACCTGATTAATATAACTCTCAGAGAAAACTGAAAGTTTATGGGGAAAAAAAATTCATACAGATATAAAACAGAATTTCTATCTGTCCTGCTTTCTTCCCCCTTCCCCCCCCCCCCCCCCCCCCCACCCCCCCCCAATCAGACAAGTCATATTCAGCACCACTAGATTGATCTATGTCAGTGTCTTGCATAAACTTCCTTTGTCCGGCAGGGCCATCTTCCATGTCTACCCTTCTGTGTTTGGAAGATGAAGAACTCACCCTTGCATCTGAATAACTCTGCAAGCAACCAAATATATAATGACTTGCAGTAGAGAATGAGAAAGCAATCCCAAAACTAATTCAACATGTAGTACTAAACTATTATTTTACCCTCGTTTCCTTCAATTCTACTATAGAAACTTTTGAACTTCGCCTTACAGTGACTCTTGATGATGCCGGATAATGTTCAATTTTGTCGCTCGAATTTCCTTCTTTTGCCCTCTTTTTCCTCGAGATAAGTTTCGTAGGAAGAGGCTGCATTGTGATAGAAATTGGTAACATTGACACTACAGCAATGAGATCTTCCTTTGATAGGTTAAAAAATAGTGAGAATTACCACATAACATGCCTCTGATTCACCAAATGCCACAAGGTATGTTGTAGGATCATCTGCATCCTCGCCTCGTACCTGTTGATGCAACAAGCGATGATATCAAGCAGCAGTTCTGATGAAATTCTCTTAGAATTAATAGATGAATTGATACAGTCCATACATCCCAGTGATACTCGCAAATCCATGTGAATGAAATATCTTCATGTACATCATACATATCCTTAGATAGCTGCAACCAGTACACATAAACATCAGCTATTTAAATCTAATTTTGATGATTAATCTACAACTAGGATTCAATGAGAATCTACCTCATCAAGTGAAGGAATCATGTATGCCAAAAATTTGTCTTGCTTAGCATTGTCTGAGGCCGTCACTGCAAAACTTTTCATAATGGCCTATAACGGAGCATGAAAAAAAATAAATTAAAGAACGAGTGTCTGACGAGAAGGCAGACATCAATTCCCTGCTTGTACTCGGTCCATTTATATCCAGGGCTAGAAAGTATATAATGTATGGAATTTCTAATCCAGGATAACGTATAAATTTTCGTTTATAATGCTTGAAGAAAAGAAAATGCTAAACAACCAAATTCATCATTGATGAAGCAGGCTTACCCTTGATGTCATTACGTTGGCAAAATGCACAACGATTGTCAAAAGTAGCAAACTCACATTAGAAGGTTAAAATCTTGAAAATAGAAACAAGGAAATAGCAAATACTTTATGACTGGAAAACACTTAACAAACGAAAATGAAAAGGTAACTGAGATTTACACCGCAGTTAGAAGGTCAAAAACTCTAAGGACTGACATGAGCACTATTATTTTTTCCTTATCTAGTTTGTTAACAACTAACATCCTCAAAACTGTATATTGGAGTCTGTGATCTTCTAGTTGAAAGGTAAAGCAATTGATGGTAGGTAATTAAAGTTTCCATCACAAACCTCAGGTTACACAAGGGAATAGACTATATGGTTTACCAACATACAAGTGCAACAAAGCCACCATATACGTCTTACCTGAGATTCATGGGCATCACGAACTGAGTTTTCTAACTTATTGTAGATTTCTGAATCACCGGTAGGAGAACTATCAAAGGTCGCAACAACAAACTGGTCATCTTCCCTGGAACACCAGCAGAATTTACAGATTATAGCCCAGTGCAAAGAGTAAATGGTGCAACGCACCATTAGTGAGAAATTCAAATGAACTTGTCATCAGCTCTATTTCCTTTCAAGTAGTAGATAACATGAGGACGCACAATGGGAGTTAACCACAAAATATTAACATTATCAATATATATAAACAAAGTTGCATACAGATTGTCACAATAGAATAATAGATTAAGTTCATACCGATTAAAATCAGGTAACAGCGGCAGAGAACTTCAACAGGATGTAATTTTTGTTCGGTTGCATGTACAGGTTGGGTCTTGCATGCCTCAAATGAAGCCTCAATCTCTTGCATCTTCCTTTCCCTGAAAGAAGTATTAGTGTTTATTTTACCAATAGTTTCTCGAGAAACATGTATTGTCTTGAAAATTCTTAACAGGGAACATGAATAGATATAACAGACCTATTGTTAAAGTTCTCCAGAATATTGCAGCCTCCTCGTCTTTCTCGCAGTTCTTTTGCTTGCTTTTCAGTAAGAGACTGCAAATGACATGGTAAAGAAATAGGTTAGTCCTTGGTACAATTTGTCAAGACCACCAGTTTCTTCAAAAGCGTTCTATAACACCTGTTTTGTCGCTTCCATGCTCAGAGGAGAAATGTACTGCGTTTTCACCAGCCAAGAAACACCTTTGTCAGTAGGACGTTCCTTTCTTTTTAAGCCATCTTTTTTAACTGGGGTCACAGGATGATCATCGCGCAACAATTCCTCATCTTCTGGATCAAGGTACAGGTGTTCAATCTTTGGAGGACTAGTCAAGGTAGGAAGGAAAAGAAATTAGAGTTCTCTTATAATAAAAGCTTGAATGGTAAATTAAGAAATTAAAAGAATAAGCTATTAAGAGATAATACTTGTATACATTGAGATCAAGTGGTATCCCAAGGTCTGGCTCAACATATAGCTGTGGCTTGTGCAGTTTTTCCAATGACGTGATTCTATATTTTGCAATTCTGCATAAATGAATCATGAGCATTACTATGGGGTTGGAAAGAATATCGGAAGGAAATTTAAATTTAGAACGTTAAATCATCGGCATGTGACTTCCATGACAAATAATATTTGTCCAAATTAACCCTACTCAGATAAGTTCTACTCTGACATAACAAGTGAAGCTTGGCGTGTAGTATAACTGTTTTCCACTATTATTACTTTTACTGTCAGAAAATCTTCACTCATCCTTTAAACCATAAGTAGTGTGTTCCAGGTTTATAAGTTTCTATAGTCTCGGTATTTAATTTTCCTGTGTTCCATCTTTGTTGTCAAGTAGATGAAGCTGATTGCAAGTTTAAATATGCTTTATTGTTTCAGCTGCTACCAAGTTTGGCATTGCCCAAAGTAGAAAATCAATGTTACAAGGATTCTGGATCCAAAAAATACATAATCGAGTAAACATATATGGAAATTCTGATGAGCAGATCAAGCAATTTTGGAAAATCAGAACTCCAATTCTTCAAAACATAGAACTCGAAATAAAGTACTCCCTCCGTCCAACTTTGGATATTGTAGCCTAAAAAGGATGTATTCTGCACAGATTATGAGACGCATTAAAATTCCTCGGTTCCCCCCACCCAGAATCCTCTTTGGCCCCTCTGTCAACTGCTAGTTTACCCTCCTTGCTGTGACTAGCTGCTGGGACTGAAGAAGGAGGCGGTGGCGGTGGCGGTGGTGGGGGTGGAGGTGGAGGAATAGCCGAACCCGGAGGAGAAGAAGGTGGAGGTGGTTGTAATGGTTGCAAAGGCTGGTTATTGAATTGGGAATACTGAGAAGAAGGATAGTACATTGGAGGTTGGGACTTGGGAGGGTAAGTTTACTGAATTTCGGGATGACTACGGAGGTGGTGGAGGAGGGTATGAAGATTCAGGCGGTGGGGGTGGTGGATATGGATACTGTTGTTGCTGCTGAGGTGGAAAGGCCAAAGGAACCTGATTACTGGGCGGACCCCCATAATGGGAGTGTAATGAAGATGATCCGTAGTTTGCATGTTGGAAAGTCGCCTGAGTTGGGTAACTTCGGGGAAAGGAAGACGCATCACCACCATCATAACCACCCCAATTTTGGGAATACTGATTTACACCTCGTGATTGAGGTGGTGGTGGCGGAAGAGGATTCTGATTGGGCGGTGGAGCACCAAAAGTGGACTGAGGAGGCGGTGGTAATGGCCGGTACGACGCCATGCCCCAAGTTTGTATAGTACATAAAAAAACCCTAGTAAGGGAGAAATATAATGAAATGCAAGCTCAATCTGAATGAGTTCAATTTCTGGCGGAACAGACAAACCCTAGGACAAAGAAAATGAAATATGACTTTAGATTATAATTAACTCTGGAGAAACAAAGTCAACAGAAAGCCCAATCAATTCCTTTGGAAGCCCCTGCGTCCGACATAAATCTCGTCGTGAAAATAGTAAGAAGAAGATGAATGCCGGAAGGAATACAGGATTTTTTTAATCCAATATAGGGCAAGAGAAAAAGAAGCCGGAAAAGTGGTCACCTGAGTCCAGTTTATTTTCTTCCGATTATCGGAGCTAAATTTTATTCCCAATTCACAAAATTTCCACTGGACTGGTGTGATTTCTATTATCTATCTATCCATCTACATTTAGCTCAGCCGATACTTGGACTGCCACAAATCCTGAATTTTGATATTAGGCTCGAGTAATGCTAGGTTTCAAAATCTTAATTCAAAATATTTTTAATTTATTAAAAATTACAAGATAACTAGTGTTAGCCCGTGTCTCCGGTACTGTAGTGTCAGAGAGAGATGTGTGAAGAGATCCGCGGTGATGTCGGAGAAATAGGTGTCAGGCTTTCTAGTCTCCGACAGGAGAGATGGGAACCGAGGTGAGAGAGTTTGAAAATTTGGGAAGTTAAAGAGATATAAAGAAAGAGTAAATAATGAACGGTCAGATTAATGTCGAACTTTGGATGGCTCAGATGATTTATTAGATTAGCGGGAAATTCAAAATCACATGTGTTTTGTTAGATAGATAAGTATTACAATAAGTAGTAATTTTGATTAATATAAACTTAACAATAATATTATAGTTTGAAATTGATAGAGTATTAAATATTTTTAGTGCAATGTTGTTAAGAGTTTTAATTTTTTTTGCCTCAAATAATATGATATTAAATGAAATAAATATTTTAAAACTCTTTTTGAAATAAAAACTTTAAGAACACAAATATTATCCACTTTTTAAGGACATGATCAATAATAAAAATATATGTTGTGATAATAGCATATCATATACCTAACCGATGGTTTAGCCCAGTTCTACATATACTTTTATGTATTGCTCTTGCAAAATTAAAAGGTATTTACTCAGTCTCACTAAAAGAATTTTATTTAACTTTGATTATAGTTAATTTGTAGTAAATTTTTAAAATTTAAATTGTAATATAAATTTATTTTAATTTTTGAAATGACAATTTTATACATAATAACACTTTATAAGTAATTTGTAATATTGATTATTGCAGTAATCACAATAGAAATAAATTCACATTAATTTAAAATTAAGAATTTCGTAAATTGAAAAGGGAAAAAAATAAAAATAAAAATTTCGTAAATTTTGTTAATATTTCTTATCAAAAGGAAGCAAGTTTTGTTAGATGTTAACCAGCAGTTAGTTATTCTCTGCAGCTGATGCATCTATCTTATTTGTGGTTTGAACTTGGAAGCACAAACCACAATTGCCGTCTCTTGGAATTTGGAACCGTGGGCCGTGGCATGGCATGTTGTTATAGCATTGGGCCTGTGAAAAAAGCCATGTTATTACCCATCCACTTTCACATTTTGGTTTCTAGATTTTCTTTTTTACTAGTATTTCACTAGTATTTATTTCTGAAATTTATCCAAAAGCCTCGATCGGGTGGTTACTTATTTAGAAAAAAAATGTTCATCCCATTTTATTATAATATATAAGCTCTACAGATTACAAACGACTCTCTGCATTGGGCAACCTTCCCCATACATAAAATTTCCCTCTTCTTGTTTTATTAGAGTAAGTACTATCTTTTGGGTGGCGGCTAAGGCTAGGGCCGGGAGAAGAGTAACTTTAATTACTTGGGCCGGCACGCTGTCTCAAAAGGCCCAGCTTGTCTTGCCAACTGAACAGACATCAAGGACGAGCAACATCAAACACAACATTTTACAGCTATATATATATATATATATATATATATATATATATATATATATATTATATATATATATATATACACACTACTATATCCATTTGACTTTAAACAAACAGAGACATATATATATATATATATATATATATATATATGAACCTGAAAATAAGCTTCAAGCTTCTTTTTAAGAGTTGCATATTCTTTCTTAAGTTGTTGAAAAGTCCTCTTGCATCTGCATTGTATGTAAATCATGCAAAACCATAGATTAAATAATTATCTAATGTTAAAGCTGATATATCCACTTGATAAATTAAATTTCAGAGCGAGGAATTAATTTAGAGGGAAAAAAGATACTCCCTCCGTCTCAAATTAATTGTTTTTCTAAGACTTTTTTTAAGTCAAATTGACTATTTTTAAAATTAATAATTAAGCATATATAAATATATTTTTAAAATTATAAAAATTGAAATTAGTAATAAATTGTATATACTTTCTTTTGGTTATAATATCTTCACCTATATGTTAGCAAAAATAGTGAAAATATTAGTTTTAAAAATAGTCAATATGACTTTAAAAAGTCCTAGAAATACAATTAATTTGGGACGGAAGGAATAAAAGGTTCCGGTGCCAGGCCGGTCGACGGAAAGAGATTAGATTACCCTTCAGCATTTCCTGCCCGGCAGTGTTCCCGGAACAACGTGCTCTCATTTTTCACCTTTTTAGCACCAATGCTGGATAAAATATATAGAGGAATAATTAAGAAGGTAAGTTTATTAATTCTGTAAATAAAGATAGAATTAAGAGAGAAACCAATATATACATATATTCCTATATATAATAACATTAATTAGTTAATTTGCGCTTGATTATATTTTTATTTCTTTATTTCTTACAAATATAAATATATATTACGTACCTTGAGCTACTTCCCTTGAATTGGTGCATAAGGTTGTCCAACTTGGTAAAATCGAAAGGGAGTTTATCCCTGCAAGAACACGTACGTACAGGAACAAATTAAAGCATTAAGTATCACTAATTAACCAGCCTACTAGAGCTATATATACATATATATATATAGATACATATATATAGAGAGAGAGAGAGTAGTTATATAAAGTCATTAATTAATTTAATTAATTAAATTACCAATTAATATCATCTGCATAAGTATAATGTATAAGAATGCAAATAATTACTCACAATGCTTGTTCTATATTTAGGATTAGTCGAGCTGAATCCCGATAGTACAACGTCACAACTTCTTCCACGAAATTAGGGTTAGTACGATCCTGTAACTCCTCTAACTGAATAAATTGGTCGTCCAGAAAACCCTGCACAATACATTATATATATAACCCCCAATGTTATTTTTGTTCCCTCACTCTAACTTAATTAATACAACTGCATGCTTCCATCGATCGGTTTAGCAGTATAATTTGGAATTAATTAAGATACATATAGTAATTAATATCATGGGCCAGCAGGTACGTACATGAAAGCTACATATATCATGAATCACTAGATGCTAGTCGAAGAATGCCATGCGTGCACACATATATAGCAATTTATTTCTATTCGTTAGTGTTTCAGATTTTTATAAATTAAATAAGATTCATTGTTAAGCTTGCTTAAATAAAATTATGAACTTGCATGCATGCAATAATTTTTTATTTTTTATTTTTTATTTTTTATTTTTTATTTTTACTTTTAATTTTCTACATGCATGCATGCAATAATTTTTTATTTTTTTATTTTAATTTTCTACTTGAATGCAATACATCTATGGTTTTTTTTTCTTCTAGTGCTAGCTTTTTATTGTCTCCCTCACACGTACACACCCTCAGGCCTCAAGTACATTTGAATTTGCTCAAAACTATTTATTCAAAGTATAAAATCATTACAGTGAAATAGCTAATTAAAGAAGTCTGAGTTAGAGTGAATAAGATTTAAAAAGGAGGATAAAAAGATATAGCAGGGAATAATTACGCGTTGCCTTTAAAGCAATTAATATAATTAACTACTGGATATATATATATAGTAAGGATCTTAGGCTCACCCTTAAAAAGCTCACTCCAAGAGAGAGAGACACAGAGAGAGAATTAAGAGAGGATGGATTAATTATTGGAGTAGTAAGGCGAACCTGATCCAAAAGGGTCTTTCTCATGCTGGCAAGCCGTCGATGCAATTGATTTCTTTCCATTGAATTAGAACTTAGGAGTATATATATATATATATATATATATATATATATATATATATATATATATATAAGTGTGTATATGTATATGCACAAGCAGAGAATTGATTAATTAAAGGGTTGAGTGACCGATGAGTCTAAGTTCCGAAAGGCCAACAAGGGTTTATATATATAATGTATAGAGACAGAGAGAGAGGGGGGGGGGGGGGCGAAAGGAAAGACAAATTAAGACGACAAGACAAAGTTAGTGTAGACCAGAAAACATGGGGAATTCCTCTCTAAATACCATATACTACACCCTTTATCATCAGTTAGGTAAAAGGAAAACAAAAGGCAGGTTAGTTTTTATTTTCTATTATTTATAGTTTCTGATTCAATCTATATTGGAATATACTCGTCAAAATAATTAAGGTTCAATTTTTTCTCCTAAGAATACTTAATTGTTGGGTCATTTTAACACACGAAAGTCCTAACTAAAAGTCATAACAAATTAAAATATTAGTATTTTAGGTAATAAAATTAAAATCTCATGTAGAATAAAATTAATCTTGCATTCGTAACATTCATGTAACACGATTACTTTAAAGTTGTAACTATTAACAACAAATGCTCATTTTAGATATTTAGTATATAGCGGTAGTATAAAAAATTAATGAAACTGTGTTTTGGTGAAGTATCAAGAACAAATCCGGGTGTTCAGGGACGACAAATTAAATTATGAAACCATATACTCTCTCCGTTCTAAATTAATTGTTCAATTTTGACTTTTTAAAGTCAAATTGATCATTTTTAAAACTAATCTTTTTACTATTTTTGCTAAAATATAGATGAAGAGATTATAACCAAAAGAAACTACATACAATTTATTACTAACCCCAATTTTTATAATTTTAGAAATATATTTATATATGCTTAATTATTAATTTTAAAAATAGTCAATTTAACTTAAAAAATCAAAATTAAACAATTAATTTGAAACGGAGGGAGTACGTACATATAAATATGCTGCTTCCGCGGATCAACCTCTTTTAGAAAGATACACCCTTCTTGGGTTTTACACGTTTCGCAAAATAGTGAGGCAGAATTTATCCCAGGAGAACCTAAAGTGGATAGATATTTTAATTTGGCCCACGAACACCACCAAAAGGATACATGTACAGTAATAAATTTACAACTTCATAATATTATGATCTGGCAATCGTTTACGGATCTACACTTGGGCAAGGCTGGTCAGTTGACCACCCATAATTATTTTTATTAATTTACTATTAATATGGGATTTAAGAAATATATAAAAGTATAGAGAAATAAAGTTGTCCACCTTAAATATTATTATCTTTGTTTCAAAATAAAGAATTAAATTTGGCATTTTAAAGTCTTTGAGATATTTTTAAATTTAAACTATAAATCTTGTAACTAGTAGTACTATTTAGATAGTTTACAATTTTCATGATTGTACTATTTAAAATATAACTACTTTATATCAATTTTGAATTTACAAAATATCTTAAATTTATTTCAAAAAGTTAATAGTGACTTTATATTTTGGAACGGAGGGAGTATGACTTAGTACTTACATCGAGAAAGATAGATGTATTTGATACCATTAAAAATGAAGCAATTAAGAAACAATTTCAAGAAATAAAATTATGATTTTGTAATGAATTTTATGCAATTTTGGTTTTATAGTATTATGTATTTTACTTATATATATTGTCATTTACATTTTTTTTATAATTATATTTGTTAACTTGAAAGATTGACCACCCTTAATTAAATTCTTGCATGCGTCCGTCACTGCTGGCAATTGGCATCAAGTTTTGCAAGCTGGACAAGTATAAAACCCTCAAATCATAAATGGCACATATGCAAGAAAGGGACAGTACTCCACTCATACATTTTCTTACTCCCGCCATTGCAATTTACTTGCCATTTTCCTTTTTGAGATGTTTCAAAACTAAGCAAGTTAAAAAATTATGTGATCAATATTATTTTTTGAATTCAATTTAAAATATTTTTAAATTCAATACTTATATAAATTAATTTAATTTTATGCAATACAATTATAAAATTGCAAAGAATCTAAATTGTACTATCCATTATATACAAGATTTATTATTTCAAAAAGTTTATGAACCACTAGACTAGAATATTTTGACGGTGATTTATATTGAGCCCCGCCTGAATTGTTTTAACTTTTAAGAGAGAATAAAAACGGAAGGAGTACAAATATTGAGTGCATGCCAAGTGGTTAAACCTGTTATTTCATATGATTAGTGATGGGAGACATGATTTGTAACTAACATGCTTGTTTGGCTTCTCCGTGTGTGTTTGTGTGTGTGTGTGTGTGTGTATATATATATATATATATATATATATATACACACACACACACACTCATACTCCTCTCTTCAATTTCCTTCCAAATCCGTCAATAAATTAATAGAGCACAATGATGTGATTATAATTCTAGTATAAAAATTAAAAATCAAGCATCCAGTATTTCATTTGGACCCACGACACGATGCCCAAAGAATCTAAACTCGTAGTATATATGCGTACGAGTATCGAGTAGAGAGTATAGAGTATAGAACAAGAAGAAGCTGAAGCACAAAGTCAGCGTTTCCTTCTTTAATTTACGGTACGTATTTGTATATATCGGCCATATACAACGACCCCGTCCTCCCAGTGATCATAGGGCAGCAATTTTAGTAGACTCCGATATATATGCAAGTTACGTTAACAAATTAGTATTTTGACCAATTTACTTTTAGAATTTTTTTTCTTCTAGAAATTAGTATGGAGGACCATTTTCTGACAAATTATGACTGAAAATTTAAGTGTGATAAAGTATCAAATGACCACCGAAAGACTCATAGTTAAACTATATATTTATTTATTTAAGTGATTCCAGCATATATCGTTAATTACATTGGAAGAGTATTTTTTTTTATAGGAAGGTATCAAATCCACCCGCAGGGCTGCATCTCATGTAAGTGGAAACCTTTTGGAAGAAATATATAATTTTCTCATACGTAAGGCAAAAGTTTCATCAAAACTGTTCCTTAGACAGTTAAGAAACTCTAAAACCCTAATTTTTACCGATTAAAAATTACTTAACAAAGAAGAGCAGCTAACCAATAAACTGATTCAAGAACTTAAATACAGTGCATGATTTTCTGTAAATTGAATTAGCTAGCTTATTACAACGTAACTAAAAGCTAAGGTTCTCGCTAGCTAGCTCGCAAGCACAGTCGCATACATATATAAAAACTCACATATATATTATACATATATAGGACTAGTGGAGTATTATTGATTGCTACTTTTAATTTGGATAGCGCATGGCATGATTGGTTTAAAGATGCTGCATGTCGATCTTTACATACAAGAGAAATGTGACTTACTTAAAAATGATCAAGAAGATACTCTATAAGTTGCATGCAAACCGTTGAAGGCCCTCCACTTGTTGAGAATTTAATTTGAACCAAAATGGGAATAATAACTATACGTGGCATGAGGTAAACTAATATATCTGCATTAGCAGATACCATGCAACAAGGGATCGAGGTGCCATGAAGTAATTATTAACCAATTAAATAATAAGGGAAAAGAATAAAATTAAGGAATGTAAATTTTAATTAAGGGTAACAATATTTGAAATAATTAATTGTTCTACTTTCCTTCTCCATATATACCGAAATTAATTTCAGCAAAATGTGGAGTATAAATTAAAAAGAGAAGTAGTATTTGAGAAGAGATACTCCTAGCTCCCTTTATTAATCCCTCTGCCACACCCAATTAATTAAGCCCATGGAGTTTCAGGAGGACAACTTAATTCTACAGCGCTCTCTCTATCTGTCGATCCCCCTCCTGTTTACTTTTAAACGTGCAGTCACATCTGATCCTTTGTTAAAGAGCTTAAAGCTACTTATGGTGGGTGGACTGGAGTGGGATCAGAATATCAAAGTGTTTTTAGGGGCACACACACACACATATATATATATTGTTGTTCCATCACTGTCTCCGAATTAACTTGATAGGAACCTACTCTGGGCACTAATTAGTAAACCCCTGATGTATATAGTGGGCTAGGTATCAGTACTGTGGTCACCACTCCACACCTGTTTAGCTATGGCGCAAGTATTATAATAAAGATAGTTGTGTCGTGTAACCAATTTCATTAAAGACATTGTTGTCATTTTATTATTTTAGGATAGTTATGTTGCCACAACCAACTAGTTGCGGCAATACAATACTTTTCCCAGATACAGTACTACATAAAAATTGATATAATGTATCATCTTACAAATTTGACGAGTTCTTGCAAATACGTACTAGAATTTCACATACGTCAAAAACTTCTATTTTATACAATATGCCATAACAATATGACATACATGCTGCATGCACCATATATATATAGCTATCAGAAGCGAGAAAGAAAAGATTTAATTAGTCATGCTCTCACAGAAGCGAGAAACCATATATATTCGTTTTTAATTCGTTTTTTTCGATTCGTTGAAAAAAATTTATATATATATATTCACATCAGTTAATCTTTTGTTGAATGAATTTGTGTGGACCTGGCCTCTCTTGTAGATATATGTATTTTAATGACTGATAATTAATCAAAGAAGAATTGCTTTGATCAATAAAAAGTTGAAAGGGTATCCAAGAATAACCATGATATTCTTAATTATTATTGGTAATCAGGGGAGAAATAATTACTTTTGTTCGTTGGTATACGTGTTACTAAATAATACTCCATGATTACGTAGGTACAGAACAATAATCCAAAAAGGAAAGAATTGATGCAATCATACAGAAGTGAAGTCGGCTTTTAACGGATCTTTTTCACAAATATTCTAAGCTCCTTAATTAATGGCAGCATCTATATATTCTGCACATCTTAATTTGCAAGAATCCCTTTGCTTGGTACGTACGTACGTAGACATTATTGAAGGAAGCATCGATCCAGCGTTCTACACCATGACTAATGTTTGCTATTCACATCTGCAGGAAACTTTAGACAAAAATAAAGATCAAACCCATATGGATCATATATATATATATATATATATATATATATATATAGCCTCGAATCCATTTTAATATACTTCTTCTTTAGCCAAATCCATCCTTGTGTACTTTGTTTGGAAGTGACACTATTTTGTTTAATTTTAGTCTTGTGAAAAAAGTGTTAAAGATTTATTGCTTCATAATTTACTTTCAAAACCCAATTATAAATAATTTTACAATAATTACAACTATTATTATTGGATTGTAAAATATACACACAAAAAGTTCAATAATTAATCAATCCACAACTAAAGTTGCTCTCATCTTGGAATTAAGAATACGACTGATGTCCACCATGCATGTCCCTAAGAGACAGCAAAGTATTTGATATTGAGTTCTGGGCATTGAATAGGGAAATAGGGGATGTACACCCACCAAACATGTCACAAGGAGTTCGACATAAAATTGTTTTAAATGACGAGTGATCGGGATTAAGCCGCGTAGCAATACCCAGATTTTTTTTCTTCCCTTGAACGAAAGCCCATATCCAAGCTATTGGTCCATGATATCTTATTGTTACGCTGCCAAATTATCAAATTCTTTGAACTACTCCTAAATTTTTATAAATAAAAGAATAGAGTTCCATTTAACCCAAAAATAAATAAATTACTATTATACAAACTTACGGGCAAAAGTGTAAAAAAAAAAGAGGCCCAAATGCATGGAAGTGGCTTCAATCCCATTCAAACTGCTTGAATCACACTACTGTTTCCCTTATTTACATCTGACCCAGTGGCTGGAGTGCTCGGATGAAAAGCTGACTGCCTTGACGGTTCTCCTAATAATTTTAGGGAGAGAGGTGAAGGCTCAATAAGGCTCGTGTCAGTTTCCCCTATGCTCAGCTGGGACATGCCTACTAGTTCATCTACATTAACAGGTTCTTTGCGAAACACAGGAATCGGCTTTAGGACCTCATGATGAGATGTCTCTGCTCCTTTCTCTTCTTCAAAGATGGCTGCATTCGGTTGCCACAATGGGAATGGGATAGGTAAATAAGCTGGGAGAAACGAGGGGATTACCGGTGGAATTTCGGCTTGGAATGCAACACTTTCTTTGGAATCTTCAACCATTTCATCTTGCGTGTCTTCCATGGATTCATAATCCGTCTTGAGACAGAGATTCAATGAAGGCAGAGAATTCATGTCATCCGTTTCTATTGCTCGAGGAGGGAGCATGAATTGTTCATCCAAGACAGGTGGTGCTTCTGTCGCCTGAAACAACATTATGGTTAAAAGATTTGGAACCAAAGAAGAATTTTATTTTATCTAATTAGATCACAACAACTAGTTATGTGGTTGAAAAGAATGCATTAATCATACTGGAGAAAGTGAAATTCATAACATTGCGGAATTGAATGCATCAGTACAAGGTGATGATGTATTTTCACATCAAAAACTCAGCAGAGTTGTGGTTTATCATTCCATACGAGAATAAAAGATACTCATAAATGGTGAAAAGCCTGCTATGCAAACTCAATTGGAAGTGAAAAGCATAGTAGTGTTTTGAAGCATACACACACATTATATAATACAAAGAAGAAAGACAAACCATATCCGAAACCATGTCAAAAAGACTAGATCTTCTCTTTCTCCGAGTACCATTGCTCTGCCGAATAAAGTACTTCTGGGCATGGCTTGCTACCTGGGTTGGAGTCCTTGATACGACAAAATTGCGCGATATGCCACGCCAATCTCCTTTCCCCAACTTCTGGAGACCAAGCAGGAACAGGCGGTGCTCCTCTTCTGTCCATGGAATGCCTGGAAACAAAATCTAGTGAGCTTATTTAAAAAAGATATAGGGTAATTTTAAAGAAGAAGCAAGCCGAACTGCCGAAGGTAATAGGAAAAGCTATGGAACTTTTCCTTAAGAAAGTACTTGATATTTCTACATATATGCAATAGTTGCAGAAAAAAATGAGAGAAAGGAAAGGACAGAAGGAAAATATGACATAATAATATAATATGCACAAATCAAGTAATTCCAAGATCTATATTTGCATTTTAGAACAGAACTTTTCTAGATTTTGAAAAGCTAAGGATGGCACTTCGAGTCTAATCACATCAAGCCTCAAACTGTGCAGTTCCTTAGAGATATTTGCCGGATAACCTCACACACACACAGAGATCCAACATCATGCAAAATAGAAAATTTAATGTGAGATTGCACGTGTCATATTGACATCCGAACTGCCATATTCAATCTAGTGTACCATTCTGCACTTATTCTATAACCCAAAATAGCTACATATCAGTAATAATACCCACTTATGAAACCTCAAAGTAGCCAATAAGTAATTAAGACACTGTTGCTCAAGTCTTTGTAATAGGTCTTTTGTCTAAATCACAATGGGAAAATAATTTTTTTGATCATGCCAATCCTAAAGATGAATCATATGTGACGGCAAGCACAATTTTACTTTTACTAAACACCTTGTATACCCTGTTTTCTTCCTCATTCAATTGGAAATTAAGTGAACAGTTGCAAGTACAAGAAGTTTACTAGCAATAGCATAAAGGTTGACAAAAAGCATCAGGCATAGTTTTCTTTTAAACTTTAGGTTCTAATATATTCATCCACTTAACTAAGCTCCTGAATTACTTTCTCCATTACTTTTGGCATGTGAGGCATACATCCAAGACCCAACTGATCATAGTGAGCCACCGTGTGATGATATATTCACATATATACACTATCCATAACGGAATCCTATATTCTTTCATTATTCTCGTTTGAGAGCTTAGTTTACCAGTTGTGGCGGGTTAGCTCAGAACTTATAAATGAGATGAGAGGGAAGAAAAGGACAATGGTAAGGATTGAGCTAAAGAGGGGGAAGAAGGGAGAAGAAAAAGAAACCTACACTCACAAGGAATCGATTGAAACACACAAAAGCACACGGATTTATTTTCAAACAACTCCACTCTATTCATTATGTTGGGACTACAACACTAGTATAGAAAAATCTAAGAATTAGATACCAAAGTAAAACTCTAAAACTACCAAGATAAATATCCTACAAAGGACATAATTCTAGTTACCTAAACAACTTTTAATATGAAAGTATAAAAACATAAAATACTTAAACAACCTAATGAACCTAAACTCCTAATGTACTATAATTACATAAAAGAAACCTAATTTAATCTTTAGTCCAATTGCATAATGAGACTCAAAAGATAAAATTCTAAACTATTAGAGTTCTTGTCCATGCATCACACCACAATATTTGCACCATCACAACCATAAATGACCAGCAAAATGTTTATCACTAGAAGAACTTCAACAGCATTACAATCATGGCAGATGCTACTGCAGTTCATACCCAACACCGCCACCACTTTAATTGGCCCCAACTCCCAAGGTACCAATAATGCATGCATATTGATTAGATATCCATTAGGATCTACTTATTAAGAATGAGCGTTATAATTTCCCCCCCGTAAAAGTGCTATACCCAAACCTCTCCCACACCAAATTTACCAAAGAATTGACCAAGGGACCCATTGATGGGATTTTATAGATAAAGAGCCTGGTACTAGTGATTTTTTATGTTTTTTTAAGGCTGAAGGTCACGATTCCTAACGCTGATTTATAGTAAGAAACCACCAGAAAATCTCAAAGCATATTATATGACAAGTAACTATTAGTGTTTCAATTTTAATTTACAAATGGAACTTGAGGAAACTGCTTGTTTCCAAATTATAAAGTTTATTTTTTGTATAGATAACAACCCAATTTAAAGGCTGACCTATTAAGAAATCGGTTAATCAGCCAGAATAACAAATTCAAGTGTTTACAAATGGAAGAATATTAAGTTGAATAATATTACATTATTTAAGTTGTCTGGCATAAGAACACTTACAAATGTAAGAAGTTATTTCAAGGAATGGTAACAATTAAACTAAGAAACAATGTTAAGCTTCACATACTGTCAAAATTCAATATAATGATATAGAAACATGTCTAAGACTACAGCATGTTTTCATCAATTAAACAAAGCATCTAAATATGTCATATTAAAACACGATCAATGACACAAGAAATATGGAAAACAAATGAGTATGGATGACAACAGACCACTGAAGGAGTTGTTTTTCACATGGAATGGCTGAATAATAGCATGCTTTCTTCATCCAAGGATGCATGTGGTGCAAGCATGTCACTATTGGAACTGGAATTTCAAACTGGTGGAACTACCAATGAATATGACCCGTGTATAGATCAAAAAGTGTGTATGTCACCATTGGAACTGGTGAGATACCAATGAATTTGACCCGTGAATAGATCACGAAGTAACATAAAAGTTCCTAAATGAAATGAATCTTTTGGTGCAACTTCAGCTCAAAAACGGTTGACAAATCGCAAAGGACAGAAATAATTGCTTTACGAAAAATCCAAAACCAGCCAAAGCAGATACTACAAAGTACAAACCCTATTTCCTTTGGGTTCCGACAAATAGTAACTAGGAAACTAAATGCCCAATTAAAATCACAACCTTCTTTTCTTTAAAAACAATTAAATTTGCAGTTATGAAGTACTTATAGCACAAGTAGTAGATAGAAGGTTCCAATAACAGAATGTTGTTAACGTTCCCATTAAACATCAACAGATGAACAGATAAAGCTAGTTTTAAACTGAAAAGAACTACGATGAACCTACAGTCACGTTACTAAATTTTTACACGAGAAAGTGCAACTTTATAACACATCTCTTGATACATTAGATGGAGCTAATTACAGTGCAAACAAAATTTAACAAACACGTGAGGTTTATTGACCCCATAATAGAATCAATTCATAAGATGATAAGAATAGCAACAGTTAATAAAATTATTACATTTTATCATCATGATGCAGGTCTATGTAGGAATACATCTTCCATTTAAATAAAATTATAAAGAGTTATAGAAAAGCATCAAAAATAAAAATAAAATAAAAATTGAAGGGAAATCAAGTCAAACCAAAACGTGAGGTGATAAAAGCGTCAACAACCCCAAAAAACCCAGCAACACATTCATCTAATCTCATTTCACTCAAAGTTGTGAGCAGCTGCTGCAGTGATAATATTGTGCTCAGAAATCAGCAAAACATTTCTTTTGACATTGACTCAAAACTAAGTACTCCAAATTAACAGAGTCCAACAGTCAATTTTATCCAAATTAAAAATGTAATTATGATCCCCATCAAAAACAAACCAAACCTTATGAGTCGTGATAATAAAAAAATAATTCAAACAAGTAATTTAGAGATAGGATTTTACCTTTCTTGCGTTCGGCACGGCGATTAGAGGAGCAGGAAGCTCGAGCCGGATCATCGGATAGATAGCCGTCGGGCACGTGGATCGGGTCTCGAAGAGATTCGGAAGAGGGAGAGCCAGGAATGGGTGAAGCGGCGGCGGATGAAGAGGAATGGTAGTGCAGCGCAGAGAGATTGCCCATACTGGCGCTCTTCTTAATGATAGAACCACCATCGGTGAGTCTAACCCCAAAGAGCTTCAAACCGGCACCAGCGCCGGAGCCACCAGCCCTGGAGGAGGAGGAGGGGCAGGTGCGAGAGTTGTGGCCGTTGTTGCTGCAATGGGAGCATCGTCGAGTCATTGGCACCACCACCGTGAACTCGGCGTCTCCAACTCAGTCAACTGATTCTAGTATTTATATTTAATTTATGAGTGAACTGTGTGGAAAAATTAATGGAGAATTGAGTTTGTGGAGGAGAAGATTTTACAAGGGAGGAGAGAGAATTGCATGAGCAACTGAGGAGTTTTGGGATACGATAGGCTAGCAAAGAAGGAAAAAGTTAATGTGAGGTTAGAACTCAGAACTGAAGATGATGAGGAGGAGGGGCATGAGGTAATTAAATAATTTGGGACTCGTTTTCAACCTTAAATTACTATACTAGTCCAACACGGCTCTGATTGGAATTGACTATTTTATCCCTCATTGGATAACGTTCTGTTCTGTTCTTTTGTGGCTTGTCTCGCCTAACAAAATTTATTTTGATTTGCTTAGAGAGAAAATTTCATTTTCGACTACATGTGAAGGTGAATATTTTTACTCTATAGTCTATGGGGAGGTGTATAACATATAGGCATTTTAATTTTTTTACTTTACCGTTGGTGACTCTTTTTTATTAAGTAAATTATCCACTTTACCATCTAGACTCTTATTAAAATAAATTAAGATATTAAGAAAAATCTTTTTATTATAAAAATTGTCTGATATTATTATAAAATTATTTAATGTCACAACATTTAAATCCGTAACATTATTCATATTTCATAATATATCCTATACATGACATCATTATCATTATATCATATGCGATCTAGTCTCCAATTGAAAGTAAATCTATCTTGCCTTATCCCCAACTGAAAGTAAATCTATCTATCTATCTATCAATCTCACCTTATCCAAAATGGCAACGTAAACTACAAACTTACAATGGGATATCTTGTACCCAGAGAGCCTAAAAGATTACGTTATGCCCAATAAAATAAATGGAACACTTGATGTCACAATCATATTATATATATGGATAAGAATTTACAGTTTAACTATTCCTACAATTTGTATTTCTCGTCAAACATTAGAGAAACGTTTGGCTTGCCCAATTTCTTTTAGTGGTCTACTTGTTTAATTATGTATTAATGTCTTTTAAGAAATTAGTTCAATGTTTATTCTTCATCTTGAATTACCCTGTGAGATTTGAGGGTTTGGATGTTAAACACTACATTAAGAAAACAAAAAGGTCAAAAAAAAAAAAGTATAGACATTTAAGAATTATTTTAGTGCAGGCTCACATATTTAAAAGAATAGTAGTATTTTATTTTTTTTAGTTAAAACGGTAAAAATATTCTTAAGCCAACTTATACATTAATCAGAGACTAAATCCCTCACCACACAATCTTAATGGCATATCAACCGAGACCAAATCCTTTTTCTTCTAAAAATAGACAATTTTTTTATCTTCATGATCTGGGTAGGTCCAGATTACACAATTATGTTTACAGGCATGCACAAAATCAACCTGTCATGCATGCACGGTGAAATGTGAAGATGGGAAATTTCTCCCACAAATTTCTTGAATTTTAATTTCATATAGAAGCGTGCTAGTCCCCCAACATTTCTTCAAGCTAAATTCTAAAGTTTAATGATTCCGGGTAGTAACCCCACTCCACTTCTTCCTAAGCACCCATATAACTTGCATGACAAATTGAAGGAAACAAAAACGAAAATAATAATATATTAAAAACAACATTAAGATATCTAAAAATCACAGGCAGATTCTTCTGTTATTTCACCGATAGCTTCGATAACTGGGGCTGTACATACAGCTCTCAGCATATGCTACTAGATCTAGTGGTTGAGGGAGACGAGTTGCCAAGCCTACAAAGCGATAACAAGTCGTAGATCAGCACATGTTTTTCATAATATTCCAAGGGCTTCATTCCGAAGTAAAACATCCCAAGGGGATCTTCCAAATATAGTGTATGAAGGATACCAATGAACAAGGATCTTACCAAGTTCATACGCTTTGGCTGCCACCTTGGCTGCAATATGGGCAGAAATCTTTCTGATACTAGTGAATGGCGGAAATATGAGTCCCTTGTCAAAGTTCTCTTGTGTAACCTCTGCTGATAGAGCCTCCGCTGTTCCAGTAAAACAAACATGGTGGATGTGTAATGAGTTGTAGACGTGTGCAACAAAAGCTACAGCTGAATGACACCATAGAACTCGGATGGTTTTCCCTTTCCAAAAGGGCTATTACTATCTAGGGTTTTAGGCCTTCAAATTGAGCAAGACAATATTCATATTGAAAAGAAAAAAAAAATGCAGTTTCATGAACATACAGGCTGCCAGCAGCATGTCATCATGAACACGGATTGCGCCAGAGATGATCAAACCCAGACCCAACCCAGGAAAAATATAGGCATTATTTGCCTGAATGAAAAAGAAATGAAGTCAGTCCCCTATATTTTATTATTATAGTAATAGTATTGAACTGAGACTTTCCAAAAAAAATTGTGTCAGTATCGAAATGACCTGGCCAGGCACATAAACCTTCCCTCTATATTCAACAGGGTCAAATGGACTCCCACTGGCATAAATAGCACGACCCTAAAATAAACAAAAGGAAACAAAGAAATCAAAAGCAAAGCATTATCAAAAACCAAACTATGAACATTAAATGACTTAGATTGAAGAGTACATTTACATAAATGTACAAGAGTAAAAAACAGATTGTACACAACATTACCTTACTCCATGTATAAGCATCTTCCGCTGTACATTCTGATTGTGAAGTTGGGTTGGAAAGAGCAAAAATAACAGGTTTCTGCATGCCATGATCAATTGTAGCAATGTCAGCTTTATTGGAGGATACTGCATTCAGTAAATAAATAGGTGGACTTGAGAGAAAAAACAACATATGCAATACCTCATTGAAGGATGTCATAGCTTCCACCACGTCTTTAGTAAATGTTCTTCCTACTCCTGATGATCCAATCAACACTGTTGGCTTGATTGCCTGACAATACAAGACAAGGAGATGAAGAGACTGAACTACCTGTCTCACACACGCGACACACAGGAGGGGGGAGAGAGTGGCTTTTCACACCTTGACAGCATCCACAAGTTCTTTAACAGGTTCATGTTCATGGGCCCAGGGCTTCTTGAAATGTTGAAGTGATTCCAAGCGGGATCTAACAATCAACCCCTGCAAATAAGAAAAGATACATAAGTTCTTTATTCAAGATTAAAAAGATAAGGATAGTACTTTTCAGTACCTTTGAATCCACTAGCCAAATCTTCTTGCGGGTCTCTTCTAATGGGGTTTCCGTCTGCATAAATTTTAGTTATATACACCGCCAATATGTAATATAGTTTGGAGCTAGCTTGAAATAAAACATAGACAAATGTAAATAAAATTTCTGACCTGTTTTGACATCTCAAGAGCTATGAGCTCTGCAATACCGGTGCCGGCCTGCAGCAACCAAGAGATGTAAATGAATCCAAAATAGATAAATACATAAAGGAAAAGAACATGAAATCTAAAGTGAGTGAATCAAAGGCAGGAGAGAATGAAATGTGTGAGTCAACTTGAAGATACAAACAGTTCCGAAGGAGAGCAAGGACTTGACGAGGGAAAGGACTATGCATGGAACAATCATATGCTCACAGCTCACCAATTCACTAAATTTTATATTTTAATTTGAAGTTTTAACGAGCTTGTCATAATAGCAAATTTACAAAAATAATGAAAAGATTCATTCTTTCAACAAAGGTGGTAAGATCAGACCTCGCCTGCTCCAAGTAATAGAAATTTTTGGTCAGCTAAGGTTCCACCAACTAACTTTAGTGCTGCCATAATCCCGGCAAGCACCACAGATGCTGTTCCCTGAAACAAAGTAAATAAGAAGATATTACATATAGGTTGCACCAAAAAGGGGAGTAATAAAGCGTACTTAAAATAAAAGCAATTGGGGGGGCAGAGAAAGAGAGAGAGAGAGAGGAAGACCATTTGTTACTACCTGTATATCATCATTGAAAACAAGATGGCTAGCGCCATACTTTGCAAGAAGATCAAAGGCATTGTGGTTTGCAAAGTCTTCAAACTGTGTAATGTGAATGAAATAATTAATTATTTTAAGAATTAGTAGTCTAAACATTAAACGGGGAAAAAAACTTAGAAAAGTGACCAACCTGAATGAGGACTTTCTCCCCATAGTTCTGCTTGACCGCAGACATAAACTCATGGAGAAGTTCGGCATATTCCTGTGAGAAAAGAGAAGATTTAATTCAATATTGAAGAAAACCAACTGGTGACGATTAAGCATGTTAGGAAACTAATAACCTGCCCAGTAGCCCTCCTTTGCCTCAGCCCAATGTAGAACTCATCGTTTAACAACTTCTCGTTGTTTGTCCCCACATCGATGGTTATAGGCAAGCACTGCAGATGATCAATAGATAATGTAAAGTTTCTTTTACCATTCCTGATACATATAGCATAAAAAATGAGAAAAGAAGGAAACAACATTGTGGATGTTTTCCTTATAAATCAGTTACTTTCTTTTCCATCCTTAGACTATTGATGGCATGCTATCTTTTAAAGCCTTACTTGCTACTACCATTTGTACACACATAAATATCATGGGAAGAACTAAGAAGCAGGGGTGCACCAATCCCCTGCCGCACTGTGCACTGGGTGCGACGGGGGTGCGGGTGCACAGGGGGTGCAGCTGTGGTGCGTACGGGGTGCGACTTTTGCCGTGTCCCCATATTTTTCTTACGGGGTGCATGGAGGTGAGCGTATGGGGGTGCGGCGGTGGCAGTTTTTGTAATTATGAGGAAGGAAAAGAAAGGGGAAAAAAGAGATCGATTAGGGCAAGAGGGGAAAAGTAATTGACTTACCTTACACCACTACCGCAAAAGAGAAGAGAAAAGACTTCGACCATGTGAGAAATCGTCGACAGCAAATTGGCATCAAATCGGAGATATTCTCTTTCTTCTTTCTCTCTTTCTTCGTTCTCTTTTCTTTCTTCTCTGTATGCAACTTCTTTCTTCTTCTCTATTTGTGACTTGTGTGTTCCAACTTATTTTTATTTTTATTTTTATTTTTTTAAGTTTTCTCTTCTTTATCTGCTGTTGCGCTGTATTGCTGGGTACTTGGATACTTGGATTATATATGTACTTCTAACCTTATAATGTGCTAAAATTAAATATTTAATATTCTCTTCTTTTTTTCTGTTTTTTATTTTGCTGAATATGTGACAAATGGGATGGCAATTAATAATTACTGAATTAAATATGTGGCTGGAATTTATTTATTTATTTTCTGTTTTTAATTTCCTGAATATGTAACAAATGGGATGACAATTATTGACTCAAGTATGTGACTGGAAATTTGGCAATAATACATGTGCTATTTTGAGTTTTCCTCTTTTGCTCTTATTATGTGTTTTGTTTAATTTACATGAAATGTTTAGTTTTGTGAATATTTTTTTATCATATATATATATATATATATAACTAAATATATATATATATATAATGCCGTATCCCCCGCACCCGAATCCCCATATTTTTAAATTTGGCGAATCCCTGTATTCCCGCACTGCGCACCCAACCCGAATCCTTGCTTCTTAGGGGAAGAACCTCAGTTTCAGGGAGATAAGGTCAAGGATTGGTCATGAAAGAAAGATATCATAATAATGTTGCCACTCTCCCTATTCATCTTATGCTGATTCGGAATTAGTAGAAGTACTCTTTGAAAAAAATAGTAGTGTTGTACTTACAGCAGAAGGACGAATTCCGCCAAGTGCAGTATACAAAGATAGCTTCCCTACAGGTATCCCCATCCCCTGATAACATAAATATATTATTAGTATCAAGTCACATACACGCCTGCAGATATAAAAGGCCAAGATAAAACTCTAATCCAACCTTTCTGATTTAAAGCCAGGTTGCTTTAGAATGGGGTGAAATAACATTAATTTAATCAAGCCATATAGGAATATCAAACACCTGGCAGCCAAGGTCCCCAAGCCCCAAGATTCGCTCCCCATCAGTGACAACAATGACTTGAATTTTCTTCTCAGGCCAGTTCTTCAGCACCTCAAGAATTTTCCCCCTGCAAAAAGACTACCGCTAATCAATTTTCGACATGATAATGAGAAAGTATTGCAACCACAAATTTGGGAACTAATATGGAAGAAATATATAGAAGTATACTTTTCCTTCAAACTGATATAAAGTCCCTGAGGACGCCTGAAGATGCTCCCATATTTTTCGCATGCCTCGCCAACAGTTGGAGTGTAGACAACTGGGAGTAGCTCCTCAACATTGTCAATAAGAAGCTTATAGAACAGCCTTTCATTTCTTTCCTATAACCAGGACCAATACCAAATGGAAAGTACATTTAATTGCAGCACATGAACAGACTGGATGGAATAAGGGCTTGAAACAAAGTTCAAATTAGCAATATTGATGATCTTCAAAAATTAAGCCATATACATCAACATAAGCAGCATGGGGCTAAAAGAAGAAGCCTCAGCAACTTAAAATATGGAAAGATTTTTCTCAATAACTTTATACACAATTAAGCAGCACAAAAGTAACTAACAATTGTCTACACAATTTACCTGAAGATCCATCATGGCCATGTATCTCTGCAAAGGGACTTGATACTTGCGTATGGAGTGCATCAGTTTCTTGACCTGGTTGTAGATATGGAACGATTTATAAATGTTTACCCGACTTCGGACAGGAAAGATAACTGAAAATCACTGAAGGCTCTCTATGCCTTGCAATCCATGTCTACTTACTTGGAGCTCTTGATTTACAACAACCGGGGGAAGTAGACCCCGTAAGTAATGGGCATCCCTTTCTTTCTCGGAGAAGGCCAGTCCTTTGTTGAAGTGAGGATCCCGCAACAATGAATACCCGCTGTAGGAAAAAGAAATGGACTCTTATTGGCTCAATATTTACTTTTACTTTAAATATATACTATTATACACACACATTGTCGAGAGTCAACAAAATGTTTACACTTATCCATAAAAAAAAAAATAGATACTGAAAGAATCAAGGCTCTCATTTTGAGTGAACCAAGATCAATAGAACACAAATACTTCAACCAGAAAACCATATAAACAACAGATCCAGGATGACATGATGGAAAAGTTAAAAAGACAAAACTAGATTATTACTACATGTTTTTAGGTATGCAAGTAATTTGAGAAACTACAGATCAATACAATTTTCCTTTTCATTAGTCACTTATTTAAGTCTTTTTAAAACTCAACCCAGTGAGAAAGTAAATCTAACAGTGAGAATCGTCGACTCACTTAAATGAAGACGCTCTGGAGAGTGGAGACCAGACACGCAGGAAGAAAGAACAAACTAGATTGTTTTCAAGGCTCTCACTGTCTCACAACAATAAAATCAATACTGTTCATTAAAACACCAGGGAACATAGAAGCATTGAAGTCTCACAATTATTTCATTTTAATTTGAAGAAATGACTTTAAACAAATACATTGTAATTCAACCTGAAACACATACACCCTCCAAAGAGTCCCATTTTGACTTTCTGAATTTCATTCTAAAACTCAAATTTGATATTAGTTCATCTAGTTTCAGTTAGTATAATCGTGCTTATTGTAAACCATCTAAAAAAGTATAATTAATTACAAAATTTGTTATTTTCAGAACTTACATGAATCACATCAATTTTCTAAATGGAGATATTTCACGAATTGATTTAAATAATGAGATTTTTTTTATAATTATTATTATTGGAACTGAAGGAGTACCAAAATTATAGAATGGAGTAATTAATCTATTTATATTCCCAACATATCGGAAAATCAAAATCACCGCAAGTGCAAGTTGCACGTGATTTGCAGTATGAGATCACACCAAGACAAGAAATGGATTATTATGGCAAAGACTAAAATACTCGAGAGAGGAAAATAACTGAAGGTTACATAAAAAAGGGTGATAAGATAAAGCATAGAAATCATCGAAATTTAATAAATGATCTCTTACCTTGCAACAGAGACAGACCAAGGAGTGATGAATTGGTCTTCGGTAGCACTATCCTCGCCGTACACGTCCTCAACACCACCACCAACGGTGGATTTGGAGTCGGAATCGATCACAGGAGCACCTTCTCTCATCTCCTTTAGAGTACTCTCCATCAAAACGGTGACGTTTCGTTCTCCAGACCGGCCATTTGAGCTCGCCGCCGACACCACCACCACAGGAGCTGAGAGCCTTCTCTGCGACTGTTTTAAGTTCCTGGAGACAACCACCCCACAAAGCGAATTGTTCTGTTCACAGAAGGAAAAGCAAATTGATTATGTGAATTTGATTCCAACCAACTTCTAAAGCTAATTTATTTGGGACAAATTTGAGCATATAGTAGGAAATGGGTTGTGTTTAAGTTTACCAGGAAAGCACTTCCATTCAACGAGATCATGGCGAAAATAATTTAGAAATTGAGACGTTGGAGTGTTGAGCCACCGGAGGAAAAGAGAGCATAAAGAGAGAGAGAGAGAGAGAGAGAGAATCTTTTTACGGGCACCTCCCTCCCCTTATGTATCTCTCCTTTCTCTCTCCTACTTGCGAGGATGGTGCCACGAACTATACAAACAAGTTAGTTGAGCTTAATTACCAAAATATCCCTAAACTTTATTTGGTTGGCGACATCATCAATCATCACATCACGTGGGCTAATCCTTGTCAACGGTTGTGATCTAAATCCAAATTATAATTAGTTTGGGAAATGGTAAACGTGATCCACGTGGACGGTCATGGTGCTGACGTGTTCCAAGTGAACACCGATAGCAACGGAGGACTGGGCAAAAAGTTGAGTTTAGACTTCTGGTGTTGGGTTGGGTCGTGTGGGAATTTCTTGATATTTGCACCCGGAAGTTTGTCATTTTGGTACACATTTATTTAGTGAGTTTCTGCAACTACAAGGTACACCCACCTTTGTACTCACTGGCCCACCGCTACTTGCATGTTTGTTTACGCATTTAGCGAGTAAACATGTTTTATCTATAGAATAATGTTATGGTGATAAATACAACTGCACCATAAATACGATTATAAAATATAAAATGATACTCTCCTCGTCTTTTAATATAAGATATTTTAAAATATTTTTATTTTTTAATGTATGACCTTTGAAAATTTTAAATAAGTATTAATTGCTTAGTTTCTAATATTATCCCAAGTATTAAATATAAATTTGGTTCTCTTACTATTTTTTGTCCAATAAAAAATACTCTATTTTTTTAATACAAGGACAATATAGATAATTAATATTATATTTAATGTTATACAATCATTTCCTTAATACTTGTATACAACTCTAAAACGACTTATATTAAGGGACAGAGGGAGTATATCAAATGTAATCGGTAACTATTTTATCATATATAGATGTGTTCGGTGACTATAATTAATTTTTATTTTTTATATTTTTTTATATTTATTTTTGGTCATCATAATATTATTGTGTCCTATACTATTATTACAATATAAAAAATTAAAATAAATAAGTAGTTTCTTTTTATAAAAAAAAACAATAATTTATTTGTCAACCATTTTAGGTTGGGTAATAGTAGTAGTTGATAATACTCGCATCAAAAACTCAAAATAATGGTTGTTAAAAAATAAGATGATAGGTCTTCAATTTTTAGGATTATTTTGATGATAACAATAAATTAGTTAATAGGTTAATTAAATGATAGAATTCTCTCTATAGGATTTATTTATATAATTGTTTTTTAACTATCTTATTTATTTTAGATCAAAAACATTTTCTCATCCTAATTGAATTAATATTTTTCTTGATCTTGATAATTTAATATCAAGTGTAAGAAAGATTAATTTCTATAGTAACATTTCCTAAGACAAAGAAAATTCCTATTATTCCTAAAATAATTCTTCTTCTCTAAATGTTTTTCAAAACAATATACTCCCTCCGTCTCAAATTAATTGATCAATTTTGACTTTTTAAAGTCAAATTGACCATTTTAAAAACTAATATTTTTACTATTTTTGCTAAAATATAGGTGAAGAGATTATAATCAAAAGAAAGTATATACAATTTATTATTAACCCCAATTTTTATAATTTTAGAAATATATTTATATATATGCTTCATTATTAATTCTAAAAATAGTCAATTTGATTTAAAAAAGTCAAAATTAAACAATTAATTTGAGACGGAAGAGGTATCATATATTATGAAACTATTTCAAAAGGCCTTGGTCTTTGTTGTCCGAAATCTGCAAATTAAAAATTTGGGAATTAAAAGCTTGAAATGTGAGTAATTTTTGTGGGACCATGTGCTTAAATGAAGTAATGAAATTAAAAGGCATAAAACCTTGTTGTCCCTGACCGAATAATGGTGCCGGAGCATTTAGTATGCACATGTCTATGATTATAGAAAGAGAAAAAGTGAGGCTTTTACAAGCCTTCACCTTTTGACTGTTGCTTGCAAATTGAAAATGGATGCATTAATTGAATGTATGTATTGACAATTTTCTTGCTTTCCATCCTTGTGTCCTTCATCCGAATTTCTCTTTTTCAAATAAATTCATCCGAGCCATTGATTTCAAAATAAACTTCCGAATTACTCCCTTCGTCCTAAATTAATTACTCAATTTTGATTTTTTTAAATCAAATTGACCATTTTTAAAATTAATCTTTTTACTATTTTTGCTAAAATATAGGTGAAAAGATTATAACCAAAAGAAAGTATATACAATTTATTACTAACCCCAAATTTTATAATTTTAATAATATATTTATATATGCTTAATTATTAATTCTAAAAATAGTCAATTTGACTTAAAAAAAGTCAAAATTGAGCAATTAATTTGGGACGGAGGAGTATTAATTTTTCCTCAGCTCAAAAAAATTTATAAATAGAAAAGTTTTTTCTCATTTGATAGTTACCAATGTACAAAAAAAAAACTTACTCTCTCCTTACCTACATACTCTCTCTAAAAAGAAGTTTTCTCTCTTCCATTCAAAATTATAATCTTTTAAAGAAGAGAAAATTGGTCAAAATATCTGAGATAAGTTATTGAATTAATTTGTTTATATTATTTCATACTTGTTTATAATTATAGATATACAAATATAAATTGTTATACACATTTATACATATATATATATATATATATATTTCATCTATTCTTATCAATTAAAAGATTAGTTTTAGATACCGATATTTGGAAATATTCTTTAAACAAAAATATCATTCGAACGGTGTTTGAAGTTCTAAGTGGTCTTATTTAATATTCACATAATAGATAAAACATATTGTTATATATATTTTCGAGTTAAATAAATTTATTTGTTATATCAAGTATTATTTAATATATTATACTTGATATCTGTCATCACAAGTATTTAATCAAAATTCATTTATTCATAAAATACTTGTTACATAATATAAAATTTATTTAAACTTTTATATCACAAATTTCAGTGAATAATTCTGCTTAAAAAGAAGTATATCTCTCACTATAAAAGTTATTTAAACTTTTATATTTGAAATTAAAGTTATATCTGTTTAACATAGAAACACATTCTTTATTTATAAAGAAAAAATAAACTTTTATAAATCTGCACTAAATAACATATTTGCTTATTCAGAAGCACATTTGATTCAAGCTTAAAGTAATATATCTGCTTACTCAGAAACACTTTTCACACAAAATATAAAAGTTATATAAACTTTTATAACTATGCATAAATTCACATATTTGTTTATACAGAAGCATTCTTGATCTGCGCATAAATTAATATTTGCTTACACATAAGTATATTCATATAAATATAAAAGTTTTTGAACTTTTATAAATATATCTGATCCTTAATTGCTATCTGCCTATTTGAGAAGCATCATATATAAAAGTTATTTAAACTTCTGTATATTTGTACTGAATCTTATTTGCTTATTTTAGAAACATATTTCTCTCAAAAATTTTTGTAAAAAGAAAAATGGTAGAGTTAGTTTATTTTATGTATATGTGAGAAAGACGAGTGCTTCTTTGACCAAGACCATAATCTTAGAAAGGTCAGTTGGGAGTTGGATCTCTAGTGTACTTGCGATGTGAGGAAGAGACTGTTGTTTCAAGATCAGGTCATAAAGTAGAACTGAACTCAAAAAGAAAGGTGCAACTAAGCTTGAGGAGGGAGCTGAAAGTTTACGGTCCAAGATAGTTAGTTGTGTATAGTTGGAAGTTTGTCTTTAAAACTTTGTAAAGACTTCTCCGCTTGTTGAAGGAGTATTTATTACTGGGAGTAATAAGATCTCAAGTCCTGAAGAAGAGCTTGAGACTGGACGTAGCAACATACTCGATATGTATATTATGAACCAGACAAATCTCTGTGTATTTTGTGATTGAATTTTTATTGTCTTGCATATTAATTTCTAACACTATTAATTTATTATCTAAAAGTTCAAAAAAGATCTAAGATAATTTTTTAATCAGTAATAATCTATTAATCCTCTTCTAGATTATTGTTGAACTTTCATAAGAATTAAACAAATAGAACTTCTTTAACACATTATAATTAAAATAAATTATGTTTTTGGTGGGCTGCTTGATTCAAATTTATATACCATACCTATTTTGGGGATTAATTAATACTATCATTAATTCAATTTCGTCCATATCCATCCATATATTTTTCCATGATGTGACTTGAGCGGGTTTGGAATTGCTCCAAACAGTAGATTCATGAACATATGTTTTATGGCCTGTAATGTGTATATATTGAGTCTCAAGTTAATGAGTCCAACAAATTGAAAAAGACGTGCCAGGCAAATAAATCGAAGCAAGCCGCGTGGGTAACGACGGTGGTTGTTGGATGTAGTTGATTTCAAATTAAATTTATTTCTTTCGTTCTATAAAAATAATTTTATTTAAATAATTTATAAATATCAAAGGCATATTTTTATATCATATTTATTTTTAAAAATATTACATTATTAAATTAGTAATTGTGTAAGGTAAATTTTCGGTACTTCAAAATTATTTAATCTTGGCCCCTCCCTCCCCCCGAACGATATTCACGCATCGCACCCTACACTTGGACATCAATTTTTCCTTTTGCATATTAAAAATATTATACTAAATTTCAAATTCACTTAAAATAAATCGAAATTGTAGATGAATACGGTCAGGTCAGTCTCTACATATTTACGGAATGAGGATCCCATACTGACTCTGACTCTGACTCTGACTCTGACTCCCATTCTATTATCTTGTTTGGAAGTTTAATGTTTTCAAGCAAAACGCATACATGAATGCGAAAAAGGCCGTGAACCCAACCAAAATTATAGCCACCGGGCCCAGAAAATCGGGGTCATATCCGAAATGCTCTTGCATATACCACTTGATGGTTGGGTCAGGCTCCATTCCTGGCACTTTGATAGTATCCTCCACATCACCGAACTGTGACACTATTAATCCGTAAACAGTCCATGCCACCGGGCAGATATAGTAATACCAAATCCACCACTTGGGAATTTTCTGATTAAATTTCAAATGGGAATAAAGGAGAAGAAAATGAAAAAAAAAAAAAAGCGTTAAAATTATGAGGAGGTTATTTTTGAAGGACAATAGATATAAAGAAAAAAGAATTACTTACTGGTTTGGGGATGTAGAAACCGGAGAAAAGATTGAAGAGTGAAAAGAAAGCACTTGAAAGTATTGCTGCTAGTTGGTGATTTGGTGTGACGGATACAGTCATCATTCCGTAGTATATGAAGTAGAGAAATGTGAAAAAGTTGAAAAAGAAGAACCACAAGAATTTAGTGGCTGTACATTCAAATCCCACCATTGAATACACTATTAGGGTATAACATATGGCTTGAAGCAGCACATATGGTATTTCTACAACTACCTGCATCAATTTCAGATGATCAAAAATAAATCTGTTAACAAGGTTGAATGTTCCATGGACACGTGTAAATACGATCTTTCTGGAATATGCATGCATGCATGCACCACAAATATTTTGTTGAATTGATCACTTGGACAGACGGATCTCTTTGCTCACCTGTGCCATCGCATATGGTAATGCAGAGTACATCCCAGCACATCTTTCACGATAAAACACTGTTCTTTCTATGGCTACCATTGGCTGCACTGTCGAGCAATTATTAATTCCAACAAACATCACAGAATTATACATGGCCCCAATGATTGTGGTCAGCTCATTTCTTCTTTTCCTAAACCACAGGGTATAGAATTTATTAATGAAGGTTCAATTTGGCAATGACTTTTTAGCCATCAGCCATGTTGTAATAATAGAGGAATTGAATAGGAAGACAGACATAGAGACAGATGAAACCTTTTAGCGCCAACTTTCCAGAAAACTGTCCCGACAGTGACTGCACAAATCAAGGTGAAAAAGTATCTAACAAGGTTATAATCTGGAGTTCTCCAATAACTAAGCCATTGTTTCCATAGACAATATTCGAACTGTTCCCATACAGACTGAGAATATTCTGTAGAGAAATAAAGGTCTTTAACCCCTGGAGAAGGTGTGCTCAACTCCTTCACTAGAGCCTTATTTCTTCTGCTCAAATACAGGCACAGACATGAATTAGCTTCAACCATGACTTAATACCCCATATATAACCATATAAACTGCTATATAAATTCATCACTTACTCATACAACCGGGATGATGTGTAGTGCTGGGCAAAATCCACTTCAAGTCGGTGTTCTGCAGCAACTGAGCTTACTTCTAGCATCCATGTTGCTGGATTGTATTTTTCTTTAATTTTGGGAACCCCAGGAATCTCCTGCAATATATGTTAAAAATCTTACTTGCATTTTTTCAAGTAAAAAGGAAAGATTCTAATTAACTTTTCACATGATTTCTTTTCCCTTTTTTTTTTCTTTTGAAGTATAAGTAAGAGTAACACCTCAAAATATTCGATAATTTTATGAGAATTCCTGCCCAGTGGTCCCCAGTAGATCACTTTCCCTCCGCTTTTCAGAAGTAGCAACTGATGCACAACATGATATAATGAGAAAGAGGAGAAGGAGAGAGAAACAGATGAAAAGACAGAAAAGTATGGGTAATACGTCATCAAATGCTTCAAAAATGTCAATGCCAGGCTGATGAATTGTGCAAACAACAGTTCTCCCAGTGTCTACTGTGTTTCTAACTGTCCTCATCACAATGGCTGCTGCTCTTGCATCAAGACCAGAAGTTGGTTCATCCATGAATACGATTGAGGGATTAGCAACAAGCTCAACAGCTATTGTTAATCTCTTTCTTTGTTCAGTTGACAAACCAGTGATTCCTGGAAGGCCCACAATAGCATCCTTGAGATTGCCTAGTTCAACCAGATCGATTACTTCATCTACGAATATCTTATATAAAAAACAGAAGATATAGTTAGAATTTCTATCTCATTTCATTGTATAATTGTGATGTGAATCATCGCATGTGTTCTTACCATCTTTTCTTCCTTGGTTACTTCTTTAGGGAGACGAAGGAATGCTGAGTAAATTAAAGATTCGTGAACAGTGACTTGAGGCGAGTGGATATCATTCTGTTCACAATATCCAGAGATTCGAGCAAAGGTTTCTTGTTTCTTGGGAAATCCGCAAATTCTAATTTCACCTTCAATGTCACCACCAGTTTTCCTTCCGGAAAGAACATCCATTAATGTTGTCTTTCCAGCCCCACTAACTCCCATTAGTGCAGTCAGAACTCCAGGCCTAAATGCACCAGTTACTTCCTTAAGTAATTGGAGCTTATCCTCATTCTTTCCTTGTTCCTTCATATTCTGTCGAAATTAACCAAAAAAAATAGGTTACATAGTTTACTGGTTTCTTTTAATTTGTGTTTGTATTTGTGTGTGCATGAGAGGGAGAGTGTGTGTGTGTGTGTGTGTCAAACCTGGGGCATATCCACAAAGTAGTTTACGGAATCAAAGGACATGACAAGCGGAGTGAAGGGAAGAACCATCCCTCTCTTGGGAGTAACACCTGTCGCTGCAGCCTGAAGTCCATTGGAGTTGGATCTACTACTCATTCGTTGAACTGCCATTTCTCCTGAAACAATTTATATCATGTAAGGAAATAGAAATACAAATTTACTTGTTTCAGATTAGTCTAAGTTACTTATTCACATCTCACTTGCCATCAGAAGAGGATATGGATTTTGGGAGTGACTCTCTCTTCGAACTAGTGGTTCCAAGTCTTGATGTTTCTACATTTTCTGTCTCTTTGGATATTGTAGCTTGTTTATTTCCAGGAGCTAGTGTTATCAACAAAACGATTGGAAAGATTAGATAATATTGTAATGAAGGGAGAAATCCGTCTTTTATCTCATACAGAATTAACTTTAGAACTTACGATTTAAATACGTGAGAGCAAATGTGAAAAGAATGTTAAAGAGAAGTACAAAGCCAAAAAGTGCAGCTGCGCATATCCAAACCCAATTTGGGTCAGCCTTGAAGCCCAAGTCCTTTAACAATGCCACTCCCAAACTGGTTACGTTGTCAGAAGCCTGCATTGTATGAACCATGCTTAGGAACTTCCACTACTTATTGCATGAAAAAATGGTAAAACTCTTTCCTAGCTAGATATCTTTTTCCATAACATTCATTATGTCTTGTTGATTGGAGTAGATAACAACACATCTAAAAAAAATGGGAGGAATAGTATAAATTGCATACCAATTTCTTCATCCATCTTGGAGCAAGCATTTCATTTACGGCTAAGGAACTAAAAGCGTAAGGTATAGGTGAAAGCCAGTAAGCCCACTCCAACCAATTTGGAATTTCATCTGTCAGAATGAAAGAAATTCTTGGTAATTTATTGGATTAACTTATTAGGTAAAGCAATATCTATGTATATGTCTTGTATTAGTCTACTTTACACAAGGTTCATAATGTACTTCTAATAATAGGTAAAACCTTTACAGTAGATTATATCGTCTTTATATTGTTGAAGCATCCAACTCAAAACCAATACAGAATGATTGAGTTACCCTTGGCCCATATGGGAGGATTATGGATGGATTACCTGCTTTAGTACCAAGCATCCAACTCAAAATAGCTTAACAATGAGCAGAGTAGCCAACATGTATGGTTGTAGATTGAGTCTAAAGACTTGATTATATTTTACATGAGATGTTGACATACTCAAGAAATACGTGGATGTAACATGCTATTTTTGTCCCTTTTTATTGTCCTTTTTTTGGCTTTATGTGTCTAGACTGCATGTTTATTTTATTTATTTTTCTTTTCTTGATGGATACCACAATTGATTGCAGGGATTTGTACTGATTACTAACCTTTCGGAAGGATGAAACCCATAAGAAGTAGAAGGAGAAGAGTGAGACCTCCGCCAGTGTTTGCAATGAGGTTTGTTCTGCACACTCCACAAATTAATTTAAAAAGCCCAGCAGCCATTTGCTGAATCAGAAATATCAACAGCAGTTGCTTGAAGAACCTGAAAATTCAGGTGGTGGACAAATTCTCATTTGCTTGGAGCAAAATATCAACAGCATTCTTAATTCACATTTTCTCAGACGCCAAAAAGTTGCCCAGATAAAACAAATTGCGAACTTGTGCCGTTTAGTTAACATTAATTACCTGCTAGGTTCTGGGGAAAATCCAATAGAGTAATAGGTTACGACCATCCACACGGTAGATTCTAATACAGAGATTGGAATATTAAGCAGAAATGTTGGAAGTGTGAAAGTCCAGGGTGGGTGGAAGAGAAGATCTCTCTGCTTGTAAAATACAGGAAGTCGTTGCATGACGAGAACGAGTTCAGCAAAACCATTGAACATATTGGTGAGCATGCTGAATGAAAGTGCACCGATATAAACTGCCCCATCATCTTCATTCCTCGTGTACAGTGTAGTCCTCATAAAAACAGTTGCCGTGATGATTGCCACAATGATTATTTGAACCATCTTGAACACATATATAAAAGAATTTCTCTTCATCAGTAACCATTCTTTGTTAAATGTGGTCTTCAGTAGCTCCTTTTTAGGGACTAAATATTTCTTAAAGACTAGAGCAGCTTTATGGCTTCCGGACTTATCGTATGGGATTGAGAGCTCTTTCTCAAGGCCCAGGCCAACATGAAAATGTTTGAATCGACTTGCAAATTCGGTGACAGATATGTATTCATAGGGTTGAGTTCTGTCCGCCCAGTATTGTTCTTGGTCTTTTCTTGAGGTAAGCTGCCAAAAGTAAAGATGTTAAGCACTGAATTGATCTAATATGAAGGCAAGCATGCATATATGCACAATGTGGATTATCTGCCTACCTCTTGCAAGAAGTCAGCTGTTCCTTTTCGCTCTGGACACTTGAACCCACAGCTCTCAAAGAAGTCAACTACATGGTCTCGCGGGCCCTGGTAAACAACCTGACCCTCCGATAGGAGGATGATATCATCAAAAAGATTGAACGTCTCAGGGTCTGGCTGAAGGAGGGACATCAATATTGTAGCCTGGGTTAAGTGGACTATTTGCTGCATGCACTTGACTATCTGAAATGTTGTGGAGCTGTCCAATCCCGTTGATATCTCGTCCATAAACAGAGTCTTTGTGGGCCCAACAATCATCTCTCCTGCAAGCAAGTAAAAGAATAATAATTCAAAAAAATGGAACAATCTACTGAACAATCCATTGCCTCTTGATCGTGACAAATTGATGAAATTCTTGATGAATCTTTTGAGAAAGTAGAAAAAGAAAAAAGCTAACCAGTTGTTAGTCTCTTTTTCTGACCACCGGATATTCCTCGTTGCATTTCATCCCCAACAATAGTGTCTCGGCATATGTCGAGTCCCAGTATCTGTAATTGTTGGAAATAACAAAAAGTTATAAATTCGGGTTTATGTATTCAACCAATCAAAAGAAAACCTTTCTATACAAGAGTTTAAATTAGGGTTTCAAAAGTTGTCTCCAACTTACCCTTAGAGTGTAATCAGTAATTAAACTGCTTTCAACTCCTTGTACTGCAGTTTGCTTTATTGACCAAGAAGAAAAAAAAGCACTTCAAACCATGTACACTTGAGAAATTATTGAATGGTTTATGGTCCATATATTACATATTACTATGCAATTTGTTACCTTCATGAAAAGATCAACCTCAGGATTTGGAAATATTCCCGCTTCTTTTTCCTTCATTACAAGCTCAGTTAGGAGTTCTACAAATTATTCATCAATGATCAATCCCAGTAAAAACAAGGTTGTGTGTGTGTGTGTGTGTGTATATATATATTAATTAGGAAAATGAATTGATGAATAAATGTTGATAAACGTCTTATCAAGGTTAGCTGCATGTCTAGTTAAGTACCATATCTTGCTCCAACACCCTGGCACCTCGCAGAGAAATCTAGGGTTTCTTTTACGGTCATTTGTCCATCATGGACATCATTTTGGTTAATGTACGTTGATGTCTTCTGTGGCACAAATTCATCGAGCCTATGTCCATTATAAGTAATTTCTCCTCTAACCTGCGGTTCCTCGTATATATTTAGTTAATTGTGTACATAAAATATGAGTTTACTTGTAATATATATGAAAATTTATACGATATAAATTGGGAGCTATTAACATTGAACTGGTGGAATACAACTTGTAACAAACCTTTAAGCTAGAGTCTAACCTTCCAGCCAAAGCCAATAAAAGGGTTGTTTTCCCAGAAGAAGGTGGGCCTAATAGCAGGGCCATCCTGTAACATTAAAGAAATTTAGCATATTTATTAGTATTGTAATAAATAAGCAGCTTATGAGATATCAATATCCATAATTTATGCACATAGATAGATACCTTGATGGTTTAATAATCCCAGTTGCATTTTTTAGAATCATGAGCTTGGTTTTCTCCGCCAATTTAATCCCAAGGCAACTCAAACCAGTTTCGGCAATGTTCCGGGCAGCATTTAGCAAGGTAGGAAGTGCTCTATCGCCAACAAAGCAATCGGCTTCCACTGTTAAATTCTCAAATCTAACCTCTACTGTCGGAAGGTTGATCCCCACCCTGCAACCATAAGCAAAGTATTTAAACAGAATAAATTTGTAAATCATAAGGAGCTGAGCATAGTTGTATTAATTATGAGTACTTCATTCCACTCTACTCATCTACATACAAGTAAACTATCCAAACTCGATGGAGTCAAAGTACACACGTTACGAGCTTGATGATCGATCACAATTAGAAAATTGACCTTTCATGATATGGCCTGCCGTAGTACAGTAAGTACGTATCCTCTATAAATTTATCATATGGAAATGGGCTTAAATGAACTTTTGGTAACTGTACGGATACTCAACTGAAAATAAACAAAACTGGTTACTTGGATGAGTTCTTTTTTTAAAATGCAAAACAAATATGGCCCAAAAAGCATACAAAAAAATAATTCCACCACTAGATATACTGCTATAGTTTAAAAAGGACAAAATTTCCTATTCTCGTCAATAAGCTTTCTGCTGTTACAGCATCATCGGACTTTGAATACCCACAAATCAAACTTGGATAGTTCTGAGAGGTTCTTACTCTGATGGCAGCGCCCATCAGATAAAGTCCATAATATTATGCCTTCATTTTTCAACTTTTAAAGAACCATGACGACAGCCAAGAACCAACTTTTAAAGTATCCAACGCCAAACTATTACGCCTTCATCTCTCTTCAGCATTTTGTCGAACATTTTGGGTGCACTCATTAAGTTTATCGTAACAACCACCATGAGGTCTTCTTTCTAGCTCCAGACTGAAAAATGGTTATGGAATTTGAACGAACACCTTGCGAGCACGGGCAATGAAAGTTGAGTTTTTTTTTTTTTGGCTCGTTTCTCACAAGCCAATACGAGGGTGTTCGGGAATTACTTATAAGTTGGGTTGACCAACTTATGAGTAGTTTAGGCAAAAAAAGTGTTCGGGAACAATTTTTTTTTTTTTACTTATAAGTCGAAAAAAAAGTCAAAAAAAATAAATAACCTTTAGTTACTTTTTTAAGTTGGTCAACGATTATGAAATGACAAAAATACCTTCTTTTATTTTTAATGTTCTTCTTATTGAAGGACATTTTAGTAATCTTCTTATTTTATTTTAATTTATAAATCATTATTAACCGAACACATTCACAATTTTTTAAGTCACGTTTTATCTCGGCTTTATTGTTGGGTAATAGTCGCCTCGATTTGGTGACTTTATTCACGAATTTACGGCCTCGGTGGTTCTTTTAGCCATGATGTTTTGAATATACGAATCAGTAAAAAACATATGGAACCACAATTCTTGGGACTCTTAGTTTTCATGGTAAAGTCCCTTTAATAGACGCACTGCATCCACTGTTTTGAGGAGTGTTCAATTGATATTCCTGGCCGCCGGATTCTTGGGTCTTGCGATGTTTGTTCAAACAAAGTCTAATTGCGGTTTGAAGAATTCCCCGACAAGCCACTAAAAAATCCAACTCTCGTGGTTTAATCTGATAACCCTAAATAATATTAGTGGATACTGTTGGACCCGATCCAATATCCTACCTCCGCCCCTTTACATTTATAAATATACATACGTACGTGTGTGTCTATATATATACACGTAAACTTTTAAAGGGAATATTAAAAAGTGAATCAAATACGAACCGTCGTCTTTGATGTCTATGGCGACGATTCTACCCGTCGCCGTAGCCATGTAGTATTTGGCGATAGGTCGAACCGTCTTTGGTTCCCTTTAAAAGCTTACCGTATATATATATAGTCCTCTTCTCCAGCGAATCGACTATAACAACGATTCAATAGCATACATACATAGCCGATGCCATGACGAGAAATTACATATATATATATATGAAAAATGATCCATAGCATATATTTGTTATGAATTCTTATAAGGCATACACCATATATATCATTGAAAACAAAAAAGAACCACCAACATTAAAAATTAAAAATCGACGTACATTACTATAGTAGCAGACGGTAAAAATATAATTAGCGTCCGTTACTATTAGTAGCGGATGCTAATCAGAATAAATGTTTGATTTTACCAATAAATATTTATGATTTATTAACCAGGGTTTATGATTTATTAACCAGGATTTAGGGTTTATTAACCAGAAGTTAATAAGGTTAATAAATTCTAGTTAATAAATACTAAATCTTAGATAATAAATCCTAAACTCTAGTTAATGAACACTAAACTCTAATTAATAAACCCTACATATTTATTGGTCAAATCAAATCTTTATTCTGATTAGCGTCCACTACAATTAGTAGCGGATGATATGTATTTTTTTACCGTTCACTACGGACGTCGGTTTGCATAATTCTAATCGTACCTTCTTGTCTTAAAGAGTGTTCAATTGATATTCCCCGTCGCCGAATTCTTGGGTCTTGCAATGTTTGTTCAAACAAAGTCTAAGTGTGGTTTGAAGACTTCCACGATAAGCCACTAAAAAATAAAACCTCTCGTGGTTTAATCTGATATACCCAAATAATATTAGTGGATACTGTTGGACTCGATCCAATATCTTACCTCCGTCCCCTGTACATTTATAAATATATGTACATACGTGTATATATTTATAAATATATGTACATACGTGTATGTATATATATTTATTATGAATAAAAAATGAGCATACATCATCTCTATCGTTTAATATAAAAATCAACGGTTGAGATCAGAATACGTCCTACTACTATTAGTAGCACACGACGGTACTATTTTCAACGTCATCCGCTACTAATAATAGCGCGGACGTAATCCGTCGTCCGCTACTATTGTTTGCTACTAATAATAGCGGGCGTGAAGTAACGGACGTGAATTTTTCAGTTATAATCTCGGTTGTTGGTTCTTATATTGAACAATAGAGATAGTGTATATCTATTTTTAATCCATAACAAATACATGGTATGACTCATTCCCCTATATATATTATGCGCGGTGAATGTATCAAATTTAAACTCCACATTTATGTCATTTTTAATATAGTTACTTTTTAAGGCTATGTTTTTGAGTTTTTAACGATTTTTTTTTTTTGAAAAACTAAAATTATTATACCAAAAAATTGAAAATTTTCTTTGTTGTTACTAATAGGTTTATACAAGAAAAGGAAAAAACTTAAATTTTACATTTAGATTACTATTTAACCCTTATATTAATTTTGTTGATTTTATAATGTAGAAGGGATAATAAGAATTATAAAAGATTTGCTTATATTATTTAATTTTCAGTCAAAATCTGTATATATGTCCATTTTTAATTTAGGGAAAAATTTTGGCATGAAAAAATACTAAATTTTCTTATTTTCTATTCATTAAAAAACACTAGAAAAACAGTGTAAAAGTTGGAAACTAGTATTATTTTAGCAAAAGTTAATTTAACCAAATCAAAATGTTTAAATGATCATAGTATGAAAATAATCTGAGTAAATACACAATCAAATGTAGCCTTTCAAATTGCCATTGTACGTGCATGGTGCTTCAAAGGCTTCGCATTTGCTATACATGTTTAGTGTCTATAGAAATACTATATGCTAGCATAAAGATAGAGACCATGCATATATATATATATATATATATATACACTGTAGTAGGAGTATTAATTTAAAGAAATTAAAAACTTACTTATCAATGCGGTGTCTAAGCTTTTTCAGGAACTTGGCGTTATCTTTCTCGGGATCCTTAAAGAGCTTATCGATGAATTGTTGTCGATCATTCATGTCAAGATATCGGACATCGATCTGCTTGTGCAACATTTTATGATCATCATTCATACCTTTCTTTGCATTACAACTAGAAGATTTAATGATAGCTCTTCTTAACCTATCATAAGTAGGTAATTTCTCAATATTAGCAGCCAGCGTCCTTAGAGCATAGTCTTCATCTTTATCAGTACTAGTACTAGTACTAGTACTCCATGATCTAGCACTCCAAAATTCATCATCTTCCATAATAGAACCGGCCGGGCTGCGCTGCCCCCAATCACCCTCTTCCGGAAAATATTCTGATCTCTCTTCCTCATCCATCACTTATCACTACCCCCCTCTATAAATATATATTGGTTTTTCTATCACTATTTATTATTGTCAATTAAGAGAGTTGATGAGAAATGAGATGTACAGTCGTTTAGAGAACTGTTTTAATTTAAGTCAATAACTTCTCATGAATTTTGTGACTATTTATATAAATGTGTGTGTGTGTGTGAGAGAGAGAGAGAGGGGGAGGGGGAGGGATGAGTGCAAGTATATTAACATGAAATTAATTAACAATTAGAGTATAAGATTTCAAGGAAACTATCTAGTCAATTTGAAAGAAGAGAGATTAAAAGGCTTACAACAGACGGAATATATGCCTATATATTATTTCTTAAGGGTGATCTCATGACCTTGAAAACTCCGTCCTATTAATTCTATTGGTCCCTTTCAAGTCTACCATGCATCGTGCATTATCCAAAAATATGCAAGCGTATATATAAATGAATAATATATATTGAAACCAGGTTGGTCCATGTCATGATTCCTTTATTTAAAGTTTCTTGCTAATATACATATTCTGCCCCTTGAGATTGGGCAAATCTCTTGGGCCGACTAATTTGACAAAACAAAATCAAGCTAATTAATTAAGCTCTGGTACTAGGCCAGGGTTTAGTTATGTCACCGGCCGGGTGCAGGACAAAGGTTGATTAATTAGCATTTTTGTACACGAATTGAGTGAAACAAACAAAAAAAATGTACAGTCAAGTTAAATGCGTGCTTATATGCTTTCTCGATAAATCTGAGGATTAAGTATATAATAATAATAATAATAATAATAATAGAATAATACTACTACCATACTACTTTGAGTACTAGCTAGGATTTGGCCAGCTAGCTAAGAGGCGTTTGCGCCTGTCTTCTCGATCATATAAATTCCTAGCTAGCTAGCTAATCCTTTTGTTTTGATAGATTATTAATTAAGTAGTAAACCTCAAACGGCAGTATATATGATGATGGCTGTAGGGACCAGGCATTGCTTTGTTCACTACACCATTTTGTTTTGAATTGGAATAAAGAATGTGTTTTTATCTGTATTAATTTGTAACGAGCGATCGAGGGAGTGTGTGTGTGTGTGTATATATATATATATATATATATATATATGTTTTTGTACATGTTTTTATTTTTGGAAAGGTTGGAAGCTGGCCAAATGTATAGGTACATATCAATCCACTAATTCTAGTTGTTAGTTAAACAATGAATGTTGTTCAAAACTCGATCGACTTCTATTCTCTATCATTCTATGAATACAAGTTGAAGTTGATCCCACTCACAAAAATAAAAATAAAAATAATAATAAAAAAATAATATTGAAGTTGATCCAAGTATCCCACCTCGCAACGAGGAGACCTAATAAAAGCAACTACTCCGAGACTTGGGAATGCAAGATAATTAAGCCATATCCTTTCGTGAGGGTAACTATATACTTATTGTGCTTACTTTCTTAGTATATAGTAGTATTAAAGAAGGAACTTTCTTAGTATATAGTAGTATTAAAGAAGGAGCCCTTAATTGTACGTATATAACAATTTTGGATCTACCCCCTAAGGGCCTATGTAATTTGTTCTTTGCTGATTCTGTATGAGTTGAGTGGCTTCGCTTCGGCTAGCCCTCCGTTATAACAAGACGTACCCAAAAAAATAAAAATAGACCTAAAGCAACAATACTACTTAAATCAAATAAAGAATGCGGAGGAATTATTAGAAAATTAGCCCTTGTCCCAGTCCCACGCCAATCAGTTTGGAACACAAAACCAAAATTGATTGCATAGATAGATGAAGAAGTCGGAGAACAGTAATTTAAAAACACTAATGAGCAACTTTTTTTCCATCAGCCAATTAATAATGTTAAAGTTCTATATTTAATATAGACCACATAAATATATATATACACACACACACACACACACACATATATACATATATACATACATATATATATATATGTATATAAACTATTAACAGAATATTCTTGTCATTTTAATTTCACCAAAACATATCAATGCAACTTAATTTGAAGATCTTTGAGCGATTTTCCTACCATATATAGATTAAATCATTTTTTTTATTTGAAAGGGATGAATTATAAAATTTTGAAAATCCATAGTGGGAGGGAGAAAAAAGTTTAAAGAAAAAGAAAAAAGAGAACCCTCCATGGAAAAATATATCGGAACACACCAAGTCCGTTGAACAATTTGGGTGGGTAACTAATTAACTAACATGGATTTTGTTGAATGGGCAAAGTCAAAGACAAAAATCGTAAAAATTATAAAGTACATAAAACAAAGTCATATTTATCAGCCGAAAAAAAAAATCAGCTAAAGCAGTTAAAAAGAAATTTTCACAACTACCAATTAACTAATCAAATGGAAAATGGCCGTACGGGAACCCATAGGATTGATACTGAATCCACCCCAACAGCCGCCATCCATGTAGTTATTTCTTGTCCAGAGACCTTACAATTTTATATAATTGACAGCTATAAATTTAGAAGACAAATACACACCACTAGGCCCTCAACATCTAATACACAACACTACGCCCTAATAATAGATGCTGTACTAGTAATTTACTGTTTTGAGTCCAGCAAAATTCCTTTAGGCTAGATTCCCCCCACTCAGATCCAAGGTTTGTTTTGTAGCTTCCCAATAGGATTACCTCAACAGGAGAGAGAACAGAAGTATTTGAGGGTTTCCGGGGAAAATTTTGGCGGGTTATGAAACTGTATGACCATAACAAACAGATGCAACGTAGAGGTTTTTCTCCCACTTTTCCTACAAATACCAAACCAAAAACAAATATTTAGACTCCATGGTCTGATATATAACCTGATATTTATGAAGGAAAACTGATAATACTTGAATGTATAGATATTCAACCTTCACTTGTGTACCAGGAAAAGCAGATGTACGCAGAGTCTCCTGTGTTTCATCTGCAGGCATTCTTCTAGGCACGCTTAATACTAAAGCAGACTGCTCACAAGTTGCTGCAGTAGCAGTGATACGGTACCCGGAATCCCATCGCCTATGAATACCTTCGCTAGGGTAAACAAAATCTAGCTCAACAGCCTGAAATTATAACCCACAGTCAGCCTTGGACCAGTGTATTGGTATTAAACACAGTAATAATCCGAGAATACCTGATCTGAGAATCCTGCACCCCGAGACATAACAATACCCCATCTACTCCCTGAGGCGGCCATGGAAGTAACATAAAATCCCTCCCTCCATTTTTTGTTTATCCACTTGAAAGGAAATGAATCGCTAACTTTGTAAGACTGCTGCGAATACTGTGTACCTGAATTCAAGTAATTAAAAAGGTCAAATCAACAGAAGTAATCTGAAAGATCATTGTTTGAAAATCGAAAACTTACCTTTAGACATGATTATGAACGAACTCCCATTGGTTGCCCCTGCTATAGCGCTAATATAGTAATTCTTTTCCCACTGCTCCATTATCCATTCCTTCAGAAGACCAAAAGATATGAATACCAATTTCTTCATTACTCAGTTGTATTTATAGTGAACTAACTAAGCTTCATTATATGCTTTAGGATGAATAATTCCGTAAGCAAGCACCTTGTTAAGGAAAAAAGGAGATATTTCATAAACTTGAGCAGTAAAGCCAGTGCCTGCATCCATGATTAAAGCCCACAAGTTTTGACAAGATGCTACGCTACTGATAAATAATCCATCTTTATTTCCTTTCTCAATGTGCTGGGGAAGCCTCGCATCTGCCACATTATAGTGATACCTACAGCAAACCAGTACCAATCTTTAAAAACTTAAAAGAGTTTCGTCCTTACCACATGTTAATTTGACAAGCTTCATTCTCTTTTCAATAGAGTTGGATTAAAAATAAATATTTGATGAGTAAAATAGATTTAATAATGGAGTAAGTATCTAGACTTCACTTTTATGTCTTTCTAGAACCAACCCAAAGAGATAATAAGGTAAAACCTAGGGTTCATTTTTGTCATATTTTTTTCCCTCTCAAACCAGTCACACTTAATAACAAGCCTACACATTGAAGCCTGAAGGAGAGGAAACGTATGAAATAGAAAGTGAGCACGAAAGGACAAGAAGCGACAAGCAAGTAAAGCAAAAAGGGGACTTAAAGCATTTTCAAAAAAGAAAACAGCATAAATAAAAAGAGTTCTGTAACTCCATTTTTTCCCATTGATTACAACTCTAGTACACAGCCTCATACAAGACTTGAGGATAATACCTTTGCTTCATAGGTCGACGAGCATTATACACACTAATCCACTGCATTGCAGGCATCCCTCTTCGAACCTTCTTTTTAGGTTGTTTGTCTTCCTGATCATTTAATGTCAAACGGCTTCTCTTATGACCAACCTGATAGATAAGCTTCAGTATGACATAATATAAAAATTGAGAATAATATTAAACAGATGAATTGAATAGCTAATAACTTTTGTGAACATGAACCATTAAAATAAAATGAAAAACATGTTGAGTACCTTCTGCGCTCCATCTGTGTTAAGAGGTCTGATGCCTGGATTTGGACCAACAATCACATCAAAGAGGGAGACATATTTTGCATAATTAGGTTCCTCGTCAAATTTCAAGTTCATCACATATTCCGCGTACAGCTTAAAAGGCTGTGGGCGGAGGTTACATAGAGCCTCAGGTGAAGTTGCCATCTTCTTCTTGCATACAAGAAACCCTTTGTTCTCACCCTAGAAGAGAATCAAGATTCCAGAGACTTATGTTTCATACAGCAGACAAAGTTTTATCTGTAATTAGAAAATACCAACCTGATATCCTTGCCAAGGCAGACGACCATGAAGGAGAAAAATAAGTGTGTAAGCAAGAGATTCTAAATCATCTCTCCTGCTAGCAGTTCTGCCTAAATGAGCATGCACACTAGCATAGCGAACGGTTCCCCTGACAGACAAGAATATTAATGAACCAAGGAGCTATAATTTTTACCAATAGAATAAATAAACACCCAGGATAGCAAAAATCTAGTCGAACAATTTCCAGACAAACCTTAATACAATCAAACATTTACCTGAAAGCATCCGGCCTTTGGTCATAGTCAACATGCAATCCAGTTGAACTATCTCGCCATCTAGTAGCTAATAAATCAATCAGATTACAAACTAGTTAGCGTACAAGAGTAAGAACTACAGGCTTACAGTTATAAGATCTGAGTAAGTACCTAATCCAAGATCCACTAAATAAAGCTTTTTCTCCTGAGGAGTCCCTGGAGGACCAAGTAAAAAATTCTCGGGCTTTACATCCCCATGCACATACCTGCCATATTTTTTGCAAAGTTAGTCAATAATCATAATTTCAGATATCAAGGTCTCAAAAGTGCATCCAAAGAAAGTACGCACTTTTGTTTAAAATTATAGTAGACACAATATGGACACTGAATCTTCTAGTTGAACCACAAATCAATTGGGAGATTGGATGAAGGGTCTCCATGTTCCACCTTAGCACATCAAGGCTTCAGTGTTTTGAAATGTAACATTAATGCTTTGCAAAAGAAAATATAAAAATGGAACGATATGCGCTGCAGAGCAGATAGCAACAGTTAATCTCTGGCCATACTTGCCTCAACATTTTGAATCTCACGCACTTAAATACAGGCTGAATTCTTGTGTTTTATGATTTTTATCTATTACATAACTGATCTGAGTTTTAACAAAAATAAATATCACACAGTAAGACAGTCAATTTATGAGAATTATCTGGAAAATAGCAACAGAAAAAAAAAATCACCCTTTTGAGTGCATCTTCTCTAAAATGGATATAGCTTCAATAGCAATGCACGCTACCATTTCAGTGGATATCCTGAAATTTGAGTTAGGAATAAATTCAATCAAGCAGTGGACAAACATCAAACAATCGGGTAATATAGTAGCCAAAGATTAGAATAAAAAAGTTGTAGATTAAAATAATAATAATAATAATAATAAGTCAAAGCTTCCTTATATGTACTTGTGTGAGCTATTATTCCAAACATCCCACAAGCTTGGTCCAAGCATATCCATAACCTGTAGATCATAAGGTCCTATGTAATATAAGCAACCTATAAAAAGTCAATAGCAGACTAAGGCCCAGTTTACTGCAACTGGGGATTGCGATAATTTGGTTATAGCAATAAAATTCTTGACAACAGTATTATTTTAAAAATTACAGGTTTTAATGAATTTGCTTGAGGGTGTTTTTGGATTTTTTTTTAAAAAAAATCTTCATAAGTTGCCTTATCTATAATCTGGTAATCATGCCCAACGTGTGGATTGTATCCTATCATAAGCTAAAAGCTAATATATAGCTGCAACAAATTTTAAGAAACAGGGCCTAACACTGCACAAGGCTAACTAAACCAGCACACAAAAGCAATGATGCCATACCATTATATAATAATTTCCTTGTTGGCCCTTGTAGTGCACCCGCGGTACACCGTGATTGCCACTTAGAGTGCTGTGAGAATGACAGAGTCAGTGACAGATTCATGCATATTAGAATTACCCCAAGTTACAGCAGAATGAGTAATATAATCATACTTGTAAACTTGCCACTCATTGGGCGGTCCATAAGGACATCCTTTACTACTTCGACGTTCAAATTTTAATGCCACCTGTTATTTACGGGTAAAAATAACAAGTCAATTTAAATCACAAAAGAACTCGATGATCAAAAAACTAAAAGACAAATGCTACATACTTCTGTGGGGACTCTTTCATTGATATAAATAGAAGAAACGCGGCGGCCTGCATAAACTTGTCCGAAACCTCCCTTGCCAAGCTTTCTTTCTACTTTATACCCAGGGGAACCACCAACATAAACCTGCAAATAGTAAAGAAAATCGAAGGAATTAGGTTCACTTCAATAACCATCTTTCAAAATTTTCTCTTAGGCTGTAAAGAGCTTAGATTAGCAATTAAAAGGTAACTCAATAAATGCATGATCACCTTTTTCAGTTAAACAATCAATGCAAGATTTTGTCACTATGTCAAATCAGTCTATAGTAGAGCTTGCACAACAAACTGTTAGAACCAAGAAACCGACTGGACCGGACCGAACTAGCACAAACCGACTAGTTAAATAGAAAGTTAATTTAATAGTCGGTTCTATTAAGGAAATAACCAAACAGTTTCGGTTGGTGGCAGTTTAACAAAATATTTCTCGACATTTTAACCGAGCTGACTGACTATAGTATATACATGATACTGCTTTAGTAATTTTACCTAGGTTTCACTCATTTACCTCTCTTTGTCTCCCATACAATTATTCTCGCTCTTTCACTCCCTCTCCCATTCGCTCTTACTCTCTGCTAATTCGCAAGGTTTTTGTTTTGAGTGTCTCACTTTTTGCTATTCAGGTACGTTAGTATTTAATTATTCCATCAATTTTGTTAATGAGGTAAAAGAGGTTTAGTAAGTAAATAGAGACCCAATTTCTATTTCTTTTTGAACTTCTATGATATGAAAATTCTAACAATTTGCAGTGTAAATCCTATTGTTTAGGCTTTCTGGTTTTGGGTGAATTTGATTTGGTTTTGTGGGTTTCGAATGTAGTTAGTTGCCCAAATGTTCTTAAACAAAGCAGATTGATTGTCCCTTTCCACATACCCATTTAACAATTAAAATCGACAGCCGACCAAAAACCAACCGAATAAGACACGAGCTGCTTAAGACCGATAGATATGGTCCGCTTCGGTGTTACAATTCTGGAAAATGAGATAGCCGGTTTCGGCTTCCTTTTTTCTTTTTTTTTAAAAAATAATCGGCCAACCGATTGTACACCCCTACTCTATAGTACTCCAAGCTCAAACAGCCAATTTCCCAAAAATTATTAGGCCATTCATTTAGTATTTCAACAAAGAAGATCCATTTGAACATACATTATGTGCCACTATGAGTATACTATTTAGCTGATTAGCTCATAAATGAGTTGATAAAAATAAAAATAAACAATTAAACAATATAACCTGATTATCTGTATATGAAGGATAGTATAGAACCTTCCGGATTAACTTTTGCTCTGAACTAGTCCTCTCCTTATATTGTTAGGTTGATTCACAACTAACTCGTAACAAATCCAGATCTTTACCCCAAGTTCACAGCCTTTTTTATTCCATTCAAAAAGGTGGGAAGGGAAGAAAATTCTCAAATACCTCTAAAGTTCAATATCACAATTTTTAGTTATGAAAACAGCACTAAAACTCCTTTTGCCATAAAATGGTCATAGCTTAATAGTCTACTTAAAATGTTTATAAGGTTGGTCACTCTACCTCATTCTTTGTGTGGTTCATAATGTTTAAAAACATCAAATTCAGAAGTCTGGTTAGGACCACCAACATGGTTGATCTAGTTAATCTATATACATATGACTTCATATACATTGTGGTGGATCATATAATCATAAGCACCTAATTAACAATTGACATTACTGTGTATCACTCTTAACTCAAAATTAGTGAATCGATACTGTAATTTGCACTCAATCTCCCAAATTAAGTATATGATATCACACTTACGGATAAAATTTTCGTTTGAAGTGTCAATTTGGTCGAAAAATTTAGGAAAGACAATTTCAGAATTAGAAACATTAAGTAAATCATCAATAAGCAAACATACGGCAGATAAAACTAATTGTCACAACCTAAACATCTATCCACCCAATAGTGCCTTGAAGGGTGCACTAAAATGTAAATATAGAGTTCAGGAAGTCTACAAAAATGTAAATCAAATGAACAGTAATATAGAACAAGAAAGATTCCAAAGTTGAGTTTACTAATTAAAAAAAAAAGATTCAAAAGTTGATTTCCTCATGTAATATCAAATTATAATAATTGAGGAAAATAATTTAACATAATATCTATTTTATTAAGGGAGAGGGAAAAAAATAACCGGTCACTTGAGGCAGTGTGACTGTGTCACAAATCTCCTTCCCGCTTTTACAAGTTTGATTTTATTACAATTTGATCCTTCTTATTTTCATTTTATCTCCAAAATTTGATAAAACTCCTATTATATCCTTATGGTAAACGCGCACACAACACGTGTGCCACTGGGTCTAGTATAAACTATAAGATAGTTATTTTGATTCAAGATGCAATAAAAGTACAACCAACATTCGGGTATGTAGGCTATAAAAATTAACAACTACAAGTATTACAATAAGTGCCTTGTCTTCCTCCTCTCTCCTACTGCGTATTAGTTATTTCCCAAAAAATTGGAGAATTTCTGGACTGACCTTGGTTTCTATATTTAGTCCAATCCTTTTTACTAATTTTAAAATTTTAATATTTGAAGAGACAACTATATGTCTATTAAACTGCACTTTTTCCCGACAAGAGACCAATATCAGCCATTTCAGTACTTCTTCACCATTTTCCATATTCTAACAACTTGGTATCCACAAGAGAAATGTTACTGTGATTTGTCACTCATGTTCTTCAAATTACTAGGGTGCAAAAACAATTAAGCTATCCCGATGAACTATAGAGTGTAGATGACTTTCAAACTGTCAAATGGATTTGGTTTACAATTTCAGAAAACAACAAGTGACAAGGGTCCATATATGTTCAATTGTTCACTGAATAGAGAATATAAATGTAATTTACCTAAAATGAGAAAGTCATTCGAGTAGAAGAATTTTAGGAATATATGATACAGTTACATTGTAGCTAAGGAGGTAAATAATTTTCTCCTTTCTGCATAATGAAACCCAGTCACCAAGGCTCACCCGGTATTAGTATAGTTACAAGTATCACTGTGGATAGTCAAAACCAGGCCTTGCAAACACAAAAACCCAACTGACACAACCCAAAGGATGTGCAGATGAAAAACTTTATTTTTGTAAACGGAGATAATTCTATTGGGATCTAAAGTAAATAAAATTTAAAACAAAATTAACATAATTACAGTACATATTCCTAGGAACTATTTTCTTAGATTAAGGAGTAAATTTTTCAGGACAAAAAGAGAGAGAGAGAGAGGGAGAGGGAGAGAGAGAGAGACGTCCTCTAAAATAGAAAGGCAAGATATTCTAGTGGCAAATAAGAGTTTTTCAGTAGTTGCAGAAAAAGGTTGAAGCATAATGTGTACTAATCAACATATCAAAATAATAATAATGTGTACTTATTGAAAAGAAAAGGTTGAAGCATAATTGTGAGAGGTAGGGAAGAAGTTGAAGTTAGAGATGGAGCTAGGAGACTTTGACAATGAAAATGATGGGATTTAAAAAAAATATTTTTATATTTTACCCTTCTCCTTTTAAAAAAAAATAAGGACATTATAGTAAAGAAAAAAAAAGCAAGTGGGAAAATCAGTGGATTAATAGTATACTACCCTCCTTTCCATGGAAGGGGAATATCAATTTTAATATCTATTTTAACACAATAGATTTTGTGTATTACTTTTTGTACGTTAATTTCTGCAGTACAGATAACAACACTTGAAATGTCCCAATAACATATTCGATAGGCACCTTTATTAGAATTTTCAGCACATTTTTACCAAAAAGTCTTTATTATTGTATTAAAATAAGCATAGAACACTTTTCTTATTTGATAGCATGTGCACCCATCAAAAGCAATGTAATTTTGCCGCCATCAGCGCTTACTAGCTTTAGAGGAAATGAGGTGGCAGCGTACAAAGGGAATCATGTCAAATATAGTAAGGTGGGTTATGAACTTATGATAAGAAACCAAAGGTTAATTAGTCTGGAAGATTTCATACAGACAACAGCGATATAGAGTGTAAGGAATGATTCATAAACCAGAATTGTGAGTTTTCTAGGGTTGCTCAACGTACCCATCATCACCAAACTAATGTTTCATAGATTATTTATGTGATTTTTTCCATTTTCCATATCAAGAGATTTAGGCTGCTCAAATTTATTGTAAGTTTCTATTAGTCTAACCACAATCAAGTAAATATTCAGGAAAGAATAATGAAAATCAAGTATCCCACATCAAACCTATTCCCTTATGTTTCTAGTGGAACTTAATTTTTTGAAGTTTGTGAAAAGAAAATATAGGAAAAGATTTGATATCACACTAAAAGGTGTCTTCCGAAAATAACGTGATCACAGCCTGAAGAAAAGGACAAGTTGTAAATGCCCTTACATGGCGATATCAGACCATAACAGCCATTAAGCTCAATACCATTTAAAACAGTTAGGTAAGATGGTTGCAGCCATTTTCCAAAACCACTTCAATGCCCTTACATAGTAATATCAGGCCATAACAGCCATTAAGCTCAATACCATTTAAAACAGTTAGGTAAGATGGTTGCAGCCATTTTCCAAAACCACTTACTCGGAGATAATGACCACAAAATCAATATTAAAAAGAAACGGGGACAGGAGTACATAACATGGTCAAGACTCAAGAGGGATCATGAGAGCAAATTTCAGAAGAGAAAGAAAAGGGGAGAAAAATATAAATACAAGGAATATCAAATCCAATTGTTGCACTTGATATTTGCATGAATTAATTCAAAAAAAAAAAAAAAGTCATGACACCTCGGTCAAGGAGTACATAACATGGTCAAGACTCAAGAGGGATCATGAGAGCAAATTTCAGAAGAGAAAGAAAAGGGGAGAAAAATATAAATACAAGGAATATCAAATCCAATCGTTGCACTTGATATTTGCATGAATTAATTCAAAAAAAAGAGTCATGACACCTCCCAAGAATGTGCACACACATATAATAATAAAATCCCTCGTGAAACAATACGGGACGTCTGGCCCACATACACACACACACACACACACATATATATATAGATTGTTTCAGTGATCAGCAGTGAAAACTTCCATGAACATTAAAAAAATATAACAATAATAACAATAACTTTCTTTTTGCAGCTAGACTGCCATAAGAAAACACTGACATCTAAGAAACACCAAAGTAAAATTTCTCCACAGTCCAGAGCCATATCTATCAAGAAAATCTTCAAAATAGTGTACTAACTCGAAACATGTAGCAGTACAACATCCATATATATATTCCAAATTTCATAGTATCCAAAACACACAGTTGATAAACTACATCCGTGAAAAGAAAAAGGTTCAAAATTTTTGATACATATTTTACACGAAAAAAAAAATGAAAAGTATAAGTAAAATGCTCTCACCGTATCAGGAATTTGCAAATTATTTCCTTCATCATAATCGCCATTAGCCTTGTGGGCGGTCCGGCCACCACTTTCGAACTCATCCATGAGCTTCTCCACTACTTCCTCTATATTAGCACGAACAACAGGTTGACGTTCTTCTTCTGCCTCTGGTGCCGCCTTCGCTGCAACAGCTACATTCTCATCAACCGCTGGTGCCGCCGCTGCCGCCGCCCGCCTCCTTCGAGTTCTAGTCGCAATCGCCTTACCTACTTGAATTGGATGGGAATTACTAGGATTAGGCGGCGGTTTTTGCTGCTTTTGTGGGAGGCCCCTGCGCACCCCGCTACGGAGTTCCGGCATCGTTTAGCATCCTACAACTCTCATTCCTGTTAAAACCCTAAACAAAATTTAGCACTTGTTTTCTCCCTATTCAAACTTATTCACTTCCTCTGCAAATTCAGGGAATCAGTCGCCGACAATCAATCAAACTACGAAACAAAAGATGAATGCTACTAAAAAGTTATTTAAAAATATGCATTCAGAAATTGGGGGAGAGAAGTCGCGACCCGACAACGTAAAAGCAAGAAAGGATGAGGTAGCCGTTACAGAATACTCTTAACTATCGTAAACATTTTATTATCGGGTCCTCTTAACATATAACCGCACAATTTAAGAATATTTTTTTAAATTATGAATATATTCTTTTAATTTTTATATTTATATCAAATTTAAAAGAATATTCACACAATTCAAGAACATATTTTTTTAAACCGTGTGTTTAGTATGTGTCCTAAAAACACATGTTAAAAAATTCTTTTATTATTTACCAAAACATACTATACTACTATAATATTAGTTATTATAAGGGTAGATTCTCAATTTTGAAAATAAAAAAGTTTAAAGAAATAAGGAAAATATATTTTTTAGACGAATATAAAAATTAGACATGAAGAAAGAGATTTTTTAGGTGGCCATAAAAATTGAACATAAATATATTTAAATTTTACTTATTTATATTTTTACTTATCATTGAAGTCAAAATACAAATAAGTAAAATTCAAATACATTCATATTCAATTTTTATGTTCACGTATAATTTGTACAAAGGGAAAAGAAAAGTTATATAAAAACAAATTATATCGTGCTACTGTATTCTTAAAGTTCATAAAATTTAATTTTTCTTTCTTTCTTTCTTTTTTATTTTTTATCTCAGGTCTATAAATTTATTGCTACTATAGGCATTTTGCAGATGAATGAATATCTTCAAATGATTGCTACTCTTTTCAAAGTACTATCTTTTTTATATGTCAAAGTCGAAGTTCAGTTTCAATTTACTTATATATAATGGAATTAAGACGTAAATTTGTGAAAAAGAGAAGTACCCTATTTACAATACTTATATAAGGGCGAAACTCCGGCATCACATGATGTTATTGTTAGCGTACTTACTATGTGATGCAAAAGATACACACACCTCCTATGACATAATTATTAAATTAATCTTCTTCTTTTTTTTGTGATTTGCAGTAAAAATTTGACGATTCGAAATATTAACAAAAAAACAAAGTTAAGACTTTTATTTTGTGATAAAAATTGTGCCCCATGATCAAAATGCCTCAAATCAATTTTATCATCTCAAAGGTATTATCCACACCCTTTTTAACATGTGGGGAGGGAAAATGAAAGTTAATTATCCTACAGAATAATCCTTGAATATATATATATATATATAGAGAGAGAGAGAGAGAGTATGCTGACATAATTTTAAATAATTTAAACAGTCTTATATAAGTATCATATTTTTAGTTAATTTGTTGGCTTTTCTTTTACGTATCCTTAAAAAAAATGATGACTTGTTCAATATTATATTTGTTGGAAAAAAAAAATCATATGTGCTCATGTGTATCTTAAGACAAATTCAATACACATTAAAAAAAACAAAAACAAAAACAAATTAAGAGGTCAAATAGGGCCCTCAAATTTCAGACGGGCTTGGTACTGAAACTTGATCACCAACGATACTTCATACTTGGTTAGTTGTGTTAAATAGTGGGTAACGTTGAACTGGGAATAGCTTCAAGTGTGGTACCATCACTTTGGGCTTGCATATGGGAAATGGAAATATAACGCATCCTGAATTGAATGTTTTTTCGGTTGCGGGCCTGGAGATCTATTTAATTTGGTTGTATATTTTGGATGAGATCCAACTGGGCTTGAAAAATCTTTTGTTCTAATTCAATGCAAATCAAGATCCACAGTTGGCCCATTATTTTATGACCATAGCTTCCTGTTTTTAAATATATTTTTTTCCCTCTAACTATATTCTATAGATAAGTGTCATATTTCTAAGGAAAGGTATTAGGTATATGGTGTAAGAGCTTAAATATTCTAGTCGCTAACAAACAAATTAAAAAGAAAAAGAAAATTGATAAAAATATCTCTTGCGTAATTGCATCCTCTAAGAATCAAGTCATGAATCTCACTCGCTTGTCATGCCCATGCCCATGGACTTTTTATTTTTTCTCTTTCTTAAAATTTTATTTGTATTTTATCATCAATCAAACATTCTTAATTAAATGAAAAAAAGTTCATTAATTATAACAGTGGATAATATTTTCCATGGTTTATGGATAAGGGAAAGAATATATATTATCCAGCTTCACAAACTAATATTCCCTCCGTCCCAAATTAATTGCATTTCTAGGACTTTTTAAAGTCAAATTGACTATTTTTAAAACTAATCTTTTTATTATTTTTGCTAATATATATGTGAATATATTATAACCAAAAGAAAGTATATACAATTTATTACTAATTTCAATTTTTATAATTTTAGAAATATATTTATATATGCTTAATTATTAATTTTAAAAATAGTCAATTTAACTTAAAAAAGTCCTAGAAAAGTAATTAATTTGGGATGGAGGGAGTATTTATTTTTCAGAAAGTGGGAAATTAAAATAAAATAATTCGCGTACGTTTAATTTGCTGCTTATAAGCATCCTAGCTATCGTGGATCGGTTTGGATCCCAGAAGTGAATCATTAGATGGATGACTACGGAGTACGTAATAATATAATTAAAGGATTAAGAGTACTTTAGTTTTAGCTTTTTGACAAGTGGCTCAAAAATCATGATACCCTAAAGTTGTAGTAGCTTTATTACATGCAATAATACAATGTTGTGGGTAGGAGGCAACTTGAACCGAACTGAACTCCCTTGCGCATATATATATATATAGAGTCCGGATCCAGTCACGCAGACTGTACATACATGTTTTGTTATATGTATCCAAATCACGCCCAAAACATTGTATTATGTAAAAATTTCAGTTCCATAATTATTTATTTATTTTTTTTAGTTGTTTTAAAAAAAAAGCAAAAAAAAAAAAAAAAAGATCCGGATTTTGTTAAAATCCGGGAGTCCGGACTGGATCACCTCTCTCTCTCTCTCTCTCTCTCTATATATATATATATAATATGATTATTTGTGTGAAGTAATAAATATATTTACTCCATTTTCATCACTATTTACAATTAATCTATTACGTTTAAGATTGAAGGAGACCAAATTTGTTCTGTAAAGTGCAATTGATGAGATGTTTAGTGTATTTATCATTTATTATTAATTCCATTTAAAAGATCTTCTTATTTGAGATCTGAAAATTAATTGAAATATTATTGAAAATGAAATATAAAGTTCGAGCAGAAATCGCTGGGTATGGCAAGTGTACGTAGTCAAATTAATGGTTCGATAATGTGCACGAGTGTGGTACGTGTCTGAGGACCTGTACGTACTTAGATTATCAAAAAGGTCATAATTAGGGGGGCCAAATGAATATATATCATTGTAAGTGGTATATATATGTGTTCAATAATTGAGCTACCACCATCTCTTTCTTTCTTACTTAATTTCTTTCCACGCCAGAGCCTTTCCAACCACTCTTTTTTTGAAGGTTCGCTTTAATTTCTATCTAAAATCTCAGATACAAAATCAGATTGTTTCTTCTGAACACAAATTTGTAATAATTCAGTCTCACATCAAAAAATATAAAAAAAAATTTATTTGTATATAAGAAATTAAGTTATTAACAATAGTAATTTCAGTCATGATTTTTTGGGTGAGCCTGTAATAGGCTAAAATAACCCAAAAAATACTATTGAACTAAGATAACCCAAGAAAATATTATTGAACTAGTAGTTGAAAGTCTTATTTTGATAAATTTAATTAGACTTCATACCAATACAAAAAACTCTGCTAATATATATATATATATATATATATATATATATGTTGTCTTGAATTTTAAGTTAGAAATCTTAATTTGTACCAAATCCTTTACTCTTTTAGCGAATTGTAGTTTATTACAATTACGTACAACGATATTTTAAACAGAATATATACGTACAAATATAATTATAATACTAACGTACTTGCACACAATATGAATTTTAATTGAACATTTTTCTATTGAAAATACTTTGTCGAACAAGTTGATTAAGATTTAAAATATTCACGCCTTGATATTATGTACTTTCATTAGTAGCGCATGCATGCATATAAAACTTTTCCCTAATTTAGCCTTTAACGTTTTAGTATTGGTTAACCTTTTTTGACAATTCATAGTACCAGTCGTACACTTATAGTAATTTTTAAGCATTTCATTATTTTCTTTGTAATATTTTACAACTTTTATACTGCGTCACAAAATGAATATAATATTATTCAAAAGCTTCTTTAGCATAAAAAATAAAAATAAAAATATGAAATGATTAATTTCCACTGTCGCTAGCTAGTTATGTATGTCAGGGCATGTGGAAGGCAAAATAGGCATTGTCTATGCTCAACTTTCTTTTTTTTAGGGTATAGGGATAGGGACAAAAATAAAACTTAATAAACTTAAAGGGACAGATTGATGAAAAAGTTAAACCTGGAGGAACAAAAAAAAAATCTAAACTACTGTTGTTCTAAAAAAACTAAACACATGGTATATAATGTATTCAAATTTTTGTTCTCTAACTCGCTAAACTTCAGCCCAAAAAAATTCGCTACTGCTGGGAGTAGATCCTGAATCCGCCCCGATGTGTGTTACGAGTGAATGGTAGATAACATAACATGAGATTAAAATTCCTTGTTCAAATTAAACGTTTAAGTTTGTTTATAATAGAGCATTAATTTATTTAAAAATTAAACGCCTAGTAGCTAGCTAGATTTCCTTTCATAAACAGAAGCGTTTGAAATTAAGTTTCTCTTAGTTTCGTCTGTGCAACAGGATTTGAACTTAATTTCTTGTTACTTCCAATTAATTATAGCTAGATGGCAATTAAATAAAGATTATTGCTTTTAGAAATTTATAGCAAGATAAAACACAAAAACACCTCAATTATTGGCCACACGTGGCTCGGAACTAGATATTGTTTCCCCTTCCATAAAAGGCGCCACTATATACATAAAACAATAGTATATAGTAGTGGTATTGAATTGAGGAAAAGTGCAATGCCCCCACAAATTAATTAATTTCCCAGGTTTTCATACTTTAACCTTAACATATCATCGCCACAAAGTGTTTGGTCACCATTTTAAACTTTTTTTTGGTCATATTAATGGGAAAGTAAATTTCTGAAGCAATTTTAAAATACCTTTTATATACAATCCAGATCAATGAGCAGAAACTTAAAATTTTCTTAGTGATGACGGTGGATATATCTCTTGAGCATGTAAGTTTAGATGGCCTAACCATGTTGTATGTGTAGACTCTAGTTAAATTATGATGATCTAGCCATATATAGTATATAGTTTACACAAAAAAATTGCTGGCATGTATTTTTTAGGTGACTTTAAGTAGCACTAATTAATTACTAACCCTTTAGATGCGGTAATGAATGTATTACAGACTTCCACCAACCCAAAAGGAGAGGATGGTGCGTTGTAAACCATTCTTAAAGTCAGAAAGAAGAAGAAAAACCAGTGGCTATATTCACACACACACATATATAGGGATTCACTTTAACATGGTGAAATCATGTCAGATCATATATATAGTAACTACTACTACTATTCAATTGTTTAATTAGTGACAGAATGACTGCTTTACTACGGTTGATTACAAGAAGTTTTAGTGTTTATTACCATTAATTATGATCATTAACATCAAGGAAATAAGGCGCATGCAATTTGTTGTCTTAGATATTGAAACAATTCTTTGGTGGTCCAACAATTAAATATGCAATTTAATTAACTTCAATTCCAGCGATAGCTGTGTCAACTTTTTGATCAAATCAACATGCATGATATATAGTACGCACGTACTCCCGTGTCCAAAAAAAGAAGTTCGAGTTTAATTATTGTATTTCCTAGCATATATATTAAGGATTATATATAGGAACCTATTTCATACTGTTATTACAATAAGTTGATTTGTGATCGTTCATTATATGATCTTAGAGGTGAGATTAAATAAGGCTTGGGACTGGCCGCTAATAAGACCTGCGGCCAGTGGCGGCCAGACTAATGATTATTATGTGCTCATTTTGACTTTTTAAATTGGTCGGACTTGCGGCCAGAATACAAAGAAATAAAAAGGAGATGGGCGTGGCCGCAGGTAGAATACAACGCAATAGTCAATATTGGAGTATACTAAATATATTACCCTTCTGTTTCATTCTCATTGTAATAGTCAATATTTTAGTTGATTCTTCTAAATTTTGTCCCAACAAAGATTTGTACATCGATCCTCTATCATAGTGGAGAAATCTAGTTTGAACAATCGTATTGATTAAATTTCCTTGGAATTTCTTTTGAAGATACAATAATGGTGAACAGTTCACTACAAGATACCACAAGGTAGGAATAAGTGGAATTATAAATTTCACGACGACAATCAGGTAACAAATTTATCACTAGCTACTTCACTATTATTGTAATTATGATTAACTAGTATGTCAATTTATATGACATGTTCATAACTAATAAGCGCTGTATTTTGGCCGCATGTCCTACTAAACACAAGTCATATTCAATCTCACCCTTTAAATCCTACAATGAACGGCCACAGATCAATTTGTTGGAATATAATATAGTGCACATAGCTAACGCTTGCTATGAAATATGTCCCATATATATATATATATATATATGCATGCACACATACATACATACTGTAACTGGTGATGATTGATATCATATCTTAAAATAGATGGAAGAGATAAGTAACCTTGGTTCTCAATTCCAAAGAAAAACAAGAAATTAATCACGTGGAACGTAGAAACCCTATATCAAGATGAATTAATATCAAATTCTGAAAGGAAATAAATTATTTGGTGATCAAGAGTAGTTTTAACTTGATTATGCAATATATACACTACAAACACCTTAATTTACTAGGTATACCTAGTTAAGCTGAATATTATATATATATATATATATATATATATATATATATGCGCGCGCATGCGTGCGTGTGGATGCAAAATTAATTAAGAAACAAGTTTTTATTGATAATTTTAGTTGAACAAAAAATTGAAAGCGTACAAGCATGTGTAGCTATAGATAGAAGGCAGGCATGGTACTATACGCTATTTAGCAGCTTGCATACTTAATTTCCCCATTTCACATAAAGTGACCTGAAGCTGAAGAGATATATATATATATGCATGGCGCCCATGGCATGCAACCTTTAATTTCTTTTTCTTTTTATTTCCATGCTCAACAACAGTTAATTACTACACATATATGTTATTCGATCTCTTCTTGATCACTTCAACCTTTATAATTCTCAACTCAAAGGCATTATATTTTGCTTCTTTAATTCTTTATAGAACTTCATTATGAACTCCTCAGCTGCCTCGTCCACGTGGCTATCCAGCTCCACGTCCACGTCACGTAGCGGAAACGGAGAGTCCGTTATCCTCAGCTGCCTCACCATCGGGCTCCTCCCAAACCCCGGCAGCGCCGGCGACACCGCTCCGTTGTGCAGCATCTCCAAAGCCGTCATAGCCGCATTAACCGTCACATCGTCGTCATCAGTAGCCGGGGCGTGAGCGCAAGAGAAGAAATGCGAGCTGTTGTTGTTGCCGCCATTGCGTTTGCGGTTTTTGTTAAGGTGAAATGGGAAGAGAGATATCGGGTAGGCGGGGCTGTTACTGCAGCTGAACTCGTACTCTCCGGGTCGGGCATCGAAGGACAGGTGGCGGTGGTGGTGGTGGTGGTGGAACATGAGGTTGTGTAGAGCTTTTCCGGCGATTTTGCCACGTTTGATCATCATGTTGAGATCGAGGATGAATTTTGATTTTTTGGATATGCCTTTCCGCAACATGAAGAACAATACTCGTACAATGCTCCATATCTTTTTTGCTGTCACTGCTGGATTTGGTTCCATTTCTATAGATTTTCTGTATTTGTTTAATTTGATGTAAATTAAACGATTGATGATCTTCTGTTAATTTGAAAAGAAAGATGAAGAGAATAAAGAAGGTTTTTGAGTTGATGAGTTAGAGTGGGAGAAGAGATCTAGTTGGTATTTAAAGGCAGAGGAAGGGGAGTAAATGTTTGTATTGAAAAAGTGAAACGTACTAAAGCTAATACCTGGTGCACCCATATTTTGACTAATTTTTTAATTCATTCATGCTACCGTTTCATGTGTTTACGTTTTCCTAAAATAAATAAAAAATATATACTTTAGAAACATTAATTAATTGTAGATACTTAAAATAAAATAAATGTATAATTATAATGCATGTGTATAATTATATGGGGAGAATATTGTCATTTAGACATAACAAAATAAATCGTGTAAAGGGGTCAAAGAGTAATTTACGAAACTTTCACTTTTAATAAATTGCATGCTTTTGCAATACCCCATGTTTTTTGCATGAATAGTATGATGTTAATCGAAAGAAGAAGAAAAAAAAATTGATGCTTCACAATATATAGCTTGGTGCCTAGGTATGATTGGTAGACGACACATAACTTTGGTGTACCTTTCGTTTTCTTAATAAAGTAGCTAGCTGGTGTCATGTTACTTGTGTACCTCTAATATTTGGTGGAAAGGAAGTAACGTTTGTCCTAGTAGTAAGAGTTCCTTAGCCAGTGAGGTTTCCTGAGCCACGAGGTCGTCGAATAATAATAATAATAAGTAAAAACAGCATTACCAAACGGGTGAGTTTTGAATTCTAATCAAATGCTAAATGGACCTACAAACAAAAAGGCTGGCGTAATAACCTAATCAAAGAATTTAATGCGATGACTTTTAACTATAGTTTGTTACTGGTCATTATCTAAAATGATTATGTCAAATAGTCGGTAATCTAGTTGATCATCTGCATAGATCGTATTTATTATATTGATAATTTTATATTTTTAATAATCAAGTGATCAAAAAATAAATAGTAGTATGAGATTACCACGTATCAGTCATCTTGAAATTTTTATTTAGACAAAAATATTCTTTATATTTAATAATTGTGGCATAAATATCATTATAGTCACATAATTTACAAATTATTTTATAACTTTTTGATTTTTCTTTTGTGAACATGTTTAGTTTAACTAAAATAATTCACTGTCCATACAAAGTCTGTAATGTTATTTGTTATTTATTATTATAAATTTAATGTATTATTAACGACATACTTAGAACTTTTGTACTTAATAATTGAATAAATCATGAATTATTATTTTATAAACATATTAAAAAATTAAATATGATTTACTAAGTAATACTAAATTAATTAGTTTGATAGTAATTTGATGATTGTTGATAATTATATTTGACAATAACTATAATGATGAATCATTCAAATAAAATTAGTATAATAATATGTTAGTAAAAGATTAATATTAAAAAAATATGCCCAGTAATCTTGAATTTATATCATAATAACAATTATCAGTAATCACATATTTTCTTCCAAATAGAATTGACACAATATGACCATTTTCTATTACCAGTAATTAGATACCCACATATTTTCTTCCAAATAGAATTGACACAATATGACCATTTTCTATTACCAGTAATTAGATACCCAATAATCTATGTTTAAGTGAGGATCCATCATAGCCTATAACAAACACTCTCTTAAAATATAAACATCTTACGGAGTAATATTCATAATCAAATGATAAAGTGACTTTTTAAGACTGTTTAACTTTTTTACATCAAAAACATTTTTACCAACCACTCTAAATAAAGCACTAAGCCATCTTTGACATTCCTATATATGTAAAATTTGAATCCACAAAACCAAGATTACCAAGGTTAATTTTTATTTATTTTTTTATATAAAGAAAATTCACCATTAGAAAAGTTAATAATCAATCATTGTGCAAAAGGTGTATGTTTTATCGCTTATACTACGACTTAAGCTACTCCTATTAATGGAAATATAATGTGGGATCATTGTATTTCAAGTTATCCACACACAATCTTCTTTAATATAAAGTAATAGAGTTTTCTAACCGAGTTCCACTAACTAACTGACTTTAAATATAAAAAACGAAAATGAAAATAATTCCACAAATTACCTAACATTTTTTTCTTTAACTCACCTTGCACATCTGTTTTTCACTCAACTAAACAACCAAAAAAAGCCCATCCAACAAGGGGAAAACAAAAATTGCATAGGAAACTAGTGTACCACTCATGAGCCTATAACTGATTCTAAAATCAAACTAGACAATAGTTGGGTCCTAATTGAAGTTTTATATATAAATACCCCATCAAAGGAAGTAGTAAAAATTCAACAAAGCCATTATAAACATGCAACAAAATAAGCTGACGGTAAGTTTAACACTGGTTTTTTACTCTTCCGTTCCTTGTCCTCAACCAGGTCAGACAAACGACCAATTCATGAACATGAAGCAGATGCAATGAACGTTTTCTTCTCCATTCAGAACTTTCCAAGCTACTGCTCGTTCATAAGAAACTGGCCTATCCATGCTCGACACACAGATGCCACCTTGAAGGCAAGCAAAGCCCTGTCGTGGATAAAAACACCGAAAATAAGTCATATTGTATTTTAATGCAATTAAGCAAAAATAATAATAATGAGACTAATGAGTTAGGACTAGATTAGTACCAATACAGAACTTCACATTAGTCTCGACCAGAATAGTACCACTAGAGAACTTCTCTAAAAACCACAACACAAGACTATCTATTCTAGATTTAAGCTTTTACAGCATGATAGATAACATGCTTCTTGTAAAATCACTCCATTAATGACCAAAAAAAAAGTGCTACTATTATCATTATTTTGCCAAAATGTGAATTTTCCTTAATTATAGAAAAATGGAAAGAGCTAACCTGCTGCATTATTTGTGGGAACTCGGAAGAGAGACTTTTTCTTCCATGATCATCAAAGATCTTCTCCAAAGTTATGTAAGTTATGTCCTGAAGTGCAACTAAGGTTGTCTCAAGCATGTCAAGGCCAGACTGGTTTGCAAAGCTGAAAACTGGTAACGCCTGCATAGATTGCAAAGTTGATTGAAATGATTCAGGAATATTAAATAACCATATCAAGAAGTGTTATGCATGTACTCCAAAGTAAGCGATATAACCATATGGACATAAGATCATCTCATTTATCAACTTGTTAAACAGGGGAAGGCAAATACAGTAATTAATATTCTCCTCAAGACTCCTGCATGAGACAGAGGACGGAAGGATTAAACCCACACACCTTTAAGGAGCAGCACATGATTGCATCTGAGTGATGCCATAGAGTTTTAAGGATGGAATCACTTCCTTCACCAGATTTAAGTAGCTCCACACCCAAGTAACACCTAAGAAGACAGAAACAACAAATCATTTTCACCATCTGGATACATAACTTTGACAAAGCTTAAAATTAAGCTCCATGCACTCTTGTACAGCACCTATAATAAATTAATAAATTACAGAAGGTAGACCAGTCCTGCAAGTAACAAGAAATTCTGATGCTCTTATAAAATAAAATAAAAATGCACTCCTGATTTGAAAATCTTAATACTACCCCCCCTCCCCTCAATAAGAACTCGAAATCATCATCTTTATAGAGATAGAAAGTGACACCATTTGAAATAGAACGCTACTGGTTAAAGAAAAATCAAAAACAAAAATAGAGAGAGAGAGAGAGATTACAGTAGATTTTTTGCGTGGTAATGAGCATTATATTCATTACCAAATCAGACATCTAATGTGGGACAGTAGGCCCACAGTCTCCAGAAGCAAATGAAGTAAATCGCAAACCTTATCAAGATAATATTATAAAATGCACTAATATATGGACAGGCAGATATAACAAACCTGTAACTGTGGCAGATCCATCGAGCAAGTGTATGTGCTTCAGGAGTCCCTAGTGGTGGCCGAAGACCAACATTTGCATTTAGGTGAGATGGCGATAATGCCAATGCAACCCTCTGAATTGATGATATTACGCTGCGAACATATTGCCGAGCCATTGATGCCACACTTTCTTGCATGTGGCACTCATATGCAAATTCAAAAGCTATTGTCATCACAGATCTTGTAGAGCCACCAGCAACAGTATAATCGTTACAAGCTTTATTTCCTGCAGAGCCAATCTCAAGGGCAGAAGCAAGATCAAGGGTACGATTAGGACTGGAGGCTTCCTGCAAAACATTGTATTTTAGACAAAAATGGAAGTGTCTGTGAAATATAGTTGAAAGGCAAGGGGTGGAGGAGGTGGCTACAGAAAACGAGAAAAGAAGGAAGAGAGAAGAAGAAAAACACAGAGTACTCTAATCTAACTAACCTTTCCAGTATCAAGAGGAATGATACGAAAACCAGAAGGTAAAAGAGGGGCATCATCTGCGAAAGACGGATCAATCGGAGCAAATATGAGTTCAGCACAGGTTCCAACTGCATTTTCATCCATCCCACTGCATTGCTATCAAAAGAAATTTATAACTATAAACAGGGATAGTACGCAAAAAGTACCAAATAAAATGGGAGAAATTTTTCATCAGGATATATAACTATAGGACAACAACTATTAGTCGTTCATAGTAAAGAAGTTATTAAAGTAAACAAAATAATCTTAAAGAATTAAAGAGGACATTTATCTTTCTCAGCACAGGTGCCAACAGCTTTGTATATCTAAGGTATATATCCATCTACATGACTTTGATAGTTATTAATGTCGTGATAATTCATTTACTAAAAGGTTTTTATAAAGAACTTCAAACCGCAATCACTAAGAATAGTCACTAGTCAGTTAAAACTCATAACAACAACCTATACATAATGATCCTAGGATTATTCCAGTCAACTAATAATTGCACATTCAATCTAAGAAAATACTTTTGCTGTACTTTGTCTCAAAAAAGTTCTGAGACACACCAGCAGGGCCAACACAACATCAGGTCATAAGGATATTAAAACCAGATAGGCTCCTTAATTGATGGCAAAATGTTTTTCCAATATGAATAGTCAGAAAATAATAGACTGTTGACTTGGGTACCATGATATACTAACCTAGAAACACCAATTGACACACAACTGTTGTTCCAAAAACCTAGCGATCTTATTTCCCCCACTCCCACCTTGACAGCAAAACAAAATAATACAAAATCGTAAATTCACATAATGTCAATTGTCAGGTGTCATACAATACAACTATTCTATGACATGTAATCATCATTATTCACATAATAACACCCAAAATAATTTATTTATTTTTTTGAAAAAAAAAAGGGACGCCAGAAACCAACCATACCTGTAGGAGAAACATGTCTCGAGGCATTATTGTATCTTCAGTACAATGGCCAACACCATCCAACTTGATAACCTCCAGCAACTACAAAGCACAAAGATAAATAATCTCACTAATCTTTTTGATGATGAAGGTCATAGTTATTTAAAAATAAAAAAAATAAAAAAGAAAGTCAGAATATATCCCAGAAAATAAGGCATAAGCTAATTGCCTCTTCATGCTCAATAGTGTGAGCTAAGGGAAGAATAACTTGACCCCCAAAGCTTCCCACTCGAGACCCTGATAAGCTACACAGACCAATTTTAACAGCTGCCGCTGAGTAAGCATCAATATTATTTTCTGCCCATTCTGACCTGTGCTCCCGCAGGAACCTCAGAAGTATTGCAGGAGACACATTCTGGAATATAGAAAATTTTCAAATCAGGCAAGGCACATTAAGAAGTGAGCATATAGATTAAGAAATACAACTAATGCTTTGTCTAATTCACTAATTGATCAAAATAAGTTTTACTAGTCACTATTACCCTTGCATGGAAAAGAGAGAATGTTATCTTACTAGACAAAATTCTTTAGAAAGATGTGAGAGAAATAAATATATATTTAATACTCAGAGTAATACTGGAAACTAAGTATTTAATGATACTTTGAAATTTACAAATGACATATAAAAAGGAACAAAAAATTCTTTCAAAAAGGATAATTAAAAAGGAACGGAAAGGAGTATTAATTCACTTGCTGAATTCAGAAATACTGTCAAAGGAAAACATATTTCCACGTGCAAATATCTATGCCCCTCTGCCCAAAAAAAAAAAAATCCTCCCAAAAAAGAGTGAATTGTAAACAACGTCAAGCTGGTTACCGAAAATTAGATAGATGTTGAACCAAGCTACAGCTTAACCTAAAATTTAATAAGCTTTAAGCTTAATGACTAATCTAACAAAGCTACTTCATTAGCTCAATCTAACATCAATTTATTCTACAGAGTACAATGACCTACATCTACTGGTGCCTTAATGATCCCCATGCAGGTAACTAAGGTTTGACAGAAGTACCCTAAGGTTTATGAAAACACAATACCTACATCAGCTGATTTATAAGAAAGTATCAAAATCAAAAAGCTTCCATAATAAATAATTTTAGTAATAAGATTGTTTCATCAATGAATAGGGAAATTCGAGACTGAGCTCAATGACCAGCTGGGTTCAAGCTTCTAATATATTTCAAAAAAATTTAATGCTCCTCTAGAACATTGATACAGCATACCACTTTCCGGGATCTATTTAGTTAATTTAATAACCATAATACCAAATTCATGGGGAATGTAATACTTTTTAAAAGGAAATGTCCTATAGTTTTCCTGCAAGTGTTCCATTGAATAATTCAATCAAATGAAGCATGGCGAGTAGCTAACCTGCAAAAGCATCGATGCTTTTGCACACAACACTGCATTGTTGGCAGATGGAAATCCGTTTGTGAAGGACAGATTCAAACCCATACGTTTGTCAGGAGAAGAATTCACAAGGATAGTAACATCATCCATGCCATCAATACCCATCAATGACCACCCCTCGTCGGAAAACCCATTGAGAGCCTCGTTGAAGCCCCTGTCACAAAATATCTATCAGACTCAACAGAGCACCACAACCACAATGCATGAATGTTTCTAGAGAAGTAAGATATACAAACCTGCTCAACCTCTGGCTAAGTGCTTGTAAAGCTGCAGGTCGTCGGCCACAATTGGTATCACTAGACTGAGAAACCTCCTGAGCTATCTGCCTCAGTTGCCGTAAAGCCTGGAAGAATAAAAATAAAGGCAATCAAATAATGAGCTTGTAAAATCCAAGTGGTATACAACGCATTAAGAATTAGATTAAATCTTACCGCCATTGTAGTCTTCTGAGCAAGCACTGTCGAGGATTCATACAGTGGCCGCAATACTTCAGGCATACTCCATGCCTAGTACATGATATAATCATGTCAACATTAGCAGGGATTGATAGTATTCATTATGATTCTAATAAGTTGTGTAACTGCTTTACCTCCAAATTCATATGATCAACAATGTGAATAATTGAACCGCCTCCTTCACAAGGTCTAATAAGGTATCCACTAGGCAACATTTCAGCTCGAACAAAATTCAGGACAGCTGGCATGCTTGGGCCGTTTTGAGTATTGGGTATTGCTAAGTGATCTTTCACAGACCTAACAATCGCATCAGCAGGTTAGCAAAAAAATACATCCAAATGGGCTTACAATATTATATTTACAACTGTACCAGAAGTTATACATACCACTAGACTGCCATCCTCCATAACGGAAGTATAGCGTAACAACCAAAAGTCACGAGCCGGTGCCAAAGTTGTTGGGGCATACAGCTAAACAATAACAAATTCAGACGTACATTATTAAGCAGATATACAAGAAATGATTCACCCAACTAGACAATTACACATTCACTAGCAGTTACCTGGATGTATAAAAGTTCTATGGTTCCACCATTAGCAGTGGGTAGCACATTCAGGACATCCACGGCTCGGCAATCACGAAACCATGATGGACGATCCTTGAGAATCTCTGCAACCTGGAAGGAACATACAAAATCAGTCCTCATAAGCTCAAAAACTAGTATCATAAAATTAGGAATGACCGCCAAGAAACCATGTGACTTACCCTAGTAGGCTCTAAACCCACCAGGCCGCAGGCTCGTGCTGCCACACCAGTGCAACCATGAGAAATAGCAACGATTCCTATGGAATCCGGACCAGGCTATGAATATTGCAATGGAAGCTCATTTCAGTAACAGACTAACACTATTAGTTTTTTTTTTTCATAGTTCAGCCAACTGAACTAATTTTTTAATCAAAAATTTGAAAGATCCCTTTTCAATAGATAAACGAAAAACGATAAAATGAAATATTGAAAGTTTTATTTTCAGTAACAGTTGTTTTTTCTTATCTAAGTTTACAGAATTGATTTTCCAATCTAAGAATTTAAAAGGCCCCTTCTTCTTCTCAACAAATAAACAAACAAAAAATAAATTAATGATTCTTTTATATTTAAATATACAATCTTTGATAATAGGACAAAAAATAAATTGATTTCCCAATTGAAAAGCTGTTTCCATAGCAATGTACAAACATAAAAAGCAGCAAGAACAATAAAAAAAATGTGCAACCCATTAATTAAGCATGTTAAGTACCTTCATTCCAGGCATTTGGACCCACTCTACAGCAGTTCCAGTGGCCTTTGAAAGAAACTCTGTGAAAGTCTCTTCTGCAATGGACAAAAGCCTGGAAAAATACAAATGTATGAAAAGCCATAAACCAGGCACAAACACACACAACAAGGTGGTCACACAGCACGATAGATAGCGTCATCAAAAGTACTCAGCCACCATAATCCACTAACCCTGCAGGACTAGCATCTCTGGGGGGATGTTGAGGCGTCAAGTGGTGTTGACCACTTGTCACCACTGATTCACAACTGGTGTCTTTGGAGGGAAGGGCACTCTGCAATGAAAACAACCCTTATTACTCGTACAAATTTAATTCAAAGCATGATTGAAAGGATTAGTGAATGACTAGCATAACAGAAAAATAAATGGCACAAATTCTCACATTCTGAGTATGTTGCCGAAAGTAGCCATTCTCATACACCAAGTGTGACACCTGCTTCTGCAATCTATCATTCTCTTCCATCAAAAGCTTGTTCATAGCTGTCAGCTTCCTATTCACAGCTTGAAGCCGTGAAGCCTCTTTTCTCTGTTTCTCTCTACATCTGAATATCAACAACACCCAATTCATAAACAAGATTAACACTTGCAACAACTCAATCAGACAATAAACTTTTGGCAACATAGAATCCGCAATAAATCAAACAACCCAATTTTCATTCCAAAATTTTACCGCCAGTTTTCTTGCCAACTAATCCAGTGTAATGTACACAAAACTAAACCATAAACTAAAAAGGGCAATAATACCTTCGGTTTTGAAACCAAACTTTAATTTGCTTGGGCTCAATGTTGGAGAGAATTGGGCATTCCCTAATGAGCTGTTGGCGACGGATAGAAGTGGGTTTAGGACATTCATGATAGAGGCGCTAAAGGGCTTCAACCTGCTCAGGTGTGTAGCGGACATACTTGCCATTTTCCATCACTCCCTTACCATCCCTGCAGGACATTGCCATCATCTCTAACAAAAAGATAAACCCTAGTATGTATGAACACCCCACCCAAAAAATAAATATAATATTAATCCCAAACGGTTCTCTCCCTCCAGCACCCCAATCAAACACTTGGCAGACAGGCTATAACGTAAAAGCAGAGGAAGGAGCTCTAAATAAAATGATAGTGCAAAGAGAATGTCCCCGGTTGCTTTCAATTCTTTATTATTTTACATTGATCCTCAAGTACAATAACTGCATAGAAACTACAAATCTTCCTCCCACGCAACTTGAAACAGCTCCAAACACAACGAAATAAAATAAAAAATAAATAAATAACGGTTTTTTTAGTGTTGATCCCCTCGGAGATATTTGAAGCAGTGAAACTCACAACATAAAAGACAGAAATATGAAAAGCAGATTCATTCGACGAACAAACAAACTGTCTGGCAGATTCATTCGATTTATTTTGACAGCTTGTTTCAATAATGGAAGAGTCCTCGTTAAAGTAAAATTGTGTTGGGTTGTCTAATATCGTTCCTCCTCCATCAGTTGATACTTCAAGGAGGCTTTACCTGGAATAAAAAAACAAAAATGGATTCATGAAGGTTTAATGTTTTCTTATTTGGAGAGATAATGAGATCTAATTTGGAAAAGAATCTATCGGCCATTCTTAATTCGAGTGGACATACAGTTATAAAGTGATTCTAAAAAGTACTCTTACTCTTAATTGGATTCGGATGAACATGACATCTATAAATACAGCAATAAACAGGGATTTGAGAGGTACAACACAATAATGTACAACAAAGAAAAGTGAGAAAATACTATTTTTATAGTGGATTTCTTATCTTTATCCGTGATTTTTTTTCAATTGAGTTTTTTACAATTTCAATTGCGTTTTCACGTAAAATTCTTGTGTTTATTATTTTATTTACATGTGTCATTATTTTATTTCATATACACGCTAAAAGAATTTTGAAAGCTAAAATTATGGAAAAATTGAAACGAATGATCAATATCTTCATTATTCAGATTTGACTCTTGAATATTGGTCTTGTAATTGTACCGAATCGTCCCCAATCTTTTAAACATCTTAAACAGACGATGAGATCTCAAGAGAGAGAGGAACTTTAAGTAAAGCTAGGAGAACAATGAGAGAGAGAGAGGAAGGTGGGGATTTGGATTTGGATACTACTGCTGCTGCAGTTGCTGCTACTGTCTGTTATTCATTGATTCATCTTTACGATTATCCTTAGTATAGTATATGCATGGAATGAATTTTATAATATTTGGGCACCACAAGTATGGTAGTAGTATTTCGAACCAAACAATGCCTGGGACCAAAAAAGCCTTGGGTTCCACCCTAGGGAACAGCCTGTAATCTTTATGATCAACATGTGGCTCCTACGGATCAAACCAAATAAAATGAAAATGGTTATTGACCTTCTACTGAGCACCGAATAAGTATATTTGATTTGTTTGAAAAATAAAAAAATCAAAATCAAAATCTAAAGAGAGTGTAAAAAAAATAGAGAGAGAATATTAAGAATATAGTTGAGATATTTTAAATTATTGTTTTAAAATAGAGGGATTATAATTGGTCGCATTGCAAACTTTCAAAGTGGGAGACTGGAAATGCATAAACTTACAAAACCTCATCATAATTTTTTTGTTATCCATATTCCATAGTGTTAGGCCTCAATTAGGTAGGGGCTAGGGACAATTATATTAGTATAAGTACTCCTCTTGGGTGGGGACTGGGAGGCAGAAGGAGAGGCATGGGAAGGTAAGGTATGGTTTGCGTGCGTGGGTCACGTAAAACATCATGAGGCTTTTGCATGCGCCTCCGGTCCTCGATTCGTCTACTAGTATTTATACTATATAATTCAAAATAAAAACTAAAAACTTAACTACTTGTTATTTTTTCTTTTTCTTTTTTTTTACGGAAACTCCTTTTTAAGTATATTTTAAAAAGGCTGCTATATAAAATAAAGAGAATTATTATTTTTACAAAGAAATTATTATTTTCACAAAGAAAAAAAAATATTTTTATAAAGTTATGTCTTAATTACTATTTATGTGAAGAGGAGTCTTATAAAAATATTTTTATTTTTTTAAAAAATATTAATTTCTTAAAGTAAATGGTGGTAACTATTGTAGTATTGTACTTCGTTAGGATCATTTATTGTTATATAAGTCTAAATCCGTGTCGTATATAAGCTGCATCTACATACATATATAGACATGACAATAGATATATAAGAAAAATAAACGTGACGGACAAGACACAAGTAATGAACTAATGCATGGGCCTAAACATGCACAACACGACAGTCTGACTTAGTTTGAACTTATGAGGCCTTAGGTTTTAATCAAATTAGATCAGATCGTTGACTTAAACTTGTCAAATCAGGTCAAGCCTTGACCACTGGACTGTGGTCTAATTAAATTTGCAGACTAGACCCAAGGCTAAGCTTAGGTTGATTTGGTCTGTCCTTTTTTTTAATGTTAAATATTAAAAATAAAAATTAATAAAATTTTGTAAAAATGATGCAAAATTTTTGAAATTTATTTTATTTTAACATTATACTGCACATTAATATAAGTTGGATGATTAAAACAAAAATAAATATATTTCACTCAAATTAAAGAAAAACATAATTTAGGTGAAACTCGAATATAAAGCAAATTAATTTTTTAAATGTATGTCCATTATGCACAGTTTGTCTTCGTATAAAATATAATTTGAATATAATCTACTGCGATATATGTGACTATAGATGTAAAATAAAATTAACTTACTGTAAATTACACTTTAAAATTTTGAATGTAAAATTAGTTTTTTTTTAGTAATAGGATTAGTTGGACATATATTTTGTAAAGTTTAAATACACATGTATCTTTTACTTTAGGGTCATTAAATATTTATATAGTTATATCTCAAGTATTATTTCCAATTAGTTTTCTAATTGCTTAATGAAGTTATTCTTTAAATTGGTACAACAAAATACCTAGAAAATAATCAAAATCATAAATCCTCCTAAGAATTTAGCACATCTAAATTAATGAAGAACTTGAGTATTTAAAAGAAACTAACTTATTAATATTTAACATTAAAAGCTTGTTTATTGATGCATTGATTAATGTTAATATTTAACATTAAAAGTAGTAAGGAATATTAATAAAATTTAATGTTAAATATTAGTATTTACAATAAACTAACTTATTATTAATATTTAATCAACTAATTTGTTATTAATATTAAATATACTAATTAGTTTTATTCATTAAAGATGTATATTAATTAAATGTATTTACAAGAAATTAAGAATAAATAATTAAAACTTTAAACTTTATTAATGTATTAATTAAAACTAATGTATTACAACTTACAATAATAAGTAAATAAAAATTTATACTTAACTGTTGAATAATTATAATTTTAAAGTTCAAAAATTATAAATAACTAGAATAAGAATTAGGTTAGGCCTCACGTCGGACCAAGTTAGGCTTTTTTGTAGGCCAGGTCATGTCAGATTTTTATCTTAAAAGAGCGGTCTTTTCAAGTCTTTCAGGTTGGGCCTAACCGATTCAGACCAAACTGAATTTTGACCAGGCCGCGGGCCTTTTGTACACCCAAACCTGAGTCTGAGCTGCCGTTAATTTTTGTGATACTAGTACTAATTACCTCCATTAATCAAACCACTACTTTTCCAGTCCAGAGGCGGCGTTGCATACAATACAGTTCCCGTTTGGGCCGGGCTTCGTGCAATCATATGCCTTCTTCATATAAGACTCCTTATTTTGTTGGGCTAAGGCTATCAGGTGTTGGGTAATGACACTAGTTATATTTATTCCCAACCTTATTCAATAGTAAATTACATCCATTCTCATTTCTGCATTTCAGTTACTCTCTAATCTAATTATTGCAATTGAAATATAAAACTTCGATAGATTTTGTTGGATTTTTGTGAGAAGTCTACCTAGTTAATTGTGCCTCTATTTTGTTGGTAAAATTTATATTGAGTGGAAATTTGAGCTTAAAATTATATAATATATAAGCTACAATGTTGTTACAAAAATTTGTCATTTTAAATTACTTGACCTTTGTTGCTAATACACTAGTAAGAATTATGCACAACTTCCTGCTTATGTTTGAGGGTTTTGTGGTCAATTCCCTGCCAATTTTAGGAGGTTAATTTCATTCTATAAACCCAAATTTTATTTGAGCAAAATCTTTACTCTGTTTTTTTAGTCGTTATTTTACTCACATCAAACAAAAATATTTTAAATTATATAATACTTTTGTTTACAATTGAGAGTCCTACTTCTTTTTTTAAAAAAAAACAATTATTTACGATTATTATAATTTTTGTAGAACATAGTTAGACATAATCTTTTTGTAAATTTTAAACTTTAACACTAATATTAATAAATAATCACCCAAAAAAATCATGTCTGCTAATCAAGGAGTAGGAAATTGGGCTAAAAATAAGCCTGTAAATCATTTTATTCTTCCTTCAAAAAAGAATGTTACAAGTTAGCCTACTCATATTTGGATATCAAAGCCCATACCAGTATTGGCTCAACCAATTTGTATTATTATTATAAGCCAGTGCTTGGGCCAAATGTGGGCTTCAATGGCGGACGCCCAAGTATTAAATCATCCTTTAAAATTTGTGAAAGAGAATTAATATTGACTCCATTTATTATTCAAATTAGGAGGAATTATCAAATTTACCTGCGGAAATATGAATTAAATCCTCTTTCACAAGACGCTGGCAAGTCTCAAGTTCTGACGAAATTTGATAGTCTCTTGACTCTCACCTGGTATTGACTTTTAAGCGATTCTGCACAAAACTCTTCTTCTCGCCAGGTACGATTATCTTGATTAATCTCTTTCAAATGTCTGTCACTTGATCGTTATTCACTCACTCTGTATATTTCTTAATCTGATTTCATCTGGTGTATTAATTTTGTTTCTTCCTTTTTTGCCTGGCCATGTTTTTGTTTGCTGATCAGAATTATGAATCCAGAAAACCTTATCGGGTAGAGTTATTATAGTGAATTGAAAATTTTCTTTTGATGTTTTTATTGTGTACCGATAATCACCAAGTCTATCTGGCTTTAATTCCCCCTCCCTTTCTTATTATATTTTTTTTTGGGTATGCAAATCAATATGTTTATTTTAACCCGAGGAAGAGATTCTGAGTATGATCCATACTTGCCAGTTTGGTAGAGTGCCGAGTGGCCATGTGTGAGATATTGATTTTGTTTGACTTGATTACCCTCCTTGATAACACTTGCTAAGTGAATTGAAATTCTATACTTGGAGGTAATATGAGTAATGTTGGTGTGGAACATATCCTTTTCATTAAGGAAATGATTTGCGCATTATGAAAGCTTTTTGAAGATGACAACCAAAATCTCCTTTCTTAATTATTAGTCCTTTATTCTACAAAATAAGCTTTGGGCAACTTCTTCTTTTTTTAATGGCAATAAAACCTGGGTTCTACGGAACTTAGAGCACTTTTTAATGGCTTAAGAGTATAGTATGCATTCCCCGCAAGACATTCTTTTGTAGACAAACTTCTCTAAAGGTTGAAAGTGTTTTCTGCATTTTACTTTTTTCTTTTGCATATTCAGTTTAATTTTTTCAACTTGCTGTCAATTAAAAATGTAATGACAACGATGCCGCATGAGAGCCATCTTCTTCAAAGTAAAAGTTGACTATATTAAGCAGCATCTGGATAAGAATTTTTTTATAGAGAGAATGGTTATGAAAATAGAAAGATCCTAACCTTCCCAGACCATGCTATATGTGGGAGTATTGTGCATTAGGTACGACCTTTACACTAAATAAAAAATTCTTCACGTAGAAATAAACTTCTTGGTTTATTGTTCCTCGTTTCTTTGTTTTCCCTATGTATGTAACTTCATTATTATGTGTGTTGGTCTGATTTTATTCATGTTTGATGTTCTATATGTGTTGTAGAATTTTATGTGTCGAAGTTTATATTTGTTAGATCTACATATTTCTGAGCCTTGTCATGAATTATCGGATCCATTCCAAAGTGATTGTCTTTTGTTATTATTGTTTCTACTTGTTTAATGCAATGATGCAATTTTAAAAGGCCAGACAGTACACATGAATTATGCTTTCTACGCTATATCCTTTTGTAACAAGACCGTTTCAATTATTATTTGCTATACTTTTCATCAGTAAAAATATATTTCGTTTGTGAAAAGATTTCTAAATCTCAAGTTTGCTTAATTATAGTTGTTCTGGTTGAACTAATTTAGGAAGGACCAAATTCAACTATAGGTAACTTACTTTGAAAAAGAAATGCCTTCACAAAAGATTGAATCTGGGCACCAAGACACAGTTCATGATGTGGCCATGGATTACTATGGTAAGCGGCTCGCTACTGCCTCTTCAGACAACACCATTAAGATAATTGGGGTGAACAACTCAGGCTCTCAGCATCTTGCAACTTTGAATGGTCACCAAGGACCAGTGTGGCAAGTAGCCTGGGCTCATCCAAAGTATGGATCACTCCTTGCTTCGTGTTCTTATGATGGGAGGGTCATAATTTGGAAGGAAGGTAGCCAGAATGAGTGGAGCCAAGAACATGTTTTTCATGACCACAAATCTTCTGTCAATTCCGTTGCTTGGGCTCCTCATGAACTGGGACTTTGTTTGGCTTGTGGATCCTCAGATGGGGATATCTCAGTACATGCTGCCAGATCCGATGCTGGTTGGGACACATCACGTATTGACCAAGCTCATCCAGTTGGTGTAACCTCTGTTTCGTGGGCTCCAGCAACAGCTTCTGGTGCTCTTGTTGGTTCTGCCCTGCTGGACCCTGTTCAAAAGCTTGCATCTGGAGGTTGTGATAATACGGTGAAAGTGTGGAAGTTTTCTAATGGAGTTTGGAAGATGGATTGCTTCCCTGCTCTCCAAATGCACACTGATTGGGTCAGAGATGTTGCTTGGGCACCCAACTTGGGTCTTCCTAAAACTACAATTGCAAGCGCTTCTCAAGACGGAAAAGTAATTATATGGACTGTGGCCAAGGAAGGGGATCAATGGGATGGTATAGTTTTAAATGACTTTGGGACGGCTGTTTGGAGGGTCTCATGGTCACTTACGGGGAATATACTGGCTGTAGCTGATGGGAATAACAATGTGACATTGTGGAAAGAAGCAGTTGACGGGGAATGGCAGCATGTCACAACAGTTGAACCATAAAGATAAAATCTGTTGGAATTTCTACTCTTGTAGTACCAAATCTTGTGCTGTGTCTGTTCCTTTTCTTTTTTTCTCAACATACATTAGATTTAGAATCATACCCTTTTGTTCCCTTCAGACTCGTTTAAGCCGTTCTTTTCCAGGAAGTAACTCATCATAGTTGTGTAGTTATGCTGAGCCATGTTATTGACATATTTGAACTTATCTTTCTATCTATGCTTATTCGATGACCATACATTAAGATTTCTATTTGCTGTTTGCATAGAAGTATATATTTCAGGAACCTCCTCCAGTATTCTTAACATACATTAGGATTTGTCTGCTGTAGGCATATAAGTATATATGACAGGAACAACCCCTGTATACTTTTATTCTTTTCCGTTAGTTATATAGATGAACACCTATTTGTAAATTTCTACGAGAATTTCTGAAGCCGTTGGTTTTGTGGATGCTTGCTGTTGCAGGTGAGAGAAATATTATAGTCTCTCTGTCCTAACAAGGAGTTGTACTTTCTTTATTGACATTTACTCCGAATATTAAGGTTACATTTATACGGCACACTTATAACCTATTGGACTCACTTTGAACCAATCTTGGTATTGATTATTATAGAGAGTCAGGCCCCTATAGTTTGGATAAAAGGACCATATCCATCTATGTATGCAGTCCCCTTATGCTAAGTTTGGATTGAGAAAATGGAGTGAATTGAGGGAAGGGAATGGAATGGAGGAAGGATTGGAATAAAAAATAGTATATTTGATGATCATTTTGGAGAATAAATCATTCCAATAAAATGATAATTCATTCCATCTCCTTGATTTTTATCCATGTGGGAGGTGGTGGAATAAAATCCATCGGAATTCCGATGAAATGGATATATGTGATAATTTTTTGTCATCATATTACACCATCTACCCCCCCACCAATAATCAATCATACACTTGAAATACTTTAAAATCATTCAATTCCTTCCTCTATTCCATTCATTCAAATCTAAACATGGCATTAGAGTTTAGATAAGGTAAAGCAAGTCTGTCTACTGGAATGCCTTTGTTCTTTACTTCTTTTCGTCTCCTGTAGTTGGGCCCAACTTTAGTGTGTGAATTATAGATAGATATGTTTGGGCCTCATTGAGGACCAGTAACATTAAATAGATTAACTTTAAATCTAGGAAAACACTATTTTCATATGTAATTTTGATATTTTTATATGGTCTTCTCTCATAAGATAGTAGGGTGAGTTCTATCTTTATGTGAGAGAAGCACATGTGAAAATATCAAAATTACATATGAAAATATCATTTTCCTAAAATCTAGATGTAGTTCGTGCTTTAACCAATTGGATTAGCCTCACAAAACATTGGAACCTCCAATTTTAGTTAGGACGCATTTTATTGTTTAGTTTCTAAAATAATCAAATAGTAATAGTAATTAGGATTTTTTTAATCTACGGCAGACAATGGCATCAAATTAAAGCTTGTAATAAAAAAAAAAGGATTAAAAAGTAGGCAGCAGGTTATAATCTTTTGAGCTAACTTTTTGATGAACGAATACTACTCCTAGTAATTACTGATAGAAATGAAATACGTACGTAATTGATTATTATTATTATTATTATTATTATTATTATTATAAAATAAAGCATAGAAGGGAATCTCATATATCATTCATTACATCACATCAATAGAGCAGCCTCTGCCTAGCTAATAGAGAAAAATAATTGAGAGACGAGGAATATAATGGAATTGAGAATAAAATGGAATTCAGTCTTCAATCACAGTAGGCACGTGCACCGTTTGAGAGACATTCACGTGATTTTCCCTACACGTGCAACCACGTTCGTTGGAGACATGCAAGCGGAAATGGAAGAGTTCGTACGTGCGAGACTTGAAAAGGGATTCCGTATGCCTTGCCAGCTAGTATAACATTAGGATGGACGTGGAATTTGACCACCCATGGGTCGGCACGGCCTTTTTCAAACAAAACAAGCCCCCTCGTAAAGTCGCAAGTCATAAATAAATACTATAATTAAAATTATTACAAGTTCATATTTATTTATCATACTATGAACACTCTCACATGATGGCTGACAGCATCCCATTCCCCTCACCTCTGTCACGTGCTAGGTTGGACCATTATTACTCCTACGTATATTTTTTTCTTTAGCAAATTAACTAATAAGTAGTATTATCCCCAATTCATAAAACAAGTTTAATTTGTAAAAAGAAAAAAATGCTTCATAGAAAAGGTCTTTTTTCCATTGATATTTGTACAAAATAAAATAATATTGTCAAGTTTAATGTTATATTCCCTCCATCCCAAATTAATTGCATTTCTAGGACTTTTTAAAGTCAAATTGACTATTTTTAAAATTAATCTTTTTACTATTTTTGCTAACGTATAAGTGAAGATATTATAACCAAAAGAAAGTATATACAATTTATTACTAATTTCAATTTTTATAATTTTAAAAATATATTTATATATACTTAATTATTAATTTTAAAAATAGTCAATTTGACTTAAAAAAGTCCTAGAAAAGCAATTAATTTGGGACGGAGGGAGTAACTTTTTTTTATTATGCTACTATTATTAAAGTAATAAATTATTTTTTTAAATATAAAATATATTGAATATTCACAAATTATAAATACTCCCTCCGTTCCAAATTAATTGCTCAATTTTGACCATTTTAAGTCAAATTGACTTTTTTAGAACTAATCTTTTTATTTTATTTATTATTGAATACCCTTATTACTACGAAGGGATATTGATACAATGAATCATTACATAATAAGTAAATTCACCTTTTAATAATTTTAGAAATATATTATATATGATTAATTATTAAGTTTAGAACTTAATCCTACATTTTCTATTTTTTTTAAAAAACAATTAATTTAGGACGGAAGGAGTAACAAAAATTAAATTCCATAATTGACTCAATTTTCACACGAACAAACCAACTAAATAGCAGTTGGGGTCCATCAACTAGCTGGCATATTGATATTGGTTTGAAATAATAATTGCACTCCTTGCTTGCACATTGGTTTTTTCGCTGTATTGAAATCATTGTACGTCCCAGATAATACTTCCTCCGTAGGAAGACTTACTTTTTCCCATGTTGATTTTTTCTTAAATAAATATTACCTCTGCTCCAAAATTTATTAAATTTTATTGTTAATAATAATTTTTATTGAGAAAAATCTAATATATTTATATTAATAATGCTTTAGAAAAATGTCTTAAATTTAATTTCAAAAAGCTAAAATTGATCTCATATTTTGAAATAAAATTTTTCATAAGATATGTTTTTGTTTATACTTCTCCCGTTCCAAAATAAGAGATATGTATATTTTAAAACAATAACTATTAACAAAAATATATTTTTCAAACATATTCCCTAACATTTATAAGAATTGTACAATTGGTGGAGTGATAATAGTCAAGATGATTAGAAATTGAAATTTCATAAGGGGACACGGTTGAAAGTAGATCGGGCAAATAGGCGGGTGTAGACAAGTTTGAGCTAATATAAGTGGGTTTGAGTTTAAATGAATTGAGTTTAAATGAGTTAAAAATTAAGTGAATTGTAAGTAGGTAGACATAAATTGATATAAGTGGATATGAGCTTGTCCATATATCAAATTTTAGCATAAATGTAGATATATATATATATAAGAATTCCTCACTTTCTCTATATTCATTTTAGTTTTTTCTCTAATATTTATAAAAAAATAATTCTAACGACTTTATATGTCGACTTTTTAGTTGCGAGTTATGTAGATAATTATGATTAATAATATTTTAATGACGAATTTGATATGATAGACCAATTTTATAATCCTATCCAATTCTATGTATTGATTAATATACGTCACAATCATAATTCGACACAAACTCTCATAAAATATAACATGACTTAAATTTTATATCCCTTGTTACGTCTAATTTCTCTCTCTTTCTCAAATTTCATATCACATTTTACCTCTAATACCTCTCTAATTTGAAAATAAACATTATCTTATTCTAATATTCTAAATTAAATAAGAAAATTATCATCATAATTTGTATGTATCATCTAACTGAAGGGTACACAATCAATAAGGTGTACGATGGAAAGGCTAAGGCTGATGTTTCTTCATTTTTTACACTTTTTTCCCTTTCACTTTAATGTTTGTTTATAAAAATCGATATAAAGCAACAAATTACAATTTGAATGTAGTACTAATTGATCAATGCAACGGTAAAACAATCTTAAATTATAATTACCACTTTCCTAAAATTCACAAATACGTGACAAACAATAGCAGATAAATCATAAATCTAAATAAATTGAACAAAATAAACAGGAAGATCTTTGTACCCAAAAATTAAAACCTAGGATCTAAAGCTTTGAGCTTTAGTCCCATTAATAGATTTTCTTACGATGAATAAATAAGAAACATTATCTTTAATTTGTATGTAAAATTTTATATCATAATTTTATACTATCATTTATGATAAAATTTTATTTTGAAGATAAATATATATAATTATAATTCATGGACAACCTACATTTACTCACTTATTATGTGGATGAATATGAACGGGACCATTTATACTTTTCTTTTCGTACTTATCGATCCAAACTCATTTAATATGGACGGACATAAGCCACTCATTGAATAGTTACCCATTTTGCCAGGCCTGGTTGAAACATAATGACCGTTGATCTGATTGTATTGAGCTGTAAACATCGTGCTTAAACATGGTTAGGAATTTTAAGAAGAAACAAGTGTGATGAGGGAGCAAGTACTAGTAATAATTAATGTGATTAGAAAAATAAGAGACTTTCTTTTTTACAGGAACAAAAATAAATTAAGAAGAAGAGCATAGCTAGCACAATTCCCAAGATGAAAATAATGAGAGAGAGAGAGAGAGTAGAGGAATCCGGCTGCAAACTTGGACACTAACGGAGGAGTCACGGCGATAAAATTTGCAAGATCGATTCTCAAGGAAAGGGGTTGAATTTGGAACCACTCCATTATCTTTATTCATTTTAAGCTTTTTTAATTCCTTTTTTCAATTAAGTGATATTCCTTTACACCCCAATTTAATCCCAAATCTTCAGTTAATCCCTACCATTAGCATTTCTCTTACTAATAATTACTACTCCCTCTCTCCGTTTACCATAAGATTCTAATTTTTCAAATTCTCGTTTGAATTTATTTAATTTTTTAAGTGATAATTTTAAATTTAGTATTGTTTTCTAAAATAATTTACAATATTAATTAGAATAATGTTAGGGGTCTCAAATTGGTTTCAAACGACATACCATTTTAATGATAGTTTCATGACATAATCAGTCACATAAAATATAGTCAACTATTGTAATGATGACATTTGAGACATTTTTTTAAAATAAAAAATTAATATTCTTAACATTACCTTATTAATTAATATATTAATTAAAATTCAAAACACTCGCATCACTATAAAATTTTAAAACACTATCTTAGTATATAATAAGGGAATGGGAGGAGTGAGAGTCGAAGTCTCGTATTTACTGGGGGAGATGTGAATCTACCATTCTAACACTCAGTTAATATTATCACAATTTTACTATACTTTAGAGTTTGATCGGTTATAATTTCTTTCAATAATGTTTTAGTGTTTGATGAATCATTAGCAAGAGTGGATATAAAATGATGCAGTAGTTATTTGTAGTTGATGATTATTTGTAGTTATATATATACACGGTCCGGATCTTAAGCTCACCTTATCCAGTTCACCCAAGCTCACTCGTCCTTTTGCGACGGACCCGGCGACGGTTTGATCATACAACCGTCGTCTATACTTTTAGCGTCGCCGGTTCCGTCGCAAAAGGGGGGGTGTGCTTGGGTGAACTGGATAAGGTGAGCTTAAGATCCGGACCGAGTATCGGTCCGGATCTTAAGCTCACCTTATCCAGTTCACCCAAGCTCACCCGTCCTTTTGCGACGGACCCGGCGACGGTTTGATCATACAACCGTCGTCTATACTTTTAGCGTCGCCGGTTCCGTCGCAAAAGGAGGGGTGAGCTTGGGTGAACTGGATAATGTGAGCTTAATATCCGGACCGTGTATATGTGTATATATATGAAGAATTTCAAGAGCAGAACTCTTGTTCGTCGCTAAAGGCTGTAGCGACGGACCGGACCTATAGCGCCGAACCAAACCATCGCAAGGTCCGTCGCTAAAGGGTGTTCTACTAGTTATGCTCTTTAAGAGTTATGCTCTTGATCATTGCTCTATATATATAATACATAAATACCATAATCAATTATTTACGTTTTATCGCATTATTTTATAAATTATTTTTATAAGATTATTTTGTTACCAAAATAATACTCATTTCTTTTTCATAGCAAATAGAATTTCAAGTGAACTAGTTTCCTTCCAAATGTTGATAAATGATTATGATTTATTTTAATAGTTAGTCAATATAATTATACATAATTTAATTATACTCTCTTTGTTCTAACTTATAAGATCATTATTGACCTTTGAAGGTCAATTTAAAATATTTTTAAACCCAAAATTTTATAAATTTATTAAAAATATAAAATAATAAATCTTATTATAAGTATTACTTTGTAGATAATTTATAATATTTATTATTGTATTAACTAAAATTAAGTGAATATATGTTAGTTTCAAATTTAAAAATTATTTTATATTAATTTTAAAAAGTTAATAATAATTTTATTTTGAAAATAAGTGAGTATAGTATTGAAATATTAATTCAGTTGATTGAGCTTACCCATAGCATTCTGTCTTTTAGGGAAAAAAATTTTTAATTTGTTAATGTCTTATTCTAAAAAATAGTCATATTTAAGTTAATAAAAGTATAAAGCCACATGCTATCTTTAATTTTGTCGTCACAATTTTATTTTAATTTAAAAGGAGAGGCATATCAGTAAATTAAGTGATCATTGGTTACTAAATAGTAAATAGTATACAAAATAATTTGATACGAAAAAACAAGCGGGGGAGAGGGGAAAAAAAGGAAAAGGAAAAAGGGCTTTTTATGTAATTGTGAAGTTGAAACAACTTTGCAGAAGTAGCAAGTGACTTGCTTTAATTAAATAATTTGTTCTTAGAAGGTAAAGATGCTTCAAAAATTGAACTATATATTTACAGAGCGGCCCCCTCCTCACTCATCAAAACCCACACCGTCCGCCTGTCATCTTCAAACGCAATCCATCTCCTTCACTTTATCCCTCTCTCTCTCTCTCACACACACACACACTTTTTCTCTCTCTAAAATCCAACATAAACCGTTACTTTGCGTCTCTCTATCAACCAAGGGAATTTCACATCCACAAAGAGCGCAGTGCATTATTAAAACAATGGAAGCGTCAGACTTTTTTGTCGGTGACTATTTCGGTGCCGGAGAAAGCCAATTCTTGACCGACAATCGTTACTACGACCAGAAACCGGCACATAACAACAACCAGCTCTCCATTGATGACCTGCTCGACTTCCCCAAGGAAGACGAAGTCATGACCGATGCCTTTTTCAACAGTATTGCGGGAAATTCAGCTGACTCTTCCAATGTCACCGCCGTTGACAGCTGTAATTCCTCTGTTTCCGGTGGCGAACCTCAGTACTCCGGCAACATTAGCTTCCGCAGCTTCGCTGATGCTCAATTCTCCGGCTCCGAACTCTGCGTTCCGGTAAAACTCTCATTAATTCACCACTCCTTTAAAATAATCGCTTATAAAATGATAATATGCTTTCCGTAATTTGTTTTTTTTTGACTAATTGTTTTTTTTTGTTTGAAAATTTGTTTACTTTTTTTTGACTAATTATTTATAATATACTCTCAATTTCTCACTTTCTTATTTCAGAAAATTGTTTGCAAATTACTGAAAAAGTTGATTTTATAAACGAATAATCAATTCAAGTTTATGTAACAAACAGTACGACGACTTGGCTGAGCTAGAATGGCTCTCGAATTTCGTGGAGGAATCATTCTCAAACGACGACATGCAAAATCTCCATTATATCCCCACCGCCAGCTGTCATAAATCTCCCACCGACACTTCCTCCTCCGAAGAAACCGTCACCAACAAAACCTCCCCCATATTCGGTTCTGACGTTGCAGTCCCTGGAAAAGCCCGAAGCAAGCGCTCACGCGCCGCCCCTTGCGACTGGTCCTCCCGCCTCCTCCTCCTCTCCCCCGCCGAGAATAATACCGGCAGTGCAACGCCGTCGAGGAAGAAGATAGAGAATTCTGCGGAGACGCAGGGCAGGAGGTGTCTCCATTGTGCCTCCGAAAAGACACCGCAGTGGCGGACTGGGCCTTTGGGGCCCAAGACGCTTTGCAATGCTTGTGGGGTCCGGTACAAGTCGGGTCGGTTGGTACCAGAGTACAGGCCCGCAGCGAGCCCCACTTTTGTGTCGGCGAGGCATTCAAATTCGCACCGAAAGGTTATAGAGCTTCGGAGGCAGAAGGAGCTCCGTGTGGCACAGCAGCAACAGTTGGTTAGTCAAAGATCTGTTTTTGGCGTATCTAACGGTGATGATTACTTGATTCATCGTCAAGGTGGTCATGATTTTAGGCATATGGCCTAATCTAGTGCGTAGCGGAATGGTACAATCGGAATTAAGCAGTTCTCGTTTTTTAATTATGGATGTTTTTAGGTATTAGTATTTATTGAATTCCATGGATAAAGAAAAGAAACTAGAATTAGGAAAACAAAAGGGAGGGAGAAAATTTTCAATTATAGGACTCTGTAACGCTCTCTAATGGTTTTCTTATGAATTCCATTAGTTCTTAAATTCATAATTTTCTGTTCACTTAATTTTCCACAAAAATGAGGAAATTTGGATAAAATATAAAGATGAGAAATAGTATTATAGTCCATGTAATAAAGCACACTGCAGTAATGCGAATTATGCATCACTTTCCAATCTAACCAACACTAGACTAGAAGTCACGCCAACTAATGATGTCTAAATATACCATTACCTTCTTCATTAATTATTTTGCGCCAAATTTAATTAATTAACATTTTTTCTAAAATATTTTTTTATTTTTTTATTTTTTTATTTTTTTATTTTTTTATTTTTTTTTGAAAACTGTTGTTGTGGAAGCATGCTTAGACTGTCCGAAAAGACATGCTTACCGTGACACTGCGTTGTTCTTATTTATCTTGTCACTCGTATATATCATTGTGTTTTTATATTTGATATAAAAGGAGTATCTTTCAATATATATAACAAGTCCAAGTCCCTGCAATCTTGTTTAATCTTAGAGATTCATGAATCTTACTCGAAATAATTCTCACCGTAATTTGATAAGTAGTAATTAAAATGAAAAATTGGGGATTAGTTTTGGCTTATGTGCCTGGACGTACATTTTCAGACGAGATATTTGAAAGAGAGAAGAACAGCGTATTGTGTACGAATTGTAGTTGCATGAAATTGCAGTATGAATCAATCTGGGAAAAGAACAAAAAGATAATTTTGAGTAAATATTGGAGCCATAATAGTTAATGAGCATGTTTGTTTGTAAAACGTATATTTAAAATTAAATTATTTATCATAATTTAATATAATTTCGAACTATTATATTTCATGATGAAGGATTGATAATCCTTAAAATAGTCTTATAGGCTAGTTTTTGTCATTCTTAAGATTATTTATGAGGAATTATATAATCACACAATGAATATAAGATAATAGTCTCCCCATTTTAAGCTGACAAATGACCTTGTGGGACTAATAGTCTCGCATTAAGTGAATAATAGTCTCTAATTAAAGAATTAAAAGTAATATTAAATGTATTTCTAATTTTGGAACGGAAGAAATATTTAATTTCCTTTTAATCTACTATGTGTAGTGCAAATTTTAATATTGTAAGAAAATCATCAACAACAAAAAAAGACTATATATCATTTTCAAATTTATATTACAAAACTATATACCATAAAGGATTGTATCTATATATATATATATCATCTCTTCTTTCTAAGGCTTGTTAAACGAGACCATGGCTCATCTACATATATGCAGTGACCATTAGGTATAGAGCTTGAATCTCAATACCCCAAATACCAGAAAAATGCAATATAATTTTTACTAGTACCAAAAAGAAAAGGTGCACTTAGTGATTTGAGCAAGTAGCTATGAAGCAACAAAATATATATTAATTCATGCTGTTTTTCCTTTTCTCTTTTAACGTCCAAATTGTAAATTAATGCACTTCCCCCAATCTCATCATTACATTTGTTTAGTAGGTCTTGAAATTGAGTGTTAATTATGTTAAAGTACTGATCAATATATTAAAAGAAATTAATTAATGCTCAAAATAAATTGAGAAGAGATGCAAAGGAGTAAGCCAAAAGAAAATAATATTGTTGAAAGTACAATGTATGTACACAGAGAAATGTGAATATGGGGAAAATCATGCAGGCAAATGTGCATGTGGAGGGGCACATGCAAGTGACTTTCATGACTGTTTGTGCAGCTGGTTTGGTTTGGGATAATGTTTTCCAAAAAGACCCGGCCTTGGCATGGCTTGGGTGTCCATTGTTTGGGGATCTTTCCATGTTAATATTTGGTATATATTTATCAAAGTTGCAATTATTATTGTCTCTCCCTCAACCTTCCCAATCCTTTACTGACAACGACTACTTTTCTCTCTTTCAAATTAATAACAAGATCAACTTCCTTTCTTTTCTTTTCTTTTCTTTTCCTTTCTTCTCTCTCTGCTTCCTCTCTCTCTCTCTCTCCTTTTGACCCTCAAAAAAACAAAAACAAAAACAAAAACAAAACCAAAACCAAAGAAAAAAAAAAAGAAGAAGACGAGAGTATACAATTAATTATATATAGAAGTATGCATCAAAAACTTGAATTAATGATAGAGAACTAAAATGGTATTAGGTATATATATTTATATTTGGAACTGAATTAAGAAGCCAATTACTCGCTGGTAGGAGCTAGGTTGGGTCATTATCGGTAGGTATTAATGCATATATAAAAGTAAGAACCAATTGCTTAGCTAAATGGAAAAGTTGGGCGAAATTTTTCTTTCATATCATGCAGCAGGTAGCTAGCTACTCATCATATGGCTCCAACCATTATCAAAATATTCTTGCCTAATTATATATGCTATCCATTTCTGATTTGTAGTAAATATATATGCCTTTAATGTTTATAATATCTTGGTTGAGATCCAGAATATATGTTGGAGTCTCAACGCAAGTGGAGGAAATTAATAATACTCCCTCCCTATTTTTTTTATATTTATTTATTATTTTAGAGGTAACCATTTATAGAACAAAAATCATTTTCAATATTTATAAATTTTGTTAATGATACTCCTTCTGTAGAGCAGCGACTGTTATATTTGAAAACAGTACCCGTGAAATTTAATTTGGCATAAAATCTAGCATATCCATTTACACCTCCAGCATCAATCTCCAAACAGGGTAGACATGCATAGGTATATTTCTCTCTCTCTCTCTCTCTCAACCTAAATAAAGAAGTGCTAAAAGAAAAGGTCCGGTAATATATCTTAAGCTGAGAAAAGGTAAAATAAATGGAAAATTGTTTTTTTTACTTAAAAACATTAACTTGTCAGAAGGAAACTTGTGAGAAAAAAAATATTAAGGGAATAATAAAAAAAAACAAGATTTGTATGTCTCATGTCTTTGGTTAGATTAATTAATCAATCCAAATTTTACAAGTAATTCCAACAACTAAGTGTGAAGAAGCAGCCTCTAAACATATACTACCATACATAAGCCGGAAGGGGCATTCGGATGAATATTTATTAGAATTAATGGTGTTCAATTTGACCAGTGCAGTACATAACCACATGAAATTAAGTATATATGCAACTTGGAAGAGAGAGAGAGAGAGAGAGAGAGTAGACCAACTTAATTTACTACTAACAAGTAATTTATGGAAGGTGCGTGTTAAGAGCTAGCTATGCCTAGTAGTTTAATTTGGGTGTAGTAGTTAAGAAGAGACACATGGCTGTACAATGAGCCAGTTGGGCTTAAATATCTAGATCCCTTTCTGGATTTATTGGGCCAAATAATGACCATCCCATGAAGAATCAATTAATGAATTGAAGATGGACTGAAGGTAATAAATAGTTGCCGTCCCGTGAAGGAAGTAGTAAGATATGTTCTTGAAAAGTCAATAGCAAGATTGACTGCACGAGATTTAAATGAAGCAACTGGTAAGTCTAATTAATTTAGCTTTGGTCTATTTCATGTGCACTACCCTATTAAGTCAGAGGAGTCCGTGAATTCGAAATGGACAAAACTCATTCTCCCCTCCCCTCCCCTCCCCTGTAGCAATATATATATATATATATATATATATATATATGTATATGTACGTACTACTTGTTATATATAAGGCTGATATATGGGGTGGGCTACTACCCATATAATTAATATACTAGTTGGTTTCTGGCCAGGCCAGGCAGCTGTTTCAATATTATTCATCCATGTCTACCTTCTGCTGCCCCATTGAAATGGAACCTAAGACCTTAAATGCAGGCCAACTCAACCGTGCAAGGGTATTCCATTCATAATATTCATCTTTCTTATATTAGTTACTTGGAATCTTTCATATATATATATATATATATATATATATATATATATATATATATATATATATATATAGTGCTCAAATATATCACTCTGGCCGGCTTGGCTTGGCTAGGCTAATACTAGTTTCATTCACCAATTTGTGAAGTTAATTTCATGCATGCCAACAATGAATTTGCTATATATATAGATAGATAGATTGTTCTTAATTAATTAATGATTCTGGGTTATTAAATTTCTTTTGGTGCAGGAAGTTGCGGTCGACATAGTTCAAAACAAGGAACCAAATGAGGCCTCAAGTATTTTTGTTGAGGTTCGTAGGTGCATTTAATTATAATGCATCAAGTAAAATACATGCATGCTGATTAGTATATATTGTGTGAATAAAATTAATGAAAATAGATACATGCAAATGCAATTGCAGGGGCTGAAACCAGTTCTGGCTATCAAGGATATAGAACAAAAGGAAAGTCCATTTGTTTACAACAAGTTAGATGAATGCAAGATGATGATGATGAAGAATAATGAAACAAGTGTTTGCCAGTGCTCATCCAATTCTACCCTTTTAGATTCTCCAGTCGATCACTCTAAATTTAAGGAGTCCTTTTCTGCGCCTTTCTAAACTATTTGTGTCATTGCTAATGTATACACATACCTACATACCTCGACTTGATTCAAGACATAAATTGAGGTGGGATTTGTAATAAAGACAACATTATTAAATACTCCATTCTACAAAAAATTGTTATATATATATATATATATATATATATATATATATATTTAACAATATAAAAAATGGGGCGAGTAAAAAGAACACGAAAAACAAATAAAAAGGTTCACGAAGTTTGATTTGATTTGTTGAAGTTCTACATATCCCAAATACAATGAAATATTTATAACTTCCCTATTTTTTCATGTTATTTTCATCTGGTATAATTTTAAATCGACACTAATCATAGTATTAATTTTTTTATATTTTATTTTTATCATTTCTGACTGAACGCTTATGCTACGTTTGGATTGGTGGAATAGGAGGGAGAATGGAATGACTCATTCTTATGGAATGAAAAAAATTGTGTTTGGTTGCGATTGAAATGAAAAAAATTGTGTTTGGTTCCTTGAGGGAAGGAGAGCATATGGAATAACTCATTCCAACTAGAATGGAATAAATCATTCCACTCTTCATTCCATTCCTTCAATCCAAACGTAGCATTAAAGTTGTCTGCTAAGTCATTTAGATACTGTGCTCTGATTTGAAATTTCAAATTCTAGTTGAAATCAATTTGATTGGTTGTAGTATTAATTCTACTACTTATCGACAAGTTTTTTTTTTTTTATTTGTAATTTTACACCCTCCATTCTTTTGAATAGGAAAAATAATTACTCCAATTAATGCATCACATTTTAATATGCGGTCAATATTGTCATATCAAAATTATATTGTCAAATTAATAAGTATCGTTTAACTTGTAAAGTATCACTGCATCGATTACAAAAAATATTTTTAATGTATATTTATTTTGACAATATCATTTTCACTCTAATAATATTATTTTTGATATGATAATATCAATAGTCTTTTAATAAGCATAAATCAATAAAGGAAATAAGAATGAATAACATAAAGGAGATGAATTTTCTATTTTCTTGAGTACTAACGCAGAGGACATTGTTTCGAGAAAAAAAAAGGTAAAAGAATTTTAGACTTATTGAAAAAAAATACTCTATCCATTCTAAAATATAAGACCATTATTATCTTTTTCTTTTTTAAAATTAATTTAAGATCTTTTTAAATTTAAAATTGACATAACTTTTTTTAATTTTAATTAATACAATGATGAATTATAACTATCTTAAAAAGTATTATTCATTGTAAAATTTATTATTTTATACTCTCCCTGTTCCAAAATTAGACATACAATTTGACTTTTGAGGTCAAACGACGACATATTAAACTTTAAATTGACGTAAAATTATTTAATTTTAGTTGATGCAATTATTGTAATTGTATAGTATATAACAAAAATTATTAATCACAAATTTTTTTTTATTCTAAACTTTTATGAGTCATACCAATTTTGAAGTTTAATATGTCATCGTTTGACCTCTAAAGTCAAATTATATTTTTAATTTTGAAACGAATGGAGTAATTTTCAATGAATTATCATAATCTTGAATTTGAAAATGTCTAACATTAATTTTTTAAAAATTAATAATAATCTTATAATTTAAAACTAAACGAGTATTATATATGTATTTATTAGTAAAGCTGAAAATATAATATGTACAATACAAGATATAAGATAAACTTACGACAAATTTACCGAGTTAAAATTAAATAAACAGCTAAGAACGAGGGAATTTAAATATATCAAAATTTTGACTGATTTTATTTTTGGGTAGAAGAGGTTCCATCTAAACTCTACGTAATTCGGACTTTTGATGGAATATATTTTCCTGGCTTCTTACCAGGGTTTCTCAAAAGAAAGAAAAAAAAGAAGAAAATTTTTGCAATAATTATCATCTGATTAACATAAAAAATTACTTTAAAAAAATGAAAAAAATAAACCTAGAACAAGGTTATACTTAACCTTAATTTGCTTCAGTTATAATGTTAAAATTTATTATGTTAAATAAATACTGCCGTGCAGTCATCTCGGACCTTTGCAACTCCGGCAAAATCTTTAGCTTCCAAAGTTATGGATTTGATGTTCGGTTTCTAGTTAGAGCTCTTCTTCTTTTTTTTTTTTGGGGTCTATATTTGCTTGATCCTACTGGAGAGATGTTTTGCTTTTTCAGATTGAGAAAAGTCAAATTCATGTTCCTGCATGTGGCTATCTATATCTATATACACAAAGGAGAAGGTTATAAAATTATATTTTGCACCCTAATGAGCATTTCTCCTGGTATGTCTTTCCTGATACAGGATGTCTTTAGGATTATGTTAGAAGTAATATTCTGAGTTCTTTAATGGATGGTATGTACGTAAATCCAATTGTTTTAACTATTGTATTGTGCACCCAAAAAATACCATCTATCTATAAGAAAAATTCCCAACAATTCTGGGTAAATTATATTTATGCGCTTCCTGGGCAAGTATTGAAGGTTCCTTGTCAAATCTGGGTGCTTCATGATGTTGATACCTATGCTTGACCAAGCATACATATTTGTTACAAAATATTTATACATGACTAGAAAAATGAATTTTATTTTTTCCATTTTGTAAAATTTAAATTAAAACAGTAAATTTTATTCCAGCAACAGTTAAAATCTGAGCTGCTTTTACTGGTTTACCAAATAAGTAACTAGACTAATTCGTTTATTAATAGTTGGAGTCTTGGAGATAAGATTTGGGGAAAATGTAAGTACAGGTCCTGGTCCTTGAACAGAGCAGCAGCAGCAGCAGCGAAGGAAATAAAACATCAAATTCCACCCTACCGTAGCTATAGGGTTCAGTTCAATCACGGGCATTTTTCTCCCCACTCTCGATATCCGCCACGTGTCCCCTTTCAAAATGACTCGATCACCAACACACTAGTGACACACCCCCCGCCCCCGCTTTCCAACCATTTTAAAACCTCACTCACTCCACAGTTTACACATTTTAGTGGAAAAGAGTGAGAGAGAGCAACAAACACAACGATGAATGGCCGGAAAACTCCACCGGAGGTTGCCATACAGCTCCCCGATACTAAAGGGGCGACCGAGACCGGCACAATGAATGGGCCACTCGTGCCGGCGACTCCTGTACGGAATGTTAGCCGGAAAGCTGAGGTCATTCACGTCATTTTACGGCTGCTCTGTTTGTTGACCTCGATATTTGCGCTCTCACTAATGGTCACTGCTAAACAATCTGCAACTATCTCCATTTACGGTTTTAACCTCCCTGTTTACTCTAAGTGGTCCTTCTCCGACTCATTCGAGTAAGCTTTTTTTCTGAACTCACTGCCGTGCCCTTTTTAAACAATGATCCTGTTTTGTTCAGGAAAAGAAAATAAAGTTTTTAGTACAAGTTTAGTTTGAAGTTGCTTCATTTGCTCAGCAACCAAACAGAGAATTAAAGATGGTATCTTTTCTGGTTCTAGATATCTGAACCCATTTTTATTTACTAGTAGAATGCAATTGTTTTGCTTAATTTAATTACTGCGTTCTGATTGAAATGACCCGTGAATAGGTGGGGTCTTTTATTAATGTTGCTTTGTTCATGACATAAACTCTAAAAGACAATATTTCCATTTGTTCTATTTTAGAGGTTAATGAAATTGTTCTTGATCAGCTAATGACTAAGATTAGAAAACTGATACTGTTTCAGGCTATATAAGTTCTAGAACTGTCTATGGAATGATGTAAAGTTGTTGAATTATGTGTTTTTTTGTGGTGAGCAGGTATTTGGTTGGAGTTTCTGCTGCAGTTGCAGTTCACTCTGTGCTTCAACTGCTAATTAGCGCGTCGAGGGTACTGCAAAAATCTCCTGTAATTCCTTCTCCCAATCATGCATGGCTTATTTTTGCTGGGGATCAGGTATAACATGTGTTTTCTTCTTGAAGATTCTTTTAGAGGGTGAACTCTTGTCAAAGTACAACCAAACAAATTGCATTTCTCAACGTTCAGTTGATCATATTATCTATGTTCCTGTATTCATAATCTTAAAATAATTTTTAAGCTAATATGCTTCGGCGGTAAAGAGAATCTGTAGTTGGCTTGCTTGTGCATGGTGCGATTGATAAATTATATTATTATGGTAATTTACTCCACCAGTTGCTTCGGTAAAAACAGGACCTTATACCTACCATTTGGCTTGAACTTATTTTTCATGCTTGATATTTGACCTTTCTTCCTAGCATCACACAATGGCCCCTTTAGAGTCGAGAGTGATAACACAACAATGGAGAAGTAAAACTAAACCATGCATATCATAAACCACATAATTGTGCAGAATGTCTTCTAATAAATGTGTCTGTTGTTTCAATAATCTATGCATTTAATGGAGCTGCATATCAAGGTACTTTGTGCGAAATAGGACTATTGGTGTATATGCGCCTGTTGCGTAGTGGTGACAAGTTGATCTACCTATTTGTGATACGGGTTAGAGAAAATATATAAAAGGGCACTAGTTGGAAGTAAAATAATTTACTCAAAAGGTGGCCAATTTGGTTGACAAAACTGCTTAAGCATTACACTGCAAATATTTGAATTACATAGTTTCTTCTACATCAGGGGATGGAGGAAACCCTGAAATGGACTTTAATTACTTCTTTTACTGGATTTTTGAGATATCCAAATATTCATGTCGGCACTTTGTGGATAGTAATTGATTATTGGGAGTTGCATGCTTGAAGTGGAGAAGAATGTAGGTAGCAAACATTTCACTTTGTGCAGCTAAAATATGTTGCCTGAAATATTCACGACTTAATTTCTGTGAACTCTGAAGCAAATACATTCCTTTTCCTGCAATTGTTTGTCTGTCCTAGTATATGTTTCTGGATTCTTTGGCATGATCACGAGTGAGAATGTTTCAGTAGATGGAAGTATGATAAGCCCAAAACAGTTTTACATGGTAAGAATGGAAAAGAAAAAAACAACTATTAGTTTTGCACTTACCATTATTATGGCATATTTAGCTGAATATGGTAAAGTTTGGTTTTCTCTCATGGTTAGCATGATATAAAAAAAGCTACTAGTTCGGTTTCATTTTTATGGTATATTACTATATTTAGCTGAATGTGCTAAGATTTGGTTTCTCTGTTTCATGATGGACAAATATAAAATCCTGTTAGTCCTTGAGACTTGGGAGACAAAGTTGTTGTATTCAACTCTTGCATCTTTGATGCTCGAGTAAAGAATCTTGTTTAAATCAAGAAATTCTGCTGGAAAAATTAGTCCAATTGCGTTGTTAAACTTTCTTTTCTTTTTCATGGAGATCTCCATATACTCTCTCTGTCCAGAAACACGAGTATCATTTCTTTGTAAACCCACAACTCATCTATGGGAGAATCAATCAGGCCAAAAAAATCCTTCTTGCTCTCAAGACAGTCATACGAAAAGTACTATTTCATTGGTCCAACTGCCTTCCCAAAATTCGTGTTGTAGCAATGCCCTGTCAATAGTTTTATGTATCACATGGAACTAGAACAATGAGGTTCTGTTAGGTAATTCTATTTTTTTTTTCTTTCCCGAATTGATTTTAAAGAAAGAACAAGATCTACATGAGAACTGTGTCACCAAAATCGACTTTTTCAGTTTCATGTCATTGCAGATAGCACAATAACCTGAATGTTACTTTGTTCTTGCAGATATTTGCATATGCACTTATGAGTGCTGGATCAGCTGCATCAGGAGTGACCAATTTGAACCGCACAGGGATCCGTCATTCAGCTCTACCAAATTTCTGTAAACCGTTGCACCATTTCTGCGATCATGTTGCAGTCTCGATAGCCTTCACCTTCTTCAGCTGCTTCTTGCTTGCCACCTCAGCCATTCTTGATGTAGTTTGGCTATCTAACTACTGAATTTCCTTGATTTCCAAAAATTTTATGGCAAATAACCTGTGTATTGGTATGAATATATATTTGAAAAACATTAGCAGTTTCATTGCCCCAAATTGCTGCTATCCAGTAATTATTTTACTTGGTTGATTAGTGAAGTTATTATTTTATTTGAATTGATTAGTAGAGTTAATTGTTTGTTTAAGTAAATTAGTGAAGTTAATTATTTTATTTTAGGAAATTATTTAAGTTAATTAATGGAACTAATATTGTGTAGTGAATTGTATTTAATTTATATAATATATACATGTTTATACTATTTAATTGTATTATTTTATACAATAAAATATAATTAAACGGTTAAAATACAATCACATATTTTACTAACTCTAACAAACTCTGCGATCTTCAATAAGTTTTACGATCTCCAACAAACTCTGCAATCTTCAATGGACTCTACGATCTTCTAACAGACTTTACGAACTCAATTAAACTTTACGATCGGCTTATTTTCTAAAGTCTATACATTTAATTTACTCAATGAGATAGATCAACCTAACAAGTTTGATGTTCTAATCTAAATTCTTTTACATCAATTTCATTTTAAGAACTTCACAAAAGTTATTGATTACAAATATATATATTATATCATCATCAAATCAAATATGCATTTCTACTAACAACTTAGATAATATACTCAAATACCAAAACTATCCTTATAATAATTTCTAAAATGTAATCTTATAATGGTAAAATATTAATATGATATTTTAGATGAAAATTTCCTTCCAAAACTTACAAACACAAGAAATAAAAGAAATGGTATTTCCTTCCCTTCAAAGCTTTTAAGTTTCTATCTTTTTGTCTCCCCCTAAACTTACAAACAAAGTGTAACTTTCACTCACTTTCTTTTCCTTTTCTCTTATAACTAAAACACTTATTTCCTTAACTTTATTTTCTTTTATCTTTTACTAAAAAAATTCTAAAAAACTCCTCTCTCTTATTTTTTCACTTTTTTTTTCTTTTCTCTCCGAATTAAAATTGCAAGCCATGGTATAAATGTAGTTACGGTTTCTTTTATGAATTATAGTTTATTAGAGTTTATTTTTGTAAGTTGAGTTATATTTTAAGAGACATAAGTGTATTTAGTCTTAAATTAAATAACAACTGGATTAGGTGTGGTAAAGGTTTTAATATAACTTACCTTATTAATATATAAACTAAATTATTATTTCATCCAGTATAAAACATCTATATGGAAAAACTTTTTTCAAAAACCATATGCTAATTTGGGTCTGATTTTATATGTACTAATCTACGTGGCACCTGTGCAGTTAAGGGAAAAATAAAATAAATATTAAATAAAACTTGAAAAATATGAATGGAAAAAAAATAATAAAGAAAATAGGGATAAGAAGTGAGAGAGAAAAAAAAAGTAAATTTATTTTTATTTTAAGACTGCCACAGTTTTAAAATAAAAAAAAAACAGTTAATTTTTTTTTTCTTTTTTCCCCCCTACCTTTATAATAAGAGGAGATGATTTTATTCGTGAATCTGGGTCTAACATTTTTAGAAATTAACCACAGCTTTCAAAAAATAAAATAAAATAAAAAATTAACTACATACGTATACACAATTACTGTTATCGGCTTAATGATAATATATAGAAGATATATAGCAAATTTCTTTTATATCTCTCTCTCTGCCGCTTATAGCTTGACAGGCTGATATCAGAATGGAAGCCCTAATTTGAAATTTCGCATTCAAGAAACTTCATCGAATCTGCGAGTTTTTCTACAGTTGACATGGTGATTCGATGAAGTTCGTGTTGGTGCTTTCGTCTCCATCAAGTGAATACTGTAATCACTCTTAAAACTTACCTTAAATTTCTGTGCGCACATTTCCATGGCCTGTAATTGCATTCTTACTTCTTCATTCTTGCCCTCTCTTCCATTCCACAATCACCCCCAAATTCGATTAATTAGGCACTCCCCCCACGTTAGGCCCGCAATTACTTGTAACTTGGGTAGCTCTAAAACTGATGAGGAAGAATCCAGGTCCAAAAATGATAGATTAAATTTACTTAAATTGTCTGTAACCATTACTGTAGTCTCAGCTGCACTGCCGCAGCCCTCAATAGCGGCAAAAGTTTCAAAGCGTTCCAAAAAAACTAAAACTATTGAGGCTTTAACACCACAAGAATTGAAAACATGGTCGCAAGGGCTTCCTGTAGTAGCCAATCGGATTCCGTATACCGAAATACTGAATTTAAAACAAGAAGGGAAACTTAAACACATAATTAAATCCCCCAATGTAGGTTTGAAGCAACAGCCGGAGGTAGTTCTAGCGGTTTTAGATAATTCTAGGGTTTTGAGGATTGTTTTGCCTTCCTTTGAGACTGATCAGAAATTTTGGGCTTCATGGGATGAGTTAAATATTGATTCTCTTTGTGTTAATGCATTTTCGCCACCTTTGAAGAAACCGGAGATTCCTTCTCCTTATTTAGGGTTTTTGTCAAAGGTACCGCAGTGGATGTTCTCGTTTGTGAAGCCGAAGCCGCAGTCAAAGAAGGCATTGGAGTTGAAGAGGGTGAGGGAGGAGCTTAAGAGGCAAAGAGATGAGGAAATAAAAAGGATGAATGAAGAGAAGGAGATGATGGAGAAGGCAATGAAAATGCAGAAGAAGATGGAAGATAGGAATAGGAAGAGGGAGCAACAGAAGATTAAGTATGAGGAGTCATTGCGTCAAGCACGTAAGGATTCTCAGCATATGGCCGGTGTATGGGAAAACTTAGCTAGAGACTCGAACGTTTCAACAGCGCTTGGGTTTCTTTTCTTCTACATATTTTATCGAACGGTTGTTCTTAGTTATAGGAGGCAGAAAAAAGATTATGAGGACAGGCTGAAGATTGAGAAAGCGGAGGCAGAGGAAAAGAAGAAAATGAGGGAACTTGAGAAGGAAATGGCAGGATTTGAGGCTGACGATGTTGATGCTGAGGAAGGAGGACAAGGCGAGGACGATCCTTACACGAAGATGGCAATGCAATTCATGAAGTCTGGTGCTCGTGTTCGTAGGGCACGTAATAAGAGACTTCCTCAGTATTTGGAAAGAGGAATGGATGTGAAGTTCTCAGATGTTGCTGGGCTTGGAAAAATTAGACTTGAGCTTGAGGAAATTGTGAAGTTCTTCACCCATGGAGAAATGTATCGCAGGAGAGGAGTCAAAATACCAGGTCAAAAATCTTTCTCTCATTGTGTACATTAAATCGAAATATATGTCTTAATTTGTTATCTGATAGCTATCAAAGCTTCATGTCTAGTTTCTTTATATATCTGTAAGCTGTTCGGTCTCAATGGTCAATTGCTAGATTTTTACATTTTGACACTGTTAAAAGATATGATTTCCATAATTGTAGTTAATCTTATCCCATAATATGTGTGTATACATTGCTGTAAATTTGGGATTTTCATAACTATAAATTAGGAATTGCTATACTTGTGTATATAAACTAATGTAATTGAGTGAAAATTAATTAAGAAAGAATTACCCAAGATCAATTTCTTTTTTTCATGGTATCAAAGCTCTGGGTGTGCAAGGTCTTGAGTTCAAATCTTTCTGACCGCGCATTGCCTTTATAATTAATTTAATTTAATAGTGCAAATGCACTTTAATTTGTCCCTTCTCTATAAAGTTGCATTTGAGGGGGAGTATTAGATATGATATACATTGTTGATGCCTCTTTCTAATAGCTTAAGCTTTTAGATGAGTTGGTTACTTAACAGACATATTCGATGTACTTGTACTAAAAGTGTTAAAAAGTCTTGTAGTTATTTTTTCTCTCTTTAGAAAAATGATATATATTGCAACTTTACATGTCTACTTTTTTATTGCTAGTTACGTGGATAACTCTAGTTGGTAATATTTTTACGATGTGTTTGATATAGTGAACCAATTTTATAATTCTATCCAATCTCATGTATTGATATACGTCGCAATCATAATTCGACAGAAATCTTTCGCAATATATATAGTAGAACTCATACACAAAATAATAAAGCCTCTCATATGCTGCCAATCCCTGTAGCAAAGTAACTAGTACCTTCCATTCCAAAAGTGTTCAAGAATGAAAATTTCTTTTTTAAGTTAATTGTATGGCTAATTTGGTATGTTCTGATTGTTGATGTTTATCATATCAAATTGGAGAGAGCCCTTTTGACTTTTGCGAGAAAAAAATCTGGTTATGAATCTTGTGCCCTTATTAGACAAGTTTTAGCTGAAACCTACCTTAGTCTGTTGGGTTTTGTACATAGAGTTTAATTCATGCCACAAACCTTACACACCTCTTTTTCTGCTTCACTATAAAACTGGGGAAAAGAAACAGGAACTTTTGGAGATCCAATATATTTTAGCCATAGTCTTCTACAAGTTAGAAGGGGTCTTTTGTTTTTCTTTTAGCTTTTGATATTCATTCAGTTTGAAGTCAGTACATTATCTGATAGTGAATGAAGATATATTAAATTACGCTCACTTACATTGCCTCAGATTAAATATAATCTAAGAACTACGTTTCTCGTTTCTCATATTGACCATTCATCTGGTCTACTAACTTTAAATAAATCTACTTCATGTTTTCATGTAGTATTATTCTATCTTTGTTTATTATTATTATTTATTCTTATTATTATTATTTTTATCATTTTGCTTGTTTAGCCTTTAGCGCTCAAACTAACTGTCCTCTTCACATGATTTAACTTGGGTTGAAATGTCTACCCTGTGGGATGCTTCTGTTAGGTGGGATACTTCTTTGTGGCCCCCCTGGTGTGGGGAAGACTTTGTTAGCAAAAGCTGTTGCTGGTGAGGCAGGTGTGAACTTCTTTTCCATTTCTGCCTCTCAGTTCGTGGAAATATATGTCGGGGTTGGTGCTTCTCGTGTCCGAGCACTCTACCAAGAAGCAAGGGAAAATGTGAGCATTTGCTCAGTTTATTCCAAGAACTCATGTTTACTTATCATGTTTTTCATCTTCTTTTGTGATATTCTAGCAATGTTTAAATGTTTATGTAATGGTCCGCTGAATGTTACTATGTTAGTACTAACACTGCATCATCCCATTAACCCCCCGTAATCTGCTCCTAGCAGTTTTCTGCAGAACCTTTTCTATTTTTCCTAGTTCTGTTTATATTAGATAAGGGCTGATTCTTAACCTGAAAATTTGTATACTGATGCATAGGCTCCTTCTGTTGTCTTCATCGATGAGTTGGATGCTGTTGGAAGGGAACGTGGTCTAATTAAGGGTTCTGGTGGACAAGAACGTGATGCTACCCTTAATCAGGTTCTCTTCAGCATCTTTTGATATCTAATTTGTACTTGTTTAACTAATTGCTTTGAGCCTGTGTTAATGTTCACTGCTGTCAATACATTCCAGCTCCTTGTATCTTTGGATGGGTTTGAAGGAAGAGGGAACGTAATCACTATTGCTTCGACAAATAGACCGGATATTCTGGATCCAGCACTTGTGAGACCAGGACGGTTTGACAGAAAAATATATATACCGAAACCGGGCCTAATAGGTCGCATTGAAATTCTGAAGGTATGGTTTAGCGGGTGCCGGGTGTATCGCCTCTGTATGCACATTCTCTACTGGTTCTACTGCATAGAAATAATCCAACTGTGTATTTCTCTTCTAGATTTCAAGCCTTCAGTATTGTTTCCTGCATGTATATATAAGCCTTTATTACTGTGGCTAGGTCCATGCTCGTAAGAAGCCGATGGCTGAGGATGTGGACTATATGGCTGTTGCCAGTATGACTGATGGAATGGTTGGTGCAGAGCTTGCCAACATTATTGAGGTCGCTGCTATCAACATGATGCGTGATGGACGAACTGAGGTAGTACTTACTGAGTATTGAACTTCTTATAAGTGTGTGTGATTGCCATAATGGAAACTTGGGTATTTCTGAAATTCTGTTGCACTTATTGCAGATCACTACTGATGACTTGTTACAAGCTGCGCAAATTGAAGATAGAGGAATGCTTGATAGGAAAGAGCGGAGCCCCGAGATGTGGAAGCGAGTAGCTATCAATGAAGCAGCAATGGCTGTAGTAGCTGTGAACTTCCCTGATCTTAGGAATATTGAGTTTGTATGATCCTCAAACTCAACTATAAGCTTTCTTATAAATGCTGTCATGTGTGATTTATACTAGTTTAGTGACTTTGATATAAATCCTTTCACTCTTGTTGCTGTACTAAAATTCTTTACTAAGGTTAATAAGCTGCCACCACAGAACTTTAAGGTTGAGTTTCTTATCATTATCTGATATTAGTCCATCAAGGGCAATTATTATCCCTTCTGTTGTTTTAGATGCATTTTGGCATTTTTTTTAAAATTTTAAAACTAGGTGCATCTTGGCAGTTCTTTGTAAATTCCTGCATATGCATCAGGTTAAAGTTTTATAGGTGACCTCAACCTGTTTTTGTGGTTAGTTTAGGACTTCTGGTTACTGCTATACAAACTCTTAGTTTCATGTTGAATTGAGGTCTTTTGAACCAGAATTCTTTTATTCAAGTTTAATTTTCATGTGTTATATGGTGTTTTCAGTTGTGTTTACTACTGATCTGATGTTTTCTTTGCTAGCAAAAAGGGTATTGAATGCTTAATAGAATTTGTGTAGTTCGTGGATTCATCTATTTTCCTTGCTGTACTTCTAATGCCTGGCTCAGTTCTTTACTTTTACTAACATTATGGAGTATATTGCTTTACAAGTATATGACGTGCATTACAAATGGGATACATTTTGGAATTCCTTGGAGTGTACAAGTTACAGAAAAGACTTGAGAAACAATAATGTTCGTAGTTTCTATTGGAAAGTATTGCAGAGCATTTTCAGTAAATTTGTATCTGGAAGAGTTTTTTTTTTTAGCAAATTCTGGGAAAACTAAGTTTGTTCATCCTGATGAATGTCTAGGGTGCATTCTGAAGTATGTTATGCAAAGATTGGTTGCACAAGGTACAATGATTGTTTTACAGTGGTCTGTGGAGCACATTCTATATGTGTATCCTGTAATATCAACATCATATCATTAATGTTTAAGTGAGCAATGAAATATTGCTCCCAAAACATTGTGAAATGCAGTTATGTTAGTGGGTTAAGGCAGAAATAGTGTCAGTTTACTGGCACGATTGTAGATCAGACTGATGCTCCACAGAAATACAGAAATATTGGCAAGTGCTGATTAAATGGAATAAAATGATACCTGTAACATCTGTTTCTTTATTTTTTAATTTTTTTGGGGGTGGGGGGAAGAGTTAGGCATCAAGGTGAAAATTATTGACTTTGTTTATTGCACAAATACCTCGTTTACAGAAATTGGTTGCCTGTGGAATTTTAATGTTGGCCAGTTAATGCATAAAGTTGAGTTGTTATAGTTAACCGCTTAGGAAGTTATTCCATTTATTCAATTTTTTTTATCCAAAAGAAACATATATTCAATTTCTTGTTGCTTTGCTTATTTATTGGGTCCCAAGGACTGAAGCCAATTAAAAATTTTCTAATCCAATTCATTATCATTTCTCCCTGCTAACCTTTTCCACTGTATTTTTTTAATATTAGTAATTACTTGTTGTTTCTAATTAATCAAACAAGCATCATGGTTATTCAATTGCCAATGCTTCTTACTTTGAGCAGGTCACAATTGCTCCAAGAGCTGGCAGGGAGTTGGGTTATGTCCGGATGAAAATGGATCACATCAAATTTAAAGAAGGAATGCTCAGGTATGCTATGTTTTTCCTTTGTAATTCTGAAAATTATAAAATTATCTTGAAAAGTTCTTATATGCATTTCCCTGGGATGAATTGCCTCAGAAATAATTACTCTTGTACTTGTTAAATAGTCATTTGTTGATTTTGATCAATATGTTGTGTCTTTCTAGAAGATTCTGAACAAAGAATCATCTCTGTCATCCTTTGTGTATATATGTATAATATAGGTTTCCTTTCTTCCTATAACATCATGCAGTCGGCAATCCCTTTTGGATCATATCACAGTTCAACTAGCGCCACGAGCAGCTGATGAGCTTTGGTTTGGCGAGAGTCAGGTAATAATAACATGCTGTGTTACATTCACATATATAATTGCAAGAACTTTTATTATTATGAGTGGACCGAGATTCTGGCACATAAAGAGGTTGAAGAAAATTTTCATCTCTTTAGTTTCTACCACTTTCTATCTAAAAGAGCAAACAAGAACATGGATTTTGTGAAGAAAGTTGGAAACATAATATCAGTCTTCTCAATTGCACTTTAACAAAAATTTTGGATAACCATGTGACCTTTCATGAGCAAGCAGCAGCTTTCAAGAAGATTAATACAATGAGTGCTAATACACTTCACTCTTTAAAAATAACCTGTTACTAATGCGTTGAAGTGTTACAGTTGAGTACAATATGGGCGGAAACGGCGGACAATGCTAGGTCAGCTGCACGAACTCTTGTTCTTGGTGGCCTTTCTGAGAAACATTATGGTTTATCGAACTTCTGGGCTGCAGATCGTATCAATGTATGGATCTCCACTTTCTATGCTTTTCCTTAATTTTTGGTAACTTTTTTTTTTTGATAGGTAAGGTTGATGGCCCCATACTTGGGATAGTTTGTTTTGGTAATTTGAAGCATCTTCAATGTTGATATTGGGTGTATCCTCTATCCACTGTTTTATCGCAATCCATTTTCTCCGCTTATGTGAAAGTCGTTGCAAGGGATAAGCAAAAGTGAAGAAAAATTACACCTCCATGAAATTCTAACCTCTTTCCTGAACTTGAACTTCTGAAATTGCTTAATATCAATAGAATGTCTCAACATAGAAACCAAGTTTTTAAGTTTCTAAGTTCATCACTATTTACTACCATCTTTACTTCCTCTAACATGGATATGCCATTCCTCCTGTTGCTGATGCATAGGACATTGACACAGAAGCTCTGCGGATCCTAAATATGTGTTATGAACATGCAAAAGAGGTATCTCATGTAATATTGAAGTAGCTGCAAGTATGGATCATATTATGGTTTTTAATGTTGTAATTGATGTTTTCCATATCAGATCCTGCAGCAAAACCGAAAACTCATGGATGCTGTCGTTGATGAACTAGTTCAGAAGAAAAGTATGACGAAACTAGAGTTCTTTAACCTGGTCGACTTGCATGGATCCCTTAGACCAATTCCACCCAGCATACTTGATATAAGGGTTGCAAAACGTTTAAAATTCCAAGATATGATGATGAACCAGAAGGAAACAGCTATTCTGGACAGTGTATGATCAATGCTTCTGGGATATGATCTATCAGGTTTTTTATTTTTATTTTTGATTTGTGTATCTTTTTATACATGACTGGGATATGCTAAGCATTTACTTTAATAAATTTACTTGAATTATAGTTTTCTTGTTTACTTGTCAAGAAAGCTGGACAACAACAGCTTTGTCTAAAAGATGACTATAACCGCAAATGTTAAAGTGCTTTCAATTTTGACAGTCAGCCATTCATTTGCATGAAACATATTACTATCTTTCTCTTGTTGATTGTACTTGGCAAAAACTGAATTACATCATAGTGAAATTTATCTAAGCCACTGTAGTTAGTAACAGCGAATTCCCACTACCAGTTGAATTGAGCTTATCCTGCGCTCCTGAAACAAGTTCTTAAATAGTTTTGCTGGATGTTATAAGATTAGAACTAGCTAACCCAGAAATAAGGCTGAACCGAACTCGACTCATACTCGCTCGACTAAAAGTTCGATTCGAGCTAAACGATTCAAATATGATTTTTTTTTTTAAATTCGATAAATTACTCGAACCTCTTCAAATTGTAATTTTCTATTGATACTTGGATCATATTCGCTCGAAAATTTCAAACTGCTCGGACTCGATTCGAGATCGTGCTCGACCCGGTAGCTAAACGAGTCTCAATCAAACCTTATTTCATACTCGATAAATTTTGTGAACTAAATCTGAGTAACTCAATACTCGGCTCGACTCGGTTCATTTGCACCCCTACCCAGAAATGATCGAGTAAAACTTTAGAATTTACAGAAATAGCAATCTCTACTCTGTGCTTTGGTTGTTGATAGAATATTTTTGCTCCATTTCAGGTTAAATGAGCAGTGTTTTGTTATTTGTAAGGAGATTACTTATCGTAAAAAGTGCAGCATGAGCATCCTGGCAGATTCTTGCCATAAATTTGGTGAAGACATTGCAGAAGTCGCTGCGAATGAATTATGAAATTTGAGACCCTACATCTGGAAAATTGATACGGGGAGAGGCCTCTCAGCATGGTTTTCTTTAACATGATTTTGGCTACTGGGCTGTGGTATTGTCTGATTATTTTCCCCTAAAGTCATTTTCCTGTTGGGGAAGCATTATTGTATCCTCCTAGATTTTTAGTTTCAGGATACGAGGAAGAGTTGATGTGGTTTGATTAGGTCCCCAATTTTTTGTTTGTATATCTTGATTAGAATGTAATCTGTACTTGGTAATTGGGGTTGCACAGCTTCTCTAGAGATGTGGTATTCTGATATGATTTTATTCATTAACTAAATCTAATTGACCCTCCTTTTTTTCTCGTTGTTGTTGTGACTTTTGTGTTTTGAGGCTATTTTATTTTTATATAGATAAATAATTTTAATTTGATATAATTCATTTGAAATTAATAATAATTATTTTAACACTTGGTTCTTAATTTCTCAAAGTTTTTCTATCTTTTGTTTATTTATTTACTTTTTTTTCTTTGAAAAATATCACAGTAGGGCAGTGATGAAGTAACTGGTGAGCACGACTCCCCACTAAATAGATCCATTACCACCAAAAAACTAGCCACGTCCATCAAGGTTAGTTAACAGCCCCAGTCCCATTTACGCTCTAATATCTCAAACTCACTCCCGTCTCTGTACTAGCAAGTACTATATATTGTATGCCCCATTCTCTCATCAAAACACCATCCAAATACACTCGCTCTACCACAATCACCTGCTACTTTATTCCAGTCTCTCCTTCTCTCAAGAATCAATTCATATAAAATTCATCTAACATTACAATTAATATATGGCTCCTCCTCCTCCTCCTCGGGTCGTTGGTTTATTGTGCTGCTGCAACACTATTCTTGCTGTGGTTATAGCAGTTGTCACAAACACTTGCCCGGTTAGAGCAGCGGAGGAATTCAAAGTGGGTGATGCTGAGGGTTGGCGACAGCCCGACATCAATCACACTGAAACCTACACTCTCTGGGCTGCAAAAACGCGATTTCATGTTGGGGATTCACTTCGTAAGTTTCTTTATTAATTTTTCACATGCATGCATGCATGATTTGATAATCATTTTTTTTAAAAAAAAAAACTGTACGTACGTACGTGTTTATATTAATGGTATTATGTATGTACAGGTTTTGAGTACAAGAATGATTCGGTGGTTGTGGTGGAAAAATGGGGTTACTATCACTGCAACACAAGCAACCCATCCTCAGTGTTCACCGATGGCAATACTATTATAAATCTTGATAATCCAGGCCCACTCTACTTCATTAGCGGATACCCTCAACACTGCAAGAATGGCCAGCGCTTAGCCGTTGATGTCATGCCGCTGCACCCCATTTCCAAATCTTCTCCTCCGTCTCCTCATCCTGATTTCGCAGACTCTCCGGCCCCATCCCTACTTTCAACTTCACCAGCAACAGCAGCGGCAGCGGCTGTTTCTGTTTCTGCGACTCTACTGGCTTCAGCTTTAGTACTGTGGCTTTCCGCCTAGGCTTTCTTCTTGTTTCATTTATTTATTTATTGATTTATGATGTTATGTATTTGTGTCGGGTTCTACGTACTATTTGAACCGTTGGGTGTTTGTGATTTTATGAATTCTTCTTGATTTATCTTTAAGACTGGATTCACTATGTAAGTTGGGATTGTCATCGACTTTTATTGTTATTGATTTTTGTAATTCTGTCTTATTCAATCCTCGATGAAATATATTCTCTCCTTTTCATATAACATACATTTTTCGATGTGCACAAATTAAAGGACTACGTACTACTTCCATTGGCATCTGCCAAAAGTATAACACTAGAAGCAAGCATTCCCATAATGGCCAAATCATACCAATTTTATGTTATAAAAGAGGACAAGATGTCATATTACTCTTGCACTCAAAACGAATAATGCGTACAATTCACACAAATTTTTATTTGGGTAAACTTTTTCGTAAAATAGACAATTGAGTGAAATAATCTTGGGATCAGTTGATGTCAGTCATGCCATGCATCTAACAGGAGAACATCCACTCTAGTATATAATAGTATTAAGATATTTGAATAATCCATTATACAAAGTTGCTGAAATAATAATCAGACGTCTTTATGATTTTTTAGATAGTGTACGAGTCATATCTTATTGGGCTTGGGCTTGGGCTTGGGAGGCAATAATCTATCTACTACCTACAATGCCTAAGCCTACTACTACTTAAAAAGAAAGAAACATTCAAAAAATAAAGAAACTTGCGATATCAAAATGAGAGAAGTTGGGACCGATTAAAATTAAGAACTAGTAATAATATTGGACCGTCGTAGGGCTTTGTTTAATTCGGAAAGGAGAAAAAGAGACGCACTTTTGGAAACTCTCACTCGTCGGAGCTTTCAAAGCCTTGGGCCCTCCTCTTCCTCCTCCTCCTCTACCTGCTGTAATTTTCAGGTGCTCAATTCAATTCGTTCGTTGCTTGAATAAAATTCTCCCTCGTGTTCATCGACGTACATTCTTATGTGACATTCCGTACTTTGAATTATTAGTGTTGTATGCTAATTTGAAAGTAAACTTCTCACAGTTTGGCCGCTGTATATCTGGTTTGTTATTCTAGGGTCTGCTACTCTAGTTTGAGACAAGGCTGTGTCAGCATTTCTGAATTTGTTTATGATTAATGTAGTGATATGGCGTATAAATAAATATATACAATTTGATTGTTGAGATATGATTCGAGCTTTTCTTATGCAGTTAAGCTGTTGATTTTTCAGCCTTGTTTTAAATTCCAGTTATAAATGCCTTTGCTTGTTAGACTAGATTCTACAATCCTATACCCACTGTACTCAAATTAGGTACTTACCACTCATTCATATGCAGTGTTCACGGTTTACTCCATATTGTGATTGCACGGTGAAAACTTAATACGAGCTAGCAATTCCATGCATATGATTGAGAACACCTAATGTAGGCATAAGCAGACTCTGTGTGGAAGTATTGAACATTGTTGGATTAATTAGGTTTTAGGGGTAATGTATTAGTGTTATTATATTAAGGACCTCTCTACTAAAATGTTGGTACATACAGTTAGTGTGTGACACCCATATTCACCCTTTCCTGTCACTCCTTTGGGCACTTCTAAACTTATGTAGCTTTGCTTTTTCTAAGCTTGTGCAGAAGACCTCATCTGATTTATGTTTGATCTGATTTAACTATTTAAGAAATGGGTTTTATAGTCATTATCCGTTCTATTTGCACATCCTACAAACTGTGGCATAAGGCTTATGCAACTTGCTTACTTTTAGATTGAAAAGGGATTCAAGTATCCCATTGAAAGAGTTCAAAATTAAAATTTCTAGCATTTGAGTGTGTTTGTTTGTTGTTTGCCTTTGTTCTCTTACTTTTGTAGAATCTGAGAAGTTTACAAGTTGTAACTTGTATAGCATTTTACTGAAAGAAATCTAGTTACCTAGATTAATAATAAATGAGGTAGGGTCACACCCAAGAAAAGGTTTTAGTAGCACTATAATTCATGTGTGCTTTGTATGTGGTTCTCGGCACTCCTAATCTCAAAAGGTTTCTTCTGGCTAGGACAGAACAAGCTGCTACATGGTATATATTTGTAGAGACGTGAAAACTATAATTTCTCAAAGCAGCTCGCAGTGTAATGCCATTCATTTTAGTGTTTCATTTTCTTTTAAAGGATTTATGATGGCATTATTGTGTTTGATTACCAGATTCTTAGTAAAATGGCATCGCCTCTATATCTTCTGTTGGTTCTTTGGCGTCTCCCTGCAGCCGTACAATGGATAAGAAAGATACAAGTTCTTTGAAGACTTTGTCTTCATTTGCTTCCATATCTTCAAGTTCTCTTCATACCAGAAGATGTAATGTTATCCTGCAGAGAAGATGTTCTCCCAAGGTTAGGCCAATGACAAAGCAGCTACATTTCAACAAGGATGGTTCTGCTCACCAAGGATACAACAATTGTCGGCAATGGCAGCACCCAAGAATTAGTAAAACAAGTTGCGCGGATAAGAAATCTTGCTGAGGTGCATTTCCTTATATCTTTTGCTCTCATTTCCATCTTTAATTGGCTCTTCTCTAACTTATTAATTTTGGATGGTCAAGCAGGCAGCAGAGCAGGACTATGAGAAAGAAAAGCTTAATGAAAGAATTGCAGAACTTTCAGGAGGTGTTGCTGTCATTCAGGTGATCTCTAACGGCTTGCTGCATCAGGATATGGATCTAATTTACCAAAAACTATTTAAGAGCATCACTCATTTTCTATCTTGAATTTATTATTTGTACTCAGGTAGGGGCCCAAACAGAAACAGAACTTAAAGAAAAGAAATTGAGAGTAGAGGATGCCCTAAATGCAACCAAGGTATTGTCCGAAAGGATTTTGTTTATTATGGAATGATGGTGATTTCTTAACATGCTAAAACTGATCCATTTAACTTCTCGCAGGCAGCTGTTGAAGAAGGCATTGTAGTCGGTGGTGGGTGCACCTTATTGCGGTTTGCAGCAAAAGTTGATGCCATCAAAAATACTCTTGATAATGTCGAACAGAAGGTAGTACATTTATATATGTCATTGCCTTTTACCAACAGAGGAATAGGTATGAAAGTTCCTTGTGGCTGCTATTTGATCTTTAATTTGAATGATTGGCTGATGGGAGCTGATATTGTTAGGAGGGCATTGAGCTACCCAATGAAGTTAATTGCCAAGAATGCGGCGTCAATGGAAGTGTTGTAATTGAAAAGGTATTTTCTATAATTACAATGTATTTGTCATTTTTTATTTATCTTTTTTATATAACTGAATGTATGGCAGATTCTATGATTTCTAAAGAAGTATTGTTGTGAGCATGCCGGATAGGTTGATTGATATTATTTTTTTGCTTCAGGTGCTTTCAAGTGACAATCAAAAGTATGGTTACAATGCTGCAAATGGAGAATACGAGGATTTAATGGCTGGTGGTATAATTGATCCTACAATGGCAAGTTTTTAATTGCCATATGTTGTTTATGAAAATGAAGATGATGGTCTATTAACTCTCGTTGCCTATTTCACTTTTGACAGACAGACATCCGCCCCCCGCCCCCCCCAAAACATACATATATATATACATAGACATATCGGTATATTTTTTTTCTTTTTAATAAGTAAATGATGTATATTTTCACTAGCATTGGCTTGCTACTGTTTCATGTTGTCATATTTACCATTTTTGAATTTGGGTTTTGTCGTTCTATGCACATTACATTGATTACTCATGAATGTTAAAGCCACCTAGCTTTCTTCAAATTGTAGATCATCGTGTCTGTAACTTCATTCATGCTTAAGAAGTCATATGATAACCTAGATTTTTATGTATGCATTATTAGTTCATGTGGATTTGTGTATTTATATATGTATGCTGCATCTCTTTCTTAGTCGACACATTTGTAAAAACCAGGTGGTGATATGTTGCTTGGAGCACGCTGCTTCAGAGTTAAGGACCTTCCTTACGTCAGATGTATTGGTTGTTGACATCAAGGAGGCTGGGCCTGTGGCTGCTGGAAACCCCATCCATAAATAATTCAGGTCTATAATAACTGCTTACAATGGCCTAAAACTCGTCAATTTTTAAAAAGTCAGCGCTTTTTCATGCTTAGACTTCTCTTGGTAATAGAATATTGATTGTTGGGTTTTTATTAGGACATGGTTACTGAGATGCTGTGAAATTTAGAGAAATGCCATGAGAAAAGATAGACTTAATGATGTGGAGGCTTTGGCTGTAACTATAAGAAGCAGTGGAAACCAAAGTTGACTCCTCTTCAGGACATATACTAAAGTGAGCATGTTCAATTAACCAGGTAACAAATTAGAGAGCACAATTTCTTTTTCCATTCTTGCCCTCTATTATGTTTTGCCATTAGATGTTGGGAATAATTGATCCAAGCATAGAGAGTTTCTTGGGAATAGGTCTGTTATCAACTAAATCGAAATAGTTTCTTGGGACTAGGTTTGTTATCAACTAAATTTAAACATTTATCAGTGAATAATGATCAGAAAGGTTTTGAAACTGAGTTGTTGCATGTCTTTATATGCGTTCAAACTTTTCTTGCTCTCCCCTCCTGTGACATCCACTAGCATTGAAATTCAATTTCCGCTGATCTTAGGTCTAACAAAATACACAATATTTAACGTACACTGCTTCTATGTTACCTATGCTGTGTCATGGGGAGAGCATACATAGATGATACTCTTAGGATGACAAATAGATGATACTCTTAGCCCCTAAGCTATGTTTCTTCATAATTACCTTGCACAGAATTTGACTATTTTAATTTATTTATACTAGTTTAATGCTTTAAAGCATTTTTTTAAATCCTTATGTTAGTCTTAGGATGACAACCTCATGGACCTTTATTTTCGTTTGTTTTGAAGGTCATTTATGATGGACTATATAATCCAAGGAGGAAGGTGGAATTAAATAGGAGCCAATTTAAGGTTTCAAATGGTCTCAAGAGTAAAATAATAGTAAATAAGGTTGCCATCCTATGCAACATAATTGAAAAAATAAAAAATAAAATAGCCCAATTTTACCTAGGTGGTGTTGGCTCTTTTTGCTAAATGCCAACTAAATGGAAGGCTTCTCTTATGTTCCAGCAGTTACATCAACCAAAACCCCTCTTTCTACGGTAGGTAGGACTACATAAAGAAAGAGTCTTGAACATAGTGCAAAAGAAATATTACTACTGTTACAAAATTCTCGTGATGACTTGTAATAGTATATTTTTTTAAGGGGTGACACTAGGTTTTATTGTAGTAGTAAATAAGTCACTTTCCACACATTATTGTAATTAAGTACTGCATACTAGTAGTACATTTTTTAAGGGGTGGCACTAGGTTTTATGAAGTCGAGAAAACTTATCTCTCTCTCCTAAGCAACTGGGCAGGCTATGGTTGTGCCATAAGCTACAAAATTCCTCCTAGGCCCTAGCCATAACGAATTAAAAACAACAAATCAAGTGGATGAGAAAGACTCTCACTCTATTATTATAATGATCGATCATTACAACTTTCCAAATTCTGGATTTGGCCAAATTAGCATTATTGGAATAGGCGCATTAATTCATGTAAAAGGATATTAGCATTATTATTAATATAAAATGATTGCATGGCAACTTGGACAAAACATATGGCAATCTCGGAATGATAAAAAGTGAAACAAGGTGTTCTGTTTCTGGAAACCTTGACAGCCTACCAACCAATAAAACTAGTTCAATTTCTTGCACACCCGTTTAGAATAAAGAAATGTTGGTCTTCACATGGTTAACAAGAAAATGAAATGCTATCATTAACTTGAACAAATAATGAAAGGGGAAAAAGATGACCAATTCCCGACGCTTTCACCTGTATGATCTTTGATGGAATTCAGTGCGTGTAGTTTTGTTGGTCTCAAGCATGTTGAATGTTAAAACAAAATACTCCTGTGTAAAATGTGTAGGTAGCTTGTTACTCTTAATTAATCATGAAACTAAGGGTATAAAATTAACATCTTCATCTGGTCGTTGGAGGATAATCGAAGTGATCCACATCAATCAGCAACATTCTCACTAATTTCTTCATTTGAAAAGCCAGTAGTGACACGAGTCAGTCAGTCAGTCGGTCGTGTAGCAGATGAGTTGTTTCCCATGATTAAGACTTGAATGTTTAGTAACGAATTACGATGCTAATGGCAATACTTATTTAACTTTGTGTTCACATAAATTTAACGATACGGACAAAGAATTGAAATTGATTGTACCTACATGATTTTAGCCACTTGTTTGCAGGAAAATCAAACACAGCTAACAGAAGAGAGTAACCCAGAAAAAGGAGGTTAGACCAGCATTATATATATATATATATAGAGTCCGGTTCTCCAATGGACCCAAAAAACAGGTTCAAAAAATAGACGGGCTATAGCGACGGTTTTGTCTGTCGCTATAGCCTAAACCGTCGTCATAGGTTTATGACGACGGTTAACTATGGTGACAGAACCGTTGCTAAAGCCCTGTACCGACGGTTCTGTCGCCATAGTTAACCGTCGTCATAGACTCGTTTTGTCCGTCGCTATAGCTGGTCTATTTTTTGGACTCTTTTTTTGGGTCCGTTGGAGAACGGTTCTCTATATATATATATATGTATGTATGTATATCTGTATATGTATATACATACATGCACACATACGTAATTACGTATATCAAAATTTACAGAACATGTATGCACTGTATACAGGTAGACAACTTCCATTATAAGCCAAAACTATAATAAGACTTACCAGCATTACACCTAGCTTCATTTTTCCAATATTCCACATAAGAAAAGGACTCCTCTAGCCTATTCTTACGTATGTAGACCTAATCAAAGTGACCCCCCTTTGTAGGGTAATTCTATCAGAATCTACATTGTGTGAAGATTGGGCACCCATGGACATGTATTTTATATATATATATTCAACCTTAACATTTCAGAAAGTAATTACTAATCATTTTCTTCATATGGAAGATGAATAATGCATTAATTAAGAAACTTTGTACTTAATTCAACATATTATATTTAGGTAACGTGTCAATGTAGGGGAAGGAAGGAAGAACTAGGATCAAATCCTTGCAACTAAAAATGAATCTGCCCGACCAACTAGAAGAGTTGGTTGTATAGAACATTGTTTTGATTATATAAATACTTTTTCTTCAGTACAAAAAGGTTGTCATAAACTAAGGAAATGGGTCAAGTACCATTATCGATTGATTACTTTGGATAATGAGTGTCATTTCTTGCACATTTTAAGTATTGGTAGTAAAATTTACTGAAAACCCAATATTGAAAAAGATACGGTAATATGCCAAGTCTAAAGTTAAGGCTAATAAGTAAGAAGCCTGTGAAGGAAATGTCGCTTTTACACCTCAACGAACTCTTTATTTTTATTTATTTGTCCTTGAAAATCCAATCCAATCCAATCCAACCCAAATTTAGTGGCTTGCGCACTCAGACAAATGAGAAAGAATGGTATTTCAAAGTTCAAACTATCAAAAAGAGCTGAGCTTATTATTCCTTTTTGTTTTTTTTTTCCTATTTCATTATTTATCAGTGGGCAGAAATATTCAAGTAACCTCATCATCGATCAACGGCCATATGTGTCACTCTTACACATTTTCAACTGTAACGTTAGGTTTGAAAGTGAAAGGAGCCAATTTCCAAGAGAGCTCTTAATTATTTTATTTATTTATTTATATACTTCATTAACTTAAAGAAGTGATTTGGTTTTCAGTTTTTTGTGTTTCGGAATCTAATCCACCAATTTAAGAGAAAATCCCATTCCTTTCGTTTCTTTTCCTTTTTTTTGTAATCTTCTAGAGTATATATCCATCCTTCTAGCAACACGAAATTCATTTATTTTTAATATATTTGTCTGTTATGTACAAAAATATTGCCCACATGAAAAGAATCACCCCTGGATTACTTTTCAAACCACTCTGTTAGGCCATAAATTGGTTAATCCATTAATTAATTATGTAAAGATGTTGACACAAAAATGATATAGAAATTCCAACAACAAAATGGTTGCCCGCTCAAGGGTTTGTATATTAACTTCACTTTGTCTTTGTCAAGAAGATATTGAACCCCATGACTTTGTAGGCTAGATGCTTCCATAACGGCCGACTCCAACGTTCATATATTTGGCAAGTCTAACTCGGTTTTGAAAAAAACAAACTCATTTTGTAATATTTCTACAAGATTAAAAAATCTCTATCTCTCTCTATCTCTCTCTATATATATATTCTTAAAAGTTAAAAATAATAAACAGTTAATCTATAAGTATGATATAATTTAAAAAATTATGATAACAAATTAAAAAAAATATTGTATTATTTTATATTACTATCATTAAAAAAATGAATTCAAATTTTATTTTATTTTTAGGTAACATAAGGAATATAATAATATTATGGTGATGAGGACATCCAAACCAAAGTGATTTTTCAAATTTCTTTTTATCCAATGGTATCATTCTTCATTGTTGACCTTAGCGCAAAAGGTAGAGAGGAAAATGGAACAGCGACGATGGTTCAATTTTTGTCTAATTTTGAATAAATAAATTTAAGAAGGAATTGTAGAAAAGGTAGAGCAATATATATATATACACACACTTGGTGTGAGGTGGCTGTCGTTGCAAGTTTATTAATCCGCAGAATGATTGTGAACCCATCCATCATCATATATAATTAGCACTCCTTTATTTTATTTCAATTATTAATTAAAAAGTTACAATTGATTATTGATGGCCTTTCTCTACAATTACTTCAATCTCTTCTCATCCACCTCCACCTCCACGTAATTACGTTTTATTAGTGTTATCATAATAATTTATAATTAAGCACAACAAAACAGTGTTAGTAAATAATAGTATACTCTTTTAACAAATACACTCTCGGAAGCTAGCTAGCTAGCATTAGATAAAATATTGTATTTGTATGTACATTAACATCTGGAGTAAAATTCAAAGTTCATCCTGGAAAATGACAAGTAACATCTGTAGTATATGATCTGATCCGAAACCTATATGATCCTCCTGCTGCTGCTGCTAATTATGCATGCCATGTACTTATATGAACAGTATAGTGAACTAAATCACACAGCATATATTATATATATATATATATGGTAGGCCGGATTATATATAAATTATAAAAAGCATAGATCGACCAATTAACTAATGATACCCTCCTCCTGGCTCCTCCTCCTTCAAGGCTGATCAGCCTGTTCCGAAAAATAGCCGTTAAAATCAGCATGTGGAACCCACCAAGGCGAATACAGGCAGCCCTCAGCCGAGTCAACTAGTAATAACTCGGTGAATGAGTCGTCGAACCTTCCAGCTAAACTCGGTAATTCAATTATCTCCTCCAGTTCATCGGAAGAAGAAGAAAAGTCTAAGTCGGGCATTGCGGCTGCTTTGGCAGCCGCAGCTTGAACGTCGCGTGGGGAAACCGAGTCGGGACGAGGAAAGGAGTGAGCGAGTTGAGGAAAATTAAGAATGGCGGAGTTACCTTTAATGGTCAAGGCGGCGACGTCATGAGCCCTAGCAGCCATTTCAGGAGTGGGATAAGTGCCGAGCCAAATGCGTGATTTCTTTCGAGGTTGACGAATTTCGGACACCCATTTGCCCCAACTACGCTTTCGGACCCCTATGTAAACCGGGTGTTTGCTACTATTACGCCTTTCTTTTGCTCTCCCTTTCTTTTGGACCGGGTTTGAAATGGTACGACTTAACCCAGAGGAAGGATCAGAAGAAGAGGAGAAGTTTGAACAAGTACTTGATTGTTGTCCGGCGGCCATTAATTATAATATTGATTTTTCTTCTCTTCTGGGGGGTGGGGGGCAGGCAGCCTGTGTGCTATTTGTCTGTGTCTAGAGAGGGAGGGTTATAAACTTATGAGTAAGTACTAATGATAAAGCAATGAAGTTGGGATTCACGAGACTAGAGAGAGATAGATAGATAGAGAGAGAGACACCTACATATATATACATATATATATATATATGTGCGCATCCCCTTTAGGCTCCTATAAAGAGTATCACAATGTGGACAAATGTAGTAGGACCCACTTATCCCGTCACACTATAAATTATCGTTTCAAATTTCAATTACACTCTATGATTACGTAAGATATGGTGTAATCTTTTAATCCTATACTATATACTACTCCCTCTGTCCCAAATTAATTGCTTTTCTAGGACTTTTTTAAGTCAAATTGACTATTTTTAAAATTAATAATTAAGCATATATAAATATATTTCTAAAATTATAAAAATTGAAATTAGTAATAAATTGTATATACTTTCTTTTGATTATAATATCTTCACCTATATGTTAACAAAAATAGTAAAAAGATTAGTTTTAAAAATAGTCAATTTGACTTTAAAAAGTCCTAGAAATGCAATTAATTTGGGACGGAGTGATAATAAATAAATCACGTCATTCCATTCCATTCCATTTGGCCCATCCCATTGAATCTACTCTGCATAGTCCAACTCCACCCTCTGCAACATCAGAGTTTTGGGCCTTTCAAAAACACTATCCCAACAGCGCGGGAGTAAAAGGGCAGAAGCGTCAAAGTCTAAAATAACACCACCATCCAATCATCTGGAAACGACGCCTCCTCCTCCTCCTCCTTCATCACTCCTTTTCTTCTCTTCTGAGTTTGCTGCATCGTTTTTGCGACGGATTCGCGCAGCAGAATATTCTGTCTTCTTATATTATACAAATGAGTGCAGGTATTTCTCCATGTTTCGTTAGGGTTCAAGTTAAATTCTCTTAATTGATTATTACGCAGTTGATTTTAGTAGAGTTGAGTTGATCGAAGATTAGTGAAAAATAGGCTTTCGGTATCATGTTAAGTTTGTAATACTCCTATTTAATATACTCTGTCTATGATTCAAGCCGTATCCACAGATTAGCAGTAGTTGCTATCTGGGGACGGATATCTAACCAGAAGTCAACAGTTTAGCTCTGAAATTGTAATAAGAATCAATGGAATTTCTTAAGTTTGTCCTTTGTTCATCAAATATATAATTCTAAAAGGCTTCATCAATTCTTGTGGGAAATTATCCCTTACCAGATAAGCCATTGCAAACCTAAACCATCTGTCATGGCTTCAAGAGGTAACCTTGAAATCTGTGTTTAGAAGTGTTTGGATTCTTTTGTTGGATTTCACCAAGCGAGATTTACCTCTTTGCACAATCCATTGTAAACTTTTCTATATTTTTGTTATTATTTTATTTTCATGTGTTGAAATTCTTGGAAAGTTTGATCATCATTAAGAAACTTGTGTGCATCCCTTTGTTGCAACATGAACCTAATTTGAGTAGTTGTTTGATACAGGTTTCATGGAATTTTTTCTGGCTAGGGCATCTAATGTGAATGGTTGTAATCTTGCTAATGCGATTTGAGCAGTATGCCTGATCTCTTCATTTAGACCCCTCAAAACTGCAGTCTATGAAGTACTGCTCAGTTAATTTCTTGTTAATAGACGTCAACAATGGTCGTAATTCCATAAATCTATTATCTATCTTAATATAAACTCCACTAAAATAGTGGTGGATCTGATTCTCATATAGGCATTCCCAATTCTGATATCGATGATGTCAATAACTTATTCCATAAAATTTTGACCGCAATCCTCCATGTAACATGTAACAACAGAGAAGACTGTAACCTTAGCTGAAACTGTGGCAAGGTAACAAGTCTGAGAAAGTATGGGAAATGAAGTAAATTACAGAAGAGATGAAGAATTGAGAGGAGAGAGAAGATTCAAGATTGAGGAAATAATTTTTGTATTATTCAACTTATACACGTTGCATGACCCAATTGTGGTATTTATGTTATACCTACACTATTACTTATCAAATAAAAATGGTTCACTCACAATATCCTTTTCCCAAACAAGTTGTGACTAACTAACTAACTACTGACCTGTTCACTTAGAATGAAGATACTCGTGCTTAACTACTTACTTTTACTCAACTAACTAATTAACTAATGATCATTGACCAATATTAGTTACAAGTCAACGTTTATCGATATGACTTTGCCCCCTTGTAATCTTTTACCACGTTGAAGTGACACTGTTCAAGATCTTCTTTCTTGACTGTTTAACTCATTGCTGCTGTGTTAACACACTCTTTTATAAGCTTCTATATGTGCTTATGTGTATATTTATTTATGTATGTATGTATGCAGGGACGAAGCCAGAGAAGGATGGGAGTGGGGTCAATTTTTTTACTAAGCTATAAATAATTTGGTGGGGGTTCGGGGGCAGCGCCCCCGAGCTATTTTTTTTAATACTTTTGTATTTTCTGATCATACACATATATATACACAAACACATATGTATGTATATATATATATATTATATTACAATGACAATATAATAAGTAATAATATATGGTATATATACACTATATTGACTCATAATAGATTTTTTTAATCACAATTGTTCATAAGTAATTAATTCATTAATTATTTTTAAAAATAATATAAATTAGGTTATTATTTAGTTTAAAATATTATAGAGAGAGATACATATATTGAGAGGATATGAGTCATATGTGGTTAAAATTTGATTGACAAAATTATAAATTTTCAATTTGACCCCGTATAGTAGAAAATTTATAAATTTTTAGTGGGGTCAATTTATACATAATACTTAAAAATTTTAAAATTTACCTTACATTATAAAAAAAAAAAAAAATTCAGTGGGGTCAATTGACCCCACAACCCTCCACTTAGCTTCGTCCCTGTATGTATGTATGTGTGAATCAAATGAGTTATAACATTTTGCAGGTGGAGCGTTTGGGGGAAACAGAGGAGCGAGACCAGTACCACCAGAAAAAGGAGTGTTCCCTTTGGACCACATGCATTTATGTGACCTGGTAGTATTTGAGAAGTGTTGATGTTTTCTTTTGAGTAGATAATGTACTCCTTCGAACTTTACATGGTACATTTGCGTTATTATTGAAGATTTTTACTCATTTTTTGTGTTCTTGGTCTCTCTTTTGGCATTTTTCAGGAGAAAAAAGAATACATCAGTTGTCTCAAATCTTCTGGCCATAAATCTGATATATGCAGACACCTGTCCAAAAAGTACCTGCAATGTCGTATGCAAAAGTTAGTGAGTTTGTTCCCCTACAAAATATTGTTTGCATTATCATGTGTTCATGAGTAAAATTTCATATAAATTCTATTCAAATTTGACTATTCTGATGGTCATGCTGTTCATTTCTCATGAGTTTGGATATATTTTGAACCCTAAAATGTTGTTAAACCTGATGACAGCATAATGTATTGATTGGCAAAGTGATCAAATGTGTTCTTCTTAATTACACAGCTGAACTATTTCAAGTTTGAAATTCTTTAAACTCCCTTGATATTTCATTTTGCTATCTGTATAATGATTCTTTTTCCTAGATTGTAGTTATAAACTGATATTTCCGGCCTAAGCATGTGGTCTAAGCAGTCGTTTATGATCGCTTTTATGCTGTCCCTGAGTGATATTGCCAAGTGAGCTTCATTAAATTGTGGCGAACAGCTTAAAATAGCTCCTATACGTAAATTGAGAACTGGATGCCAATTCACACGTTTGTAGCAGTACCGTAAACAAATAACTACAAAAAACTAACATCATAAAAGCATATGTTGACGTTCAAGGTGTAAATGTGGAAAGATATTTGAAAGTATAATGTGTAATCTGTTCATAACCATTATCTTGATGAATATCGTGCTATGCTGCATAGCTGACCCCTAAAAGGTGTTGCATAGTCTAAAGCTACATATTACTCCCTCCGTCCCAAATTAATTGCTCAGTTTTGACTTTTTTAAGTCAAATTGACTATTTTTAGAATTAATAATTAAACATATATAAATATATTTCTAAAATTATAAAAATTGGGGTTAGTAATAAATTGTATATACTTTCTTTTGGTTATAATCTCTTCACCTATATTTTAGCAAAAATAATAAAAAGATTAGTTTTAAAAATGGTCAATTTGACTTTAAAAAGTCAAAACTGAGCAATTAATTTGGGACGGAGTGATATTTTAGGTATATAGGTAAGAAGATATTGATAGTTGGCTTGAGTTGGGGACTCTAATCGCCTCCTGGTTGCGATCCTGGCAATGTTCAGTACTAAATTTTCAGTATTAAGTCCTTAGGTGGTCTATAAGAGACTTGTGTGCATGCCACAGATTTTTTATATTATTAGTGAAATTTTCAACTGGATGTGAAAGCTTGCTGCCCAGCATTAGACTCTGTACTGTAATTCCTAACCTTTTTGAAATACTGAATCGTTGTTCAGTGGCATAGCAGCATAAGAAGACTTAAGGAAGGTGGACAGTTAGACACTCGTAATGTTTCTTTGCAAAACTGGTATTTTAATATTTGTATTGTGTATTAGCTTAAATGCAGTTTGTAAAACCATTGAAGTCATATATGTAGCAATTCTTTGGTCAAATTTCTACCATTTTCAGCAGCCCCCCCCCCCCCCCTCCTTTTTTTTTTGTAACTTTCATCATGTAGTAGTAATATTTCTTCCATCCGGGTCTTTTCAGGAATTTGATGGCAAAGCAAGACATGTCAGAAGTTGGATTTGGAAAGGAGCCTGACGTGGAAGTGTCTGTTGAGGAAATTAGAAATGGGAGGATAAAAGAATGAAGAAGTCCTGAGTTTTTGTTAGGACAATAGCTAGGTGAAGTTAGAAGAACAACACTTTCAGTAATTTTATGAGATTTCTATTTTTAATTAAATTATAGGAGCAAAGAGGTTTTAGAGGGGAGGCCTCTTTGTCTTGTATTTAACTCCCAAGTCGGCATTATGCCAGTGTTGAAATTTTGTAATGTCTAGTAATGTTGCTAACCTGTTTCTTTTTCTTTTCTCATGCTGTTCGAGTTTGACTAGTTGAACAAATCCTACAATCTTTTCCTTGAAATCTGAATAGCTTCCTTGGGTAAAATTGCAAACCTGGAAGTCCAAATTTCCAACTTCGCTACCTTCTGCATCCATTTTTAAAATAGAATTTGACAGTAATAAATGAGTGGGATGCGAACTATACAACATAGTTGGGAAATCTTGAAGTTGAGATCAAATCCTCTACAACATGTATGGGACTTGCAGTCTATGGTAACTAACTTTTCTACCTACCCTGATTCTTTCTTCTCCTCTTTTTCCTTTTTTTCCCCTGAATTATTTGTAGGATGCAGTCTTGAGGCACCAGATATTTTTAATTGTTCTGGCAGAGCAAAAAAAAAACGAAAGGTAATAAATTTCCATAACAAAGAATTGTTCTTGGAATAATTATATATCTCATCTTCTTCATTTTTTTCGCCTTTCCTACTCACTTCCATCATTCCCTCTTTTACTCCTTCTATTCCTCAAAAATAGTCTCACTTGAATTTTTTATTTATTTATTAAAATTCTAAATTGATAAAAATTTATTTAATTTTGATTAATACTATAATTTATTATACAAATTACTTAGAAAGTAATATATAAATTAATTATGATCAAACTCAAATGTTACTCTTCTTCTGGGGAGTGAGTCAGTGAGGGATCAAAATGAAAAAACGGAGTGCCAGTTAGAGTCTTGCATGTGGGTGTGATCATACACATCCTACTATATAGAAATGAATAAATAAATACTCCCTCCGCCCCAAATTAATTACTCAGTTTTGACTTTTTTAAGTCAAATTGACTATTTTTAGAATTAATAATTAAGAATATATAAATATATTTCTAAAATTATAAAAATTGGGGTTAATAATAAATTATATATACTTTCTTTTGATTGTAATCTCTTCACCTATATTTTAGTAAAAATAGTAAAAAATTAACTTTAAAAATGATCAATTTAATTTTAAAAAATTAAAATTGAACAATTAATTTGGGACAAAAGAACAACATAAATAAAGAGGAATATGTAAAACAAAAGCCACCAACTTAGAGAAGTCCAAAAGAGTGGAATATGCTGGGTTGGCGGGAGCCGAATCCAAAGACTTATTAGAAATGTCTGTTTTTATTTTCAATCTTTTATTATCAATATGACAATATTCTCTCTCTCTTCCTCGATGCCTTCGCATGGAGACCACCACCACCCCTACCTTGTATATATATCTCCATTTTTTCCATTTCTCCTCTTTTTCTCTCTCTCTTCCCCCTGCCATGGCCTCCCAATTGTCTATGCACATCACCCAATTCTGTCCCTGCCACGTGTAAGCAAATTCTCTCTCTCTTTCTATATATATATATATGTATGTATATATACACATACACACACACACAAGTATATGATAAAAACTATACGGTTCAATGGAGTATCATCACTTGCGTATAATTGATTAAGTTTGTGTACACTTCTGTTTTGATTGGGCTTACATAGTTACAGATATTGTTTTGAACAACTAATTCTTTCATTTATTTCCTAGAGAGAGAGATTAAGATTATGCGTTAAATTTTGTATATATATGTTCTTGGTTCTCAGGATGATGGTCAACCTCACTTTTAGTTTGTTCTTTTCCTGTGAATTATTTTATTTGGGGTCCTTGAATATACCTGTTTATGGAATATAGTAAACCAAACTGTTTGAAGATTTTACAAATGGGTTATGTACACTTTAGCCTAATTTATTGCTGATGATTTTCTGATATTAGAAAGACTATTGATTGAAATTATTTGTAATGTTTAATTTCATTAATTCCTTTAATCTTCTTGATTACTAGGAAAATGTTGAAAAAGAATTAAACTATTTGTTCTTAATTTTTGAACTATTTGGGGATCTGGGAAAGCTACAATTATGATCTACCTTAGTTTATTTCAAAGTTGATGTCATGATTCATGGAAATTTTCATTTGAAGAACCAAAATTATAATGTACATAGGTTCAAGATTTGGTATTGTTCTCGATTTCTCTAGTCTCTAGTGTTTTAGACAAACAGATAGGACCAATTAAGTTTGATATATATGCCTAGTGGTATGGGGTACATGTTAGATGCTTAACTTAAAAGAGGTGGAGTTTCCAAACTCAAGCTAAGGTAAGCACGGGGTCCCAGAAAACTTATACTCCATTATGTAGTGAAACTAAAGAGAAAATAAAAGAAAAGATGAATTTGAGTTAGAAATATCCCTTAAAACCATCAAGTCTCTTAATGATTGAGCATGAGGGAAGCACATAATCACTGTCTCTGTGTTATAGAGAATCTTTTGAACTGGAAGACAGCATAAGGTTTAAGGCTAATGCATCATACACCTCAAAGTCGAAAGTGAAAGTGCTCAAGAATTATGGTCTTTCGAGGAACAACCTTTTGCGTGGATTTGTCTTTACACGTTGCGCGCTCTTGTCTCAATACACTTCATCAAGATGGTATCCACCAAAAGCATTTTCAGCCATGTCTTCTGCGGACACTGACCATACGAATGCTGAGGATGACCAACCTGTGGCTATGGCTCATACTCATGAAATTGAATTTAATCGGATCAATTGTCTTGTATGGGTACTACATGAATCTGCCAGGAGCTTTTCCCTTGCAATTCACACGCTTGAATTGGCCAGATGTGATCCAGAGCTTGCAATGGCGTGGGTCGGAGTGGATGTGCATTCATGGCATAAAAAAATTGCTTATCAGGTATGCAATTACACACATCGGCACTTACATTTCTCGACAGACCATGAAAATGAAGTTTTCTAATATCTGTCAGGTTTAACTAATGTTTTCACTATAATTTGGTTATGGCATAGTTTTTCATTTAGTTCTTCAGTAATATTGATTATATGCATATTTGCACAACTTTTTCATGATCCTTTTTTTTTGTTTATTAATATCAAGAGATAAATAAGATAATTAGTGACTGTTCAGGCAGCAGTTTATGCTTTATTTAAAGCGGCAATTGAAGTGGAGCTATTTCTTTCTCAGAAACGTTGCAACAACGGTTCTTCTGTTTCTGAGATGTAAGTAGAAAGATTTTTATGCTTTTAGTCCTTGGATGTGCTTTGACTTTGGATACAGTACTAGTTTCTCGTGAAATTTGCACTGCTTCTTCTCAGATACATATTTCTTATTGATCTTATATACTTCTTTTTCTATTAAATGTATTAACATTTCATTGCATCTCCAGGATCTGAAAGTTATATACATGAAACTCAATTTTGTTTAAGATTTGTCTAGCACTTCTCCTTATTTTATTAATGACGAGAACTTCTGATGGGTTTGACATTTTGTTCATTCAACTGCTTCAGCTTGTACCCAAAGGCAATTTATCTTAGGGAGTGCATAGAAAGTCAGCTGAACATGAGGCACCCAAAACTGGTACAATGGTTTAAAATGGTGGAACTACCACGCATAGCAGGATTATTCATTCCTTTATTCAAAAAGTGGTCCATGGAATATGCAGGAAGGTCTGATTATTGAATAATTTGCCAATATATGCTAATATACTTGAACTCTATGGCAGTTCCAAAAAATAATTCTGAAACATGGGAGCTCATTCTGTGAATCATACTCAAGATAACCAACAATTGAGAAAATTCTAAATACAAAATTTCTCAGTGGTGTTGCAGGGATCATTCTGGCTATAAGTTGCTGCACTGCAGTGAGAAAGTTGGGTTCAGGGCGTATTTCCTGTCCTTCATTCTCTTTATCAATTGAAGATGTATTAGTAGAGCTCATGAACTTGTCATATAGTCTAGTTTCAGTGGATAAGTTGCATCACTTGGCAACTGAAGCTGGATTCGAAGAGGAGTTCTTGTTGCATTTTGGTACAAAGGTTCTGCCTAGTAAGAACATTGAGGATATAGAATTTTGGATTGGGCTTGTTCAGGAAAAACTTTCTGTAGCATTTCATAGAGAAAGTGTTATTTCAGGCAAGCAAGCCTTATGCGACAAGGTTAGTTCTGTAGTCATCTACTTATCAGGCCTCTCTGGTGAAATGCTTGGGAAGTGACATAATAATAGTTTTCTTCTTTTTTCAGAAGTGTAGTGCAACATAGGCTGCATTCAAGCCAATAAAGAATCCCTTTTTGAGTTTTTCTTTTTCTTTCTTTTGTTTTCTGCAATCTGCAGCTTCTTGTTGTGGATGTATTTCTAAACCCATGTTAAGCTTCAGAGCAAGGTGAAAAGTAATATTTTCTGATTAAAGAATCATTGATTGTACTGAGGTTTGAAGCTCTTATCGCACTCAAGCCCATATCAACAATATTGCCTTACCGGCTTACAAAAGCCTGATATACTTTTTCTTTCCTACTTACATGGGCCCATATCAATCATGGTCTCAGGATTTGCATCTTTCATCACCCACAACCAAACGGTGTTTTGTTCTAGCTACAACCACATCAGTGTAGGAATCTGTTACCTGAACATACAAGGAAGTCTTACTTATCAAAATATATAAATTTATACAACTCATTTTCTTGTTCTTAAATCTCACAAGTTCCCTCAAAGTTGTTTTTTAACAGTTCTTTTATGATGCTTTATAGTATTGTTTTCATCAGTTTCTTTTATAATTTAAACATCTCAAGAGTGGTCCTAAGTTCTAACTTGGCAGGTTCAAGAGAATAGTTTGGCTACTCTTGGACTCTTTGCATTTCTGGGAAGAGAGACGAGATTGTTCTTATCAAGAATGAATATCAAAGATCTCGATGAGCAAGTAAAGGATTTCCTCAGGTAGGTTTCTTTCAATACAAGGCATATGAAGACAAACTAACCTTTGATCTTAATATGCCACTAATTTATGAGGTCCCATATATATTCCTTGCAGTTACTTGGAGTGTGGTAGCCTTTTCATTTTTCCTAAATTTTCTTCCCTACCTGAGTATCAGCTCTTCATGGAGGTCAGTATGACTATACTTCAATCTGAAATAAGTGATGTAAATAATTTTGATGTGTTAAATTTGTTGTCACCAGGTAGTTACTGATGAAATTGGATGGCTTGATTTCTACGCTGAATATAATTGCAAGTTCTATCAAGACAGCAGAAGGTCCAAACAACACACTATACAAGCAGAGAAAGAGATTATTCTGTACACAGTTTTTACTGTTTGTTACGATGTTTTCTCTGGGTTTGCTCACTTTAGCAGTTCAACTCAACAACCATTAGATTCAAATTTGCTTGCATTCTTGCTCCGAAGGTATCAAGCTCAGTCTAGATTATCATTTGAAATATTTTTTAGAGTTGTTACATTCTTTTATGCTGATTTACTTTCAATTTCTAGTCAGAGCCTGCTTTCTATATGTCTGGAGGACTACTGGGCTGCATATGATAGATCAGGGTAAAGTTGGTTGCTTGAGTTTTGATTCTTATGGCAATGAATGACCACATAAACTACCGAAGAATCAATTGATCATGTGCATGCTGATTTCCTCTTGCAGTGAACCACTAAAAAATGTAGAGGGAGTTGCCTCAAACCCAACAACGTCATTCTGGGGCATGACAAATTCATCTGGAATATTAGAAGCACAACAAAAGCCAATTGACTTGATAAAAAGGGGAAGCTATCATCGTGGATCAAGAGTTACCAAGGTATGATTTGACACTTTGACGTGCTACGGAATGTTATGACATTTTGTTGTTGGTTATTAATGGAATGTTACCATTCAGAATTAAATATCCAAACTCGAGAGGATAACCATATCTATGAACATTGTGTACGGAAAATGCTCTCATATTTCTTTCTCCTTCTTCTTCTTATTTTTTTATTTTTTTGAAAAAAGAAATTAAGTATCATCTCTATAAGAGCAACTTCTTCAAGAATCATTTCTACAAGAGCAAATAATTTCCCTGATAACCTGGAAAAGATAAACAAAGGCCAATGTTCTAATCAACTGTTGTAGATTTATGTAGAGCCTAAATAAATCCATCAATATATATTGTGTGACAGCTTGAATTTTTTTCTACCTTTATTCCACTTTCACGTGCATTTGATTCTCATTGTTACTATACCGGTAATTACTTGTAATAACAGGCTGCTAGCACAAGTGGGATGGACCGAGTAACCCACATTGAGCGGCATTCTGTTTCTGAATCAAAGCCTCTTCATGGGAGTCTTCTGAGGAAATCGACCACCAAGCTTATATCTGCAAGTGCTGTAAGGCCAAAGATTCACTGTTTTTGGATTGCAGGAATAGAATGGAGGAAGGAATGGAATGATTTAAGGTATTTCAAGTGAATGTTTGGTTGGTGGTATAATATGATGGCAAAATTATCACATATATCCATTCCACCACCTCCCACATGGAATAAAAATCAAGGGGATGGAATGAATTTTCTCTTTCCATTGGAATGGTTTATCCTCCAAAATGATCATGAATACACTATTTTTCATTCCATTTCTTCCTCCATTCCACTCTCTCAATCCAAACGTATTGTCCAGTTATTTTATTATCTAGGACTGTCTAGGTGCTTATTGAAATGTCTTACAGGATATATGGATGGGTACTCAATTACTCTGTATAGATGTATTGGTTGCTCTGAAACTTTTTATGAAGCAATTGCGTGGCCAAAAGGTTACAAAAAGAGAGAGGAAGAAGATAGAAAGAGCTCTAGCTGATATTGCAACGCTTGTTCCAGTTACAATCTTAATGCTACTTCCTGTAAGAATCTAATTCAATTTTATCCAATTATGTGGAAATTTTCAACCGTTTTATGAAGTCGAGCATTCTTTTGTTTCTTTGTTTTAAGTCCACTGGTATTTACATTGTTGTTTTGGTTTGTTGGTAACTAAAAGGAGCCTCCGGGCGACTTACATTTCTAGGAAGAGTAACTAGGGTTGTATAGAGCCAAATTATCTGATAATAAGTAACACATGACAGTTTTCACTGGTCCCAATGGCCAGTGGGTGCTGTAATTTCTTTTCATGCTGACTATGGAAATGTGCAAACATCGACCACAAGATGAATTTTGTCCATGGGGTATTGTTGCAAGTAAAGAACCACATCAAGAGGCCTTGCATCAATTATGCTAGTTTTTCAAAAAATATGCAGAAATGCCAACTTATAATTAATCATTCATTACAAATTCTTCTGGCAATGATGATTCATGTGGCATAAGAATAATGGGAAAATCTTCCAGTCTAATATAGTATGTCATTTAGCCTGGTTATAGAGAGAGAAAATACAAGAAATCAATGATTAACTATAGTTAATATCGACAGTCTCTCTTTTTGCGAGGACTGACTATCGATATTAACTAGGATTATAAGACCGAGGAAACATTGACATTTGAGAAGTCTGTGGTTGTGTGCACTTAGCGTGTGATATGAATGAATTTGTGTGCTCACTTACACTTGCAATCACTCTTTACCTAAAGCTTAGTACTTGGTATGATAATTGTTTGAGGAGTTATAAATCATCTCTCTATCTGTCACTAGGTGTCTGCTGTAGGACATGCAGCCATGTTAGCTGCAATCAAGAAGTACATTCCGTCGTTGGTAATGAGTTAAATCTTTTTTTCAATTTTCAGTGTTATTATACAGCTTTTTAACCACTTGAATATAATATATAGATGTATGCTCATCTTGCGTGTCTTCTGATCTGATCTGATCTGATCCATTCCATCCAGATTCCATCTCCATATTCTTCGGAAAGGCTTAACATAGTGAAACAACTAAAGAGAACAAAGAAGATGGAAGTTCAATCGTGGAGCAACATTGAAGATACTGCTGCTCTATTTAGCGAAACAAGCAAAGAGATCAAAGAAGATGGAAGTTTAATTTCAAGTAATATTGAAGATACGACGGAGGATCCACTGTGTAAAACAGCTGTGAAGGAGAATGAAAAGATAGAAGTTCAATCGTGAATCGCTACCAAGTATTCTTCATCCATAGTTGCTCATTAAGTAATCTCATTGAATAATCAGTCTTATATGTAATGTAGTATTAATTAGCCTATATATATATGATACCATCACATTAGTGAATCACTTAGTATTGTATTTAAGCAGTTTTCAGATCACAACTTTTCTCTGAAACTTGGATACTAATTTAAATAAGCATGGCATATATACCAATGAGTTTCACCACAATGTGTCCTTTAATTATCTCTGTGTGCAAGCTCCATCTTGACATTAATTATCTCTTTCTATAACACAATACAAATTTCTATAATAAGATATAGAATCTGTTACTGGAATCCCCATGAATGCGGAGAAGTTGTATAAAAACACCGTCTACCAAACCTTAATTACGTGTTCAGAATGTTTTTCAAGAGCATAAAGCGAGGTTGTCCATAGTAAGATCACAAGTTTGTAAATATTTAAAAATTCGTTAATTTAGAATATTTATTATTGTATTAATTAAAATGTAATGAATTCATATCAACAAAATAGTATTTCCAATCTGCCTAGAAAATAAATTATAGTATATTAAAAAAATTTTACCCAACTTAATTAATTAAGTTTATAAAATAAATGGTTAATTAAGAAAGTTAATCCAAAGCTTCCTTGATACGCTTCCTAAGAAAAATCTTGGGAGGCTTTTACGAAATTAATATATTACTAGTAGTTTGGTAAATCGGTTCAATTTTCCAGTAAAATTGTTAATTCTATTTTTTCTCTTTTGTTGACCCATAAATAGAATGATTTGAAATAGTACCTTGGTAGCCACTACTGTTCGAGCACGCGTGGAGGGCTTCAATTCCCTAGAAATGGAGAAAGAAATGAAGCTTTTTCATTCCTCTGATTTTCATTGTTAGTGGAAAAAGAAAAAGAGAATGCTCATGAGATTTTGCATAATTGCAGGAGCTTGAAGAGATCAAGGATAAGACCTTGATTTCGCGGGGAAGATGATGGAGACAGCTTCCGGTATTAGTTTTAATTACTAAGCTAAGATTTCATTGACAAATACCTCAATTTTAACTATTTGACAAGAAATATAAAAATTCAGTGGGATGAGATCAACTGCTATGGTCTAATTGACGAAAAAGTCTATTGCAGATGACAACCTATTATCTCAAACCCCTTTGAACATCTCCAGACTCTCTCTCACTCATTAGGGTTTTTTAGGTGCCCTCTGTGTATTAAAGGAAAGCGAATTCAAGAAAAAAAGAGAATTTATTGTCTTAACATCACTAGTATAGTATATAGATTGTCAATTTATTAAATTTAAACTCAAAGCTATTGCAATCGAAACGAGTGTATCGTGCGACGGAGAAGCCGATATCAATGAAGTAGAAAAATTAGATATCGACTTTTCTGAATTTCTAGATGCAGAAGACTCCTTACGAAAAGGTAACCAACTTTATGAGCGAGCTATGACTAAGATATCCATATTTTATTTGACTTGCACATGTCCAATCTAACTCGTGTAGGACCATTTGATTCCTTGCTAATTGTGCAGTTCTGTATCACAAGATACTATGTGCAATCTGTTGGATAAACTGGCCAGATTCCATGACAATGCATGATTTCGGTGTGAGTGGAGTTTTATATATTATAAACTTGAAACCCGTGTAAAGTTCGAGTGTTTATCTTTCTTATATGTTTTTTATTTTTCAAATAAGATGGTTCGGATGTGCAACAATGCACTCAGTTTGAAATAGGAAGTCTTTCAATTATCAATTATATATTCCAAAGAAGCTGCATGGCAAGAAAAAATTAGCAGGATGACCGTTAGATAACGAGAAAGCTAAAAACATCATCTCGAGTTATAGCAAAATGCAGAATCCATGCGCAGAATTTGTATGTGATTGGAAGTGGTAAACAAGCTTTCTTGCATAGTTTCATTTTTCTGTTCTCTTTCTATGTTCGTGGAATTCTGTTACAAAAAAAGAGTCACTTGTATAAAAAAAAATAAAAAAATAACAGAGTTTATTTTAATAAATATTAGACACGAAGAATACTTGATGTTGAGAAAACTAAAAATTGTAGAGGATATGATGTAATTCATTGTCTTCGTACTCATCTCTCTCCACAATAAAGGCATTAAAAAGAAAGAAAAAATTAGAAAACTAATTTTGAAATAAAGATCTTAAAATCTTTCAACCCTTTTATTCAATCTCAATTTAAAAAAGAATTTTTAATTTTGACATGGACCGAGTATTAGTTACGAAATTTATTGTTTTTGATACCTTACGCATTATATTAATTTTGATTTTAAAAATGTCTTGAGTCGTCTTTCAAAAGTGAATGACAGTGAATCTTATATTTTGGACCTTTGATCAGAAATTTCTCTATAAAAAAATAAATAAATAAATAAATCGGGGAGTGTTTTTCGATTCAATCAAAGGGACTGACTATAGTATCTTAAAATTGTAACATGAAATTTTACTTCTTGTTACCTGATCAAATATTGGACCACCAATTTCATTGAGAAATCTAATTATATACAGCCTCTGTTCCAACATTCTGATCATCATCAAGTTCATCAACCACCATTTCATTTCTGAAAAGGAGTTTAAGGTAGGGGATAACTTTGGGAAGCAAAGGTAAATCTGCCAAGTTAACGCTCATCAAATCAAAAGCAATGCATGTTTTATGCATGTGACTTTCATCAAAAACTGGAATTTTGGGATATCTTTGGCTGAAGTGGGTAAGGATGATACGATAAGCTCCAGCAGAGTCCCCAACCTCAATGGCTTCTTTAGTAGTGCTGTGGTTTCTTGCTATAGCCTCCTCTACCATTCCATCCTCAAATGTCGCCTGTAATAATAGCCAGAGTATCCATATTAACACATTTCTATGTCCTACTCTATGAATGTCACTATATTTTCCAGATATCTGCAGATCTCCGTGTAGTATGTAATAGTTTAGTATAACATCCATGAACTTAAAATCTCGTTTTTTGGGCAGAATAATAGCATCTGAAAATACACTAATAAATAGCAAATAGAACCATGATATTTGATAACTTGCCTCATGTATAAGGACTGTTGCTCCACGTGATGCTTTGACAAGTTCTGGGCAGGGCCTAGTGTCACCAGAGTACACGATCTTCCACCCTGGTATACTTTTCCCAATACTATTGACTCCATCTGCCGCTTTCAATGCAATACCAAATGCCTGTGGACAATGCACAACAGGAAAACTTGTCAAAGCCTCTAAACCTGCTTCTCCAAGCACTTTCTTCAATTTTTTTAGTAGTGGGAAAGCCACAGTATTGTCAACTGGACTCCCTGGTCTCGTCCAATAACTCTGCATACGACTTCCCTTAGCAAACAATGTAGAACCAACAGGCTGATCCGATAGCTCCATACCATTCCCTTGAATACTCCCAGAAGTTGATGGTTTTCCTGAACTGGACTGATCTTGGTTAAGTTCTAAAGCATTCAATGAAGCTTCTGTTGTGTGCCTGCAATCAAGGAACTGCATATCTAGATCCTCAAGTCTTTCATATGCATCAAGAAATCTCTTAAGCTGCCTAGGGCCTATAACAATCAAAGGTTCATGTGGAATTCCCTTCAACAAATCACGTCGCAGAGCAAGTACTCTTGCTAGACCCGTATGGTGATCGGCATGAATATGAGATATCCAAATACACCTTAAACCTCTCACAGCATCATCAGCACCCACGATACCAAATCTGCACTCAAAAATAAGACAAACATTCACGAATTAAAAGAAAATCGACAAACTATAATAATGGTCAAAGTGCCAAGTACACGTAAAGGTTACCTTCTTTTAAGTTGTCCCAGTGTTCCTTCCCCGCAATCTAGAAGTAAACTTCCTTTCGAAAAAAGATTGATGAAGATAGAACTGACATTTCGGTACTTTGAAGGCTGGGATGAACCAGTCCCTAGCAGAACAATCTCCATCTCTTCCCTTGTTACATCTTCCAAACAACTAGGGATTGCATCCCCAATTAGCCATGGTTCTTCAATCATATGTTTGTTATCTTGAAAGGATACCATCTTCTCCGTTGTTTCTTTTCCCCCATGCCAAAATTGGGCAACTTGTTGAGCAGCCTCTACAGTCTCTGGAATCTCTGAAAGTAACTCGTCAATAATTTCAGAGGGAGCCACTGTAGCTGGAATACAAGATCTATCCAATCCAAGCTGTGCAAAAGGACGCAGATTGAACTGTTCACACATAACAAGCAATATGTTACTCGGATAAACTTATCAAAAGGTTCTAGGAAAGTTGCAAATGATAAAAATTGATTGATACCGGCACCTTTCCCCTTTGCAATCACAAAAATACCATAAAGTTAAGTGTAAGGACAGGAGCCACAAAAATACCATAACTTTCATACTGACAAAGCATGATCAAAGTGCAAGTACAGTAGCCACACAAGTCTGCCAAATAGGTTCAGTTGAGAGAGGGAGAAGGATGGAGGGAAGTCACAAACCATCCTTATAAAAAAATAAAAAAAAAAGTAAACAATTATAATTACAATACTGATGGGGAATGGTCTAATTAGAAAAAGGACAGTATAAATGTCTACCAAAAAGGTTCAGTTGAGGACGAGCATTTGATACTACATGATCTAAAAAGAAACAAGAACATAAATACGGACGAATTGACAGGTCAGCAAGGCAGGAGTTGAATAAATTTTGCAACATGAAGTCAAAGTAATTGCCTTCTTAAATTCGACAATATATTTTAAATAAGAAATCCAAACATGATAATGAATCACTGAGCAACACAATATGAAGAGTTACGGTCTGTTTGGAATGCTTATCATGAATGCATCCTTGTAATTTGTAGCATACCTCATCATCTTTATTTTAACTTTTTGAAGCAATGTAGTTTAGATCAGTTATTTATTTTTCATAAACCAAGGGCTACTCACTTCCCAAGTTAAGTGTCGGTAATGGATGTGATCCAGCCTCTTCACCTCTTTTGTACTCTTTAGTGTTTTCATTAGTCATTTCTCTATATTTTCGTGTCCACCTTTCTCTCTATATATATTTCATGTTTATGCACATGCACTTACAATATGGGAAAAGGTATCCATTTCCAAATGAAGCATTTGTTTGTTAATAAACTCATGTGCACCAGAGGGGGATCAAAAGGTTTCATAAAAGTGAAAATTTCAAAGATAGTTTAGGCAAAAGAAGGGAAGGGGAGCATTTTTAGCTGCCAAATAGAACTTTTTCTTTTTAGATAGAATAGCTGCCAAATCAAATTTAGTCAATTGATATCCATACCTTCAGGAGATTTTCAGCAGAAATGCTTTCGCAAAGCTTCGAGACAACCCCCTGCAAGCAAAGAAAACAAGACAGCTGCTCAGTTCCTCCTAATCACCATCAGTGTATAAATCAATCACTGCCAAGTAAGATGCCACACAAACCTCATTTTTAGCTTTGGAGTCCGAGGCAGAGCACCTTAAGTTCTGGACAGACCAAAAACCTGGAGCTGGAAAGAACTGAGGACATAGGTAGTTAAGTCGTGCTGCGATTCTGGCACTAGATTTTAATATTGGAATTTCAATATTCTTCCTGCAAACATTATGAGAATCATTTTGTAACATTCGAGCAGGAATGAGCAATCAGATAACTCTAATGCATTTGAGAAAAGGAAAATGGCAAAGAAACTTACATTTCATGTCCTGCCATGATATGTTGGGCCTCGCCAAATCTTGACATCCACATTTGATAATCGCTATTGTCCAAAACAGATGCAGGACTCAAGTGAATTACACAATTCACAGTTCTGAAAGTCTCTGTTGGGTTGCAACACATATCCTTATAATAATTATTAAGTGATTGCATAGACAACAATTGTCGCATGTGGGATAATGTTGGGCAGTCAACAAGGAGCACAATAGGACCAGGAACAGAAGGACCCAGCACATCGCTGGGATGAACCTAAACAATGCACACGAAGCCACACATAAGTACAAAGAACATGAGCGACATTATATAGGAGAAAAAAGCACATGTTAAATTTTTTTCTACCATAATATCTTGATGATCTGACTTCACTGAATTGCCAAGTTGCAGTTCACGATATTTTGGTCCAGGTCTCAATCCAAGAGCTGCAGCTTTCTTAGGGTCAAACTTCCCCTTAATTTCAGGCAACTCACAAACATATATCACCGAAATATCTCCAGGCTTTAATGCCAGCTCAGCTTTATGGTTGTGACTTTTTTGTAAAAGTTCCGGAAACTGATCCCTTCTGTTCTTGAGACAAAATTCTGAAGCATTTGGCACGGTAGCTTCTTCCTGCATAAGCTCATGCCCGTCTGAACAAGTTGGTCGCAAGAGAATAGCCGATATTTTGACAACTTCATCATCAATCAGAACTATAGGATCATCTAACTTCCTCAGAGCATGAATAGCAACCCCATCAGAACTGGGTACTGGCCCAAAGCTACGTGTATGAACCATGGCAGCATTTGGAATGAAAGATTTCATAGCATCTACCAAATACTGGAAATCTGAGGGGCCCCATACATTGACCTTCAAAATGTAGGAAATCAATACTAAATCATGCAGTGTAATTGTTTAATAATCTGATCAAGTGTCAACATTAAATAAAAGATAGATGACAAGATAGATGACTCGGGCCAGTGTAGTACTCACAGACATTCCTTCATCTCCCATGCCAGCCAAGGTCAGTAGAAGACCTGCAAGTTATAATAGAAAATTCAAGAATCTAGCTGACCTTTAAAATCAACCCTTTGGATCACCATTTAAATGTTGTAGTATAATACTGACGATGCTTTTCTTTAAAATAAAATGTGTCATGCTATTGGATTTTTTTGTACAAGGTAAAAGGCTACTTTAAGATAAAAACATCAAGTTTAAATTAGGAGAACAAACCTGGAAGTCCGCCAGCAGTTTCTGAGCAAACCCGTGAGAGAAATATGTGATCAATCTGAATAAAGTAGGCATTTCATTAATATTTTCCTAGAAAAAAATATGGATCTACACAGAAAAATAACAAGGAATACAAATTTTGTGTGTACATTTTACCTTGGACAACTTAATCTTATGTTCGGTACAAAACCGCTGCAATCCCTGGAACAAAAATTAGACACTGAAAGATATGAAATTGAAAGGTTTATAGAACTTTTCAAACATTCATACTTTGCACCAAAGTAACTGTAGAATCACATGCGCAGTTCAACAAGTTAAATAAGTTGTCCAGAGGTTTCCAGAAAAAGAATACATGAGTTTAACTTGCTCATATATGATCATCACCCATGATCATTCGACAATAGCGAAAGAGTAAAGAATACTTGCTACAAGCTGGAAGCAATACAAAGTAAGACAGTTCTACGACTTCGCTCCGTCTTCCAACCCAAGCTTGATTACCATATAAGGTTAAAGAGAAGACTTTGTTCCTTTTCATTTTCATAATTACGCGAGCTAGAAATCATGGGGTATATTATTAGTTTTTAAGTACATCCCGTTACTGATCAAAGAAACAATTTTCTTCTTTATTTCTTTACCTATGCTTTCTCTCCATTATAAAAAAACTGAACAAGGGAAAATACTGATACTAATGTTGGTGACTGGAGGAGAGGACCAACACACATATATACACACATGATACATATCAAATCTTTTAACTCTAGAGGATTTGGCATATATCTCTCTCCCTCTCTCTCTCTCTACCAAACCATATACATATCAAATCTTTGTTGCGCAAACTTATCTCAACATGCAACAACTAAAGAAGGCTTACCTCTCCAGCATTAAAAATAAATCTTTGTTTGTCGAAGAAAAGCAAGACCGACGGCGAGGTATCTTGAGTATCCATGCCAGTCCCCAGAACCTGAAACATAACAACCAGTTGATACGCATATCATAACACCATATCATATTTATTTTCTAATTATTTTAAATAAACGTGTTTAATCGTGTTAAACATGTTGATAACCAGTGTTTGACCCACTTAAATTTCGTATTAAATGCGTCAACATGTTTATGACGCAAAAATTGTTTATATTCAACACTACTTTTTTATTATATGTCGTATTCATGTTTTATAGATTAATAATATATGATCACGTTAAAATATAAACCCATTCAAATTACGTGTGAAGTATGGAAGAGGAGCAAGTAATAATTTTTTGCCTTAATTAGTCCAAAGATTAGATAGCTTTTCAATGGATGAGTACATGCATAAAATTCAATGCTTGTTTGGTTGTTTCATTCTTGTCCACGCCTTCTAATAGATGATAAAGCTTTCTAATCATACAACACTAGATGCAATGGCCATGTTTGTTTCTAAGGATTATAATTCCGGGAATATATTCCCAAGACTACTAATCGTAGAATTAAATAATCTTAATCACATGTTTGTCTTGAACGGGATTATTCATGGGACAACTTAAAATAATCTCATGTTGTGTTTGCTTTGCCCATCATTATTTAAATGATAAGATAAAAATTTATCGTTTGGACTATTATACCCTTAACCCTAACAACAAATATATCATGTTCTCAATAGTTTGAATATAGAAGGATAGGATAGGATACATTGATCATTCTAAACAAAGATAAAGGTTAATTTTGTCCACAAATTTTTAATCTCAAATGGTGGGGATTATAATACCTGATTGGATATTGTATTAAATAGTCCCTCCTGTCATTTTATTAACCGGGACTAATAGTCTCAAGTCTAATTTTTAAAACAAACAAGGGACAAGAGATTAATAGTCCAATCTCAAATGTCATCCTTGCAAATAAACATGGCCAATGAGTTACAAATGAAATGATTTGGACTTTCAATTTTATATATAATAATTTCATTTTCTCAAATTATGTAACTTAAATTCTATATAGGCCTCTTTATTTTAGTGTGGACAGGATTATAGTAATCCAAATTTTGTATGGAATATATACCAAACATATTGTGATTAATATCACCTCTTGATAACTCTTATGATAAAGTGATAAGCATCAATCCAAACTGGTCAATTACATATTCTTTCTCTTAATTCTCCTAATTCTCTCTCTTAGGACACAACAGTTGGGTGGCAAAAGCAAGCTCTGGACGATTTCTATTGTCGTCGTCGTGTCAACATAACTACTTTAGGTACGTATTGTGTGTCCTATACTTCCTTGCGGATTCCCGGTGGTTTCTTAAGGAGTAGCGTGATGCACTTTTTTATTAAAAACAGAGTAAAAGCAAGTCGTTCCAAATGAAATAGAAATGCCTTGGTTTTCTCCAAAAGCTACATCCATAGTTGAAACTTGTTTTCGGGCCAAGACGTTAATCTCTAATTAGAAAAGTAAATGGTTGCTTCCTAATTATCTCTCTTAAAATATTCGTTTGTTTAGGTTAATACCAATTCAGATCGATATCGATATTAATCACAATATGTTTAGTATATATTCCATACAAAATTCGAATTACTAATCATGTTCACACTAAAATAAAGAGTAATTATCTCTACCTAAACAGAATTTAAGTTACATAATTTGAGAAAATGAAAATATTATATATAAAATTGAAAGGCTTTATCGTCAATTAAAAGGGAGTATGAAACAGCCAAACAAGCATTAAATTTCATGCATGCACTCGTCCATTGAAGCTAGCTAATCTTTGGACTAATTAAGAACAAAAATTATTACTTGCTCCTCTTCTATACTTCACACCTAATTTGAATGGGTTTATATTTTATTACGATCATATATCATTAATCTATAAAAACACGAACAATCTATAAAACACGAATACGACATATAATAAAAAAAGTGAATATAACGACTTTTGTATCATAAATAGGTTGACACATTTAATACGACTTTTGAATGGGTCAGACACAGGTTATCAATATGTTGACACGTTTAACACGATTAAATACTTTTATTTAAAATAATTAGAAAATAAATATGATGTGGTGTTATAATTTACTTCAAATATTACACATCCAATTCTTTAAAAAATTATCAACATAAAGCCTTAAACTAAGATCAATCATAACCAAAAGATTGAAGGTTTTTCACATAATCACAGACAACACAAACCCAAAAAAAATTGCAATACACAGTACCAGCATTAATCAAATCTAGTCAAACAGACTAACTATACACTAAAATCAACTTGTACAATTTAATGAATTGATTACCCACTAGTCCAATGCAAGAAATTAAGCTAATGCAACACAATACTGAAGCTTTGCCACATATTTACCTCAACAAAACAAAATCCAACCAATATGTATAGCACTGCCACAAATCAATCTTTATAAATTCAATTAAACAGAAAGAAAAAGTCAGCTTGCATGACCAAAACGCAACCACGTGTAATATCAAACCAGAAGAAGAAGAAGAAAAATTACCTGAACATAGCATATGGTATTCACAGGATTGAGCTTGCGGACTTTCAACTGGAGGGTCTTCCTATTATCCTTATCTCTACCCTCAGCCCTTTTTCTGTTAAACCCAACGGACTCATTCTCCCCCATTGCTAACCCTTCTCTCTTCTTCTCGCTCTCTCTCAAAGAAGTATTGTTCCTACGGAGGGGACTGGAAGGTTTTGAACGGTATCGTTGTTTCTTGTACGAAGAGGAGGCGAAGATTGAGAAGGGTTTATGAGTCTGCGGGGTGTTGTTGGGTTTGAATATGAGGGAGAGGGGGGAAGGAATTCTGAGAGGAGAGAGAAAGAAAGGAGAGGTGTGGTGATTGGCAGCGGAGGAGGAGAAAAGGAGGCGAAGGTTTGGAATTTGGGGCATTGTATTGTTTCTTTAAAGCCCTGAATAAGGGTTTAACCCAGAACCAAAAACCAAAGCCCTAAACTAGCATTCTCTAAAATTATCTTCCACATAAAGAATTCAGAATTGCAATCGCAACTGCCAATGGATCCATCCGGTTTTATTACAGTACAAAATAAGCCCTTCGCTTTACGGTGTCGTTTTTGTATTGGAGAGGAATTAATTTGGTCAAGCGCCCAACTCCATTCAACAAATTTACTCATTTATTTACTTCTCTTTTTGTATATTTTAAAAGGGAGAGTTTTTGTATAAAAATAAATTAAAATATGATTCCATATTTTAAATTTGTTCTCGGTGAAAAGTATTAGATTGTTTTTTTTTAGAAGTCGATTACTAGTACACTCCATAATTCACCATTTACACTTTATAATAAAATAAAATATACTCTATTTTTTACATTTTAACCTTATAACTTGGGTGCAAAGTAAATTACAACTGATTTTGCAATATTTTAAAATATTATTATATGAAAGTTTGTAGAAATCAAAATTAAGAAAAAATAATCTTAAAAAGTATTATAAAGTGATATAATATTTTTAATTCGTCGTTATTTTTTCTACTATCATTTATGATATTAAATTATATTATAAAATTATTATTTTAAAATGTATTTTTTTATAAAAAAAAACGAATTAAGTAGTATGTTTTTTAAGTATATCCCTTCCCTTTATTTTGCTTTGTGGCCTTGTGATATATTAAGAGTGTAACACTTACGAGCTCCTTTTGAGGCCCAGGGTCCATTGGACTTGTAAGCATTACATGGATCTAACCAGCATTATTTGCTGTTTGGGTTAATGGACCCACATTATTGACCCATAACAAAAAGAAACTTTAGAAGGACAAGTGATCAACTTTTGAAAGAGTGGCTTACATTTCTACCAACATCTGTTAGAAAAAACATCATCTAACCAGATGATGGATTTACAGCTGCAACCCAAAATTAGAAGAAACTGAAAAGAAATAATACAAAAGAAAGAAAAGAAGAAACCTCCTTCCTTTCTTTTATTACAATTACAATGACAATGACAAGATGGGCTTTGAACACAACAAATTTGATCAGTACTGGCTGGACAGAGGAGCATGTTCTTGGTGTATAAACACATTGGAGTAAATGAGGCCGGCTAAGCCACCACCAATGAGGGGTCCAACCCAGTAAATCCAGATACCGCCAAAGTCCCCGCTAACCACTGCAGGCCCAAAGGATCGGGCTGGGTTCATGGATCCGCCGGAGAATGGGCCGGCAGCCAAGATATTAGCACCTACGATCAAACCAATGGCAATAGGTGCAATTGTGGCTAGTGAACCCTTCTTTGGGTCCGCTGCTGTGGCATAAACGGTGTAAACCAAAGCAAAAGTGATAATGATCTCAAATACAACTCCTTCAATAGCTCCAACACCCGACGCAACTCCGTGGATTGGAATGGCCTGCAAATCATAACAAATAACGAATTTTGCAAGGAAGAAGAAAACCTATACGTGTTTTGCATATTTTTATTTATTTTCTCTAAGGTCCATAATTCCATATATAAAGCAAATTAATTATAATTCGCCAAAAAGAATACTAATATTCTTTTTGATGTTATATTAATTGTAATTAATTATATAATTAAGCTTACCAGGCCTCCAGTGACAACTTTGAGAAGGTAGCATGCAACAATGGAGCCTAGAAGTTGAGCAATCCAGTAGAAAATGCCGGTAAGAAGCGTGATTTGACCCCCAAGAGCCAAACCAAATGTGACTGCTGGGTTAACATGGCCACCGGAGATGTTGGCTCCAACCGAAACTGCTACAAAGAGAGCAAATCCGTGGCAAATGGCAACCGCTACGAGGCCGGATGGATCAAGAGCAGCACCGGATGTCACCTTGGCTGTCAAGGGAACGTACGTAGTAGTATATATTCATACAACATAGTCATGATCATTATGTGCATATATGGGAATTAATTAATAAATATATAGACAGACAGACACATTAAATACAAGTAGCTAGGAAATCATCATGCATATATGCATTAGGGTGTTAATTCTAGATAGTTGATGATTTTGAAGAAGTAGAAATGAAATTAAAATAACTGAATTGAACGATATATGATCATCACCGTACGTACCATAAGCAATGGCGGAACCAACTCCGGCAAAGACAAAGAGCAAGGTGGAGATGAATTCAGCTAGATAGGCCTTGAAAGTGGCTAAACTAAAAGAATCATCAAAGCGTCCGAAGGCAATTGCAGGCATTTTTAATTGATTAATTAATTAATTAGCACAATAACTAACTAATATTAATTATTCCAAGTAATTAACTCCTCTTGAAGGATGCTTAAATTACTACTGTGGAGGTAAGAGATGGAGAAATTAAAAGAGAATGAATGAACGAATGTAGTTCAGAGATAACACAAAAGCTAGCCTTGATTCTCAACATATTTATACTTGAAATTGTGGAATAAATATTATGGTGTATTACATTACTGGGACATGCCCGCCCGCCCGCCCGCCCGAAGGTGTGTGTGTGTGTATATATATATATATATATATCTACAACATCAACCCTAAAATATTTTTATAGCTAAGTCCAACTATGAATCACTCTTTTATTATATCAAAATTAAGGATTTATTTGGACTTTTTAAAACTAATTTACCAGGTCATAAAATTTAAAAACAATACCAAGTTATTTAATTTCAGGGCAAACAATTATAACAATTGTAAAATAACTACAAAAAATCATTATTAATTATTGTTTTTAAAAAAATAAATAAAATTATAAAAAATTTAAAATTTTACAAATTAATTTTAAAAATCAAAATATATCTTTATTTTTGAACAATAGAGAATGCAAATAAATTGATAAGTCTCAAACCGTGTATGTATATTAATTGTTCGTACTTGGTACCAGTACAACAAGATAAGGGAATAAGTAGTAGGAATGTACAGTAGTAGTATATCCATGCCATGCATATCCAATCAAAGTTTGGTAGTGCAAATCATAGCTGTCACTCACGTGCTTTTAACAAAAGGCAGGAAGTATCCAGAAAATGATCAATGATATTGCCCATTCCATGTGAACCGACCGATCGACATTTCTGTGTGTGATGGGTCCATTCACTATCTTTTGTGAAATAAATATTAATTATAATGGAATAATCTATCTATCTGCACATTTGATTACGCACTATTTAAATTGATTGAAAATTGAAGCGTATTAAAAAAATTTAAAATATTATTTATTTAACTCACAAAAATAATATTTGTAGTTTAAAAATAATAAATAGTAAAATACATTTAGACTAAACGTAACCACTACAAACACTAAAAATCAAACAAACCTTGTTTATAATTCAAGAAGATTTGCCAGCGGGAGATCTTTATTGTTTTTCTAATCAATAAAAAAAAAATTCAAAACAAAAATAAAAACCGTAGTGATTAATGGTGGGCTTTAGTATTAATTGATGAAATTAATAGCTAATAATCAAAACATAAAACCAACTTCCAATAATCCATAAACGAAGAGAAATATTATTTTTACATGTTTTTTTTTGTTAATTTTATATTATTATATATACATATATATATATATATAGCGGACAAAAGTATTTATTTTACTTTGATGATATCAACAAAAAAAAATATGTGAAAATATTACTTTCTAAAAAGAAATGACAATGATGGAGGGATATACAAACTAGCTAGCTTTTGGCCATAAAGTCCACCGACCAACCATAATAATGAAATGCTTTCAAAGGGTTTCGTTGAATTTGTTAAGAAGAGATTAATTAATGTGTGGATAGAAATAGAAAGGGCTCAATTAGTGATTAGTTTGTTTGATAGCAACATTATAAGTATGTAGTAGTAGTAGTATATACTCCATTAAGGTTTACTAATTGGGAAATAAGTGGGTGGATAGAGAGGAATCTTTTTGGTCTTAGGGGTTGGCTCTACATAATTTTAAAACATCTATTCTATCATAAAAACTGTGTTCCTGTAACGGGTTTTGGACCTTTTGGAGTATATATCCACAATCCACTTTAGGATACTTTCGAGTTTTGTCTGCTCGGCTGCTGGCTGGCTGGCTGGCCCTGGCCTGGTGAAGTTTATGAGAATATTGGTGCAACGACATATTGACAACTTGGTCCAGGAGCAACGACAATAATTTTTACGTACTTGCTTTTATTTACTCTCGTGAGTTCTATTTTAAATTTTTTCAATTAATTTGAGAGTTTTTAAATTAATATAATTCATGTAATAGTGTTATTACATTATTTCTGTAAAAAATCACAAATTACTATTACATCATTCAAATAGTTTTTTCTTCCCTTCTAGATTTCTAATTTACTAATATCTAATAGCCAAGTTATAAGTAGAAACTACAAAGAAGGTTGAACTTGAACTTGAGTAGTGTTGTACTGAACTAGATAGTAATGCGGATTCAAATTGGATGTTATTAAGAACAAACAAGGCCAAAAGGCCCAAGTTTAATTGGGCTAAAAAATACACGCCTAAAGCCCTTTTTTGTGAATGGGCCGGGTCCAGCTGGCCTTGACCAGCTTTTGCTGGGTTTACTCACTTATCATTTTCTATTTTTTGTTTTTTTAAAAAAAAAGTGTCGCGTTTATGATATGATAGTATAAAAATAATTCAATATCTTTAAATTTATCATCACAATTATTTATTATGTCATCACTAATTCACTACAAAACAAAACACTGATAAATTTAATAATTTATAAATGTTACAAATGAAACTCTTTAGAAAGAGAACAAAGTGAATAATTAAAACTCAAAATAACCTATCTAAAAAGTGAAATGTTATTAAATAATTAATTTCATTTTAATATTTAATCATAGATTATTGCAAGCTTGGGTTTAAATTTGTTAGGGTAGGTCCCATCCACCAGACTGCCATCTCATTATCTATTCTTTCCCCCACCATTAATTGATTTTAATTAATTTGAAGAGTGCGAGAGTTCACCATATAAATCCTACTCACTAGTCACTAGTCACTACTCGAGAGTTAGAAACGGATTTCAAATGATTGTATGATTTAAAACTAAACAATCGTGTGTCTTAGTAGTACTACACGAAAACTCGCAACTCTTTATATTCTCTCTTCAAGGAAAAGATGATTATTTCTTAGTGGTAAAACCCCTCAAATATTTATCGTACATGACAATAAATAGGAGTCTATTCCAGCAAAGTCAGCTGCTAAATAATAAAGATGAGTTTTTCTTGGGTTTATTCTCTCTTAAACTTCTAAGATTGAAATCTAATAATATAGATTTCTACTAATTAAAAAAATAAAAAAATAAAAAGGAAAAGAAGATTCAAAAAGGTCAGTAGCTTATAGATGTCAAATTATAGTTTGTTTTTTTTTCAAAAGCAACAGTACTAGTAGGCTAGTAGCCGTGTCAAAAATAAATGCCTATAAAGTATAAACCAGCCTCGAAAGAGATTAGGAACGGAATGGTTCTTTCGATAGATCAGGTAGTTGTAGATACTAGATATAAAGAACACCCATTTCCCATCATAAAATTGCAGGGGGTAGGACTTAGGACCAGTTTCTTTTAATAATAACATTACTCCAACAAATGTGCCACCAATCCACTGGCAAGGGGGAACGGGAGTTCTGGTGGTCCACCTCCCCACCACGACAGCCACTCCTTCCTGCGCATATTACATGTTTACCAACAACATAAAGTTTTTTGCACTTTTCAAACTTACTTGGTACCCTAATCAGTTTAGGAAACTTGCTAATTTTAACGGATTTTTCTCAAAATAGAGCCTCTTGGCAATCCTTCACTGCACTTAACAGTCAAAAAAAAACACCAGTATCAGTCACCAACTAGCCATAATTTCAACATTAAAACTCCATACATATACTTCATCTTCCACATGTCCAATTACTAATTCTGCCTCAACTTATAACAATTAGGTGCTGCAACAAACCATTAGATGGCGCATTCAGTAGTTCAACTACAATTCTGCAATCCAGCACCAGACCTGTAATAACTGCCATCACTCACCAACCTACTGCACATTCAGTAAACCAAAAATCATGTAGAGTATAACCAACTTAGGTGATAACAGTTGTTTTGATTCATCAATACACCTCAATACAACACACTAGTGATGATGCGCCTACCAATATTGACAAGATAGTCCCAGATATTATTACATTCCTACAATATGATACTATCTCTATGGGATACTGGGATATGTTTGTTGAAAATAACACGATGACTAAAATTAAGATTGACTAATGATAAACCTCTTGTTTACCAGAAGAAACATACTTAATGAGTTAATGTCATGCACGGTAATCAATTCCGGGGTTGATACATCACTGCTGACTACCAATGCACCCTTTAATTGCCTTAAAAGCTCAACCTGGTCTCTATCAAGGAAATGAGTCCAAAAAACTTAAACACCGCCCATATAGTATCAATATCCATCAGTTGATCTTAGCACCATTTCTGACCCCCCAACTCATTTTCCATGGGTTTCAATGGGCAAAAAAACCTTTGGAGCATTATGGATGAAGAAAAGAAGAGTATAACTTTGCCAAAGAGACTCTCTTTTGGTATCCATGAGCTCGATTCTCACCTCAATTCTGCAAGAACATCTTGTGCATCTGCAAGAACATCTTGTGCATCTGCAAGAACATCCTTTGCATCTGCAACTTCATTTCCAGTGTGGCCTATGAGCCCTGAAACGCCATGGACACGATCCCCCACAAACATATCTCCAGCCCCGTCTCTTCTTTATCATTGCTTGGCCTCACTCCATCGTCATGAAGGTAACATCTTCTCTATAGCAATCTCAAAAGACTTCATCTTCACTGGCTCTGAAAGTCGTCGAATCCATGCCTGGAAGCAACCAGATTGCAGCGAAATGGGATATATTAAGGCTCGAACTGGTCAAATTCGAGCAATCTTGGCTTATGGGAGATTGCTTTTCACTACACATAGTGACTACAAAATACGTGTGTGGGATATGTCACTAACTGAAAACTTTCGACCAAAGAAGATAACCACCTTGCCTCAAAGGAGGTCCTTCTTCTTGTATCCAAGGAAGAAAATCCATCAACATAAAGATTACATCTCATGCATAGCTTACAACCAGTCAGAAGAACTTCTATATACAGGTTCATGGGATAAAACAGTTAAAGCTTGGAAAGTTTCAGAAAGACTGTGTGTTGATTCGTTTGTGGCTCATGAAGGTCATGTGAATGCAATTGTGATCAACCAACAAGATGGCTGTCTCTTCACTTGCTCCTCTGACGGCACAGTGAAAATATGGAGGAGAGTTTTTCGAGAAAGCTCGCATAATCTCACAATGACACTAAAATTCCAACCATCACCAGTAAATGCCTTGGCCTTGAGCTCGTCTTCTATTGGTTGCTTTCTCTACTCTGGCTCATCAGATGGGCTGATAAACTTCTGGGAGAAAGAAAAGATGTCTGGTAGATTTAACCACCGAGGATTTTTACAAGGTCATCATTTTGCAGTTCTTTGCTTAGTATCAATTAATGACTTGGTCATTAGCGGTTCAGAGGATGCAACTATGAGGATATGGAGAAGAGAGGAAGGAAACTCCTTTCATTCATGTCTCGCGGTCATGGATGGCCATCATGGGCCAGTGAGGTGCTTAGCTGCTTCTCTAGAAACAGAGGATATTATAACTAGTCTATTAATATATAGTGCGAGCCTGGATCAAACTTTTAAAGTATGGCGAGTTAAAGTATATCCCACAGAGGAGACAAATTTGGGGAACTCAATGACTAGTGATCAGCAATCAGAAACTGCGGTGTGTGAAATGAATCCAGTGTTATCGCCTTCATGGGTTGAAAAGAAAATGCAGGGCATGCACTTTTAGTAGTAGAGAGGAAGAACGAGCATGACAGGAATCAAAACCATCAGAGCTTTGGGTTAAAGTACCTATGTGGTATTTCTTTTGAACTCTAAATATTATTATATTCTTTTCTTATTTATTTTGTTTTATCTTTTTATCTTTCTTCTTCTTTCTACTATTACGTTTATGAGATTCACTTTCTGCCTACCCCAACTAGTTTGGGATAGAAGGCCTTGAATTGAGTTGAGATTGTTATTACTGCTGATACAATATGGTATCCCCCCAGCATTTTTTTACACGTCTCCAACTTTTCAATCAGCCCCAAAACACATTGACTTTTACTGAAATGTCTCTAACAACTACTGCAAGATTTTCTATCCAACTAGGTCCACCAATCCTAGCTAGAACTTTACCTTACAGAGGCCCCTCTTCATTAACTAGCATGAGGACTGGTACATGATTAAGTAGTCTTCGAAAAAAAAATTCCAAGAAAATGTTTAAATGTTAAATTAATACATTTCCTACTCGTGGTCATGCTAGTGCAGAATTGGTGAAATACTGAAATACTAGCTAATTGATGCAACCAATAATTGTTGAAGTAGAAAATCTTCTGCTTGCTTTTGTTTATGTTTTCTTTTTGCAATTTTAGAAGGGAAGTAAGCAGCTTGTTTTTTTCCAGCTGCGGAGACGAAACTTTTAACTATATCAATCAAAATACTTGATATCAACAATTTGTCATATCTTAAGTACTTGGCCAAATATAAAAAATTTAAATATCTCTATATCCTTGACATTTGAAAGAATAACTTGGTCAGTAAAACTACAATCTATAATTGATACAACATAGAAAAATTCCAAATTACAACTGGAAAAACTGGGAATCTGATACCAGCCATACAGCATCAGAAAGTCCCAACCATACCACTAGCAATTTATCATGCCAAAGGGTCTAAAAAGATGCGAGATATTGAAATGACAGAATTAATCTATTTGCATGTTTACAGGAAAAGGAATAGAAGCACAGCAATGGTAATAACCATTTTCATCAAACACAAACCTTCGTGAAAGATGAGCCTCATGGATAAGATACTCTCCCCATTCCTCAGATCCAAATTTCTTGAAAATACCTCGTGCATCAAATGAATCAACCTTTCTTGTCCTATTCCTCCTGATAATTCCACATCCACATTTAGCCATGCCAAATAGAAAAGGGAAACTAAAACAATTAGTATAAAAGCGTGAACACTGAAAAAGATCATACAATCAAAGAGTTACAGTGAAACATGACTATAACATATGATAATAAAGAATCAAGTATAAAACCTTTTTCTGTGCCTTGCATTCATCAGAGTGGCATGCAGCTGCAATCAAATCAAGGAGAAGTGACACATTAGCATTAACACTCGCAGACAAAGAGAAGATCAAAAAAAGGAACGATATGTATCAATGAGTACAAACACAGAAAGACTCCATTAGTAGGCAGATAATGCTGCACAATACATTATTAGAAATTTAGAATCAAAACTACGATGAATTTTTTATCATAATACAGGCTAGTAATCATGCATTTAAATCCGATAACCATGATGTTCACACAAATTTTCAACTGCAAGCTGTCATACATGACTTAAATCCCGAAAAAAAATTGTAAAAATTAAATACTCTCGCACTTTCCTTGTAAATAGATGTTCTTGGAAGTAATTCTGGTGCTACCCAATCCCTATTTGAAATTGCAATTACAAATCACTGTAGGATTATCTCAACACCTACTAAATCACAGATATTTTATTCCTTATGAATTCTACACCACAAGATTACACCAAGGATCACCTATACATTACGGAACAAGAACACATGACTTGGACATATTGTGGAAGAGCTAAATAATTTAAGTTAGCTGGATAATAGTTATAATAAAGTTTAGAGTAGCAGATGTACATTATAATAGCACATTGACATGCAGACAAGGGTCCATGTGTGCAGAGGCAAAACAAGAAACTTTCTTCATGGAGGTAAAAGAAGGCACAAAAAACAATTCCCCTTGATTTGTAAGAAAGCATCAGTTAAAAAGGTAAAGTAGAATATACGCAACAATGGTTAATAAGCAACAACTCCAGAAGAACCATGCAATTTATAAAAACCAAACGGCAAGCTGTGATGCTGTATTATACAAACAAGGAAAATTTTCATAAGTCAAACAGAGCTAACTATAGGGTCATGTCATACCTTAAGTTTTTGTTGTGCATCTTTCTCAAGAACCAAACCAGCTTCAACAAATGCATCAATAATGACTTCTAAAAAAGCTCAAGAATAACAACCGGATAGACAAAATGACATTCATTAATTAAACATGACATTAGTTAGATCATTTAACTCTTTTTCTTAACACGCGCACACACACACATATATATATATGGAGAGAGAGCGAGAGAACATCAAAGAAATAATTCAAATTATTAGGGATGCTTGTCGTGCGTTTTAATAATTAAACTGCAACCAAACCAAACATCTTAAGCTTTTTAATTTAGAAACCAAATTGCCGTGGTTGCTTGGTTTGATTTGTTAGGATTAGAGACCAATAATGACTAAACCACCTATCTTATAAAATTACTACAATACTAGTTTAGAGAGGACTGTTCAGTGATTAGCCAGGTAGCAGTATCAATCGTCCATTGTTTGCCCAACAAGGGCATATTTTATTGTTAATTAGCTAAAGCCTTTACTAGATTCACATATTTATTTTCATATGTAGTTATATGCATGATGCATGCAATTAGGCACACACCTACAAGTCTACACTTGCACTGACAAGGTTCCCATTCGCTTTATAATGAAACTGCCAGTGTTCAGCAAATTTTTCTAAACCAACCTAGCCCATTAACCGCAAGCTGGTTCAAACGGCTCGGTTTGGGTCGGTTGGGTGGTTTTACAACCCAAAAAAATGACCAGCAGTAGAAAGAACACAGATGAATGGGGAATGTGGATACGACATGCACGCAAAAGTCGGTCTTCACGACCAATTTCTTCTACAGGAGCATAGAGAACACGAGCTTTTGCTAAAGAACCTCTCATGCACTCCTGCAAAGAAAAGTCTCTAGTATAAGCATCTTAAATACGCCTTAAACCTCTCATGAACACGAGTTTTTTCCTATATGCATCTTATTTCTCACTTAAATATAGAATAGTAGGTATAAGTCCTAAACACGTCTAAGTTAATATTATTCTGATTTGACTGACATATCAAAAGAAATTATAATTCAGATTCAACTTTATTTAAATAAATATTAAAAAAATAGTAATATTGTAGATTACTCTTTTACATTCATTTTCATTGCTCCCTATGAATCAGTCGAAGTGCTATGTCAGTAATATGTTTTGAAAAGGAAAAAAAAAAACCTAATATTGGGGAGAAGAAAAAGGTATCCACCTCTGACTAATTTTTCTTTAATTAGTAAACCACCAACATTTATTTAAATCAACTTCCAATCACTTTTAGAATCAAATAAGAAAAGAATTTGTAACTGAAAGACTATAAGGTTCCTCCAGGTCCCATATAAATTGGCATTTGACGCCAAACTCATGGAGATAAAGTAACTCCTACAAGTGACATGTCAACCAAAGGAAGATTCTCACCAGTCCCTTGAGCCGTATGGTGACGGGTCGGCCGTCCAAGGCATCCATTACTTTTGAGGAGAGGCTCTGGTTAAGGACGTGAAACACTTTATCAATCAAATATACCGATTACCGTGTTGGCCAATAAAACTTGAAGTGTCAGAAATTTACCTGCAAAACCTTAGCAGCTGCATCCACTAGATCCTTGTTATACAACTTCAGCATGAGTACAGTTAAATGAAATGTATTTGGCTTAATAAATATGGATTTATCAATCCCCAATTCTGTCAGGAAAGTACATCAGTAATAATTACTGAAAGGAATAAAGAGGACATGCAAAGAAAGAGACGAATCAAGACAAAACCAAACACGCGCAATTATCATGAAAAGGAAAGTACCAATCAAAGCGCCAAAGAGATATTCCATGGAAAAACCAGAGAGAGTAACATTTATTCATGAGAAAGTATCGAAAAAGATACAAATAACTTGAGCATATATTTTGAGTTTGGACCAAAGGAATACTAGAATCTACAGCAACGGTTATGTTTCTCCACGAGTACTGTGGGATAAACTGTCTGTTTTTTATCATTGTGGGCTTCAATTATGGGCACATTTGGAGAGGTTAATAATTTACATATACATAAGATTTGCAGGCTATATTGCGGGCATTGTATTATTCTATTTTCCACTTGCTTTCCATTTAGGACATATAGTCTCCCTCTTGTATTTTTCTTCTTTTCTACTACCATGGTCCTGCACAGAATGTCACCTTTTTACGGGTGTATTTGACACAGTTCTCAAGGTTTGTCGAAGACTCGAAAACAGATGTAAAGATTATATTTTTTAATTGCCTTTAACATGGTAAAAATATAATATAAAAGTATATCATAATTATGTATTGTCATGTCTTATAATGGGTTAAATCACTTTTTGCTCACTGAATTAAACCCCAATTTACATTTGTATCACTAAACTGCTTCTTTTTTTTTCAGTCAACTCATTAAACTACAAATTTTTTACAAAAATTACAAAAATCGTCTAAAGGTGTTAAAAGTTAACGGTGTATCTACGTGGCACCACGGCCATGCTGGACGCTTACATGAATTTTTTTAATAAATTAAATTACTTATTTTGGCATTAATCTTCCTTTTTCTTTTAACAACCCAAACTTTTACACTACACCATCTACGAGCAGTCTAAACTCCACCAGCACTTAGATTTCAAAAAAAAATCACCCCCAACATCAATCTCCAAAAACCCAGATCTGCAGCAATACATAGTTAGCAAATCCAGATCTACATAGTTAGCCAACCCAGATCTGCCTCAATAATTAACAAATTCACTAAACCCAATTTATAGAAACTAAATTGAGCCCTAATTTGTAGAACCTAAATTGAAACTCCAATCTGTAGAACTTTATATATATTTGTATTATTTTCGAAGGCCATAGCCATGGCTCAGAAGAGTATCCAACGAAAGCATAAAAAAATAAGCTTCCTATGAAAATTTTCTTCGTCAAACTTCAATTGGACAACCTTTTCAGTTGTTTTGTTCTAAAACCAAAAATAATATCTCAGATCTTTCATCTAGATTTCCGTTCTCACAAAGAGACTATATGATATATCTATATGTGTGTGTGTGTGTATAGAGAGAGAGAGAACGGAAATAATGAAAGAACTTTTGTTTTGTGAAGAACAGAAAGAATTTACAATGTCTTTAAAAATAACTTTGTTTTTTATGATGGTTTCATAGTTATCTAATGCTTCAATTTTGAAGAATATGAAAAGAAAAAAGAGAGTCGAAACATGAAGGAGAAGAACAAGTCTGAGAAGAAAAAGTGATGGTGGTTCAGTTAAAATATTAATTATTTATTTACTTTGTTATGTTAATTAAGTTTACTAAATTGATTATATTTAGGATACTTTGTTTAATTAGTTGTTATTTTTAAATATGTGTTACTTGTTTATTGCTTAATTTATTTTAACTTTGTTGACATAATACAGAATTATTTTTTTTTAATTATCTTGTATAATTTATTGAAAGTAGACTCTCTTTTTTTTAACAAAATATTCATCTAATTTTAAATTAGTTTAAGTGCAATTTTTATTTTCTTTTTAACCATGCCATGCCACGTAGACATATATGTGACGTGGATATAGTTTCTCTCTCACATGCTTGTCATTCCGTCAAAAGTCAAACATTTTAACAAATTTTGTAACAGTTTGTAAAAAAAATTCAGTTTTAATCAGTCAAATGAAAAAAACAATCAACTCAGTGATGCAAATGTAAATTGAGGTTCAGTTGAATGAGGAAAAAGTGATTTAACCCGTCTTATAATCCATGCCTGACACACCCTAAAAAGGGAGACATCCTTTGCAGGTCATACATAGAGAGTAATAAATTATTCTTCTGTCTGAAAGAATACTCCATCCATCCCTAAATAAGGTGTATTAAGGTCTACCTAGGGCACACTAAGTCATAAATTTTATTAATCACAATTCTTGTTGTATATTGTATATTTTAATTATAGGAAAATATTTTTGAAAAAAAACTGTCTAAATGTTTCATAAGCCAACTGTCATATAAATTACAAAAATAGGTCAACAAATCAAAAAAAGACTTTTTCGGAGAGAGCTAGTACATAATTCAGTTACAGAAAATAATTGTTTCCATACCAGATAAGGCAGGAGTCTTCTCTTCCAAGGTAGAGGACTTTGATGCCTTAGGCGGATAACTTACAAGAGGTATATTGCTGATATCCACTTTACTGCTTTCATTATCTTCTTGAGCTTTAAGTTTAACTGCAATTGTCGGTGCTCTATTGAACTGCAGGTTCCTATCTTCTTCATCGGAAGTATCTCCATTGCCATCATTATCCAGATCTCTGACTTGGTCGGTATTGTTAATCCCTAATATTGAATTTTGAAAATTGACGAGCTTCTCAACCAATTGTGGGTGTATAGCTAAAGGAAGCGATACAAAGTGAGTGTAGTCAAGAGTCGGGCTTTTAATTGCCTGTTGAAATAATATGCATGTAAGAACTAAAGTATTCTTGCTCAAAGGAGAGAAGCTAATAGACTCAACTACATACAAGAAGTTTTAATAAACATAAATTTGTAATGACACTAGCACGGTTGAGATAAAGAGTTTCAAAAAGAAAAGGCCAAATGATTGTAAAAAACAGAAATTACTGAGCTGAAAGGAAAGGCCATATGAATAATTATAAGCATCATTACTTTTGGGTTATGCCAAAAACTGAGATTTTAATCCAAATCACTTTTAATGCCTGTGAACATCTCATCCTGCCATAGCAGGGACGCAATACCAATATTCTACCACTTTAATGCCCCGCTTGATCACAAGCCCACACTTGGGGCTCACCTATAGGTAAAGCATTAGCTGCTCAGGTGGAAGGCAACTCTATTTTGCTTCACTATTGCAAACTATGAGCCATTTGTGAATAAATTAAGCTTAAGATGTATATTTTTGTCCATAAAGTAAATAATATATTGAAACAATGTAGAAGTGATTTAAAATAACTAAATTAGAGGATGGTGACTAACCTCATTAATCAGGACTTGCAGCTTTTCTAAAGCTCTAGCTACACTCTCTACAGAAATACCTTCAATGACTGCAACAAATAGTCATATGAAGATTAGTCAATAAGAGAATATTAGGAAACGCTTAGCTGTTGTATACGTCCCAACATAAAAAATAGAAACCGGAAATTCATGTAGATGAGCTGCAAAAGTACAGGACAATGAACTTAACACCCAAAAGGTTCAAGGTAAACATGCCCACTTTTAAAGGCTCATGATACATAAGAAACCGTGCATTTCAGCTGCCATTTTCTAATACTTAACTAAATACATATTTAGAAGAAATATCAAATATACATAGGCGCATTCTACTTAGTCCATCACATAATCAAAGAGGGATAACTAAAGGCCAAGGACAGTACAAGATGGTAAAGGGGATAATTAAAGGCCGATGGCTTTGTTAAGATGGCCACAGAGCAACAGAAGTGTGCAGTGTGATTATCAACATATAAAGAGAAATACGGGAAAGCTAATCAATCAAAGATATTTCAAGAGGGATGGATATGCTTAAAGAGAAGAAGAAAACTACAGCGCCAGTTGAAATACAAATCTAATAATTGAAGTACTTAAGAATATCAGTTGACTTGATATATTTGAGATTAGGGAGAAGAAGAAAGAACACAGGTCTGGAATGAGAAAACCATGAAACAAATAACACATATCTAACTCGATTGACTACAATTGAAATACACCAACCACACATAAAGTAACTACTTCGCCAGAAACAAGCAAGTAAGCAACCTACTGATATAGTCCTCCTTCTTAGACGATGGAAATTTTATCTTAACTCCCATCTCCTCTTCAATTTTTTTATGAGTAGAACTCCTGCAAAAGAAACTTTTACTAAAGTATGCAAAAATTTATAATACAAAATAAGATTTACTTTAAAAGAGATTTACATATTGAAGGTCATACATACTCTTGTCCTTTGATAAATTGAATCAAGGCAGCTGCTGCCTGCAGCAAAAAATAAATAAATAAATAAGGTAAACAAAATTATAGACAGTTGAAACTTGAAACACACAAAACACTATTCACGTACAAATACCCCTCCAGCTCTGCTGCAAGAGTGCTGGCAAGGGCAGAGAGAAAACTGCAAAGAAAGACTGAACAACAACCAAAACTCCTATTTTGATGCCTCTTAATAATAAAGCATGAACCTGAAGGTCCATTATGAAAAGGACTAATCTGATGGAAAACAGAGAAGAAAGAAAGTGGCAAATTGCAAGAGTTCAGTGAGAGGTAGATAATGAACAGAATAGAAAATCCAAATCTTGATAAACTCCTCCAATTGCCACTGCCACTCAACCAGTAAGATTTGAAATTAACAAATAAACTGCAAGTATGCACATCCAGAGCAACTGTAAGCATTCTGTACCAAACCCAGATATATTAAAATTATTACCAACATCTATCTTAGCACTCATAGATGAAGAGATCATCCAAACAAAGTCGGGACTGAACAAGATCAGATTGTCAATATTACTTCTTGGGCACATAAGGAGCTGAGATTGTCAAAATGACCACCTCAAAGCACTGTAACATGCTGTAACCTAGGTCCATATAGTGCGTATAATGTTCCCTTTATTAAAACCTGAAGATAATTAGGTTTGATGATGTATATATTGCACATAACAGATGGCTTTGGATAACATAACAACATCAAAATTACAAGTTAACAAAATTGTCCATAAAATTAAAGAAACATGTTGCATGTTTATTCAAGTTTATGAGGATTATATAAGCAGATATATAAAGAAAAGTTGATACAGAAAAAAATTGATTATATGAATTTTACCTCTATTCTGATAGTATGATTCTTCTCCATGGAAGGCATTGATCCTCCTTCTAGTGGTCTGCCTTCATCACTTTCATGCACATCAGGAGAACTAGAATTGGAATTAACTAGTTTATTCACTACTGCAGCTTCTGCTTTGGCATGTTCAGTGTTCAAAACGGAGTTAGACATCCTGTAATGCACGTCTGCAACTTGACACTCAACTTCTGTCTTTCCAGCAACATCCAAATTATGTTGACTCCCTAAATCAACCTTCGCATCCTTCACCATATGTTCTGCAAAATCCACATCAGATAGTCTACAAGCTAGGGGAATGTGCATTTATATTACCATTATCATGAAATTTCTAGTACTTTTTAGCAAGAATTGTAATGGTTAAAAAAATTTAACAATGGTAAATTAACAGGGCTCAGTAAATGGATCAAAAAATTGTACATGATAAGAAATATAAATATATCTAAATCGTGATATAAATGTATGATGCTTCACAAAAAACTTTAATAAAAAAAATTAAAAATTAAAACACGAGTTGCAAGCGCACTCTAAAAAAAGCTTACCCTCATGGGAACTGGACTGAGTACATACTGGTTTCCATACAGTAGTAACTGTTTTTGGCTTCCTCCGGTTCATAACACTTTCCATATCCTTCTCACTGCCAATTTTCCAATTATTGTTCAAACCATGAAATAAACAGCATTTTTTCTGTCATGAGTTGCCATATCAAAAGAATAATCAACTAGCAAACTAAAATGAGCATAACATATAATTTTAATAGAACTTCAAAACTCAAGTCAGATTTGTTGCACTAATATGAGAAAGAAATAAGTTTTGCTAGCATAGAAAAAAAAAAGGACATTGGGAAGAAACCTGTGAGAACAGCGTTGGCGTTGGCTTTGGTACAAGATATGTGTTTGTGAATTTCCAGGCTAGGTCGACTCTGAAAATAATAGAGGACTGGCAATCAAATATATCATCACACCTCAATAATAAGTTTGCCTCTTTCAAAATTAAGTTTGCCCTAGGGCTTCATGAATTAGCGAGCGTATACCTGATGAGAGACCTACAAGCTACTATCATATCATCCGTGTTTATCTGTCCTGTCGTCGGCGTCGTCCGTGTTTACTCTTCTTTATTCAATAATGCTATTCAATAAATATTTTAAAAATTATTGATTTGGCATACTCGATATTTTTTAAAATTAAAATATCACGTCATATAAAATTTTGTCATATAAATATATATTATATTAATAATTTATAAAATATTTATAGAATAATTTGTATATGTAACCTTACTCTTCTTTATTTTAGCACCCGTAATAACTTGGGAAGATAGTTTATTTCAACCACCGGCCTTATTATATTGTTATATTTTTTATGTATATTTTTTTATTAGATAGAATAATTATATTTTTTAGAATTTTATAAATTAAATTACACGGTTGGTATTTGTATTACATTGTATTAATATATTAATCATGATAAGAAGAAGGAGAATCAATATTGTGTGTGATGATCTTAATAAGGAAATTGGTTTTTCTTAAGAATATTATTTTACTAATAATAATATAATATAGTTTTATATATAACTAATTATTAATTTATAAAAAATTAAATAATATTAATATTATAAAAAAGACTTTCATATAATTAAGATTATTTAATATTTTAAATTAATGATTCATCTATTTATATATTTATCTAATAATAAATTTATGTATACACTTCAATATTTATATTTGTATATTTTAATTATAGTTGAATGATTACAAATATTATGGTAGTAAAAATATAAATTATAATAAAATATTAACTAAATTAAAATTAAGGTATAAAGAATAAAAGATGATAGTAAAGAAATAATTACAACAAGGAGAATATGAATATAAATAAAACTCTATCATGGCTAGCACATTGCCCAACACATAGGTTACCAAATAAAGGCCGAATGTCATATTTGTCCCTTTAAATTGTCGCTCACTTTCAAAGTCATTCATAAAGTATACTTTTCGTCAATTAAGTTCTTAAAATGACATTTTTTGGCATTTTCATTCTTTTTAATCGATTTAATTCTAACCGGACCCATTTTAACCAAATTTTGACCCAACCGGACCCAACCTAATTTCACCAATAAAATTAAAAAAAAAAGTTTTAAAATTATTTTAAAGTTAATTATTATTTTAAAATTACCATTTTATTTTAAAATATTAAAAATAATATTTTATTTTAAAATTTTAAAAATAATATTTTATTTTAAAATATTAAAAATAATTATTATTTTAAATATTTATGTAAAATAAAAAAAAAGTAAAAGATAAATAAAAAAAAGTGATTCAAATTTTTTTTAAAAAAAGAAATTAAAAATAATTATTATTTTCAGGGAAAAAATTAGAAAAATTTCCATTTTAAAAAAAATGAGTAAAGTTTTATAAAATACAAATTCAAAAAAATTAAACTTTATTTTCATAAAAAATAGAAATTTTTAGTTTTTTTAAAAATGAGTAAAATTTCTTAAAATATAGATTTAAAAAAGTAAATAAAAAAACTTTATTTTCTTAAGACAAAACTAGAAATATTTATTTTTTAAAAGATGTGTAAATTTTGTTGTGCCTTCGTCTCGTGAGGTTTAGAGTTAATTAAGAAATTATTTTGTTGTGCCTTCGTCTCCTGAGGTTAACTTAAAAAGGAATGCATATAATTTGTGTGCACGATGAAGTCATGTTGATGATTTAAAATTGATTTGGTTAAGTATTGAATTTTCTTATAACAAATAACTATTCATTTTCGTAAAATAATTTTTCACCTAAAAATATGGTCTAAAGGGCATTATCGTCATTTACACTACCTTCCAGCGTTAAAGTGGATTTGTTATCTTTTTCCTCTGCTTCTCGTCTTTTCGGCTCTCATTCCCCCCCCCCCAGTCATGGCCTCCTCTCTTCACTCAAACCTCACATTCCTCTCTCCTTCTCTTTCTTCAACAACCCAGCCAACCAACAACAACAAGAATTACAGAGCCCAATTCATAGTAAGGTGCGGCCCACGGGATAACCGTGGACCACTCGTCAAAGGCCGAACACTGAGCATAGAAGCAATCCAAGCCGTCCAAGCTCTCAAAAGGGCCCACAGATCCACCGACGACGACTCTCTCTCCAAAACCCTTTCCCGTCTCGTTAAATCCGACCTCATTGCCACCTTCAACGAGCTCCTACGGCAAGACCACACCGACCTAGCTCTCAGAGTATTCTCAGCCGTCCGATCAGAATATTGGTACAGAACTGACTTGTCTTTGTACGCTAATCTGGTCTCGGCATTGGCGAGGAAGGGTTTGAAAGAGGATATTGACCGTTTGATTTGTGATTTGGAAGGGGAGGGTGTGATTCCCTGTGATGGGAAGGGACTAGTAACTCTGATCAAGGCATTGATTGCTGCTGGGAGGGGTTTATCGACGGTCAGGATTTATGGGATGATGAAGAGGAGTGGCTGGGGTCCCACTTGTGCGGCGGATGATTACGTGGTTAAGGTTTTGAGTAGTGGGTTAAGGAGATTGGGAGAGGGGAAAGTGGCAGAAGAGATTGGTAGGGAATTTGGGAGGTCTTCGAGGGGTAATTTGGAGAATGTAAGGGTTTGATTTGCTACTATTTTTTGTTTCGTAGATAAAATTGTAACAGTAGTTTATTCAATTGAAGTATAGAAGCCATCTCTCTATCTACAAGCCTGCAGAGTAATGTACGTGACCAAAAAAAAAATACTGAATGCAAAATCATATGTTGGGTATAATACTTATATATTATCAATAAATATCATTCACATGATTTTGTATTCTCATTTTATATTTAATATTTTTTTTCCAAAGCATTATTGGTAGCAAAATGATAATAAAGGAACATGTTTTGCTCTTTTAAGTGCAAAATAATTGTGAAAAATTGATGTGTGTTTATTCTTTATGTTTGTAGCATGAATATAAACTAAGGTTTTTAATTATAAGAACATTATTTTTGGAAGGAAAAAAAAATCAAAAGAAAATTTTGTACCACTTTAGAAATTCCCTATTTGACTTTGGAAAAATAAAATCATTTTCCAAAAAATTAATGAGGAAGCATATGAGTTATATTGTCATATTGAAGTGAACCACTCGTTAACTTTAAACACATGATGTATTTTTTAATATCATTGTCATATTGAACTACTCGTTTTATAAATGTTTATAAAATAATTAATTATTTTTACTTATAAGTCAGGAATTATAAGTAATAATTCTGAATGTGTTCGGCTAATAATGACTTATAAGTTAAAATAAAATAAGAAGATTACTAAAATGTCCTTCCATAAAAAGAACATTAAAAATAAAAGAGGGCATTTTTGTCATTTCATAGTCATTGACCAACTTAAAAAAATAACTTATAAGTCATTTTTTTAAAGCAACTAAAGGTTACTTGTTTTTTTGACTTTTTTTTTGACTTATAAGTAAAAAAAAAAAATTGTTCCTGAACATTTTTTTTGCCTAAACTACTTATAAGTTGGTCAACCCAACTTATAAGTAGCTCCCGAACAGGCTCTAAGTGAGAGTCGCAATAAATTCAACGTGTGAATAGTAATGAAATATTCCCTCTATTATATAGTAATTGTCTTTTTAGCTTATACATGTAAATTTAGAAAATCATTTAATATTATTATTTATTAATTAAATTTTATGTAAAATTTTACTACTATCCTTTTATCATTATCATTGTTACTAATATTATTACGGAATTGAGGGAGTAGTTTATATATATATATGTGTGTGTGGAAAATGTCTTAACCACCGTTGAATGATAGTCTTATTCATCCAATGCATGTCTCATTATTCATTTATGTGATCCAAAATTTAAAATTATTCTCATCCCCATAATAGTTGTGCAGATGAGATATCTTATCTGCACAATTATTGTGCAGACGAGGTAAATCTTAAACCATTCAATCTATTTTTTAAATGATCATAGATGAGTTGGATAATATAGGCTCCTATCCAATTTTGAATATGGATCATTATCATATATATATATATATATATATATATATATATATATTCCCTCAATTCTAAAATTAAAGATATAATTTGACTTTTAAGGTCAGACAACGACATAATAAACTTTAATTTGATGTGAATTTATTTAATTTTAGTTAAAATAATTATTATAATTGTATAGTATATAACAAAAATTATTAATCACAAAATTTATTTCATTTTAAATTTGTATAACTCATGTCGATTTTAAAGTTTAATATGTCGTCGTTTGACCTTAAAAATTAAATTGCATCTCTAATTTTAACATAGATGATATACATATATATATATATATAAGGATAATTTTAAAAATAATTGTATGTTTATAATTGAGTCGCGTGAGATATATATCCCAATCTCATATCGGACTCTAATATATTAAAGAATATAAAAATCTCATTAATTTTTGGTACCTTCATGTTTTGGTACTATTCTAATTCCAAATGAGAATTTAATGTTATTAAATTATTTTTTATTCTAATTTATGTTATCATAATTTATTATTTATTGTTATTAAACTATTATAATTTACCATCACACTATCTTAGAAGAGCTTGATGTCATTTTGAATTTAACAAAAAAAATATTTAGTATCATATTTAATGAATTTTTATAATATTTCTCACAACCTTAATTGACATGTTAGATATTTATAAATATTAATTAAGACAAATCCGTGCCTCACTGGGATTAGAAAGCTAGTCATATGAAAATTTGAAAAATTGAGTCCCATTAATATCATAATAAAATGAATGGAGAAAACAAACAAAGCTTCATATAAGAGTCTTAAGCAAAGTAAGAAAAAAGAATTAGGAAAGTAGTTTTGTGATTTTTAACGACCAAATACCCTTTTTATATTTCAACAATATTAACCGCTATAAAACTAACAAATTGTTATTTTCCATAAATAAACTAAAGAGTTGATATTAACATAAAAAATTTATAAAAATTAGGTAATTATTTTTTAAAAAAACTAATATATATTGTTAATAAAATAGTCGGTCACTGTAGACACCCAAATTTTGTGTTTCCTATACTGACCTTGACAGGAGGACAAAATCGTCAATTGACCCAGCCTACGAGACGGAAGGTGGACATAAGTGCGAACACTCAAAGCCACCACGACGACTTGTGATCAAGGTTGACACAACGACGGGCGAAGCAAACACCCATGAATGATGTGGCACTTTTCTCAGCGGTTCCCGGACTGCAAAATGCAAGCCTTTCAGCAGAAACCGATGATCCGTCACGAGAATCGAGGTGCGGTTCGGAAAATAAGAAAATCAGCACACCCAGCCGCGGATTGATCTGCGGCCAAACGATTAAAATAATGGTAGTGCGCGAGACGGCTGAAGTGCGCGGCGGGCGCGGGAAAATCGAGGCCAGCCGCAGATCAATCTGCGACCAGCCCCTTATCAGGCCATTTTGCATACAGAAGCAAAAGAGAAAAAAAAAAGGGAAGAAGGCAGCGGCGGCAGCAGTTGAAAAAAAAGGAAAAAACAGCAGAAATTGCAAGAGAAATAGAGAGAAAAAGGTGAGGAATTATATATTTTGTGTAAGATTATATTTCATATATTTTATATTCTACTCAATATACAAATTCATACACATTGTAAGGATTATTTGCAAGGTGAAAAGACCATTTCTATAGCAATTGTTGTATATCATTTTGTTAATCTTCTTGTCAATTGGGTTATGTGAAATGTAGTGTTTCTTGTATATTGTTGTAGATCCATGGATTGAGGACTATTAGTGAGGGTTCCAAATGGAACGAAATTCTTCCTAATGGCCCGATGATATCCATTTGATGATTTTTAGCTCGTTATATTAATGTAGCAATTTTGGTTGTGAGCCTAGGATGCGACCCCGTGGTCTAAATCCGATGATGGACGATTTTTGTGCATGTAATAGTATCGATTATCCTTGATTGTAAATATGTAATCGTCGGGCCTTAAAACGATACCAAGTCGAAAATCGGGTTTAAGGCCCCGAAATAATGGAATCTATGCTTGTGGGCGTTTGGGGTATTTTGATGGCTTACATGCCCATGAATAACCCCAACGCATTTTAATACTTGATTTGATTTATGACACGAAATTGATTTCAAAGCTAAATGATAAGATTTTCATAAAATCAATCAAACTAGGCCATTAGCATCACGAGGTTAATAAAATGGGAAATGCTAATGAATGTTGATTCCTATTTAACGAGAAGGCAAAAGAAAAAATCGTTTTTTCAAACATCACAAAATTGATTTTATGGAGATAAGTAATGTTTTATTAAACCTTTGTGCATAGGGTTAACGAGATCCTAGAAGTTGCCCATCATGGTATTTACGAAAGCAACGTATAGATCTCGATTCCTATTTTGACGATGGTTTAGAAAACTCTTGTTTTGCCAAAACGACACCTAATGAAAATCTCATAGTTTTTGATAATTAAAATCAAACCTTTCTCATAAGGCTTTCTCGTGTATGCCGAAAAGACATTCCGAAGCGTTCTCCAATCAAAGCACGACTTTCCCAAAAAATCCAAATGATTCTTTCATACAAACTCACCACAACATTCACCTAGGCACACACACACACGCGCGCATATACATACACATTCGAGAATTAAAGGATAGGAAAGCATAAAGATTGCGGTAACCATGTTTCACGGAAGTCGGGGGTGCCTAACACCTTCCCCTCGCTTAAGCAAGCCCCCGAACTCTATGAATCTCGGTTCGCAGACCAATTAATTCGGAGTCACATATGAGCCATCGATTTATAAAAAACGAAAACTCGGATGAGTTGGTACATCCATTTCAAATATACCAATTGACGACTCTGGTTAATTGGCTCATCATAAAAAAAACGATTTTTCAAAACCCCGTCGACATCAATGCCGACCTTTTCCCAAAATCATTTAATGGCAAAGGCTAAAATCGGAAAAGGACGAATATCGCATCAGAGGCGAGAAACCCGGCGTCGACAGTCACCATACCTTAAACAAAGCTAATTGTCCAGTACAGATTTGTCTAAATAAAATTAATTACCAAATGTCTGTAATTTTGACTCTTTAGTATGATGGCTCCAATAGTTAATGTTAAAACAACAATTTCAAAAATTTAAACAATATCATCTCATAAATGTGAACCCACCTAGTATTGAGAGGGGAACTTTTGTAATTAACAATTTTTCTTGAATTATTATTTCCTTGATTTTTTAATATCAGTACAAGTATTTTCATTAATATTGTACAAAATAATTAGTACGGTACATTTTGTAACTGTTTATCTATCAACCGCACTGCGTTGGCAGAGAGAGAGAGAGAGAGAGAGAGAGAGAGTTGCAGCCTGCAGGGCATCGGGCATACAAATTGCTTCTCCTTCTGTGGCTCTCTCTGAAGAGCCAATAATTATTAAAGAAAATAAAGATCAGATGGTGGGAGAAACCCTAGCTTCCTCAGCACCGTCAAGTAGTAACAGCAATCCCTTACCATCAGTACCACCAACAGAAGATGCTTGGGTTAATTCATACCAAAGATTACTCCCTCAATGGCAACAATCTTCCTCCTCCCTCCCTCACCAGGCATGTTATTTTTTCTTTTCTTTTCTTTTTTGTAATTTTTAATTTTTTGTTATCACTTCAATCCCTAACTTCATGTTATTCTTTTCCATTTGCCTTTGGGCATAAACATGTATTTATTGTAGATGCTAATAAACTTTTGAGAGGGATGATCAGTTCTTTTGAATCATTTCGAGCCCTAGAGGAAAATTAAATCAACTATTCTGAGCAGAATGTGAAGATCTTTCCCCATAAACTTTTTAGTCTGAATATATGATAAAGATTCTAACTTTGAACTTGTAAAATGATTTTGCTTTCCTAGTTTCACAAAAATTGATCCTGTTGTGTTGTGAAGATATGTTGATATGCACATATGAGACTTTTGAGTTTAGGGCAAAAGTTTTAGGTATCACATATGTATCAGGAGACTTCACGTACAGGGTTTGACTGGTTTATACATCCAAGAAGCCTATTTGCTTAGTTATGTAACTTAAGTCTTTTTGATATCCATAGGGGGAAAAGTGATATACTTTTAGCATTTCCCCTCAACTAAATTGTTTTTCTTGGTGGTTTCTTTACAGCCAGTCATCCCAATTGCTATCTCAAGAGTTAATCAGGTTGACGCTGGGAGGCTGGACATTGAAATGTCTGCCATGTTGAAAGAACAATTGGTTAAGGTTTTTTCTTTAATGAAGGTACATCATTAAACCTAATTTGGTTGTCAGTCAAGTTTTTTTTTTGGTGGATGGTATTTGATTTGTTTCCCCTTGTTTTCTTTGGAATTAGCCAGGAATGTTATTCCAATACGAACCAGAGCTTGATGCTTTCCTCGAGTTTCTCATTTGGAGATTTTCTATATGGGTTGATAAGCCTACTCCAGGAAATTCTCTCATGAATTTAAGATATAGAGATGAGCGGGCCGTGGAAAATAGAGGAAAAGGTAAGAAGTTTTGGACACAACCTAATTCTGATAGTTAGCTGATAGTCATAAGGCATGACTTGATTGCTCGGCTATTTTTTGTTCATAACCGCTTGTCTCACTTGATGAGAATAATTACTATGATAATTTGATCAAAGTTCTATTCGAAAAGACTTGAATGGGTGAACAGGGTACTTCCTTGGATAGATTGTTTATTAACAAATCCTCCTTGCATGTTGTCAACTTCCTAAAAAGTTAATTGGATTGGCGGTTCATAATTAAAAGTGTCTATGAAATTTGCAAAGTATACTACATGAAGAAAGAAGTCTATTTTCAAAAAGTTTTCTCAGATTCACAAGTTTTTTTTTTGTTTTTTGTTGCAAAAGTTGAATTATGTGCTTACAAATGATGACAACTAGTAGTTTCTCTCTGTTATATCACTTTCATATGTGAATATTGCCTAATTTTGTGTGCAAACCAAAGGGTCCCAAAAGTGGTTTATCAACTTTTTTTTACATTGTTAAAAACTGTAAATAATATTGCAGTCCTATACCGATACATATTCTGTGTTAATAACATTGCAGTCCTATACGAATACTTGTTCTGAGTTGTAGACTGTCAATAATTTGCATTACATCCACCAGTCAGAACGGGTTTGGAGGGACCTGGACTCACTTTTGCTCAAAAGATATGGTACTGTGTTGCCATCGTTGGGGGTCAGTATATCTGGGCCCGTCTACAATCATTTTCTGCTTTCCGCCGATGGGGTGATTCTGACCAGGTATGTCTTTTATATTAAGTTCAAGCCCAATCAGATCTCTCTCTTTTTCTATAGTCTCCTCATTTAGTGTGGATGCGCAAATGTAATGAACATCAAGGAGGAAGACAAAATGATCGCTTTATTTTGTTGGTCTATATTTCAGAGGTCAATAGCACGTCGAGCATGGTATTTACTACAACGTATTGAAGGATTTTACAAAGCTGCATCTTTTAGCAACCTACTCATATTTCTTTACACAGGAAGGTATGCTTATTAGCACCAGGGATTTCATTTGGATGGTTCTTAACTTCCTATAATTCAAAACCGTAATAATATTGTTAACAAAATGAAGGTATGTAACAAGGCTAAGTAAAAGAAAAATGCCGGTACTGAAGTGGCTCATCGGTTGAAGCAATTTCATTATCTAAATTGCTTTTATATAGTAACCAACTACTGGAGGCTTAGTTGGCCATTAGCATGCTGTTATGATAATTACGTGTCTGTTCTGTATGCTCAGATGTTATAAGCTGACATAGTTGATTTGGTGAAATACTTTGAGCTGGAACAAATGTGAGATGCTGTATTAGTGGAGAGTAGGCTTTTTAAGAAATGTCTGGGCTGAGTTGTATACTTCTGATGACGTTGTAGTATTTGACAATATTTCATTTGTCCCTTTCATATTTATGCAGGTATAGAAGTCTTATTGAGAGAGCTCTACAAGCAAGACTTGTCTATGGGAGCCCTCACATGAATCGAGCAGTTAGTTTTGAGTACATGAATCGCCAGTTGGTGTGGAATGAATTCTCTGTAAGTTCTATTTCTTATTCTCGTTTGTATTAGAAAATTGTCGGAAATGTTGATGAGCTTGAGTTGCAATTATTTCATTACTGAAGTAGTTAAGCTTAATAAAAAGTTGGCCTATTCTCTATAACCTGTACTTTGTTTTCGATGATCGATCCAAAGAGCACTGTCGAACGTGCATCTTGTTCCAATTTCTGCTTCAGAGCCTATTTATTCTTTATCCACTAGAGTCTTAGTAGTGTAATTAATGTCAGATACTTGATCTTCTACAAGGTGAGAGAAATTTCCTTTTCCCAATATTATTCACATTGTATATCAATGTTTTTAGAACATTGTAGTACAAAATAATTTCATATCGACACATTCAGTGTTCCACATAACTTTGTTCATCAAGTGCAAACCTAAGAGGGAGTCACGTTTTATGCTTTCCTCCTTTCTTCATAAACTGTATCCTTAACTGTTGTTCATGTGCAGGAAATGTTATTGTTGCTTCTTCCTCTTCTGAATTCATCATCCATTAAGAATTTTCTTCTTCCATTCGCCAAGGATAAATCTTCAACATCTGCAGAGGATGAAACTTTATGCCCCATCTGTCAGGCGAATCCAACCATACCCTTTTTAGCCCTTCCTTGTCAGCACAGGTACACGACTCTTTTGACTTTAATGGCTTTATGGTGTGTACTCTCTAAGCTTAAGAAGGCCAATAGGCTTGAACGTAGCAGTATCATGAATCCCACATATTGCCTAGTCCATATTTAAGGGGCTGTCCCATGTAAACATTTCAACACTAAACAATTTGGACGTCACTAACATTTTGAAGTTACTTGATAGGAAAATCTGAAATTTTTTGTATTGCATATTTACTTAACAAAGGCCCAAAAGAATAGTTAGAAGTTCAACTTATGTTTATTTATTTGTATAACTAGCATTTCACCCGTGTCTCCGGCACTTGGACGGTGAGATTTATCCTAAACTTTGGACGGTCCTGATGTTTTATTAGGGTGAGCGGGAAATTCAAAAACAGTTATATTTTGTTAGATAGATTGTTCACATGTCCCGATATGTTTTCAATATTTTTCGGGCCCACAGTAGTTCACATGAGTTTGCAGGCACTTGAACCAATTTTGTTTGCAACAGTTTCCAAAAAACTTGTTATGTTTGTGGATTAACGTGTAAAGTTGATGTGATTTCTAATGTTGGCAGGTACTGTTACTACTGTCTTCGAACACGCTGCTCTGCGGCTCCATCATTCCGGTGCTCCAGATGTAATGAACCAGTTATTGCTTTGCAACGGCATGGTGGTTCAATTGGCAGTGTTACCAAAAAACAATGACATTTACGAAAATGATATTGAAAACCAAAGAAAAAACAAAAGGAAGTACAATCACAAAGATGTATAAAAAGTGCCTGAAGGTGGCATTACTATTCGATTAAGGAATTCAAATTCATTGCAGAAGCATTTGCTCTTCTTTACTAAGTAAATGCATTCCTTGCAATTTATATATGTCAAATGTGGTTATAATTTCATTTCCTGTTTATTTTTTATTTTAATAGTTTTGTTTACACTAGACTAGTGGCGGTTTTTCGTTTTCTGCCTAACCAGCTAGTTTGGGACAAAAGGCATTGTAACGGGCAAGACTAAATGTACACCCGATTATCATTTATCAATGTTAATTAGTTGTACTCTTATATATTTAAACAAACCATTTAGGATTCACATTTTCCTAAGGCCGAAGCTATAACAAATAGGAGCTTTCTTTAATATAAATTTTTTGAAACTAAAATTGCAAGACATTGCAGTGGATGATGTTATTCAACCTATGAGTTGCAAGCCAAATTTTTGTTTTGTTTTATTTTGTTTTTTTCCCTTCAACATACGTCGCTAAACGGCTGAATCAATTTACATTGGCGTAAGAATAGTTATTTTATTTTTATTAGTCCATTTTTTTGTGCTATTTATTTTTAGAAATGACATATCTTGCGATTTTTTGAATGGACAGTTTTGTCGCTAGTTTTGAATCAAATATATAATATAGTGATTAATCTTATAATTATGTACAATCACATGTATTAATATACGTTACAATTATAATTTTGACAGTAAATTTTTTTTAATACATAACAAGACTCGAATAAATTCACACAAGTTAAATTAATCAAATTCAATTTGGTGATCTAACAAGTTCACGCGGAGTAGTGTTTAATGAGTCAATCTCAAATCAAATTTACGAGTACACATAAGTTTATTGGGTGCCGATTAAGAAAAAGAAAGAAAACTCGAGCTTTGAGTAGAGCAGTGTTTACACTTAAAAAGAGTTTATTTTCAAAACTCAACGATATATATATAATACTAAATCTAGTAAACGGTCAGGAAAGACCCGACTCAATCTAGTAAAGTATTAAAACCGCATTTGGTTTAAGGCCTTCCCGACCCAATCTGTAAATTTGGCTTGGTGGAGTACTGGGGTCCAAATTGACCACTACAATAATAGAAAGAGAAAAAACGCAATCCAAGGCCTTTTCTTTTTTTCTATATCGTCTGGGGTTTGTTGGAAGCGCAAATAGAAATCATTACTCAACAGAAAAAAAAATGGATACTCGTCAAAAATGGAAAAACACTGCCCTTCTGGTCATCGACATGCAGGTCTCTCTCTCTCTCCTCTTTGATAGTATGTATATGTGGTGTATATAGTGGAGTATTTATTTGTATATGCAAGAAGCTAATACATCTCTCTTCATCACCATGATCGTGAATTAAGCACAGAAAGATTTCATTGTAGCAGAGGGTTCGATGCGGGTTGATGGTGGTTTAGCTATTGTCCCTAACGTCATCAAGGCGGTTGAGGTTGCTAGACGCCGGGGAATTCTCGTAATATGGGTAATTTCACTATTTCCTTTTCATTATTCAATTACTGTCTAATTTCCTCACTTCTATTATTACTATTCTCTTGTTACCACGACTACATTAGTATTTTCAAGTTACTAGCATTCTTTTATGTCCAATTAAATTACAGTTGGGAATTTTTTTTTGTACTCCATATAACAGTATCTTCTCTTATCTTTTTATTTTGCATATGTTAAGATATCAACTTGGAAGTCCTTTTGCATTTTGCATTGCTAGGAATTGTTTGGCATATTGAGTATAAGGCTGGGTTGTTTTGTTGTGGGAGTTAGTTGAAATTTGCACGGTAAATAATCCAGAAACTGTATGTTTCCAGATCAGTTCCTTGTTTGTTTTTATGTCAACAGATAGCAATACCTGGCCTAAACCAATTCTAGGAATTGCAAACAGTCCTAGTAAATTAAATTTGCTTCTAGTCCTAGTACAAGATAAATGCTCTTATTTTTAAGTTGTGCTTGTCTTCTTACTGAATATAAACATTTTTATGATTGGTTTACGTAGGTTGTACGTGAGCATGACCCACTGGGAAGAGACGTTGAACTATTTCGCAGGCACCTGTACTCCGATGGGAAGCCAAAACCAACTTCTAAGGATAGTGTGGGCTCAGAACTGGTTGATGGGCTTGTTATAAAGGAGGACGATTATAAGTTGGTGAAGACACGTTTCAGTGCCTTTTTTGCTACACACCTTCATTCGCTTCTTCAGGGTGCTGGGATTAATAGTTTAGTTGTCACCGGTAATGCAACCTTTCCACTGATTATTAATTTTTAGTTTGGAATCCATAATGTTAGGTATTTCAGTATTTGAGTCCTTTTAAACACAGACAGAAGCAGATCTTCCTTCATCAAGATATATGATAATAGCAACCGGCAAAAAGCTAGAATATAGATGAACAGGACCCCAACAAAAAGCCAAGTGGCTCTGAAGGTCATAGCCCGCTGGCTACAGGAGATTTAGCCGGGCGGCTCTCCGCTCTAACTTCAGAAACTCCCAAATAGCTTTTGGCATAGGCCCAAAAGAATTAAGCCGTATGGCGTTCAGCCAAAGCTGGCCAGCTGCCAGCTAACACTTGTAGCCTCAAATTTGTTCTCATATTCTAACATGTTATATATTGTTCTGTTGTATTTGTTCCATGGTTTGTAATCTTTTACATTTCTGTCTAGGTGTTCAAACTCCAAACTGCATCAGACAGACTGTATTTGATGCGGTAGCACTTGATTACCAGTCTGTTAGTGTTATTGTTGATGCCACAGCTGCTGCCACACCTGATATACATGTTGGTATGCATTTTTACTCCCTTGACACTACTATCTAAGATTTAGAGGTCCAATTCATATGTTGCTTTCTGCATGAAGTTACTGTTCTTAGGGAACTACCTATAAAGAAAGCCTCAAATATGACTAGTTATCACGAAATATTATTGAATTAGGAGCTGAAGTCATTCGAAACCTGTTTTGGTATCTACCATTTATAAACCTCTCACTAGGAACACTTGCCAATGAAGAAATTTTTACATGTTCTTTTGGCCTCCTATCAAAAATTGTCATTGTTTAGTACCATTTATTTGAAGTCTAAAGGTTCATGTTTTAATAAGAAAAAAGGTCATTGTTTAAAGTCAATATTATGAATGATGGATTTCGCCTTTGTAGGCTTAGAATTGATAGGATCAAATTATTAGAATAGTGGCATTTAATCATTGCAGAGCTCCTTCAATCTATTGGCCAATGTCTAAATTTGTCCAATGAAAATCTCATTTTGAAATTGAAAACATTGAGCAGGGGCATTCAGCTAGTGAAGTCTGGAGGTAAACCCATTCTTGGTCTCTAACTATATGTATGTTTGACTAATTGGGATTGCTTAATATCTGTTTCAAACTATGGTTCCATTGCAGATAATACACTCATCTCATCCAAACCTCTAATAACTAAGTGGAGATGGCTAAATGAATCCTGAAAAGAACAAATGTACTATCACTGAAACAATACATAAAGTGCGCTGTGTGAGATAGAAATGAAACCCCAAATAGTGCTTCTTTTTGGTGATAACTGAATATGCTTGTCCAAGTAGAGACCATGTATCTATTTTAAGGTCTATAGTGACTCATTTGGATTTTTTTAAGCAATATATTGTTGTAGTTTATTAGCAGCAATGAAAATGCATTCCGTGACAAGGTTTTAAAAGGAAGCTAGGAAAGTATATCACTGATAGTATGACATTTAGGTTGTCAGAGTAGTAAATAAATTGAAAAAGTCTTGTATGCAAAAACAAAATTAGTTAGTTTATTCTAGATGCTGTTGAAGGAAAAGGCACACTAGAGAACTATGAAGGTTGAACTATTTTCAGTTATTTCTGATCGTACTAGGCCATTAAAAATAGAGGAACCTGGTATGCACCAAATGTCAATACATTTGTTGGTTAAACTTGCTAAGAGTAAAATGTTAGAACAGTTTTACATGTTCTTGTTGTTTTCCATTTTGTATGTTCCATTCTGAATACTCAGACCCTTCCCGGTGAAAAGAACTAACAGCAACAGTTACTGCACATTTGTTTATTTTCCTATGAGATACGTATTTGCTTTGAAATATAAGCTAAATGGAAATCAATTTATATGGCCATTACTCTATTGTTCACATGCCTCCAAGTTCTGAATTTTTTTGATGCATCAAGGTAAATAAGTACCCCAATGAACTCAACCACAAGTTTTCAGGTTCTAGTGATTGAGAATCCTATTTTCGGTAGGCTCAGATATTTCTCTATTTACTATTGTAGTTTACTTCAGCTAAAGATTCTGTCTATTTTGTTGCTCTTTACTGTTACCAAGTGTTAATTGCTTCAAAATCCAGTTTGCCAAGTGTTTTAGCCTTTGTTAAGCCTTCGAGGCCTTACTAACATCAATACTATCTTGAATCAGCCAATATATTCGACATGAAAAATGTTGGAGTTGCAACCCCAACACTACAAGAATGGTGTAAATCTGAGGATTGATACATCGCATGACTCGACCAGTTAAGATCCTTCGTCTATTAGCTTGAACTGAGCAGCATGCTTTCTGTGTAGATTGAATTAATGACACACTGTAAGTGGTGGGCATGCTTTATGGGAACTGCAATGGTACCTGTATTGGTAAATAACCCGATGAATGTGTCCAACATACTTTGGTTGCTTGCAATGTAATTTATGGTATGTGCTTGTTTCAAAATTCAGTAGATGTCATTTTGGTTATGTGTATCTAAAATCTAAATTATTATTTAGGACATCTTATTCGATGACATTCGCTTAAAGGCTCGTGTTCTAGTTGTATTTCCAAAATTGGTGACCTGCAACCATATAAATTGTATTTCCAAAATTGGTGACCTGCAACCATATAAATTTAAACTTCGTATAATGGTATTGTAGGTAAGGAAATTGCACCTTGCTAGGGTTAGGTTTCGTGTTGGCCGGAGAGGAGAGAAATCCACGAAGAGTACGGAACTGATTGATTGATTGAAGAGGGGAGAAGAACAGGTAGGCAATTACTCCAATGACACGTGACAGAACTCTCAGAATCCGGAAACCGGGTTAGGGTAGCAGGGATTCCAAGAGCCTTCGAGTTGAGAGAGAGAGAGTTTCAAGTGTTTAGAGCTTCCAAGAGTCTAAGTGTAATGTCTTGAGAGCAATCCCCTTTTCTTAGAATAAGGGGGCTATTTATAGAATTTTCCTGGGAAATAGTCACATGTCAGACACATGTTTTAAGGGAAATTCCCGAAATACCCTTTAATTATGTTTTAAAGGAGAAATTCCAGAAATGCCCTTTAATCATCAAAGTAATGCTCAAATTGCCCTATTTTTCTAGCCACTAATCCAATCCCTCAATCAATTCTCAAAATAGGTTGCATCCACGAGTCTTCTGCCTTTGAACACGTGGAGACTTCCCCGGGTCTAGTACATTTAATTAGGTTACATAAACCCTAATTTGTACATTTAATTAGGTTTTTTGTAAACCCTAATTTGTATATTTAATTCAATTAGGTCATGTGAACCCTAATATGCACTTGGGCCACAGGTATTTACTCTTCTATTTTAGTAGGTTGGAATGTAGTTATTGATTTATTTATTTGATTAACTTTTCTTTTTTCGAAATTTATCCAAGTCTATATAGTATTAGAAAAACAGATGAGTTTTTTTTGTTTACCATAGTTAACTTGGTATGATTGTTTACTTGATAATTAAATAATAAGTTGGGACCGTACCTAATTTAACCATTGACTCAATTCAGTGAATAAAATTACGCTCAAACTTTGAAACAAATGTTAAAGGTACGTGGATGTCCTAATCTATATCACCATAACCCCTCTTTTTTTCTTGTCAGTCAATATTATTCTCACTTTACCGGTTATGGTGGACCGGCTGGAAAGATTTCTCTCGGTTTAGAGCCTCGACTATATAAAAATTGATCAGTCTTCTGGATTTTTAAATCTCCTTGTTGCTAGTATAGATAGTTTATAGGAGCTATATTTATACTTATATACACTAAAATAAAATTAATTTATATCAATTATAAATTTAAAAAATTACAAATTAATTTAGGAAAGTCAAAATAAAACTTTTTTAGTAATGGATTTGATTTATTACAAAAAAAGTTAAAATAAAAACCTCTATACTATCTGTTTTATTCGGCTGAAGTAAAGAAAAGGAATAAAGCATATAATATGTCTATTCCAAAATTTGACTCTCATTTCAACTATATTGCACTTATAAAATTAATATTTTTGTTTAGTATTCTAATCAAGTTTAAGTAATAGCTTAAATATTAGATGAGAGTTAGGTAGGTTTAATGAATGAAATGAAAGGTAGTTTTGAAATATAATGTCACCTTTTAATCTAGATTGAAAACATAAAATCTCATTTCTGTACGTGTAAATAAAAGGAATTGGAATTATCCCCATTTTGGGTAGTAAGTCTTTTTCTGTTCTATAAAATGAAGTGAATTGATAGATTTAGTGAATTACGGCTAAACTAAGCAGGAAAAAAGTACTATCTTTACTATTTAATGAAGCTATTATGACATGGTAGGGTATAAAAAATCAACAGTTGTGATGCGGATTGAATTAATAAATTGGATTGGACGTTGTCTTGTTGTATGGAAAGGGGAAAGGGGAAAGGGAGCAAAACTCTAAGTCGAGATGATAATTGGACATAATAATTAAACATAAGCTTTTTATAATTTTATTTATTTATATTTTGAGGTCAAAAAATAAATAAAATTATAAAGAGTTCATGTTTAATTATAAAAAAATTGGATGAGAGTAGTAACAGTAGTACTTGCACGCAATATGTTTATTTATGCGTGGGAAGATGGACAAACCCCTCCAGAGTCCTCCCTATTTGGATTTGGATTTGGATTTGGATGGCCCTATATACCATACTATACTATACTAAGTATACTGTACTATTAGTATTTATTTATTCCATCAACCAACCCTCCTCTTTGTCTTTCTGTCTCTCTGTCAAGGGCCACTGACAGATTAGGTTTTCCCCGAATCCAATGTGATTTTTTTTTTTTTACTTTTAAGATCAAACGTATTCAAATAATGCAGTGGAACTTTAAATGATTATTATGAATCTCTCTCTCATCACTAGTGTTTTTCACTTGAGCTTCTGTTCTTGTTTTTACACTAACATGTCTTAAGTTGAGGGGGAGACTTTATAAATGTACCAACTGTACGGAGCATCCGATCACCAAATCTCAATTGGAAAAATAAATAAAAAAACAAAACCCTTCAATTCTCGAATTGTTGGCTTCAATGAGTCTATAAACAATTCAAATTTAAAATAATATATAAAATCCTATTTATCTTCAAAAGGTACTTAACTAATTAAACTAAAAAAAAACAAAGAACTAATTTAATCTCTTTTATATACTTTTATTTTTCTTAATTTGTACAAAAAATTTACTTAAAATATTTTTTGTTGGACGATGAGAATATTTTGCTAAATACGTCTATCTAAAATAGAGCCTCAAATAAAATTTGAATTATTTAATGCTAATAAATTCCTCGTCACAAAATAGAGCCTCTAAATGAGAAGCAGCATCTCATGTGGCATTTGCCAAGCCCCTCGATATACATACATCAAATGATGTGATTACCCCAAAATTCCAAATTTAAGGAAATGAAAGGATGATTGGGTTTGCAGTCTACCTCCATGGCCATGGCCATGGGTGTCTAATATTAAGTCAATTAATAATCCCCACAAACTTTGACTAACTACATATCTAATACTCCCATTTACATATGTTGAGGGGGATGATCTGGGCAATTATTCTTTTTTCTGCACATGGCTGGCTGGTTAGGAAGAAAGAAACTCATTATATTATATACTACTAGTTAAAGAAGCTGTCTATGTGATTATAGTACTACTAATAGATAAACTCCCCTAGTTTGGAAAGCAATAAAGTATGAAAATTGGTCGGTCGGTCCAACCAACCATTTTCATCACTTTGACAAAATAAGATCCGGATCCAACACCAAAAGTTGGAAAGAATAAGATTGACCACATGGGGACACAAATGCTTTAACAAAAATGATTGGTGGTCCACTTTGCTGATGGGTTATCGTATTACTAATAATAAATAAATAATACTCCAGTACAACAACTATTAAAATGCCTTTTCTATCAATATATTGGTTAGGCCAGTGCCTAATAATTAAAACAAATGATTTTGACATAAAGTCCAATGGCTGATCCTCATAACTAAGATGGTGGGTCTTAACTCTTATCCTGGATAAATTCCCACTCCACTCCTATAATTTAAACATGTTAGGACTAAATGTTTGGCCTCCTATAGAATTCTTCTATACAGCCAAGAGCACTCCTAGCCTACTATTAAACAAAATGTTGTTACGGTGATTACAAAATTTGTTTATAAAATAATGTGATAGAATGTAATTAATAAATAATTCATCATATATAAGTGGACTTAGTGATAATAACCGATCACATTATTTTATAAATAATTTTTAAAAAAAATTATTTTATCATCAAATTACTACTATTAAAAAAAATAAAATAAAATACATATCATATCTTTCATTCTTCCACTCTATACTCTATCCATCCAAATGAATCATTCATTCATTCTTGCGTATTCTGTTTATGCGAACGAACACTCAAACTTGAAACTTCCACTCTACTCTGCTCCGCTCTCTCTTTCTTTTCCCACGGTACAGATGAATCCGGATGATGATGCACCTGATCCGCTTTTAATAGACTTGAAAGTCAACTATATGTAATACACTAGAAGTACTTTAATTGCATTGTTTATTTTATTTTATTTATATATATATTATTGTTTTATTTTTGTGTGGGTGAATTCACTTCATAGGGCTGGGAAAGTAAATAAGTTTGACCTAAAATTTTGATTTTCAAAAAAAAAAAGTAATTTACAAATAACCTATTCCATTCGCTATCGGAAATTCCTTTGGGAGTTCGGGAAGAATTTCCGATAGCTGAATCCTTCCCGAAGTAATAAAAGAAATACAAGAGAATCCTTCCCGAACTCCCGAAAGAATTTTCGATCTTCCCGAAGTAATCCGCCATCGGCCCGATCCCGAAGTCATTGGCTAAGTATGATTGGCCAACTGGAAAATGACGCCATTTTTAAATAAGTCCCCCGTACACAGTATTAAAGGACGTTATGACCAACTGTAATTGGGAGTAGAATCGTGGAGTAAGGCCAAAATCGTAGAGTAGATTTCTTTCTCTCTATTCCAATTTTTGATCTTAATAAATTGAATATGGTTGAAAATTTGCTTTTAAATTACTTTTATTACTCATAACTCTATTGGCCTAAGAAGAGAGAATGGAAAAGAGAGAGATTGGGTTGAAGAGATTGAGCATATTAGGTTAAATATTTCTCTCTCTTTCTCTCTATATATATCTTAATTATCACTACTTATTTCTCTCTCTAAATTTTTGCAATCCACAAATCTAAATTGGAGTGTGGATTTTTGGTTGGTGATGGAATCGAAGAAGAAAAAAGCCTTACTCCAAGATCTACTCCCAATTACAGTTGGCTATAGCGTACGCTCCAAGATTATACTCCCAATCACAGCCATAACATTCGCAATGACAACACTTATTTAAAAACGACGTCGTTCCCAATTAGTCATTTGGCTATACTTTATAAGGAGGGGTATTTTGGTCATCTGTCTCTTCCGCAGTATTAAACTGTGGAATACTGAAAACTAAATTGCAGACGAGACTTTTATTAAACCATTAGATTATCGGATGGACGATCAAGATGTGTTGTAAAGATAACTTTAAATTTATAACGTTGACTATGAATCGGTCTCGATATATATATATATATATATATATAATAAAACACAACCATTTTTGAATCTTTCATTTGGCAAAGCACAATGATGGTTGAGATTGATTTAGCCAAATTGAATGGCCATGATTGATTCTTCCTTACTAAATTTCCCCCCAAAACTCTTTTCTTTTCCCCCCCAAAACTCTCTCAAGTCTCTAAATTCAAATAATAATAATAATAATTAATAATACTGATAATAATAATAATACCGATAATAATCCAAAACTCTCTCAAGTCTCTAAATTCAAATAATAATAATAATAATAATTAATAATACTGATAATAATAATAATACCGATAATAATCCAAAACTCTCTCAAGTCTCTAAATTCAAATAATAATAATAATATAATACCGATAATAATAATAATAATAATACCAATAATAATAATAATACCGATAATAATAATAATACCGATAATAATAATAATACCAATAATAATAATAATTTGATTAATTATTAAGTACACGCAGAAAACAATTAACTAGAGATGCATTTGGTAACATGTTAAAAAATTGATGGGTTTCTACTACCCCTTAATTAACCTAACAAACTTTATCTTAATTAACCGATATATGAAATTCATAAACCTAAAAAAAAAAAATTATGTACAAAATTGATAAATGATCTATCTAAAAATGTTGCATCTGTATTTTTTAGTTTTTAAAAAAACTTTTATCTTCAAAATTATATATGTTAAAAAACTGATGAGTTTCTACTACCCCTTAATTAACCTAAAAAACTTTATCTTAATTAACCGAAATATGAAACCCATAAATCTAAAAAAAAGAAATAAATAAATTTTATGTACAAAATTGACAAAAATTACATACGTGTTACCATTTTGAATTGATTTGTGCGGAAAAACACAAAGACTGTTCAGATTCATTATAATTTTAATCTATATTAATAATATAATCCTAATAATAATAATAATACCGATAATAATAATAATAATAATAATAATAACAATAATACCGATAATAACTTTAATAATAATAATATTATTTTTCGAATTTTAATTTAATTGTTAGAATCGTCCAATTTTGTGCATGATCATGTCCATAAATTTCATTATAATAAGCTTTTCTAATAATAATTAAAACATTTACTAACGAAAATTGACCAAAAATAGATAAGGATCACTTTTGCACAACTAATGCATATTTGAGGAACAACTGTGCCAAAAAAAATATAAAGAACACTTTAACAAAAACATGACAAATAAGAGGGTTAGATTTGATAATTAGTCTAAAGTAAGGAGTCTTATGTTTTATTTTGACTCACATATTTCGATAATTTTTATATTTCAAATATTTTCATGTATACATTGAAGAATAACTTGTTGTAAGCTATAAAGAATACGAAGTTGTTTCTCTATAGGCTGAATGTCTATATTTTTTTGTGTTCGCTCTAAAAAATTAATAGCGACTACCTTGATGTTTTGATAGTTGGATATGTATTAATTATTGTGGTTGTATAGTGAATTATGATAATTGTTATATTTGATTGTAAGTTATCAAATTTAAATCTAATTCTTCATTACTCCGTGCCTTGAGGCACGGGAAATTACTAGTCTATATATATATATATATATATATATATATATATATATATATATATATATATAGGGTAAAAGATTAGTACTTGATCAAGCTCCACTTCTTTGTTACAAGCAATTAAGTAGGATTATTTATTTATATATTTTGGTGAAAAAGAGGGCCAATTAAAGACAGCCGTACCAGCAAGTATTACTCCCCTCCCCTCGTGCATTAGATGCATGTTGCTATAATTGGAGAACTAAATTGAACCAAAAGTAATTATACGGAGTAGTAGTAGGAGTATTGTACTGGCTGACGAAGTAATGGGTCCGACAAGGGTGTCATATTTTGAAACTTGAATTTATTCACCATTCCATTTCCTCATCCAAGGTGAAAGACCAATGTCCTATGCTACTCTACTACTCTTACGAATATGAATGAGAACATCCTAGAGGAGTGAGTAGCTACATTGTCGGTGTACGTACCTAATCAATGACTATGGTAGTGGTAGTAGTAGTACTACTACTACAACAACTATAAAGTGGAGACATCTCGATTATATATGTGAACAATACTCTCCTTGGGGTGGGTGTGGGTCCACAAATAAAAGTACTATTAGTATTTTAAAAAATATGTTCATAAATTTGAAAAATGGTATGTGAATCCAGTGACCCTACCCTATTCAGCGAATACTTGAGGGTACTCAAATCATTTGTCTAAAAGAATGAAGACACTTGTATATAAAGAGAGAATAACCATCACATATCATATAGTACCAGGAAGGAAAGAAGAAAAATTAATTGTGAGATGTGTAATCATGTGGAGTAATAATATATAGAGTAGTGTTCCTAATTTTTAAAAAATATAATCAAGTCAACTAAATTTAAGTTATACGGTTGGTACCCAGGTTTCGGCTTAGCATAATAGTAAATAGGATGGTAAGTAGAAAAGTTGGATTGGATAGAAACTCATAGTAGAAGAAGGGAGACTAATTAATTAATTAATTAATAGGACGGACCCCACCCCACCCCAACCCCACCAAGTAAAGTGATATCGGGGCATTTGGGGTTGAGTGGGATGGTGATCCCCGCCAGGCGCCTGGGCTTAGGGCCCAGAGACTGACGCTACTGGACATCTTGAGTGACAGTTGAGTACTGAATTACTTGGAATAGGAAAGGAATAGAGAATATTTATTTGTCCAATTTTTAAAGTTTAAGATTGAGTGAGGGAGTTATCTGGATTAGTGATCCATCTCTACTCACTTCTTCTCCTTTCTCTTTCTTTCTTTCTTTCTTTCTTTGTCCAGGTGGGCTGGTATCATATCATATCAATCAATCAATCAAATAGTAGTACTATACATACATACCTACCTACCTACCTTTTATTATGATGATAAGGAGTATCTGCTATTTATTAATCACAATCAACCGGTACTAGATTTTTAACTAATAATTAGTAGGATAAGTTAGGTAACAAATGAGGATTGTATTATCCATTCAACTTACAGTATTTGACATTTGATTGAGAATTTTTATCAAACAATGACTAATACCAATCCCATTTCAATTCAATTCAATCGATGAGGCTCTTATCTTGTGTAATGTGATAAGTATATTATTATATGCTCCATTAAATTGCCAAGTCAGAGAGGTTTTCGAGACCAACCAAGGCGCCCGGCGTGGTGAACCCATTGCTATTGATAGATCATAGATATGATATGTCTGTTTTAAAATTGGTACTAAATTCAATTCTAAAGGATAAGTTTTAAAATTTTGAGCACCACATGGTTTTCAATTATGAAATCTACAATCCAAACACAGTTTAGGAATCCATCCAAATTGTGAAATTGCCATTGGGATGGGACCCGACCCGACCCACCAATCTAAAATCAAAATTATATACATATATATATATATATAGAACTCGTTGCCAAGCAAGCAGTCAAACACACCTTGATTATAGATAGTTGGAAGTGTGGAATAAATTATTCATCTAAACATCCGAAGGACCCCACACATTGGTCGCAATCTCTAAGATATCATATCTTTTATGCTTTTCAAGTACTTTGACACACTCATCATGCCCCCAAGAAAAAGATAAGACATCTTTTCATTGTTGCACGTGAAGCGGCCCTAACCAATATTACGACATCGATTCAATTACTAGTAGTATTTTCTCTTTACAAAAAGAAGATAAGACTTGGATTCATTGGAGAGCAAGCCACCGATTTAATCACACGTACGATTATAAAAATTGTATTATTGATTCAGGCGACATATTATTATTATTATTATTATTATTATTATTTTTTAATAGAAATCGCACTCCTCGTAGTTATGGTTTTAATGCATAAACCGCATCTCTAAAAGAATAGCATTTATTTAGAAATATTTTCGTTATTTATAGTTGAGATCTTCAGGTGGTGTCTTAAAATATTTTTGTTAAGGATTTTTTTAATGCGTGATCTAAGAACACACACTATACACAGGAATCGAGAGAATATTCTATTGATTCCTGTGCATATTCTCTTGATCTGTGTGTAAACGCAGAAATCAAGAGAATATGCACAGAAATCAAGAAAATATTCTCTCGATTCCTGTGTATAGTGTGTGTCCTTAGGGCACACATTAGAAGGACCCTTTTGTTAATTAAATTACAAAAGAAATATTTAGAAAAAAAAAACATAAAACAACTGAAATTGATATAATATAAACATAGGGCCTAAAATGAGATTAGTCCCGACATGCCTTACGGTCTATCACACATTCACTCTTGCAGGAGTTGGGGGAAAAAGATTGGTCATACTGACACAAAGATTGGCCTTTACTTATTTTTTTCCCCTCTCTCTTCTCTCTCTAATCCTTAATTCCTAGCTAAAGGTCATTATTGTCAGACATGATGACGACTCCTCCAAAATTTTCTATTTACTTGACTACCGCCCAAATCTCCTCCTTAATGACTAGTTTCTGGATTATTCATTTGGAAAAAAAATTGTGCACAAATTTACAAAAATGCTTTGGCCAAATTTAATTATACCCAAATGGTGAAATTCATGTAATGAATATCCATAAATATATATAAAAATTTGATTAGTTCTATATTTTTTTTATGTATAGTTTTCGTACGTATAACAATTTTTTTTATCTTTTAGATAACTACACTTCATCTCATAACTTAATTAGATAGTTATGCTAAATACTTTTTTTCATCGAATTATTTCTTAAAATGAATTATAAATTAGAAACTTTTCAGAATAAAAAAGTAAAATAAAAAACATAAATAATTATTATTATCTAGAAAACTTTGTTTCTGGTTTAAGTTGGTTTTAGACAAATTTAAGTATGCATTGAAACAAAGTATAAGATGGAGAAAGTATGATAACTTTCTCTCTCTTTTTAGGGATGAAAAAATTAACTGACTAACTTGGAAACCATTGTCCAATTTATTAATTTATTGAAGAGGTAGTATTTTGGGATGTAATATTTTCCGAATTAAGTAAATATATTTAATTCTCAGTTATTTAGTAATTATGAACTACTTTACGTAAGAATATTTTGTCTTAAATACACTACATACATGCACATTGAGAAAAAGAAGTTAATTAACTCGATGATATAGTTGACAACAGGAGCCATTGCTATAGTTCAACTTTTGGGGATAAAATATCACACCCTACATAGCTTATGCTTTAATTATGGTAACTTGTTATGGTGTTTTTGGGTAGAGAACATATGGTATAGGAGTGTTTATAAGTCTGTCTTTTTCCTCCCCATTTTCCTCTCTTATCTCTGTTTATATATATATACTCTTCTCAATCTGATTTTTACTCTTTTTGCTCCTGTTTCTGTTTGTATGTGTATTGTTTCCACTTCTTTTTAGTAGAGAGATGGAGAGGATATCTCTTTCTTTATCTTCCTTTTAGTTCATTTATAAAAATATTATTTATTTTCTTATTACTCACCAGTCATGTGGAGGAATAATAGAGAATTCAATTCACCTCCTTTCACTTTTATTTTTAACTGCAGCAGTTAATTTACAATTTTATTATATTTACTTTAACTACTTTTATAATACTTCATCCATTTCAAAATTAGATATATATTTGTACAGCGACAACTTTTAAAGATAATTTTATTTTTTCAAAATATAGCCTTCGTATAAATTAGGAATTTAATTGTGGTGGTTTGATATTGAAAATGATAATAAAAAATTAATGACAAATTAACTAAAATAGAAAAGTATTTTTAATTTTGGAACGGATTAAGAAAGAAAATTTATTTCTAAGTTTAGAACAGAAAACGTATTTATTTATCTATCACGTCATGACCGACGAGTATAATATATCATTCTAAATTGTAGAATCTTTTAATCTAATAAAATAGTCTTATTTTGATTTTGAAGAATTCATTAGTAAAACTTTAAAAATTTTAAATTGATGTAAATTATTCAAGTTTGTTTGCCTAGTATGTGAGTGTTAAAAATTGGTAAGCCGGCCCACACGCACGACGAGAAAGGAAAAACAAAACAAAACAAAACAAAACAAAACAAATTAAGCCCTAAACACAAACTTTTTTAATTCTTCATAATTAATTACTACTTTCAAGAGATTATGAACTAGTAAAATTAAAAGAATAGTTACTTCTTCATAAGAATAATTATGATTTCTATAATATTAAAATATAAATTTGACATTTTTATAACATTTGTGGGGAAATAACTTCAAAAAATAATACACATATTTTGACTTATGAGTATAGATTGCCCATAAAAAAAAAAATACAGTAACGAATGGCAAGGGAGTAGAAGATCAAAGTTGAAACATAACACGTGGGCAGCTCCAAGATGGTACAAACTAGGAAGTCTAATAGTATTTGGTAGTAGGACTAGGACTACTAAAAAATAAAAATAAATAAATCAATTTTGTTGGAGATGCAAAGATTAAACATTTGTCGGGAATTAAGTAAACCGTTTGATATCTGAGGTGAGGTCTAATCCCGCCTTTTTCAATCTACATATGCGTCATGGCGTGAGTGGTCAAAGCTTGTTTGTTGCATAAATAGCCCCCAAGTCTATATTAATATAATCAACCGATTGTCAGAAGGGCGTTAATGACCAGAGAATCAATTTTATACGCATTTTAATTCTTTTACCCTAATAATATTATTCATCATGATTAAATTTATTTAATAATTTTAACTTAATTAAAACTCCTTAATTTCTCTCAAATTGTAGAGTTAATAAATTTCTATTAAATACTACTCTATAAAAATACTAGTTTACAGGCGGCTCTAATGACTATATATGTTCTTTTCGTTCTTTTTTAATTTAGGAGAAAATACAAAAGTTAATAAATATAATTAATATTCTGTTTGATTAATTAAGATGAATATAAAATTTTAATATTCTCCTTAAAAATAAAATTTTTTAATTTTAATAAAAAAAAATTTGAATTCTTTTTTAAGAAAAACTATAAACACATTATCTAAAAATTTAACTATTAAAATTTTATCTTATAAAAGTTAATAGAGTTCCATCAAAAAGAAGATTTTTTTTTAAATTTTTTTTTGTGTAGATTTATATATTTGTAAAATAAAATAATAATATATATGTTCCTTTTGCCCAAACATAAGCACATAGATAGATATTTATTATTGATATAAATTTGTTATCATATCTAACAAGACTTTTAATTAATGAGATTTTATGTGTATTTAAAACCCAAAAATTTAAGAAGCCTAAATATTATTCCTAATTTATTTTATTAAAAAAAATCCAAAAGTAATAAATCTACAGACTGTTAACTCCACAGTGTGACGTGTGAGTCCTAAAAATAATAATTTAATTATTTTTTGTTTTTAATCCGTTATTGCTGCATCTGTAAAGCTTGAGAGTGTGTAAAATCAAGAATGATGCTAAGAAACACTTTGACTCCGCAGCTCATATTTCTTCCTTGTTGGATCTCCTTCTTCTTCACATAAAGTCCAATAAATATGAGTCTCCGCAGGAAGTAAGAAAAATCATTACTCCACATTTCTCTCTCTCTCTCTCTCTCTAAAACTGAATGTTGGTTGGTCAGTGAAGCTTAAAGATACAGGGGAACAGCAGAAATGGAGATGTGTATAGATCAGAAAATGGGGTACCAGCAGCAGCAAGAACCAGTACCTCCAGTACCAAAGAGGCAAAAGGGTGGTCTAATTACTATGCCATTTATAATAGGTACATACATACATACATACATACATATATGCTTGCTTCAACATGTATATTTATTTATATTTTCAGGGGATTAGTTTGGAACTTGTTTCTAACTGGATTTCTTTTTTCGATTTTGTCGGTGGTAATTGAAATGTGATGATGATGTACTACAGCAAATGAGGCATTTGAGAAGGTAGCAAGCTATGGACTTTTGCCCAACATGATATTGTATCTGATAATGGATTACGGGATGGGCCTACCAAAAGGCCAGAACATACTCTTCTTCTGGAATGCAGCTACTAATTTCATGCCCCTTATTGGGGCTTTTGTCTCTGATGCCTATCTGGGTCGATTTCTCACCATTGGACTTGGTTCCATTGCCAGTCTCTTGGTAACTTTCTCTCTCCATATTCTTGTGCGATTCATTTTTTTCCCCCTCGGCAAAAAGATGCAATCCCTAGTAGTACCACACAGGCCTAGCTAATTATATGTAGATCACATTATATGGAATTTCTTGATGAATTTTGATTTGTATGAGTTCAATTTTGATCTGGAGTAGTTCAAGCCATATGCTCCAGGCACATCAAAATTAGCTGCGAGACTTGAGACAGGAGCTTAAATAAGATAAGAATTTGTGTTATTTATCCACGGGATCAATTGTTTGCAGTGGGAAAAATAAACCGAATTGTCTATGCAAAATAGTTCTGTGAAGTGGTTGAGATAGTTGGTATCTTACGAATGAGTAAATGGGGTAATTAATGAAGTTGAAAATCTTTAAAAAAAAAATTTATATATAAAAAAGTGGTTAAGAAGATTAGCTACACTCGCATTTCTTATTCTAGTAGCCCTTACATATGTATGTATTTTGTTAAAAATCACAGGGGATGACTCTTCTATGGTTAACGGCTATGATTCCACAAGCGAGGCCTGGCCCTTGTGATCCGCGAACCCAAACCTGCAAATCCACTTCACCATCCCAGTACTTTCTCCTGCTTTCGGCATTCGGTCTCATGTCTATTGGAGCAGGTGGCATCAGGCCATGTTCATTGGCATTTGGTGCAGATCAGTTGGATAGTAGAGATAATCCTAAGAATGAGACAGTATTAGAACGCTACTTTGGCTGGTATTACGCTTCGGCAGCTCTGTCGGTTGTGATTGCTTTGACGGCCATTGTCTACATTCAAGATCATGTGGGATGGAAAGTGGGTTTTGGGGTTCCAGCAATTCTCATGTTCTTGTCTGCTTCTCTGTTTTTTCTTGCATCTTCTTTATATATCAAACATAAAGTTAGGACCAGCTTGCTGACTACCTTTGTACAAGTGATTGTAGTTGCTTATAAGAATAGAAAGCTTGAGCTCCCATCTACAGATTCTGATGTGTGGTATCATCGAAAGGACTCAAACTATCATGTGCCAACTGACAAACTAAGGTATCATTAGTTTTTCATTACCGTATCATTATGATCACCACTGACATCATTAGTATCAATACCATCTTCATTTAAATGTAGCTTAGCTACTGTTCTGAAGACGTAAATGTTTATTGATTATGTTTTTCTTTTAGGTTCTTGAATAAAGCTTGCATCATTAAAAATCCAGAAGAGATAAGCTCAGATGGAGTGGCTTCAAACCCATGGACTCTTTGCTCGGTGGATCAAGTTGAAGAGCTAAAAGTATTAATCAGAGTCATCCCATTGTGGTCTACCGGAATCATGATGTCAGTAAACATAAGTCAGAGTTCATTTCCTTTGCTCCAAGCCAAGTCCATGGATAGGCGCCTCATTTCAAGCTTTGAAATCCCGGCAGGCTCCTTTGGGTTGTTCACCATCATTGCTTTATTCGTATGGGTTATGCTCTATGATAGGGTAGTGCTTCCAGTAGCATCAAAGTTGAGAGGAAAACCAGTTCATCTAGGAGTAAAAGAGAGAATGGGAATTGGGCTTTTCTTTTCATTCATGGGGATGGTAGTTTCAGCCATTGTGGAGCACGTACGACGCAGAAAAGCAATCCAACAAGGTTTCTTGAACAACCCAAGTGCATTAGTGGACATGTCGGCATATTGGCTTGTGCCACAACATGTGTTGAATGGATTAGCCGAGGCTTTCAATGCAATAGGCCAAACAGAGTTTTACTATTCCGAATTCCCCAAGAGTATGTCTAGCATTGCATCGTGTCTATTCGGATTAGGAATGGCGGTGGCAAATTTGTTGGCGAGTCTCATACTGAGCACCGTGGATGATGTTAGCAAAAGAGGGGGAAAAGAGAGTTGGACTTCGACTAACATTAACAAGGGCCATTACGAGAGTTACTACTGGCTTCTTGCGGTTTTGAGTTCCATAAACCTCGTCTATTTTCTTGTTTGCAGTTGGGCTTATGGTCCTTGTGTAGAACAATTGAATGGGGTTAGGCATGAGACTAGTAGTAATGGCTCGGGCTCAGGTTCAGGGAAAGAGTTACTGAAACTAAGCTCTCGAGTGAAGGATGAAGCAGAAAATGGTGAAGAATTATTCAAATCTAGACTATTACCAGCTTAAGTTTTATTTTTTTTCTTTTTATTTGGTTTTTGTACTGCATGAATGCATGTATAAGTGGATACTGATTAGTATTACATAGCTTATTATGATTTATAGTCTCATATGTCTCTATCTATTCATATGTTGGGTAACACTCTATAGATGGTGGTTTTAGAAGTTTGGACATTATTATTGTGGATGTATATATAACAGTCGCCTATAAGTTTATATTATATGGGTTTTTGTTGTTGTTGCCTTGAATGTGTATGTAAGGAGGACTTTTAGGCATCACACGTGATGTCAAACAATAATCTTGAAAGAGAAAGTAAAAGGATAAATTCTGCAGCAAGAGCACTGCACTGCACTGCACTGGTAAGAGAGAGAGAATCTTGAAAAAGGAAGCAAAAGCTTTTGCTGAGGTGAGGGACCAGCCGAAGACGATGGGTAAGGAATAAGGATGATGGATGGTCATACCTTTTTCTTATCTTTAGTTGGTGTTGGTGGGGTCCAAATGCCTCGACAAATTTAATATCTTTATAAGTTACTATATTCTTTTACATTTGGTACAAATACATAAGTTGTGCTGCTTAAAATGTCCAACAACTATTTTTTGGTTGGGTTGAGCTTTATAGCTAGTCTAAGAAGCTTTTTATTTTATGTATTTAAAGTAGTTCACTAAATTTTCCTTTCTGACACACTCATTGTCAGTGAGTTGTCACTTCCTTTGTTTATGAAGTAGTATCTGTTCGTTTCTACGGTTGAGATATGCTTACTTATTAAATCTTTGTACACTGATTGATTATAATAAGTAGTCCATGGACAACATGTCCTCCTCCTGTTGTGTCAAAATTTTACCAAGTATGGAAATTGGAAAGGATTGTGCTTTTTTCAGATCCCCGTGTGGTAGCTTTCAACTTTCGAAATTCATGTTGCGAGCAGACAGATGATGTTACTTTACATTTCTTTTTCTGCCTTATTATTCCTCCTGTTAAAATAAAGAAAGTATTCAGAAGAAGGCAAAATTCTACAGCCCACATTGTAAATTCACACAAAAATGTTATGGGCGGTCGGTGACTAGTAAGCTCAAAGTAGTCTTGTAGTCAGAGACAAACCCAGCCCAGCCCAGTCCAGCCCAGCCCATGAGAATTGTCTCCGTACAACAATAAATTTATTTTGTAATAATATATATATTAAACATGATGCCCAACCTTTGAATTGTAAACAGAGTCTGTAATATCTGATATTTACTTTAAAATTTCACATCCGCATTGAAGTGAATATATTCGCATTTATGTCAAAGCAAATATTATTAAGTAGACATTTTTTTTTTGCTATTGATTCATTATTGTGCAAGAATTTATAAATAATTTGTTTTTATGAAAATTCTATTTGAATGTATGCGAATACAGATATTTAATATATTTATCCATATTATATTGTACAAAATGAATACGGGTAATCAAACTTTTTACATATCTATCGGATATAGATACAAATACAGATGTTCACATAAAAAAATATTCTTTTACAAGCCAGCCAACCAAGTAGAATTAATGCAAGGCAAAATTAGTTTTTACTGGTATAAAGATGGAGGCAGCATTATGATTTTTAATTTTTCATGTTTTTTTAATAAAAAAAATTGTTCTATAATTTCATTGGCATTTGGTGCTGATCAGTAATATAAGAGGAGATAGAACTCAAAGAATGAAAGGCAGTGAATGCATAATGGCAGGAGAAAATTAATCATGTGATTTTCATAACTTCAATATAAAATAAGAGCATTGAAAAAAAAGGAAAAAGGGAAAAATAAAAACCTTTAAAAATTATATCCTGCAATTTAAAAAGAGGAAAAAGGGAATGGTGTGTGAGATGATAATCTTCAGAGCTTGCTTGTAGTTGTGGTGGTGGGCTGGTGGTATCGGTTGATGGGATCGGTAGTGAACCATACCCTGCCCACAGCAATCATCTTTCCATTCTCTTTCTTCTTCACCTCCACCACCACTGATTTTAGCCTTCCCTTCTCTCCTACTATCTTTGCCTCCACCTCTACTTCTTCCTGCCATATTAATTCCCACCAACACCAATTCCAATTTCAATTCAAAATTAGTAGGGCTCAATCAATAAAGAAGAAAAAGTAAGAGGGCTCAGTTTAAGTACCTGAGTCTTGGGGGTGGAATAAAAAGAGACGTGAAAATCAAGGGAAGCTTTGACGAAGAGTTGTTCAGAGTAGGAGGCCACCGCACACGCTGCTACATCGTCGATCAAAACTGCCATCGCTCCCACATCCCAATTTCCATCCCTGTCCTGAACAACCATCCCATAATTAACCACAATTGCAACTACAACTATAATAGTAATTCAATCATTAATCCACCTCTCAACTTCTAATCATAATAATCTTAACTTGATTAATTAGTGAAATTGAATATTAGTCTTAGTCTTCCTTACTGATACGTTTTGTGGAATAACGAAAGTGCAGCGGACTAAACCCTTGTTGACCAGCGTAATCTGCAGGCCCTCCAGGGTAAGGGCCTCCAGTTCCCGACCCAATCCTTTTGACATATCTTCCAGCCATTTCTGGGCTCTTTCTACTGCTTCATCTTCCTCTTTCATACTATTCTCTCTCCTCGCTGCAACCCTACAACTACAGGAATATTAGCTGGGAGACGGACTCATAAAAGATATATATCCTCATCTATTGTGGGCTCTACAGTTGACCTAAACCATATGTCCTAATTAATAAATTTAAACTCTAATTAATAAAATTAAATTTTTATTCTAATTAAAATAGCAACAGATAGTATGCATTTTTTTATGATCCGCGGTTCTTTCTTATTTTTAAATAGTACAAATGATATATATCCTGTCTATATATATATATATAATATCATATATTCTTTATAATCAACCAGTATTTATGGCACGTACCAAATCAAAAAAAATTGTTTAAATATTTAAATAAGAGTTCTAAAATTTTGTGAAAAAAATATGGGAAAAGAATTAGGGATAAAAAGAGAGCAGGAAAGGGAGTTAGTTTTAAGAAAATCACTATCTTATGTAGCAGCTGACATAAAAATGTGTGACACAACGGGATTGAGAGTGAAAATTCTAGAGTATATAAAAATATACTTTAGTTTTATACAATGAGTTTATTTTAAATTTTTAATAAAATTTAATTTTATAAATAAAAAAAATCTTACAAATAAATATAAAATTTTATTTAATTTAAAGTTGTATAACACTATTATTCTAATATTATAAAATAAGTATATTTTTTGTCGATTAACATTAATTAAATTTTTATTACTATAAAATCGATAATAAACATCACCAAATCATATAAAAATTCATATGTTCAAATATTCTTTAAATTCGTACGCTAAAAAATCTTAGAAATAGACGTATTAAGGTATACTAGTTAGATGATATACCTTTTTTTTTTACAATATATAAAAATTTCTATATAATGAAAGAAGTTGTACGTCAACGTAAAGAAAAAAAAATATTAAAATAAAATTGTTCAATTGCTCAAAGCCATAATCATCCTCATTTTATAAAGGGTCCTCTTAAACACAATTCAAAGGTATATTCTCTTGATCTGTGTACATATTCCCTTGAACTTGGTGCAAATGCAAAAATCAAGGGAATATGCACACAGTTCAAGGGAATATACCTTTGAACTGTGTGCTTAGCATGTGCCCTAAGGGCACACGTTAAGAAATTAAACAAGAATCGACGTATACGTTACTCATAGTTTATACCCAGAAATGAAAAAAGAAAATGAACACGTTTTTGGCATTTTGCCACAATTATTCAGGATCACAGACATCCAACAAAACTACGGTTAAGTTGATACATTCGCTTAAATAACTTTTAAAACAATTTGACTATCAGAATTGGGCTACGAGGACACTCTCTTAACACAATTAGAACATATAGGAGCAGCCGATATAGTTCTAATGTCCTTCAGCAGCTAGTGTTTTCTTCAGTTCTTTTTTGTTCACCTGGGACATAAAATAAGAAGGCGGCCTGATGAGTTACCTTTGATCTGAAATTGCCTTGATACAAAGTAAGGAACTAACATTGCTTGAAAAGAACTCGGTGGCTCACCTTTCCCATGGCATTACGAGGAATTGAGTCCCACAGGTAGATTCTGGTTGGTATCTGGGTTGCACAGTGGAATCAAAAGATGATAAAACTTAAAGACCAAGCTAAGTATGTAGCTTTCCAAAATTTGATTAAGCATTCAAATACATCCTCTAGATAATACAGACTAAGTCAGGAAGACGGGAAACATTAGAGAAAATTGTAAACTTCCTCACGACCAAACAGCTAAACAATTTGACTAAACTAGTTGAAAAAAAAAAATCCTGAAGAAAAAGAAAAACTGAAGAATCAAAGGGTGATTGTTAACCAACAAACAAGGCACAAAAGAAAAAGGATGCATCACAACATTAGAAAAAGTCTGAATCGACTTGGATCTCGGCTAATCTTTTCGTGGCTGAAAGACTAACTTTGCAATAAACGTAGTATGCAGTTTAGCTGAGAGCACCTGCTAATACTTAATTCCAAGACATAACGAACATGAAATGAACCTCCATCTGAAACTAGTTCTTAGATGACGATGCAACCGGATAATACTCGAGGAAAAACAACAATGGTCCACCCAAAGGTTCTAAGTCAAAGTTTCAAGAACAGGAGTATGGAGATGGGTATGAGCAATATACCTTGTATGGAGCAAGTTTCTCTTTAGCCCAGGTAGAAAGCTCTTCCAAGCTTAGAGCAGGCATCATTTCTTCCTCACGCTTTCTCTTCACCTCTGCATCGGGAACAATTATAGCGCACACAACTTCCCCATATGTATTGTCTGGTAAACCCAACACACAACACTCCGATACAGATGGATGCTGTACAATATAGAAATTAGTTCTAGTTTGCCTTCATAGAATTCTTTCTAAAAGAGTTGACTTGAAGAGATGATAACACTTGGGAAGTAGAAAAGTTTAAATACGAATAGAACCACTTACATCTAGGATAGTTGCTTCAATTTCTAATGCAGATAACTTGTATCCACCTACCTTCATAATATCAGCATTATTGCCTGGTGAACAACAATATAGCATTAAAAGTTTCAATATAGAATTTAGAACCAGTGGTAAACCAAAATGTTTGAAGTGCATATAATATTGAAATGAACTCGATGAACTGACAATATCAAGTAGCATTTCTAGAGGTAAAATAACAAGTTATTAACTCACTAGTCACTACAGATGTATGACAACCAATGGTTCCATGCTATGATACAAGGGAAGTCTTAAGTATAAAATAGTTGGCATAACAATGACAGTTGTCATCAGCTGCATCTTCCATGCATTGAATACTTGTAAGTTGCAAAGATATTTATAAATAACTCAGAGATATACCCTTGATTTAACTGGAATTGACAACATATTCATTAGTTACCAAATGTTACAAGTTCTATGCCCCAATAAATATTAATTCAAGTAGCAATAAAAAAATGAAGCTATTAGAATCCAGCCCCATGATAGAAAAGAAAAGGTGCGACTCCTTACAATTTGTGGAAGCCATTTAAACAGATGAAGCTGGTTTAAAATTTTAGGCAATTCAAAATTTCAAGTTGCTGTATTTGATTCCTCAATCTCATCAAGCTGAGAGTATTCCATAAGAAAATTATTTAGCAGCAGCAATTATCACCGAAGTAACAAGTATATTCGACAAGAGCACCATAAATTGCAAAGTAGGCATAACTGGATCTTTTGCAAGGAAATTATAGGAAAAGCATAGAAGAAATTTCTGACAAGACTAACATCTATTTCAGAAATAGTCAAAAAAACTTTGAGAAATTTTGTATGCTTACGTCCCAAAATGATGTAGTATCCATCTTCATCCACAGTAACAGCATCTCCAGTCTTAAAAAACCCATCATCAATAAATGATGCTTTGGTTACCTAATTTAATAAGTATAGGCATTAGAATGAAAAGCCAACAAAATCTGCATAATATATCATGTTTATTTTGAATAATTAGCACCCACGAATCATAATAGCGTCAAAGCAGAGGAGGTAGTATTAGTAGTAGAAGACAAAGAATACCAAAACCAGGGACACCATAATTCAGTTTACCAAGTGATAAAAAATCACGAATTAAGATGAATACTCTCCACCAAAAGCTTGAAGCTATTGAATCCTTAATAAAACGCTCAATAATTTTCCTAACTATGATTTAAAAAAAAGAAGAAGAAAAAACTGATAATAAGCTTAAAACAAATCAAGGCCTCAAATACATTAAGTACCAACCATTTACATTCCCAGTAAAGCTCCAAAAGATAACAAAACTCAAAGATAATAAAAGAACCAGAAGTCTCTGCAACACATCTAGACAGTAAACAATTAGTATGACATCTTAGCTGTAGCCTCCTGTGACAACATCATTACAAATTTTGGACCTTAGATTAATGCCTTACAATTTAGCACATTCAAAAAAATTAATGATTAATGTTTAAGCTAGATATATCGAATGGATGACCACCACATGGAAAAAAAATGAAGAATTAGTAGGTTATGGCTTGCATTCGGAAGTAATTATAATCATCAAGGATATTACATCATAGAGAAATGATGAGTTACATAAACAGAAATAAGTCTCTGAGAGATAGAACATACTATTAAGCTATCAACTGAAAAGAAAAACATACTATAAGGTAAAAACATGAGTAATACTGGATGAAATCAAGAAGTACCTCAGGAAGTTTCCAGTATTCCTTAAACAATGAAGGGCTTTTAATGCAAAGCTCACCCACCCCAGTTGGATTATCAGCGCCTTCATCTTCCTCAAGAATCTTGGTCTAGCACAAAACAAGAACATGTACCTTCTTAATAAGTTTACCAAATTACTAGAGCACTCGTGATACATAATACACCTATCCTTCTTTTATTAACCTTTTGTAGTTCTCTTCAATAGAAAGACTGCAAGCAGTTCAGAGATTTTTTTTTTGTCTTGTTTTGTTTTAAAAATAAGTAACCAGTTGTTCGAAGTTATATTTTCATAAATATATATAACCTCACCAACTTAAATAGTGGCTACTATAAAGAGTCACTTCCAGCCTAGTGGGCCAGTTTATTATATACTTATCAGGCCGCATTCGAATAATGTACTCAGGCCAAGTTCAAGGAATGATTTTAGGAGTGTGACCAATTAGAAACATGTGCATAAGAGGGAGTAGGCCAAAAATTACTTGGGAGAAAGTAACGAAAAGAGACTTGAAGAAGCGGAATATAACTGAGGACATGGCCTTCGATAGGAGAAAGTGGAGGGGTACAATCCACATATCAGATGCCGAGTGGATTTTGTCTTCTGTTTCTTTCCTTTCACTCCCCCTTTTTGTCATTTTTGGGTGTGCTTCATTTTTTATATTTCTTTTCTACTATTGTATTTATTCTTTCTTATTTTAATTCGTTTTGTCGTTTAATTTTTTTGTTTCTATATATATTGTGGTCAACACAAGCAAATAACTAGCTTGGATGTGGTGACTATCCCAAAATGACGTCGTTTTGATTAGTAAAATGATAAAATGACAAAAATACCATTAATGATACTAGTGAATTGACAAAACTACCCTTAAAATATAAAGGAGCTACATGGAGATGGTTGTGAAGACCACAACCATCCTATTCCTATATGTGTGTGTGTGTGTGTGTGTGTGTTCATTTTCAGCTTACCCCAACTAGTTTGGGATAAAAGTCATTGTTGGGTTGAGTCCACTTCGAATGAAGCTTTTTTCAAAAATAGGAACACCTCATGCATAAACATTTGGCTAACCTGCACACCTGGAAATGGTTTGCCAACAGTACCTCCTTTTCTTACGCCTCTTAAGGGATTAGAAATTCCCATTACAAACTGCAAAAAGAATAAAAAATCGACATAATCACAAAAAAGAATTGCTAATATAAATAACCAATCTTCATTAAGGAAGCAAAGAGGCAGCAGAATGGACTTCATATATGACTATTGACTAGTATACATACCTCAGTCATGCCATATCTTTCCAAAAGGCGATGTCCTGTGATGGTTTCCCACTGTTGCATGACGGGAAGAGGGAGTGCAGAGGAGCCACACATCTAGAAACAGAAATAACGCTTCATTAACTTTAAGAATTCAGCATTTAATTTAAAGAAGAGAATAGTTTGTAAAGGACAGCATAAAGCAACTTAAAAGTTGCAGCTTTTAATAATGATACAAAGACTCTCTAAGAAGGTTATACCACATCATTAAGTACATGATTCAAAGCCAAATATTACACAAAATCTTTTTACAAGCTACTTACCATTAGACGCAACTGGCTTGCAGCTGAAGCAGATGCATCTTGTAATTGTGGATCCATTGCTTCATAACCTTGTATCAGTCTAGTATACATGGTTGGAACCTATATTTCAAACAGCAGTGCAAATATTAAACCACGGAAAGTACAAAGCTTGAACAATTTTATGTCCATATATTTGGCCCTTTCATGCTCCATAGTTTGATCAAAATTTTGTTCCATCTTAACGTTATCAAAGAAAAAACAGGTTGGCAGTACTATGCTCCCCCTGGGTGTTAAAAGTTTATGAACAAAATCTCTCATAACCAAGAAAAAGAAGATAAATTTGGGTGTCAAACAAAGAGTCCACTAATGTAATAACTATGCTTTACAAATTTTTGAGCTGCATAAACCATTGTTTTGCTTAGAATTTTGTAAAGCATGCACCCAAGCACAACATAACAGATAGGAATACATCACTTACTCCTGTAAATACAGTAACAGCATCATCAGCCTTAGTCCCATCTTTTGGATATGATTCACGCCATCTCTTCCAGATACCACTCACACTAAATTTTGGCATGAACTCGACCTTCAAGAACACAGACATATGTTACAATCTTAATCAAACAGAACCTTAGACAAGACAAAATTCGAAAGCCAACTCGGTGGAACTAGAAAATAATTAGACTTACTGCAGAACCTGCATACAGAGGGGCAAATAAAGCATTGAAAAGCCCATGAACATGTAAGCTGGAAGTTAAGGATCAATCAAGAAAGCATTTTTCATTCTGATCATACCAGAGCACAATAGAAAAATTACCAATGCAAAATCTTGAGCGGACATAGTCAACAAAGTAAGCATAATTTATGAAATCAGATGTTATAAGATGATACATAATTGAGGATATGATGTAACGGTAGACAGTGCAGAAATTGATCGCCAGATGTATACTCCCAAGCACTTGACAAGATTTGGACCTGAAATTCAGCAAGAAATACACAATTGGTTTAGACAACAAATCAGATCATAGGGAATCATTCGGGAAAACAAACGAGACAGAAGGATTTCTCTGTAACTTATGGCACATATCACAAAGTTACTTGTTTTATTGCAATAGTAGAAAGTTACAAGCTCACGACAAACACGGAGTTCAAATAAGTACCTGCGCTAGGATGCTTTTATGTGTGTGAACAACTCCTTTAGGTTTACCTGTTGTACCGCTAGTGTACAATATTAATGCTGGGTCCTCCCCTAAATTGAAAGGAAAGATAAAGTAAGCATTTACTCTCTGTATAACATAAGTATAAATTACGATCATATAAATTGTCGAGGTAAACCACCTTCTATCTTATTTGACTTTTCAATTCTCTGGAAACTTGCTTTGGCATCATTTTCTCCAGTTTGTGACAGGCCATTCCCAGTTGTCTGTGAAGTTGTACTTGGAACAGGAGGAATAAGTGAAAATTGAGCAGCATTTTTAGCTGCAATATTTTGCATAAGCTCTTCATGATCTTCAGTACTCAAAATCATGGAGACATCCTACAAATCAGGTTCCATAAGGCATTGAAACTGGAGAATAAAGCATCAAATAATTACAGCACTTAAAGAGTTACCAAATATATTCCATATACTTTAAGAAGATGACATTAAGTATTTTCTTTTCCAAAACTGCCTTTATAAAACAATAAAAATAAGTTGTTCAAAAGAAACCAATTCAGGAGTGTGCACATGAAGGAATTGCACCATTGTGCACTAAATTGTTTAGAGCTTATGTCAGCAGCTGATATTGGGTTCATAAAATGATAATGATTCATCCACAGCTATCAATAAACCTTACCAGCTAATGCGCTTTTGGACTTTGGCAGAAAAAAGTCCTTTAAAATCAAATAAACTGAAACTATGACATAGAAAGGAAAATAAAGGATGGTCAAGGGCGAACCGAATCATTCATGACATGTAAGAGCTCAGCTTCTGGGTAGCTGAGTGCAAGGGGGACTGCAACACCACCACTAAGCCAAGTGCCAAGTACTCCGGCAACAAACTCGGCACAAGGTTTAGCCACAATTCCTATTCTAGCTCCACCAAGATGTTCATGCTCTGTGATGCCGTCAACCTGCAAGGTTATATTTATGTGTGCTACCTCAAATGACAAAATAAGAAAGAAGATGTCTAATTACTTATAACAAAAACTATATGAATGAAAGTCACGGTAAGAAAGCCATAAACCCCTTCCCTGTCAAACCACACACAAATTAGACATCAGATGCGATTGTAACCTGAGGGGTTTAGTCTTTTTTTTCTTTGGAGTTGAAATAGTGCTGGGATATGTGTGTGTGTGTGTATGAGAGAGAGAGAGGGAGGGAGGGAGTGGGAGAGCGATAGATTTGCATTTAGCAGGGAACATAACTAGAAAACCTCAAAAATTAAAGACGGCCTAATAATCAAACAAGTTAGGTAAAAAAAAATCAGGAATAGTTGTTATACCGGTGAGTAATGTCTGAAAAATAAAAAACAGTAGCTGCAACTCCAAAAGAGCTACATTGCTACACTAAAATTGTCACAACATTGTTTTCACCTCTTAAGCATGTTAAAAGGACAGTTTCATACACCCATAAGAAATAAGACAACTCACTGTTTTTTCATAAGAAGTGCATAGCAGATGCGATATACTCCAAGCAGATGAAATCAGTTGGAAGTAACTGTAGCTTTTCTGATCTGCTCTTATAGCAACACGTTCGCCTGACGTATCACCCTGACTACCAACTGCTTTTACCACCTCCATAACTGTACTACAATCTGATGCTGAATCTTAAAATAACAAAAAGGAAAAAAGGAGTCAAGAGATTAACTTTAAGGGACATTAATTAAGTGTTTTCGCTTGAAAACTGAATTCACTAGAAAAATTTGTGGAGCTTCTAATAGATAGCTCCAGACTAAACTACTTAACACACATTTGGCAATTCCGTGGAGTGTTCCCATGTTTCTTCTTGATAGAGTAAACTTAACTCCTAAGGATTGAAAAGTCACAATTCACAAAGCAACTTAAAACCAGCCCTCTCGAATTTCAACAATAACTAGTCCCAAGACACTAATTCCGTGAGTAATCAGTAACTAATAACGAAGCAGAATTAAAACAAAGAAATTTAGGGCAAACTACATAGAAAAGTAAAATCTAAACAAGAAATAAAGTATTGAAAAGTGCACAATAAGTTTAAGATAGGATATATTTGAAACGACGAGCATTCCAAAACAGTATAACAGACAAGTCCAATTCAACACAAGATTTGGGTAATGTAAAGCAGATAATTACGGTGAAATTGAACTTACAGGAAAGCAGACGAGGGTGAGAATACAAGTACGTAGGGTTTTTTGTAGCTCTAAAATTACAGAAAAATTGGGAGGTTGAAGGAACTTCAAGGCATCGGCAGAGAGGTGTTGCAAAGTGGTTCATCGCATTAAATGACCTCATTTTTTTCGGTGTTTTTTTTGGCTGTTTTTATTTATTGAAGCCGACCCAACCAACCAACCAACCAACCAACCAACCAACTATTACGTCTCTGTTTACAACAGGTGGCCGATTTTCAATACTCTATTTTTCACAGTTTGACTACTTCTTCTTATTCTTATATATATGAATATAGGTTGAGCGAACAGAACCCAACGCCCAACGGAGAGAACTGACGGCTTTGAGAGCGAGCCTCCAATTACAGAGCGTTAACGTTTATATAGAGGCTCCGCTCTAATTTAACTAACACAAGTGGCGTTCCGAGTCTAAATAATGGGGTGTAAAATAAAAAATTTATACGGTTTGAAAAATTAAATAAAAAAATGGTAAATAAAAATATAATTAAAATTATAAACGAACGTGACATAAATTTACGAAGTGGCTCCATAACCGTTTTATAAGATAAATAAATTCTTATTACATGATTTTATCAAACACCATCCAGGTAGATTAATTATATTAATAAATTTATAAGATGACTAAGATTAGAAAACACAATGAGAATTTTTTAATTTTTGCGCTGATCAGTCTCTCTTAAATTATTATTTATTATAATATTATTTAAATAAAAAAAACAATAGAGTTCCAAATCTTAGCTCGTCTAAATAAATAAGTTCCTTTTTTTAATTGATCGCTCCGACATTTTACGTGACATATTCTGAATTGTCGATTATTATGAATTTAGTGGAGGGGAGGGGGGAAGCAACCGCGAAGCTTCATAGACTCCACAAAATGGCTCCGCTTTATAGAATTTAATGGAGCAACCTACTCCTGTGCTATGTGAGTAATGTGACCGCTGATTGAGATTAGAGGACACAACAGAGTTATTTCATCTTTTGTTCTTTTGTTTTTGGTGGGATTCACATTTGAGTTGCACAAAAGAATTATAAATTTTATTGCATTGGTTTCATAAAAGATGTGTCCTTTAAAATATTATGAAAAAATCTCTATTGAGTAACCATTGCTATTTGTTACGCATAAAGAGACTCCTTTAACACTTTTTAAAATTAATTAAAAAATATTAAGTTGTAACAAATTTATTTATTTGATTTTAATTATAAAAGTATTGATTTTATTCTCATTGTTTCATAAAATAAGTGTTATTTGACTTTTCTCTTAATTAATTTGCGAATTATAATTTAAGTTGTGATGTAAATGTATTTTAATTCTATTTTAAATTTTAAAATTTTGCAATTAGGTAGATTGAATATTACAAGTCTACCTAAATATAAATTAAATAGAAATATATAATATAAATAAACTATAATATATTTATAATTGTATTATAAATATATAATTAGGTAGATTGATTTTAATATTTTGCAAATATTAGGGGATACGTTTGAAATATATAAATTAAATTTTAATGTAATATAATTTTAGAAGGAAGTAATATTTTATCCAAAGCACTGGCACTAAACACTCACACAAGTGTGAAATTCAAAATAGTACTTTATTATTGTAATATAAATAGTAAATAACCTATTTGCAATCCTGGAAGGATTGCCCATTGGGCTACATACATACATACATACATACATACATACATACATACATAGGGAGTTTAAATAGCAAAAACGTTGCATGATTTTGATCTAATAGGGAGTACGCGCACACAGGGGGGAAAAAAAAAACTTGATACTCCAAAACACGCTTCGAGCATGAAGTAAAACTGTGATGAGTCTCTTAATTTCCTTGAAAATTTTCAGATGGACATGGCTTGATGCGGAGGAGGATTATTATGATTATGATTATGATTATGATTATGTACTGCTGCTTGTTGATCTGAATACGAATGCCTCATTCCCGATTGTTGTTGTTGGGCAAGGATTCCATTCCATCCTAGAGCAGGATCAAGTCCTCTGCTCCTAAGCTCTCTAAACTCCTGACTAAGTGAACAGCATGGACAGAAGATGTGAGAGATGGCATCTTCGTACGGAGCTTCTACCAAATTATATTTCTTCCTCAGCTTTGCTCTGTACTTTGACCCCATTACCCAGTTTGAGCACAAAGCTGGCATCATCAACATGTATATAAAACTTCCCAACGGACAACCTGCAATCAACTCAATTAATTAATTACCTATCTATCTATCCATCCTTATTTAAGGAACATACATGCATGCACAAACTCAATCATCAATAAAGGCGGCCTTACTCATCTCTCCTTCATCAAGTACCTCTGCTATCTGACCGAACGTCACACAAGGCAAAATTGTTGTCATTATACCTGCAAATATATGAATTCAAACTGGGTGGTTAACTTTAATTAATTCATATACACCACCAAGCTAGGCCTTGGATTAAACAACATTTTTTGTAATGCATAATTAATCTAAAAAAGATTCAAACAAGTTGCTCGAAATCCATAGAACAAGATCAATAGATAAGAAACATAATTTGCAAGGATCGGAGATGAAGTTTACCATTTGTTTGATCTACATGGCAATCAAATAATCCGGTCGACCAGGGGTTTCCAATTGGCGCAGGAAAGTTGCTAATACTTGGTGCTGGAAACTGGCTTCCATTTGGTGGTTGATATGGTGAAGAAGGAAATGAGCCGCTAGGTAGGCCGGAAACTGGTACCTCCACATCCTCAGTGCCGTCAATTCTAGCCATTTTGATCGGACTTTAATTTCTCTGAAGATGAACAAGTTGTATATGCTACTAAAAAGGCTTCCTAGTACCCTTATATTGTATTGTACCAACCCTCTAGATGACGCGAAAAACAAGGATCGGGACTGAAGCCGAAAAAAAAGAACATAAAAAAAAAAAAAAAACTCCTCAGACATTACGAAGTCAACCGCATGAGCCTTCATGGAAATTCAAGCTGGAAGACAAAAGGGAAGGTCCCAATAATGGTTGCTCTATTCTTACACAAAATAGTAATATAATGCACGTTGTCAACTGATTCAAAAATTTAATGCAACTTGCTAGGCTAGTGGGAAGACTTTACTTTTGGCGGTGTTGAATATTTCAGCTTGGTACTTGGGTTTACACCTACCATCAAGTCGCAACCATGCTGATTGATTGATCAGAATTCCGTACAGATATAAATTTATAATACTGCTTACCGATCGATCATTATATATAATGATCAGTATCAGACGAGCTGTGGCTAATTTAACATGTTTAGTTGGACCAACACTGCACTGATAACTACTAACTTCTTAAGTTTTCTCTAATAAATGGGGAATGGGGAAGTCATCGTGTGTTTATCATAGCAGACAGTAATTGTCCGCAATTATAAATCTTCTAGTCAAACTATATTCAACAGCTGGGTAGTTATTACTCCCTCCATCTCCAAAGAATAAACAAAATACAATTTGCACACATGTTAAGAAAAGTTAAAAAAAAAAAAATTCAAATTTATACCTAGTGGCCTCACAAGATTATATAAAGTGAAAAATACTTTCATTTTTTATACTAATGGACCCATTAAATGACTTGATTACCCTTTGACCTTCAATTTATGTCTTATCATTTTAAGAACAAAATAATATGTACATTTAGTCTCATTTTTGGGAAGAGGGAGTACTTTATATATAGATAAGTTTGACTAGAAGATTTACAGCACATAGTAATTAGGTCAACGCTTCATTGGAGAATCGATACTCTTAAATAAAATAATAATGTCTTCTTTTTCTTTTCTTTTTTTCTGCTAGAATACAGTAGTCAATGCAAAGGTCCTTATCAACACGATCCTCTTTTTAACAAGTAGAATACACTCTTTAGTCTTTACACACTAACTTTGAAATTTTAGTAATTTAGGTTCTGACATCAGAGTTTGTAGCGAAAATGAATTATGAAGGATGACACATCATTGACGTAGCCACCTTCTCCACCAGGAGGAGGAAGAAGATTCTTCAAGGGCCGAAGGTGCAAGGAGCTCAAGCATGGTTTGCTTCTCTTTTGGGGTCAATGAGACTCCTCTAACAAGGTTCAAGGCCATTATGTGCACGTTAGTCCTTTGCCTGTGCTTGTTGTAAGCCCAGATTCCTCCAGCTGCACCAGCGACTAGAATCTGTTACAGAGACCCAATATATTTCATACAAGTACCAAAACCTTTTTTGACAATAGAAATTGGAACAACTTAACAAAGAGGAGATTATTGGTCTTTTTAAACTGACCGGTGATAACCACAAGGCTGCAGTCTGCAAATCGAACTTTGGGGCATAAAGTACAGTCTCCCCATAATCTTCTTCAAGCTTTTTATAAATCTCTTTGTCACTTTTTCCAGAGCGAATTTCATCACGAATTAACTTAAGCAACAATGCAAGCATAATCAGCATATAGGCTGATTAATTACAAGAAGGACAAACAAGGGAAACATATGATATGAAATGAGAGGAGAGGAGAAGAGGAACTGATGATCAAAATTCATTTGAAAAACAAGTAAAATACGAAAACAAAGTCGGCAGGAACTAAATAGAGTTTAAACAAACTATCAGTAATTGTTCATTATTTAGTCATTCCTTAACATTTGTAGCATCCAAAATAAAATTTTGGCAATCAACTTAGATTCTATTCAAATGTCTTAACCAACTTGCCAAGACAATCTTTCATACAGTAGTAAGCAGCCGGAGATAGATTCAGCGTCACTTCTAAAGTCATTTTGACTCAAACTTAAGAACATGTATTGTCATTCCAAGAATATACTCAAAATTGTTGATATGAAGGTAGAGTTCACTAGCAGAACTGATTTGGTGCGGCTGAAAATCCCCTTTCACACGACTCATAAGAAAAAGATGGTGCTTCTACATGGTGAGTGGGAGGGGTAAAGATGATCAAGTGGGAATTCAGGGAAGTCATGAACATAACAATATGAAAGGCCATCAAAGCCTACAAACAATCAAATAATCCAAATCTGACGTAGCAATTCTGACCATTTTATATTCGAATAACACTCCCTTTGAGTTATTTTAGGGAAAAGGGGGGGGGGGGCATTATCCAAATATTTCAAGATTTCCAAAGCTAAGAATGTATTTAGTATATGTTAAACAGGGTATCAAATAACAAATACAATGTCAAGCTTCCTATCAAAGCATCCAATGTCATTGTTTTCATCTGCACCTATACGCATACAATAACACGAAATAAGATTAGGTATATAAAAAAAAGAAAATAAAAAGGTTACCTTCCTTAGGAGAATGGCAACATCAGCTTGAGAGTCTTCAATGGACTGACTGCCACATTCTGTGCACCGAACATTATGGCTGATGTTTCTTGCTCGTGCATCCACCACCCGCGAATTCTTTATCTCATCCACTTCACTCCCCATCCCTATAACAACAGCGTTAACACTCCAATTCTGTTGCAATTATATAAATACGTAAATAATTAAAGCAAGGCTTTAATCTTCAATAACATAATAGCCTAATTCTCGATGACGCATTTTATCAAACAGTTATTCGGCCCTATGAAATGTCATCTCTACGCTGATAAACCAAGACTATTGATACTCGGTATAAGTTGTTGATATGTTTGGGATCATGGTATCAGCAGTGATGGATATAAAAAAACCGGGTTCCTTTTTACAGAGTAAAGCAACAAATATATAATGGAAATGGAGGAACGGAAAAAGAAGAAGAAATTACCTTGATGTGTATTGTGTTAGATAATAAAGTGAAGAGATACAAGTAGTAAGAACAGAAGTAGTATTCTTTCTTTATATTGCGAGTGACATGTTACGTTACTGTTGTTAAAAGAAAGTGTTAATAATCTAGTATTAGTTCAGCTCATTTCCACAATAATTCCTGTAATTCTATTTTTTTTTCAATTGATTATAGGATATTTTAAAATATAAAAAAATACCATTTACTTGATTTGTCATTTAATTATATCATTGCACTGAAAAATACCTATTCATTGAGATTTGTCATTGTTTTCAATTATATTAATACGTGTATGTTGTTAGTTAAATCCAAATAGTAGCGAATTTTTATAAGTTTAAACTGTAAAATCTCATTCAACATCAACAGATTTAATATTGTATAATTTGTTTATAAAGACAATATAAGATATTTTTAAATATAAAATTAATTAATTAATATTTAAAAATAATAAAATTAATTATCTTTAGATATTTATAATTATAATAATTATGGTCTTTCATTTTAATTTCAAAATTTAAAAATAATTCAAATTAACTTTCAAAAGTCATAAATCATAATTGATGATATACTTTGAAAGACAGGAATTACTAACATTAATGTTTTTTTTTTCCTCCTTATTTTATATTAATATCCGTTTATGCCTGATTTCTAACAAATCCCTGTGAAAATCAAAAACCTATTGGTCAACTAAAATGGAGAGACGCGACGTAGTTTTTTAATTTACTTTTGAGCCTCAAAGAGACGGAGACTATTAAATATTAATAACAGGTGTTAGGCCATATGAATTATATAATGATCATTGACAAAACATACAGTTAACTGGAAAGAGTTCCCCTATACTATACAGTTGGCTAATATGTGCAGCACTAGTAATGGCTAAAAGAAGGCAGCGGTTTGTGCTCAAGGAAGTCAAAAATTTAATCAATTGGAATGTAAAAGGATAATACTCGAGCGTAAAAAGCAAAACTGCCACACGGATTCGTGCTATACAACATTGCATTACAATTAAGATACAGAGTTAAATCAACATGTATAGGCAGTCAAACCAGACTGCATAACAAGGAAAACAAGACCATCACTATAGCCATAAATATTAAAATAAAAACAAAAATAAAAATTCACATTTACTAAATCTATATCACCAATACGACATTCAGCTGGAGGAGGCTTCCCTGAGAAGTTACGTTACTTTATCAAGGAGCACAACAAATTTATAAACTCATTACCTGGATCTGCAGATTAAAAAAAAAAAGACCGAGAGAGAAATAAATGTGAAGATAATATCAAAAAGATTCAGTCAAGAACCCACAAAATACAGTCTACAGAACTGCTGTAGCAAAGAATACCTTATTTACAAGCAAGTTTACTTGTTCTCTGTACATCTCCTTCAAGTCCACAATATCAGCACGAAGTTCTTCAAGCTACATAAAACAATCTCTTTAGCTTTAGTACTCCCTCAGTTCTAATATTACCATTCTAAAATTCATTGAAAAGACAAAAGAGAAACAAATTAGCATTTAATGTTTAGGGATAATATGTGAAACTAAGTCATTGCTTACTTTAAATCTACACAATTTAGATAAAAAGGAACAACATTTTCTCTCTAAGAAGACACGTGAGATGGAGTGAAGGGACTAATATCTAAGAAATTAAAGAGATTTAATTGCCCTCTTTTACACCATTAATTAGAAAAAGTAAAGGTACGATGACGGATACTTTCTTAAAATTATGATCGGTGGACGTGCAATGAAGTATGGTCCAAAGTTTGGAAACATAGATCGAGAACATGTAGAAGCTTCAGAGCTACCATGTGTATATGTTCGAGTAAAAGATTTTTCATTGACAATTTGTGTAAACCTCCAAAACATATTAACTCCTTATTCAGCTGCTTTAGAGGATATATAAAGCTCATTTAATTATATATGACAAGTACCTTGAGATCAGAGCATTCTACCATCACAGCTCATATTAATATACCTCTTTTCATTCCAAAAACTCTTTTAAAAAACAAACAGAACTCACCTCCTCATCACGCTCCCCCATTAATTCCAAAGCCGCGGAGTGCCTCCGCCTTAATGCTTCGAGTTCTGCCCGTACTCCAGGCAGCACGGAAGCTTCTCCCCTTAATTTCTCGCACTGCAGGCAATATAATTAATCTAACAAGAAATATTATGAGACATACAAATTGAACTTATTATTGCTTCAAAGTTCACCTGCTCTGTCAATTTAACCAGCTCCTCAGCAAGTGAGTCCCGGATGGATTCCATGGATGCCTGAAGTGACATCATTAAATACTTACAAAGATGCATAGAGAGAAACAGAATAATGATTCTGCATGTATTATAAACTGAAATAATGATCAGATATGACAACAATGAAGTAATTAAGACCCTTAACAAACTGGAAAGACTGAACATCAACTTCTCTTGGCTGTGTCAGCTATCAATTTGTTAGATGTGAATTTTCAGGCTGTGCAAGACTGCAACTCCTTGTGAGCAGGTATATGTACTAATATTTTCTTGAAGGTCAAGGACTCAAGGTTGGGGGGGGGGGGAAGAAGAGTTTCCCGCCAGAAAGAAAAAAGGAGAATCGGAGCAATATGCACTACAGTGTGCAATGGGGAAATACTACTGCGTATATGAATTTAATCTGTGGCCAATAGTGGTTAAATGTGACGAAACAACTTGGGAATATGCCATACCAATCGGGACATATAAGATGCAAGTTCACCCTCCTTTTGACGAAGGGCAGCTTCAAAAGCATTTGGTGTCATGCTTCTAATATAGTAAGGACTCATGGTAGTCTCTCCAGGATTTCTCCGTTCAGAGAAGCCATCAGATGAGTCTAGAGATGCCTGCAGAAAGTAACTTTCCTCCATGCTGCTCAAGCTGCTAGCACTTGAGAGTCTGCGAGTCAAGTTTCCTGCAAAGTAACTTTTAAATATAGGAAACAATAAGGAAGAGCAAGCTCATCAACAACAATAAAACGAGGACTGGTTACCATTTTCGAAAGCAGATTTGTGCTTTGCTAAGGGACTCCGATCAGATGCAGCAGAAGATTGAAGGCGAGCTGCCCTTTCCAGTTCTGAACGAGCAGCTTTCTCCCGTTCTATCTCCTGTTAATCATAGGGAAGCTTGGTTCAGCAAACTTTTCTATGTGCAATAAATGATAATTTAGATGATATAAAAGTAAAACCTGTTACCATGAAACCAGGTTGAAAAAAATGGTTTATATTGTTCAAAATATACTTATAATTTCATATATAACTACATTGACAATGTCAGAAAACTTTTCTAATCCATTTTACACAAGGGTCCTCTAATGAAAAGGAATGAAGCTAAAGCATAAATGGTACTCTCAAATTACACAACGATAATATTAGACTAGGGACGGCAATTACATTGGTTCAAGAGGATACCTAACCCGTCCAAACCCTAATGAGACCCGTTAAAATTACTATAATAGGGTTTGGGTCGAGTAATGGGATTTAAGGTAAGTACACAACCGATGGGTAATGGAACTTACGCCTTGGATATCCATTACCCGCTACCGATAAGCAGGGTAACCGCATATAAGCAACCTGCTATCCTGATAATAACACATAATATACTCCATTTAAATTCAAAAATGTCACAAACTGACCTTAAAAGTCAAAAATGAGACTCTTTCCGCAGAAAGGAGGTAGTATTCTATATATTCTCTAATATATAAAACATTGAATCATATAAATATAATATATATATATACATCCTTGTATTAAATATAATACATGGAAAATAGTTTCTTATCATTAGTTTTCTTATGATATTGTAACATGAAGAATCTGAACTTGACCTTTTTTCTTGGAACTTGATCCCGAGGTAGTCTAAATTGTCTAACCTTTAAAATAAAATTGCATGATATTATACTATTAATTGAAACTTCAAGATGGGTGCATACTGCATAGTGCTTCACCAAATTTATGTAGAAAAGAAAAAGGAACACTATTAGTACTAATATGCGAGCTTTATAAGAAATGATAAAAAGATGCTGACAAATGAAAAAGAAAGACCATTCAAAAATAACAATAATAATAAGTAAACAGGAACTCATGGGAATTTGGGTAGGTAGCAATCAGGAGGGTACAGGTAGCTGTAATTTTCCAGGTACCATCATCGTTGACATCCCTATGTTAGACAACTAGACAAGTTAATCTTTGTTGTTGATTACAGATAGCTTAAGTTGAATGTGTTGCTCCATAAATCATTTTCATCAAGCACAACCACTGTTGAACGTTCAATTAAGAAGTATGCGGGCCACAACCAACCATCTCAGTTGTTATCCAATCAATAAGTAAACCTAGAAAGAGAGTAAGAGATTGGTGATACACATTTTGAGATAAGTACACAATTAAGAGTTCTCTTCACTTAATGGGCTAGATAGTTTGAAGGTATAGGGATTAATCAGAAGACCAATTAACTGCCAAGAAATGCAGGTAGCAATAGTGTTTTTTTTATTTTTTATTAAGTAGGTATGGATACTGCATAGGTTCAATGTTTACATAGCCCAAAAACTAACACGTACAAGTGTGCTGAGATTGAGCAGTTAGACTTTTAAAACATCTTTCAATTAGCATAGATACCATAAGTGCTACCTGCTGGAGAAGTTCCCGGTGTGTCAATGCTTCACTTAACTCCTGCTTGTGTTTCCTCTTGAGCTCCCTAATTTCTTCCTCAAGTTGGTTCACATGACCTTCATGTGTGTCAGCTTCCTCTTTTAAGGCAAGGTACTCCTGCCTACTTTCTGCTGCTCTCTGTCTTTCCTTTTCGAGGGACCTAGTTAGTTGTGTCTGCTCAGTCCTCAGGCATGATATCTGCAACATCTCACTATCATAAGCTAATAGCGGCAGTGGACCTGCATCAGTATTGATCAATATTGCAAGAATAGAAAGAACCTGAGCTTCAAGAACATTTATCCGAGATAAGGTCTGAGATAAGCGCTCATTCACAGATCGCTCTCTTTCCTCTGCAGCAGCAGCTTTGCCTTCTGCTTCCTGCAGAATCAAATTTAGAAAGATTCTAAAACATGAGAAACAAAAATTAAACACTCTTTTGACAAACCTGAAGACGAGAGTTGAGGGATCTTTCAACAGCAGCCCAAGCTTCTGCTCTTCTGGCAGTTGTTTCCTATTACCAATGGGAGAAAACAGTTGAATAAAGAACGTGAGACCAAGTAACTGAAAAAGTTTACGTCAAGAAAACCTTGTTCAAAAAAATATGTAGATGCAACATAAAATGAACCTGCATAGCTTCAATCTGCCTCAAAAGTGGCCTAGTAGATTCAGGAACTTGCATAACCAACTCCTCACACCGACGTTCACTAGCCTGGATGCCAAAATTTATCACTATGTTATCTCTAATATTATTGAGAATGATGCACTAAATATCCAAACTAGTAAAACTTTTAGGTGTGTTCAATCCAAAAAAAGTTTAAAAACCTGGTATCGTTTTTGAAGATCCTCAATTTCTCTGCGTAACATATCTTCTCTAAAAACTGCCTGCAACATTAAGATGATGTTATAGTTCTTCACATATCAAATAGATTAAACCTGCACTCTCAATGTTCTTATCAAAAACCTGCTGCTCCTTTCTGCTCAGAGTTTGCCTTAATTCTTCAAGTTCCTGGACTAGCATAATTTCACGTTCCTCAGCCTCCCTGAGCCGACTCTCTATTGCAGTTCTGGCTTCATTGTTGGCTCGTGCCTCAGCTAAAGCTTCAGCTTCTTTGGCTGCATTCAACGCATTTGTGTAGTATTCTTTTTGAGTTGCAAGTTCCACTTGGTGTTTTTCTATAGTTTCCTGCAGCAACTTCTCAGTTGCGGCCTTGTCCCTCCTTATGCTCTCTACTTTATTCTCTTCAACCTGGAAATTGGTAGAAACATATTCAAACAAAAATTACTAATAAGGGAGAAATAGTATGCAATGTAGTCTCCCATAAATATAGTAAATACATGACGACAATATTAAATTATAAAGGACATCAAAGAACTTTGGTTATGGTTCAGGGAAAACAGCGACTTTATTGCTTCAGGTTACTCAATACTTCCACTCTCCAAGAATGCCTTACCAGCGACAGGGACAACATGATCAATAATAAATGCTTTCACTAGGCCTCCAGCAAATTATTTTCCAAGATGAGAAATAGAATTTATCTGTCTTTACAATAAGAAATTAAAAAATACGAGTACGCTGTCTGTATTTTGAGTGAACAACGGGAATTGAATCTGTGCATGGTGGATTCACAGTCCACTGCCTTGATCCACTTGGCTACAGTTTCTCCTCCCCATCTTTTTCTTAGACTTTTATAGCAATATCTGATGCAGAAAAACCTTATGTCTCAAGAAACACACAGGCGAGGTAAGAAGAAACCTTTTCGTTCTCTAAATCTAACTGATGCTAGGGTTACAATGTGATGAAATAATCAACACAAGGCCACAAACAAGCAAGTGCTTTAAACAAAACTTACAAATCTAACTCGTGAAAGAATTAAACTTTTACTTTAATTAACAAAATATTGCAAGGCATGTGGTTTGTCTATAGTCCTCTAACTATGTAAGACAACAAAGTGAGAACAATACAAGTGGCCCAATTCCCACTAAAGAAGCTAGATCAATGTTTTCAGACTCGGACCGGTCATTAAACCGAAAAGATTATTGGGTGGATGGGTCATTGGTTTAACCAATAGTCGAACCGTTATTGGATCGGTAATGTCATAATTAAATATTAAATAATTAAATATATAATTAATTTACTTAAATATAATAAGAGGCCAGACTCATAATTTGGGACACAAATATATTCAAAAAGAACACAAGTTCAATACACGTTAAGAAAATAACAAGAAAAAAGAGGAAAATAAAAACTTGTATACACCTACATACTACACAAACTTTATACAAAATATAAGAAGAAAATTTTTTAGCCCCCAAAGTCACCACATGGGGACAAGAAAATGTGGCAAGTGATGTTATCCACCAAAAAATCACCACATGTCATTACCTTTACCATTCATTCATCCTTATCTTCTTTACTTTTGCCATATCTTCTCTTTCTTTCATATCTCCTACTACTCTTAATCTTTCTAGATCAAATTTCTCTGCAACAGAGTTCCACCTTTATCCATGGCTGGGTTTCACACACACCATTTTCGTCCTCCAAGTTCACCCACAACTTTAAGCGTTAAGATATGAAGAAAAATGGAAAAAAAAAGAAAAGAAAAGAGAGAGAGATTCAACCGGTTTGAGCAGTTCAAAGGAATTGGTTTGACATGTAAAACCACCGGTTTTATTCAACCGGTAGTCAAACAGTTCTAACCGAACTTTGACCACTCCGGGTTTTAGGGGTCAACCGAACCGTTTTATAGACCGGTTCCTGATTTAACTGGTTGAATTGGCCGATCCAGTCTGGTTTTCAAAACCTTGAGCTAGATATATTGCTCTGCCTCAATTACTAAAAGGAAGTTCCTCTCCCATTAACTTAACAAGTGCGCTTCCAGTTTCAATAATTTACATATGCTCTGAGGTCTTCTTTTGTAAAGAGAGAAAATTTGCAAGAGGCATAATAACTTAAATACTGTTACTAAACAACAAACTATAGAAATGCCCACTCAGGATTTTTCCATTGACTTACTACGTTAATTAATTTAATATATGCAACCTCTTGACAAAGTCATTCAAACTTCTGATAAAAATTAACGACCACTTGCTAAACAAAAAAATTGATACCTCTAATACCTATCCCTAAGTTTCACTAAGAAGGATTATCATCCTAAAACCAGAGCAAAACAGGTAGATGAAAATCATCTGCCAAACGGCAAACCATATACCAATAAAGAATATTGTCAATCTTGACAGTGCATGCAAACCCCATCTTTGGATAATATATTTTTTGTATAACCAAATAAGTTTTCTTAATAGAAAAGAGAATATACAACAAAACAGGGGGACAAGAAGTTCACCCTCATCGAACTAGACAACTAGTGGAAGAGTAGACAAAAAGAGCACTTACAAAATGTAGCTCTCTGATAAAGATAAAATGCAGAAACCAAAGGGATGCAAAAAAAATAACTATATCTCTCAACAAATTAAAAGATAATGTAGCTCCTTCTAAATAAAAGTAAAAAGATGATGACAGAGAGGTGGATAAAATTTGACAACTAAAAAGCAGTTGACTTCTACAGTAAAGATAAAAACAAAACATTGAAGCAAACCACATAAAAGATAATGTTTCCATGGATTCTTTTTCTAATTGGATCAAGTTGAAAAACAACAGACTATATACACTAAAGTCCATAGAACCAATAATTGACAGAAAGAAACCCTTTTGTCCAAAGTGGCGATCACAAAATAAAGACAATTTCATTACCTGTAGCTTGGTATTCAATCCTTTCTTCTCTTCTTCGAATTCTCTTATCTAGATTTCACAGAAAACCAAAAAAGAAAAAAGGAGAGAAAAAGAAAAAGAAGAAATACTTGTTAAGTTATCGAGGTGCAATAGCAGCAGTATTAATTTCTTAATGAAAAGACTGCACACAATGCTTTACAGTACCTGTGCCCTTAATTTCCTAATCTGAGATTCTTGAGCAGCTTGCTTTTTTGAAAGCTCTTCACCTGGAATGAATGACAACATGATCAGCTTGTATACAAGAGCTCTATTTCTCCCAGCGAGATTTGACACAACTATTTCTAAAAGTTGAAAGTTTTAAACCAGATATCTATCTCTTATTTAACAGACAACTCAAACCCCATGAGGGTAATCTAGTTCAATATGGCCAAGAGGGCTTGGCAGCCATAATTTGCCAATCAGTCCGTACATTTGCTGCCCTCTACTGACATAACTGAATGAGAACAACATGCAGGCTTTGCCTTTTCTGTTTTTCTTTTTGGATAAGCATACCAAATCCAAAATCTTTCAGGAGATCAAGAAGCTAAACATGACCAGTTGGATACCATGCTTTATATTAACTAACTAAATATTATGTTGAAACTACTTGTCTTGGTTACTTAATATTCCCTTGCTTTACCAAGTCTAGAATCTGTAGCAAATGTTTCGTGACTAGTCACCAGAACTTCATGTTATGTAGTCTGATTTTCACATCTACATGGAAAAGAGAGGAAACATCGTCCTAATAAAGTAATATCCCCAGCTATTCCCACCCCTCCCCTGAATTCACATGCACGTAAGAGACAAACATTTCCACTTACTTAATAGAGACAAGCTCTGGCTTGACCTACATAACAGACACTCTACTAAAATTTTGTCAGTTTAACCATGTACAAAGTCACCAACTCCATGAAAACCCAGCCAAAATCATGGTTCTACACTAGATCCCAGCGTGTCAATACCTAGTTTGCATTGTGTTTTTAAGATACAGTAAGCAGATCACTAACACATGAACCTATTAGCATGAAGCTCTTGCACCATCACTATTTTCAAAATCCAAGCCCTTGTCTTTACCCTGCCGACCACCAACAACATCAAGCCAGATCCACACTTCGCAAATAAAGCATGTTCAAGGCATATAATTCCTGCTTATTTGTTGTATTGACAGCCCTATACTGCTAACTTATAAAATCAAAGCCATGTAATGTGGAGCTAATGAAGACCATATCCAGCATAACCCCATGATGACATAAGCGCTGTCAACATTTGACCAATGTCATTGACTTCTATTTATTGACGTTGTATTGCTGCAAGTTCTTCAAAAAAATTCAATTCAATCGTCCCTTAATCCTCAATATTTTTTTGCTTGTTTTATTTATTGAATCTGACATGTTATTATAAAAGTAACTGAAACTCAAGAATAAAGATAAAGCTTTACACATGGAGAAGTTGTATTAAATTTATTCTACCTTAGGTATATCATGGGAGCTAAATTATGGACGTTACTCCACCTCAGGTATATCGTGGGAATTTAAATTTGCAAGTGTTGCATAAACAGAACAAGTTTTTACGCAAGATGAAAAACACATCGATACAATCTATAAAAGGAACCACTTCTCAAACATGCAGAACACACAGGTAAGAAATTTCACACCTTCGGCCATAACCTGGTTGATTATTTCATCTTTTTCCTTCAGAAGAGCAGCAGCGTCACTTTTCTTGTTCTGCTCTCTACGTAGGGTATCCCTTTCCTTGGTGAGAGCATAAACCTAAAATTATATATGCCAAAATGCAATTAAGAAGTACCAACAGTATCTCATAAGAAATAACATGAAGATCGTCTTGAAAACAAAGGCATATGCACCTAAAGAAAATGTAAACAACTAAACAGTCAATTTTGCCCCCCAAAAAAAGGCAACAACAACACACCCGCATATGATACATATTCTTGATGAATTTGGTTCACGAGAGGTAAACAATGCTGAAGCTCACACAAGACAACAAAATTAGAAAAGGAGACTATTCTAGGGTGTAAAATAGCAAGATGCTCATGAAAAGTTGCACCTTGGCTCTCATAAGGGAAACTTTGAGTTCGTCTAGTTGCCTTCACGACTAAGCTCAAGCTGAATTTAAGAGATAGTTTCCTAACAAGCAGTCATAAACAGGCCTAGCTCGACTCACCTAGTCACCTAGACTATTTAGTAGATAATTAAAGGTTTAAGGTAACTTTTATAGATTCTTTATATATTATAGAGCTCAAAACTTCAGATCTATCAGAATCAATGTCTAAGAATGATAGAAAAATGGGAACATCAAAGGTTGACTTCCATATTATATATAGATGACGATAAAATGGTATTACCACACATGTCACACCAAGTAGGGCTTAAGTCCACTAAAAAGATGAAAGTGTAAATAACTCCAACTTCATACTTCTTCACTCATCAAAAAAATGTTTAAACCGTTTGAGTGGGAAGCGGGCCAAGCTTGGTCAAGGACGATCTGAATACATGGCCGTATTAGAGCTAAGCCCAAATTGAACAATCTAATACTCTGTCTGGCTCAAACTCTATTAATATATCAATGGTTGAGAGGAAGGGGGTGAGTTTGATACATTTGGACAATTGGATGTGTATAAAGTTAACTTGCTAAAGTTTTAATTGAGTAGTAAGTCATTTATTAATGAACACATCTTAACTGTACCTTAAAGCATTAGTTTGCAACATGAAAATCCCAGCAAAGCATTGAGAAGTCAAAAAATTAATCCTAGGGACCCAAGCTACATATTACGTTTTTCCCTTTAGCTTACAAAGCATGTTTTCTTCTTTTTACCCCTTAACAAACTTAGACTTATAGTAGTTGCTCGAGATAATCCACCATTCACAACTTTTAGATTGTGTGTAAGGTATTTTCATCCCAAGGTACACCTAACTCAATTTTTTGAAGTAGTTGTACATATGGACAATCTTTTTCTGTAAATTATTCTTATATGATCGTATAAATTTTTGAATGCGTAGTTATGCTTGAGTTAACTCAAGTAAAAGATCTTACTTTAAATGTTGATTCTGTGAGAGAACAAAAAAGAGGAGGCTACACCAATCAAAAGAATTTTCAGCATATCACATATTTCTATCCTTTTCCACAAGAAAGGTGGGGAAATTATGCCAATGAAGCATGCCTCACAAATTTAAAGCTGTAAAATGAACCAAACGGTTCAGGCTTGATTCGTACTCTTTCGACTAAAAGTTCGAGTCGAGCTCGACTGGAAATATAAATGATTCAAATATGAGCAAATTTTAAAGCCTAAATCCGACAACTCAATACTCGACTCGACTCGGTTCATTTACACCCCTCACGATGGTACAACAGAACGTCAGAAAGTATTCCGCAATACTTTACTAACCTTATAGCATCAAAATTTAAGCATATATAGAAGTTATGAAGATATCTATTTACCTTTCTTTCAAGAGCCGAAACTCTTTGATGGTACTCCTCTCGAAGAGACTCAATTTCTGCTTCATTAGATTTTCTCTGTACAATGATTCAGATAGTTTAATAACATTCTCAATTTCTCATCAAAGAGAGGGAAACAGACATACACACAGAGATATTTACGAATATCAATAACTTTTGGGGATGAAGAGAGAAAAATAAGGCTCTTTTAAAGGTTATCAAAGTTAAACCTTGTACTTATTGTCCTGGGCCTCTTTTTGTATTTGATAATCCCTAAGACTTTGATAGGTCTTAAAAAAAATTTCTATGAAATTGAAATTTAACTTTTTTTAGATAGAAAAGGAAAATTTATACAAAGAATTGGCCCCCACTATAACAAGTGGAAATAAAAGAAAAAAAAGAAAGATAAGAATTAGAAATAAAATACAAAACTCAAGAAAAAGAAGCTTTCCAATCTCTACAAAGATCCCTAAAGACACCAGGGTAGAAATGGAAGATGCTTGAAAGGACTTTGTAATCATCAAAATTTGCTAATATAAGCAATGATGCATTAAAATTCTTTTTTATTCACATTCTTTACAGCTAGTGTATAAATAGTTTAAATAAGATTTTAACTAAAAATGAAAGACAAAGATTACTCATATAATTAACATAGAAGAGTTATTATTAATTTATTTATTTTGATAGGCAATTTTGGCCCAAGCATGGCGACTGGAACCAGCGACCTCAAAGAGTTAACAAACACTGTGTGCATACTGTGTTGAATATATTATCATTTGGAGTTAGACTTTAGCCAATTACTAACCCATAACCCCATAATAGAACCAAACTTACCCTCGCATCCTCAATCATGGCCTTAAGCTGCTCATTTTCATTCATCAACTTTGCAATTTCATCAGCTTTTGCCTGGAAAACATTACAAAAATAAATAAATAATTAGAAGAAACATATTTAATGTAAAAAAAGAAAGTAAAATATCCCAACAAACAATCAAGAGTTATTTTAATTATTTTTACTTTGACAAGTGTTTAGCAAATAATGATTAGTAAAATGAGCAATTCTGGCAGTTCTGTTGTCCAACAAACTATAACAAAGCTTTGGTGCTTGGTTTTTCAAAGAGAATTCTAGCATTACATAGGGATGTACAAAAAACTCAATATTTTTTTTCATGAATTGCATACACAAACTCATAACCCAAGAACTGATATCGATAACCTATATTTAGTTAAGCAAAGTTGGATGATATGCCAGTTACTTTTACCCTAAAGTTCCAAATTTCAGAAAAGATTTTCTATCCTCAAATCATATATGATTATATTAACATAGCTTAGAGCAATTACAATCACTTAAATACGTGTTGATGTTGCACCATTCTACATGTTAAAGTACCGGAAGTGGAGAGACCAAGAATCATGCCTGAGAGTTGGATGCAAGTCATTTAAATACTTAAATACCTGGGCTTGTCTAGCAGCACCTTGCAGTGCAGTTTCCATCATTTTCATCTCCTTCTTCACCTTCTCCAGTTCAATCATAGAATCTGGAGAGTCAGACAAATTGCTTCCTAAACTTGTGCGTTCTTTTATGTTAGTTTCATGATCACTTCCATGCTGGTTGACTTCAACCGATCTAGAAGTTGCATCACCTTCACATGATAACGTTTCAGGAACCACCTCGGAAACCTCATTTGAAGGTTGTTCAACAGGCAAGGGACTTTTAGAATTTTCCTCTGCACCTTCAGTCTCATCTGAAGTGGGAGAATTTGAACCAGGAGGCTCTACCCCACTTACAGTTTGGCCATCAATTGCTGCATCCTCAGCTTGAATAGGAGAAACTTTCTCTATAGTTTCTTTTTCTTGAATCTTTTGTGCATCTGTGATCTCACCCTGATGAATAACATTATGTAATTCATGTGGCACAGTGATATTACTATCAGCTTCATCCACATGAATACTGGACTTGGCTTCCGGTGACCCTGAATCTTCAGAAAATACTGTTTCTGAGCTCTCCTTCTGTTGGAGACGGTTTGAAGAATCTGATCTCTCAACATGCTCAACATTGGGTTTAATTAATTCAATAGGCACCGATTGTGAATCAACTTCATCTTCAGAAGATTCAGAAGCATTGGTTTGTGTTCCCTCTGCAGATGCAATATTTGTTCCCTCTTCAGGATCTGGATGCACGTCAGGCATTATTTTTTCTTCATGTGCTTCATCGTTAGAAGCGGTTTGCTCAATGGCAGGAACAGCTGAGCTATCAGTCTCAACCTCAGTTTTTTCATCAGAAGGAGAATGAGGCTTTGAGAATTCAGGTTCAGGGTTTTCCAATGTTTCGTCTGTACTTTCCTCACTTTTATTCCCCATAAAGGCCCTGACAGGATCAAGTAGTGCTATCTTGTCTGTAGATGAAGGCCACATCCCTGAAGCTGACATACATGAGGAGGTTTTTAAGAGCTATTAGTCCAAAATCATTACTTTGAAACTTCGTAAAGATATTTCCCATTTTTCTTTTACTTTTTGGACAAGTAAACAGATTCATAATCGAATTTTTAAGAAAGATTTCTAAAAAACATAAAGAATAATGGATATGATTCGAATTTTGACAAATTTTCATGAAATTAAAGAGACACAAGAGCTACATAGTTCCTAGGTACTTGGCAGTAATAAGTTTTGCTAATACAGGGTTCATTCCTAAGAGAATTCCTCTCGAAAGGAGGGCAATGAACTTTTGAAATTTCGAGTATGTAAATCATGTCAATAAGATTTCCATGCCGCATGCAGATGCAAAAACTTCAAAGGGTGCATTTGAATTATCTATTAAAATTAGATATTGCCTCACAAGTGTAGCAGGCAAACCCTACTACATGTACAACACAAATTACTGAAATAAAAGTGATAGCAAGGAAAACATGTGTGCTTCAATATCGCCAATACAATCCAAACTAATTCATACTAAATCAAGCTAGGGAATTACCACCAATAGAGAGTGAACACGAATATGTAAAGTGCTTACCCCTGTATACTTTTAGAGTTTTCTCACAACACCACTTCATTTAGCCGCCACCCCCCCCCCCTGCTCTCCGCATGGGCCTCGAGATGACTCAGGTTAAACATATACTATTTTTAAGCAGCAGGTCAAATAGTGACAGGCTGAATCCAGTAATAGATTAAGTAAATTTATTTTCTGAATTTAACATGGCTTGTAGCTGATTTTGAAAACTTGGTAAACAGGTCACCATCACATTGAGTTCTCATTGAAGCACAAACATACACATGTATTTAAATATGAAAACCGAGAGAGGAATATAACAGATAAAGTACAGAAATACCTTCACCACTAACAGCATCAGACTTCTCCTCAAAACCAAGAGCATTGTCGAAATTCTTCTCAATGTTCTTCACGCTCTCACTGAGCTTATTGACTGCCCCAGCAAAATCAGGGAAGTTCCCTAAAGAAACTTTCCCACTAAACCACGCCATATTGTAATCTATTCCAAACAATTCAATCCAAACTCAAACTTCCCAGATCACAAACATTAAGAACCCTGAAATTTAACAACATATTAGCTTATATAAAAATTGCACATGAAAAATTATTTCAATCACGTAAACAAAGCAACATTTGTTTCTTAATTCTCGAAAAAGAACCAGCAATGTCATAACTTAAACGAAATCCGAAGATCTGAATAGTGATGGACAATCGATGAATGAAGAAAGAGATATTAAGCGATATATATGTATGAACGTAAACGTATACACGTGTGAACTTATGAATGAATTTGAAGGAAATTTGATGATCGAACCTTGCGGATGATCGGAGGATGATCGGATTGAGGGCAGATAAGTGCAGAGAATGGACGGGAACTGTGAATCAATTTGCGTGCTTGTTCATTGAGCGAGCGAGAAAAACAGAGAATTAGAATAAATTTTAGTCGGTGGGAAAAGACGATGCAGCGGGATCGATCTCACCTCGATGATTTGATAGTCCCAGTAGATGAGGCACTAATATTTTATTACAACCTGGAAAATATACGAAATATGAAACGACGTCGTTGAGAAACCCTGTAACTGTAAGCTTATCGGATAAATTTCAAATGTGTCATATTTCAACGATAATATTTATAATAGTAATAATTTATTTAATTAGAATAAAAAAAAAACAAAACAAAAGGGGATACAATGCATTTAGTTATATGAATATGAGAAGTCATATAGTTAAGAATTTAAAAAGGCATTGTAAATAAACATGTGATACGTAAAAATAAAAAAAGAAAAAATATATTTTTAAGTTGCTAACTCACAAAAAAATCTTTTTTTTTATATTATTGATCAACGAAATAAAGACACTACTTATCTTGTTATATTTTGGTATTGATAATTTATATCTAAGTTTAATAAAATTAGCTTATTCGTGGTCCTACGTGGACTAATCCTCTAAGCTTTCCTTGCAATTGCCAATAAACTTAAATAGTTAAATTAATAAATATTATAAATATGCTATATTTATATTGTTATTACCTATTTTCTTGAAGATTCTACACTAGTATATTTGTTTGAAACTGGATTCCTATTTTTTTAATTGGTTTATTAGCAAATTTTAAGATTTACATTTGATACATGACATAACTTTTTAAATAAAATTTTAATGATTAAGTTAATTATTTGAAGTTTAATATTAGGAAACAAAGAGTCTAAAATCTGTCAAATGTAATATTTAATATTCAAAACAAATTATGATAATATATAGAACTCAAATTTCAGAAGGGAGTATTAATTTAAAATATTTTCATCATTGGAGGTAGAGTATATAATATGGCAGGAGATTGCTTCATCTGTTTCATATTAATTGATCATTTTTTACTTTTTAATATCTACTTAAGAGATTTTTAAACTTAAAATTGATATATATTATTTTTATTTTAATCAATATAATGATAAATATTATAAATTATCTAAAAAGTATTATCCATTGTAAGTTTTATTATTTGATAATATTTAATAAGCCGCATTAATTTTGAGTTTGAAAACATTTTAAATTAACTTTCAAAAGTATTATATAATTTGGAAAGAAATGAGTATATTATTTATCGTGTATTATTACGTACTTTTCTAAAATCAATTTGACAGGATGAATTCTCAGACAAAGGATATGAAGTCTAGGAAAAGAGTTTCTTACCGTTAACCATTTAATGACGGCTAGTGGCGGGAAAGGCCGTATTGATGTTTTTTGTGGTTAACCGACGACAAATTAAAAACATGACTAACCGTATTTTACCAGGACCAACGAATTTGAAATCCCCATCTTGTTTTCCATGGCCTAGAAATTTGGGCTGGCATGCTAATACTATACTTGATAAAATCCGTGAATTTCATAATAAAGATTAAGACAGAAAATTAGATTTTATTTCCTTTTCACTTTTAAGTATCTATAACACACACACACGTGTATATATATATCCCCTTCTTGATCTCGCAGTATTCAATATGAATATGAATACCTTTGGAGGGCAAGGAAAAATATTCCAAAATAACCTCCTTGTGATAAAACCACTCATGAAAAGGTATTTATTTAATCTCTGTAAATCTCACAAGCACAAGATTGTGCATATTTGTAAATGGTACAACAATATACATGGAGCTAAAAATACGGTTAATATCCAGAAAGCATGCCCTCAGATACATTTGTTGTCGCAGCGGACACTACTGGCCCAAGATATCTGATATTGACTTCTTGATGGTTTGCCCCAGCTCTTCCCTGCAAAGGAAAACAGATGAATACATGTGTACTTATGGGTGCTGTTAAAAGTTTTCTGAGAAACCATATCGATTACATGTGCAATTATGATAATTATTGTGGTGGCATGCGAGAGCTACAATTCTCCTCAGATAAATATACTAGTCAAGGGTAACTGACAACTCGCGCAATAATTTCTTCCCTTCGTATTACCATTACACTAGGTTAACTTGGTTACAGGAAAATTAGCAGTAATATCTAAAACCTAGCAGCAGCAACAGTGCTGGGTCAGCTGAGGGTTTGAACCCCTGGCATACAGGAAACAGATTGCAACTGGCTTATTTATTGTCCCATTAGGACACTTTGCTATACTAGAGTTGCATTTACAAACTAAATGTTTTGTTGTAATTATGATTTATGCATAACTCATTATTTTTCATCGATTACAAACAAGTAAATTATTCCCTAAAATTTTCTTACCTGTCAGGTTTGAATAACAGATAGCGATATACGAACCACTGAAATGCAGAGAAACAAAGTTAATATTTGCAATGAACAGTATTCTATAAGATACTCTCATTTCCGATGCTGAGATGACAAAAAAAAGAGAAGGAATATAGGGGATGAACTGTTATAGATATTGAAGATCTTGTTTTCCTGCGATCCACTAGAGCCTACATAAATCACAAAACTTACCGAAGAAAATAATATGCCAACGAATTCAAGTACACTTGGGATAAGAGGAAGTTTGTCAATGGCCTGCACATAAAAAATAGAGAGAAGAATGTCCAAAAGATCGGACTTGTTGAATACATGCATATAAAGGGAAACCATCATTATAAACAACAAGGCTTAATTTGAATATCATTATGGCAACAACACGCCACAAACTGTAGCAACTTTTTTTTGAATGGGAGAAGAAATACCACTCTAATGATCCCATTTTGGGCCAGATATCTCCAGAATAAATGGTTGATTATATAAAACAGAAATTCACAGGAAGATCTTGCAATTACTAATCATTCAAAATTAATTCATGAAAAAATTAATACAGGACAGATGGAATTTTTAATAAGCTGACTTGATTAGTAGGGATTAAGAATTTGTTGAAATTCAGTGTTTAGAAACGTAGAATAAACACTTGCACAGGAATTAGAAACAGAAAACTGAAGTTTCTTATGATAAGTAAAGGCATTGGCAATTGTTGTCTACTCTGTAATAAAGAAAATAAAATAAAATAAAAATCATCTCTAACAATGCCTCCATATATTTAGAGTTTGTTCTCCTAAAAGATCTCTGTATTGACATCAACCATGTTGCTAGTACTGTGCTTTTATAATCTTCTACAACAATTACAGACTATGGGTTGTGGAAATTACTGTAACTAGGTTTGCAGATGCCCAAAGAGCCACAACTGCTGCAAATCCCAACCCAATAATAGCAACCCGATCTTCAGATTTATCCCACTGTTAAAACAAATTGCAGCCAAATCAGAAACTAGTATTATCTGTATAACTAAGGCTATGTTTGTTTGCAAGGATTACACTTGGGATAGGACTATTAATCCCAAATGTCTTGTTTGTTTTTAAATTTGAGCTTGGGACTATTAGTCCAAGGATTATAAAATAGCTTAAGATGAGGGATTATTTAATACCATGTCTAGCTAGGTATTATAATCCCATCATGAAGGATTAAAACATAACATGAGATTATTTTAAGTTATCCCATGAATAATCCCATGAAAAACAAACATGTGATCAGGACTATTTAATCCTAGGATTAATAGTCTTGGGGATTATAATCCCGGGATTATAATCCTTGCAAACAAACATGGCCTAAGAGAATAACTTGATATTTTTCATGGAATAATGAAAGTGTTTAAAATACAATAAAGAGGAGGAACATGCAAGTAAGCAATTGGATAAAGGAGATTAATGTTGCTAGCAGAATATAATAACACTGAAGAAAAAACTGCGATACACTTAATAAATAATATCAATATATATACACACACACACACACATACATACATATTGATAGAGACAGAGAGGAAATGGAGAAGAATTTCAGAATTACAAACACAACCAAGTTATAAAAAATTCCTTCGATATGCAATTCCATTTCAGCTATTAATAAAGAAAAAGGGAAATGGGGGAGAGATAGATAGAGAGAGGGCTTACAATATTTTGGACAGACTCAACAATGCTCAAGGAGGTTGAAGATTCAGAGCTTTCACCTGTAGCCTTTGCAGCAACAACAATACGACCTTGTCTCTCTATAACAACAAGAATAAGGAACACAAAAATGTGAATTGAAACCTATAGTCCTGAAATATACAACATATACTTATTTATCGTATAATATATCAAAAAGATGCCAAAGGGAAACATCGGCCACGTACAAAAAGACATATCCACCAAGCATACCAATTAAACGAGGCACCACCCCTACTACGAAAAAAACTTATAACTCTAAAAAGCACCCAAAGAGTAGCTAGACAAACCCCCCACAATGCAAACACTACCAAAAACCCACAAATGATAGACCAGGGCAGCACCTGGATTTTCCCAAAAACCAACAAACTGAAAAACAAAAATCTAATGTGGAATAGATTTTTCTGTTTTCAAAAACTAATTATTCTCTCCCTACATAGAACACTCCACAAGCATTTGGAATTAATTCTCATCTATTCTGCTTACAACTATCAACCTCAATATCTTTCCATGCCTTTAAAAAGTCAATAACTGAGCCAACTAAACCACACAAAAATAAAAGGTCAATGATTGAGCCTGGCATCACCCAAGTGACACCAACAGAGAGACAACCAAGCACCAAAAGTGCCTAACCACCAAAAATGTAAGCTAGAACCAAAATGTTGAATTTACCTCCAAATTCTTATTCCAACATTTTATCTTTTCTGAAAATATAGACAGACAAATACTGTCGTTAGAAATATAATGACTTCCACACTCGTATTCACATCTTGTAGTTGGTAGTCCATACAATTTACAAGGAAATTTGTAACTTTTTCAACCATTTGGAAGTTAGACAATTAGAATTAAGATTCAAAATCTAAAAAATTACTTGCACTAATTTAATCAACTACAGTTGTAACTAAAGTTAATCCGAAGTCAGTGTCTTAAGCTTCATTCATTCATATTCTAACTTACTTCAATGAAAAAATTATCACCATTATAATCAATGGCGAAGCCATGTACAATATATGGGGTCAATTGACCCCACTCATTTTTGATTTTTTTTTATACTTATGATGTAATAAATTTTTTTGGTATAACTTAATAATTTGACCCCACTCATTTTTTATTTTTTTTTATACTTATGATGTAATAAATTTTTGGGTATAATTTAGTAATTTGACCCCATTGAAATTTATACTTGAACTCTCCTTCATTTATAAAACAAATGTAGAATAAGATTGCATTGTTAAACAATGTGGGACTTCAAAAGTCCAAGTAATAAATAAAAAACAAATGACTGCCATATAAAGACTTAGTGAACTCAGAGTTATAACAATTCATATCCGATATGAGATGGACATCCACTTCAAATGACATCCACAACACAAGCATAAATTTGGTGGGTAGACTTTAGCTCAGTAATGATTGCTTCATTCAATTCATGCCTATGAAACATTCATTAATTAATATAATTTTCTTCCTCAATACTTATATGAAGGAAGGGACTAGATAGTACTAATTTTCATTTGTATTATTTTTTTGTCAACGAATGGAGTACTAATTTTTTGTTTTCATGTCAAGTGGGATCACCACAGTTTGTGAAAATGGTTTGGATAGAAAGCTTTACAATAGTTCACATTGTAACAGAGTCCCACATCGTCTAGAAAACGTTCTCTTACTCTATTTTTGTTCTATAAATAAAGGAGAGTTCAAGCTTTAAAGAGTAATTGACATAGAAGCGTAAAAGGAGGCCTTGGGCTGGACTTACCTTTTATGTTTTAAGGATATCGTGCTTGTTCAAATACATGTTTTACATATGTAATCGGTCAAAAAGTATAAAATTATCTAAAAAAATTGACTCGGGAACACAGCCCCCGAACCCCCGCTAAATTATTTGTACGATCAAAATTTTTTGACCCCACTGAGTTGGGGGTCTGGCTTAGCCACTGATTATAATATGGCCAAACAAAAGCACATGGAACTTCCGTCAAGTAACAGTAGCTATGTACGAGCTTCAAAAATAAACCAAAATAATAAACACCAATTAAACAACAGAATTACTGCATTTGAACTTGAGACTAGTAATAGGGGGGGAAAAGGAAATTGCTTTACCTCCTCCAATGGCAGAGACATGGAATTTACTAAGAGGCCTCAAAAGGGTTTGTTTTTCATAGACAAACAGTGGTGGAAGAGTGAGACTTGTGATTGTAAACGCCATTTGTGGGTGATACGAGAATCTGAAGATGAATTTGACATAAGGAAAAAATAAAATAAAAAAAGAATATCAAATGGGTAATAAAAGAAATATCCAAAAAGAAAAACAGAATATGAAAGATCTGACTATTGATTAACAAGAGTTTACAAAAAGATTAGGGTTCTATTCTTTTACCTGTTGACGCTTGAAGATAGAGAGAGCGAGAGCTTCGCACACCACAGAAATTTTTGGGTAGATTAACTAGTCAAATCAAATGGGATATTAATTAGCTGTACTAAATTACTACTACATCAAACTTTCCCAGAGTTAGATTACAGAACACGACACGATCATCAAATGGGGTACCTTGCAGTGGCACTGATTCGTAAAGGAGTGAGCTTACGACAATATAACTTATTTTTTCCTTATCCCTTATCCTTCTCCGTTTGTTTTTCTTATTTTGGGATTTTTCCTTGTATGATCAAAATTAGTAGCCAATTAAATTAGGGTTACAAATGGATCGGGTTGCAGCCGATCCAAATTTGCTTGTTTGACCGAAACGCCAAGCCACTATAAGGCACGAACTAGCCCAAATATTTGTTACTGATAAAAGCCACTTTAGGCACGAACTAGCCCATTATAAGCCCTTTTAATATTATTGATTTTCTTTGGTTGCATGATGTCATGTACTATGAACACTACTTCTTTTCTTCCAAAAACTAATAAGCCTTATTTTTGTCGTTTTGAATTTAATATATGACACAACTTAAAAATAATATGAATTTATTTAATTTTAATCAATATAATCATAACTAATATAAATTTCATGTTTTCAAAATTTGGTATAAAATTATACATTTTTCGTTTCAAAATTAGATATACAATTTGACTGTTAAAATTACACGACAACATATTAAAATTTAAAATTAGTATGACTTATAAAAGTTTAGAATAAAATAAATTTTGTGAGTATTAGTTTTTATTATATACTATACAATTATAATAAGTGTGTTAATTAAAATTAAATAAATTTATATAAATTTAAATTTTAATATATTATCTTTTAATTTTAAAAATTAAATTATATTTATAATTTTAAAATAGGGAGAGTATTAATTTTAAATTTTACGAATTGAGACCAAAAGATTAAAATGGTGACCATGCATATTAAATCTGTTTGAGAAATACGAGAATTTGTGATGGAGAACTTTTTTCCCCCCACTAATATTGGCCTTAGCACACGCTTTTAGACAATTAATCGCATCAAAGTAGGACATAATCAGCATTCAGCAGAGTAGGACCTTGGATATGCATGTGGACGGTTAGTTGATTGTGACTAACGGTACTATCTCCATGTCCCGTGTCAAGCACGATATTTATAGGTCAAGCACCATGTTTATAATTGTATTTTATTTATTATTTATAATTTATAATATTAAATATATTTTTAATATTAGTCAATTAATGATAATATAATGTTATAAATAATAGTAAAAAAATAATGACAAATTAAGATTATTATGTCATTTTACTGTTTTAAAATAGAAATATATTTTTAATTTTAAATCAAATAAAAAAAATTGTATTAGTAATTTTAAAATAGAACGAGTATTAATTTAAAAAAAACTGTATAAATGACTTTAAAATGTTATTATAATTATTATCTATTAAAATAACTAGACATATAATCTTACCCAACAATAATATTCATATTTGTTTTTAGTGTTTAACAAAATACCTTGGGTCATCAAGACAAAAAAAAAAAAGGAGAAAAATAATTATAAAAAAAAGATTATAAATGAATGTATAATACATTTTAAATTCCCTACAAAGACAGAATCAATACAATTAAATGCCTATAAAGAGAGAAAATTACCAATTTATATATACATTAAATTACCTACAAGTTCTATTAGTATATCTTATAAATGATTTGTCACAAATAGAGGGAATCTATCAATTCTCTCATATATATTTTATTAGATTATGTAAATATAATAAAAGTACAAATATTAATAAATTAAATTTAAGTGTAATTTCATGAGTCAAACTAAAGCATCTCACTTAACTCGTACAGTAAAATATTATTTTTGCTATTATAATGAGTAACAGATAAATTAGTATACTTTCCCTCTAATTTGTTGGAAAAGTCTAAAATTTGCTTGTCATTTTGGCCGCCACATACCAGTTAACATGATAAAAATTATGGGTATCATATAATTATTTCAATTTAGACAAATTTTCCCTTCACAATTAATTTTAATTATAGTGATTTTGGTACGTAGCCTACATTATTTTACTGACAAAACCATATTTATTTACAATTAAAAAAAAACAATTGCCTTGTCTCGTATATACTATATGCTCCCTCTATTTCAAATATAGATTAGTTTTAACTTTTCGAAGTAAATTTGATATAATTTTTAAAATTAAAAAAGATAAAATTTATTTAAATACAATAAAAATAATAAATTTTATAATTAATATCACTCCGTCCCAAATTAATTGCTCAATTTTAACTTTTTAAAGTCAAATTGACTATTTTTAGAACTAATAATTAAGCATATATAAATATATTTTTAAAATTATAAAAATTGGGGTTAGTAATAAATTGTATATACTTTTTTTGGTTATAATCTCTTCACCTATGTTTTAGCAAAAATAGTAAAAAGATTAGTTTTAAAAATTGTCAATTTGACTTTAAAAGGTCAAAATTGAACAATTAATTTGGGACGGAGGGAGTACTACTTTAGTGATAGTTGACTAAAATTAATTAAACCAAATATGAACTTAATAAGAAAGTTACATGAAAGTGTTGAGAATTTCTCAAAACTCATCCACCGCTGATTATTTCTCTATTAAGAAACCTTTCCACATACATTAATTTCACACACGTAAATGAGCTACCTACTTGGTTACCATATAGATCTTCCGGTTGCACGCAGCGGTGCAGCACAGCTTAGCAAGTCGTAAAAATATATATATGTATATGTGTGTGTGTGGTCCCCTTGTTGTAGATTGTTTGAAAGGACCTGTAAGAGCAAATCCAATGCAAATGGTAAAATGGCTATAGCTATTGCTATATTTTAGCACCAAAAAGTGTTTTTTGGTGTTAAAATAGAACTCAGTCTCCAGTGGTTGGTTCTATTTTAGAACCAAATCGTTTCAAATTTAACTAACTTTCCCTCCACCTCACATGAAATTAATTTTTCAACACCCACATTCAACGAATTCCTCGCTCGTAACATGAAGATGCGATCTACTGAGACATATTACGCACTTTGCAATGATCTTATTGAACACCTCTGGGTCCGTAGAGGAGAGGAAGCATGAGCATTTCAATTAAACTTTTAATATAGTAATACGTTTCCTGTGTTGTGGAAATTAGTTTAAGTAATTTTAGTTCCAATGTTGTAATACGTGAGAGGGTACTTTTTTAAATAAAAAATATTACATAATAAATACTACATTTTAACAAAAATACAATGATCAATATTCGGGTAGATTAATCATCTTGACTCAAAGTTAATAATTAATTAATAGATTAATCCAACAATGTGTAATTATTGGAAATGAGGAACTAATGCTTTGAGAAGTAGCAGTAACTATAGAATGAACATGTAATATTTATTTTTATTTTTTTTTATTATTTTTTTTTTGCTAATTATGTAATATTTAATTTGATATTTGATAACTAATTAATATAGTTATAATAATACTACTAATTTCAGTTGGGGTTTGAGATGTCAAAGGATGACTATAGTCATCCTTGGTTCTATATTTAGAACCAAGTATAGCATTTTGCCATTTTGGAACTAAATATAGCACCCCATTGGATTTGGGTTTTTGCCAATTATTGCTATAATTTGACTATAGAACCAAGTTTGACATCCCCATTGGATTTGCTCTAAGGTATATAAATTGATACTAGTATCAAATTTGCTTTAATACTAGTGGTAGCCACATGGTATCTACCATTCCTAATCGTCAATCCATAAATATTGCAAATTCTTTAGAAGATAGCAAAATAAATCTCAAAAAAATTTGGAGCCTATTTCATATATATACGCGTCATATCATGAAACTAACCATCAATCAATACATCTATAACTATATATTAAGGCAAATCAAAATTTTATTCAAGTTATACGCGTCAATTCAATTAATCTTAATTTTGAGTTCATCATTTTTATCGATACGATGTATGTTATCTGTTTATAATTATATCAAATTAACGTTTTGTATGGATTAATATGAATAGTATAATTCAAAATTATGGTATGTGTTATGTATATGGTATTATAATTTGAGTATAAATAATATTAGTATAGATGATATTAAAGAGTTATATTTACACCAAAATTATTGTATATCTATTTTTTAATGCACATGCATATATATATATATATATATATTATTGTATATATATTTGGATAAGATATTGGTTTGCCTTATTATATATAGTTATAGATATATAATAATTTTGGTATAAATACAACTTAAATACCGAAATAAACTTACAATATGTAATTCAATTATTCATTTAGCTAGATGAAAATTTAATAAATCAATATTATTTTCTCAAAATTCTAATATATCATATTTATGCTGAGAATAAAGAAAGTTTTGTGCATCTGGTTGATGTTACACAATTTAAATAATTTATATATATATATATATAATAAAAACACTAACACAACAACAACAATAATTATCATCATCATCTAAATAAAAAAAAAGAACCAACAATTGAATTAACTTGATTGATCATTAAATTAATAAATAATTATAAAAAACAATAAATTAAAATTAAAATAAATTCTAATCACTAATGAATTTAAAATAAAATAACACGTATCTCGTAAGGTTTCAAACTTGTCCTTAGTTAAATTGTCAAGTATCTTTTTATAAATCAGGTTGAAATGATCAATTGAAATGGGACCCGTAGCGGGAGTAATATTCTACTAATACTTTATTTTTTCTTCCCGAAATCGACTTTCTTTCGACTTTCCCTTTTTTTTTTCTGTTTTTGAAGTTAAATGTTAAGGATTTATATTTCAATGTTTACATATGTTAGATACATAATGTTTTCATAACAACGAAATTATAATGATAAATTTAAAAATATTATTTATTTTATATAATTATCAGTGAAAAGATAAATTTATCTTGTAAAAATAATTGAGGAAATAGAATTGTTTTTATTGTAAAGTTAGGAATTATTTTTATTTATTTATTTATAGTTTTGAATGGAAAGTGCGAGTGTTGAACCAAACCATTAAGCGGTGAGTGCATGCAGTCGAGTCGATTGTGACAGAAAGTGGTGGTGGTGGACAAAATAAGATAATCTCAGAGTGCTAGTCCACCTATGACTGTTCCCAAAACAAAAGCAACAAGGTTGCGCTATTTGACTATTTGTATTGTACTCTATGTATATCAAATTAACTTTGACCACCATATTTATATAAGTACTCCGTACTTAATATGGGATTTTTCGGATTAATTTATACAATAATAATTAACTTGCATCCACTTAATTATACACGTACCCAGTATTAATTCGGTGGTCATACTTCATCGTCTCTTCGGTCCAGCATTGCATGTAACATGTTTACCTTTTCTTTCTCGTTATAGAAATGCTTTCTCTCAACAATTTCATTATACTCGTGCATTAATTGCTAAGTAGATTGATAATCACCACAACATGAATATTAATTTTATTTTTTGAATTGAAATTATATACACTCTCTTCGTCTCAAATTAAATACGTCGTGAACGTGATGGCGACTGAATTTGACTGATATATATATGTATATATATATAATTCAATAATCAAATTTGTTTGGTTCATGCATTATTTAATTGATTTAGACTGACATGTATATAGTTTAAGAAAAAAAGTTCTTATTGATAAACTATACTTCTAATACTACCGTCTAGAACAAACAAATTTTCAAATGTGTTATATATATTCAAAATATGTGAGCTCCAAATGACTTCTAATGTTTTATATATTTTGCTAATTCCTTAAGATATTTTCTTCATTATAAACTTTTCTTCTAAATAAATGTACTCCTTCCGTCCCAAATTAATTGTTCAGTTTTGACTTTTTTAAGTTAAATTGACTATTTTTAGAATTAATAATAAAGCATATATAAATATATTTCTAAAATTATAAAAATTGGGGTTACTAATAAATTGTATATACTTTCTTTTGGTTATAATTTCTTCACCTATATTTTAGCAAAAATAGTAAAAAGATTAGTTTTAAAAATAGTCAATTTGACTTTAAAAAGTCAAAATTGAGCAATTAATTTGGGACGGAGAGAGTAATATTTAAAAAGTTATACAAATTACATATTTTAACCAAAACTTAATATTTGTGTATATATATAAATAAATAAAAATGATTGAACAGGTTTAAGTAAACTTTCAGTTATATATAAACTTAAAATAAATATTACCTACGTCCACCGAACAACGTCACAAATTTTAATATTACCCTTAAAATATTGTACTAATATATATGTTCTTGGAAGTTGTTTTTGCAACGAGTCTGATGCTCTTTATGATGGGAGAGAAGAGAATAATAGTATTAGTAACTTACTTTCGCTGGGAACATGTTAAAGAGAAAAAGGGAAGAAAAATAAAATAAAAAACAAACAAGTCTCTTAGTGGCAGAAAGGTCATTTCGATTTTACCCCTACTGGCTGTAGCATTTTAAATTAAATAAATCATAGGTTTAGTAGGTGGGCATCTATATATATTCATTTCATAAGTTTTAATACGCATAGACTTGAGTTTCATGATATTTGCGAAATAAAGGTGAAAATAGCACCATTCTACCTTTCCTTATTTCCGGACACCATTCTACTTGTTTATTATAGGTTTATTATATTCAAAGAGGTTTAATATATGACAAAGGAATTTTTGAACCATCTATGAGGATTTTATTGTATGTGGAATTTTAGAATTTTTTGCTCTAATGTAGTGAAAAATATACTCTATTTGTTTCAAATAATAAGATCATTAATTTTTTTCAAACTCATACATTATATGATTCATAAAAATTATGAAATAATAAATTTTACTCTCTTATGTTCCAAATTATAAGATCACTATTAACTTTTTAAAGATCAATTTGAGATATTATGAAAATAATAAATTTTATAACTGGTAAAACTTTTTAACGTAGCTTATAATATTCATAATTGTATTGACATAAACTAAATAAATTCATGCATGCCAATTATGAGTTTGAAATGTTTAAAATTAACTTTTAAAAAATCAATATTAATCTATGTAATGATTGAAATGGGATAATTCATATATTTTAGTTACTTTATACCAAGATTGCAGAAAGATTACTTAATTTATCATTGTATTAGTTATATTAAATAAATTGATATTAATTTTGAATTTTTTGAACATCTCAATCTAACTTTAAAAAATCGAATAGAATGTCATTTTGTCATCAGTCGAGGAGCATGCGTGATACAAAAACTCTTCTATGTGCCTTCTCAATAGTCCCATTATCCCTTCTTAGAATCTTGTTTCAATCAATCAGATCAGATCAGGCTACGGTGAACTATTGGTTCTAAGCTATCTTTGGCGATTAATCAACAATTTGAAGTGTTTTTTTTGCATATGCCGGATCTTTTATCGCCACTGAAGCCTGAGCGAGGGAAGCAGGTCAGCTTGACTAAAGGTCTTTTTTCATAAGCTAAAATTGCTTTATTACATAAGTTTTTTTATCGAAATATAAATCAAACCGAAAGTCATCTTATATTTTAAAAACGGAGGATTAGCATGTAGGATTATACTATTATTCAGGCAATTCACCATAAAGAAAAGTAGAGGAATTCCATCTATGAGAGTCATCATGATTTACATATACTATTATGTAAGCTAAGATAAAAATTTTATTCAATTTGAAGAACTAATAAAAAAATAAAAAAAATTAATATAAAAAAGACAAAATAATAATATAATTAAAGTTGTAGAAGGAAAATAGAAAAAAAAATAGTATGACACGATTATCGGCTCCGAAGAGCCGCTCAATATATAAGATAGATAAATAAAAATTTGAGTCGCGTGAGTTCACAACAGATTCTCAACCATTTCATAAAATTTAAATTATTTTCTATTTTGGGGATTTAAATACAAACAATATATTAAAGCAGTGTTAAACATTTAATGCATTTTTTTCCCAAAGATAAAGGCAATAAATTATAATTTGGTTAGGGCATGTGAACATTAAAGGGTATGTGGGTGATTCATTATTGTTATTAATTTTCCAAAAGTGTGTGATTATTTATGAGGGTGAAACTTTAAATAAGGGAAGGAGATAGTGTTGGAGGCAAATTCATTAATAATTGCCTTTCTTTTATAGTAGTATTAAACTCTTTAAAGGATGCAAGGACACAACTGCGTCTTTATGCGTCGGTTATGAACCTTTAGTAAGCTGTTTCTCTCAAATATGGCTGGCTTGGTCTAGTAGCCCAGCCGAGCCAGTTGATTCCTCTACAAACGCAGCAGCGCTCTACAAATTAGAAAAATAGCCTTGAAAATAATTGAAGTAAGTCAGAAACTTAAATGACTTTGAATTTTATACATTGACTAGTGGGAATTAATTGCAAGGCAGATTATAAACAAGTTCAAGGTGTGAGCTTTGTGTAACATGTCTTTGACATTGCTTTACAGAAAGGCAGAATGAACAACTTTTATTTATTTATTTTTATATTTTAATTTTTGATTTAAAACTTTAGTTGATTACATAGTACTGTTTATTGTGGTCGGGGAAAAGGGAAAAAGTTGTTATGAAACCTACTGTTCTTTTTTCTAATTGACTATGATTTTTGACGTTATTAAAAAAAAACACCAAATTGTGGAACGTTTAATCAAAAAAAAAAAACATGTACACATATTGAATGGTTTATTGGTCAACTGAGAATCTGAGATACATTGAAATAGTTGTCCATATAATTGACCCAAGTGTACACCATAAGTGATAAAGCACTCGAACTAATTAAATAGTAGACTTAATAGTAGTAGAAAAGTATTTTCAGAAATAAGAAATTACATATAAAGTTAACACACATTGAGATGGTTTACTCTTATTCTTTATTTATTTGAGAGAAATAAGAAATTAAATAACAGCGTGATAGTTTGAGTTCTGCTGCAGAATGAGAATTAAGTACTCAAATGTGAAAATTATAGTAGGCGAGTTCAATTTAAAAATATTGTCATTAATTTAAATATGAGTGATTCTATTTGAACTAATAATTGTGTCCTAAGAAAGAGAAGACTAATACACGAGTCTAAATTTTTTTTAAATTAAACTTATGTACTAGTATTTGTTTTAAGTGCATAATCAGTATATATTAATGTACAATAAAAGTTGTCTTGGAATATTTAATATTTTATCTTTGAATACAACTATTGAGGGAAGAGTAAAGTGCAAGAAAAAGTAGTGATATAAGATAGGACGAGAGCGATGGAGGAAGTATTTAATTGAGCCAGTGAGCTAGCGGATTTTGAAAGAAAGCTGAAAGCCGAAAGCCGTCAAAAGTAATTGAAAGAAAAGAAAGAGGAGGAGGGGATTCAAGAGACTGAATCTGTTGTCTGCACGCAGCACTGTACTGCACATACAAACATATTGATATGGAGTATCATATATATATATATATATATATAGAGAGAGAGAGAGAGAGAGAGAGTGTGTGTGTGTAATAAAAGAGCTTAGTTGAGTTTTGTAGAAGTTGTAGGTAGTACCACTACCACCCTCCACATATATTAGTAATATCTAACGGTCAAGTCCTACCAGCCCCCACTCTTTCTCCCTCTACAACAAAAACAAATACACTGTAATAAATAATAATGAATAATAATAAAATAAGGAATAAGAGAAAAGTGAATCGCCTTTCTTAGTAAATTTGTTTTTATATTCTTGAATCAACTGGGCCCCCCACTCTCCTTATTTCTCTCATCTGGTAGCTGCCACGGCATAAAATAAGAGAGAGTGATTTGTTGGGGGCTAACTAACCAAACCCTCCCTTCCTCTTCTCTCATTCATGGGCGTGGACATCATGTCGTCTGATCCTCCTCCAAATCCAAATACAACCAAAGATTTCTTTGCTTCTCCAGCTCTCTCTCTTTCTCTTGTAACTCTCAACTCATCATCATCGCTCACCTGTTTCTATGTCATATATACATATATACATGCAATAAACTTGTTGTAGTAGTCGTACATATAGATTTAGATAGTACTGTACTCACTTATACCTAATGCAATTATTATCTTCTTTTTTTCTTCTTAATTATTATAAGGCTGGGATTTTCCGACATGGAGGTGGCACGGCGGCAGCAAACATGGACGTGGAGGAAGGAGACGAAGGAAGTGATGGCGGAGGCCGCAGAGGAGGAGGTATTCGCAGAGAGGATATGACGGAGATTAGCAGTGAGAACTCGGGAGCGGCTGCTAGATCACGCTCCGTTGATGATTTTGACGCCGCTGCTGACCCTGACGATGACGACGACGACTTGGATATTAGAGACGACGACAATGACAATAAGAACAAGAAAAAGAAGAGAAAGAAGTATCACCGCCACACTGCTGACCAAATTAGAGAAATGGAAGCGTAAGTATATAAATCAGAATTATTAATTACTTAAATACTTCCCCCCCTCTCTCTCTCTCTATATATATATACATATTCACCCTCTTGGACTCTTTTTTCTCATATAATTAAATGTGTAATATACGTACAGCAGCATATTGATTGATCATAATTTGTTTCCACTAAATAAATTCATTCCCAGAAATTCACTAAACCTGATTTATTATTAACTTGTAAATATATAGTTAGAGTCGGTTTATTTATAATTAATACTAAACCCTCCAGTTTGAAAACTAATTAATTAAGAAGGATTGATTAACTAGCTAGTAAGAGACAGACTAATTATAAACAGACTGTAACAGCTTTACCAAACATATGATCGATCGATCAAAACGTTAAAGCTACCTGCTTATTAATTATAAGCTTTGAATTAGTATTACCTTTCCCTTTTTTTCGCTTATTTACATCATTAGTAGTCCAAGCTAGTGATGAAAAGTACACTAAACTAATTAGCTGCGTACGTACAATGTGTTTGTGTGTGTATATACACATTTATCGCTTCTACTTATATAGAATGGTTATATTGTAGAAAGAATACGCGCGGTTAGGGCTACCAAAATTTTTGAACCAAATTTTAAGTCCATAAACAAATTCTTTTTTAATTAATTTGGTCATCCATGGCCATATAGACTGCGCGTACGTATAATTATACAAGAGTATATAACTAATTTGCAGGCTATTTAAAGAATCACCCCATCCAGATGAGAAGCAGAGGCAAGAATTGAGCAAGCAATTAGGCCTTCATCCTAGACAAGTCAAGTTCTGGTTTCAAAATCGTCGTACCCAAATCAAGGTATCTATCTAATCCTAATCTTCTTAATTAATTGTTACTCCCTCCGTCCCAAATTAATCGCTCACTTTTGACTTTTTAAAGTCAAATTGACTATTTTTAGAATTAATAATTAAGCATATATAACTATGTTTCTAAAATTATAAAAATTGGGGTTAGTAATAAATTGTATATACTTTCTTTTGGTTATAATCTCTTCACCTATATTTTAGCAAAAATAGTAAAAAGATTAGTTTTAAAAATGGTCAATTTAACTTTAAAAGTCAAAACTGAGTAATTAATTTGAGACGGATGGAGTATTTATTCTATCTTCATTCTCTTCACCTGAGAATAATCTTGTTGTTGAACTCCATTAAAAAAAAATTACTTATTTGGAATACAAAAAGGCATTAATGTTGAGTTGATTTTGATCCAATGGTATGGTCATGTAATAAATGCTAATATTAATTTCTTGAGTCCCAATTAACTGGAAAACAAATTATATAGTATATGGTTGTAAATAAGTCCGTACGTGTGGTACGACTGCTGCAGGCTATTCAGGAGCGCCATGAAAATTCATTGTTGAAAACAGAAATGGATAAGCTTCGCGACGAAAATAAGGCCTTGAGGGATATCATTAAAAAGGCCGCCTGTCCCAATTGTGGTGTCTCTACCTCCACCAAGGATGCTGCTACAGCAACTGAGGAACAACACCTAAGGATTGAAAATGCTAGACTAAAATCCGAGGTTCACAAACTCAGCTACCTACTTATATTTACAAGATAAAAGAAAAAACTAATTATACAAAATTTTCATGTTTTGACGAATTAAGGCATGTATTAGTTAGTTACTTGAGAAAATTTAATAACAATTATGCAGATTGAAAAACTCCGAGTAGCTACCGGGAAATACCCGTCAGGAACATCACCAACTAGCTCCTCCTGCTCAGCTGGGAATGAGCAAGCTGGGAATAGATGCTCTTTAGATCTTTACAGCGGCGTTTTCAGGCTGGAAAAGTCACAAATTATGGAGATTGCTAACAAAGCAACTGAAGAGCTCAAGCAGATGGCCACTGTAGGGGAACCACTTTGGATTAGAAGCTTTGAGACGGGTCGGGAGATACTTAATTATGATGAATACATGAAAGAGTTTGCTGTTGAACATTCAATCAAAGAGCGGCCCAAGGGATCATCCATCGAGGCATCAAGGGAGACTGGAGTTGTCTTTATGGATCTCCCCTTACTAGTTCAAAATCTCATGGATGTGGTACGTACGTAAGATCATAATAATTAAGTTGGATTAATTTATTTATAATTAAGCATCAATTAATATTCTCATGCCACCTTAAGTTGCATATATAATTAATTAATTATCTTATTTGTGTACTTCAAACTTTTGGGTAAACACTGATTAACTCGTCTTAAATATTGTAGAACCAATGGCAAGAAATGTTTCCATGCATGATCTCAAAGGCAGCTACTGTGGATGTTATCTACAGTGGAGACGGTGCTAGTAAAAATGGGGCCATTCAATTGGTAAGTAACTGCATCGTACAATTAATTTCTCGTTTTATCTCCACTATATAAGATATGGTGGATGGCTAGTTGCACGTAAAAGTGAAAAGAAAGAAGTGAATTAGTGAACAATGGCCATTTTTTTCAACAGAAAAAAAACAAAAAACAATGGTCATTTTCCTTCGTTGAATGGATATATATATATATATATATATATATTAGTGCACCAAAAGTTCTCATCTTTTCCTTTGATTGCAGATGTTTGCAGAGCTGCAAATGCTCACCCCCATGGTGGCCACAAGAGAAGTTTATTTCGTTCGATATTGCAAGCAATTGAGTGCTGATCAGTGGGCGATTGTTGACGTCTCGATTGACAAAGTTGAGAATAATATTGATGCATCCCTAATAAAATGTAGAAAACGTCCATCCGGTTGTATCATTGAGGATAAGTCAAATGGCGCCCATTGTAAGGTAAAATAAAAAATTATTAAACAGGAAATCATATATTTACTTTACTATATAAAATTATCAATGAAATTGTCAGGTGACCTGGGTAGAGCATTTGGAATGCCAGAAAAGCATGGTACACACGCTGTATCGGGCAATTGTTAATAGTGGTCTAGCCTTTGGCGCAAGCCACTGGATGAAAACATTGCAGCAGCAGTGTGAGCGCCTCGTGTTCTTCATGGCAACAAACGTTCCCACAAAAGATTCAAGTGGTAATTAAAGCATGAACCTTTTTAATTTTTCTTTTCTACTTTTTCCCTATCTATTTAGTCACGCGAAGCCAGAATTCATCACTCCGTCTAGTACTATAATTTTGACTCTTCACAAAACTTAACTAGGTGTTGCCACATTGGCGGGAAGGAAAAGCATTTTAAAGTTGGCGCAAAGAATGACAAGGAGTTTCTGTCGCGCTCTTGGAGCATCTAGCTATCATACATGGAACAAGGCCCCAAGTAAAACAGGAGATGACATAAGGATAGCTTCTAGGAAGAACTTCAATGACCCCGGAGAACCCCTTGGAGTTGTATTGTGTGCAGTATCATCTGTCTGGTTGCCCGTTTCTCACCACATTCTATTCGATTTCCTAAGAGATGAAACCCGAAGGAACGAGGTTAGCAACTTTCTGTTTCCTACTTCATTGAAGTATTTACATTTCTTCAAGAAACCTGTTTTCATAACCTCTGTCAATTGTGTGCACTTTAGTGGGAGATTATGGCAAATGGAGGTCCAGCACAAACCATTGTAAACTTGGCTAAAGGACAGGATCGAGGAAATGCAGTTACTATCCAAGTGAGTTGTTCAACTGAAGAAATTTATAAATACCTTTTTTTTTTCAGCAACTTTGCTCTAACTTATGTTCTTCCAACAAATTCAGGCAATGAAACCCAAAGAAAACAGCATGTGGATACTCCAAGATAGCTGCACAAATGCTTACGAATCCACTGTGGTGTATGCTCCGGTGGACATCAGTGGCATGCAATCTGTGATGACGGGGTGTGATTCTAGCAACATTGCTATATTACCGTCAGGTTTCTCAATTCTTCCAGATGGACTCGAATCGAGGCCATTGGTGATCTCTTCTAGGCAGGAGGATAAGAGCACAGAAGGGGGATCTTTGCTTACAATTGCTTTTCAAATCCTAACAAGTAACTCTCCAACAGACAAACTTAGTATGGAATCTGTAGAGTCTGTTAACACTCTCGTATCATGTACATTGCACAATATTAAGACTGGGTTGCAGTGTGAAGATGGATGATACATTGCTCCTATATATCTTCTTTCATAATAGCTGCAGCATGACTGATTCCAAAGGTTATTGCAATTAGATTTTGTTTTCTCCGTCGTTGATTTTCCAATTTTTTAAGGAAAGAGTTCATTAAATGTTGTTTTCTCTGGGATTTAATGTTGTCGAGCTCTTATTTAAGGGCTTTGGGCACTTTATCATTAACATTTTTAATTAATAGACTATATGTTCCAGTTATATTCTAGATTAAATTTTCAATACGGACGTTTTCAAACAAAGCAAAACATGATCAAAATGATGGATAAATAAATGAAGAGAATAAATATTTTCACAAGTAAAAGTGATAATTTCACAAGTTCCCTCTCACATAATAAATAAACGAGGAAATATCAAATTTTACTTGTGGACATAACAATTCCCTAAACAAATACTTGTATATACTAGAGCAAAAATCTCCAGTTGACATAATATATACATGTTCAGCCAGCATCATCAATATCTTATCAAAGAAGGTATAAAAATAGAAAGAGGGGTGTGTGAATAATAAAAATGGCCTCAAACAAAGAATGCAAATTATACTTGAGGGGAAACAACAATAACTAAGAATAGGTTAATTCCATGAATAATTTCTATGATAGCATATGTCACAGATTTGGAAGACTACCTAGAAAAGCCCATAACCACACCAAAATCACATTTTTACACTCCTAGACTAAAAGAAAGATTCAACTGAAGGAAATTGTCACTTGATCACTACCGTAATGAAGTTTATATAAGCACTTTTCTTTTTGATCAGTTATATAAGCATTCAAGCTATGGAAACTATCAGGAGGATGTTTATAAAAGCATCCAAGCAAGGCAAGTATCTGACTGACATTGTAACAAATACAAAAGCTCCGTGGATCATAACCAAGTTCTGTTTAGGACAATAACCAAATGTTTTTCCCTAAGGACAACACTTGTCTAATTATCACAATCAAATTCATCGAATTTATAAATAGTTTTCAAAACAAGCACAAAAAATAAAGTAAACAACATATACCAACCAACAGGAACGCTCCAATTATCGAAACCCATATCAATGAAAAAAGCTCATTCCAGTTCTCAACATGAAAATGGAAAGACATGGCAATCATGCGAAATAATAAGAAAGAGGTGAACTTAAAAAGAAATTGGAAATTCACATTAAGCTTGTTGAGACTCTAATGGAAGTCCAAGTTCTTGCGGAGCAGCCTCTTTGGGCTTGGGAGCATTCCTCGGAGGGACTGGGATTGCAAGAAAAGTCTTAGTCTTGCTAATGGGCCTGGTTTTTTCGAGCTGCACAAAGTCACCGACTTGAAATTTGTTATCTGGGTCGTGAGCTTGGTACTTCTTCTTCTTCCTGACCCTACGCTTGTACTTTGGGTGCGGGGCCAAACGGGTGACTTCCACGGACACCGTCTTGTCATTGGTGGCGCAAACAACTCGGCCCTGAAGGGATTTCATGGCTCGAATTGGAGGGAGGAAAGTGAGCGCCGGTGGGGGGGTTTTGGAGGAGGATTTCGCGAGGAGGAGGGACGTTGGTGAGGAGCCATGGAGGAATGGGGAGGTGAGCTTGAGGGATTTGAATTGGGATAAAGGGAGTTGCAGCAGAGGTGAGGCGAGAGACATTTGTGTTGGATGGATAAGAGGGAGAAAGACCGCGACGCTTTTTAACGATGATCGACGTATTGGATTTGGGTATTTGGGGTGTTTTGTTTAGGTGCAGGCCTTTTTTTTTTTTTTTTTGGTGTAGGCCTTTTTCATATTTGGAATTTCTTAAGGGCACATGCTAAGCACACGGTTCAAGAGAATATTCTCTTGAATTCTGTGCATATTCCTTTGAACTTGGTGCATATGCAAAAATCAAAGGAATACGCACACAGTTCAAGAGAATATTCTCTTGAACCGTGTGCTTAGCATGTGCCCTTAGGGCACATGTTAAGAAGACCCTTCATATTTTTCGTTTGGGTGCAGGCCTGATCTTCACGCATAACTCAGAATAACTAATTAAGCATTTTACCCTTTTGCCGCAGAAAAGTTTTATCTTTCACATAATTATATACTGGTCGCAATGGCACACATGCATACAACTAATGTAAAGATATAATAAAAAAATTATTAAATTTTAGAGGTAATATGATTAAAAAAATTAAAAATAATGAAATTATAATAAAACCAAACTTATATAAGCAAAAAAGGAAAAAATATTTGTAACACAGTCTCAACAAGAGGTTATTTTTCTTCCTCTCCCTCCCTTAGTAAAATACTTGATAACTAAATAATCTCAACTACTTTTTGTTTAAAAGTTGATTGTGTGACCTAAAGCCGACATCCAAGTCTTAATAAATGGGTATCAGATCCAATTCTTTAAGGTTGATTTGGGCCTTCCGGTGGCCCAAGTCTTTTGTCTGAGCAGTCATCCATTCAAATATCTCCCTATTCTCTCTTCTTCTTCTTTAACCATTTCATAAATTTTCAAATGTTCCTTCAAACCACAACAAGAATAAGGAGACTCTCTCTTCCCCAACATGTAAAACTACCTTCTTTAATCAATCCTTTCAGCTTCTTACATTCATTATCTACTATTCACTACCAATCCCCACATCACGCTCAGGCTCAACTTTCCTCCTTTGACTACCCCTTTATCCTCCAATCATGTATCACTCAAAAAGCGATTGAGCCTGGCAGGCAGCTTCATGCCCGCCTCTGCCTCACCGGGCTAGGTTATGATATTAAATTAGCCACCAAGCTTGTAAATTTATATTGCACTTGCAACTCTTTATCTGCTGCCCACCTTCTGTTTGATAGAATTCCCAAAGGAAATATCTTTCTTTGGAATGTTTTGATTCGTGGGTATGCCTGGAATGGGCCTTATCAGATGGCAATCTCTCTTTACTACCAAATGGTTGATTACGGGCTTGTACCGGATAATTTTACATACCCCTTTGTTCTTAAGGCGTGCTCGGCCCTCTCTGCTATTGACGTGGGAAGGGACATTCATGAGAATGTGATACGAACCGGGTGGGAGATGGACTTTTTTGTGGGCGCAGCACTAATTGATATGTATGCAAAATGTGGCTGTGTTGATAATTCTCGTCAAGTGTTTGATAAAATTATAGTTAGAGATGTTGTCTTGTGGAATTCTATGCTAGCTGCTTACTCCCAGAATGGGCACCCGGAAGAGTGTTTAGCTTTATGTGGTGAAATGGCATCAAAGGGTTTGAGACCTACTGACGCAACACTAGTCACGGCTATCTCAGCTTCTGCTGACACAGCTGCTTTACCAAAAGGGAGGGAGCTTCATGGGTTTAGTTGGAGACAAGGGTATGATTCCCAGGACAAGGTGAACACTGCCTTGGTAGATATGTATGCCAAGAGTGGTTCTGTGAGGGTTGCACGAAATTTATTTGAGCGTCTTAAGGAGAAAAGAGTTGTTTCCTGGAATGCTATGGTTACTGGGTATGCAATGCATGGTCATACTTCTGAGGCGCTTAATTTGTTTCAGGAGATGACGGCTTTGCCGGATCACATAAGTTTTGTGGGTGTTTTATCAGCCTGCAACCATGGAGGTTTACTGGATGAAGGAAGGAAATATTTTGAATCCATGAAAAAGGATTACCATATAGAACCAACTGTTCAACATTATACATGCATGATTGATCTCCTTGGGCACTGTGGTCGACTTAATGAGGCTTATGATCTGATAATGCAGATGAAAATGTTTCCAGATTCTGGTGTCTGGGGGGCTTTGCTTAACTCATGCAAAATCCATGGTGATGTGGAGTTGGGGGAGCTTGCACTGGAAAGGCTGATTGAGCTTGAACCTGAAGATGCAGGAAACTACGTGATTTTGTCAAACATGTATGCTCAAGCGGGGAAGTGGGAAGGAGTTGCAAAGCTGAGGAAACTAATGACAGACAGGGGGCTAAAGAAAAGCATCGCTTGCAGCTGGATTGAGGTGAAAAATAAAGTACATGCATTTCTTTCTGGGGATACCTCTCATCCAATGGCTGATGAGATATATGCAGAGTTAGAAAAGTTGGAACCTCTGATGACAGAGGCTGGGTATGTGCCAAATACCACACCTGTATTCCATGATGTGGAGAATGATGAGAAGAGAAGAATGATCTGCAGTCACAGTGAAAGGTTAGCTATTGCATTTGGACTCATTAGTACACCTCCTGGAACCAAGCTATTAGTAACGAAGAATCTACGTACATGTGAGGACTGCCATGTGGCAATCAAGTTCATCTCAAAAATTACTCAAAGGGAAATTATTATCAGAGATGTTAATCGCTATCATCATTTCAAAGATGGCATGTGTTCTTGTGGTGATTATTGGTGAATGGTGTATATATATAGTGGTATTTGGTCTTCAAATTCCCCGGTTCTTGGAAGATAACCAGAGGAGCATTGAAGAGAATCCAAGATCAAATCTGAGTGATGGAAGAGCAATTGAAACACATACTTAAGATTGCATATTTTACTTGATGTGGCCTTGAATCAAGAGTTGCAATCTCTTGCACGGTGGAATATATATAAAAAATAACTCTGATGGGTTTCCTTATCTGTTTCAATAGTATACCGTCAGAGAACTCTAACAACAATGAGGACTAGACACAAATGTCGTATAATTGCCGACTCAAAGGGTGAATTTGTAAGAGGTACCTCTAGTAATTTATCACTGTAATAATGTCCACATTGTACTATTAACAGTGTGTAAGATATTGTACATTGGAATTCAATTTATAATCAACACAGGTGCAAGTGATCGTGTAAGTTGTTTTTTCTTTCCGTTGATGACCTCGATGGCCATAATAAGCTTTACAGTTATTTTCAGACTCTGATGCTGTATACTGAGAAATAGGCATTTCATTGATGCTTCAGTTCCATCTACTCATAAACTTGGGTATTTCTTCTTGTGTTTCAATGTGATTTATCGTCAATCATAAAAAGTAAGTTTTATCTCTAATCTTGTGTAACCTTAGATTGTTCACTGATGCAGCAAGTGAAATATCATCTTGACTGGATTGTTTTAGTTCTCATTTAACAATGCTAGGAAATGCAGTTCCGGATAAAGAAAAAAAATAAAAATACATGTTACTAATGATACTTTAAAAATGAAAAAGAATTAAGATCTAACTTCCATCTTAATCTCTATCATGAATTTCATGGGTATGTATAGAGCCAGTTCAATAAAATATACAAGTATTAGCATGTCACAGTAAGACCAAACATAAAAACTCAAATTCGCGTCTGTCATTTCATTAGAATTATTTTCCTGGTCAAAGTTTAACGTCTCCGCCAGGCCCAAAAATAAAATAAAAACTCAAAAATTTGGGCTCCATTAGTCCATTAAATAAAATAATATCGCTGAGTTCGGTTGAGACTCGGCTGGAGTTGAGCAATGATCTTAAAGGGATAGGCTTATCCAGCTCTTACTCACGAGGCACCTCATAAAATGGGATCCCCAATTCCCATATCTCTCTCAAGCAAACCCAGTTAGCCACGTGGAAAGCTAGGGCCCATGCAAAAAGATGAAAAACCCAAAGTTATCCATCCATAGCCAGAGCATACAATATACCCAATTCAATTCAATTGCTAAGTGGGAATCTGGGAAGTAGTAGTTAAGTTAGTTTTGAAGCGAAAAGGGACAGGCAGGCACCAGTCCAATGGCATCTCTAGCAACCTTTGCTGCTGTTCAACCCATCACCGTTAAGGGCCTTGGTGGAAGTTCACTTACCGGAACTAAGCTCCACATCAAGCCAGCTCGCCAGACTTTGAGACCCACCAATTTCAAGTAACAATCTTTATCCAATATACTCCACACTGTGTGTTTTAATTTCTTTTATTTATTTATTTACTTTTTTATAGACCCAATTTAATTAGCTGATACTAATGTGCCTTATAATTATGTCTAGAGCTGGTGCTGTGGTGGCAAAATATGGTGAAAAGAGTGTGTACTTTGATTTGGAGGATTTGGGCAACACCACTGGCCAATGGGACTTGTATGGTTCCGATGCTCCTTCACCATACAACCCTCTTCAGGTATCTCGCTCTACTTTCCGTTTGTAATTCATACTTGCATGGTTGCATCCTTAATTCTGACTACTAATTTAATAATGCTTCTGTTAATTTATACTTCCTCAATCTAAAGGTGAAATGTTACTTGACTTGTTGAACGATTTTTTTATGCATATTAACTTGTCAAGGTTTGTCTAGGATACAAACAAACCTAGTTTTGTTTTGTTTTTTTTTGAAAATTAATATTTCCACAACACTTTTTGATATTTCCACATGAAAAGTGTCGCTATAGATGTATAACGACGGGAAAAACCGTGGCTATAGGATCTATAGCGACACTTTTCATGTGGAAATATCATTTTCTGTTGTGTAAATATCAGTTTCCTTTTTTTTCTTAAAGATTTTTTCTCAATAACAATTCTCAGTCAACTTTAACAGTTTAATACTATTTTGAAGTTTAAAAACTTATTCATATACTTATTCGCATGAATTTTTCTCAATAAGAATTTTGGTCCTGTAAAAAAGTAAGTATAAAGTGTGTCATAACGTTTGAATTTCTATGAGCCCTTTAGATATTGTTTTGAGGTTTAAAAGTAAGTTGTGGTGAGTTGGTAACTGTTTGATAGGACCCATATTCACTTTCAGCAAAACATTCATATTGATTAATCACAAGTCTTGCTGCAAATGATTAGATTGGCCTGCAATTTTATGGTTCAAGGCATTGACAGTTTAATATTCTCAAAACCTAACAAAAATATGCCTCTAGGTTGAGTGCAAAGATGAAAAGTACATGTCGTAGATCCCAGATTTTCTATAGAGGGCTAAAACTAATGTATTATTAATACTTATTCAGTGATGGCATATAATTTAAGGTCTACAACAATGTTAACAGGAAGAGTGAGGTGATGTAACGAAGGAACAAATAATTTTTAATCCAGGAGCTACCATTACAGGGTAGAACAGTCGCTGCAAAGATTTATGCAAGAAAGTTGACCGAATTAGCTATTTTGGAAGGGCATTTAGATGACAGTAGATGATTTATCCTTCAGATGCAGTCATTTTCCGAGGATATTTACTAGAGTCAAAAAAGTGAGCTGATACATATCCCAGTGCCTTGGTGCTTACATCTTTTTAATGAGAAATAGGCTGATTAAAGGGTTACATCTCACATATGCTGAGGTTAATTTACATTCTGTGGCTTTCATAAGAATATTTTTTGAGGGCTGTAATTTATGGCATTCACGGTTACATGTATTCAATCAATTCAGTGTCTGTAATAAAGTGCGTGCCTGCATATATATTCCGTTTCCTTGACACTTTACTGAATCTTAGGAGAATCTGTATAAGATGCTTTTTATCTCATATTTGCATTGCAATTGCAGAGCAAGTTCTTTGAGACATTTGCCGCTCCCTTCACAAAGAGAGGTCTTTTGCTCAAATTCTTGATATTGGGAGGTGGTTCCACCCTTGCTTATCTAAGCTCCACAGCCTCAGGGGATATTCTACCAATCAAGAAGGGCCCACAACTTCCTCCAAAGCTTGGTCCACGTGGAAAAATCTAATTTATTCTAGCGCCTACATCCTTCAAACTCTTGATTGTGTTTAAAATGCATCTTCCCTACAGCTTGTAAGTATATTGGATCCCATCTAAGACCCCTCTGATTATTTCAATATGTTTGTATTGTGATTTGGGGGCATTCTTGTAAACTTTATGCTTGGCTGTTGACTATCATGTATTGATAATCTACTTACAACCACAAGGTTAATTCTATTTTTTTTTTATTTTAATAATGCAAGTACAAAAGACGATTAAAAACTGATGAGCTTCTCATGGCCTGGACAGCTGAGTGGCGAGGTTCCTCATTGATAACTATTTTGTAATATCCCATCAGTGCTATACTGCTAGTGCTATACTGCTATACCCCTTTTCATCCAAGAAATGCCCCAATGTTGAATCTGTTTTGTCTCTAGAATAAGTTAAGATTAACTATTCTGCATTACGTTTGCAATTTGCTGGGATGTTGGGGAAAAAAAAAACTTCTGTGAAAATTTGAGTTACAAATAGGTCAAGAGACAAGGACTCTCCATAGGAGAAGTCAAATAAACAAATTATTCCTAAGATACAACTCAACAAAGTGATTTTCTTGTATAGAGGAAGTGTATCCAAATATTTCAGACAGTATATGTCTCTCCTTCCTCCATATTTACAGAAAGGAAGAATGAATTCACCGAACCTATAAACGCCTGGAAATTTAAATGTAAACGCAAGCTTTCGCACTCTTGCTGTGTCTCTCTGAGTCAGGCTCTTCTTTGGATTCCAATTAATCTGCTTCTAAGATGATACTCATTAGTGGCGTGCTGTTGGACTTCTTAGCCCGCATCTCTCAAGTTTCTCTATATAGGAAAATTTCTTGTTAGTCACAATGTTGGGGGGTTTGCTCAGGCCATCTTTGGATAAATCTTCCTGTGAGTCTTTCTTCAAGTCAGCGTCGCCTTGATCAAAATTCCAACCCATGAAATCTGACAACGTCATTGAGGTGGGTGTATCCTCTGCGTTGATCCTCTCTAACTCTTCTTTGGCATTTGGGAACCTCTCTGATCCTCTAATTGAGGGGCATTCTCTAAATGAATATCCCTTTTTTTCTCCGATTGATGGATTTTGTGCAACAGAATCTGCGTGTAGAACGTCTTCTATACGTGACATTACTGTGAAGGCCAAGCTTTCTAATATTCTTGAATAGCTCTCAAGAACGGCATGTCCTATATCCTATGAAACCAAGAATAAACTAGATATTATTTTTCGTATGCAAAAACAATTCATGAAAATTAATGTAACAGAAGAGAGAAGAGAAGGAACTAGTGAAGCTAGGTATATATGATCACACTCCACTTATGGTGACATTTATAAGCAGAATTGAAACAATGCAGGTTATTGAATACCAGTAGTAAATCTTGGATGCATATGCACCTGATTAATTATAAAAGTATACAAGACCATCCCTTATGAACTAGAAAAGTCATTTCTTGTTCAAATATGCAGGAGTTAAATATGCCTGTGTATAAGGAAGCTTTTCTTACTCGGTTGAACTGGATTTTGCTAATATCTAGTGAAGATTGAGCGATTCCAGGGTATCTATGCTTGAGAATAAGTAGGATGGTCTCCAATCTCTCTTCAAACATTTCTCTCTTTTCCAAACTCACTGCGGAACCCCAAGAAGACTTTCCATCTTTAGCGGTCATCTTCCTCCTCCATATAACCATGGATGCCTCGATCCTGTTCTTCAGATCAAGGATTTTATGCTCCGATGACAAGTCCATCGTTGATAGAAAAAGGTCCGGATCAAAGCATTCCACCGTGATATTCTTATATATCAAGTCTCCAAGGCTTGCCCTCCCATTCTACAGTAAGAAAGATGCAGAAATATTAGTAATGCTAGTTCATGTCTACTAATGGTAATGATCTCTATATAATTAAGTACCTTAGGGAGAGATTCGATGTAGTCTTCAGGGATCTCCATTTCTGATAGGATTTGAGCATTTATAGCCATGGATGCTTTGTGTACTTGGTTTACAGAGTCCTTCTGAAATTGCAGCCATTTCCTTGTAACTTCAGATAAACCATTTGGCGGAACCTGGGGAGTAGGTACCCACCATTTGTCCTCATTCCTCGTGTTCTTCCCTTTTTGTGAATCATCAGAATTTTTGGACACGTAAGAAAACTCGTTTTGATCTTTAAAGTTTTCTAGGCAGTCCTGTTTCAATTTTGGGACGTTGAAACGTACCTTAGTAAATAGAAGAGCCAATTTTGGGACTTTGAAATTTACTTAATAAATCAAAGTCATATAAGTTAGCAGTATTAATATATTTTCTTACAATAAGCATCGCGTCAAGCTTGCGTAGGGCAGGAATGTTCATGAGAAGATCAGTTCTCTGCCTTGTTGTCATTATCTGTTCAAATGAGGATGTATATATATATATATTAGCTGTTGTTACAAAGCTCAGAGAGAGACAGAAAGAAAGAGTATTACCTCCATAGTAATCCCATCTTTACTTTGCTTGGAAGGAGCAAATTCTACAATGTGATCGGTAACAGATAAGAGCCAATCAATTTCTTTTCGCCATCTAGCTTTCCTCTCTGCTGGCATGGGCTCTAATCGCTTATGTTCACTAAACACAGAAGCTGGAATTGTTTGATAAGATCAGAAAATTTTAATTATAGGATATATATATATATATATATATATTCTAAAAATTTCTTACATAATCTATGAATAGCTGATGGATACAGATGGTGAATTGAAGTTTAGCACCAATTAACATGCAAAATCTATTATTGCTTTGAACTTGATGCATGAATTTTACCTGCTAGGTTTGTGATGGCGTTTGACAATGCCAAAGCAGATGAAACACCCTTCCCTCCACCGGACATATCCTCGCCCAGAAGCAACTTTGAGAACCTTTCTTTCAGCATTTCCATATCTGATTTTATAAAATTCACCAACATAAAATTTAATTTAAATACTTGATAGGAAAAGAAAATCTATCCGTGGATATATACTACTAAAAGACTCGCATGAATCCATGCAAACAAATAAATTCTATGAACAAAGGGCTAGTAATTGACTTGCCTGAGGATTGGCCGTCTTTGGACAAAGGGCTAAGTGCAGCTCCATTTATTTTGTCATGACGGTTAAGTGCAGAACCAATTATTTGTTGTCTGTCCATAGGCTGCTCATTTAAAGGCCTGGATGGTTGGCTTCTGACAATTCTATCGTCCATTGTGCCATTGGTAGTGCTACTCTCCAGGATCATACTATGCCCTAATGGCCGCCCTCCTTCATCTTGAAAATGAAACAGCCTGGCCTTCAAATTTTCTTCTTCTTCCTCCAGCGCTCGAACCATCTTTAATTCGAGCTCAGGATTTCGTAGCAGCAGGGCAGGGCAGGGCAGGGCAGGGCAGGGAGAGCGATTAAGGACAGACAGATGCGAGGCGCAAATTAATGATTTCTTTTGTATTTCTTGTTAATTTAGAAGTAAAAGAAGAAGAAGAAGAAGAAGAAGAAGAAGACTAAAGGAAACCAATGATCTCCAAATGATTTGAAACTTTGTTTGTACTTTTGTTTGTGTGTTTATGGTTCTTTGACAAAAAAGAGCATGGACCTGTTAGTTTTTTGGGAGGAACGTGGGGTGCATGTTTGAGAAATCACCACAAAACAAGTCAGAGATGAATAAATCAACAAAAAGTTGGCTTTGTTTCTTTTTCTTTTTCTTTTTATTTATTTATTTATTTATTTTTGGTTGTTGGAGGTTTAGCTGATGAGAGAGAATAGAATGGATTGTATTTAAGTTTTGAAGGTCGAGGCTCATCTATTCTTCATTTCACTCTGTCATCCCTACATCTATATACATATACATATATATACACACACACACACACACACACACATATCTGTTTATTGTGTCTAATTCTAATTAATATGCCAAAACCGTGCAACTGTGTAACCATCTATACATATCTGTTTATTGTGTCATAATAATCTCTCTAATGCCAACAATATTAATTTGTTGGCTCAAACGTAATCAGAATCTATATGCATCTTCAGCCTCACTCTTATCAATTTAAAGTATGTGAACGAGAGCGTCTGAATTGGGACGAATATGATCAAACCCAATTTTGCTCCTCTCCATCCATTTATTGTCTTAGTTTTTGTCATCATGCACATATCACCATCAATTCGCAAATTTTAATTTTTGAAAACTAAGAAAACTATTTTAAAATTGACCTGAATTTTGTACATCTGTAAATATGGCGAATTCAAAAAAATGTTAAAATTAAATAAATATATTTTAAATTACATCATTTTAGATGATTCTTTAAATAAGTTATTAAGTGTGGCATACTAAATTAATTTTTAGATATTCTCTTTTACGTGATTTTTGTGACCTACTTATTATTTGTGTGAGAGGACCTTGCAAGTTCGTCCAAAAGAAAGAGAGGTCTTTGTAAGATTATTAATTTATCATTATTTTTTTTTACATATATTAGAGTATTAAAAAAAACAAAGAAAATAATATATATGTTGACAAACACACGACGAAATTAAATTGCGACCAACGTTAAAGTCATTGTTATAAAATATAATAAATTAGAATAGGATCATTATTAATTTTTATATATCTTATATATATAAATATATTGTAATTATAATTTAATTAAATTTTTTAATAATAAATAGCAAAACTCAAAAAATAATTAATAGTATATCATCATACTACATCCGTCCCAAATTAATTGTTCAATTTTGATTTTTTAAAGTCAAATTGACTATTTTTTAAACTAATCTTTTTATTATTTTTGCTAAAATACAGGTGAAGAGATTATAACCAAAAGAAAGTATATACAATTTATTATTAACTCTGATTTTTATAATTTTAGAAATATATTTATATATGTTTAATTATTAATTTTAAAAATAGTCAATTTAACTTAAAAAAATTAAAATTAAACAATTAATTTATAACGGATCGATATATTCGAGACGGAGTTGGACGGTGAAAATGAAATAAATAATCTGATAAAACAGTGGCCACCAGCTCCCGAAACCCAACAACTCCAAAACGAATCACTAGAAAATCTATTCTAAATACTCCACCCCAAACCCATATAATAATCACAGAATAATTCTAACTTTAACCATAAAATTCATCTGCCTTTTTTCTCTCTCACAATTCCTCACCGGAGTCGCAAAAAAATAAAAAATGGAAGCCATTGGAGTACTAATGATGTGTCCAATGTCACCGTACCTCGAACAAGAACTCGACAAGCGATTTAAGCTCTTCCGATTCTGGAACTTTCCTCAGAAAAAGGAGTTCTTGAAGGCCAATTCCAATTCTATTCGAGCGGTCGTCGGTAACGCATCTGCCAGCGCCGATTCCGAGTTGATTGACTTGCTCCCCAGTTTGGAGATTGTGTCCAATAACAGTGTGGGATTGGACAAGATCGATTTGGCTAAGTGTAAGGAGAAAGGGATTAGGGTTAGTTATACTCCTGATGTGTTAACTGAGGACGTTGCTGATTTGGCAATAGGTTTGATTTTGGCCACTTTGAGAGGTATTTGTGAGTGTGATCGCTATGTCAGAGCTGGGCTGTGGAAGACGGGGGATTTTAAATTGACTACAAAGGTTAGTTAATTTTTATTTTTATTTTCTTGTCATTTAAATCAGAAAATTGAATGCGTTATTATTGGGTTTGATTTCATATGCTTTACTTAGATGACAAAGCGTTCCCTCCAAGACTAGCAAATTTGATGTTTATTCTCTTTTAATGATGTCAATTTTCTTTAGCTAGAAGGGAATTGATATTTTCAAATAAAAATGTTAGTTTCAGTATGTCCTCCTCACATGTGGGTCTACTTTCATGTGAGAGGATATCGTGGAACTAATATTTTTTATTTATGAAAATATCAATTCTTCTCGTAAAATTGTTAATTGAATACTGGTTTTTTTTTTTAATTTCCCAAAATTGAATTCACATATTTCAGTTACCCATAACATCTGTTGGAGAATTTGATTTTGATTTAAGTAACTTATTATGGAGATTGCTCATTGCCTACTCTGTTTTTTCCCTCTCTTAGATCTATTAGATAGTAGTAGGTTCAAGGTTGTTATGTATAGTTCTGCAGTCCATGTGTACGAGTTTTTTCAGCCAGTACTATTCCAGAAGTTTACATATAACCTTTGCCTGTATGTAATCTGCAGTACTAATGATCAGATTCAGGAAATGTTTCTGCTGAGATTTAGAAGTAGGATTACCAGGGTCTATGACAAAATGCAGCAGTTGGAATCAGTGACTGGTATTGTAACGAAAGATGTTTTTCTTACCTAACAATTTTTCTTTTACTTTTGAAGTTTACAGAGAATGGGAGAATATTTGTCCTGTATCCCCTGGTTAACACATTAATTCTTACAAAATCTCAAGCTTTTTAGTTACCCATGCTTATTATATGTGTACTGTCCAAAACTTATCGTCTTACTTAACATGCCAGCATTTCAAGTATTTGGTGCGTTTGGAGGTTCAAAGGCACCAATTATGCTAAGGGTTACATTTGACCTTCAAACACCGCATTTGTGAGTTAAATAAATTGCATTTGATATAAGTTGTTTTTAGACGAACAAGATTTTCAGGTGCATTTGGACTCCCAAACGTAGTGTAACCAAACATGCACTATGAAATCGACTCTCTCAGCTTTTGTGAGCAAAGTTATGATCTGGCTCGTAAAATTCTTAAAGATAGAAGCATTTAGGATTTATATCACATCTTTCATGGGCCGTTAGGAACTTGGTGTGATTGTCAAAATTGAATACAGGACATAGGCGGAGTTTCAGTGATGCAACCCTTATCTTTGTTGTGGTTAAGCTTCCAGTTTCTCTAGACAGAAATTTAGCTTAGACTCTTGTGTTTGTTTTCCTTTTTAGTTGTAGTTCTTATTTTTTTCCCCTTCCATGCAGTTCAGTGGCAAAACAGTGGGTATTATAGGCTTGGGGAGGATTGGCTCAGCAATTGCAAAGAGAGCCGAAGCATTTAGCTGTCCTATCAGTTACTACTCCAGATCGGAGAAACCGGATTCAAAATACAAATACTACCCAAGTGTCGTTGAGTTGGCTTCGAATTGTCATATCCTTGTTGTTGCATGTCCATTGACTGCTGAAACTCGCCACATCATTAATCGTGAAGTCATCAATGCTTTGGGTCCTAAAGGTGTTCTCATCAACATTGGAAGGGGTCTTCACGTTGATGAAGCCGAGCTGGTATCTGCTCTGGTCGAAGGCCGGCTGGGTGGTGCTGGCCTTGATGTGTTTGAAAATGAACCTGAAGTCCCTGAAAAGCTCTTTGGACTAGATAACGTAGTCCTATTGCCTCATGTAGGGAGTGGCACAGTGGAAACTCGCAATGCCATGGCTGACCTTGTTATTGGGAACCTAGAGGCTCACTTCTTGAACAAACCGCTACTAACTCCAGTGGTTTAAATGTGTTGTGAAGGTAAATGCATATTGATGATTGTTTGGGGCTTCGTATGTTGTTCTTGATTCTCTTTCAGTATTGTTGACACCTTCTGAACTCAGCTAATTTCTGGTGGAAGAACGGTTTATTGTCATTCTCAATAAATTATCAAATGTTTTCTGTTATCATAATGATCGTAGTTAAGTGGTAGGATTAGATTAATCTCATATATGACGGTCATTTCTGTAGCCTCAAATCTGCACGGTAGTATTACTGACAGTAGAAGGCTCTTTTTTTTTTTTTTGCTAAATTAGTAGAAGGTTCTTTTGTTAGTTTTCACTCCATGCAGGGCTGTTCTAGAGCAAAATTTTTGTGACTGCCTGTGAATTCGCATCACAGGCAGTTTGTTTGATTGTTGAACTTGCACAGATTCATTGAGGAGATGACAGGCAAGCCTCTCAGTTCGAAGAAGGATGGAGAGCAAGGAATTGGAAGAAGAAAATGAGAGTCAAAAGGCTTTACTTTCTCTGTAGTTTAGTCTTCAACAAGGAGAGAAAATTAACTGATAAAATGGGTTTCCACTTTTTCCAAGGATCTTGTTCAATGTCTCTCATTTTTCTCGGTACTAATATAGACCATGAAAGAAGGTTCTACTCTAGTTCAATTTATTCCTCTGGCTATTTGGAAAGTGAAATATGAAAGATGATGAAAGGATGAATACAATCTCGAGTTGTTTTACTTCCCAATTTTGGAATAAGCTCTCGCCTTCTAAAAGATACTCTCTCGTCTCTCCCACCCAAATTATAGGATCAAAATGAGATTTTTATTTGTTTCAAAATAAATGATTAAAGAGTAATGTTAGGACTTTTAAATTTTTGGTTTCAAATGACATAATATCAAATATTTTTAATTATAATTTATGGTATAGTCAATTATATGAGATTTATCTGATCAATATTATGATGAAATATCATTTAAGACACTTTTTGTGACAAAAAAAAATCGAGATTCTTAACATCAGTAATTAAAATAAGCCAAAAACACTGCTAATTTTAAAAAAAAAAACAAAAAATCCGTAAATACATCAATCCCGTTGCTATCTCTCCTCCTGCCATCTCTCCAAAGTCCGTTAAGGTCTGTGTCGACGCCGGGTTTTCGTCCTTTCCGATTTTAGCCTTTTATTAGATGATTTTTGGAAAAGATCGGCATTGATGTCGACGGGGTTTTGAAAGATCATTTTTTATGATGAGCCAATTAACCAGAGTCGCCAGTTGGTATATTTGAAATGGATGTACCAACTCATCCGAGTTTTCATTTTTATAAATCGCTGGCTCATATGTGACTCCGAATTAATTGGTCTGCGAATCGAGATTCATAGAGTTCGGGGGCTTGCTTAAGTGAGGGGAAGGTGTTAGGCACCCCTCGACTTCCGTGAAGCACGGTTACCGCAATCTTGATGCTTTCCTATCCTTTAATTCATGAAATGTGTGTGTGCGCGTGTGTGTGTGCCTATGTAAATGTTATGGTGAGTTTGCATAAAAGAATCATTTGGATTTTTAGGGAAGATTGTGTTTTTCTTTTGAGAATGCCTTAGAATGTCCATCGGCTTAACGAGAAAGCTTTATGAAAAAGGATTGATTTTATTTGGCAAAAACTATGAGATTTTCCTTAGGTGTCGTTTTGGCAAAACAAGAGTTTTAAACCTTCGTAAAAATAGGAATCGAAATCTATACGTTGCTTTCATAAAATGATGGGCAACTTCTAGGATATCTTTCACCCTACGCACCAAGATTTAATAAAACGTTGTTTTATTTTTATAAAACCATTTTTTGTGACGTTTGAAAACGACTTTCTTTAGCCTTCTCGTTTAATAGAAACCGACATTCATTAACACCTCCAATTTTTTAGCTACGTGATGCTAACCTCCTAGTTTGCTTGATTTTAAGGAAAAACCTTCCTCGTTTAATCTTTGAAATCATTTTTTCGTGTTCCGAAATCCAATCAAGCATAAACACGCGTCGGGGCTATTCATGGGCATGTAAGCCATCCAAATAACCCCAACGCCCACAATCACCTACTTCAATATTACGGGGCCTTAAACCCGATTCTCGCCTTGGCGTCGTTTTAAGGCCCGACGATTACATATTTACAATGACGGATACATCCACCCGATTACATACATTCAAAAATGTCCATCATCGGATTTGGACCGCGGGGTCGCGTTCCTAGGCTCACATCCGAACTTATTGCACAAACAACCAAATGGATATAACGAAAATAAGCAATAACGGGATGCCTAACATTCTAGGATGTCTTACAATGACGATCGAAATACACTATGAATGATACCATACCATAATAGCTAAGATTTGCACCAAACGGATATCATCGGGCTATTAGGGGGAATTTCATTCCGATGAGACCCTCACTAATAATCCCTAACCCATGGCTTCACAATAACATATAAAAAAAAACTACATTTAAGTTAATTCGGATGACCAAAAGATTAACAAAATGATATAACAAAATGCTAAGAACAAAGGGTTTTTCACCTTGCAATTAATCCCCACAATATGTATGAATTCGTGTATTGAATAGAGTAGAGAATATGGAATATAATCTCACAAATTTGGTACAATTCCTCACTCTTTTTCACTCTTTTTCTCTCCTAATTGCTCTTGTTTTGCTGCTGTTTTTTGTTCCTACCGAGCTGCTGCTGCTGCTGAATGCTTCTCCCCCCTTTTTTTCTTCCTGTATGCGAACTGGCCTAATAAAGCACTGCCAAGGGCAGCCGCAGATCTATCTGCGGCTGGCCGCAGATATATCTGCGGCTGGCCCTTGGTTCTCCCCCCAGCCGCGCTCGAGTCCCGTGCGCTTCGAGTCCCGTGCTGCCTCGAGTTCCGTCCTTGGCCGCGAATTGATCTGCGGCTAACTGTGCTGATTTTCTCGTTTTCCGTGCCTCGTCTCGATTTTCGTGTCGTACCGTTGGTTCCCGCTGACGGGTTTGCGCTCGGCAGTCCGGAACCCGTCGGGAAACGTGCCACGTCACCCGGGCAAGCACAGTGATCAGTATAGGAAATGCAAAAATCGGGTGTCTACAGTCTATTTGGATGAAGGATTTTAGTCACATTTTTTAAATAAAATTTCAAGTTATTTTGCTCTTGTATTCGGTAATTTATTTAAATATAATCCCTCAAGATGTCTAAACAAATAGAAAAGTCTAGATCCATGTAAATAATAAATATATAATTAATTATAGTGATTTATAGCTCAATATGATAATTATTCTTCATAATATTTAATTTTTAAACAAAATGATCTTATCTATATTATTAAGGGATAAAAAATAGTTGGACTCTTAGTCTCTCTATCTCTCACTTTAATATATAAGTAAAAATTAAAAATCTCATCTTCTTATTTATTCTCTCCCGCCCCTATTCATTCTTTATTAGGACTGTCAATTGGATTAAGTGTGCCGAGTTTAAAGCTATTCAAGATCAACTCATTCAAATATTAACGAGTTCGAGCTCTGACTCAGCCCATTCAGACTTATAATATGTTGTTCAAATTTAGTCCATATGTGATCACGAGTTTCGGATTTATTTTCGGACAAACCCAAATAAAAAATTAAAATTAATAAACTACAAATAACTAACAAATAATAATAATGCAACTCATTATTTAAACAACATTAGCTCATTTTGACAACTTATTGATAAAAATATTAAAATCTTTGTAATTTATAAGATCAAATATCATCAAAAAATAAGTAGTTTGAACTTAAAACATATAACTAATCATGGTAATAATATATCTCCATATTATTTAGATTAATTAAAATGACAAAATATTTTAAAAAATGAATAACTTTAAAGAAAACATGGTACTTAAATTTTAATTAATGACTTTTATGTGTGTGTATATATATATACACACACTGAGGGTGTAAATATATAATAATTAATATATTTAATACTATATTTCGATTCAGTTTATAACGATTCGAATAATTTATTGGCCAAACTTGACCCAAATCTCATTTTATACTTAAATTTTTACTCAAAATCTTACTCCCAAATTAAATTCAAACTAACTTTTAACGAGCGGAATAATTAGAATTCAGGCTTAACCCACTCAATTGACAATCCAATTCTTTATTAATTGTTCCTAATTTCTCTCACCCACATATCACATATGTATATGTGTGCCACTCCACTAGTAATTTGAAAAGGAGAGAACACAATAGAGGCAATATATTTTACCTCTCTCTCTTCTTCATTTCTCCCTCAACATCCAATGTAACAAATGTACAATGAATTCTCTTAATTAAGTACACAGTCGCGATTATATTATTAATAGTTTCATACTAATAATAATACTTCATCCGTCTCAAATTAATGTTCAATTTTAACTTTTTTAAGTTAAATTAACTATTTTCATAATTAATAATTAAACATATATACATATATATCTAAAATTATAAAAATTGGGGTTAGTAATAAATTGTATATATTTTTTTTAGTTATAATCTCTTCGCCTATATTTTAGCAAAAATAATAAAAAAAATAGTTTTAAAAATAATCAATTTGACTTTAAAAGGTCAAAATTAAGTAATTACCCTCTCCGTCCCAAATTAATTGCTTTTCTAGGAATTTTTTTAAGTCAAATTGACTATTTTTAGAATTAATAATTAAGCATATATAAATATATTTCTAAAATTATAAAAATTGAAATTAGTAATAAATTGTATATATTTTCTTTTGGTTATAATATCTTCACCTATATGTTAGCAAAAATAGTAAAAAGATTAGTTTTAAAAATAGTCAATTTGACTTTAAAAAGTCCTAAAAATGCAATTAATTTGAGACGGAAGGAATAATTTGGAACAGAGAAAATAATAAAAATACTATTTTTATTTTATATTTAGATACTTCTTTTTTCAGGAAGAACAGAATCATCCTTTCTTCGTCATTTTCAGCGGAAAAGCTTTTCTACAAGAGGGAGTGTTATTATTAAAATTTTTTTCCAAAACTCTTTAGTTTACTTCAAATGATTTGAAAATTTTATTATTAAGAAATATGTACAAACTGAAACTGGTGACTCTCTCAGTTTGAGACTATCAAGGTGAGGCCGAGGTAAGTATTGTAGTAGCAGTCGTAGTAGTATATCTATATACTAGCGGTAACCGTGTCTTCGACACTAAATTTTTTTTAAAGAGGAAGAAGAAGGTATTGAGGATAAGGTTTGGAGAGGAAGTAAGAGGTAGAAGAAGAGAGGAAATAAAGAAGGAGAAATAATGAACGGTCAGATTTATGCCAAACTTTAGACGGCTCAGATGATTTATTAGATGAGCGGGAAATTCAAAATCATTTGTATTTTGTTATAAAGATGAATCAAAAAAATAAGGAAAACAAACAAAAGAGAAGAATTGGTTTGATTTGGGGGTGGGGTGAAAGATGGAGAGTAGTGGTATTGGAGTATGGATGACGTGTCCAATGTCCGCCTATCTCCAAGAAGAGCTGGCCAAACGTTTTTGTGTGCACAAATCCTGGGAAATTCCGGGTCCTTCCAGATCCGAATTCCTCCGCCGACACGCCCAATCCATCCGAGCTTTAGTGGGTAATGGAGCCTACGGGGCTGACTCCAAATTAATTGACTCCCTCCCCAGTTTGGAGATCATCGCCAGTCACAGTGTCGGGTTGGACCAGATCGATCTGGTCAGGTGCAGAGAAAAGGGGATTAGGGTTACTTACACGCCCGATATCTTGACCGATGAAGTTGCTGACTTGGCGATTTCCCTCGTATTGGCTACGCTGCGAAAGATTTGCGAATGCGATCGCTATGTCAGAAGTGGGCTCTGGATCAATAATGGGGACTTCAAGTTGACTACAAAGGTTTTTTTATATTTATTATTATTATTATTATTTATTTATTTATTTATTTTTATCTTCTTTTTTTCCCCTTCTGTGCTAGTGTGAAAATTTATATTTGTGTTTATCCCACAAATTATAATACTCCTATTTGTTTTGTGACATGAATTCACCATTTTAACAACTGCTCAAATTATTTTCAAGTATGTGCATTAGTTTTTCATTCCTTTGTTTTCTAGTAGACTTGAAAACCAAACATAACGAAGTTACTTGTATATAACGAACATCAACAATAAATCACGGACATCCTTTGGAGTTATTAATCAATTTCACATTTTGATGTGGTTATCAACTTAATATAGCAGAAGATTTAGGTGGAATACTCAATTTAAAGTTACTTCAGTTTGCGTTATTAAAAGGTTGGACAGTGGTTAAATAGTTTTATAGGCGATTCTTCACTTATACGAAGTTTTGGGTTGATGGAGAACAGCCATTTTTTTGATCATCTTTTCATGACTTATGGTGCTCATCTGTTAGGGCCCTCTTAATCCTTCTTGCAGTTCAGTGGCAAATCAGTTGGCATTTTAGGATTGGGCAGGATAGGCCTCGCAATTGCTAAGCGTGCTGAATCATTTGGTTGTCCAATCAGTTACTGTTCCAGATCCCAGAAGCCAGATTCAAATTACAAGTACTACCCAAATGTTATTGACTTGGCCTCCAACTGTCATATACTTATTGTTGCATGCGCACTGACAAATGAAACTCGCCATATCATCAATCGCAAAGTCATTGATGCCTTGGGTCCAGAAGGTGTGCTTGTCAACATTGGGAGGGGTTCACATGTTGATGAACTTGAGCTGGTCTCTGCTCTTGTTGAAGGCCGGTTGGGTGGAGCTGGGCTTGATGTGTTTGAATATGAACCTGAAGTTCCGGAGCAGCTCTTTAATCTTGACAATGTAGTCCTTTCGCCACATAGGGGAACTGCCACGGTAGAAACCCGTAAAGCCATTGCTGATCTTGTCATTGAAAATTTGGAGGCTCATTTTCTGGGCAAACCTCTCATAACTCCAGTGTTTTGATTGTGCTGAGTAAAACCAAAGTATGATTGTTTGGGGCCATCGTCTTGCTGCTGTAAGTTTTTTTTCTCCCATTATTGCTGCCTCCAAATCTTGGCAGGAGAAACTTGTATTATCACTAGTGATTAGATTAATTACAAAAGTTTGGTAACATTGTTATCCACCCTAGTGAATAGGAAGTGAAAGGTAAGTTTATAGACTGACTAAGCAATGGCTGTTTTTGTGAACTGCAATAATAGTAACGACGGCAGGGATTAACTGTGGTCTTCTTCCCATCAGATACTCACCGGGTGAAATATTCGTGCTTCCTCACTTTTTAACCTTATTACCATAAATAAAATAACCCTCTCTCTCTCTCTCTCTCTGAATCAAGTAATCAAGCAAAAGCTAAAGTGGATCGAGGAATACGCTAGTGAGGACCAAAGTAAGGTTTTCTAGTGGATTTTAGTTATGATTGGCAGACAATTTTGGTTTGAGCAGCTGTCAAATAATCAAATATCAAACCCAAGAAAGTAGAAAACAAATCATTCATCGTAACTAGGTGGCTGCTACTACAATCATAGATAGTTATTAATCCCATACCCTACCTGAAATATGTGTTTTGGGAGGGAAAAAAAACTGTATATATGTGACTCTGTTCCGTCAAAACCGGAGTATTTTTTCTCTTGCCCAAAGTTTTTTTTTTCTTTTAAATTCTTCTTCTGTTTTTTTATACAATTTGTAAAATTCTCGCTCCCTCTTTTATTTGCACTTCTTCTTCTTCTTCTTTTTTTAATACAATTTGTAAAATTATGAAATTTAAAATTGATTCTAACTTATTTGATTTCGTTAATGGAATAGTCAATACTAAAAACTACACAATAAGTATTATCAAGTACTAAAATATCGTTTTTTAAAAATAAATAAATTTTTATATTATAATTTAAAATTTCACAAATTAACTTAGATTATACTCGAATATGAGTTTTTTTTTTTTAGAACAGACTGAGTATATATTTGAGTGGCTACTCCATTTAGTCTTGCACAAGACTGACCCAGTATAGAACCTTTGAAGAGTTGGATGCATTAGCGGTTGTCAATTTTTGTACCAATTACATACCATTATGAAAGGGAAGAAGCGCACTGGTCAATCCAACTTTATCCATTTAATAAACTAATCAACAAGGTCGCAAAAAGTTTCAAGAGATAAAAAGAAAAAGTAAGATGGGAACTACTTAGGTACGGAACACAAGAACCACAAGCACCCTGCCTAGTGTACTGGCTACAGTAGTTTCGTTACCACAGTTTAGCTTGATTATTCGTAACCACAATTAAACCATATCTTATTTTTTGATTTTGAAGTAAATTTTTATAATTATAAAATTGATTTGATTCATGTAGCTTAAATAAATAAATAAATTTTATAGTAATATACAATTTATAATAATGACCGAGTGAAGTAAAATTTATAAATTCATATAAATTTTGACATATAAAATTATGTAATAATATCAAATCCTAAAAACAAGAATATATATATATATATATATATATAAACATTATCAAGCAGCAAGAATCTAAATTAGGTCGAAACCCCTCCCTCTAATTATTAATCAATTATTACCAATAAATTAGCCAAGGTAGTAGGTCCATCCTATATGATAGTGGATAGTGACCCGACCTCTATAGTTGCCGACACACCGTATACTTCATAGGCTCGGGAACAGGTACGGTTTCAGGTTCGGGAGCTGGTGTTGGTTGTGGGTTCTCTCCCCCACTCCGAGCCTTTGCTCATGCAAATAAGATACCTACAAAACCAAACCCCACCCCTCCACTTTCTCATTACATGAAAAATATCCTAGCGACACTTTTACAGAGATAAGTCTTTCATTTTCTGGGTATCAATTCAATTTCAAGCCAAGTTTTCTCCTTTGCCACTTAAATTTTCAAGAACTCCCACAAATTGTAATATTTTATTTTATTTTTTTAATTTCATCTTTCTGTAAGCTTGAATCTGTCAGTTTTAGCTCTAGAAAAGTGGGTTTGCAAAAGATTTTCACTTTTTGAGAATCTTGTTGGTTAAATTCAAGCGGTGTCATAAGTTCTTGTGGGAGTTCTTGAAATATGTTGCACACGAAGTCTGAGTCTGATATAACAAGTTTAGCCCCATCATCACCTTCAAGGTCACCAAAGAGGGCGGTTTACTATGTGCAGAGCCCATCAAGGGACTCCCATGATGGGGACAAGTCCTCATCAATGCAGCCCACTCCCAACTTTAATAGTCCAATTGAGTCCCCTTCACACCCTTCCTATGGCCGCCACTCTAGGAATTCATCAGCTAGTAGATTTTCGGGTATATTTAGGTCCTCTTCGGGGAGGAAATGGGGCAGAAAAAGGAATGATAAGGGCTGGCCCGAGTGTAATGTGATTGTAGAAGAGGGTGATTATGATGATGAAAGAGGGTTTACACGGCGGTTTCAGGCTTTGATTGCTCTGCTTAGCTTTGTTGTTCTGTTTACTGTGTTTTGCCTGATTATATGGGGTGCAGCTAGGCCTTTCAAAGCAGAGGTTGTTGTCAAGGTATATGCCTTTATTTTAACTTTGTTTATTTTTGTTGTCTGGTTTTATGTATTGCAATCAATTTTTTCATGTCGAATGAAATAACCACAATTAAGGCACCATTTAATTTAATTGAGTTAACATGAGTATTACTGATGGATATCTTATCATGAAGACAAACTCCGATATTGTTTGATACTTTAACTTCAGTTTGGGGTAAAACAGCTAAGTTTTTTGAGGATCATTGATTTAGTAAGTGGAGCTTTTAGTTAGTAAGTTTCTTTATCAACTTATTAGCTGTCACACTGTGCATATAAATTAAGAAGCACTTTCTTGTTTTGACTTACCTGTGCATGATTTTAAGTAACTTATCATATCTCCTAACTGAGTTCTTTCCTTTTGGATGCTTATCTTGGTTCTTGTCATTAAATTATATAGTACGTATAACATATTCCCTGCCCAGATTGGGATGATCAAGTTTTCAATAGTAACCTTTGTCTTATGTGGTCTTTTCTCAATTTTCAATTTTCTCAATTTTCAATACATGTGTTTCACTCCAAACAATTGGGATGTAGTCATCATCAGCACATTTATTCAATGCTAAACAACTTGAATTTGGACTTCTTATATGTTGAATGTGCATTTTATCTTGACAATATTGACAATATAAGATTGAGTGAAACTCTAAAATGGCTCTCGCCCTCCCTACCTTGCATTGGAATGTCTTCAATTTTATAGATGGCTTCATATCCTTCTTTAGATATACTTTCTCTGATGGATAACGCAATCTGCAGAGCTTGGCAGTTAACAACCTCTATATTGGGACAGGGTCGGACTTCACCGGCGTCCCGACAAAGATGCTGACAATGAATGGTTCATTGAGGTTGAGCGTATACAATCCTGCTACATTCTTTGGCATTCATGTTAGCTCCACACCTGTCAATCTCATCTACTCAGATATTGTCGTTGCAACTGGTCAGGTGAGATAGTTCTTCCCATCTCCTTCCATTAATAAATCCATGATTGAAAATACTGAATTTATTATTAAACAATGATAAGATTGTTGGATTGGTCAGTTCGGCAAAAGATGTTGGACAAGGCAGCTAGACTCAACATCTTGAAGAAAGAAAGCAACCCAACATTAGATAAATTATCACGAGGTTGGGAAAAAATTTAAAAAAAAAAAAAAAAAAAACTTAAACCATATTGCAGCTTGTCTTGTTGCTTTCTTGAATTTTATGGTTGTATGCTTCTGTTAATTATTTACAGTCATGAATAAATCACTCATGGGTCATGATAGTTGTTTCCCTGATATTAGGATCACTAGACATCACCCTCCAATTGGGGGGATTTCTTAAGAACATGTTTGTCTACCATATTGAAGCATATACCTTTATTTCACATATGACTGCAGTTGAAGAAATATTTTCAGCCAAGAAAGAGTCATCGGACTGTATCAGTTAACTTGGAAGCATTTAAGGTTCCGTTGTATGGGGCTGGATCAAGTTTAGTTGCATCTGCCAATGGTTTTCAAGTTCCATTGACACTGCAGTTTGAGATTCGGACACGAGGAGAGGTGGTAGGGAAGTTGGTGAAGATGAGGCATCGAAGGCATATTTCATGCCCTTTGGTCATCGACTCTACTAGCACTAAACCTATAAAATTCAAGAAGAATTCATGTACTTATGGCTGATCTCCTTTAACATGCTGGAACTTTTGCTCATGGCTTTCTGCACGAACATTTAGAGACTGCACTATGTTATTGCCTCGCAAATAATGGCCTGCCTAATTCAGGGAAGAAAATTAACTTTTGATACCTTGGTGAGAAAAGTCGATATGTAAAAAGCTGTGAATTATTTTTTTCCCCTTTCCCCCGGAGCTACCGTGAATGGTTTTCTGCATTGTGCTTTTGTAAATTGTAAGGTTCGTTCAAATAAATGTAAGATGGTGAATTGGTGATATGTTTCCATGAATCGCAGTTATTGATCTAATGAATTTCTTTGAGTCTCAAGAATACCATGACCAAAGTCTCGGGCATAGGGGCAGTCTACTATATCAATGTGCGGATGCTTGTGTGAGAACCAAGAAATAACAAATTTTCAGGTCCTACAAAAACTTCTTAACCACAATCAATGTTTCAACAAATGTTTTAAAGTTAGGGAGACAGCAAAGATGGTGTCAAACTGAAGGGTATGAAAGTTTCATGTTAAATTTTATTTGTTCGCTACAAAAAATATTAGTAAATAAAAAATCTGCTGTTGTCCTCTGTATATAGCATGAAAAGAGCTCTATAGTTCTAAATCTTGATTTGTCATTTCATTTTGCAGGTGATATAAATTTGACTTTGAGCTGAGAATACTAAAAAGTTATTTTAAGTCAGAATAAGGAAAAAAATAATAATTACTCTGTCCTCAAAAAGATAGCAAAGTACAATTTACACGCATACTAAAAAAATTAAAAGTAGATGAAAGAGAGTAAAAAGTTTCAAATTTACCATTAATGACTTTACAAGATTATATAAAGTGACGATTACTTTTATTTTTTTATACTAATGAATTACACTAAATGATTTAGTTATTCTTTATTTTATGTACTTTATTTCATCTTTTAAAAAATAAAAAAAAATTATATTTTTAATCATTCTCTCGAGGACTGTAATTATTTATAGAAAGCACAAGTTAATTTAGTCGCGCCTAATATTTTTAAAAATAATTTCACCAATCTTAGCCTAATTTCTAAGCTCCAAGTTATTCTGCATGGGCCACTAGAAACTGGACTCTATATCCATAGACACAGTCCACAATGGGTTAGGCCCATGTTTGGACTAGACAGTGCAGTGATTGGCGCGCGAGAATGAGATAAATAAACTGATAAAGAAAGCGCCACAGAGAGAAACCCCCCATTTCTATCTAGGATCACTTTCACACTTTTACCGACAGGATTTAGTTTTTATCGTCACTGAGATCTTCTTAAACTTTCGCACATATCTTTCTTCACTGACCCAAAACAAGATCAATATTGATCACATTCAAGATCCAGATTTAATCCTTTCTACAATTCCTTAAACCCCATAATCTTTTAGTCCTTAACCCCCATGTATACTCCAAAACCCACTTCAAGATTGATCTGTTTCGCCATTATTCTTTCCCTATTACTGAGCTTCTGCATCACTATATCTTCTGCTGATGAAGATGTTGATGATATGGAGGGCCTTGAAGAGCTCATAGCATTAGATGAAGAAGAAGATTTACACCAACAACCACCAGATCATGGAAAACCATCTGAGGCTGAGGTTTTAAGCAGGGCCCAAAGAATAGTTATTGAGCTAGACAATGACAATAGCAAGAGATTAATTGATGGAAATGAGTATGTTCTGGTTCTGGGTTATGCCCCTTGGTGCGCCAGGAGTGCTGAGTTAATGCCTCAATTTGCTGAGGCTGCAATGGCACTCAAGGAATTGGGGAGTGACCTTGTGATGGCGAAGATCGATGCGGAACGATACCCAAAGGCAGCTTCAGTTCTTGGGATTAAAGGGTTTCCCACTCTGCTTCTGTTTGTTAATGGCACTTCTCAACCTTACCATGGTGGACTTTCCTCGTAAGCACTTCTTTCTATGTCGAAGGGTGTATTGATTCCTGAAAATTATAGTTACCCACAAGTATAACTAGATCTTACTACGGATCTGTTTAATTGGGGGCTGATTAGATATATAAGTGTTAGTTTGGAGAAAAAGTGGATATGTAAGTGTTAGTCTGGGGAAAAGTGGATATATAAAAGTTCAATGTGTGTTATTTCAATACATAAGATTGTTTATATTGACTGATAGGTATAAAGTTTGTTGACTTTTTTTTGTTGGTTGCTTTTCAATTAGGGAAGAAATTGTTGTCTGGGCACGTAAGAAGACAGGGGTGCCTGTTGTAAGAGTTAGCTCCGGAACTGAAGCAAGTGAGTTTCTTAAGAAGCATTCTGTGTTTGCAGTTGGACTCTTTGAGAAATTTGGGGTATGTGCATTTGAGCCATTGTTAGAGTTCTTGCATGATGTGTCACTTAATAAACCTGATTCAAGTATTAATTGGAAGATTTTCACTCTAATGTACTTCTAAAAATTATAAATTGCTGACTTAGTACAATTGCCTAGGAAATAGTTTGGCATCTGGGCAACATGTAATAAGAAAGAAATTGGCCATTTAGATCGTAGTTTGCCATACGGCACAATTAAATTGGCCGAATCACTGACTGTACAGGAGAAATAACATTGATCAAAGCTTTCACATAATTACCTGATGCTTGAACTGCACTTGCCTATGCAGTCTCTCTAACATTTGTGTATGGGGTAACTATTACTTTAAATAATACACTATGGATTTTGTGTCAGATACCACCATGCATTTTTCATTGTTGTTGCAAGGAACACACATGGTGACTGTGTATCTGGCGCCATTAGTCCCCCCCCCCTTCCCAGTAATTTTAGTTCCTAAAATTTCACATGACCTTTTCTTTTTCTTTTTTACCATAAACAGTATTTATAGTAGAGACCATTTTTGTCCATAAAAATTACATTTAAATCAAACCATACCAAATTAAATATTGTAAGAATGTCTATTTTTCTGGACTTTTTGAATCTCGAAGATTGGTCAATTTTTTTACATTATGTGAGGGAAGAAGTACAGCTGTTTCCACTTATTTAATCTTCAGGATTCACTTCTATCATCTTTGTTATGGAAAAGTTTTCTCTTGCTTCCATATTTTGTAGAGTACCAGAGTAATTTTATATTAAATAACGAGCTGAAACTGGCTAATAAGTAAGCTGTTTTACTAATGCGACATTCAACATATTTCTTATACTACATTTCAGGGGCCTGATTATGAAGAATTTGTAAAAGCAGCGACATCTGACAATGAAATTCAATTTGTTGAAACAAGCAGCAGTGAGATTGCCAATATTCTATTCCCAGATATTAATCCAACTAATCTATTCCTTGGACTTGTTAAAAGTGAGCCAGAGAAATTCACAACTTTTGGTGAGTTGGATGTTACTTACATTTGGTTTTCTCAACATGGCTATACCATTATTTGAACTCTCACCTTATCCAAAGGATGGGAAAATTCTTATTTTCTTTCACCGTCAACTTAGTGAAATATATTTTTACTGCTACAAATTAATTTTGAGTTGTTACAGATTACTTTTGTTTTGTGAACAAAAAATGACCCCCATCTCCACCACCTCCAAATAAAAATCCCTATTCTTTAAGAAGAAAACGAGGATGATGTGATGGAATTTTTCGTTTTAGTTTTGCTGCTTTTGCATATAGTAGATTTGGCATTCGCAAGATTCCTGGTAATTATTATTACTTGTGGATTCTTTCGGTTTTGTAGAAGACGCCTTCAAAGTGGACAATATTCTGCAGTTTTTGGATGATAACAAGTTCCCGTTAGTCACTCAACTGACTGAAATTAATTCTGCCAGAGTTCATTCTAGTTCAAACAAACTACAGGTTGCTTTTACTCTTTTAAGTTTTTTTCTGCCTCTTGTTTTCTCTTAATATTTGTGTTTTTCTTTTCTTTTCTTAATGTTCGGATTGTTCTTTTTCTTTTTTACATTGTCATAATTTTAAAGACCACCTTCAGCTTATCATAAACTATTTATTAGTTTATTGGGCATTACTTTTCAAACTAATTAGTTGGTATTAAAAATCAGATTAAGAAGGTAGAACATTATGTGAAGATAATGCCTCCGCAATATTAGCTTTTTTTGGTTGTCCGCTCCCTGGAGAAAAGCTAAAACTTAATTAATACTTAATAAATCAATAACAATGGCGTAACCTAATTCTTGTGACATTTATGAACTGGTGCTAGGTAGAGGTTTTGTTGTAGAGTTTTCAGTTATTGCATATTTCTGGTGAGGTGCTGTAGGTCAGATGCCTCAAGTTTGCCCAAAAGATAGTTATTCGTGCTATCTTCTTTTCGTTGAAGCAATATGGACCATGAGGTGAACTGTTTAGGTTGTAAAGGAATACTTTCTAGTATAAACAACAATTTTATTTTTATTTTTTGATAAGTTTTCTAATATAAATCTTAATTATCTGAAGTCAGATGGATAAATTCTCTCTTCATATTTGTACATGGAACCATATCCTCTTTAGTCAGATTACTCATTGTTTTGTAAACATTTTTTTTCTGGTGGCACTCATGTTAGTAAAATCTTCAGCTTACACATATACTTTCCTTTACATTTCCATCCATCATAAGTTTGAATTTTAGGCTCAATGCTACTCTGTGGATTGTAAATGCTAGACATGTTTCTGATTCATATTCTTTTGACCTATCTTCAATGTCAACTAGGTTTATGTCTTTGCGGAGGCTGATGACTTGAAGAATCTTATTGAACCTTTCCAAGATGTTGCGAGGAAATTCAAATCAAAGGTTGGCAGAGCTGATCTGGAAGCTACTGGCTGCTCGTGTTATTATGCCTTTTTTCTAATATCATCTTCTTGTTGCAGATAATGTTCATATTTGTAGACATTAAAGTGGAAAACCTTGCGAAACCCTTCCTCACTTTATTTGGGCTTGAGGAATCAGAAGACACAGTTGTTAGTTCAATAAATTATTCTTTGATGCGGTTTAATCATTAATTTCAGGTGTTGAGATTAATAGGTGCAGTCATTTTTCCTTTCTATGCCTGATAGGTAGTTGCTTTTAATTACAAGATCAGCTCCAAGTATTTGTTGGAGTCATATCCAACGCCAAAAAAAATAGAAGTAAGAATGACTTCTGAGGACTTCTACTGGAAATGAGATAATTTGTTTGATTGACTTAATTTGTCTGTGAGGATACTACTGAGTCTCATTCTGGACTTTGGCCTTTGTAGGAGTTCTGCTTGGGGATTCTGGATGGGACTCTGTCACCATTTTTCAAATCACAGCCAATACCTGATAATGTGAGTGAATAATTTATTGATTGTAACAACACATGCATCTCTGACCTGTTCGATTACCCTCTTTTTGTACAAGTACATCTCTGGTTACCCTAATTGCATTCTTCGTGTTTCTCAATCCGAAATAGTTGTATGCCAATAATTGAAGCCCAGTTAACTAAATAATGTTTAAACATAGGGACTCTCTATCTCAACTTTGGTTCCATTAAGTGATGGGCTCATGCTTACATCTAAAATTTCTGGAGATGATTTGGCCCTAAGTAGGAAACACCAATTTTGTCTTGAGTGCCATTGCTGAGCAATGGGTGCATGCTTCTAATTATTTAATTTCAAAAAAAATGTTTAACACGGAATAAAAAATATTAATTTTTTATATGCAAAAACAATTTCTCTCAAATTCCACCTAATTTACATTGACCTGTTCAGCTTTCCATGTGAAATACATTAGGAGTTTTCTACTTAAAATGAAAATGTAGTTTGGCATTTTGCGCCTTCTCTAACTGCTAGAGTAAATCATTTTACCGTCAATAAGTATTAAAAAGTGGAAAAACACTCACCGTCAGTACGATTATGTAGTCCTGCTATTCATGATCCTCTGCTATTCATGAACAAACTCTGATCTAGTTATTGGATTAAGAACTCCATTCTACTTGAAAGTGTTATCTTGTATTATGTATACACTGATGACCTTCTTAACAACAGTACTATTTTGCGGAATTTTATTCAGTTTCACTTCTTTGCGTTATTGAATTTGTTGAGAGGAGCCTCTTTTAATGTATTTTTTGCCTTTTTTTTATTTCCACTTCAATTTATGTTAACTTGAAACTCATCTTTGGGATTGTGATAATTACAGAATGAGGCAAGCATTCTGACCATTGTGGGGAAGACATTTGACGACTTGATTCTGAGCAGTCCCAAAAACATTCTTCTTGAGGTGCACAATTTTATATAGTTTGTATTCTATTTGTTATAAAAAATTTAGCTTCTTTCTGCATACATTTATATAAAGAGATGAATCAATATAAATGTTGTTGTACATGGCTTCAATTATTGACTGACATGCCAACACTGCAATTTCAGAACCAATTTCTTTTATTTTAATTTGATGTAGCTAATATGATCATAGATGTCGCCAATCTTGAAACAGCTGCTGCATGTGTTTATCCATATTGCTACATCTTTAGTCTTTTTAATTTTCAGAATCTTATTATTTTTTATTTTTTAAGTTTTCCATTCCCAGAATCTTGCTGGGGCATATCACCTTCATTTCTCTTTTCTTGCAAGAAAACAACGTGATTGTTCTCATATTAATCATATTTAAGGTACATACACCATGGTGCTTCAGTTGTGAAACCACAAGCAAGCAAATAGAGAAGTTGGCGAAGCACTTCAAGGGGTTAGAACACCTAACTTTTGCAAGGATAGATGCTTCTGCGAATGAACATCCAAAACTAGAGGTCAGTGTTCCCAAAATATTTTTAGAAGTCTTAAGTGATATTAATATATTGCACTGATTGAGAACATAATTGACATCAACAGGTTAAGTTTACATGCACTAATGTTCTGCATATTAAGTTTTAAGGTTTGAAATCACTTGTTAATTTTTTTATCACTGTGGAATGGATCTAAGATCTGCATAAGCTAGTTTAACAGTTTCAGCGCATACAAGCTGAAAGGACAATTATGGCTGATACTGTAAAATATGATGGTGAAATTGTTTTAGATAGCTGTATAGAACAATTCTGAGAAAAAGCTTTGAAGTTGTGTATGTCTTTCATTCCTACGCCATTCTATGTATAAAGGTGGACAAAGGCAGCCAGATATTTACTGGATTTGTTCAACCCTTTAATCCTTAGCATCCATAATGTTGTGTGTGGATTGCAGGAATAGAGTGGACGGAATGGCTCATGATGGAAAAAAAAATATGTGCTTGATTGTTCCCCACTGGAATGGATGAACCATTCATGTTCCTGCCAAATTGATGATTTTCATTCCCTAGGGAGATTTTGGGATGACTCATTCTCCATTCGTTCATTCTATTCCATTCCTTCAATCCAAACTTAGCACAAGAGAGTTTAGCTAATGAAATACTTCATCTGGGAAAAAGAACCCTACTGTGTAATTTGCATTGTAAAAGGTACTCTTTGTTCTAAACAGATTGATACCATCTCAATAACCAAAAAAAAAAATAGATAAATAAAGGGACAAATTTATAGGAAAGGGAAACATAGGAGGTCACGGTGTTTAACCTATGTAGATTTCCTGACAATATCTAATTATCTGACATTTGATTTAGAAATGTGTACGTCTTTGAGATCACAGTGCTAACTAGAATGAGTGTGCTGAAGAAGTCTATTATATTTATTGGATATGCTGCAGGTTAATGACTATCCAACTCTGCTCTTCTACCCGGCTGATGATAAGTCAAACCCTGTAATTACTCCATTACATAATCCTCAATTTTATTTTTCTCCTCTTTTACTCCTTGCCTTCATTTTCCTGATGACTATTTTCTTATGCAGATTAAGCTTCCTACAAAGTCTAGCTTGAAGGACTTGGCAACACTCATCAACAAAAATATTAAATCCCAGACCAAAGATGAACTATAGTAGATAAATAAATAAATAGAAGGTTATATACCTTAAGAATGAAGAGAAAAGTTTACATGCTGATAGAATACATTGAGAATTACTGGCATATGTATCATGTATGTCATTTTAACTTCCCCGTGTATTGGTTAATTTATGCGTAGGAGATAGCAAAGAGGAAGTACTAATGTCCAGTACAGCAAGCACAATTTGTGAGTGCTTCACTTGTAGAAAATAGTTCCATACTCTCCTGTATCCTAATTTGTTAATTGAAGATTTTTGATTATTCAATCAAACATTTGCATAGACACAACACATTTGTATTTGTGCGCGCGCCAAGGTCCTTGAAATCACAAGACTTGCCCACTAATAACTGTCTTAGTCAATTTTTTTCAAAGAATATCTCGACCAATACAACAAATGCTGCAATTTTTCTTTTTTCACAATAAACAAGACAACATATTTGGATAAATGGAAATTCGCTACCCCCAAAATATGAAATTCTTCGACTAAACTTCTAAAAGCAATACTCAACCCCCTTCCTTCCATTTTAACATTTTAAGTCAATTGGTAAAATTGTGAAACTGCAAAATTTTCAATACAAATGTATTTATTTATCTTAGTTCAAACAACTGTAACTATTATAAAATAATTAAAAACATATTACTACTTTTATACCATATTGTTACTTTTAAAGTTCAAATAGAATTTTGAATTTTAGGATTTTCAGAATGTAACTGTAAATTTTGGAACGGAGTGAATTTATAGGAAGTAAAAGATTTGTTTGACTAGAAATGACATTGCTCACTTTTCCCCTTCTGCAAGTATGTAGTAACCATACCTTTAAATAAAATTGATGTATCCTCCGAATCATCTGTGTATGAAGTTTCAATGAAAGAAAACATTTATTATTAACATATAAGATCCAGGATTAGAAGAAGTACATAGGTATGAATAGCTTGATGCACGGGAGATTTTGCACCAAGAATTTCTAAACTCAGAGAGCTGTGGAGTCGATGAACAAAAGCTTCAACATCAAGGTTCATATGCACACATGTTATAAAATCCCATGTACTCCTCTTTCTCCATCTTTACGATCATGTTTGATATGCCAACCCCACCTGTTTTTATAAAGAGTGTATAGATGTCACTCCCCAATATATAAATAAAATTTTAATAATAATAATTATAAAAAAAACAAAAAAAGTAAAACAATCTTTTTGTTAATGATAACAAATTCAAGATTCTTGATATAAAGTCCAAAATGTAAGATTCAATAAAGATACTTGCCTAGTGAGATTGCGCTCACAAAGATGGTGAAGGCCAAAATGAAAATTATTAAAGATGCTCTACCCAGTATGCTGACTATCTTTCTCACCGCATGTTGCCCTACCAAGGCAGCTATGGTAGCCACAGCAACAAAGTACAGAGCTGCAAACGAGTTCAAAATCATACTATCACATATATATAAATGGATGCTAAGAAGAGAAAAAAAGTTCCCCAATCCACTTCAGCACAGGAAAAGTCAGCAAACAGATTCTTCTTTGTGGACTGATTCGCATCAAACGGGTTCAACAGTTCATACCACTTTTTGTTCAACAGTTCTCCCTCGAAACGGGTTGGTGACTAGTAAATAAGATTTACACAGATGACTAGGAAAATATATCTAGCAACCACTTAGTTAGCAGGTTAAGTAGAGCATTGCTCTGGACTACAAAATTGGAAGGAAAACTTACCATAGGGAACAGGAAAACGTTTTAGAAGGTAATACTCTATGACTGACATGGAGGCAGAGAATGTCATTGCAAAGGTTGCAGTTGCACTTGATACCTGCATTGGAAGATCTCCACTAGTCAGTCCAGCTATATTGACATGAATGCTTAAAAGTTAGTTCAAGGTTGTAATGATGCTTGATACAAGGTTGAAAAATAAATGAGTAGCTACTAGCAAGTATTGCAATAAATATAAAGAGCAACTATATCCTTATCATCTTTAAGCTGCGCGAAAAAGTGAGCTCTATGAGCTATGACTTGCATAAAAGTTGAGAGCGCTTAATGCTTTAAAACTATTTAGATTGGAACAAAACTGCAAAGAATATTATAATGCTGTTTGAAAATATAAAAAACACCTGAGGAGGAATTCCCAGCTCCAGAAACAGTGGACCCAAAATGAATCCTCCACCAAGACCAAGCAGCCCGCCTACTATACCAGCCAGAATGCCATAGAAGCAATAAAGAACAAGCTGGTTCAGTTGCCAATTTGTGCCTGCTTCACCTTTGGAAGCAATTACCCTGCTTCCTTTGTATAAGCCGACTGCCTCATATCCAGATGCTCCAACAGCAACAGGAATCTGAGGGACAATAAAAAAAATCTTTCACAAGGATGAACAACTTTTATTTTCTTGAAAATTATGAAATAAAACTGTAGATAATCTGATAGATTCTCAACAATGAGAAGGTGTCTTATACTCCGTCCTAACAACTTATTTAAGAAAGAAGTGAAGCGGAAACATTTCTACTGTCATTATAGAATTGGGAAATACCTGCAACAGATTCAATACCCAGTATTCTGCAGAACAAGGTGTAGTGACGTTCTGTGTCAAACATATTAAAGTTTTTTCATTGTCTCATAAATGGAAAAAACACAGAAATCTATACAGAATCTGATAAACAAGCACAGAATTTATAAACCTTTGCCATCTGTAGTGCAAGGATAATGACCCAGACAGCAACGAGAATACCAAGTTCCTTCCAGCAGATATTGTCAATAATAGATATCTGGGATCTCAAAGAAGTAAGCTTTGGAAATCAAGAGTCACATAAGTATTTCTTGAAAGTGAAGTTTTACCTCTGATGCTTTAGATTCATTGGTTTCCGTTGGACCATTATTACTAAGGCCTCCAGGTAGAGGTTTGTATGGTACTATTTCACCTTCAACACCTGATTAAAGAGAAGGTGATATAGCTCAATTTTGCAAATTAAAAGTATTAAAAACACCCTGACTTGAGAAGGTATCAAACAAACTCACCATTAGATGCCAAGCGTTTAGCAGCCTCCTGAAAATCAGAAGCGAGACAAAAGATGGGTGGTGGGTAAGTTGAACTACGATATACACAAAAGCAACATTGAGACAAGTTTCAAGAACCTTTTTACTTACGGTTTCTTTTTTCCATGTTTCGATACCTTTGAAAAGAGCCTTGGTTGATGTTCCTGCAGATAACCCTGACCAATCAGGTAAACTGTTACAAAGGAAATATTGGGTAATTTGCAAGTGAATATTAATTACCTATGAAAAGGATAATAAGTAAGACCGTAACCATCCAGTCAGCAAAAATAATATTGAATGAGACTCCAATACTGATCCCAAGCACTAGCATTGGCTGGAAAAGAAGGGCTAAATCATAGTCAATGATAGGCAGGTTAAGCGTAGGATGCCTCAGCTTGAGGTTGTAGTAAACAGTTGCACCAGCTGCACCCGTGATCATGCCTGAAGAATGAAATAAAAGCCCAAAAAATTCTTAATCGAACAATGCATGCTGAAGTGATTTGCAGTAATATAAGCTATAGAAAGTTCCCTGTGGTTTGGGCTATTTATCTCCAGTTGAAGCACAACCCCATCAATCGAATAGGTCAAAAAGTATGCGCGCACAAGCGCGCACACACAGAGAGAGAGAGAGAACAGACTACAGAATCATGTCAAAATGAGCATATAAGGTTACATTGTCTAGTAATTAAGATGCACAAAGAGTCAAAAACTTGCAACTTATGTTAGCTATAAAATATTGATCAAATTTCTGAATTACTTTAAACATCCTCATGGGTGAAGATTAAGTTAATGGATTTGGTTTTGACTTGTAGCTTCTCACATCTTAAGAATTAATTCAATCAAAAATCTGCAAGTTTATTCAGCTGCCAAAACTATGGAAAATGGGAATATATCATGATTCTTATAACAAAATAATTCGCTTGTGTTACATTTTGAAATTGCTGTTGATGATTTAGCATCAAATCCAATGATCAGAGTAAGCATGGGGACGTAGATGCCACCACCGCCAACACCACCCACACTCCCAAAAGCAGCTCCAAGGAATCCAATTATTGTACCCACAATAATTTTCCAGCCAAATTTCATTTCCTGTGAAGCCAAATTGCAAAAATTAGAATAATGCTATCCCCATACTAATGGCCACAATCCAAAACAGAAGTAGATAAACATTTCAGTTCCTTACATGAATAGTATAGCATCCACCAACAAAATGAACAATTATAATGGGTTAGAACTCCTATATATATAACAAGTCAAACAAACTTGGAACTATAATCAAGAAGGTGGAATATTAAATTTAAAGGGACTAATGAAAATCAACTTACAGGCCAAACATGATCAGGACCTTGTTGTCCTCCTTGCCATAAGAAATTGGCAACTCTAACAAGGTACTTTGTTTCAACCATGTCTTCTGCTGTCTGTCTGTAACCTGAAGTCTCTTGTTGCAGACCTGAAACAATCACAGAAGCTATAACAAGAAAACTAACCACTATCAATCTCAAAACCATCATTTTATGTCCAATCTCAGCCATCAAATTTAACTTAAAAAGTTCAAAGCTTACGGTTTTCTATTCTTATGTTTTGAATTTTATTCTACACCACTAAACTCAACAGAGTGAAGGATGGAGATATATTGATGCAGGGAAGCCAAAAGCTTGATGAAACTAGAAGGATGGGCCAGGTTGTTGCTTTATCCCCCCCTCTCCATCCTTCCTTAATGGAGCTTTGTCTTTGAATGCTCAATCTGTTGCTTCCTGGATCTTTCCCTCCTTCATCCTAAGTTTGTATTTGATCTCAGCTTGTTTGTCTGCATAAGGCCAATTAAATTGCCTATAATTAATGCACAGAAAAAGTTGAGCTATTGAAATTAAATACAAATTCAGCTCTTTCTCAACTGCAAGTCTGTAACCATAAAGAAGTGGCATCATCATCTTCTCTTCTTGTGACACTGCTCTTTTGAATTAATTTCAAGAAGGTGAGATCGGTGCCGTAATTAAATAAATTGGGCTTCCCACTAGGGGATGAGATACCTCTTCTCTAGTCTTTCTTGCTACTAACTGATCGAAATAGGCTTAAGAAGCACCAACCAAGCTAGTTTTGCCCTCTTCATAACTAAGCTTCAGACTTTTATTTAAAGAAAACATTCAATGAAAAAAACAATCCAGCAACTATAAAAGAAAACAAATTAATCACAACCAAAGAACAACAAACACAACTTGGCAAATACTCTATTTTATTCATTATTCACAAACACAACAACAGCAGCATTCATTCCTTACAATTTTTGTTTTTCATGTTCATACATAACCTTCAGTTAAAATTGGTCTTTCACTTTCGCTTTCATCTTCCTCATTCTCATAATCCTTTAACTTTTTATTCATCCCTCCAATCTTCAAGCCCTGCAATTCATCAACACGAGACTCTCCTTCATCCTGCACAGCATCAGGTCCCACCACCTTATCCACCGTCTCGTTCTCCGCGTCGCTCAAACCGGCTTCAACCTTGTCTCCTAAAGCATCCGGCACTCTGCTACCCTTCTCCGAGGCGCAACCTCCCGGAGGCTCAGTCTCCGGCTTAATTCCAACAAGCATATCGGATGATTCTCCCACGCTCGGCCACGGATCTTCGAGACAATTGGCGTCAGCCTCTTCGTCCGATGGTGACAAAATAGAGTCGGCGTGTGATCGGACGGCGGAGGCGGCCTTGAGAAAGGCCTCTTTGATGGATTCGGGTGGCAGTGCACAATCCTCTAGCCCCGCGTCTTCGAGGCGCGGTGGTCTAATCTTATCAAACAAACCCTCTGTTGCTTCCATAATCAATCTCCTCTGAAACCCTAACCCTAGCCAACGGTTACGGTTTTTTCTTTTTATTGCATAACCGACCGACTCCGTTGTAGTGTTGCTGGCTAATTTACTGTGCCTCTTTCTTTGAGCCAAAAAGAGTTATTAAAAATTTTAATTTCTATATACATTCTAATTTTATAATCACTGTAAAAAAAATTATTTTCTTTCTTATTATTGAAATAAATGAGAGATGACAATATTATTATTATTATTATTATATAGGTATTCCCTTCAAAGAGTTTAAACTATAAATTCAAAGAGATTGTTCCCAACTAATCTAACTTATTAAGTTTGGGTTGGACTATATTACATATAACCCTTTTCATTTATTTTTGCCTAAATAAGTTGAAACAAATTGTCAAAAATTATTATTGCTAGTTTATGACCAAAAAATTTAAAAAGAAAGGATCACATGTCGAAGCTTTTGTGATTTACAACTTTAAAGTTCTAATGCACTCAGAATTTATGAACATTTAAGCTTGACTAGATTAACTTATAATTTTTTTAATCTTGAACATACCATGTCCGTCTTATTATAAAATAAAATAAAATTCATATTTTTTTTTGTTAATAATTGTTTTTTAAATATAGTATTCAAACAGAAAACACTTTGTAATCAATTGTTAGTAATCTTTTAATATAAATAAATTTTAATCTTAAAATTTATTTTATCCAAGAAATGTTAAAAAGTTCTCCTATATATTTATTTGTACCATATGTAAACATTTAACTATTAAATAAATAACAACAACAACAACAACAACAACAAAATAAGTATTTTTTAACCGCGGTACATATTTTAACTTATTCCCAACGAGTTAATATTACACTAAAATTGAGTGTGGCTAAGCTCATTGTTTTACAGAATTTCAACCACGCATAGTAAGTGTCAGACTAGTACCTTGTGGTCCGACTGTGGCGAGTGAAGACACAGTCATATGATAACCAAAAAATAAAATAAAATAATTTTACAAGATGCAATGCATATCAATCATAAATAAACTTGTCTTATATAGTTTATTTATGGTACACAATGGAAACTTAAACTACGTTCCTTGAATAAGTAATTTATAACGATTACAAAGTAATGAAGTGGAGAAATAAATAAATGAGACTCGTAACTATAACCCCAGAAGTGTACAAAGCCAGCGTAGAACCCCTTTAACATTCACAACCTGTTGACCTTTGCTGCTGCCCTCCACCAATATCAATCGCGTCCGGAAGATATCTATCACCATCCACAAACAGAGATCAGATCAATCATATGATATTCTATTAAACCCAAAAAATAGAAGGGAAAACTGTTGGACTGCATAATGATAGTGTCGTGCCAATTTCATATCTGATACACAGAAGAAGCCCAAAATAAAACATGTAATTTAATGAGTGCAGACCATGGTTAGAAATTCATGGATTGTTAGTAACTACCGATGCTACTCACTTCCCCTGTCATTCACGCTTTATATTGCCAATAATGGACATAGAGATTAAATCTGATTCTTTTTATATTGAAAAACAATTCAAATATGCATTTCCAGGTTATAGAAGACAGAAAATGCACCTCAAATAGAAAACCTGGACGTCCTAAATGACATCTTATCCAATCCGCCATAATTCACCTACTAAAGGACTATTTTGCTCAATTTCAATAAATAAATACTCATAAACACATTGCCATTCAAGTTATACCCTAAGAAAGGTTTGACAGTTTTATACCATGACCAGGATCAAGTAGATAGAAAACTACTACGGCTGTGTCTTTACTACAGTTCAGAATTTACATAAAACAGCACTAGTGAATTGCTCAGGCATTAAAGAATACTTACACCTCCTCTTCAGGTTCGTTCTTAAGAGCATTTTTGGCTATACACTGAAAAGCAGCTTCCACATTGAATCCTTCTTTTGCAGAGGTCTCAAAGTAAGGTATGTTTCCCTTGGAGGCACACCATGCCCTTGCTTTCTTCTCAGAAACCTGTTTTTAGAAGAGAAGGCACATGTACCCAGTTACTAGTAAGAACCAACACTACAGAGACTCATATGAGGAAGCCAAAGCAGGTCAAAATGATGGAAAATCAACTCACCACCCGACTATTGCCACCATCAACATCTATTTTGTTCCCCAACACAACAAATGGAAAGTTTTCAGGGTCAGCAGGGCTGGCCTGAAATTCAAAGCCGCGCAAAAGGAAAAGGGTTTAAATTTTTTTTTAAAAAAATGCATTCAGCGACTGTATGTTTCTGTAGAATTTTAAGTCATATCAGCAACCGAGAGTTCCCTAATTACCTGAATCAGAAACTCCTCGCGCCAGTTGTTAAGATTGTCAAATGATTTCATGACGTTCACATCATAGACAAGAACACAGCAATCTGCCCCTCGATAAAAAGCCACACCAAGGCTCTGGAACCTTTCTTGTCCAGCTGTATCCCATATCTGGAAAAATATAACAATAAAAAATTCGGCTGCAAATGATTACAAGTAAAGAAGACACTCCCAAGGTTTCACCACTGAAAGAGAACTTTTCAGTTATTTCATGCATTTTTCATCAATAAAGAAACTGATTTGATTTCTTCAATACAATTCCAAATTTAATCTATCAGTAAAATTAATCAACTATTCACCAGCATGATTCGCCTTACCTCGAGTAGACTTCACTATAAGCGCATCTCCAAGCTTGAAATTGACTAATCAGCATCACAGATTAATATATAAAACTAATTACTTTTGAGTAATTTACTAATTTTAGCATCAAATATCCTTTTTTAAGATACTAGGGGTTCTGTGTGCCAACACAAGACTTAAACCTTGCACCTCCCCTTTTTTCAGATGCCAGACATAAACTACTTAAGCTGATAAACAGTGGTAACTAAATCAACTCTTTAAGTTTCCTGCCAAACTTCATACTTGTCCATCCAAAATCTTTTGAAGATATCAACCAAGGTGTTTCATTAGAGTCAACAGTATAGCAACAGTTCTTTTTCCCTTTTCTTTTTTTTAATAACTAGTAAGCATATGGACAATTGAGTTTGTTAAAAGTCTACATTATGAGTTTCAATATATTTGTGCAGAGTCTAAAGATATCATTTTACCCTACCATATCATGTAAATAAGTGAATTAACTGAAGGGGGTAAATAATACACAACAGGCCCATATGTACAAATGACATAAAATTATATAATACTTCATTTTTTGATAAATACATGGTACACTTCATTATAAAACTTCAGTCAAGTTTTCTTCTTCGATAGGTTAGTTTATGCTACATTCATAAACATGCTATACACTTCAGTCAATTGGGAGATTTGTATCCCCGATAATCATTATTGGCTACATTTTATCGGCTACATAACCCTTTTATAGCTAGTAATTAATTTTTTTGAAATAAGCTTGTATTACAATGTTTGGTGCAGCTTACACGAATAACCTATCTTCATATTATACTTTAAAACATGCATAACCCACAAGTTGCTCATATAGTGATCAATCAAATTATAAACTATGCCATCATTTAATGAATTTCCTGAACTTTCAAGAATACTCTTAAACAAACTTATGAAAATCCGTGATATAACTGCTATAGTCTGATAATTACAATCTTGTCTGTACCAAACAGGGTCTATGTCTATTAAGAAAGGTATCTCTAACTTAGCCGCTAGCAATAACTACAAAGTAATAAATGCAGCTTGCTATATTGAACACTAATTATGAGTCATTTTTATATAACCATAAACTTCTGAAATCCATTAAAAGCTTCTTATATACATGAAAAGGTAAAGGAAAAGAAAATGTTTAGAGAGTCTTCCATCCACATGAACAATCGTCCAAAATCCAAAAACCCTACATCAATTAAATTTCTCTTCAGACATAATTTTTAGAAGTGTTTAAAATTATATCCTCAAACAACATCAAAGTGTATCCTAATCGCATTCATTTTGTTAAGAGTTAAGTAATTAACTCAAAGCATCATAAGACCTAATTATCTCAAGAAGGAGAAACGCAAAAAACAAATAAGCTGACTTATCAAAAAAAAAACAACGAAGCTGTGCAGTTCCCTTACCAATGCTTATTACAGTAAAATAAATCTGAGATACGGGACACAAATTTCAAGCTAATCCAAAAAGTTCCATGAAAGATATACGATATGCTAGTTAACTGAAAACCTTGCAGAAGTGTCTCAAGCAAACCGAAAGAAGCAGACAGGCATACAAACTCAAATAAGAGAAATGAGTTGGAATCTCCCAAGTCTCACCTGCAATGTGAATAATCTATCCTCAAACTGAACTTCCTTTGTCAAGAAATCAGCTCCAATGGTTGCCTTGTACTGATTACTAAACTTACGATTCACATACCTAACACAACAATTTAAATATATAAAATAAATAAATAGACAGAATCATGCACAAAACCACAATAATCACATTCAGAGTTACCTGAAACGTGATACGTTGCACGCGATACAAATACGGGTACGCGGTGCTACATAGTTAAAACACGATACGCTAGGGCATCTTAATTTATATAAGTTCTTACAGTTATGAATTCTCTTATAATCTAAATACAATAAACCTAAGTTTTATAGAACATTTTTAGATGAATCAACCAGTTGATTGTTTTATACATATTTTAGTACAAATGCAATGTTTGAGCATCAAATATTGAGTTATAATATTGATATTTGTGAAATTATAGTTAAACAAAAAAAAAATAGTATGCTAAATTTAGAGGATTAGTACGTAAGAGTACCCTATTTGGGTATGCAAGTACCAATACGCAGTTCGCTAGGTCTATGAAAGTAGCCGGTAACTCTGATCACATTAACCACATTTATTAACTCAAAGTTTAAAAAGAAGGGTTAAGAGATTACTGATTCATCAGAGATGTCTTCCCAACCCTACCAAATATCAAACAAAATATAGTTAGCAGAACCCCACATGGTTCACTAGATGTACAATAAATTGTGTACTATTTGGTTAGCTTTTAATAAAGTAAAAACATGGTACAAAATCTCATCACTTCAATATAAAGGTACACCCTGGATCTAATTTTAGAAGAGTATTTTTCCTTTAAAGTAATGTTCTTGAAATTTTCAACTGCTTGTCCTTTTGAAAAGCCAGATAAATAACTCCCAATTGAAAACCAAAGAATGCCATAGGCTTCTACTACAGTTTTTATGTTTTATTGATTACATAAAAATTTCAGATTCTCAAAAGTTAACAATGTCCGGAACGAAGAAAGAAAAAACTTTCGCGATATTGATCCAAAGATGCAACAATTAAGCTTTATTAAAATATATTAATTAAAAAAAACATTAATATCAAAGTACGTGGTATTGACATGTGAAAGTAAAAAGCTTTTTCCTAAAAACTCTAACTTTCAGAAATCAAACGGACGAAAGGAGAGAATTTAGACTTTGGCGTACCCGCTGTCTCCAAGAATTATAACCTTAAGAAGCATACGCCTCCGAGACGCCATTGTTGAGATCAAATTACAGAACAAAGCTGATTTCTGAAATCGGTTTTCTTAATTTCTTTCTAGGGAGAGAGAAAGAGAGAGAAGTTCTCCTCTATTTCCGGGGAACAGAAACTACAAAAATAAAACAGGGAAAAATACAGGCCGGCCAACTGCAAAATCAACAAAAGAAGACAGCGAGGATACGGCCTATGGGATATTTTCCGTATTACCAAAATTACCCTCGTGTCTATGGCTAAAATTTTTTGTTTAATTATTATTATTATTATTATTATTATTATTATTATTATTATTATTATTATTATTATTATTATTTTATTGGTGAATCGCACATTTTAACTTCTAAAACAATTTCTTCACCTAAATTGGCTCAGAAAGAAAAATAATTTATAATCCTATTTCGTTTTTCATATTTTTTTTTTATTAATGCATTCCTATTTTCTACTCATGTACTATGAGTGTAGAATTAAGTAATAAGATTGAAAAGTAAAATGAGTTACACATTATTCATTTAAAAAAAAAACCATTTAAGTGCTCTTAATTGTTTTCCAATCTTAATCCTCAATTTTTTTCATCTCCATGCAAGATAAGTTGAAAATAAAGAAAAAAATATCAAATTAAACCAACACCAAAGTTTTGGTTACTTCGTATGAAGTAATTACCTTTTTAACTTCATTTTGACAAAAATATATTACAAAGAAAATCAACAATCTTTTGGTTTTATTTTATTCAAAAATTTATATATATATATATACACACACACACACACACACACCCTAAAATGTTGCGGTTCAATTTTACTGAATTATATAAAAATTTGTTGAATGTGCTTTTAACAAACTTAATGTAATTATATAAAAATATTATTTAATTTTAAAAACGTAAATCTTTGGAATTTGATGTTATAAGTATGCATTTTAATTATTAAGCGAAGCAAAAGTGCATAGATAAAAATAAAAAAAGAGAAGGAAAGAAATTTAGATAACATATTAAAAAGTTCTTTGTTTCTAACTTTTTTTAGGATATAAATTTTAGACCGAAAGGTTATCAAAAACTTAGATGACATATTAAAATATCAAAAATATCGTTATAATAGTTCTCTAATGTAATCTCATAAAAATAAAATAGTAAGATAATATTTTAAATTAAAATTTTATTCTAAACCTTACAAAGACAGAGTGACAATGAAACTATCCCTCTTTTCTCTCTCAAAAAATTTAAATTATTTTATTTATTTTATTCTATCTCCATATTCACAAACACAATGTCATGCTATTTTGAGCATATGGACATATAAATTACAACAATAAATCATTAATATTTTTATTTCAATGGCTTAGAAAGCAAAAGATTTCTACATAGTGTGTGTGAAATTTTTAGTTGTAAAAAATAAAGTTAAAGAAGAGAAGGGGACAAAAGATAAATTTACTTTATTTTCTCTAATTTTCTTCTATAATTTTTATTTTTGTTTAAAATACTCTCACTTTTCTTAGTTTTTTTTCTCTTTTATTAAAAAAACTTAAAAACGCCACTTTCTTTTACTTTCTTTTATTTTTTCTTCTATTAAAAAACTCAAAGATACCCGTTTTTGATGATAATATGAGAGGCTGGGAGACTCAAATAACAACTACACAAATAAATAAAGATTATTTTTAAAAATAGTTAAAAGAGAATATGTGACTTGTGTAAGTTTGACCGTAAATACACTCATTTATTAATAGTATTATTTTCATCATTCTCATTTATGATATTACAAACATTTTATTAATTTATTATCAAATATTATGTCATTTTAAACATAACCAAACGTGATAAGTCACATATTTCTTTTTACATCAAAAAATAAGAAATTCATAATATATTTACAAGACAATTATTAGACACTACTCCAGCGAATTTTATTGAATAAGCCGGCCGAGCACTCCCGGGTTTCTCAATTTTATCATCTTGACCCAGATAACGTAACATAAAACCGGCCGATTTTTCCAGTTATATGTACACTCCTAATTAGGGGTTAAATCCACGTTCATGACAAACATAAATTAGTATTTCCATCTCTGTAAACAAACATAGCAGTGAAAAAACCTACCGGTGTTCGGCAGTTGAATGTTTCACACTCAAACTTAGAGCGAGAAAGAGAAAGAGAGAGAGAGAGAGAGAGAGAGAGAGAGAAAAAAAGTGAGTTTACAAACGTAGAAAATCTATCGGTCTCTGCATTCAGAGTGATCGAATCCTGAACCTCCTAAAATAGATTATATTCCGTATTTTATTCAATATTATTTTCTGATCACCTATTTAATTTGTTAAATTAATTGATTGTATAGTATACGTGCTAGAAATTTCTGGAATGAAGCAGATTGAGAAAATGCACGAGAACTGGTAGCTTCGGGGAGGACAAGCGATTAGCTTGAGCAATTGAATTGCTAATGAATGTTGTGATGTGGAGATTGATCTGAGGATCCGTGATGAGCACCGAAAAGAAACCGGTGACGGTTCGAGACCTCGTCGAGGAAGCCAAGAAGCGGATTGTTTTTCTGATCGTATGCGTTGTTGGCCTGTCGTATCTCATGTCTTGTAAGTATTTGTTCTCTTTATTTTAGTGGATTATGCTCTATTTTCGGGGGCGGATCCCGGATTTTTTTCCAGCAGGGGCGGATTCCCCCAATGCTCAAAGCCTCAAACCAAATTTGTTTTCTATATTCAAACAAAATCATGAATTAATTTCAAAGCAGAAACCAGTTTAGGTATTTTTTGTAAGTTTCAAATAACCTTTACTTGAAATAAGAGAAACAAACCATCCAAAATTTATACTCAGAACACCAAAGATTATGCAGGGTCCATTAGTTAGATGCAGGGAAGTAAAGTGATTATAACAACTAGAAATGAGGGGCTGCTAAAGGCTCATAGTCATGGAGTTTACGAGCTACAAAAGATTGATGTACTTGACAATGATCAGTACTAATAATTAGAGAGTTTAGTCTAAGGTTATCTTCATGTAGTCAAGGTGTTGCCTTAATAAAGATGTTAAACTGAAACTGAGAATAGTTCAATACACTGCCAATGGTATCTGTCCCGTCCTTCATATTACAACTTAAGGACTATTCATAATACGGATACCACTTATAGTAGCTATACACTAATTAAGAAACTTATATCAACAATCCTAGTGGATATATGTCTTTTTAACTCTTTCCCAACTTGTACCTGTCATCTCCTAATATAAAAGTTTTAGTACCATAAATACTTGCATACATTATATGCTCTATTTTAGAAAAATTAAGCACTATGTAGTATATAATGAAAAAGGCATTAATTTACTTATTCTTGATTGTTTAAACCTCTCACTTGCTATTACTAACTGATATAACAGCGGAAAAAAACAGAAATTAGAAATTATAGATATTGGGTCATAAATATTCCTGGTTCAAAATAACCGCAGCTCAAAAAAGCGAAAAGAATTCCAACTAATTTTTATTTTTTTTATAAAAAATATGTTGATAAGTAACTCCAACTGTAATACACAGACAAACACAAATGCATATTTAAAAATAATCCAATCCAATCCAAACATAAATTAAACTAGTAATATTCAAAAAAAATTCAGTACCGGAACAGATCACGCAATCTAGTCATCATAAATACACTTTTGGCCTTGTTAAATTGCAATTTAAACTTTAAACTATCAAACAAAAAAAAGCCCTAATTAGTAACCTCTTAAGTCCAAAATATAGCAAATACATCAAATAAATTGAATTGGGTTTAACCCCAAGTCTCCAACTAACAACAAATTCAATCAAAATACATATTTTAAATTATCAAACAAAAAAAAATCCCTAATTTAGTTACCTTTTAAGTCTGATTACTCTGATATGCGCAAGAGGTAGTGCCGTAGTGGAGATGTAGAAGAAGTAGTGGGCCTAGTGGCGGAGCCGCTGAGATGTAGAAGAAGTAGTGGCGGGGAATGGTGATGGTAAAGAAGTAGTGGTGGAGCCGGAGATGTAGAAGACAGAAGCAACTAGCAAGTAGAAACAGAATGAAAAGCGAAAGCAGAATGAAAAGTTACAGAGTCTGTACTTGTATTTAGAGTATGAATGAATTTTTTTTATCCCCCTCCAAATTTAACTCTTCCATGAATCTGTCCCCTTGAGTTTATTAACTTACATATCTGCCACTGCCCCTATACCTATAAAAAAAATATAAAAAAATTTCTAGCATAGGCAGCTGCCTATGCTGGCCATGAACACATCCACCCGTTTATTTTGTTAATTTGAGTTTGTGTTGAAATGTTAAATGTCAATTATGTGTATGTGTATGTGTATGTATTTGGAAGTTTGTGAAATGAGGAATGATCTGAGTAGCTAGAACTGTTGTTCAATTGAATTCATTAAATTATTATCCACATAATTTGTAATATTTAAGCTGATATGTTCTTATGAGATTAGAAATTTCTGTGCATATATATACATATATATATATATATATTTCTTAGTAGCATTCTAGTTAATTATTGGCTTCCAGCTTCTTTAGTTATAATTCTGATATAGTTATCTTTTGAGTTCTTATTCTGACATAATTTTTCTTTGTATTGCAAAGTTGATAGCAGGATTAATATTTTGGTATGCATGCACTATTTCCTATTAGGTTAGGTTGTTATGTAAGTGTTCTTAATCCGCCTGTTATATATGTGGAACATCTGCAACGTTTGTGTTCAAATTAATGCAGAAAATGAATTAATATCTCTATTTTGAGGTAGATTTATATTCATGGACAGTACAAATTGGGCATGGAGTGTGGACAGTCATATCATGATGACCTGTGACTCCTTGTGGATGTATATGCAGCCTTTCTGAACACATGATGGTTATATATGGGGTCTACATAAGTAAATGTAATATCAAATGTTTGTTAAGTGAAATAGCTTTTGCATGATACTAATAAATAAGCACCCATTTTTCATAGTAATATATCTTGTAATGAATGAGTATGCATATATTTGCAGGTATAGATATGTATTTATGTCTAGATTCTTAAAACTACATAAACGTAGTATGCTGGCTTCTTTCTCTCCTCCTCTTACAGTCACTCCTTTCTTATAACTTAATATTTTTCCCCATTATGATAAAATCCTTTAGCATATTTTTCTCAATGATCTTTAATTAATCTGGGTGAAGAGGTATAGATCGTACTGTACAAAGACTTGGTCGAACTACTTGTCATTCATCTTGAATAATATGTTAGCTCTTAAATATTATCTGCTCCCCAGCTAGAGTTTGTATAACTATCCTGTTGATGCTACAGGTTCTGTGCTAAGTCAAAAGAAAAAAATAAAGAAGAAAGAAATTAACACGATTTGTGCACTTAGGGTCTCGCTCTCACGTTCTGTGCATGAATTCGTGAACCGAGAGCTGGTTTACAAAATTTCAATCCGTGAATCCTCTTTTTGTCCTTTGATGTTTAATTGTGTAACATGTAAATCATATGGATGGCTGAGATTTTCCTAAAGCTCATTTTTATTTTCAGAGTTTCTTATGTAATTATACTGATAAAAATGTGAAGAAGAAGAAAATTTAGATCCAGCCATGACTAGGAAAGAGAGTCAAAGGTAAATAATGTGGTGGGGACATGGGTCTTCATCTGACCTGTTTAGGAGTTTGACTTTTAAAGAAATTTCTTTAGGATACAAACCTATATAATAAATCATACTAGTATGTCTTAATTTTACACATTTAACTTATTTAAAATACAAACATGTACGGTTACCCCAACTTGCCCTCTTATGTTCCATTACATGTAAAAATAGATACAACCATTTTATGGCTATGCATTCATGGTCAAATAGTTTGTTAAGACAAGTATGTACCTTCTTTGTGGTTCTTAATGTTGCAGCAGTAAGGAATAAGTATTGATTAGATTGTGGCCGGTTGCATAATACTTGAAAATTTAGGAATAATTATGGCTGATTGGATTTTAAACTTTTGGGTTTTTGGTTACTTTGTTCTCATCATGGTAACTTGTTTCATACTTTTATCAGTAACAAGCTCTTCAGTTTTGATCAACTTGCCTGCTGCTGCCTTCTTAATTATCATCCTTCGCTATTTGTCTCTGGATTTTGACATGCGGAGGAAAGCGATAGCATACAATAGCAAACCATCCTCGGCCAATATTTATTCTCAAAGAAAACATGAGGGTCCTAAACTTTTCATCAAAAGATCTGATTGGAGAAGGAAAGTGAATTCCCCTGTGGTCGAGGATGCAATAGACCAGTTTACCAGGCATATAGTTTCTGAGTGGGTGACGGATCTCTGGTATTCTCGCATAACTCCAGATAGACAAGGTCCAGAAGAGCTGGTGCACATCATAAATGGTGTGCTGGGTGAAATTTCATGCCGCATGAGAAACATAAACCTTATAGATCTTCTGACAAGGTTCTAAATCCAGAGAGTTCACAGAACCTTTTCCTCTAATATAATTCAGATATTTTTATATGGTGTACCTACTATGAAATCATTTGCTCTGGATGCTGCAGGGATATTATCAAACTTTTTTGCTCCCAGTTGGAACTTTTTCGTGCAAGTCATGTAAAAATTCAGAAGAGAAAGTTGGGATCCTTGACTATAGGGCAGCGTGATGTGGAACTAAAATATGTCCTAGCTGCCCAGAACAAATTGCACCCTGCTCTGTATTCTGCTGAAGCAGAGCACAAGGTTGTGGACTTCATTTGATGATTGCTAAACAAGATCTAGACAGCAGTTAGATACTTGCAGGTGGAGTTAGTTTCTGGTCTCATCGTGGTTGTGATACTTTCTTTTGAATACTTACAGGTTCTGCAGCATGTTATGGATGGACTCATTTCTTTCACATTCAAGCCTGAGGATCTGCAGTGCTCTTTATTCCGTTATATTGTCAGGGAGCTTCTTTCTTGTGCAGTAATGCGGCCGGTGTTAAACTTGGCTAGCCCAAGGTAATCGTTCTCATGGATTTACATTTCTGGTTTGGTTATATGCTGTTGTTCTTTATAACTTTTTTCTTCTTCTGGCGTGTTAGGTTTATCAATGAAAGGATTGAATCTCTTGCTATGTCATTAAAAAAGGCTGATAAAGGACCTACAATAGCACAAGTGGTGTCTCAGTCTAAATCAAATGAATCTTCAAAAGTATCATCTGTTCAGATTTCTCGGTCTCTAGATCCTTCTGTAAAGGGTGTTGAACTCATGCAAGTTAAAAAGGATCAATCTAATTCTTTCACAGGTAATATTGAGGCAGAGAAAGTGAATGGAACACTTCTTTCAAAGGATCCATTACTTTCCATTGGCACTCAATCAACTCGTTCATGGAGTTCTTTGCCTTTAGACTCCCAGACTGGTGATCAAAAATGTATTCAGCTACCCAGCTCTGGAGGAGAATGGGGTGACATGTTAGATACAATTTCTCGTAGAAAAACTGAAACCCTGGCTCCAGAGAATTTTGAAAATATGTGGACTAAAGGTAAAAACTATAAAAAGAGGGAAGGTGCAGATCGTTCGGCATTGCCAGTTCAACAAAGTACTTCTGTAGATTTACCTAAAGCAGTGGATCATTCAAAGCCATTGCCTATGCACGGAGAGAAGGCTGATGCAGACAAGATTAATTCTGCTAGGAACCCTGCTTTTCCTTCTGGAGGTACTGAAAGTCTTGCAGGAGACAAGTTATTCCACCACAACAATCAGAGCAAATCTGGTCATCCTCCAGTTGCTTCATTTGAAGAAAATAATGAGGACAGTCTACATTTGGACAATACAGAATCAAGCAGCAGTTCTTTTCCCACTGAAGATGAAGAAAGTAGCAATGTAACAGGTCTTGATTCTCCAGGCATTAAAGTTTGGGATGGTAAAAACAATAGAAATCATTCCGTATCTCACATTCATCATCCTCTTGAAATGTCCAAGGGCCATAAGACGAGAAAGACCGGCAAGGGGCGTGTTCAGTCTCAAAGATTGCTTAGAGCACATTCTGGGAGAAAAAAGTCAAGGTCAAGCAGTCAGAAGGTGGATGTCTGGCAAGAGGTTGAAAGAACTAGCTTCTTATTGGGCGATGGTCAGGATTTATTGAACTCTTCCAAGGGACATGTGAAATCTGACTCTAGTGGTGACTCTGAGGTTGAATTGTTGGGTAGAATTAACAGTGGAGCAACTGCTTCATCATCACTCTCCTCTATTTCTATTCCTGAAAGCCATGGTTCGGCTGTTAATGCACCAAGTAATTCATTGTTGGCAGATTCTTTTTTGGCATTAAGATGTGAGGTATTATTTTATTTCTTGGTAATTTCTATACCTTCCAGCATGCTTGATCTCATTCTGATATACTGGAACTCAAAGGATGTGAGATAATTTCCTGTTGCAGGTATTGGGTGCTAATATTGTGAAGAGTGGCTCTAGCACATTTGCTGTTTATTCCATATCCGTTATGGATGTAGACAATAGTAGTTGGTCTATCAAAAGAAGGTGCTAAAAACATGCTATAAACTCTCTGAATATGTCCTTCAATTATCTTTTGTGTAATTATCATTCTCCTTCTACTTGTGTTGTTCGATTAATTTTTGTTATATGTTGCTTATGGTATTACCTTTCTGTAATTAAAAAGCTGTTGCATTGTAACTGAGCAATATTGATGCTTACAGGTTTCGTCATTTTGAGGAACTTCATCGGCGTCTTAAAGAGTTTCCAGAGTATAGACTTCATTTGCCACCCAAGCATTTTCTGTCAACAGGCCTCGACGTGCCTGTCATTAGAGAACGGAGTAAATTACTCGACAAATATCTGAAGGTCATATACTTATGGCTTGTTGGATATGCTCTCTCTGTCTGAAAAGGATTATGGTCCCTCGTTTTTCACTGTCATATAATGTTTGGCCATTGGAAATCTTAAGAACGCATGTTTTCTCACTTACCTGTAGTATCATGGAATACAGTAGTAGTATGTCACACTTCATACAAGATTAGACAATATGTCTGTGTGTGTGTCTTTTTTTTTCTTTTCTTTTTTTTTGGGTTGGGGGGGGGGGGGGTGTTCTATTATTTGGAAAACTAAGGAAATATCCAATTTTGAATTTAAATAGGTCAGGCCGGAGTCCATTAATTGCGTCGACGGATAGAATCTGAGTGCTCGAAGAGGACAGATGCTATGGATGCAGAAAATTTTATGTTGCAGACTTTTGACTAAAAATAATAACATATAGCATGCAATGCAAATTTGGAGTTGTAAATCATTATGCTTTATTATCTTGTCTTATCGTTGTTTATTGAATCTCTGGTGTTGCTTGTTCTGTGACTGCAAGTAACCATAATGTAGCACTTTCAACTTAACAAGAGAGCTTTTAAAATTTCATTTGTCACCTCTATTTGGGTCAATTGATGAGCTTAGTTTATTATCACTCTTCATAATTCTTGGAGCATTTTGTCAAAAGTAATGAAATATAAGTACATTCTACAATTCAAAATTTTTTTTGGTTCTGTTGTGAATATTTTAGTGGACTTATATGTTGTTGTTCCTCAGAAGCTTCTGCAGCTCCCAACCATATCAGGATCAATAGAAGTTTGGGATTTTCTTAGTGTTGATTCTCAGGTTTGATATATTTTTGGTGTAATTTCTTCTAATCTTTTCAAGTAGAATTTCTGACTATTATATTTTGGCTAATGCAGACATATAGTTTCCTAGATTCTATATCAATCATTGAAACATTGTCAGGTGAATCATGTTTTTGGGCAGTGTTTATTATTCTACCTTATTATCCCCTTTTCCTTTTAATGTTTCGTTTCCTCGTATTGTTTTCTAATTCTTGTTGACTTGGACGGTACAGCAAATGAAAAGAATAAAGTGGTTGCTGATTCCGCTGGTCCTATAATGGATCAGTTGCCCTCTAAGAGAGAACTTCAAAATTCTGAAACCAAGGGATCTGCGCCGCAAATGAGGATTAATCATGTAACTGATCTGTCGAGGTTGAACACAATAACTGTAGCTCCTATTCCTCCAGAAAAGCCTGCAAAAGCTTTCAGAAAGCCATTGGAGGATTCAAGTAATGACTCGGATAAAATGGTGGAAGACAAAATACCTTTAAACAGAAAGCTGGGGACTACTGTTAAGGAAGGTGAAGTTTATGGTCTACCTCCAGCATACGAGTTGCCTATCGATGCTGCTACTGATCCAACACTCCCTAGTGATGTAAGAATTATATATTATACATTTTTTTTATTTTCTGGTTTCTCTTTACTGTAGCCATTTTGCAGAATTAGTACTAAAATCTTTTGCTATATATGATCCACAGTACAGCAAATGGTATGATCAATTTAAAATTTATTGTGCTTTGAGTCAGAATGAATTTTCATGATTCTTATTTCTTAGTTCTCTAATGCAGTGGGTACCGCCAAATTTGAGTGCACCTATATTAGATTTGGTTGATGTTCTTTTCCAACTTCAAGATGGGGGATGGATAAGGTACAAACATAAATAATTTAGTTTTACTGGCTTGCTGGTTTTTTTCTTTTTCCTAATGCTAGCATTGTTGCATTCCAGGCGGAAGGCTTTCTGGGTGGCCAAGCAGGTATTGCAACTAGGGATGGGTGATGCTTTTGATGATTGGCTCATTGAGAAAATCCAGATTCTGCGTAGGGGATCAGTGGTTGCTTCAGGTATCAGGCGGGTCGAGCAGGTATTCTTTGGTGCACTTTTGGTATCCTAATATTTTGAAAATTCAGTAAAATGCATTGTATGCATTTTCTATTCTTTCATTTTAAACTATTTATTTTATTCTTTTCTTATTTAATTTATTTTATCTTTTTAGTTTTGTTCTTGCCTTTCTACTTTTACACTTACATATGGGATTCATCTTTATCCTACCTCAACTAGTTTGGTATAGAAGGCATCGAGTTGATTCATGTAAAATGTAACGTATAACCCACTTGACTATGTTCAAGCATTTTATTATCGGTAACTATATACGTTTTTTAAAAACCTCTTATATAGTGTGAGCAAATGGACCTATACTTTTTTTGGGAGTTGTTGAGATAAACCAAAGCGCGCATGATCCCTTCGCTTCTTGGTAGGATTGACATTCACTATTCATTCGCAAAAGAATTTAGAAAACCACTGCAGGATGCTTGTTAGTAATACTTAATTTCATAGGCTTCCAAAAGTAAAACTCTCTGATTGAAATTCCTCGGGTCCAATACTTTTGGAACATGTGTTGGATGGTAGAAATACTCTGCAACAAGGTTTATCATGAGATCAGGTCTCTAATAATTTAGTAGTATACACACAGCCTTTAAAAAAACTGAAAGCTGGCTTAATGGTATAAATTGAGAGCTTATGGTAAGCAATTGGCATGCCAATCATTGGTCAAAATTTATAGAAATAATAAGACTAAGAATTAGGTATTCCTGTTTAGTTGTGTAAAAAAAGTAATGCTTGTTTAATCAAATGCTTCTCTGGAATGTATTATCTGATTCCATGTGATTCACAGATTCTTTGGCCTGATGGAATATTTTTAACAAAGCATCCAAAGAGACAAAAACCAACACCCTCTGCAAGTCCATATAGTTCACCTCATGGCCGACCTCCCACACCACTATCTTCACCTAAGGAAGATGATATCCGGAGACTGGATGAGCTGCGAGAAAAGGAAGCTCAACGACGTGAGCAATTTGTTTATGAGCTAATGATTGGTAATTTGACTGTCCAACCCATATTCTGTTTATTATATTCATTAAGACAATGTTATGTGGAATTAACATTTCTTGTGATTAATTTTGGATACATTAAATAAATCTGCTTAATATGATACAGATAAGGCACCATCTGCCGTTGTAGGTCTTGTCGGTCGTAAGGAGTATGATCATTGTGCAAAGGACCTCTACTACTTCCTTCAGGTGATCTTCATTTTGAAAACAAGCTGAGATTTATTTATTCATGGTAGTTCTGATCATGTCATCTCAATGGTTATTGATCATGTTGATGTTATTTTACATGTGAAGGTGTATTGTAAGTGGCTGAGCAGCCCCCCCCCCTCCCCGCATTTCCCGGTTAATGCTCCTGCTCATGCATGAGCCTTAAGTTCAGTTATTCCATACGGGAAAATTTTACTTTTATAATTGTAACAGTATATAATTCAATGACAAAAAGTAGTTGCTGCATTTAGCTATCTTGGACCACCACATCATCTGGTACTGTTCTTTGGTGCTATTTTCATATTTCTTCTAACATACTTAATTGTCTCTTGCCTGGCAGTCGTCTGTTTGTTTGAAGCAACTAGCTTTTGGCCTCCTTGAGCTGCTGCTCTTGTCCGCTTTCCCGGAGCTGGATAATGTCTTCAGGCAATTGCATGAAGAGAAAGAAAGGTTCGGAGAACTCAAACAGATATAGTGGTGATTTTTTGTTTCTTTCATTTGGCAAATTAAGAGAGATCAGAGTGATCATTTTCCATAGAGCCATTTGCCTTTTCTTTCTTCTGTCCTCCTGATTTAAAGGTGCGTACCTAGTCTTGAAACATGTTTGCGCTTCATATTGTAGCAAACAGAAGAACTGTTATTAACGATTTGAATGATGAGCGAAGCTCCTTGGGAGTTGGACCGCTGTGGTTAGGTTTTGAAATTAACTTTTGGAACATATTTGCCAAGTTCCATCAAAAGGGAGAAATTTTATTAGCAATATGAACTGCTGACCCAGGTTCAAAAGGACCAGAGTGGTTAGATTTCGTTATTCATACTTGGTTTTGCTTTTGTTGAAATTGCTTTTGCTTTTCCATTGCAGTACTATTTGTGCCTAGTATTCGTTTTCCTCGTCTTTGTGCTGTACATAGTTATCTTACCTTTTCTGAGTGTTTAGTGGAGCGGAGTAGAGAAGTATGAAGAAGGTAGCTAGCTTGGCTGAGAAAAAGTAATAATAGTAGAAATTTTTCTTTCATGTACACATACGCAGTAACATAGCCAGTCTGCACAACCTCAACATAAAAGAGTGACTGGGTTAATATTTAAAAGTCTCCTCCCTCCTATTCCATACTTAGGAATACATTTATATATACATTCATAATTTCACTTTATAAAGTGACATGAAGTTTTTAATACGTCACTACTTATATTTTATTTTAGGTAGATTATGTCATCACTAATATATTTTTATCTCATTTAAAACTTAAAATTATTGTTAAAAGTCGGTCATTTTATAAATGAATTCGTAAGGAGAGAGTAATAGTTAACTGGGGCTAATGGAGAATTTGCAAAGTACATAAAGCTGTTTGTTGGTGCAACGTGTACATCTTCGGTCTTACTAAAGGTAAAGGAGTAGTTTTGTTTTTTTTAATTGCCGGGAAAGGGTATTACATTTTTCTTGGAGAATAAGACGTCCATAAGATAAACTTCCTATATGTCTGTTTTTTTTTTTATTAGTAACATTTTTAAGAATAATTTAGTCTTCCAAGTTTTGATATTAAATGTAGAGTGTAAACTTTAATATTAAATGTAGTTTTAAAAAATAACAACAACAAAAGAGAATAGTAATCTTTTATTTATGATCCAAGTACCCTACCAGCTACTCTCACCCAGTCAACTCCATGTAGCACCAATCCAATGTGTATGTCCAAACGATTATTCTCCTAAGTTACGTTTGGAATTTTGAAAATGTGAGGAAAAGAAAAAGGAAATAAGATGTAAGAAAAGAAAAAAAGATTTAATTTTACGTTGTAAACGCATGTTCGGCCTGTTTAAGCTAAGCACGTTCACCTTCAGGCTTGGTTTAGGCACCACCTTGTTATTTGGGTAAAATTAAACTCATGATTCAAAACATATTAACTCTTGAAAAAATATTATTTCCTCCGTCCCAAATTAATTGCATTTTTAAGACTTTTTAAAGTCAAATTGACTATTTTTAAAACTAATCTTTTTACTATTTTTGCTAACATATAGGTGAAGATATTATAACCAAAAGAAAGTATATACAATTTATTACTAATTTTAATTTTTATAATTTTAGAAATATATTTATATATGTTTAATTATTAATTTTAAAAATAGTCAATTTGACTTAAAAAAGTCCTAGAAAAGCAATTAATTTGGGACGGAATGAGTACTACAAGAGATTTAACCCAGACTTTCGAAACGCAGCAGATGCAGCCGTTTCATTTTAAAGAAATTTAGGTCCAAGTAAACAAAACTTTTCTCTCTCTCTCTCTATCTATCCCACAAACCAAACCCATCAGATAATATTCTCCCTCTAGATATCTCTCTCTCCTCAAAATTCTTAAATGCCTGTTTTCTTAGTTTAGATTAGTATGCTAAATTGGTATTACAAAGAGTTGCAAAAAAGGAAATTTTTAAATTTTCTAAATATGTGATGAGTGTTCTGGGAGATGTCATAGTTTTAGAAAGAGTTGTAAAATTCATAGTTTTGTTGGCATGGGTTTTACCAAGGAGTAAGGGATGCTAGAAAAGGAAAATGTATAATTATTAGATTTGTTATGAGTTTATTAATAGATGCAAAACCGTCAGCTTCTTCATTGAATTTTATTTATTTTTTTGTTGAAAATATGTCTTCTTTGTTGTAGACTCCATGGATGTGTTACTGTTTGACGTCTTGCAGAGATAATATTGGTGGAATAAATACGAATTGGTTATGGGTGGAAAATAAAATAATGGTATATTGAAAGTTGGTAACTGTGTAAAATTACTGTTTTAATAGAGTTATATCTCTTTTATTTTTATTCTATGGATACTTCAAAAATTAATAAGTTGTTAGTTTAGTAATATGTTATAATTATGAAGACAAATTTAAAGGCGTGTGTCGTTATATACTATTCCCTCCGTCCCAAATTAATTGCATTTTTAGGACTTTTTAAAGTCAAATTGACTATTTTTAAAACTAATATTTTTACTATTTTTGCTAACATATAGGTGAAGATATTATAACCAAAAGAAAGTATATACAATTTATTACTAATTTCAATTTTTATAATTTTAGAAATATATTTATATATGCTTAATTATTAATTTTAAAAATAGTCAATTTGACTTAAAAAGTCTTAGAAAAGCAATTAATTTGGGACGGAGGGAGTATAATTATTGAAAAGTGGGCTCTTTTTGTAAAATAATTTTTTTTTGTCTTTATTGTAAAACGGAGGGAGTTGTAACAGATTCTAGTTGAGCAGTTTATTCATTAGTTAACAAGAAAACAAGCTGGTGGCTGGGTAGGTTTTAAACATGTTGAGCTGTAGGAAAGTGACTTCAGTGTACAGACATTGAAATGCCCCTTATCCCACTTAATTTAACCTCTTTTATCCCTTTTAATCTATCAACAAATACTGGTACCAGATCCTTTAAGATGGGGGTCCATACAGCTCATCTCTTTTCTAATAAATGCAATGAGAACTGAGGAACCAACTCCCATTTTCCCTGCAGCACCAAACGAATAACTAAAAATAAAACATAAAACAATGCAGTAGAATGAGATGGAATATGACTCTTATTGCAGTAAAATGTGATAAATGGCTATAAAAGATTTGGTGGTTGAACCTTTACCAACCCTTTGTAGTTTGTACTAACTTTTCTTCTTATTCAGTTACAATCCACTTTTTAACAACAGGAAGCCATTGTCCCTTTTTGTCTTTTTTGTCTCAAGGGTGAGGTTAGTGAAACTTGAGCGGTCTCTGTTAGCTGTATATTGAAAGCACCACATGAAAAACCAAAAGAGTTCAAGTTTTATCTTTTGTTATAACACTGTTGCAGAGAGTGACAGACAGATAAGCCTCAAACCAACTAAAACCACAAATGTTCCTTAGGAGAAGCATTCAAAAGACCAAGAATTTCTTTCACAAAAGAATGCGAAACCTCAAGTCGCTGCTTGTTAGTGGATACCATAAGTTGCCCACAGCCCCTTCATTCAACGCCGTCCCTAGGAAAACGCAGCAACTGGACAATCTATACAGAGACATCTCCGAGGAATGGGAACCTGATCATGATGATGAACTGATGGAGTTTAAAAAGAATAATATTGTGGCAAAAAGCGCAACCAGCGAAGGGAATGTATCCCATAGAATCTTGATCACGAGTCATGCAGAGCAGAGTAGTGTTGTCAAGACCACTTCACAAGAAGAGAAGAAGACGGTAAGCTGGCATGAACAACGGAAAAGAGGCTGCTTTTTTATTGAGAGTGGGAGTGGAAGGGAAAGGGGATATATTTTAGTAGAAAAGATGAAAGAATTAGAGATGATGGATGAGTATGATATGGATCATGTGTTGGACGTAGAAGAAGTTCTTCACCACTACTCTCGCCTCACCTGCCCGGTTTACTTGGATATTGTGGACAAGTTTTTCATGGACATGTACTCTGAATTCCTCCTTCCACAGCCCTCGGCCAGTCTCAACAATTCAAGGAGAGGACTCCACTCTGTGAGGTTCTAGATGTGGGGTGGTGATATCAATTTATGTATGTATGTAATGTACGTTTACTCTTCTTCTTAGTCTTTCATTCCATTCGGTGAACAAATTATATACCCTGGAAGCAAATTACAGCTCTGTAAACCTCAAGTCTGTTTTGGTGGTTGCCATATATATATCGTCTTCTTTTAAGTAAAATCTAATTATATGACGCATCAGAGTAGTACGCTACCTATTTTCTCTTTTCTGTATGGGTTTTGTATAATTTTTATTCTGAATTTATAAAGGGAAAAACTCAATATTTTCCATCAACTTTCTAGCCTAGCAGATGTTGAAGAAGAGTGTCAGTCATATCATACGAGTTGTGTAGAACTCTTGAGTTTCCTGTATTTGGGCATGAAATGCTTAGCTATGTCCCGATTACATAAGTCCGCTAACGATCATTTTTTAAAAATGACCCGCCGGATTCACACCTGATTAAAAAAACAAATGAAAGAAAGAAAGAAAAGACCCACTTAACTTCCTAAATATTTATCACACAGCAACAATGGCAAATGAATACTCAATAATTCATCATTTCCAAAGCAAAGTCCCCATCGGAACAAGGAAACATATGATGCTTACATATGCCCTGCTCACCCAAGGCTCAGTTTCTTCCTCTATATAACGTACCAAACCCTCTTCCAGGTCCCTCATAACTTTTTTTTAATTTGCATATAATCATAAGTTTAGAGAGATTTAACTTTAAGCTTTATTGGAGTTATTGCTAAACCTGTAAACCAAAAAGGTCAAAGCATAGTCGGCACGTAACAGCACTTTTATATATCTAAAAATTACAAGCCAAACGCAAATGATAGTCACATTCGGAAGTTAAATTCAGTTCAACAAAAAATAAAAATATAAAAATTGCTTTATCTTGAAAATAAACATCTCCAAAGCTTTACAAAGTCCCGCCATAGTAGCACAAGCATGTAAGCCCATGGTTTTCTATAAATTGGTCAAAGAAGCAAGGAATGGCAAGAATAATGACAGAATACATTATTGGGGCCTCTATCTCTCTATCAAGTAATACTTTAAACCCCATAATCAACAAGGGAACTGTATCCCCCACCATCCAGAACGGAAAAAGTTGATCCCTGAAATCTGGCAGTATTTGCAAAAAAATTGCATAGTAACTTAGAAGTTGTCCTCCAACTGCAACTGCGACTACAGCCCCCGAATATGCTCCCAAAAAAGTAAAAGGTTACATCAACCAAACCAATCATTGATCATGATGGTAACATTCGCAAGACCCAATAAATCTACTTCTATACATACTTCCAACAAATTTTAGTGACCAGAAGAAGAAACTAGAACATTATGCTCTTTTAGACGCCTTTGGAAATGAGCTAAACGGTTTTGTAACTGTAGGATGCCTGCAGCCTTTTGAGATAGGATTGCGTTTAACCTAGAGACATAATCATCCAGCTGATTTCCCGGTTGATCTGCCTCAACCAACAAGTTCATCTCCTACATGGGCAAAAGAAATTTGTGAATTTTCAAAATAATTATGTAATATAATTTACAAATCCTATTGCATGAGATGTATCCAAAGATAAGAATACTACTAAGCATATAGGCCAACAAGAAAAAGCTACATGCAGATGAAATGATGGTAATATAAACAATTCGAGGGTTTGTCTAGTTTCAAATTTCCTAAAGATGATCATCTTCCCAAACACTTTGACTTCTTTGGACCCATGTTCTGTACATACTTGAGAAACCTCTACAGAGCTTAAAATTAAGATATACATAACTGTCTTAAATGTCCTACTAGAGTAAAATGATAATGCCCAAACTCAGATTATCACAAACCTCTCTAACAATATCCATAGTATCTTCCACCTGTTTCCTGTGAGCATTTACAAGATCTTCCTCTTCCTGAGATAGACAACAAAAGTTATGAAGGTTAATGTATTGAGCCCAAACTGGTAAAGGTATAATGATTATCCCCCCCCCCCCTACAATTCCTACCTTTAACAGAGTATTCAAATCGTTGTCAGAATGCAAACTTTTAGAATCCAATTTCGCTGGCTCTTTCCATTTTGTCTGGCCATTGACTCTCCTCACTTTATCTTCTGAAAAACTGTATGCTTCAACTTTCACATTCTTCTTCCAAGATGGCTTCTCTGGCTCACAGAACTCTTCTGATGCATCATAATCCTCTCCATCTGTTTGTTCAGGCCATGAATCAGCTATGTCATCTTCAAAGGTTGAAACTCGGGGTAAAGCAGATGATAACGGCATTGTAGTTGATTCCTTTAGGTTTAAGGTTGAAGATAATGCGTCCTTTTTGTTCCCCTTTGTGAGACTCTTTACCCTATAACATTTTTAAAAAATAAAAATAAAAAACAGAGAGTAAAACTAAAAAAGTAATCAAGGAAATTACATAATAGAACTGTTAAAAGTTTTTTTTTTTTTTAAAACAAATCTATGGGCTATACCTGTCAGCATATCTTAAGGTGTTAAGAGTATGTTCACATGATCCAGCATTCGGTGAGATGCAAGATATCATAACAGTCCGAGAGTTTCCAACAAACGAATCCCTCAGTACTTCAGTTAATTTACTGCCTCTAAAAGGTATATGACCCTGGTCATTGTCAAGAGCTCTTATGCATTCCTTTAATGCAAGCAAGCTTTTATTGATCTCAGCACCTTCCATTCTGCATTAGATAATGTCAACACCTGATTAGAACATAAAGTAAAGCAAAACCTTCTAGAGTTCTAGCCTTCTACCATAGCAATTACAGATTGAGCAGACGAAGCATACATAAAAACAAGCATCAAGGTGTGAACTTCTGGGTGGGGGTGGAGGGGGCTAGGCACAAGGGATGATGGAAATATTGAAGCCCCTTGCTCAGTTCTTTGCCTCTGATATCACTTGAAAAGTTTAAGCATCAAATACAGGTGTCTTAGCTGTGAGGCGGAAAATAGGATTTGCATTTGAAAATCAAAGTTCTATAGTCAAGCCATCCACATTAAGTTGGATTCACAGCAATATATGACATAAGATAGAAAGCAGCTCAAGTATACTTTCAACCAACGATCTCCGAGTCAAACACACCATGTGACTCAACGAACACAATAAATGATATATTTAATATTCTGTTTTTGGAGGAATCTATTATAAACTATTAACAAAGAGCTTTTCTCAAAGGGAAAAGAGAATGCAAAGATCTATTACCTTGTTTGCTTATCGTTATCTGTAGTATCCGCACCGCGTTCACTTCCAGCAAGATCTATGAAGGAGAGTTTGCCAACCACTCTAGCAGGCTTAGAGTCACTCCCGTCAGCTGCCCTCTTAATAGCAAGTTGAAGTATGGCGTGTGATCGGGAGGATTCCTCATTTGCACCTGTTGTGCCAGTACTTCTCGTTGCATTGCCTCTCTCAATGAGCTCCTTAATTGTCTCCACATCTGATACTCTGTATTCTTGTAAACCCACAATGCAAACTTGTTGTTTACCATCCTCTCTCATGCAAAGTTTTCTGCACAGAAGAGTTCACGTACCATGAAATATAATGGATGTTGCACTAAACTAGAATTCCGCAACTTTACAGAGTCAGAACTTACTTCCGATCATTGAGAAGATCGTAAAGTTTTCCTCCATATATCTCAAAAAAGCTGAAGAACAGTTGAAACCCTTGGTTCCGGTAAGTATGGTGCATCAGTCTTAAGATATCCCGGGATGCCTTGAGGGGTAATGGTTTCATTGTAAAAGTTTTTCCGCTTCCTAAACAATAACAAAGAGTAAAGGAGACCTTCTTCACAAAAATGGTTGCAGCAATACAAATTAAAATGCAATATATGGGCATTGAAATAGAAGAGGTAGTAGATTTACATCTCCTTCAACTTTAGAAATTTCAGGCCTAGTTATGAAAAATGTATTATATAAACCAGTGAGACTGAAGCAACAGAAAACTGAAATGCATTGAAGAATTTGAAGAATAGAAGAGCAAAAGATACCACGTGCTTCTTCCAAACTACATCAAGCATTATTGTAAAGGTAAATGTTTTTAGATTCACATAAAGCAAAGAAAGAGAAAAATACAGTACGAACTGCACAAACACCCATCACAATTAAAATTAATTAAGCCAGTGATTACTGAAGAATGGAGTCAATATGAGAGGACAAGGACATCTGAGCATCCACTAAATGATAACTAAGTTATAGAGCACAGGAAATAAAAACAGTTAAGATTGTGTTTTAGCAATGTATCAAAAACAAAAGAAAATAGATTTTAGGTATAATTTTTTGGGGAATGCTATTTCCGTGGGTCCTTTCTCACATAAGTGTGGGGCCCACTTTCATCTCATTTGAGAGGAGACCTTGTGCTGGTACTATCATTTTCACTAATGGAAATAACAGCTACCTAATTCGGGAGGACACTACGATTTTTTTCAAAATGTCTAAATAGAGCCCATTATAAAAATAATTTTTTTTCCTAACAATGAGGTATAATAAACAGAGTAGCATATCACACCGACTGCAATTCTTTTAGAGATTTTACTGAAAAAATCTTGTGATAATCCCCTGCTCATCTCTCAATACACTGCATCTGAAAGCTTATTCAAGGTTTTGATTGAATTTATTTTAACGATGCGTCAGCTTTATAAATTTTAGGACAAGCTGGAATATAGAAAAGCAGTGCACTAAGGTAACAATTCAATAAGGCTTGTGTCGACCTACTAATTAGGTACATATAGCTTTAACCATGCACATTTCTTACTCTGGGGTACACCCCCCCCCCCTCTTTTCTCTCTTAGCAACAATAAATCAAATGCATGGCATCAAAGTTCTGGATAGAATTATTTAGATTGGTTGAATACTTCAGAAAAACTAAGAACAATGGCATATCATAATCTCCATATTTAGTAGCTACACAATTATGCTGATTCCGATAGGACCTCTAACAGGATTGCAGGGAACTCACCTGTTTGCCCATATGCAAAGCAAGTTGCTTTTGTGCGCTGGAAGATTATTGGAACTATGGGCTCCACTGTTTCACGATAAACCTACATAAAAAAAATAAATAAATAAAGCAGAAACCAAGCCTAATTAAGTTCTCGCGAAGATCACATAGTAATTAATCTTGGCTATTTTCATTTGTATGTAGTTTTTTTTTCCTGCGAACTCACCTCATCATTTGAAACCTCCTCATTCAGCACTGCGTCAAAAACAAATTCATGCTTCTCCTCATACTCTGTCAAGTCGACCTGCAACATATAAAGATTTAAAATTTTCAATTGTGCACTGATTCTGCATTACAGATGCCTATAACAGCAGTCTAGGATAGCTACAGACCTACAGTTTGAGAAAATAAATAAAACCATAGAGAAGGATGCAACATGTAGAACAGCATGTTTTTCTATTAGTCCCACCGTCACTTCCATTACATGCAAATGCTACTAACTAGAATTAAACCCTTCTAGAGATATGTTAACACAAAATCTTCATTTGCTGGCAGATTCACAAGTTCGAAGTTTAAATTGGACATAACAAGTTTCATTGTTGAATTAAGCTTCAGTCTCATTTCAAAAGCACTCGAAATGGATTTTATAAATTTCCAGACTTTTGTAACTCAATTTCAAAAATTTCCCACATGACCACACTTCAAATATATTTATAAGTCAGACAAAATATGAAATTAAAAGCATTTAATAGAACAAACTTGGCGATATAATATTTATATGGTCCAACAAACAAGAGGTGACTGTTAAATGACCGAAATAGCCCATCTAGGTAGTTTGAATGTATAGATATAATACTATTTAGTTATAAGCTAGAAGTTGGTATAAAGTATAAACTGATCGCAAGAGATTTAGTAACGGGAGTCATTTGAAATTGTCTAAATTATTTTTCTTTTCTTTTCTTCTTTATGTTTATAGCGAGATTGTTCACGTGTATAATATTGTTCAATGACAATACCTAAAGGTGTACCAGCTATCATGTGTAAAGGGATCAAATATAAGATGGAGACAGAAATGATTACTAGTGAGTATAAATAAAAATCAAATCTTCTAGAGATTCAATATGCCTTCTTCCTTGTCTTCATTTAAAAACTTCAGCAAATTTCAATATTCTAATTCATGTAAGTTTGATAAATTCATAACTTTCCCCTTATAGATCATGAACAGAAGACCGAGTGAAACAAAAGTAAGAAGCAACTTTCTTAGACATGGCCAATCCGAGAAAAGCAAGGAACAATAAAGAAAAGATTATAGATTATGCAAGAAGAAACGTAGTTCTCAGATTAGTTAAGTCAAGATACAAACTACAAAGCTCTGTATGAAACAAGATACATTACCCTGCACTTGAACTAACCTTAAGTTTAGTCTCATGAACTGTAAGAAAATTGGACTGTGACTCTATAGTTATGATATCCTCCTCATTCTTTGCCAACTCCTTTTTGTTTAAGGGTCTCTTGCGCACCTGTAATCAAGTATCATCAGCACATTTTAGAGCAAAAATAGGTGACTAGATCCACTTGATTAAACTATTCAAATCAGAAAGCAGCAATGCATCTATCAATAATATGGAAACTCGAGCCATAAATCAGTCACCTGGTAAAATGTTATGAGAAAAAAAAAACAACCTGAAGTTGGGAAAACATACCACAACTTTAATCTTTGCAACATTGCTAGCCTTCTCTTTATCCGGAGCAAAAGTTTTCAAAGCATTATTATCTGGCAAACCACGAACTTTGCCAGTTTGTTTGTTGTTTCCGTAGTATGTCTCGGAATCATCAAAACTCCTGCCCCGTGTCGAATGATACATAGAAGGAGCGTCAAACATGCCAGGAACTGGCATCTGCCAATATGATGCACAACAATATCAGCCAAGAGGAACAAAACAAATCCAAATGAACTCGAACTTATAACCAAGATTATTATCATGTTTCTAATTTTTCCTATCCCCCTCCAGTAATTGGCACCAAACACACACTACAGAATTTGAACTACATTTGTAAATAGATTGGATCAATTGGTTCACTTCAAAGGGAGACTAGCCTATCCCTAAGAAAAATAAGAAAACAAGATTACATTTTTTAGTGTAAAATGCAGGAAACTGACCTCAGGAATGAGTTCAGTGTCGAAGGCGTGCAGATCTAAGAGACCGGGACTGATCTCACTGGGCTCCTCGGCCCCATTCTTCCGCTGGGCTCGTGAATTAGCCGGCGGCGTCAAAGGCTCAGCAAACAAGTCGCTTCCTCCACTAAATGTCCTCTGCGGATTCTTATACATTCTCGAGCCCTGAACTCCTCCACCATAATTACCAAAGTCCTAATATATATAGATATATATAGAGGGGGGGGAAGACGGAGATATATACAATCAGATCTATTATAGAATAAAATAGAGAAGTGTAAAAAGTAAAAGAGGATCGGAACCTGTAGAGGAGGAGGATCGGAAGAGTGGAGATGTTGAAGACCAGCTGATTGAAGCCATCGACCATTTGATGATGATGAGGTGTCAATGAAGTTATCTGAGTACTGACGCTGGTGATGAGCCGCAGATGCACCGGATCTCTTCCCCACGGCATTCATCTCTCCTCCGTCTTTCTGAAAATGGATTCCCCTTGCCTTGGTTTTGAAAATGAGTTTTTAGCAGCAATCTATTTCTGCCCTCTCTCAGCAAAATGTGGGTAATTATAAGTATAATAGCTAGCCTTCCCTCACTCTCTCTAGAACTGGATTACTTTTGTTGAGTACGGAGTAATTCAAACTAATACTGCTACAGAGGAATTAAGACGAGGAGAGAGAGAAAGACAAAGAAGAGCGGTCTCTGCTCTGTCACATACAAACGGGAGTACTCCTCCTCTTAATTAATGGAATAATAATTCAACGGTTGAGATTGGGTTTGGTGGTCAAAAGATCTTGACGGAAAGTGAGACAGCGTTAACGCCAAGTTTTTGAATTTTGAAGACAGTCAAGCACGTTCGAATGAGGTTGATAAGTTATTTGTTCAAGTCTAAATGAGTATCAAATCGGACCGAATAAGTTGTTCAAACCATTTATTTTATAATTTTTAAATTTTGAATACGTCTGAATGGTTGAATGACACTTATGACCCTTCAAATTACCATCCACTTTCAATTTCGTCCTTAAAGTACATTTTTCGTCAATTGGGTCCTTAAAGTGTCATTTTTTTGCGTTTCCGTTCCTTTTGCCTCATTTGACCCAAACCCGACCCATTTTGACCAAATTTTGACACAATACCACCCAATTTGACCCGACCCAATTTCACTAACTATTTTTTTTATAAAAAAAAAACTAAAAAGTTTTAAAATTATTTTAAAAATAATTATTATTTCAAAAATAATATTATATTTAAAATATTGAAAATAATTATTATTTGAACTTTTTTTTAAAATTATTATTATTTTAAAAATAATATTTTATTTTAAAATATTAAAAATAATGAATAATTAAACAAGATAAATTTCTTTAATTATACTTTTAATATTTTAAAATAAAATATTATTTTTAGAATAATTTTAAAATAATAATTATTTTTAGAATAATTTTAAAATAATAATTATTTTTTATATTTTAAAATAAAATATTATTTTTTAGAAAGTTTTAAAAATAATTATTATTTTTAAGAAAAGAAATTAGAAACTTTTATTTTTTTCAAAAATGAGTAAAATTTCATAAAATATAGATTCAAAAAAATTAAAGGTTAAATTTTTTTAATTCTTAATTATTTTTATGAAAATTTACACATCTTTTAAAAAATAAATATTTCAAGTTTTTGTTTTATGAAAATAAAGTTTTTTTTATTTACTTTTTTTGAATCTATATTTTATGAAACTTTACTCATTTGTAAAAAAAATTAAAAAGTTCTATTTTTTCTGAAAATACAGTTTAATTTTTTGTTTTAGTTTTTTGAATCTATATTTTATGTAACTTTACTCATTTTTTTAAAAAAATGATAAATTTTCTAAATTGTTTTCCTGAAAATAATAATAATTTTTTAAACTTTTTAATTTTTTTTTAAAAACAATTGAATCAATTTTTTATTTATCTTTTACGATTTTTTGTATTTTACATAAAAAATGAAAAAAAATCTACTTTTTTTTAAAATAAAGTTCTATTGTCTTATTTAATTTTTTCAATCTATATTTTATGAATCTATATTTTTTCTTGAAAATAATAATTATTTTTAAAATATTTAAAATAATTATTATTTTTAATATTTTAAAATAAAATATTATTTTTAAAATAATAATAATTTTAAAAAAAGTTCAAATAATAATTATTTTTAATATTTTAAAATAAAATATTACTTTTAAAAGAATTTTGAAATAATAATTATTTTTAAAATAATTTTAAAATTTTTTTTTTAAATAGTTAGTGAAATTGAGTCGGGTCAAATTGGGTTGGATTGTGTCAAAATTTGGTCAAAATGGGTCGGGTTTGGGTCAAATCAGGAAAAAGGAACGAAAACGCAAAAAAATGGCACTTTAAGGACCCAATTGACGAAAAATATACTTTAGGGACGACATTGAAAGTGGGTGGCAACTTGGAGGGTAATAAGTGCCTTTAAGCCCGTCTGAATGTGTCTGAACAATTCATCCAAAAAATTGTGGCTGAATCAGTAAAAAGTAGCGTTAAATGATATTTTTACATACATACCCTCAGACAATTAAAAATTATAATTAATATTCATATTTTTTTACTACTGTAAACAAATTTTGTTACGTACAAATTGGCCAATAACCAATTTAATGAATATTCTTGTAATCTTTTATTTTGATTTTATGGACTGATAGAATGTTATTAAAAAAAATTAGTGTTTATTCCTAAAATTATATTACTAATAGTATATGTTAATGCTTATTTTGTCCGCGCGTTCAATCCACTCGCCGGACGCGTACCTGCACAAAAGTCCCAACGGCTTGGGGGTATGTTAACAATGGAGGTCAAATATTTAGTATGATAAAATATGTCATACCTTGCCTTCATTGTTATTTGGATATTTATAGGATTCACTCGGCTAATTACTACTCCTATTAGGAGTATTCTGCCCATAATCCTTATTGGACCCGGATTCAATTACCTTGATCCAATGTAAGTATTATCCAGTAAGGAACCATAAAGGCCTAGAACCCTTACCCAAGCCTTTTCGGACTAGAGAGAGTCCTCTTGTAACTCGTTGAGCATGATGGGCCTTTGGGCCGAGCCCAAAATGAGGAGCCCGATCAAGCCCATGAGAATATATATCCGAACAGTATACTCCATCAAAGATTGTTCACAAGTCTATATTTAATTTTTCTTATATAACGTTGTTTATTTATAATTATATAATAATTTTGTTCATAATAGCCTAAAAGGTTAAAATAAAAAAATACATGTATTTACATGTTTTAAACAGACAATTATCAAAAACATCATTTCATTATCTATTCAGAATTTATACTTCATTCATCTCATTCAGATTCTCTCATACATTCAGAACTTTTCATTTAATTTTATCAAACAACACCTAAATCGCGTGTGTAAAATCAAAATGTGTTTGATCGGAGCTTGGCCACTGGAGTCCGGATTGTCACGCTTGCGGAACAGGACCTCATAAAGCATGCAATTTCGAAAAACGCATGTAATCAAAAAGTTTGGAAAAACAAACTACTCCCTTCGTCAAATAGTTTAGAAAAACAAGCTACTCCCTTCGTCCGGTATACAAGAATTAGCAAAAGTATAAATTTTATGCATATTAAGAAAACAATAATAAAAAAATAGTAAATAAAATTTTAAATCTTTCTTTAGTATTCCCACAAGATTCACATATTAAGAAAAGAAAGTAATGGTCTAACAAGATTCACATATAAAGGGGGAAAAAATAGAAAAAAGTTAGTAAATAAAATTTTAAATTTCTTTTTAATAGTCTTGCAAAGATTCATAAAGTAATTAGTAATTTTATTTTATTTATAAGAAAGAGTGTTGTGCGATGTAATGTGGTGTGGTGCGGTTATAAGCACTAACCACAACTACAATATGTAGTTATTAATATTAACAAATGCAACTATGAGGTTGAGGTTGAGGTTGCGGTTGCAGTTACATAACCACTTTCATATATATTTAAAAAAATTATAATATATAATTTTTATACTACTAATTCAAATTGTGATAATTATTTTCACTTCAACACATACCTATTTAAATATCTTATGTATAACACAAATAATAAAAAGTTCAATTTACAAATTACAACTATACATGAATAATATGTAAGAAAATATTGTTATATATGTTAAACTAAAAATAAATGAAGTCGTGAAGTTAATTATATTAACTAATGAAGAGATTTTAATAACTCACCGCAGATAAAGTTTTAACACGTCGTTTTATGATTTTTGTACTAGCAGTGATTATCATGGATTATCTTGTTTTTTATATTAATTTGCATATAGTTGAAGGTAACTAATGAATTTTCAGGAAGATATAAATTAAATGTAATATTATACGTACAAATAACTAAAATTCATAAGAAACAAATTGAATTACATTATTCGCTTACAACTTTATTATATGCACTGCAACTTGATATTTAGTATATATAAAACATAAAAGTTTATTATAAGGTGCAGTTTTAAGGATATATCCGCAATCACAACCACAATGTGCAGTTAGTAAAAAATAAAAATCGCACCATATTCACAAATAGTGCGATTTTATGAGATTGCGGTGCGGTTACAAATGCGATTTTTAACTCTTCCTATTTTTTTTATATTAATGGATCTCACTAAATGACATAATTATTTTACTTTATTTCATCCATTTAGACATAAAAATAATTATACCTTTAGTCATCCTTTTAAGAACAGAGGGAGTAATATATTAACATATTAGTATTATTAATAGTTAGGTTGCTATATGATTTACTCTCTCTCTTTCAAAATTAAACATACATTTTCTTTTTTAGTTTGTTCTAAAAATAGAGATATATTTATATTTTAAGACTATAAAGTTATTCCTAATTTGTCATTATTTTTTATTATCATTTTCAATATCACGTCACCACAATCGAATTTCTAGCTAATACTAATGTTATATTTAAGAACGTAAAATTATTCTTAAAAATTGTCGTTTTATAAATATATATCTAATGTTGAAACGGATGGAGTAATATATATTTAAGGATTAAATGTAAGCTATATAAACTTCAAGAATATATATGTAAACTCTACAAACTTTAAGAATATATATTTTTGCTCATTCTTAAGTACAGTGAATATATGAATTAGTGTTATTTTATGATGATAGATTTGAGAACATCATACAACTTTATATTATCATTAATAAAAATAAAATATTTATTTTAGAACAATGAAATTAATGTTTTGAAACAAAAAAAGTATCAATAACCACATAATGTACGAGATAAAATACTAAAATCGACTTCACTACCATTATAAATATTAGCATATGGTGACTCACTTGGTATGTTTGTAATTAGCATGAAGATAAATAAAAGTAATAAAAAAACAAAACAGATGGATTAACAAATATATAAAAATAATAGTATAACTAAATTTATAATGAAAAAAAAGAAGTAAAATTTATAATACAAAGATATTATTGCCATCAATGCGCCAGGGCGCTGTTTTAATTTTTATATATAGAGGACGAGAGGTTTGTACAAATAACTTTTTATGTCATTCATTATTAACACCCGTCAGGGTTGGAAAGTGATTTGGACTCTTTTACTCCGGAGAATCTCAATATTTATATTCCCTCAATTCCACCAAAAAAAATAAAATGATTTATTTTAATATTTTATTATTAGTCAAATTTTGTCCTTAAATTTGTTAAATGTAGTAATAATAAAGTCATGTGATGATAACCGTCAATATATTTGAAGAAAATACACTCATGAAATTTTAAAACTTTTAATTGATTCATTTAATATTTAACACAAAATAATTTATAATAATTACAATTGTAATCATATCATTGGTTATAGAAATCTATGTAAAAAGTACGAAAAAAATATAGGTAAAATAGAGAGAAGAAGTTAAGAATGTAATTTTCTTTGATTAGGAGCACAAAATAAGAAATTGTGGCTGCTGGGATTCGAGCCCAGGTCTCCACGGCCACAACGTGGAATTCTTACCACTAAACTACAGCCACATTATATAAAACTGCTTCAGTACACGCCTATTTACGCAAACTTTCATTCAAGCTTTTTTACCAGGAAAGAATTATTCACCACGGGCCACGGCAACTGAAGCTCATTACTTCAAATATGGACCATCAGAGGTGGAAATAAAAGCCAAGGTTTATGAAATTAAGCAAAATAGAGGAAATTAAGTGTTGGGATGTGATTTAGCAGCCGGGTTGGTGGAGTATGTTTCACATGGGAGCAGCCACTAATTTCAAACCCATCCCATTAACCATTAACTAATGATTTTTGCCACAATTTTCCTTATTTGTATGGCTACACTTTTGCTATAAATATCATCTATTTCCTGCAAACCAACACACCTCCACTACACCTCTTCAAGCCTTCAACCATCCGGAGCAAGAAAGAGCTAGAGAAATTAATCCGAGAATTCCAATAGTGGAGAGAAAAATAGCTCATTTGAGTTATAGAAAAAAGTGAGGAAGAGAGAAAATAATTACTAATATTATTTTCTCTAATTTGTACAATATTTTCATAATGGATTTCTGAGATATCTCCCCGTGGTTTTTTCCCAATTGGGTTTCCACGTAAATTCTTGTGTTCATATTTTATCTCTCTTACAATGATGTGTGTATGTTTATCTGAGCGCATTTGGTGAGTTTGATTTTACGACTATACAATCAACCGTTATCGCGATTTTGGCCTGCTGTTTTGGTGATTTCGTCAGACGCACAAAATTTGGCGTTAACATTGGCGCCGTCTGTGGGAAACTTTTAATGTCATTAAAATCACCGATTCATCAAGAAGGAGAGCCAATACATAAAGCTAAGTTACTCTCTTTTATTAAATTAAAAAAAAATTGTACATGTTTTAATGATTTCGTTGCTTTATAAAGTTTTATTCCGATAATTTAACTTATTCACCCGACGAGGTACTAACATATTAAAATATTGCTTTTGAAATAGATTAAGTACTTGTTTGATCTTTAATCTCAAAGCAATTATATGTATGTCCCTTGAATTTTCGGAATCATCCCTTACGAATATATTATTTTTAAAATTGTATATTCACATCCAGTTTTGGGCCACAACACCACATAAATTTGGAGTATTTTTCTCTGAAAATAAATTGACATTTATGTAGTAGTGGGTCATCAACTGACTATTTAATTGATGATATTTTATGCAAATAATATATTGCTATATTATCCAATATTATCATATTCATGTCATGAATAATTCTAAGTGGGTTAGTTTTACACCATGCGCGTGTACCCATTAATATGGGCATGTTAAAATTTTGAGAAAGAGGCATTATATGTTGAAAATCATATTGAATCAAGTATGCAATATTTTCTTATGGGTAATTTATTATGAACATATTCAGGGTACAATTCGTTGTGAAATTGAAGATAATGTTGTCATGGAGAAATGGTTCCGTCACGAGACCTTATTAATTCCTTTGGAGCTGTTATTGGCATGGAATTGATAACAAACTCAAGCTCATTAATTCAAGCGACTAATGTTGCTGATTTGATACAACGCAGATGGCGTTCGGACTTTTAGTCAAAAATCAAGGCAACCCTTTATACAACAATAAAAGGAATTCTGATTTTGTCCCATCAATATTAACTCTGGCACTTAATGTTGTGACATACGATAAGGTTACAGTAATTGGGGTACCAAATGGATCAATATGCTTCAACTCAGAGATTAGCCGACCACAAAATAAGGGTTTTTCCGAAGCCGACCGAGACAATACAAGCCCATCGACAAAGGAACTACACTTCGGCAAAACCAACAACTAGACACTTCTCTAATAACTTCGGCAGCTGATGGAAAACACCATCAACTTCATCATTAGCGAAATGGGAGAATAAGGCAGGTTGGCAATTGATTCCCACTTCGGGCTGACTTCGGCATTCCTCGGAAGAAAATTAAGAAGTTGTTTGTTCGTAATTCCCATCGGCATATATGAGTTTGTATGGAGCTTTTGGACTTCAATCTATAATATGGAGCCTTCGCGAGAGGAGAAAATATTTTTTGGGCAAGATATAAGGATATACAAGCTTGTTATAAGCTTTGATGATACTTCGGATAGAAGCCTCTCATCGGGTTGAGAAGGCAATTATGGAGTTATAAGGTCGGATTAATACCTCCTGAGGGGTTCAGGAAGGTTCTTATGGTGATATAAGGCCGGTTGATGATATAAGGTCGGATTGAAGCCTCCCATCGGGTTGGGAAGGCAATTGTGGAGTTATAAGGTCGGATTAATACCTCCTGAGGGGTTCGGGAAGGTTCTTATGGTGTTATAAGGTCGGATCAAATTGATCAGGCATTGGTGCCGATCAAGAACAGGCCTCAGTGTCGTTCCAAAAATTGATCAGGCGTTAATGCTGATCAGGAACAGGCACCAAAGCCGTCCGCAGGACGACAGCAGGCCGAAGAGCCGCACCCAGTCCGCGACAGGTACCGAAGCCCCTCGCAGGACTTGAGCAGGCTAAGAAGTCGCTCTCTGATCCGCATGAGGCATCATAGCTGCTCGCAGGACGATAGCAGGCCGAAGAGCCGCACACCAAACTGGAGCAGGCGTTAGAGCCGCTCTCGGGAAGACAATTATGACGATATAAGGTCGGATCAAAGCCTCTCACAGGGGTCGGGAAGGCTATAATGGTGATATAAGGTCGGATCAGAGCCTCAATATCGTTCGGGAACATTTTTTCGATGTGATAAGTCAGGAACGAACATAACAGAAAGAAATAAGGCATACAATCAATGATGATATAGGGAGAGGGGAGACAAAAGGCAGGCATTTTATAGAGATCGGGACTCTGTTTATTTAAAACTCATTCGACATCAGCAAACCAAATCCTTACTTGGTGGTCGGTACAGTCGCATTGGTTGTTCACAAAAGCTTATGAAGAGTATTCTGATCGATCCATTAAAAATACTTGTCATACGCCTATGAACGGGCAGAAAATTTCGTAGCAATTGAGGAGGTTAAGTTCAATGAGGTATTGGTAGGGTGGTGGAGTTGAGTCGGTTCGTATTGGGTGGTCAGTCGTGAATGGCAATTGAAGGACAGACAGGAACCATTCTTCGGGATGGTCAAGCATCCTCTGGGACAATCAAAGCACTCTCCAGGATGGTCAAGCATTCGTCGGGGCAATTAAAGCACCATCCGGAACGGACAACATTCTTCGGGATGGACTTAACGTTCTCCCAAACAGACAACATTCTTCGGGACAAACAATTTATATTTGACGAGGATACAATTTTCTATCAAATGCAGGACTACTAACACTATAATCGGGGAATGAAGCAAATGAGGTTTAAGATCGGTGATTTGGATCTTTGGGAGGGATCGTGCCTATCAAGAAAAGGATACAAAACTTAACAAAACAATTCATATAACAGAAGAAACTATGCGAGCAAAACAAGCGCTTATAACAATGCTACAATTTATGTACTCTCTTATTTTAAGTTCCTTATAATAAGAGAGTGGGGGGCAATGTTGGGATGTGATTTAGCAGCCGGGTTGGTGGAGTATGTTTCACATGAGAGCAGCCACTAATTTCAAAGCCATCCCACCAACCATTAACTAATGATTTTTGCCACAATTTTCCTTATTTGTATGGCTACACTTTTGCTATAAATATCATCCATTTCCTGCAAACCAACACACCTCCACTACACCTCTTCAAGCCTTCAGCCATCCGTAGCAAGAAAGAAGTAGAGAGATTAATCCGAGAATTTCAATAGTGGAGAGAAAAATAACTCATTTGAGTTATAGAAAAAAGGGAGGAAGAGAGAAAATAATTACTAATATTATTTTCTCTAATTTGTACAATATTTTCATAATGGATTTCTGAGATATATCTCCCCGTGGTTTTTTCCCAATTGGGTTTCCACGTAAATTCTTGTGTTCATATTTTATCTCTCTTACAATGATGTGTGTATGTTTATCTGAGCGCATTTGGTGAGTTTGATTTTACGACTATACAATCAACCGTTATCGCGATTTTGGCCTGCTGTTTTGGTGATTTCGTCAGACGCACAAAATTTGGCGTTAACATTAAGGTACTCCCTATTATTAAAGTACTAGCGTGTCTGTGGCACACACGTAAAAATTTAAAACCATGCAAGTGTAAAATTATTAAATTTTTCGGGACGAAAGAATATTCTGACACAAAACCTCTTTATAATATAGATAAATAAATAGAAGTTATTCCCTCCGTCCTAAATTAATTGCATTTCTAAGACTTTTTAAAGTCAAATTGACTATTTTTAAAACTAATATTTTTACTATTTTTGCTAACATATAGATGAAGATATTATAACCAAAAGAAAGTATATACAATTTATTACTAATTTCAATTTTTATAATTTTAGAAATATATTTATATATGCTTAATTATTAATTTTAAAAATAGTCAATTTGACTTAAAAAAGTCCTAGAAAAGCAATTAATTTGGGACGGCGGGAGTAGTAAATTTTCTTAGGTTAACATTTGTTCTTAAGATACTTGAATAGTTACAGCTGTGATTCTATTTACAAATATCTTCTTTTTAACAGACACATAATATACAGGTGTTCAATCAATACAATTTATCAAATTACATTCGTCCCAATGCAAAATCTGGACAGTACACAAAATTACTTATCAAACCATGAATCTGCAAATTCAAAACAGCTTATTGAAATTTTAGAATTCAACTATAATTGATACTGTAATGTTTCAAAATTTGAGAGATATATTTTTAAATATCAACTACTTTTAAGAGTAATATTATATTCTCAAACATGCCATTGAAATTAGCTAAGAATTTATTGGTAATCATCTAGTAAAAAAATAACGATAAATAAAAACATCATGTTACTTTTATGGTTATAAGATAATGAATTGAAATTTATACACAAAAAATTGTACACGAATCATATAAAAAAAGAAAAAAAGAGGAAGTAAGACCTGCGATTAGACTTTTTATATATTTTTATTAATATGTAATACATGAATTCTATCGTTAGTGTATATATGTTTGTGTATATTTTATGTACATAGAATTATTGGATTAATATGTATCTTTAATTTTAAAATTGTTTAAAAAAATATCTCTAGAAGTTAGAAACGGAGAGACAATAATTTTATTGCATTCAATTTTAGGAGATGTTCTCCCTCCTTATAAATGAGGAATATACCCTCTCTTTTTTCTTTTTTTTTTCTTTTTTGTCTTAAATTTAATTATTGTAAAAAATATTTTAAATTTCATTTTTGAAAAAAAATTAAAAATAATATGCCCAAGGGCAGGCTTGAAGCGTAGTGTGGCGAATGGGCAAATTTGATTCCACAAGGGTCTAACGAATAACGATAATTTGGGTGATAGAATTGTTAATTATACGGTTCTCCCCTAAAAGGGAATATAAAAAAGGTGTCCATACAATTTCCTAAGGCCGATAAAAAATCCGACCTCGGTTAAGGCCGCTTTGTCTTCCATACTCCGGGGCTGCTTTCTAGATCAGAAAAAGCCCTAACCCTAGAAATCAACCATGTCGTCAAAGCAAGGTGATTTAATTTTCTGCACACTAGTTTATCTATTTCTTCATCGTTACTATGATTTAGAACATAAAATTCGTGATTTGTGATGCTTCCCTAGAATATTAAAAAATTTAATTATGTGTTGCGCAGGTGGGAAAGCAAAGCCTTTGAAGCAGCCCAAGGCTGAAAAAAAAGAATATGATGAGGTATTAATCCCTAATCTTTACTCTTGTTTACTATTTTTATGTTATATTTCATTAATTTCAGTGGTTTATTATTTTATTTATATATTTTATTGGGACGGTCTGTATTCTATCGTGTGAAAGTGGGGAGTTTGGTTCCTCTGGAGTATTTTTTTAATTTTTATTTATTTATTTATTTTAATTCTTCTTATAGTTGTTTATTTTTTTGGAGAGAATAATTGAGAATAAAGGGAAATTTTGTCGGATTTTTTTGTGTTAAGCAAAGCTGTTGTGTCATATATAGTGATTGAAATTCATATTTTGTGGTGCTTTTGAGCATGAATTAATGAAGATATGTTTGTATCTGGTTGCCCATATCTTTTTCCAACCACAATCCCAGGTTAATCTATGTTTTGTATCCGGTCTGTTCCCTTAAAACTCGTGCATGACATCCACTTGTTTCTCTTTTTTGAATGGAAATTAAATCTCATAAGTTCAGTTTTTCTTTCTTTCCTAACTATGGTTCTGATCCATGCCTTTGATTTTCCTGAACTTTCTATAGATATATCATTTCTTTTAAGATTGCTTTACATTTGTTCTACTATCGAACCCCAGAAACATTGGAAAAATTATGACAATGTTGATCTCAACTAATACTTCCATTTCCCACAACTAGGGCCAAAATTACCTTTTGAAAGAAAAAAACTAATACTTGGGCATAATTAAATGAGCAATCAATTTTGCCTTTCGTGTGGTACTCCCTCCGTTCCAAAATATATGACCAAGTTTGACGTTTTGAGGTTTATTTTGAGATATTTTCTAATTGAAAATTGATATGAATTCATTTAGTTTTAGGTATTACAATTATGGAAATCACAAACTATCTACAAATTATTGCTAATTACAAAAGTTAGATGAATAAAATTAATTTTGAATTTGAAAGTTTGTCTATTTGACTTTAAAAAGTCAGCACTGACCTTATATTTCAGAATGAAGGGAGTATATTGTTATGCTGCTGAGTAACATATTTCCTAATTTGGTATAGATTGATGGGCTTGGCAATGTTGTGATGTTAGGGGTTAGGAAGCAGATTTTTAAACTGAAGGGTGGGAACATTAGAATGTAAAAATGGAGATATGAACGTTGAGAAATGACTTCAAGGACCATTTTTCCTGAAAATAACTTCAGTTACGAATTATCCCCACCGTAAAGGTTAATTTGTCCACATGGTACTCACCTATTAGTCTAAACACGCTGTTCTGTTGCAAAGTGACCCGGAAGAATTATATTAGACACTGCTTACAAGTTACATCTACATGGTTTTATGTTTTTGTCATTCCTATAATAAAACTATATCTGTCCGTACAAGGATGACTTGGCTAAACTCCAGAAGAAGAAGGAAGAGGAAAAGGTTAGATTGTGCTCTGGTCTTATCATGTACTATTTCATTTAGATCTGTTTCTCGGTATATGAGTGAATTTGGCTGTTCCATGGTATGCAGGCACTCAAGGAGCTCAAAGCCAAAGCTCAACAGAAGGGTGCTTTTGGAGGTTCTGGGCTAAAGAAAAGCGGGAAGAAATGAGTCTTCAATATCAATAGAAACGGAGGCTTTTGTGTCATGCTTCTATGATGTATTTTGTAATTTGTTTGGACGTCATTGGTTTTGATTGTACCAAGTTTACCGCATGACTTATCCTATGCATAACCATAAATAAAATTATCAACTTTTAATGTTTGCCGAGAAAATTTGTGGTCTGTCTCACCATCCCTTTAATAATGGTTTGCGGTTGATCCTTATAATTGTTTGCGTAAAGCAGCAAAGATCCAGAATCTCGAAAAAGACCAATGGGAATTGTTAAAAATTGGCTTATGCATGTTATTTTCCATCGCAAACATTTTGTACCACAGATCTGTACAATTTTTCATACAAAAACATAACATACTGCATATGCCCTACCATGTCCTAACAGAAATAGCTCAAGTAACAAATGGATTCTACTGCTAACACGAATGTCGCCTAGAGGACTTCAAATCTCGTTTCACTTCTCTCTCAAACGATATGGATGCCTACATTTTCCATGTATCATTGATAATTTGAGGTGTACGTAGTTCATTATTCAACTGAGGCGACCTCCTTAACTCAATTGAGGCGACCTCCTTAACGTCTGTCAGAGGACAGTCTTGCCAAAATAGCTATGTTGGCTTACTGACTTTTGTTTCTCTCTGCTACATGATAAACATAGAAAATTGATATTTTCGCACGCACTCCTGATATTTTATCCATCAGCCACTGGACATAAAAGCGGTCATAGCTCTTGCCAAATTCTCATTTCTTCTTTTGCTGCAAACCATCATTTATACTTGAAGTTGGAGAGAGATAGAGATCCTTTATAGGAGTACACACACATATATATATGCGTGTATATATTATTAATCGTAGCCAAAGAGAGTTCTGAGGAGTAAAGTGAATACACCACCAAACAAATAAAAGGAGTTGCATTTTTTTGATTCATTGATACTCTGTTTGAGAACCACAAATAAGGGAGAATAAACCCAACTTTTTGTCAATATTCAATTACCCTGAGGGAATGTTAGAAGATAGATGGATTTCTGGCCCAGTTTCTTGCAAGCAGTTGGGGAAAAGAATTTGCAGCCAGAGGGTTAGGTGGTGTATCTTGTATTGTATCTGGTTATCAACTAAACACTGTCGGAATCAGGCAACAACAATCGGGCACTGGTTCACTGACTGCCTTCAGCATCCTTCGCAATGTTGTTGCTAATTACAGACCAAAAGCCCTCTACCAGTGCTTGGCTGCACCCCGGCTTCTGTTTCTATCCAGGTTATCATTCTCTTCATATAGTTGGAACTTGGAACAGAGGTCAGTCAGGTCTTCCTATAATGGATCATGCTTCTGCTAAAAAAATTCGACTTGGGAATATGTTTTTCGAGAATACCCTTGGGCCTTTGGCAATGATATTGCTAAAATTGATCAAGTTATCTCCACTAACTGAAATGATTCCGAGTTAAAACTATAGAATGTTCGCTTTCAGATGCGTGATAGGAATGAGGTGTCGAGCTCTCTTGGGACAAGTCATATTATGGACCAACTTCGGCTCCTTTGACCAAGGTCCTAAAAGCATATCCTTGTAGATTTCCTTGTAGGAGTGGAGTATTACATATTTTAAACCTATACTGAACCAAGAAAACAGAGCCTCGAACAAATCTTTTGACTTTAACCTTAATACTGAACCAACACTATACATAAAAAGCCTAATCATTTTATACAGAAAGGATAGGATATGCTGCAACCAATTGTCTGTGGTTAAAACCAGGCTTCAGGCGCAGCCCCCATCTTCTTCAGTAATATACAATCCCTTGTTGATTGCTTCAGGAAAAGCGTTAAACATGAAGGATGCAACTCATGCAAGAGCTTTTGTAGTTGACGGGGCCATCTTTACTGCTTAAGAAACAGCTCTAAAGTTCTTATTCAACAACAGAAAAACAATCATGGAACCATTCCAATAGACAATGCAACCTATAGAAAATTAGCCTATGCCAATCAAACAACCGCTTTATTGGCAATTTGGCATCTTTGAAATGGATGGTTTATTGACCCCAAAGTCCTCCCACCTTTTCCCTAGACATCTATATTAATAGACAGGTAAACTGAATCTAAGAAGTAAACACTGAAAGAGGAGTAAGCTGTGACATCCGCACGTGATGAAAGTTAGCCTACTGGCTATTGAATGGAAGCAGCCATTGAAGCAATGGACAAATTAGCAGGTTAAGAAAGTTGCTTGTGATGGCCATTCCATACTCAGAACAATGTAAAAATAAACTAAATGAATGAAGAAGTTGTGCACACCAATAAAATTTTGTAGTTCTCTTCAAATATCAACGAAGACATACAAATCTTTATTACAGCTATCTTTATCTGAGTTCATTTAATGGTAAATCAAACTATCATCGAGTCAAAACATCCAACTCAAAACCAAAATACTAGTGTTACAAATTGGAAATACAATCTTATAATCTTAGATGTAGAAACTGTAAGTTTGCAAAATCACAATCTAATTGTAATACGCAACGGAAAATGGAAATTAAAATTTTTGCAACTTATCCATGAATCACCTTATGCATAGCTATTAATTGAAGAAGAAGATGAACAAGAAATATACCTTAATAGATCCAACCTTTGAACCGCTACAAGATCTACTCCTTGTTGATTTCTTCAAGCTCCTCCTTTCTTTGCTCCTTGGATTAAACACTAGCTTCAAAGTGTATGAAGCACTCTAAAGGTGATCCACCAAGAAATGATTAATGAAGAAACAAATTATGATTTCCTAGAAATCAAGGATGGCTAATCCAAATAGTTCTTTCTTTCTTAACTCTTAAGAAATTCAAGAATAATTATTGATTTTTCCTAATCTCTATTAGGGTTCATCTCATGATCTCTTGCAAAATAATAATGCAAGTATTCATCTCATCATTCTAGTTGTATACTTACATGTATACATATTCTCCTAACCCACATGTAGGCTTCATTTCACACATAACATATGTTACTTGTTTAATCAACATTAAGCAAGTAACACATATTAATCTAGAAATTGAATTTCATTTGCATTTGCATTTCATTTGCATTTGCATTTGTAGGAGCATTTATTACAACTAAACTCTTTAGCAATAAATGTATTAATTCAATTCCCAATCTAATTAGGAATTAAATAATAATAATAATAAGATTTCTCTTATTAATTTATAATTCAATATTTCTCCAAATATATCATTATAAATATTAAGCTATTCAATTTATTCTACTAATAAATTAAATACTTAATTTATTATCATTAAGCCAATTGTTTCTAAATAATATATTTCTTTTGCGGTGTGACCCTTTAGGTTCAATATTATGCCGGTAGTAGAATAAATAAATTAGAACAATTCTAATATTATTTATAATGAATTAAACTCCTTTAATTCATATATAAATAAATAATATTTATTCTACATCATGAGTGACACCTTACGATAATGTATCATGACTATCCGTATAATATGAAATCAACGTTTAATCACATAGAACCTATTCAGTAATAGTTACCGTACAATTCAATCCTTCTACCATACAATGTCCCGATTAAATATAAGACATGGAATTACTGACAAGTCTTATTTTATTTAATCATATGCATTTCGATTTAAGAATGCACAACTCCGATTAATGTAAATTAGAAACTCCTTTCTAATTTTCATTCAACCCTGGCCAGGGATTTTTGAGCTGTCATTTATCAAATCGCATAGGACATTCTCTCCCTTTATCAGAAGTGGTAGATCCTTTGTCAATCATTCACCTACCTCCGTGTATATTTTATTATACCCGTACATACCCTATGACATACCCTAAGGTATTAAGGAATATGACAAAGTATAACTTAACATACACAAGGTACTATGATGATCTCAAGTCCAAGGATCACTTGTACAACTATCACTTAAGAACTTCCCTATTGACAGGTGAATAAAACTCCATTAGGGTTCTTTAAGCGAGTCACGTTCAGTGAACTTATTCTCTAATAAGCACCTACATACTTGCTTTAGTGTCTTCACACAAATGATTATGAGATCAATCATTATCTTCTAAAGATCAAGCATAGTATGTACTAATCTATCCGGATCAATAATCCCAATATTAGTGATCCAACGATTAGGAACATTTTAGTTTTGAGCTTTCTTGAATTTAGATCTCACTAGCATGATCTCATCATGATTCTAAAAACATTGCTCGAAAACTATGGGTTCATCACATTTATTAATTCAACCAATTAACATGGATAAAATATGCCTTTTATTCTATTATTAATATTTGAATAAGATTACAAAGTAAATGCTTATTACATCAAATATAATTGGCTTGAGGGCATATTACTTTAAACTAGTTAAAAAACAAGACAATTACATGATTAGTAAGCACCTCCAGTGCCAAACTGTTCGACCCTGTTCTCACTGAGATTAAGACTAGACATTGCATCATCCAACTCCGAACTCACCTCTGCCAGCACATGCGGATCACTATAGTTCCTAACTGCCTGCACAATTGCCATAACTTTCTTATATGGATCCGAACAATTAAAAATCTCCGGTCCAACAAATACCCCATCGCATCCCAATTGCATCATAAGCGCGGCATCTGCCGGTGTCACAATGCCTCCAGCAGCAAAATGCACAACAGGAAGCCTGCCCATTTGCTTAGTTTGGGCCACTATGTCATAAGGAGCCCCAATCTTCTTCGAAAACGCGAAAACTTCATCATCATCCATGTTAGTCAGGATTCTTATATCACCCATTACTCTTCTCACATTCCCAACTGTCCCAACAATGTCACCTGATTGATATGAATTCCCCTGAGTCCTAATCATAGCGGCGCCTTCTCTCACTCTCCTCAACGCCTCTCCAAGATCTCTGCACCCGCAAACAAAGGGAACTCGAAAGTTGTGCTTGTTAATAAAATGATCTTCGTCAGCAATAGCAAGAACCTCGCTTTCGTCGATATAATCAACTTCTACAGCTTCCAGGATTTGGGCTTCAACAAAATGCCCGACTCGGGCTTTTGCCATCACTGGAATTGAGACTATTCGTTTGATTTCTTTCACCAGAGACGGATCGGGCATGCGCGAAATGCCGCCTTGAATCGGCTCTGACACGATTATACAGCAAGCTCCAGCGGATTCGGCGATCTTGGCTTGTTCGGGGTTGGTGACTTCCAAAATCGCGCCGCCTCGTAGCATCTGGGCTAGTCCGACCTTCATTGAGAATGAATTCTTTTTGGCGTCAGTGATGGCGCTGCTGTTGTAGACTGTAACGGCGTTGTCGTCCGTCATTGCCAAGTGCTCGACAAAATGCACCACTTAAATTTTAAGCTGTGATTTGAACAGACGAATTAGAGCTTATACTGTTGTTGCAGATTTGAAATTGATCTGTGTATATTTGTACCGAGAAGAAGAATATATAAAGGGACAAGGAAAGGTGATGGGGCGGTGCCATTTCCCGAGTTCCAGTCTTCCAGAAGTTTCGGTGCGGTTGCAGGAAATCTGTAGAAACTTCAGCTTGAAATGTCAAGGAAAAAAATTGTATATTCCCTCCGTCCCAAATTAATTGCATTCCTAGGACTTTTTAAAGTCAAATTGACTATTTTTGAAACTAATCTTTTTACTATTTTTGCTAACATATAGGTGAAGATATTATAACCAAAAGAAAGTATATACAATTTATTACTAATTTCAATTTTTATAATTTTAGAAATATATTTATATATGCTTAATTATTAATTTTAAAAATAGTCAATTTGACTTAAAAAAAGTCCTAGAAAAGCAATTAATTTGGGACGGAGGGAGTATTATTTTATGGTAAAAGCTACTATTATACCCTAAAAATATTAAAAATGGGAGTCCATCCGTTCTCAAAATAATAATTAAGATAAAATATATAAAGTGAAAAATAAATATATTATTTAGTGAGCTTATTAATATACAAAAATAAAATAAAATATCTCAATTTTATTTTGTTATTCAACAAATAAAATTATTTGTTATGTGTGTTTTTCTTCTTTTATGTTTTTGCTTAGAACGGATAGTATTATAATTTAATTTTATAATGTATTTGAAAAAAAGGTAAGAGGAGAACTAGGAATAACTAGGGTATACCATTAAAATTCTTCTTTTATGTTTTGTTTTTGGAGTTATAAATATGTACATGTTTTCGGTTACTCTTTCTGTCTCAACATAAAAATTCTTATTATTATTTTAGGTAGTCTTAAATTAAATATTTACTTACCTTAAATAATTTATTTTTTACAATAATTTACTTATAATACTCTTAGTATTAAATGTCATATTTTTATTCTCTAAGCATATTTATGGAGTATCACTAATCATGTGTAAAAAAACTATGCAATTAGTGAGAATTTAAATATGAATAATTTTATCATTTGACCATCTTACTTAATATATACAAAAAGTCAATCAAAATTTTTATCCTGAATGAAGAGAGTATTTTTAATTAGAGAGTATCCTACTTCTATCTAGAAATAGGAAACAGAGATATTAAAGTGCTAATATTGGGAAGCATAGACATAATAATCAGGTTCGATGGGGGTTGGGTTAATTTGGGCCGGAAGTAACATGCCATTAAAATGTAAGCTAAGACCCACGAGTCATGGGCTCAACATACCTTAGCAGCCTTTTAGATGAATAAGTGTTGATATATATATATATGGGTCCGCATCCATGACAACCGGTTGCTGGGGATACTATTCTAGTAACCATCATTTCTACCGTTGATGAATATGATGAAGGGCTGAGATTAAAAAAAAAAAAGGCACTGTCGCTACATGTTGTAGCGGCTGAATTTTTTTTCTCTCTCCTTGCCGCTACAACATGTAGCGGCTGACCCTATCCCCCATTTTGTCCCATTTTATTTGGCCCATATCCTAATTTATATTATTAACTAATTTTATTATTAATAATAATATTAACTAACTAATATTAATGTCATTAATATTAACTAACTAATATTTTTTTGTCCAATTTTTTTTGCCCTTCGTCCCAATTTATATTAATAATTAATATTAATATTAATATTAATAATAATATTAACTAATAATAATAATAATATTAACTAATAATAATAATATTAACTAATAATAATAATAATTTTAATAATTATCTTATCTTAAACTTTTAAGATAATTATTAATAATTTTAATAATTACTTTAACCTTTTAAATTATATATTATTCCAAAATTATTAGTTAGTTAATATTATTATTAGTTAGTTAATATTATTATTAATATTAATTATTAATATAAATTGGGACGAAGGACAAAAAAATTGGGACAAAAAAATATTAGTTAGTTAATATTAATGACATTAATATTAGTTAGTTAATATTATTATTAATAATAAAATTAGTTAATAATATAAATTAGGATATGGGCCAAATAAAATGGGACAAAATGGGGGATAGCCGCTACAACATGTAGCGGCAAGGAGAGAAAAAAAATTCAGCCGCTATAACATGTAGCGGCAGTGCCCTTTTTTTTTTTTTTTAATCTCAACCCTTCATCATATTCATCAACGGTGGAGATGATGGTTGATGGAATAGTACCCCCAGCAACCGGTTGCCATGGATGCGGACCCTATATGTATGTATGTATGTATATATATATACATATATATATATATACATATATATATATATATATATTCTATTAATATAGCGTGAGGCTTTAGTAACTATTTTTTTGGTAATTTTTGGTCATAACTTATGGTTAAAAAAAGAATAATGTTAGGAGTCTCAAATTTTTTATTTCAAATGATATGACACTGAATATCTTAATAATTTTTTATAATATAGTCAATTATATAATATCTACCCAACTAATGTCACAATAACACATTATTTGATACATTTTATATTTTAATTTTTTTGGGTAGAAAGGTGGAATAGAGATTTGGAGTCGCCAAAAGGTTCAGAAACGTGTGAGACGGAATAGAAGGAACTTGGAGTCTTGTTATCTCGTCCGAATAGACATATTTGAGTCCCATGCGGAATACTCTGAATAGGTGGGTACTACATGTTTTGGTTGGTCCTACTTCCTGTGAACTTTGAACGTGGGCTTTCTACATAGATTAGTTGACCTTAACCCAATAGTGGGAAATTGCCTAAATCTTGAGTTTGAGTCTCCATCCATCATAATAGCTCTTGCCGAGGTGCCCATATAAATTCTCACTACTTTTTGTCCGTGCAAAAATCCCCTCAACTCATGGGACCCCTTTTTTTTTTATGCACCGAAAAGGGCGAAAAACGAAAAGAGAAGAAGACCTTTTAGAAGTTAGAACCATCATCTAACTTGACTTAATAAGGTTAGATGAGCCCAATAAACTCCCATGTTTGAACTTTGGAAGACAGCATATGATGCATAGGCCACTTTAACAGTTTCTCAATTCCATAAAATTGAATTTAGTTAAATTTGGCATTTAATTCCAATTTTGTTTTCCCTACTTTTAGTACAACTCTATACCTCACACTCATCGCTCACTTTTGAGAATTCACCTTCTCCTCAGGAACTTATCCCCCCACTCCCCCCCCCCCACCCCACACCCCGAAAAAAAAAAAATCTTAAAATTGAGACTTTCGCTTTTGAAACTATTGTATTGAATCACATCAAATGCTTAAACACATTCCGAACTAGAGTGATCATCATTTAATTCTATGGAATAAAATATAACCTTTTAAAGCTAGTTTTTATTCTTATTTTTTTCGGGTTTTTGGCATGGAGGAGCTAGTTAGAATCTTGAATTGGCTTCCCGAAAACTATAAAGAGGTAAGTATCTATATTATAAATTTTTTAGTTTTGTAATTTTGTGTCATACTTATTTTTTTTTTCCTTTATAACTTTAGATATATTAGTATTTTGTCTTTTTTAATTTATACTTGTAATTGGCCCATGAGATGAGCTGAACTAACTCTTGAGCTGTTCTTTAATAAGGGGCACCTAATCCACCACCAGATCATGATTAAGTAGTAACAACTGGATCAGAGCTGCTCGGTCTTTTTACAGCTAGCTACTTTAGAAATCTTTAGAATGGTCCATATATATATATATATATACATATATTTCCACTCCATTCGGTTACTTTTAAGTGGGCCGAGACCCAGAGTCAACAACACTTGCTTTAGTTACTATCAACGCATTACAGCAACTGCACGTTTCTAACTCCACTAACAAAAATTTTATTTTATTTTTTATGAACAAAAGGAATATATATATATATATATATATATATATATATATATATATAATAAGAAACTTGTGGAACGGCTAAGCAGAGCAAGTATTGTGTTTGGTTTTTAATAGGAGACTTTCTTCTTCTCTACAAACAAATAAACATGCGGGCAGAACCCTGATAAAGCAGTAAGCAGGCAGAATTTGACTTCAATCAATATATCCCTCTCCCTCTCCCTCTGCTGTCCCACCACTGCAGTGCATATGGATTGGTCTATGACATAATACTAAATAAATCTACTTTGTCATTTTTTTTTATTATGTTTTAAACTGGTCTTATTAATTTTATGTGGTAATACAGTATCTATAGATTTTTCAGTTACAAATTTATCAAGGTGTTGCACACTTCTTAAGTAATAGTTGTACATAAATTATATTACCTTTATATATATAAAACAAATAAACACATTACCTATCTTTCCATTTTTGCCCCCCCCAAAAAAATAAAATAAAAAAAACCAACCAAACATCACATGTACAATATATATGCACTAGTGTGTCCTACAGAAGGAATATATATATATATATATATATATATATATATATATATATATATATATATATAATATATATATATATATATATATATATATATATATATAGCTGGGTGATAAATGATAAGCAGTCACATGCCTGCAACTGCAACCTTATTGTTTTCTCTATGCATGCGTTGATTCATTCATTATGTATACAACTTTGGTTGTGTGGTATCATCAGGTATGGCGTGGTGTGCAACAAATTAATTAGGTACTTTGTTTTAAAAATGCTATTCAAATTAGAACCCTTCATACATATACATATAGGATGAAAGTAGTAATCTTCTTTCTACAAAAAATCAAGTGACTCTAAAACTCAAACTTAAAACAATTTAAATGGTACGGAGGGAACCCCGTTCTTCAAAAAATATATATTTTTTAATTAGTTAATTTATAAAATTCAAAATTCAAAATTCAAAATTAATATAAATTTATTAGATCGATTTTAATTATGGTAATAACTAATATTCTAAACTACTTAACAAAATTATAATAAGTACCAGATTATTATTTTTTTTTTTTAAAGCAAAATTTGAAATTTTCATATGTTTATAAATTAAGTGGGATCAAAATATTTAATGAAATAAGAACAAGATTATTTGGAACAAGATTATATGATTATAATAAGTACAAGATTATTTGAGAAATGGTTCTTGAGAAATGGGGATTTTTGATTATTTGGAGTGGAGTAATTGATTGGACATTAATTTATGAGGATTTGTTTGCTTTTGTCAAGATACGGATATGAATTTTGATCGGTGGATCACGTGATATATGGGCCCATGTCCAACGTCATCCATCAAACATCACATGATTAACTAATATTCGCGCCCTTTTACCGGTGAGGCAGGCCGCTACCAGAGTCCATCCCTCTCATTAGTTCCGATTAATAAATACTACGTTCTCCCAAATGCATACTATTTCGAATATAATAAAATAAGATAAACTTATTATGACTGTTAATTAAACATAAAATAAGATAAATCAATTTAATATATTGTTACATTTAAGATTTATGTAACTTTGAAAATAGTAAATAAGTTTATAATTGATAATACAATTTAGATAATTTAAAAAATTATCATAATTGTACTATCTAAAGCTAAATTTATTTATATCAATTATAAATTTATCTTTAAAAAAAATTCAAAAAATCGATATTGATTCTATAATTTGAAATGAAAGTTATATTTTTGTTTATGGTGTACTCTTACAAAAAATAAATTATTAATTATTAATATAATGTGTGATGCGTCAATCAGCTACACCATTACTACGGATTGATCCAAGAACCTCCAATACTTCATTTGTAAATAGATTTAATTAGTCCTTCAAGGATTTACCACTCATTTAAATCACAGACATAAGTGATGCCAAACTCTTAAAATGATTTTTTTTGAATCGACTTACAAACAACTTAATCAATTGATCAAAAGAATTAATTGAGGCTGGAGTAAGATGTCTATACCAAGTTTGGGTTGGACCCTTCAAAGTTTGCAGAAAAGTTATACACTTTATTGCATATGAGATATTATGTATCAAAATTGTATTAAAAGTGAGTATATGATTTGTAGGATCACCTATTCCATCATACAAAAGGTCCATCGGAGTGGGAGGTTCCGGGAGGATTCTTCAATATTAAGTCAGAACGCTGATATGAGGAAAGAGAATTATTACGGAAGTAAAATTGTATACCTTGAATTTGCTGGAACATTCCTTATTTATAGCATGAAAGTCCTCTTATTTAGGAGTTAGGAATTAGAATCCTACATGCTTTAAAGACCTTATAGGTTGTCAATCCTTAGCTGATTAAATTTCTTGAGAATTTTATCATTTATTGGATTTAATATGTTTCTAGAATACTTAGTGAGTGAAATTATTATACTGTCCTTTATTAATAGGGTTTTAGAAATAACACGTGGCAACTCGTTATTGTTGAATTATTTTTACCCGCATCAATGTGATACTCTCTCCGTCCTAATATAAAAGTCATGGTTAACTTTTTACGCATATTAAGAAAGATAATAAAATCACAAATTGTTCATATTCATTTAATTGCATAGTTTTCTACACATGACTAGTGATACTCAATAAACATGCATAGAGAATAAAAGTGTGACAATTAATATTAAGGGTATTATAGACAAATTGTTATAAAAAATAAATTATTTCAGGTAAATAGACATTATCTCTATCCTCAAAAGAATAATAAAAAAATACTTTTCACATAAATTAAAGTAGTCAAAAAGTAAGAGAGTATATAAAATTATTCTCGATTGATCTTTTAATTTTGAATTTGGAGAGAGAGAGACAGAGAGAGAGAGTTAAGGACAACCATTCACATGTAAATAAGTTCATTCCAAATTTTTTTAGTTAACTTGTCGAGGTTGAACATTTTTTTAAGCACAAAACCTTTTATTAAGTTAGTCATGTATTTTTGGAAACGGAGGGAGTATATGACATGTGATGTGAGGAAAACCTTAACGGTAATAGAGTAAGTAACTGTACAAAAAATTATACAAAAATAACAACCTCCGGAATTTATATGAAGTGGCTGGCATGACTCTCACTCAATAGAAGGCCAATTGGCATTGGCCAAAAAAGTAGTATAATTTGTTGCAAACAACTGGCAAAGCTTTGAGACTTTTAAGTAATTAAATACTACTACTACTAAAAAGAAAGCCTAAAACTAGTGAGGGCTGGGCGAGGGTTATGAAACTTTATTATGCCTTATGGCGGCGACTAATGGAGGAGGAGTAAGTCACCAACAGCTGTGACCTAGTATGCATCTTTTTCCTTAACCCACTACTAATACTTTTGACTAACTTTCTTCCGCACCAAGCAATTATGTTTTGACATCTGGCACATTATCTATCCGGCCTATGCCCGAAATTTATGACAGTATATTACTTGCATTATTTTTTTTTCTTTTAATTTAATTTTAATATTAATATTGCCCGTTTGGAAAATTGTATGTAAATGAGCTTGGCCAAATGCTCAATTTCCCCTCTTTTATCTCCTCCACAAATTAAATAAAGGAATGTCTTGTCTTGGATAATACTACTATTCTCCAACCATTAAGTGGAGTATTATCTCAAGACTTATTTTATCTCCATACCTTATCAATGCTCTTTATCGTTTTTCTTGTTTTTCCTTCTTATCTTATATTATTATTATTATTCCTCAAGTAGGTAAATACATTAGATGGCTAATCCCTCCCCATTGTTCTATTAAAATGCATTTTTAAATCATCGTATACTACACCCAATTGGCCTGCAATTTATTTTAAAGGAATAAAAGTTGGTTGATCTACTGTTAGAATATTATATTTAGCTTCCAAAGCTGAAATGGTCCACTTCTCATTTACTATTTTTAAAATAACAATAATTTTAATATTTTGTTAATTTTACAAAAATAGTATCTTCCTCAATAAATTCTTTCTGCCCCCCTCACTTACATGGTAGGTGTAAGAATTAGGAGTATTAAATATAGGAATGAGGGATTTTGAAAATTATTAAAATATGGTCTATTATTTTGTGTACATTGATAAAATAAAATCAGATAAATAAGAAGGAAAAAATCATTAAATTTTTCTACTTAAGTCAGGAAGTAGATAAACTCGGCCCAAACTAAATGATTGAATAAAAAAAAGAAAGAAAGGAAAGAATAAGGTTCATTAAATTCACACTATCAACGGCTGAAACCTCGACGGTTTGTCTCCCGCGATATCTACTCTATGGTCTTTCATTTTCTTCTCCATCGTATGGCCCCCGCCGTCTTCGTATTCGATAACCCTTTACACTTCACATTTTCAGTTTCCCCAATTGCCCTCTATATTCCCGCCAAGTTATTTCCTAACCTAAATAACGACCCAATGGGCAATTTAGTCAAATAAGGCACCACCTTCTTTTTTTTTGGAGAGAGAAAATCCAACGTGGCTAAGTAAACTTGTGAGTAGTACAAATCCCCCTGTTTCCAGTTAGCAGATTCTGTATTCTTATTCCCACCCCATCTCTGTCTCTCTCTCTCTCTCTCCCTCAATATACTCCTATTTTGTATTCTTATCCTATTTTGATTTCTTTCTCTCTCTAAAACTGATTCATTTCCTTTTCTTAGTCCATTAATGTCTATTTAGATACTCTGTATTTCCAAGCGTCTCTCTACAAACCATTCTCCTTTTTAAATAGCTCTATCATTATTATTATATCATCCACCCCATTTGAGCTTCTTTAACTCCGATCCAGAGATTCTTGATTATTCTTGGATTTTTCTCTCGAAAAACTTGTTCGTTTTCTTTTCTTTTAAACGGGTTCAATGCTGATTCTTGACGTATCTTGATTTGCATTTAAGGAACATTTGTTCTTCATATTGCTCAAAAGTCTGTTCATCTTCAATATACGCTGCTGCTGATAAAGATTCCCACACAGAGAGAGAAAGAGATTAACAAGATGTTTGACGGATTGTTGAAAAGCAAGTTTCAGACCAAATGGTTAGACCCGAGGCTTGAATTATTTTGTTTTATCCACTTGACAATTAGTTTAATTTAATTTTGACATTCAGTGTTTTAATTATGTTTCTTCCTTCCTTCTGGGTTTTATTGATACAGCAAGTCGTCAATAAAGCTCACAAAGACGCGACTCGAAATGATAAAGAGGAAGAGAAATGCGATGCAGAAATATTTGAAAAATGACATTGCGGATCTTCTTAAAAATGGTCTCGATTTTAATGCCTATGGCAGGGTAATTTCTCTTTTCGGTTTAATGGGTGTCATAATAATTCAGTATTTGAATGATTTTGAATTTGAAGATTCTGGTTAATTTTCATTCTTGGATTTGTGTTGTGCCGTCTTGTTTATGATTATTGATTCATGTTTGGTATTATGCTCATCATTTTACCCCAATTGTAACTAATTTTCTATATGTGAATGGTGGTTCAGGCTGAAGGGTTTCTGGTGGAGTTGAATCTCTCATCATGTTATGAGTTTGTTGAGCAGTCTTGTGGGTGTATCTCAAATCATCTTTCCATCATGAGTAAGCAGAGGTAATTTTGGCTAAGTTCGATGCCAAGCTGTTTTCGCACATATTTTGTTCATAACAATTGTGATTTTCAAATTTGTTTTATGTTTTTCTGAGAATATATATTTTTTCAATTTTCTAATGATATGATATTTCAAAATTAATCAAATGATATCAGTTGGCAAATATCTTTTCATGCGAACTGCATCTTTTGTTACTCATTGTGCGTTACGAAGATTGAGGCCTAGGATGGGCGGTTAATTGGGGTTCAGATTCATTCACCTGAAGCTAGAACAGTGCATGTAATATAGTCGTGCCAGATTTATTGGATGAAATTCTTTTAACAAAATTTAGAAAAATGGGGAAATTTATAATTTTTACTTTTTTTTATTTTTTATTTATTTTTTGACGTGTCATTTAATAGGAGTAGTAATTTTGAGTTTTAACATTATATAAATTCATTATTCCCAATGGATGTTCTTTTCTTTATAGGGAATGCCCCGAGGAATGCAGGGATGCTGTATCGACTCTGATGTTTGCAGCTGCAAGATTTGCTGATTTGCCAGAGCTACGTGAACTCAGAACCCTATTTGCTGAGAGATATGGGAATTCAGTTGAATCTTATGTCAATAAAGAGGTGCTCATTCATGGTCATGGTTTAATAAGAAATGACTAACTTCATAAGATAGATTTTTTTTTTTGTTTCTTACTCTAATTTGTTATTAAACTAAAATTCCAACTACTTGTGCTAGTTTGCGGCTAAGTTGAAGTCAACGCCTCCTTCAAAAGATAAGAAGTTTCAATTGATGCATGATATAGCCCACGAGTCTGGCATAGAATGGGATTCAAAGGCTTTGGAGCAGAGGCTGTATAAGCCACCTGCACCTGAACAGGTAATTTTCCTTCAGGATCTTCAAAAATCTTTAAACCATTAGCATTGGTGTGATTGAAGGACACAAGTTGCAGTTGTAGGAGTCTACAAATACAGCGAACTGTTTTCAAACCTTGAGAATCAAGCATGTTCCATTTGGGGTGGTGTGGAGACCCCAGTGAGGGCTTAAATTACCCCTATCCTCGCTTTTCCTTGTTAGCATGTATTAGGAGTAAATTAGACTGACCCACCCTTTATGCTTCGAATTGATTATATAATACCTTATTTGTTAGCATCTGGGTGGAAGGCATGCGTTGATGAAATTTTTTCTTGGGGGTCAAAGCTAAAGCTAAAGCTAATCTTAATTGAGCATTGTTGATGTATTTGGCAAACGTAATGCCAATGCTACATGTATTTTGCAGGACGGGTCCAAGAATACCACTGAGGGCAGATACAAGCTGAGGGACAATGCAGGAGGAAAGAAGCAGGACGTTACATCTAACGGAATAGAGAAAGTTATATATGATGGCCATCAACTACACAAAAGTCGGCACAGCCCCAGTAATGATACACAAAATGGACAGAATAGTTCTGATTCTGTAACGAGTTCATCCGAGGAAGAAGTCAATGATGACAAGAGGCATTTCAGTTATAGTTCAATTCCCCCTCCTTATACCAGACCAAATGTTAGCAAAACCAATTCCAGCTCGGATGTTCCTCCTATTGGTTCTGATGCTGAAGGGGTGGGACCGAGAAAATTGAATGAAGATCTGGATGAGGAAACTAAGTCTAAAGAAAAACCAAGATCAGTGAGGAGCAGACCCTTAAAACCTCCACCGGGTCATGACAACATTGGCGGTGTCAAAGGTGATGAAAAATTAAGGAAGAAGAAACTAGAAATAGATTGTCAAGATAAATCCGACGAAGAGGAAAGGATGATGGATCAGCTTTTGATACGTTACAGTAAGAAACAGCCACCTTATGAAGCAGCAGGCAAAGCAGAGGCAAAGCAGCAGAGAGGCCAAGAATATAGTCTTCGAACCAGAGCAGCATCTTTTCCTGTTGAACCAACAAGTCCAATAGAGAAGACAACAGGACCTGCTCGTGCTACTTCTTTTCAGCCGGACATGAGCAACACCGGCCACGGCCAGCCTAAGCTACTGGACTATGATGATTTTGTTGCTCGGCTTGCTGCTCTGAGAGGGGAGGGAAAATAATTTATTTCTTAACAGATAGATAGAAGAATATAACAAGCTAGCCACAGGTCTTACATATAGTAGTAGGTTCTTTCATTGTTTAGACGTGCAATTCATGTGTTCAAATTCTTCTGCCTTGTAGAATTCATCTTTTATATGCTAGAAAAAAAAAGAAAAAAAGAATAGTTTGCTCTTGGTTTCATCTTTCAACAATTTTTCACCCCTCAAATCTTTTGACATAACACCAAAAATGGAATTCTAAACTCGTACTCTACTATATATCTTTGTTTTAGTTCGACATATAAGTAACATACAACAGGCTACAGCTAGCTGAAATGAGGAAAGAGTTTCAAAAAGAGGCAGCTCCATTTCTTCTATGCACTATGCACTTTTTTGAGGCAGCTCCATTTCTTCTATGCACTTCCAAAAAAGTAGGAAGAATGTTGTACGTAAACATTAAACGGTAGCTGCAGAGAAATAGTGTCATCTTTCTTTCAAATTACCATTACCGGTTATGATTTCTAGCCGTATAATTGATGAACCAACCCCAACTGATTTGATCAAATCCTAATGACACCAAATAATCATATTAACCTTTGAGTTGGCGGGATTTGGGACAGTAAAATATGTGTTTATGCGATTGAAGAAAATTTTCCAAGTTGGCTTCTAATTTCTATGACAAATCCTTTAAGAAAAAGAAAGAAAGAAAGAACAATGAAATATAAACAATAGGTTGATTAACTGTTCAATATACTATATTTCAAAACTACACTCTCTAACACTAAAAAAGAGTTTTTTATTTTTATTTTTTAATAATAACAATAATAAGAGAATAGTACGTACTAGCTCTCTCTTAAAATTCACTAATAATGCATGAAGTTATAAATTCGTCCTTTTAGAAGAAAATAAAATCAAGAACTTATGATAACCTGGTATTATTGAGTTTTTAATTTTTTTTTTACCTTCCAAAGTAGCAGACAAAAAGAAAGTAAAGCCTAGAGTCGTTACATATATGGAATGGAAAGGAATTTGTGTGATTTGTTCATATATATATATATATCATATTCAAAAATTGATATTTCTTTCAATTTTTGAATATATGATAATCAGTTTTTATTTTAGTAATAAAAATAACTCTTTCCTAAAGTAGTAAAGATAAAATATCCTTTCTTGTGTACTACTGGCCGGAGGACTAGTGCTTTTGTTCCCCACCTTGGCCTACCCCATCTTTACTAGCAACGACGTCGTTTTATTGCGTACTATCGACAGCTGACACAGATCTGCATTGAAAGTTGCGTTGGATTGACGTCCAGTCCAGTCCAGTCCAGTCCACTTTTCTAGTTTTCTTTATTTATATATTCCTTCCCTTCCCCTACCCAGTTGGTTTCTCTCTCTCTCCCGTCCTGTCCTGAGTATCAATCAGTTCCTATATATACAACAACGCCCTGATTTCTACTCTCCACTCCAACTGTAAGTAAATTCCCTATATAATATACGTATCTCAATTTCTAATTAATTAATTAATTAATTAATTAATGGGGTGCACACAATCAAAGATCGAGAACGAAGAAATAGTAACCCGATGCAAAGAACGAAAATACCACATGAAAGAAGCCGTCTCCGCCCGCAATGCCTTCGCCGCCGCTCACTCCTTGTACACCATGGCCTTAAAAAACACCGGCGCTGCCCTCAGCGACTACGCCCACGCTGAACTCCACTTCCTCTCCTCCACCACACCCCCACCGGTCTCCCAAACCTCCTACGACAATCTCCCTCCCCCGCCTCCTCCCCTCCCCAACTTCTCTCCTCTCCAACGCGCCTCCACCATGCCCGAATTCTCCATCCCCAATCCCGAATTGTCCCGATCCGACCCGATCATCGAGGAGGAAGAAGAAGACGACGACGACGAGAACGACTACGCGGAGAGTCACGGTCACAGCTTAAGGCATCGAAGCACAAGAAGTGCTAGTACGGTCAAAAGTGGGATTTCAAAGACAGAGATTGAAAATGAGGGTGATTTGCCGATCCCTCCACCATCGCCGCCGCGAACGCAACCGTTAAGTGATCGTGAACCGCCGCCCCTGCCGCGGCCGGAGACGAACGGAATGTCTTGGGATTTCTTTTTTCCGGCGATGGAGAATGTGCCTGGACCAAGCTTGGCTGAAGTGGACGAGACTAGAATTGAGAGGGAAGAGATTGAGCGGAAGGCTTTCGAAGAAAGGTCTAGGAGGGCTGCTGAGGCTGAGAGGAATGCCAAGGAGGCGGAGGTGGTGGAAAGGGTGGCTGAGCTATCGCAGCCGCCGTCACCAGCCGCAGCTAAGGTGGTGAAGAAGGTAAGGCATGTGGCGGCTCCTGGGGAAGGCAAAAGAGTGGGTAAAGCTGGCAGTGGGCCTAAGAACTTGTTGCAGATATTCAGTGAGCTTGATGATTGTTTTCTCAGGGCATCCGAGAGTGCTCACGAGGTTTCCAAGATGCTCGAGGCCAATCGATTGCATTACCACTCCAATTTCGCAGATAATAGAGGTAATTCGGCATTTATATGCGTTTCAAAAATTCCGAGTTCAGAATTTTAAAACATTTGTGGTGCTGATTTCCATAACTTCTTCGATGACATGAATCTGGTGCTGTTTGGAATCCTTAGTAATACTAGCTAGTAGCTACCACAAAAATCTTAACGCCCAATTTTGGGCCATTATTGGTGTGCTACTGCACCTAAATTTTTAGATTGATAAAGCTAGACTTTTCAAAGGAGCCAGCCTTGGCAGTAGTGATTTGGTGAAATTCCAACTCATTTCAAATTGAAGGCCCTTTACCCTTTGGCAAGCCATTAATTGTATGTGTAGGCTATATTTATATGACAAAATGTTAATGAAATCATGGAGTAGAATAATTATGTTTGTGACTTTGAATAACATTAATTATTTACTGCTTCTATCCAATTTTATATGACTGGTTTTTTATTATGTTTGCTGTGGAGTTTTAAGAGATTGCCAAAAAGTCCATATATCCAAAGTTGAAAATATAATAAATAAATCATTTTAAATGTATAGAACTATTTATTAATCTGTAGAACTTGATTCTTTTATTTTTAGTCTGTAGCTATCAAGCAGAACTAGGGCTGTTAGGCTTGTTTATTTACGATCCTAGTTACACATAGATATCCTATATATGAGATGGCATTATAAAGCTTGTTAAGCTATTGTTATATGTCATCAGTTGTTACGGTTGTGACTGCGAATGCTATATTGTCTACATTCAAGGTTAAATGGGATGGAAAGTAGGTTTAAAGGTTCTGGATTTTCTATGTTCCTTCAATGTCGCAATAAGCTAAAATGATCACATTCTTTAGCGTAATGCAAGTGATTGGGATGCTCTCTATCCTACTTCAGATTTGGATGGGTGGTAGCTATTATTGTTAATAACTCATTGCTGTAGGCTCCTATTCATAAAAACTAAGGTAATCAAGCTTTGCTTAAGAATCTACAAGAATAGGGGAGGCCTTGTAAAATCATTGTAAGCAACCATAGTAGAGAGAGTCCATCTTTTGTATAGAAAAGAAAAACTACTTCCTATGTTCCTTTTGAAGTCAATTGGAGATATTTTGAAGTCCAAAATTGATATGAAATCATTTAATTTTAAACAAAACAATTATGAAAATTGTAAAGTATCTAAAATTACTAGTAATTGCAAAAAAATTTGTTTTCAAAACGTTAAATGCATCACATCAATTTTGAATTTGAAAATATCTCAAATTGACTTTGAAAAGTCAAACTTGATCTGATATTTCGGAACGAAGGAAATATATAAGGAGGGAAGCTATTCAATTTTTAATGCTCACATTTATATAAATGGGATATTTTATTTGTAGGTCATATTGATCATTCTGCGAGGGTCATGCGTGTCATTACATGGAATAGGTCATTTCGAGGTTTATTAAATACTGATGATGGGGACGATGACTTTGATTCTGAAGAGCATGAAACTCATGCTACAGTTTTGGACAAGATGCTAGCATGGGAGAAAAAGCTTTTTGATGAAGTCAAGGTATGTTGCACTTCTATTCAGTTACAATTTTAAGATTCATCCGCGTAACATTACACGGATTGTACTTACAATGTAGGATTGTGTTCTTAGTTTCAATGCAATAGACTAAATTTCCCTCACCTGGCAACCCATCCCTTCTGGTATAACTTATTTGACGTAGTAATTCACTTTTCATCATTTAAGTTCTTAATATGGATAATGGTTCGATACATTTCTTTCCATGGGGTGCAGGAGGGTTTTATTTGAAATTTTAATACTAAGGTACCTTCCACAGCTGGACAACCAAATTTTAGGTCTCTTGTATGACAAATCAATTTACTAGATGATATGTGACTCCCATTTGATTGCAGAGTTAACACATCTATTCTGTTATTTTTCTTGAAGATGTATTGTTAGTTTCTTTCCCAACAAAAGGAAAAAAAGAAGTTGTGTGCGTATGTGTATATGTACAAGTTTCCGTCGCCAATCTCTCTTGGTTCTTCACTTATATTGTTGAGAATCGGTATTAACTTTCATTCTGGTGCTGAAGGGCATATTTGAGTATCCTCGTGTTAGCATGAAATATACATAATATTACAAGCAGCACCAACCCCGTAGAATCAAGATGTGGGTGTTTATATTTATTAATACTATGCGGGCACAAGTTTCTGATGATCTCCTGACAACATTTTTAGTTTTGGACTTGGTATGTTCTAGGTGTTGTTTTTCTATTCAAGCCATATCTTACAATCTTGGGTGAGCTTCATGTCTGTGATTGTGCTATCCATAATGTACAATAACTCTTTCAATTTCCGTCTGTTTCACAAGGCATGAATTTTATGATCATAGGGACACCATCTTGGTTTACATTGTCTCTTTTGTGCAAATAGCAGGACTTCAGTAGTATATATATGTGCATCTTCTTACTTGGCTCTCAAATTATTTCCAGCATCATTTTAGCTTTAACTTTCAAGAGCTTATAATAGTTGCATGTTTGCTATTGCTAAACAGGCTGGAGAGCAGATGAAACTTGAATATCAAAAAAAAGTTGCTTCACTGAACAAGTTAAAGAAACGTGGTACCAGTACTGATTCACTGGAAAGAACAAAAGCAGCAGTAAGTCATCTGCATACAAGATATATTGTCGACATGCAGTCCATGGATTCAACTGTTTCAGAAATAAATCGGCTGCGTGATGAGCAATTATACCCAAAACTTGTAGCACTTGTTGACGGGTAAGTTACGTTCGACAAATGTGCATGCACATAGATAATATACTAATGTGAATTTTGTTAACCACTATGACTAATAGGCTGGACAGAATATCATATTTTTTGTACCAAGGTTTTTTAATGTAATTTTATTTATGCATTTGTGTTCTCTTGATTTTTGGTGTAGATAGGGATCCTGGAATCCCTTTTCATTGCACTTCCTCTAGAATATTCTCTCTTATTTATTTGACAGGAAATAACAAAATGAAAGTACATGATCTGCATTCTCCTAAACTTGAAGCATGAGCATTTTGTGTGTATGTGCAGGATGGCTACAATGTGGGAGACCATGAGAATACACCACCAAAGCCAGTTGAAAATTGTGCAGGCACTGTGGTCTCTAGACATTTCGCAGTCTCCCAAAGAAACAAGCGATCACCACCATGAACAAACTGTCCAGCTGTGGGCTGTTGTTCAAGAGTGGCATTCACAGTTTGAGAAACTTATGACCCATCAAAAACGGTACATAAAAGAACTAAACAATTGGTTGAGACTAAATCTCATACCTATTGATAACAACTTGAAGGAGAAGGTTTCATCCCCTCAAAGGCCTCAAAATCCCCCAATTCAGCACCTCCTACAGGTTTGGCATGATCACCTTGAGAAGCTTCCTGAGGAGCTTGCAAGAACTGCCATATTCAACTTTGCGGGTGTGGTTAATGCTATAATGCAATATCAAGTAGAGGAGATGAAATTGAGGGACAAGTGCGAGGACACTCGGAAAGAGCTTCTCCACAAAACACAACAATTTGAAGACTGGTATAACAAGCAAATGCAGCGTATAACACCCTCAAATGATATGGATGGAGAGAGTGCACCAGATAAAGATCATGTTGCGGAACGGCAGTTGGTGGTGGAAACAGTTAAGAAGAGATTGGAAGAAGAGGAGGAAGCCTACAGGAGACAGTGTATTCAAGTCCGGGACAAGTCTTTTACAAGTCTAAAAACTCGCTTGCCAGAGCTTTTCAGGTCAATGTCGGATTTTTCTCATGCTTGTTCAGAAATGTACAGAAATTTGAGATCCATTTCAACGACCCATAATTCAAATGAGAGTTCTTAGTGAGATATATGTATTTCATGTTCTGTATAATTTGCTTTTATAATTTTAAAACTATATATTCCTGATAAACAGTCTTGTGATATTCAAGATTCCACTTTCTTGTAATTTTTCATATACCAAGAAATAAAAAGCTTATTTAGACATGGTAATAAAATTATGTTCTTATAGTTGAGGATATTAAAAAAAAAGAAGAACTGTTTGTGTTGAACTCATTTTTTTTTTTTGGTTGTAAATGGGACATTTTTTTTTTTGTGAAAAGCAGGGAGTATCATCCTAGGCTCCTAGCGATTTTCCAGGAGTATGTGAAATGTATATGAGAATTCTATTTTGGTATTGTCACATAGAGTTGGCCGCTGGTGGTGAATGCTAGAAAAAAGAGAGGCAAACCACGTCCCAATTCTACTACTAACGAAACTGTGATTATCTGCTGGAAGGGTAGTTTAGTAACAGAATAAAAACTATAAAAAATAAAAAATGTTAGAAGTCTATTTTAATTTTTTGCACCAAACATGCTTAAAAAAATACTCCCTCCGTTTCCAAAAGGATGACTTAAGTGATAAAAAATCTCGTTGACAAAAATACTAAATAAATTTTTATTTGAACAAAATTACCTTTCACTTACTATCATATTTTACTTACTTTAATAGTCAACCAATCACATCACTAATTCTCTCTATCAAAAATCTAATTAAATATATTAATCTCATATAAATATCAACTCATTACATTATTCAAGAATAAGGGTAAATTGGAAAAAAAAAAATACACTCTTTTAATTTTTTTTTACTACTTTAATTTGTGTAAAAATTATATTTTTATTATTGTTTTTGTTTTAGAACGGAGAGAGTAACCAGAAAGTAATCTATAATATCCAAATTATAAAAAAGAAAAAAAAAATATTGGTACCAAACAAAGACTTGAGTAGACTGGAGTTTTATAAAAACACTCACAGTCATGAAAGTGACAACCGAAACCCACCGTCACCTTCGTATAGGCCCGATACACCACTCTCTCTCTCTCTCTCAGCTCCTATATATTCGGACCGGATCGTATGCCCGTAAAATCCCGCCATGACGCCCGGTAAACTCGAAGATTCATCCACTCACTACCACCCTGTACCCCCGGATGACCACCAACAACGAAACTATATCGTTTTACCTATATACATCCCCGCCATCGACCGATACAAATGTCGCCGGATTGTCATCTCCGCAGCCACATTCCTCTTCCTCGCCACCGCCGTCTACATTTTCTGGCCCTCCGATCCCGACCCAAGCGTCGTCCGCATTCGGCTCAGCCGCTTTCACATTGAAGCTGTCCCGCATGTATCACTTGACATCATGCTAGAGCTCACTGTCAAAGTTCGAAACCCTGCCCTTTACTCTCTCTCTTACAGCTCGCTAACTGCCTCGATCGGGTACAGAGGAAAGCAGCTAGGCTTTGTTACGTCCGATCAGGGCCATATTAGGGCTAGAGGATCGTCTTATGTTAATGCTACGCTTGAGCTTGATGGAGTTGAAGTTCTGTCAGATACAATTCTGTTGATTGAAGATTTGGTCAGAGGTTCCATTCCCTTTGATACCGTCACCCAGATTGAAGGTCAATTTGGCCTTTTCTTCTTCGACCTTCCCCTTAAGGTAATCACTTATCTTTAATTTGTATATTGTTCTGTTTGTGTACACATTTGATAGTAATTTACAATTTGTTCAAATTTGTCATGTTGACGAATATACAGTTAGTAAGCAAATTTCAAGAGGGAGAGATTAGAATAATGATTTGTAAGGACTAGAAGCAAATTAGGAATTACTATCTGTCAAAGTACCGATAAAAGTGTGACAATTAATAATATTTTCCAGGAATGATGTTGTACAAATTCTGGGGTGATATGATTCTTTCTGATTTAAGAAGCATAAGTTGATAAAGCAGTAATAGAATGCAAGCCTTAGCCTTGTTTAGTAGTGGTTTGTTTTGCATTATAAGCAAAGCTGAGAATGCTTGAAAGCCAACTTGTTATTTTTTTTTAGTTATTATTTTTTTAATGTGCCAACTTGTTAGTTTGAGTGCACTTAACTTATAATATGGATTATGTACCTTATAAAAGGATGATGAGTTAATATACAATGGTTCCCAGCTTCATTTACAATTGCGTATGGGAGTTTTTAATGAGAAGGAAAGAAAAGAAAGTTAGAGAACATGGAAGAAAAGAAAGTTAGAGAAAGTGAGATAGTTTTCTTTAGTTTTGTCCGGTTGTGAATAAAAAAGAAAGTGAGTTGTTCTTCAATCTTGTCTGGGAGTTGAGAAAAAAAGAATAGGAAATTTACACTTTTACTTTATTGGTATGTTAGTATCCCTAGGACATAGATGAAAATAAATTATGTTTAGTTAAAATTATAAGAAAAATTGGTATTATGAAAATATTACTAAATCAAGTTTTTCTTTCTCTCCTAATTTTCTCAATTTTGGGAAGAAAACTCTTAGAAGAAAGCGAGGCAAATTTTCTTAAACTTTCTTTTCTTTTCTCTTATAAAAAAAACTCCAAGACACACCTACCAAATTTTATTTTCTCTTTCCTTTCTTTCTCTCCTATTTTGAACTCCTGTAGGTGTAAGATTGTCTAGGGGCCCGTCCTGGTATCTTAGAATTCCTGTATTTAAGTTATTTAGCTTAAAGGAAACATATTCTTTTATGTTATGCTTGGAAAAATATTCTTTTATGTTATTCTTTAGGTATTAAAGGTATGTATTTAGATGTGTTCACTTCAGAGGTTTTTTTTAACTTTTCCTTTTCCTTGCTCGTGTCATTCGCTCTTTCCAATATCCAAACCAGAACCTTCAGATTTAGCGAGAATCAAACCATAGTTTGAAGTTATTACTCGAACTTTTATATCAACTAATCAAAGTAAACCATGGTAAATGGTTGCACGGGAGGGTTTAAGGGACTTCAGATTAGCTTCTGCAAATAATTTTGTCTGGCATTTTGTTTTAGTTTTTTTTTCCCCCTTAAATATTATGTCATTTGTTGCTTCCTTTAAATCTCATTTCCACACATTCCTCATTTGTAGATTAAAAATGCAAATTTGTCTAACCCTGACATAAACAGGTAAAAATATCATGCGAGGTCGATGTAAACACTCAAGATCAAACAATTGCCCGTCAAAATTGTTACCCCGAGGTGAGGCATTTTGCTTTATTACTATTGTTATTTGTTGAGTTTTGGTCCAAATTCATTGACAATTTGATAAATCTCTAAACTTAGATACTCATGCCCATCAATATTTAATTGCAACACCAAATCTTCTAATATATGCTTTTTGTTTGAACTATTCCAGTGGAAATTGGTAGGGGTCAGTGATTAAAGTGATAGACAACTCTTCATAACTGTAAAATAGGTTCCTAGAAGTAGAATGTGCTTGCTATAAGAGATTTCTTTTACTAATTCTAATATTCTTTTTGACAGTGACATATCGGGAAGGTGTCAAGCAACTCTATGTCTTGAGTGTAGGTATGTGAAGCTTGTAGTTTAGTTTTATGTGGTCAACTTGTAATTACATCACCATCTTGTTATATATCAAGGGGAAACATTGTATTTATGTAAATATAATAATACATTCATTTTCCTTATCAAAGTTATATCTTTGTGCAAGATATAAAGTGCTAATACTACAGAAGCCAGTTCAATATTCCCTCCATATATACAGGTAAATGGTAAACGCGCTTTGAATTTTACAGGTTGAGCTCTACTGTAGAAAAAATTAGTTCAATTTTAATTTTGCAGTGAAACACATGTAGTAAAACTTAGAGTGCATTCAAACTGTCAATGCCTTTTTCTAAGTTGGCTACATTTATAGATGACATCTGTCATGAAAGGGGGCAGGAAGGAAAAGTAAATATAAACGGAGAATTGAACTATATTTTGATTGACCCGATAATTTACTTCAGATAATTCACCTAGGCTATGTTTGTTTGCAAGGATTACACTTGGGATAGGACTATTAATCCCAAATGTTTTGTTTGTTTTTAAATTTGAGCTTGGGACTATTAGTCCAAGGATTATAAAATAGCTTAAGATGAGGGATTATTTAATACCATGTCTAGGTAGGTATTATAATCTCATCATGAAGGATTAAAACATAGCATGAGATTATTTTAAGTTATCCCATGAAAAACAAACATGTGATTAGGACTATTTAATCCTAGGATTAATAGTCTTGGGATTATAATTCATGTGATTATAATCCCGGGATTATAATAATCCCGGGATTATAATCCTTGCAAACAAACATGGCCCTAGTCTGTAGTCAGGTTAGTTGAGAAACTACAGTACAAAGTAGAAAGATATATGCCATAGGCTGATAGGAAGAATCTAATAGTCGAAGTTCAAAATAAAAGTACAGAACTTGATAGGTAATTAGTGATTCGTGACAAGTGACAACCTTATTATGAAAGGGATAATTAGTGATTCGTAAGGTGATAATTAGTGATTCATGACAACCTTACGATGAAAGGAAATGTGGTACGTTAATACTGAGCTCAAGAATTAGTATATTGATAGAAATAAGAAGTTTGGACTCAACTGTAAGTCCCCAACTTAATAAGAACATGCAATCTTTTGATGCAAAACTCCAATAATAATAATAATAATAATAATAATAGTAAATATTTTATTATCACGTAACTCGTACGGAGAAAATTTTGAACGAATACAACCATAACAACATAATGTTAGTTACATCTGGCAAAATTTTGAACGCATGAATCGAATCATATAAACTTTCGAACAAATTTTAGTGGACTCTAGCAGACATGAGTGAGTGAATCAATTGCATCATGGATGAAAGCACAACTACATCATAGAAAAGCCACAGACGACGATCACCACATAGAAACTGCAGTCTATGAAAATAGCACGAAATGCCTGGTGCAGCACCAAACCCAATTCCAAAACGGTAACAGCTCCTCCCCAATTATGTTCATCCTCCTGTGAACCCTTGACTTCTTCTTCCTTGGCCTTTTCAGAGCCTCTGCGCTTTTCAAGAATTAGGAGTCCAATAACAATTGAAAAATCAGTCAGCAAGAGTACATAAAGAGGCCTTGAGGCTATAATATTCTTCGGCTTCACTATATTTCGAGGAAGATTAACATAAGATAGAATCACCAAAAGAGCTATCATGATAGAGCAGAAAACTCTTGTGTTCTCTGTAGCCAGAATGCAACAACTTATCTCTTTGGGAGTAAAGAAATAATTTCCAGCTCCACTTGATTCTGAAGGAGGCTCCTTCATTTCATCTGATGCTTTAGGGACTGTTGCAGTGACAGGTGGTAGTTGTACTTTGTCTCCAAATTCCACAGCACGAGCTCCTCGTATAGCTTTTGTGTTTGTCTCACATTTGCACATTTGTGGTTCAACTTTGCTCCCAATATCAACTGCATTTCCTCCATCACCGACATCCTGTTCGCCTCCACCCTTGAGACCAACTGCAAGACCAATATAATAAAAGAAAATACAACACAACAATAAGATTAACTGAAAAAATTATAAGAATCAGCTGCCTGATAGATTAATGAGATGATAAACAAACTCGTTCAAGTAGAGGTCTTTTAAACACATCAAATTGTATTATACAAAAAGAAGGTTAAAAATGGTTACACCTAACCTAATGCATGGTCTATACTCTATCCCTTTTGAATAAAATGTAAAAGGCAGGACAACATCTCTTGAAAAATTTATTGCACCTCTCTGGTAACAAAATTTATTTATTGGTAGTAATCTTGATTCAGTAGTAAAGGAGGGATTTGTGGGTGGAAAGTCAGTTTTCAATTTTCAGCATGGGGCGGTTTTCTCTTCATTAAACTAAATAATTGAATATCTGATCTGCCATTTTTATTCAACTATTATATTTTTCTCATTACCTTGTGCCCTCACAAATCAAATATATTACGAGTAACATTTGATCGATATAAATGTACAGCTATACATGTATATACATACATATAGCTTATATATAGTATAGTATAGTGGTATGAAAAGGGAAGAGAGATGAGTAGTACCGTGATGATTGGATAAGAAAACAGGTGATGATTTTGTGTGGGAATGATGAATTGAGGAATGATCTTCATTATTACGAGGAGGAGGAGGTGCATCTAGGGTATGAATACGGCCCGTGATGAGTGCTAATCTATCTGATCCCCTTTCTACAATCTTCTTCCTTCTTGCTCCTCTCCCATTCGTCCCCACCTCCACCTCCATCTCTTTCTTTTTTTTGGGTGCAATCTCTTTTTCTTTCTGTGCCTTCAGGATTCTTTTAGAATATGTTTAAACGGTTGTCCGTCAGGTCTCTCCCTTTGTCAAAAATAAAATGCAAAATATTTAAAAAGAAAAAAAAATGAAAATGTATTATTATAATTTAATAAATATATCACTGCAATAAAGTATATTAATAAGTTTAATTTTTGAACCAATACACAGAAAATACTTGAAAGGAATTCTAATGCAACCATAATTGCATAGGGAGATTAGAATCCTTAGTTAGTAAATATTTTAACATACGAGTCCTAATTTTGTAAATATTAAACTCTTCTAAATTTATAACTTTAAATGAAGTCATATTATAAATTTAAAATTTTATAATTTCACAAACTATATTAGGTAGGATTGCAAACAAACCAAGTTGAGTCAGCCCGCCCATGACCTATCAAACTTATATTCGTTTCAATGAATTTTAAATGAACCTTGAGTTTAGCTTAATAAACAAATTATTTCTTATATTTAAATAGAACTTAAAAAGTCAAGTCGAGTTAGAGTTAGACTTTATATAATTTGAACTCGACTTGTACATTTAAACAAACAAAGAGTTACTATTCGATCTCGACTCGCTAAATACACTTGAGTAATTCAAATTTTAAAATAGAATTTAATAGAATACTCTTTCTTTGAAAGTTTAGAATTAAACGAGTCGAAAATAATTTAAATCACACACAACTCAATTCATTTATAGCCCTTCTTAAAAGTTAAAATTTATTTTTAATTTTGATCCAACGAGTAATTTATAATATTTTATAAGTATTTGTATTCAAATCAAATGAATTTATGTTAATTTTAAATTTTACAATTTCACAAATTGAATTTTAAGTATCTAATTTTCGAAGAGCACGAATTACGTGCGATTGGGTTTTTACCCATACGAGAGTCCCGAACCGGCCCAATATGAAGTACTAGTAGTACTCGTCCAACGTTTGCAAAAACCCAAAATTCTTCCAGTAGACGTTGGAAAAACCTAAAATTCCAGTAGACGTTTCTAGAAGAATAAAGTTTCTCCTAGACACATCCAGGACCGCTTGACTTCGTAATTCAATTTGTATTTTTTTACTTAAATTTCCCCGAAACTCTTAAGCCTCTCTTTTAAAACCCTGAAGTTTTTTGCTCTGTTCTCTCTCACACAAACACACATTTTGTTCAGACCTCGTCTCTCCACGATCGCAAAAGTAATTCCAAGGAGAATTCCAGCAGCATCGGCCGTCTAAGCAGCGGCGCAGTCGATCCTCTACAGCACTATCAGCACTATCGTCTAAAGGTACGATCTGAAGTGACCTAATCCCTCCTCAAGTTTCAGATCTGCTAATTTTAGACTTTTTTTCATCTATACACTGTTTAATTGATTATGGATTCTATATTAAATTTCTTGTATTGATTATAGAATCTAGCCTTTTCATTCTCCTACTGCATTCAACTATATTCCGTCGTAGTGAGTTATTAACTTCATATGAACAAAGGGTCGATCAAGGTTTCTTATTAATTAGATTTTACATTACGTTGAAATTGTGAAACTTTATATTGATATGGTCGGAATTGATAAGGTTCTAATCTGCTAAATGCATGTATACACATTATATACAATATAATCAGGTCTTAGTATGCTGACTGGGATAAGTTGTGGCATGGGTGGTTAAAGGTATTATTTTGCCGATATTTGCATTGCATATGGTTCATTGATTTCTCACCTTGGACTTGGAACTGAAGCTTAATCCTTTTGAATTTCCTCCCAGCACAAGTTGCTTACAATCAAGCGTAACATTAGTTGAATTGCATTTATACATATTTGATAGTTTTAGATAGTGTTGATAGGGTCTTTGAGAGATGACAGTTTTTCTAAACACTTGAATCTGCTTAAATTGCTTAAAATCATTAGAATTGGAAAAATTGTGGGCATTTATAGGATTCATTGAGCTTTGAATGTGGGTTTCTTTGTGCTTAATTCAGGTTGTTGGAAGAGAGTTTTTGTGTGCGAAAGCTATTAACTTGGCAAAGATGAGCGTGGTTGGTTTTGATATTGGGAACGAGAGTGGTGTTGTTGCAGTTGCAAGGCAACGAGGAATTGATGTTGTACTCAATGATGAATCCAAACGGGAGACTCCTGCTCTTGTATGTTTTGGTGATAAGCAGCGCTTCCTTGGAACAGCTGGCGCTGCTTCAAGTATGATGAACCCAAAGAATACAATTTCTCAGATAAAGCGGCTAATTGGACGACAGTTTTCAGACCCTGAGCTGCAGCGAGATATCAAGTCACTACCATTTTCTGTGACTGAAGGTCCTGATGGATATCCATTGATCAATGCGCGGTATCTGGGAGAAATGAGAAGTTTTACGCCTACACAAGTTTTGGCAATGGTGTTATCAGATCTGAAAAGCATAGCAGAGAAGAACCTAAATGCAGGAGTGGTGGATTGCTGCATTGGAATACCTGTTTATTTCACCGATCTTCAAAGACGAGCTGTTCTAGACGCGGCTACAATTGCGGGGTTGCACCCTCTTCGACTACTTCATGAAACTACAGCTACTGCTCTAGCATATGGTATCTATAAGACTGATTTACCTGAGAATGACCAGCTGAATGTTGCATTTGTCGATATTGGTCACTCTAGTATGCAAGTATGCATTGCTGGCTTGAAGAAAGGCCAGTTAAAGATATTAGCCCATTCATTCGACAGATCTCTTGGTGGGAGAGATTTTGATGAAGCTCTCTTCCAGCACTTTGCTGCAAAATTTAAAACAGAGTACAAGATAGATGTTTACCAAAATGCAAGGGCTTGCCTTAGACTTCGTGCTGGTTGTGAGAAGCTCAAGAAGGTTCTTAGTGCCAATCCGGAGGCACCTCTGAATATAGAGTGCTTGATGGATGAGAAGGATGTTAGAGGTTTCATCAAGAGGGATGAGTTTGAGGAAATTAGCGCTCCAATATTGGAACGCGTGAAGAAGCCCTTGGAGAAGGCTCTTTCAGAAGCTGGGTTAACAGTGGATGACATCTATGCTGTTGAGGTTGTTGGTTCAGGCTCTCGTGTTCCTGCTATAATGAAGATTTTGACAGAGTTCTTTGGTAAGGAGCCTAGGCGTACAATGAATGCTAGCGAGTGCGTTGCTAAAGGATGTGCTCTAGAATGTGCTATTCTTAGTCCGACATTTAAAGTGCGAGAATTCCAGGTAAAAATTTATCTCATCATTTGGATTATGTCTGTGGTTTCTTTTTTGGTGTTTATTTCTGTCGCTATAACATCTGTTCCAAGGTGAGTCTGCGGAGGTTGTTTTCTTCTTTCACGTACAGTTATTTGTTATGCTAAGAACATTATCTCATGTTGTTTACTTGTGACACTTTGTCAGGGTAGGGGAGTTGAGAATTCCTCTTAGTAAAGCTGTTTTTTTTATAAAAAAAATTTAAATTGACGTGTTATGAAGGATCAATTGATAAGTGTCTTTGCTTGTAATAGTATTGGTCCCAGTGAATTCATAGTAAAACTCGTCCAATTGCACCCCACTGATATGTATATGGATATGTATCAGACATATCTATATATGCTTCTTTGAGCAAATATTTTTCGTGTTAGACCTCACGCTGTATTATACGCTGTATTATTTGTTATATAAATCGTTGTCCAACAACTGACTTGGTCTTGGTTTTGAAGGTTAATGAGAGCTTTCCCTTCTCAATTGCTTTGTCATGGAAAGGCACTGCTTCAGATGCACAGAATGGAGCTGCAGATAACCAACAAATGACTATTGTTTTCCCCAAAGGAAATCCAATACCTAGTGTGAAGGCGCTCACATTTTACAGGTCTGGAACATTCACAATAGATGTACTGTATGCTGATGTTAGTGAACTGCAGGCACCTGCGAAGATCAGCACATATACAGTATGCACATTTCTTTTCCTTTACTTCTCTTCTTCGAAACATCGGTACGGGTTTGTTTCAGAATTATTTGTTGATTCTATGTTCTAATTGGTTGTTTTTTTCAATGTGATGGCCAGATTGGTCCCTTCCAATCAACAAAGAGTGAAAGGGCAAAGGTAAAGGTTAAGGTTCGCCTAAATCTGCATGGAATTGTGTCGGTTGAGTCGGCAACTGTAAGTTCTGCTGATACTGAGATTTGTAGTTCCTAAATTTTATGTTAGGTTAGGCAGTTCTTTAATAAATATAATCTCATTAATACACATTCCAGCTATTGGAAGAAGAGGACGTTGAGGTGCCAGTTACAAAAGAATCAGCAAAGGAAGCCACTAAGATGGACACGGACGAAGCTCCAGCTGAAGCCGTTCCTTCTACTGCTACAGAAACAGATGTAAATATGCAAGATGCCAAGGGTGCTACTGATGTTCCTGGTTCTGAGAATTGTGCTCAAGAGGGAGGCAAGCCTGCACAAATGGAAACAGACACAAAGGTCAGTACAAGTAAATTATAAATTTGTAACAACACGTATATACGCGCAAACACAGATTCACGTACATGTTTATAGTGTTTTATTAGGGATGATACACTTCTGCTGATTGGAAATTATGTTGTTTGTTCTTTTACTACAAGAAATTTCATGATTTCGGTCCTTAAAAGTTGAGGTATTGTTCAACTTATGAGACATAGAAAGTTTGCTACCTATCTAGTTTTATATTCTGGATGGGGACAAGGAAAATATAGTATACAGTCACCCCATGTTCTGGCTCTGTATGCATTGAGGCGGGCACAAGTTGTTGGACTAAGCATGGAGCTGAATTTGATAATTGCATTTTGATCAACTAGTGCTCCGCCAGAATGGCACAAAGGATTGTAAAGGAGCTTATATAGAGAAAATGAAGAAGATGAGGAATAGAGGAGCAGATGATGGAATTCCTAGGTTGAATAATGAACCGATCCTTTACTTTCGGAGTGACAATACAAAGAAAATGCCTTTGCAAGAGTAGATGGTGGTTGTTTGATTAGTAAAATCAACACATATGTTAAGAGTAGTTGGAACATCTTAATAAACTTGAAATGTTTATTTTATGTTATCTGCTTTGTGGTTGCTTATTAGTGGAATAGATGCTAGGTTGTAGCCCTTTGCACTTTTTTGCACTATTTTTATATCAGCTGTGAGTTTGAGTAAATTGATTTGCTAAAATGTTTTTTGTTTTCATGCCTTATTGGGCTTTTAATAGCGTACTCTGGTTGACAGTTTTTTCCTTTGTGGAAATTGCAGTTTAACTCTTAAAAATTTGAGGGGTGGAAGGATGTACTTTTATTTCTACTCACCAAACTGTTTCTGTATGTTGTTTTTGTTTTATGGAAGGGAACAAGCAGTTTATTCAATTTGAGTTTCAGCCATGATTCCTACGAACAATGTGTTTTCGTGTTTCATCATATGCATTAGCATCATGCATTGTTATGTCTAATGTATCCATCTTAAGATATTAGAATCATTTATAATCTGATACATCACCCTTGCATTTAACGGATTAATGTTCTGCAATGAAGGTTGAGGTTCCAAAGAAGAAGGTGAAAAAGACAAACATACCTGTAGCAGAGCTGGTTTATGGGGGAATGATACCTGCAGATGTGCAGAAAGCAGTAGAGAAGGAATTTGAAATGGCATTGCAAGATAGAGTTATGGAAGAAACAAAAGATAAAAAGAATGCTGTGGAGGCATATGTCTATGAAATGAGAAACAAGGTACAAGATATTCTTGTATTGAACTGAATTTAAGGATTCTTTGGACATTTGGTCTCACATTTTTTGTTTTTTTCCTCAGTTGCATGACAAATATCAGGAGTTTGTTACTGATCCGGAGAGAGAAGAGTTCACTGCTATCCTTCAGCAGGTGGAAGATTGGTTGTATGAAGATGGTGAGGATGAAACAAAGGGTGTTTATATTGCCAAGCTTGAAGAGCTCAAGAAGGTTTGTTTTCACGCCAAGTGCCTTTTTTTTGCTTCAATTTCTAGAATCGTGTTTCTAACTTGTACTGAATAACTTGCAGCGGGGTGACCCTATTGAGGTGCGGTTCAAGGAGCACTCGGAAAGAGGAGCTGTCATTGATCAACTAGTGTATTGTATTAATAGTTACAGAGAAGCTGCAATGTCCAATGATCCTAAGTTTGATCACATTGAAGTAGCAGAGAAACAGAAGGTAATTCTTTGTCAAAAGAATCTCTTTTCCACATACTTCAGAATTTATGTGTCTCTTGCTTCTCATTCTTGTCTGTATACATCAGGTATTGAATGAATGTGTAGAAGCAGAGGCTTGGTTAAGAGAGAAGCAGCAGCAACAGGAATCTCTACCGAAACATTCGACTCCAGCTATTTTGTCAGCTGATGTAAGAAAAAAAGCTGAAGCACTGGACAGGTACAGTTTAGTCCTCAATTTTTTTGATAGAAAATGTCACAAGGGATCTTATCCGATTGGGTTTCGGGTTCTAGGATTTTAGTACATGCATATGCTCCATTACTTCTGTACGCCGGTTGGTTTTAGTGGTTGGTAGAAGTCAAATTTGTTTGGTCAGTGTTTGTTACCGGAATCTTGCGAGACCCAATTGTGGTTGGTGTTTATAGGCATGGAGTACTTTGTTTTGCGATGCCTGTTGCTGTTGGAACTCTTTACATCTTGATTTTGTTTGTACAGGTTTTGCAGGCCGATAATGACGAAACCTAAGCCAGTGAAGCCAGCCACCCCGGAAGCTTCGCCAGCACATAGCCAAGGCGGTGATCATCCACAGGATGCAGAAAAATCTGGCAGCCCAGACAAGGACTCTAATGAGAATGCTGCTGAAACCGAGGCACCACCAGTTTCTGGAGAGCCAATGGAAACTGAAAAATCTGAGACCGATGCATGAGTTGCTGGTTTTTTGTTTGTTCAAAATATTAAGCTAAGCTTGACAAGTTACCCTTCGTTTTGTACAACTTTCACATTTTGATGGACTGAAAGTGAGTGGGGATCTACGGTGGTTTGTTGGTATAAATAGGTTGGATCTGTAAATCCATCCTTTTTCATGGGATGGTTGGCTAAATTTTATTACGTTTTACTTGATACCTGTTTTTCCAGAAGGGTTTGGGGGAGAGAGACTGATATGCCAACAACTCTTCTTTTTGAGAATTGTTTAAAGTTATTCGAAAACTTTTATATGCACGTACTTCTAAGTGAATATATTGGTTGCCCATTCAGTTACTGGCTTTTTCCCAGCTACTCACTTTGCAAGCTGGCTGGTCTGGTGTTTTCACAGCTAGCCGGTTTGTGAGCTGGCTGAAAGATGTTTATTATAATGATCCAGACATTAAAAAAAAATGGTTTCATTCTTCTCTACGTTCTTGGTAGAGTCGTGAAGGACGAAGTCACGTTATTGTATTTATTGCAAGTAAATTATGTGTTTAGTGCTATAAGCTGCCACTTCTCTAACGTTCTTTTATGTACTCCTTCAGATTACCAAATTATTGTCTTTATTGCAAGTAAATTATGGGGGTGGACCGGGTGGTGTTCTCTTATGCCCTTGTTCATTAATGGGCTATAAGCTCGTGTTTTTTTTTTTAATCCTGCTTGATTATATCATTTGACCGTTATGATGAAACTAGACATTCTATTTTGCACAGGGATAAATTGCATTGGAACCGCAGAAATAATAACCCATTTGCAACATCTCAGAATGGGAAATATGGCATTCTTTATTAGTTATTTTATTTTTGAACGCACCGAAGCAAGTGATTAGGGTTTTGGTATTTATGTAAATTATAGTTATTTTTGCTTTGCCACTTAAAAGTCTCAATCGATCCGTGCATAGAATGTACTTTCTTGGTCTAAAGATGGGAGTTTTGTTTATCTAGTGGTGATTTATTTTTTTAAGTTAACATTTGGAAAAATTTTAATAACTTTTTTAATAAAATAATTCGAGTGTTGTTATACATTGCGAGCGATGTATGTACATACATGAGATATGTAAGAATTAAAAAGAGTCTAATTTTAATTTATTTTATTTTATCGTATATATTTTCACGTTGATCGTAATCTAACTTCGTCAAATATTTATTGACATGTATATCATTTTTTATATAATTTTACTTTGTAATTCAATGTTAAAAAAATAAATCATGTTTAATTCAAACCTTCATACTTTAAAGAGAAGCAGGACACTCATTTTTAGGTGGATATTATAGTAGTATTATTTTTCATTTGAAATCTTCCAAACAGGATATAAAAGAGGGGGAAAATTTAATTTATTTGAAGTGTTTTGTTCTCAGATTATGTGTCAGGTCAAAACTCAAAACCAATTACCTTTATTTCCCCTTTATTTTGTGTGTTTCAATCCGGGTTACTTATTGTGGGAATAATGCACCAATACTCCTACTAGATATAAATTGGGAACAAGATAATCCTATACAAACACAAAATTTAAGAACTTAAATACTCCAGATTAATAAATAAAATATAAAAATACAAAACTCAGATATGCTAAGAATAATAAGAAAATTATTCATCATAATTTAATAGATTTGGTGATTAGTTGGGCGAAACAAGAGCGGGCAGAAGGAATAGTCGGAAAATCCCACGACCTAGTTCGTTTGGCCCGCGCCTTTGCCTCATCCCTGCCTTCCTGCTAGTCCTTGGATTGGATTAGGGTTTGTGTTTCCGTGCAGCAGAGTCTATGGATTTGTTAGTATGTTTTCTCTTTCTAAATTCTCTTTGTTTCTCCCTCTTTATATATATATATATATATATATATATATATATATATACACACACACACTTGTGTATCAAAATTTGATGTGTGTTCTCGAGTGAGGAATCATGCTAGCATTTGCGGTATTATTCATTTGATTTTCTAATATTTTTGTTGTCTCAATTCTCGTAGCACTACCGAGAAACTTTAATAAGTAAAGTTACTTCATTTTACTACTTGTGAGCATTAAAGGATTAAATTTTGGTAATTTTAATGAAGACATGAGTCGGTTATCATTGGAGAAATCAGTGCATAAGAAGGGTAGAATTATGGGTTCATGTTATTCAGAGTTATCTTTCCAAATATTTGGGATATGGGAAATTTTAAACTTGCAAGCTTCTTAATTTACTTGGGAATCATTTTCTTCTATATTGTTAAGCTGAGTTTTGGTTTATCATCGATTAATTCAGCTAATAGTGACTGAATATCTATTCCACTCTCATCATGCTAATGCTGAAATATTACCATTTGATCTCTGACAGTGAGCTAAAATAACCTCCCCCGTATCTAGCATCCATATCAAAACTGAGTCCAGCTGTCCAAGCAGTGCTGTGATTTACTGAAGGTACAAATTAACAAAATGATGACAGGACTGATTGGTTCACGACGGGCTATATCAACTTTGCCTTACTATTGTCAGAGAATCAAGCAAACAGGTAGATTTCGAGTATCTAATCAACAGATAAAGATAGGGGATGCACACAGATATTTTATGTATGAAACTTGGTTCTTTGTTTTCTTTCTTGGTTGACTGTTATTATTATTTTTTTGTATGTCTACTTATTTGTGTCAAATTCTAAGTTCTTAATAACAGGTCTATTGATGGATTTTCTATTTTTATCGGTTGTATATGCGTTGAACATTATATTCATCTCAGTTGGTTTAGCATTGCAAGAAGAAGAACAGAAAGACAAATAATCTGATGAGACTCACTTGTTTATCTTATTAGAAACTGAAATTGTCCAAATGTTCCGCTTGTCAAGTCCAATAGAAGAAACACAAAACTTCGCCATAAATCGAACAGCAACGCAGAGGAGCAGGTCAGCAAGGACTTTGGATGAGAGATTCATTAGGATTCTTAAGATATTTAAGTGGGGACCTGATGCAGAAAAGGCTTTAGAGGTGTTAAAGCTGAAAGTTGATCATAGATTGGTTCGTGAGGTATTGAGCATAGATGTTGAGATCAATGTTAAGATCCAGTTTTTCAATTGGGCTGGAAAGAGAAGGAACTTTGAGCATGACTCTACCACTTACATGGCTCTAATTCGTTGTCTGGATGATGTTGGACTAGTTGGCCAAATGTGGAAGACAATTCAAGACATGGTTCGCGCAACATGTCTCATTAATCCAGTTGATTTATCTGAAATTGTGAAAATTTTGGGTAAGGCTAAGATGGTGAATAAGGCATTGTCGATTTTTTACCAAGTCAAGGCTCGCAAGTGCAAACCAAATGTAAGTACCTATAACTCAATCATCTTGATGCTGATGCAAGAAGGTCATCATGAGAAAGTTCATGAACTTTACAATGAGATGTGTAATGAACAAAATTGTTTCCCCGACACATTTACGTACAGTGCCCTTATATCCTCTTTTGGGAAATTGGGTCGTGATGATTCTGCTATTAGGTTGTTTGATGAAATGAAAGAGAATGGGCTACATCCCACTGCAAAGATATATACGACTTTACTGCGGATTCACTTCAAGTCAGGTAGGGTTGAGAAAGCTCTTACTTTAGTCCAGGAGATGAAAGAAAAGGGTTGTGCCCCAACTGTTTATACTTACACAGAGTTAATAAAGGGGCTTTGGAAATCTGGGAAAGCTGAAGAGGCCTACAACATATTTTTGAATATGCTGAACGTGGGTTGCAAGCCGGATGTTGTGCTTATAAACAATGTTATAAACCTTTTGGGCAAGGCCGGTCGTTTGGCTGATGCTCTGAAGCTTTTTGAAGAAATGAAATCCTTCAACTGTGAACCAAATGTGGTGACATATAACACTATTATAAAAGCTCTATTTGAGTCCAAAGCCCCAATATCTGAGGCTTCTTCATGGTTTGAGAGGATGAAGGTGAATGGCTTTGTACCTAGCTCTTTTACTTATTCTATACTCATTGACGGTTTCTGCAAGACAAATAGAGTAGAGAAAGCTTTATTGTTGCTCGAGGAGATGGATGAGAAGGGTTTTCCTCCTTGTCCAGCGGCCTATTGCGGCTTGATCAATGCTCTTGGAAGAGCCAAAAGGTATGAAGCTGCAAATGAGTTATTTCAAGAATTAAAGGAGAATTGTGGATCTTCTAGTGCTCGGGTATATGCTGTAATGATCAAACATTTTGGTAAATGTGGGCGTATGAGTGAGGCTGTAGATCTTTATAATGAGATGAAGAACCTTGGGTGCAGCCCTGACGTGTACACATATAATGCGCTCATGTCAGGAATGGTGAGGGCTGGCTTGATAGATGAAGCTCAATCCTTACTTCGTACTATGGAAGAAAATGGTTGCACCCCCGACTTAAACTCACATAATATAATTCTCAATGGTTTGGCTAGAGCTGGGGGCCCGCAAAGGGCAGTGCACATGTTTACAAAGATGAAGCATTCACAAACAAAGCCGGATACTGTCTCTTACAACACTGTTCTCGGCTGTCTTAGTCGTGCTGGTATGTTTGAGGAGGCTGCAAAGCTGATGAAAGAGATGCATTCAATTGGTTTTGAATATGATATTATCACGTACTCCTCAATACTTGAGGCTGTGGGTAAGATTGATGAAGATCAGAAGCATGCAACTCGGTGAAAGATGACCTGGTACAATATATGTACTCATGCTCTAATTTTGTTTGCCCTTTTAGTGTATTTAGAGTCATCACTCTTGAGCTGCCTTAAGTGGCTGCCTGGTTACTGCCATCGAACTTGAATCGTTGAAGTTATTTCTTGCCCATGATGCAAAGAGGAGCATATATACCGAATTTTGTTGTGAGAAGTAGACTTCTATTTCTCCTCTTTCTGGGTAGGATTATCTGGTGCTTGGATTTTATGCTCATACAAGGAATGCAGTATTGATATATCTAATAGTGTACGCTTTCCGAAAAAAGTTAGCATTTATATTAAACAAGATAAGTAGTTGGACTCTTAAGTTGATATTTATCAATCTATTAGATGCTTTGATTAGTCAAATTTTTCTCAGTAACTGAACACTGTAGACCAGCCCTCTAAGGATGGTGAAGCAAGTGGCGCCATTGCTAAAGATAAAATCGACACTGACTTACCAGGGGAAACAAAAAATACATCCTCTTGGGGCCTGCACTTCGAAGAAGTAGAAAAATGAACAAGTATATTGATAATTTGAACAATACTTGTCACCTGTGAAGTCAGTTCACTGGAAGGACTCCGGAATGTACTGATGCATAGCTCAATTTATAATATTCCAAAATGGCCCATTATAATTAAAGGACTAAATCCTTTTATATGTTCCTTCTAATGCTATGTTTTTTACCAAAAAAATTCCTAACTGATGGTTATCTAAGTTCAGAGCTGTGTAGTTCTCTAACTTGCTGATTTGGCCTAGTGTAAATTCCTAGGCTGGTGTGTACTCTCTTCTCCGGATAGAGGACAGCATTGTCCATGCTTTGCATAATTATATATATCATAGAAAGAAAAATACTGATGTGGTTTAACTTGTTTATATTTGTTTTCACATTTTCCAGAAATTTGCTTCATCTAATTTTCTCAAGGACATAGATAAATATACGTTGTAATAAAATTACAGTTTGCTTGGTTTTCCAGGTATGTAGAGACCACTTGCGCTTGGAGATATTAAGATCACAGGAGTTGATGCCTGGTCCTTTGACTTAACTGTAAGAGATGGTGCATACAAGGAACATACAATCTTACGTTTCCTTTTGAAGCGGGATCCAGAATTTCTTGCAAACAAGCTTACCTCGAGTGACAGAATGTTCAGATGATAGCATTTGATGGCTAAAATCTTAATAAATTAATATCTACATAAGAAGCTTGCCATCTCCTCGACCTCAAGTTTTCGAGTGGAGAAAATTCAGGTGAAGTGAAATAGGAGCGACGTGTCCTTTTGTATGTGGAAAAAGTCAAGCATACAATGTTACTGATGTTGGTGTCGTAGCATATGAGGAAATGGTGAAATGCTCAAGGGTTACTTCAGTCTGATTCGCCTCGGGCATCATTTGAGACGCAAGAGCATCCCTAAGGTTCAGGCTTATTCTAGTCAAAGGAATATTAACAAGATTTTTGAAGATGACCGGACAGCAATTTATTCTGGATATGGAAGTGAAAAGCTTGCCTCTTCCCTTTTTTCTTCTTCTTCTTCTTTCCCTTTTGCGTTCTTTTATCATGTATGGTTGTGATATAAATGTTGTACCATGTGATGTACTTGGGTAAAAATTCTATAGCAAAATTGCGATCTCAATTGTTTTTGGACTTGTGAAAAGATGAAGTTTTGGGTAAAGGTTACAGAGGTATACAGTTGCTTCTACCGCTAGTAAGCGCAAAGTAAGCTCGGTTCCAAGTCTAGTAAGAGCAAGATACTAACATGATGAATAAAAGCTAGAAGGTTCGGTGATCACTTACGAGTAAGCGCAATAACATGACGAAGGAAAGCTAGAAGGTTCTATAACATGATGAAGGAAAGCTAGAAGGTGCGGTAATCACTTACGAGAGTAAGCGCAATAACATGATGAAGGAAAGCTAGAAGGTTCAGTGATCACTTACGAGAGTAAGCGCAATAACATGATGAAAGTAAGCGCAGTAACATGAAGGAAAGCTAGAAGGTTCAGTGATCACTTACGAGTAGCGCAATAACATGATGAAGGATCACTTACGAGTAGCGCAGCGCAATAACATGATGAAGCATCACTTGCGAGTAGCGCAATAACATGATGAAGGATCACTTACGAGTAGCGCAATAACATGATGAAGGAAAGCTAGAAGGTTCAACTTACGAGTAGCGCAAGGTGGTTTCAAGTTTTGAGATGCTTGAATCTACTGAGATAGGACTATGAATTGTACCATGAAGGATTTTGTGCTATATGAAATGAGATGGATCAACTTCTATTATCAGTCTTCCACTCGGATTAACCAACAATGATGCTCAATAAAAATTTGCAGCTAAGATTCAAAAAACTATTTGGAAATAAAATAAAACTATTGTTAAGTAAAATGATTTAGTTAGTAAATAGTTTTTGATATTTATGGTCCTGACTGGGACCGAACCTGCAACCTTCAGTCACAGTTTCTAACCAACCAAGCAGCAGAACCATATTTCAGTTTTAATAAGTCTTATATTAAATCTGCACCCTAAATTGCAAATACGGTTGAAAGAAGAAATAACAAAGAATAATAAGAAACACCATGGCCAGCCAGGCAAAATCTTTTCATTCAAATGCCGTTTTTTTCCGCTTCACAACTCCAGTCTCTATATCTAGTTGCCACATATATCTAGTACATAGAATATTTGATTTTGAAAACACGTCATAAATTACATGGACCTATGAAGGAAGATCCAGAGACCTAGAAAATTACTCAGGCTCCTACTTGGCAAATTTACCAGCACAAAAAACAGATAGATACTGGACTTCGATGATATATATTTGCTAAAAACTTGAAATTGGCTATCACTGGAATACCAAGGCAGCAAAAATTGATGGAGAAAAACAAGAATAGGACGAGTGCCACTCCTCTTCATGGAATAGAGAAAAACAAGAATAGGACAACAACAAATTAACTGAAACTATTTGAGGAAACAGAAAAATGAATGACATCTGAAAGTTTCATTATTACTTGAATCAAATGCATAAAGCAATTTTATTGCCTTAAGGATAAGATCCGTAGAGGGATAAGGCCCCCAGATACATTACAACACCACCAAGAAGTGAATACGCTAGATAGGATTCGAGAAAGATATACATCACCCACAGACATTCTCAGTAGAAACACCATTCTCTTCATCATCTCCTTGTCGTATTTTTGCAATCTCAGCCTGTGTTCTCTCCAACATCTGCCTCTTCTGCATTTCCAGCTCCCGATGAAAATTCATCCTCATCTTTTCCAGTTCTAACATCTGCTGCCTCTTACTACTCTCAATCTTCTCATAAATATCACTGAATTTCTGAATAGAATCTGCAAGCAATCTGAAAGAAGCTCCATCACCTCTGTTTGTCCTCTTGGGTGGAAGAAAATCTGAACCATTTTCCTCAGATTCTGAAATTTCTGGACCATCCCTCTTGTTATCCAATCCATTAGGATGATTCAAATAAACTCTAGGATTCCCGAAAACATTTTCCCTCGAGTCCAATCCACATGAAATGACTGTTTGTTGTGGTGTTGACGACAGTAACATGTCCATCTTCTTGAAGTACACCCATTTACTAGTCGGACCAACAATCCCCTCTAGCCTCATCTTCTCCTTTTTGTATTTCTTCTTCAATGTATCTAAACGGTTTCGACACTGAACGTCTGACCTGTCAAGTTTTGACTCGTGCGAAACCTTTCCTGCAACTTCTTGCCATTCCTCAGAACGAAGGCTCTTCCTCCCATGCTGAAGAAACCTGTCCCCCCAAGCATCTAGCAGAATAAGCGTCTCATGTTCAGTCCAGTCTGAAAGTGAGCTCCGCCCACCATAAGATGGCTTTGGCATTGAAGTAGCCGCTGTTGATGGTGCTGCAACTCGAGGACAAAATTCATAACTTGATAACAAGCTCTTCATCTTCCTTTTCTTTTGGTGTCTATTTTGATCAATGCTTTCAATCCTCCTACTATAATCCTTTGTGACATCATCATCTCCTTCTTCTTCTTCGTCGTCATCCTCATCATCATCATCACACCTGCCATTCTGCTGAATGCCATTCTCAACATTATCATAATCATCTTCTTCTTCCTCTTCCTCTTCTTTGACTTCCAAATTGTCACCATCTTCCACATATTGATTACCATCATGCTGAGGATAAGATGCATTACGAACCAAAAGCTTTGCGCCATGTGATGACCTATAACCGTGATTGATAATTTGATACCATATGGGTTTTGTGGGCACCTTTCATCATCCTCAGTGTCATCCATTCAAGCACAAGGATCAATTATAGCAATAAAAATTTAAACAGGAAAACCTATTTTTGATAGCAAAATTTTTATAAAAACACAGCCTCGGACCATCTCAAATAACGCAAAAATGTTTTAACAAAAATTGAACTTTATATATATTTCTCAACTAACAATTTCTCTTTTAGTTTCTAGTACAATCACTACCCAAAACAGCAATAACAATTATTATTCCTATCTCTACAAAGGTTCAATTATTCCCCGGTAGAAAAAAAGAAGTTAAATTGCATCCAAATTCACCAATTTTTTGTCCTAGTAAACATAGTTTCCAACAAAACAAATCACTTAAGTGTCATCTCAAGAACAAATTAGAGTAAAGTCCATTACAAAATAAAACTAATGGCTAACTTTCTAAAACTGAATCTTTTTTATATAATAATAAATAAAATTAAAAAAAACACGCATAAACCGCACCTTAAAAATCGATGGTTCAAGTTAGGAAATTTCCTTCTCCAACATAATTAAACTCAAATGTAAGAAGAAACCCATGATTCTCACCTTAATCCGAAGCATAACCTAATTGAAGATCTCGCTTCTTGAACTTTATTCAAAATCGAACACCGAACAAGAACCTAAAAATAAATATAAAAGGCTATACTTTTCTGAATGCGAATCCCTAATTACACCGATGATGAAAAAACAAATTATAGGACTTGCGATAAGGAAGAAGAAATGAGAAGCGGACAGTACGCATATCGGTACCGATTAGCTGCGGATATAAAGACGAAGATGTTTAACGTACGCCGGGTGGGTGCAGTCTATCTCCAAACTTCAGCTTCTGGTTATGGGTAAATTTACTTGCTCTCTTCCAAACTAAATTTTTTTCCATCATTCTATTTTCACCGATACTAATATAAAATTATATAATACTTAATACTTATTACATTGACATGATGACATCCTAATTACATTAGGGTTATTTATGTCACTACTCTACACCTGTTAATAAGCTGCTCTTCACCTATCAACATATTATATATTCCTCCGTCCCAAATTAATTGCATTTCTAGGATTTTTTAAAGTCAAATTAACTATTTTTAAAACTAATTTTTTTTACTATTTTTACTAACATAGAGGTAAAGATATTATAACAAAAGAAAGTATATACAATTTATTACTAATTTCAATTTTTATAATTTTAGAAATATATTTATATATGTTTAATTATTAATTTTAAAAATAGTCAATTTGACTTTAAAAAGTCCTAGAAAAGCAATTAATTTGGGACGGAGGGAGTATAAAATAAAAATTCTTAAAATTTACAAATTTTTAAACTAAACTTTTTTTTAAATTACTACTGAAATGGAGTAATATGAAAGTAATGTTTTGGTTCTCAATTTTATTTTTATTTTTTTCAAACATGTCTCATATATATTAATAATATATGAAATATTGTTGACTAAATCTAATATAGGCTAAAATTTATACTTACATATTAATAATTTATTATTTTTTATAAGATAACATTAAAAATGAATATATTTTTAATATTAAAACTTCAGAAAAAACGTCAAGGGTAATTACAACACTAATAAACTGAGTTTTATTAAATATTGTAGTTGTCACAAATGAATGAGGGCTTTTAGGTCTTTAGAGTCGCACACATGGCATGTATCATGGATGGAAAGTAGAAGCACAAAGAAAAACGAGAGAGAGAGAGAGAGAGAGAGAGAGAGAGAAGAGAGATCAAGAAGCTAACACCTGTTTCTTTTATTCGTTTTCTGGACTACACTTGTTCATCACTCAAATTGAAGACAAGCTTATGGGTTTTGCAGCGGGGAGTTATTTGAACTCTCGTGGCTATTACTCTCTCTTCCCCATCTCTGCTCAGCCCTGTTCTTCTCAATCTGAATTCTTGAATTTTTTCCAGAGAAATGCAGACAACAAGTGGAAGAACAGGTCAGCCATGGCTTGTATGCAAAATGGAGACCCAAATGACACTACTGTTTTCTGCAAGAGAAGGGCGATTCTCTTTATGGGTATTTCAATTCTTCCTCTTTTGAAGTTGAGGGCTGAAGCTGTTGAAGGCTTGGCAGGTGAGTTTGGTTTTAGTATTTATCTTTTTCAATGCCTTAGTAGGGACTGTCATTACACATAAGGTTTTAAGTTCGACTTAATTGGAGTGTTCTATTAAGCAAATTGATGAATTTGGTGAAATGGGTATTTTTATTGTTGTTTTGTAATTACCTGATTTTTTATTTTATTTTATTTTTTGCTAAATCAGATATTGTTTTTTCTCATAGCAATATTATTGGATTGGCCGTCATTAGAAAAATTCTACCAGTTATAGTTTTCAACTCAGTTGAAGTTATTACATTAACACTGTTACTCACCTCTAGTATGTCTTGTTTAATATCTTCATTAATTTTTTTTGCCTATGTTGGGAGTAGGCAGGAGCAGAAAATGAGCAATAGTTCTTTAATTCCTAAATTGTAGTAAAGCTATGTGGAAGAACCCAAACATGAATTCAGTTTGGTTCTTTCGATGAAATATTCTTAACCAATCACCCTCCCTCTCCTTCTCTCTTACTATTCTTTGTGGTTTCCTGATCGTGTGTCTTAGTTATCTACATAAGGTAGTCTTTCAGTAGTATTAATTTCATCTTTAAAGTTTAAGCTATTGCATATTTACATGTCATGTACTTGACTTTCTATCAAGGCACGAACCGCAAAGAATAAGTAGTTGACTTCATAGTGCAGCATATGATTATTTTTCCTTAGCCTTTTGTATACATCCGGCCTTTCTTTTCCAATAAATTTTTTCTATTAAAAGAATGGAAGGCAAAGCTCCAATCTGATGGTTGAATGAGAAAATATACAAGGGATAATGCTTGTTTTATTGAAAGAAGGTTGATTCAGACGGGTCAAATAGTCAATGATGTTTTCTGCTGCAGTATTGTATTTAAGAGTAAAATGTAATAAATCTTGTTCCAAACTCATAAGTTGGTAAAAGAGACCAAAAAAAAAAAAAAGGCCAGTGTTGATGGTTGAAACTTGCAAGCAGCCCCACCTTAGCAGATGCCTCTCTATTTGGCGTTCTTTGACAGTGATGCTCTCATCAAATTCAAAAAATATCTGTTAATTTGTTATCTTAAACTATCTTGGAATGCATTTTTCCACCTACGGATCTAAACTGAATGACTGCATTTTTTTCTACATGATCGCACAGTGTGTGTGTGTGTCTGTGTTTTATATAGGCCTATCTCATGATTAGGAAGAAAGCATTTTGTTTGCCATATCACCTGTACCAAAGAGATTCACTGTAATAGAAGGTTCTAGTCAACTATTTGTTGTTGAACATGATGTAGTGTTTTCTTCCTCTTCTCAATATCTAAGACGCATCTTTCTGTATTTCACTCTACTCTAAGTGGACTTATTCTTATCAGCCTCCTTTTGTGCTAAAAGTTTGTGGAAGTAGTATAGTAAATTTCAGAAGAAGCCTTGTCTGTGTTTAAACCTTCTGATAGCTTTCTCAAACAAGTACTAATATTTGCTCATCATATTTCAGAAGATTCTGAAATAAGGACACAAGAGCAGAAAGAAAATGCAGAGGTCTAAATCTCTACCAAATTTATTGTTGAAGAGATTCAAAAAGTAGTGGATTTGGTTACTTTTATATTTGTATATTTTCTAAGTATAAAATACTCTGATACAAGTATTTTGTGTGGCCAGCAAACACGTCAAGGAGATGCATCACCAAATCCCTTCCTTGCTCTTCTGAACGGAATTGGTATATTTGGTTCCAGCGTGCTTGGGGTGCTGTTTGCTTTGGCTCAGAAGGAAAAGGCCAGTACTGAAGCAACACTGGAATCTGTAAGTTGTTATTTTTATTCATCCCTTCTCCAATTTTTGTTTAGAGGGCTTATGTTTCATGGAAGTACTTTTAGCCCTTAAAAGAAATCTCTCACCATGTACTGTTTGAAAGAGAATGTGTGAGGCATAAATTAGTAATATTTATGATTAGCACCAAATAATTTCTGGCAGTGTGCTTGACATTTAGCCACATATTATTTGCGCATGAAAGTACCATACTATTTTTCCTAATTCATATCAGGACCCATATAGTTTCCTCTGTAATCTTTTAGAAGAACTTGACTTCCGAAGGAACCATTTTACACCATCAAATTTACGAGATTGTTTAAGGGGAAATGTCACTTTCAATTGGTCAGCGGCTCATCTCAAATGCTTGCGCAGTTAGCTTCTCCTTTTATGTGACCTATTTTCTTGCACATCATCTATTTTACAAGTTCCAGCAATTTGTATGTTTTTTAGTACAAAGCAATTTGTCTGCTGTATGTTATTGGAGTATATTTTTAACCAATTTACTCTCATTTGATTGTATGCACAGATGAAACTAAAACTGAAGGAAAAGGAAGCTGCCGTTGTTTCGTTACAGAAAAACTTGGAATCAGAATTGCTGAATGGAAAGGAAGAACGAAACAAGCAACTGAAAATAGCAAATGAAGAGAGACAGTCCCTAATAAACCAATTACAGTCAGCAAACAGTACAATAACAGGCCTAGGACAAGAGCTGAAAAATGAGAAAAGAGTTGTTGAAGGACTTAGAGTCCAAATAGATAGTCTTACAACCAGCCTTGCAAAAGCTGGGGAAGATAAAGAGGAACTAGAAGAGGAGCTAAAGGAAAAGCTCAACTCAGTTGATGTCTTGCAAGAAAGGATAAACTTGCTAACCTTAGAGATTAATGATAAAGAAGATAATGTTCGTGATCTCAGCTCTAGGCTTGCCGCTAAAGAATCGGAGTTCAATAAAATGAGTTCTATTTATGAGAAGAACAAGAATGAAGTAGTTGGTTTGAATTCAGATCTCAAAGGATTGAAAAATGACCTCCTTAAAATTGAAAGTGAACTAGAGCTCAAGAATGCTGCAGTGCATGATTTAAATGCACAAATAAGCTCCTTAATTGTTGAGAGAGATGATTCCAACAGAAAAATTGGTGCCATTGAAAAGGAATACAATGACCTGAAATTCTCTGCAGAGAAAAAGGCCGCTTCTGATGCTAAGCTTTTGGAAGAAAGGGCAAAAAAACTTCACCATCTAAAAGAACAGCTTGAGATTGCTTTAGATGAAGTAAGCAGAAAGAAAGTGTTGGTTGCTGATTTGTCCCGGGAAAGGGATGCTTTGAAGAAAAGCTTCGACGAAGAATTGAAAACTGTAAACAATCTGGAGCAGGAGGTTCAACTTGTGCAGGAAGCTCTAGGGAAATCACAAAATGAGGTTTCTGATATGGTGAAACAACTGCAGCAGTCTAGAAACTTGTGCTCACAGCTTAATGCTGAGTTTTCTAAAGTCCAGACCGAGTCTGCTGAAGCTATGGAGTCATTACAGAGGAATTTAGTAGAGGCAAATCAAAGTGCAAAAGACTTGGCTGCTGAGCTGACAGCAACGCAGGAGGCTCTGAAGCAAACAAAGGAAGAAATGCAAACCGTGTCAGGTGAATTGGCAGCTGCAGTAGAAAATCGGGAGAACCTACAGAAGGAATTGGTTGATGTTCACAAGAAAGCAGAAAGTGCAGTCCAGGATCTAAAAGAGGAAAAGAAGATTGTTACTTCTTTGAACAAAGAGTTAAGAGCTTTGGAGTCTCAGATTTTAAAAGACAAGGAAGCACGTATATCTCTTGAAACAGATTTGGAAAAAGCTACCAAATCACTGGATGAGATGAATCAAAACACGTTGATACTTTTGAGAGATCTAGAGCTTGCTAATTCTCAAATTTCCAGCCTTCAGGACGAGAAAGATGTCTACTACAAGGCCCTTGCTGAGCAAAAGCAACTCTCTCGAGAAGCCAAAGAAAATTTGGAAGACGCCCATAACCTTGTGATGAGGCTGGGAAAAGAGAGGGAGAAATTAGAGAAGAAATCAAAGAAACTAGAAGAAGAAGTAGCATCTGCAAAAGGTGAGATATTACGACTCAGGAGTCAGATAAAAGCTCCCGTAAACCATGTGGATCAGAAGAAAGGTGTCAAGGAAAGCAACGCCACAGTTCCTGCAAAGAAGAAAACTACCAGGAGGAAAAAGGTTGCTTCTAAGGACAATTTGTAGTACATTTGCAATTTCGCATACATATATGTATCTTTATATATTCAGTTGTTCAATTAAAAAAGGGCTATTCTTAAAAAACAGAGGAGAGGAAAACAAGGGAGCCTTTTGAAGGCAAGGCAGTTCCCCCAGCATCAGCTGCAGCAGCAAGAATGTTGATTATGTCCAACCAGGGATTGTCCAATTGAACCATCCACTGGTCTAAGTAGACATCCGTTTTTGGTTTGGCATAATTACAATGAAGTTCAGCACGGAAGGCTTCTCCCAAGTGAATACTGCATGCATAGCAGTTTGTAGGGTGGGGGCTGCTCCTCTTTACTATGAGTTTGCTCATTAAATAAAACAGACGGGGCATCAATATATCAAATAACGATGAAAATATAAACTAAATTAGATTTACAATATACAATAATAACAATAACAATTGCTTCCATTATTCCTTCTAAAATCAGAGTTACATTTTAAATATCAAGTCAATTTACGAGATCTTCAAAATTAATGAATTTTATTGATTTTAAATGAACTAAAAATATTACTCCCACCCTACTACATAACTAGTCCAATTTAAGGTTATATTTTCATTCTAAGTAATGTTAGGGGTCTCTAATTTTTACTTTTAAAAAGTGTCTCAAATGACGTTTTGTGATTGGTTATATTATCAAATACTTTTATTATTTTTATTATTATTCAAATCCACATATTTGAGATTAAAATTTGAGACTCCAACATTATTCTTTTGTTCTATATGTACTTCTCAAATTTGTTAAGTGTTTAGTTTAATAGTAATGTCATGATAATGAAATTATAATAATTATTTTGAAAAATATAATGTCATTTTATACTACTATTAGTAGATTGATACTCTTTTTTTATTTCGCAAAGCAGGGTCTTTTTGTGAAACTAAAAAAGTACTAATTATCTATATTTAAAATCTAAATGAACTCAATATTAATTTAGTATTTTGCAGATTAGTCGAAAAATATAGTACATCTTTAATTTTAAAAGAGATTGAGTACTACAATGATCAAAATTCACTACAATTCATTTTTTAAAAATATATATAAATAAACTATAACTTAGTAGTAATACATGAGCTTCTTTTTTTTCAAATAAAGAAGGTAATATTTAATAATTACAGATGTGGAACGTTGGCTAATACTAAATTTGCATGGATGTTTAATTTGACTTCCCAAATTAGGCAAAAATGAATAGTGAAACCAAAATATATATATATTATTTTTATCTTTTCGTAGGAAGGAAGAGCTTTGTTTCTACGATTTAAAACCAAAAATTGAAGAAAACTAAATGAAAAATAAATAAATAAATAAATAAAAAGAATCTACAAAAACACCGTAATATTTAACGTCTATAATCTGCAAACGAAGTTTTGTTAAGGAAAGTTTCAGGTGAAGAGGACTTTCAGGTTCCTCTCTAACTGGCGTTGGGTCAGGTCGGGTCAATATTGTCTCCATCAAAATTATCTCCCCTCTAATCCCCTTTTATTTGTCAATTATCAGTCCTCCTCATAGTTTGAATATCTAAACTTCTGGATCAACTTTCAAAATTTATTTCGATCTGCTGAAATTAGGGTTTCACCGTTTGAAATTTGTCTTGAGTTTTCTCCTAAACTCTCACCTTTGATTCACCTACAATCTCAGATATTGGTTTATTTTGATCACTTGTGAAATTATTTTGGGTTTTGTTTCGAAGAATTTGAGGGGTTTGAAATCCTATCATTTGGATTGTACTGAATTAGTACATTTTGATTAATCAGTGAGAGGGGTAAATATAAAGTCATGTTCTATGGGGCAGTTGTGTGGGATCCGTGGCTCATTGCTGCCCAAATCGTTGCCATTCAATGCTTATACTATCTCACTCTTGGAGCTTTTTTGTCAATTCTTGTCGGGACTAGAGTATCTCGGATGAGTCTCGTCTATTTCTTTGATTACGCGACTGTTACTGCTTCCACGGCAACTGGTTGGTGCGTCATTGCTTCTATTGTGCTCACCTCTCTCGCAGGGTAAGGATATCCCCTTCTCCTTTGATTTTGGGGTTGAAATTTATCTGTATTTAGCCATTTGATTGACGGGGTAATTTTGAAGTTTTTCATACATGCTGTTTGTAGTTAGCCCCTGATTTAAAAATTGGTAAGATAAGAGCTGGATACCCAAGTAGTCCAGTAAACAAACATACCCCTTTCTTTCATACAGGAGCAGCTATATATTAGTTCTTTCTGTTAAAAGTGTTAATTTTTAAAAGAATAAATGTTTTTTTACTCTTTACATAAAATTGTGAGTTATCGAGAATTAAAAGGTTAACTGAAAACCAATAGGTTAGTATTTTCAATTCTTGAGCTTCGGATCAATGTCCCCAGAAGCAAGGAGTACGCCCCTGTGTACCGATGAGAACACCGAAAAAGCCTAATTCAGCTCCACGTAAGATAGCCAAAGTACGGTTGGGCAATCCGCCCGATCGATCTTGTAAGATTGGCTAATTCAAAGTGGTTAATCTGGTCTTAAGTTGTCGGATTGGCTCATATAAGTTCTAAAAGAAAAGGCATGACGAAACAAAAAAGGGAAGATTCTTAAGCTCATTATGATAGGTAGATAGCCAGAGAGAGTGGTGTAGGCATGCTTGTGTGGTTGTGTGTGTGTGAGAGAGAGAAGATAGCAAGAGAGGAGGGATAGGAGGGGGTATATAGATTATAGAGTTGAATATAGTCCGCTGATCCTTGAACTAAAAAGATTGTATTGAAATTTTGTTCCATAGCTGCAAGCAAATAGCAATGTGTACATTTGTTTCATTAAAGTAATATTTCCACTTGCCAAAAGGGAAAGAAAGGGATATGTTTTTGTTTTACTTGTTTAAGCTGTTGTACGCACTGTGAACATGTGGAAAAAACTTGTTACTTATTATATGCTACTTGTGCTGAATTAACTATGAAAAAGTTATTGATACCTCTAGAGCATCATAAGTTACACATTATGTTTCTTAACTTGTAATTTTTTTAATTTTTAATGTCAGTGCAGAGCTGGTTATTTGCTATACTTGATTGAGAGGGCAAAAAAGTGCTTAGATTTTTCAGCCACGGTTTACATTATCCATCTTTTTATATGCATCATATATGGTGGCTGGCCTTCATCAATAACATGGTGGGTTGTGAATGCTACTGGACTTGCAGTCATGGCTTTGTTAGGAGAATATATGTGTATAAGACGTGAACTGCGAGAAATTCCCATTACAAGATATCGTTCAAGTAAGCTGAGATCTTATTTATTTATTAATTTTTTTTAAAATCTTTACCTTGCATGTTTTAGACTGACTACTTCGAAGATATGTCCTCTCTCTCTCTCTCTCTCTCTCTCGCCTCTATTTGTTGGTCAACCTTTCATTCCTTTTGTTAGATTTGTTTCATTTTATTTATATTTTCCATTTATTTTTTGCTGCTTTAATTGATGCTTATCTGTCTCCTTTTTTAGCTCATTGACTTGCACACTGCCTTGTGTTTTTGTATTTGATACTACGGTATTTCTCCCAGTTGCGTTTTTATTGACATGGGGCACATCTATCTTGCTTTAATCTCTAGATGTAGATGTCACTTTGTGGATTAGCCACAGAAGCGTGCCATTTATTGTGAAATCTATGTTAGTTTTTTAAGGCTTTAAGCAATTTTTGGTTAACTTTTATCAAAAGCTTTTATCAAGCTTTTGATATATCTTGGTTGCTTTTTTTATCTTCCAATCGTTGGTTAAACATCACAATCAATCATATTGTTATAGAGGCCTAACCCATCATATGTAGAGTTGTGTCACTCGAGACCTGTGATAAAATATTAGCATTTCCTTCATATGTTTTGAACACTATGGACCTTGCAATTCGACTTGTATTTTGTCATTCAAGAAGTGGATTTAGCTAGGGCATCAAGTATAGGTACATGTGGCTTTATTAAAATTTAAGGTTCAAATTAATTTTGATCCCTCAAATTTCAATTCATTTACACTTTAGTTCTTCATTTCTCAATATTGACAATCTCCTGTCCACATTATCACACACGTGCTTACATGACCTTTTTTGAAGGGCAAAACACTCTCCTCAAAATGTTCTAGTTTCCTTTGGTACTACTACTTCTTGTGTAATGTGGTTTAACACATTTTCGGATATATTAGAGTTTTGCGAATTAGAGGGCATAAGGATTTGCACAGAAAAATTGCCTTTGCCATTATAAGTGGGTCATGCAAGGGTGTGTGATTCCATATGTTTTTGTTTAAATTTAATAACGAGACGTCATGAAGAGATCACGTTTGTCATCATTTTGCAACAATATAGGAGGGGATTGTCAAAATTGGAATTTGTTGGATTGAACATACTTTTACCCCAGCTATAAATTACGAATAATATTTTCGTATTAATCATAGGAGATTGAGACTTCTTAGAATTACTCCCAGATTAATTGTTGCTGGAATTCTTAGAATTTGAAGGTTTGAACTACATTCTCTTCGACTAACTCATACATCATTGGCTAAACAATGATTGTAGCGGTAAGGATGATAGAACCTGGTGAAGAAAGAAGGCTGGTGGGATCAGACCTTGATTTCACACTGGGTAAATCCTTAACCCTTCCCCCTCTTACTAAGACTACAGAATGTTCTTGTGAATTATGGCCAATACCGGATATATAAGCAGTGATTTCAAATTCAGAGGTCACCCAGTCATGATGCATGACAGAAGAGAGTGAGCACAAAAAGGAGTTTCCCTCTTGGGTGTGGCTCACAGAATCTTTTTCAAGACTTTCTATCCTATGTTGAACTTTCTTTATATGACCTTAGTTTGGAATGTATTATAGTTGTGTGAGTGCTTATGATAGCTTGATGCTCAATAGTATTAGGTGGCTGCACAGATGGTATACATGACTGCATATTAGCTTGATTAGTTTAATAATTATTTTTATGCAGATGTTTGACTTACCAGAGACACTCAACAGGCAAGAACAAATATTCTTGCGGGCTAATAGTGGCATCTTTCTCCTCTCTTTGGAGGAGGAATTCCTGGATGAAAAGCTTATGAGATACGGTTATCATTTTTTTTTATTGGAAAAGATTTTACGTAGAAGCCCTTGTTATGGAAAACTGATTCTGTGCTGGACGCAGTGGCACATGGAAGTGTTCAAGAAGGTGCCTAAAGATATGGGATTTTAGGAGCATTAACCTTGGCAAACAGTAGCTATGTCAAGGAATTTGCAAGTATAATTTTGTTTGTTTTGAATATGATGTCAATTCTGATGAAGCTACTATTTTGATGGCAAAGTAATGTGCACAAGTCCGGCACCCTGGTTGAACAATTAATTTTGCTAAAGTTTCAATATGCAATCAGATTTGCAAGTGATATTTTTGCCTGCCTTGCCCTCTTGAGCTTTTATGCTCTCCTTCCTGTAGTATTTACTAGAGATGCTGCGAAATCAAGATTTTAGAAATGTTGCCTCTTAGGATATTCTTGAAATGTTAGCAGCTTTCCAGTATATGCATTACTAATCAAAGTACACATGAATATAAAAGCTACCATGGTCGGTGCCAGGTGGTCAAGATTCTCCAGAAAACCTCTCACATCCTTGAAAGATAATTTTCTCAAAACGCTTATTTAACTTTTGTTTATCGGCTTCTCATCTTATGAAGAGCTATATATGATAACATGCATCCAATAACAGGTGCTTTATACAGCAAAGACAGACAGCAACCTCTTTCTCCTTTAACTATGCTACTTGAAAATTAGAAACACTACATCTCTTCTTGTAATCATAACTAAATCCTCTTCACTTGGATTTAGCTCAACCTAAACTAGAAAAAGTGAGGTTCCCTTCTTAATTCTTCTTCTCGCATTGAAATTCAAGAATTCAGGGTTGAGGCTTCCATGAAGATGAGATGTCGGCCACTGCTTCTCCAACTGTCAGATAGAGTCCATTTAACCCAAAGGATTCTAAAACATTCGATTTATGCAGCTTTTCCATCACATTACCAACAGGATTTGCCAATACAAGCTACATTAAAGAGGCTGTTGATTAAAAAACTAGTACAACATTATATGAAAATAAGCATGAAGTCACTCGAGTAAGGCTAGTGAAATTTGTAGGGTGACCCCGGTTACCTGAAGTTGCTGTTTCTCAAGCATCTTTCTGATTTCACACAGAGTGTCGATGCCACTTGTGTCAATAGCTGTCACAGCTGGGAAAAATACATGTAAAGTAATTGTTGGATTAGATGCACCAAGCAATGCAATTACAAGTGGAAACTTGACTATTCTGCATTTAAATCATTTTGAAAAGTACCCATCCAACTATGCGGAGTCTAGCAATCTTTGTTTCCAATAATCTAGGACACAATTTATCGTATTTTGATTGACTTACCGGTCATGTCCAGAATAACACATTTTATTGTGCTCTCATTTTTGGCTACTATCCGCTCTTCCTCTTCTCTGATCCAGCGTAGTAGCCTGCATAGTAAATTGCCTCAATTTGTCATTCACAGCTCCAGTAGACCCTTATGGCATTTCTACTATTGAGTTGCAATTTAAGCATTATGAGTTAAATTCTTATGTCATATTACTCTAAAATGCAAATTAAATCGAGCCTTTAAAATTAGCAAAAAAAAATAAAAAAAAATCGAGCCTTTAATTTCGTTGTGGTTAGGATGACCACTCTCAGTTGTATTATAATGTGTGTGTGTGTGTGTTACATCACCGGGAAGTGGTTGAGACATGCACTAACCTTTCTTGTAGGTAAGTAGAATTCGCAAAATAGATTGGAGCCTCAACAGCAACTATGAGAAAAGAAGGAACTCTTTGGGCTTCTCTGTATCTGTTGAGATTTTGATAGATTTGAGTGCCTGGAATATATCCTAAAGCAACAGTGTTTGGCCTGGTGACGTGCAAGAGAATCTTGAAAACCGAAACTCCGACCTGAAGTTTGTGGAGAAGATGTTAGATAAATTTTGTCCATATCACACAAACCATAAACAAAGTTGGCCTTACTAGCCGAATTGTACTACACATACAAAGTAATAGTGTATTAGAGTTTCCCAATCTTTAGAAATTAAAAACTTATAATTTAACTGATGTGAGTGAACAAGCAATTTAATAAACAAGGTTTTGGAAAAGGGAAGCTTACCGCGATGGCAAGACCAAGGGGAACTGAGATGAACAAAACACCGAAAAAGGAACATATGCAAGCCACGAAATCAAGTTTGTCGACTTTCCACAATCGAAATGCAGCCTCATAATCTATTAGCCCGATCACAGCAGTTATGATGATAGCTCCCAAGATGACATTGGGAGTGTAATAAAACAGTGGCATGAGAAACAACAAAGTTACTAGGACAGCTGTTGCCATTATTATGTTTGAAACCGCTGTTAGTGCTCCGGCATTGTAATTTACAGCAGATCGAGAAAATGATCCTGCAATATCAGCAAACAGTTTCTTTAAAAAAAGGATCAGTTGTTTTAACAAATAGTATCACTCTTCTGTCTAAATAACAGCCTCAGAAGCAAAAAGGATCAATAATCATCACCTGTAGTAACATAGCATGAAGAGCAAGACCCAGCCATGTTCATGAAACCAATAGCCATCATTTCTTTGTTACCGTCAACTTGGTAGTTTCTTAATGCAGCAAATGTTCTTCCCACCGCAATTCCTTCCTACAACACACAAAAAAACACACAAATCAAACAACTAAAGAAAATTATAAGAAAGAAAGAAACATAAGAATACTTAAAAAGTAGATATTTCTTTTCATACACTTGATATGAGTTAGGATATCCACATAACAAGAGATCTTCTAATACAAGAGCTTGTTATTGAACTACTTACTGTGAGAGATAAAATTCCAGTTACAAGCCCAGTTTTAATAGCAAGCGCCAGATAAGAACCATGAAAATATAGCATGTTTGATGATGGAGGATTCAAACCCTTTGGCAAGTGCCCAATCTGATACAAAGAAAAATAAAATAAAATAAACATTTTCAATATTATTTCACTGGACTAAATGGAGACAGTTACCCAGCTCAAGTAACCATTTCTTACAGTGGAAACCTTGTGAAGCTTTGATTTGAGGAGGAAGACTAAAAGAGTTGAGAGTATAACCGATGATAATGGGGCAGCTGCTGAAACCCAGAAAAGTTTTGGTTTTCTCATGCTCTGCATTCATTAAAAAAAATAATAAATAAATAAATCTTTTAGGAAATGATATTAAAGAAGCAAGGCACTTCCAGAGACTACAGTGAACTACTTACAATTGTCCTTGTGGTCAGTAGAAAGACCAGAAAACCAACTCCCATAACAATGGTTTGCCAAGACCACTGCAAAATCCAAATGTCTAGAATAAATAAGTAACGCTCATAAAATATAAGAACACCAACATATTTCCCAAAAACTGGCTTCTTTACTTGTCCATATCAAAACTGATGCACACGTAACTTCCAAAGAAAAGTTTACAAACACTCCTATTTCTAAATCATTCCAATTCCCACAGATTTGCATCCCGAAATAACTTAAACAGAGCTTCTCACCTCATCTTTCTGCTTAAAAACAGAGGATATCACAGGGACTATTTGCATCTTGTTAGTGAAGTGAACTATCCCAAGCAGTCCTTTCAGTTGTTGCAATGATACGATGACTGCTGCACCAGCCATGAACCCAACAAGAGTTGCCTTCGATAGAAAATCAATTACAAATCCTAACCTGTCAAAACCCTGGTTCATATCAATAGAGAGATACAAAACCTGGTGCTTTTGTACTTTTAAAATTTTATAATATTACGTAATATTGGGACATGGTATTAATGTTTTAGGTCTCCTTATCAGTATTCAAACCATTTCTCCACTAATAATTTGTGTAGCGGGAGATAGTTAAATCTTTTTTTTTGTGCAATTTTAAATGAATCTTGTGGAATACTAGTATTTGTTTCTCCAGTAACCTTGGTATCAAGTTATTTTTTCAGTTTTTTAACAATATAGTAGAAAACACATAATTGAATACCTTAGTAAACCAAGAGAAGCCTGAAATACACCGGCGAAGAAAGATGCAGTGAAAGCCAATTGAAGATAAAGAATTGGCTCCTCAGTATAAGAAACCTCCTCATTAAGCATGGTCCCCATCACAAGAGATGCTATCGACACCGGACCAACTGCTAGATGTCTAGAACTCCCAAGAACAGAATATATCAGTGGTGGCACAAAGCTCGAATCTGTAGAAAACCAAATTCAATAGTATTTAGTATAACTACTAGTTAGTTACTTGTGTGATTATCAAATCAAATTTTTTAACTGAAGAGACTAGAGTGGAGTTTACACTTACAAAGGCCAACTATAGGTGGCAAATTTGCAAGTTTTGCATAACTAATTCCCTGCAGGACAAATTATCAATATTAGAAAGCATCTATCTATATATGACCCAAATGTATGTGGCAAAAACCAAATAATTCGCTACTTTTATTAGTTTCTAAGAACATATACATTCAAAATATATATATATATATATATATATATATATATATTGAAATAATAAATGAGTTTACATAAATTAACAAATAAAACCTTGGGAAACACACCCACCACGAATTGATTGGGTTTCCATAATAACGAAATAAAACACAAATTAAAATAAAATACTCTGTCCTTTATATTTTGTGAACCGCAAAAAGGCAGAAACACACACACATAGACAGAGAGAGAGAGAGAGAGAGAATCTAAAGATACGGAGAGACAGAAATGAAACCTGAGGGATAGCGAGGCTGGCAATGGTGAGCCCAGATATGATATCGGACCTGAGAAGGTCTAAACTGTAATTAGGGGCCCAATGAAATATTGGGAAGAAAAACTGGAGCCCCAAAACCAATTTCCGAAAGGAAGTTTGGTTCTTGAATCTGTGAAGTGGGGCATCCGGGAAGAATATCTCTGAGACTCTGTGTTTGAATTTCTGGAAAGTGGTTGAATGGGGCGGCAAGCAAACTTTGTGAACTTCCGATGCCCCTGCCGCCGGCATTGCAACGTCACCAAATTCCGGTGATGAAATTGTGACAGTGGTACTCCTTTCATCGTATGCATGCCCGGAAAAGTTTTCTACCCTGTTAGAATTTAAACCCATTTCTTTCTTCCTACAAACCCCCCGAAGAAACCACACCGGAGGGGTAGGGGGAGGAGGGATCGGTTTAAATTTCTGTGTTTGTGTGCCAAAGAGATAGAGATATGTATATATATAGAGAGAGAGAGAAAGGCTTTCTTTATTTCTTTCGGTTAGGACTTGGGAGTAAGGAAGGAGGAGGAGGAGGCAGTTTTTGTTTATATTTGCCGATGGAGAGACATTGCCTCTGCCTCTTTTATAGCGAGAGCTAAGACAAAAAGAGAGGAAATGTAGTTTAATTTAATACTCCATCTAAGCTAAATATAGGGTAGTTTTAACTTTTTAAAGAAAAATTGAGTTTAAATTAATATAGACTTATTTTAGTTTTATTAATTATAAATTTATAGTTTTTAAAAATTAAATAAATCAATTTAATTTTTAACTTAAAAAAATCTCATATTAATTTTTAAAAGTCAAATTCAATTTTTTATTTTAAACCAAATATAGTATATATTAAAAATTAAAAATAAGATATATTTTTAGTTGAATATATTAATAACGAATAAAATTTCCTGTTTTTCTTCTTTTAATGAGGATTAATATTTGGGGGACATACTTATACGTGTGTAATTAACAAAATAAATTGAATAAGAGTTGAAAATTATCAGTGAGAGAATATTAAAGAGATTTTAAGAATAAATAATGCGAGAAAGAAATTAAGAAGTTAATTAAAAATTTATCAAAAACTATATTACAAACATGTCTTAGTTTATACATTTGAAACAAAAATATGATCAACAAATCTATCTTTAAAACGTCAAAATATATTTATATATTTCACAACTGTTTGTACTTAATTAACTGTATAATTTGATAAAGGTTATCTGATACTCATTGATAATGATGGGACATACACACGCAGATGAAATATGGTCAGTCACACCTCAAACCCTGTGATGATCTGTGAAGTTAATACACTCATTAATTAATGCTTATATATATATATATATATATATATATATATATATATATATATATATATATGACGACCTCTACAATAAGCGCGGTAACATCTTTTACTCTTTAGAGATTGATAGCTAGGCTTAATACTGCTAACTTCTAATCAGTAAGACAATGATCTTCATTCGAAATTTGATTATTGGGAAACATACGCTACTGTGGCCAACAAAGTTTTAATACATGAAAATGTTTATATATAACATCATTAATTACATAAAAAAATTAAAATTATACTATTTTTATTTCAAATCATAACATCGTTATTGACTTTTGAAAGTCAATACGAATTTTTTTTCAAAATTAAAATTGAAATGATTCATTAAAATTATAAAATAATAAATCTCATAACGAATGATACTACTTTTTAGATATTTATTAAATAAAATTAACGGAATCTATATATGTCAATTTTAAATTTATAAATATCTTAAGTTCACTTTAAAATTTAATAATTATTTTATATTTTGGGATGGAAGGAGTATATTAATATGCTTATAAAACATTAGATATTATTCGAAACTAATTTGTGGTTTTGTAACACATATTGGTCAAATGACCAATAATATGTCGTGCCTTTTGTGGTGCGTGTTATATATATATATATATATATATATTTTTTTATAATATATATATATATATATATATATATATATATATATATATATATATATATATATATTAATATGCGGAATAATCATCTTAATTACCTAATTAAAGACAATAAAGTTTTAGTCTATAAGTATATAAACTTTTAAAAATGGTACCATTTATTACCATCTAACACTAATTTATATAGCCATATATATATATATATATATATAGGATAATGATGCATATTTAAATTTAGAGGATGGATCTAAAGTATATCTCTTAAATAACATATCTATCTTAAATAGCATACTTTTATTAAAATTATGTCGTTTTGGAGATTTTTTTTAAAAACAAGTGCGGCTGCGAGTGACATTTTTGTAAATAAAAAAAAATCAAGTGGGACCACTCTCTTTTAATATTATTTTATTTTTTAAAATAATTTTCAAAACGACGTTGTTTTAATATTAAAGGTATGTTATTTAAGATAGATATGTTATTTAAGAGGTATGTTTTAGATCTATCCTCTTCAAATTTGGATAAAAGCTCCTATTATCCAACTCATCTTTGACTGTTTAAAAAAAATCAAATGACCTAAGATTTACCTTTTTGACACAATAGTTGTGCATATGAGAACCAAGGCATAAATTAATTCATACAATTGTTGTGTGGATAGAGTTCACCATCTGCATAACAGCTATGCGAGCTCCTATCCAACTTTAACTATGGACCACTCTCCATATATATATATGGAGCCGTTCAGGAACGGGCTCGTCCGTTAACGGACGAGTGTCCGTCGCTAAAGCCCATAACATGTCTGTTAAAGCATCTCCAGCAAGTGAACTATTTCGTGGACTATATTTAGTCCATATGACATCATCAAATATCTTTTAATCTTCAATTCTTCCAGCAGATGGACTATCTCGTGGACTATAATATAAAAAGATTAAAATAATCAATGAATTCAAAAAAATTGATTCTCTTTCTTCTTCATCATCCACACCCCTCCTATTAAAATATATTAAAAATTATAGTCTGCCAAAATCAGATTCCTTGATATAGTCTTTTGAATCCATTAGAAAATCTCTTAGACTATATTTAGTCTAGCTGCCGGAGAGAGAGCATGAGTCCTAGACTATATTTAGTCTAGGATTAAAGTTTTGGAACCTTGTTGGAGATGCTCTTAGCGACGGACATGTTCGTCGCTAAAGGCTCGTACGTTAACGGACGAGCTCGTTCCTGAACCGGTCTATATATATATATCATTAATTTTTTAATTATACTTAATACATTACATAGCTTATCTAATATTTTAAAATTTTGAAGATATTAATTAAATATTTATCTAATAGGTAGCTATCTCATTCTTCCTCCTTTAAAATAAATAAATAAATATATATAAATATATATATATATATATATATATATATATATGAGAGAGAGTGAGTAATTCATAATAAATATTTGCAATAATATTATCTGAACAAATTCATCTCTAGCCATCAATAATATAACGAAAGCTACAAATTAAAACTTTTAACCGTTCAGACACTATTAATTAGTAGTATATGTATATAGCATTCTTTTTCTTTTTTAAATCTGGGTCATTCGTTTCTCTTATGCATAAGAGTTTGTCCCATCAAAGCAAACATTTTACAGTTTAATAAAAAATGTGACATACATATAATAGTATTGTGTAGACCCTTTTTTCACGATAATAATGAACTTTTTCAATTAATCTCTCCCATAATGTAAAATAGCTAGATTTTCAAACTTTAAAGGATGTACCAAAATTGTGCCATGGCATAAAGTCAACCAGGCGATTTACACCAGCCAATTTGTCATTTCTTTTTCAAGAAAAAAGTCACATATATATAACTACCACATAGAATCATGTCAACCATACATATATAGGTATATATAAAAATATATTTCTACACACAGCTTTTTCAAATAACAAGCTTTTTATCCTTAATGCTTCATTAATTAGCATAATTCTTTATTATATATGGGGGTTAAAATTAATATATAGAGCTTTAATTACCCACAGAAGGTTGATAATTGTTAACTAATAACATCTTTTGATCTTCTTCATAGTGGAGAATCAACAACAGTCAAAAGTTTTCACTGAAGATATATATATATATATATATATATATATATATATATATAGGTACGTAATTGAACTGTCAATGATTCGCAATCTGTAGCATGACACGAAGAGCCATATATGAACGGTGATTTCATAGCAGAAGAATATTTTCGGTTCTTATTAAGCAAAATTTCTGCATGCCGTTCAAAACAAATTATAAATAAAAAACAAAAAAAAATAATATATACATGAGCTAGAGGTTAAGAAAATGATATGAAACCTAGTATACGCGGCGAGTGGTGGATGCCTTAAGCTTGAAATGAAATGGGTGTCTGCCTTAAGTAAAAGAGTCTTAATTAAGCAATGTACTTAAAACGGTACCCACCACCATGGACGGACTGCATTAAAATACAACAACAATATCAGAACCCACTTTTTTAAAATAAAGAGAGCCGAGAGGAAGAATATTCTTCACTTTAAAATTCTAAAATAAAAAATTAAAAGGAAAGGAAATCTAGCCTATAATTAACAATAAAAATAAAAAAATCTAGCCTATGTTCGGAAAAAACAGCTTCATGGAAGGGTTTTTTTTTTTTTTTTGGTGGTTAGGGTTTTAACAGCTCATTGGTTAATTACTACTATTTTACCTAAACATAGAATATCTGGTCATCATCAATTCCACTTGGTTTAGCAACTTTTACAGACCATGCAGTAGGGTTTATGGGTATATATATTCTGATTCTGTTTGGGGAAAGAAGATACTTTCAAATTTACTGAATAAATTAAGGAAAACGATTGGAGCATATATGTCATCGATGCATCATGCATGCGAGGGTAAATTAAGTAGTATCGCGCTAGGAGAACTTAATTTCCTTTTTCATTCTTTTATAATTTTTTTTTTTTAGGGAGTGGGCAATTAATTTTTGATAGAATTATGTTGTTTTACCTTAAAATTTTGTGGACTTGGAGCGTGCTAATAATATAGTATTTACTACAATTAATCACGACTCAGTTTTAATGATAAAAAGAAAATTAAAGTGATGGATCATCGAGAGCGGCTAGTTGGGTAGAATATATTCATGCATGCTTACTATGATTCTATGCCTCAATGATCGATCGAATTAACGAACCGGCCAAAATTCATTTGATCTCTGCAAGAAAGAAAAGATTGAAATATATATATATATATATATATATATATATATATATATATGCGCGCTGCTGCAGGTACAGTAGTCCATATTCCACTAGCTAGCCATGTTTTTCGGCTAGCTGTCCAAACTAATTAATTAACTGCACTACTATATTACTATCTTTTTCTTTTTTATTGTTGCGCACAAGGAGTATCTTTATTCGGAGGGCCCAATTTCAATATATTTATGCAGTACTTATATAAAAGTATTTATATGTTTTTGTTAATATTGGATATTTGCCCCTCCTAAATTGTGAACATTTTTTTTTTATAAACTCATACTATATATTTATTAGGCCTAAAATAACATTGAAATTGATTTTCAAGTTTCGATACATTTCAAAACACAATTGTAATATATATAACTATTAAAGGTAAATAGTTAATAAGGTTATATGAAAACCTTCGATTTAAGAAATCAGATATGAAAATTCAATTTTAACATTATAAGCTTCGTATCATATACTCCCCTCAGTTCTAAAATTAGAGATACATTTTGTTCTTTTTGAGACAAATCCTAAAATTCTAAAATTCAAAATTGATATGAAGTTATTTAGTTTTAATACAAACAAATATAACAATCGTAAACTAACTATAAAAAACTACTAATTATTATCTTTATTATTTTCAAAATTTGAAATAAATTATATCAATTTTGAGTTCTAAAATTTCATGAATTGACTTTAAAAGTCAAAAATATGCTTCAAATTTAAGCTTCAACTAGTTGACATTGGTTTCTAGTCGATCTATCGCATTGATTGAATCGGTAAATATAAAAAAATAAAAAATCAAAATCACACTTGTCTCCAATTAAGTTTTTTAGGCTGATCATTGCTACTCTTCAAATTTATACCGCAACTTCAAAACGAGTACTTGTAGGGATGAAAATTGTGAAAACTAGATTTCAAACATAAGATGGATGATTGCATATATGGCCCGTCTTTTAATTTCCCCCAGAGTCCCCAACAAACTTAATTTCTTATATACAAATTATAAGCAATTTCCACAAAAAGCTTGGGCTTTCTCCGCCCAAAAAAAATTTGATACGCGTAATTAAGGCGTAGATCTTATACATCGTAAAAGAAATTGCTAATAAATTTATTAGTATCTCAATCATATATGAATTTCGTGATCTAAAAATTTAGTATGATTTTGCTAGTGACTCAATCAATTAGTGACGGTGTAACACAATATATCTTGAAAGTCATCAAAGCGTAATTTAACGAATTGAAATTGTTTGCATTCATTGAAGCAAGCATATATGCATGTTGAAATCTGTACATTTCCACGTACTCTCATTTTCTTAGACTACTTAATTTCTTGGGGTAGAGTAGAACTGATAATTGAGAGAAACAAATTAAGAATATTACTAATATTGGGGAAAGGAAAAAAAAAAAAAAGACAAGTGCGCTAGCGCCTGAGATTGATAATTGAGTCCAATTAATCCACGTAATGGAAGAGCTTATCAAGCTGTATACTATATATCGATCATTCATAGGCCAGTCATACTCTTGATGCGTTGAAGTTCATCGGTAAATATGTTAAAGTGGTGTGAAAATGGGGCGGGATATTTCCACATGCATATTGATTTCTGGTGTGAGCAATTAAGTACGTACTAGCTTTTGTGTCAAATTTGGATTGCTCTACTAAATTTGGACCCTACCCAGTCCCTACTAATATGTTTTGGGATCGGATAAATTTGAGAGATGGGTAGATAAGAGCGGTAAGTGGACAAGTTTATTCTTGGAATATCCCATTCCATTTTATATTAGTGCTTCATACTAGCCAGCCATGTTCCTTTAATTCCTCAATACTCCTGTATAATCATAATTCAATTGACTCGTTGTCTCAACTTTTTCAGTATTTTACTCTTAAAACTCGGGAGTCAACTTAAGTGAGCATGAATCAGTTTATCTGCACCCTCCACGAATTTTCTTGGTATTGAAAGTGCAGCGTGTGAAAGTGGTGAGCACACTGATCAAATTAAACCCTAGCTATAGAGCGCATGCATGTGAAGCACACTCAAACCCTAAGCTTTAATATAGCTAGCTAGGTTGTCCGAAAGGGAGCCATAAATCTAGCTAGCTAAATTAATGGAAGCAATAATTTTATGCAAAAGCACAATTTTTATATATATATTCCTTAATTAGTCGCCCAATTTACGTGACTTTGTTTGCAAGAAATTAAGGTAGACAGTATGATTAATAGATCGATCGTTGGGAAAGGTTTAATTAAAGTGTGGAATCGTGGCGTATGCATTTCTCTCAACTAATTAAAGTTTGATGATTGATTGATTTGAAACATATATATATATATAGAGAGAGAGAGAGAGAGAGATTGTAGATTAATTTGGTGTAGTGAAATTTAGATTAGTCATTTCTTTATCAAGATTATGTTAGAAGCTTTGATGAGATTATAACAAGCCATGTGAAGCAAGATCATCTGTTGGTGATCAAGATACATTGTTAATGCCATACAATTAATTTTTTTTCAGTATATACTTTTACATTAATTAAGGAAGTGGAGGAAAAATAATATTTAGTTTGTGGTCGATAATATGTAAATATAAGCAAAATGGGTTGCTGTTAGAACGTATGTTAGCTAGCACAAGAGTGGAGAAATGCAGTTTTCCACTTCCGGTTTTATATATATATATATATATATATATATATATATTCTCATGATCATCAGTTCTCACTTGGTGTGCACCTTAATTAATTGTTGTTCGATCTTTCCTCCCTCGTGTTCTTCTTGTTTCTTTTCTACTCCTTTTTCATGGATCTCTTAATATTCATGCACCAACTAAACCCTTGAATCCAAATTAAGTTGTCGGTCTACTTAGTTAGACTTTGATCCTTACGGTCCACAACTAAATGGCGATGTCACTTAAAATCATCTTTTGACCAACATCAAACAAAATTAAACTGCATGTGGACCAAAAATCAAGTTTAATTTAGATAATCATAGTGCCCTAGAAAATTGATACCACCTTGTTCGGATGAGATATAGACTTATTTTCGGTGGACGTTATTTCCGAAAATGTTAGTTATCATTTAATTTGCTTCTCGTTCAGGATATATTCAAACATAATTTTATAAAAAACAAGATATTTTTGTCAGGTATCCAAGTTAAATATTTGACCCTCTAATAGTATTTAATTTTAAGACAAGGTAAAAGCAATAAATGTGGAGAGACACTATTATAATAAACAAAATAATACTCTATGAAAAGATGTTTTTGTAATGTATTTTAATTTCTCCAGAAGTTATGTAGTAATATTAATTTTAAGAGTGCATGGGTATCTAACTTATGTACGTAACCGGATATTGCAAGCTAATTTAATTGATCAATTTTGACACTTATTTAAAGTCTAATATAATAGTATTATTAAAAAACATCAAGTTAATAAATTAAAATTGACTAATTTAGAACAAATTTTGAATCCCAAATACAAAGTGTTATGACTAAGTTGATTATTCAAAATTTATTGTGATCCTAATTCTAAAGTAATAAAGCGTATATTGAACAAATTATGACTCTTGCACACACACACATATATGTGTGTGGGGGGGGGGGGAGGAGGGATGAGAATCAATTTAAAACTTATTTGGTACCATAGCATTACCGAATAATGTTCTAATAAATTTTAATACGATTTCTCTTTCTCTTTTCTTTTTGTCTCTTTCAGAATTCTCTTTTAGACGGGTGGAATGGTTTCCGGTGAAAGGTCAAAAAAATTCTCCCGACACCTGATCACTTAGGATGGATGAACCTTCGTCTTAGTAAAGTAAAGAGCTAAGTCAATGTATCACATAATTAATTAGTCATTCTTTTTAATGAATTTCTTCGATTGTCACATTAAATATTTATATATTCAAACTATCTATTACTATTACTCCCTCCGTCCCAAATTAATTGTCTTTTTAGGATTTTTTTAAAGTCAAATTGACTATTTTTAAAATTAATAATTAAGCATATATAAATATATTTCTAAAAGTATAAAAATTAAAATTAGTAATAAATTGTATATACTTTCTTTTGGTTATAATATCTTCACCTATATGTTAGCAAAAATAGTAAAAAGATTAGTTTTAAAAATAGTCAATTTGACTTTAAAAAGTCCTAGAAATATATTTAATTTGGGACGGAGGAAATAAAACAATCTGAAAGTTCATTTAATTAACTTCTCTTATCTATGTAATTACTGAAATAAGACAAATAAGCAAAATTGTTTAGATTTCGCATGTTTATGACACTTTTGTCTTGAAAGGCATAATGGAGGTATTAGATTGGATAAATCTCGAAAAAATAAAAATTGCCCCATTACTTTTTAATATTTCGACAAAATCTAATGATCTAGACCAAACAAGTCAACTAAACATATCAAATATGCTTTTAAAATTTAGAAATAATTAGTAAACTCTAAAAAGTCATTCAACAGGACCGATATGTAAACAAGCTTACAAGTTTGTTTGTGGTGAAAAAGCATGATTAAATATTTTGATTCAAAAAATTTGAAAAAGTTTTCCCCCTTTCTATTTAAAATTTCGCCAAAATATGATGATCTAGACCAAATATATAAATTTCTAAAATTTGAAAATATGATTTCGTCAAAAATTCTATAATTGTGAAAATATTAATTAGCCCCCTTACTTTTAAAATTTTTGTCAATATCTGATAGTTTAGACTAAGTAAGCCAACTAAACATCTTAAAATATGTATTTTATTCTACAAATAATAATCAAATTCTAAAAGTCATTCAAACAGGATCAATATATGAACAAGTTTACAAGCTTTTTGTCATGAAAAGCATGATTAAATACTTTGGATTTTAAAAATCTAAAAAGTAACCGGTGTTACTTTTAATTTCATCATATTTGATGATTTAGACCAAATATTAAATATATGTGTCAACTAAACATCGAAAATATGTTTTTTAATTCTAAATATTATAATTAAAATTTTAAAAGTCATTCAAACAGGATCGACATATAAACAAGCTTACAAGTTCTTTCTTTTATCAATTTTATAAGAGAAATAGAAGGATCCGTAATATTTTCAAAAAAAAAAAAGAAAAAGAAAAAGAGGGGTCCCTAATATGTTTCAAGAGTGAGTGAGATGGAAAAGAAAGAGGGATCCGTAATAGAGTTATATATTCACATAAGAAAGTACCTTGATTTTGAAAAATAGAGAACATTATAAACATGCCAAATATAAAATATAAACATATATATGGCCGTAAATATAATAATATTCCTTCCGTCCTAAATTAATTGCTCAGTTTTGACTTTTTTAATTCAAATTGACTATTTTTAGAATTAATAATTAAGCATATATAAATATATTTCTAAAATTATAAAAATTGGGGTTAGTAATAAATTGTATATACTTTCTTTTGGTTATAATCTCTTCACCTATATTTTAGCAGAAATAGTAAAAAGATTAGTTTTAAAAATGATCAATTTGACTTTAAAAAATTAAAATTGAGCAATTAGTTTGGGACGGAGGGAGTAATAAATAAAAAGAGAAAAAGGGAGAGGGGGAGGAAGAAGAGGGATCCATAATAGAATTATTCACGTGAGAAAGTACCTTCATTTTAAAAAATGGAGAACTATATAAACAATGCCAAATATAAAATATAGTTGTAAAATTGGATGTATGGAGTATTTTCTAATTGCTATACTCTTTTTGACTTTGCAATTTTTATTTATTCGTACTAGGGGCGGCACACAGACGTGGTGTGTATCATTCATATTTTGTGTATAATTAATTTTAAATAATTAAAACTTTAGTTTAGAGGATAAAATAAAAATATTATTAAATTTATAAGATAAAATATAAAATAACTGTATGCTTATGGGATGAATTTGGGGAAAATGTTTATTGAGACCAAGAGACCGCAATAGTTTGTCAGACCAAGAGAACTATATACGTCTACTAGGGTCAAAATAAATGGAAGTCTGCGGTATGTCTGTCATTATTTAATTTTAAAAATAAACAGAAATAAAGAAAGAAAAGGACAATTTATTTGTTTGCCTAAAATGTGACAAATATGTCAAGTACACTATTTAGTAACAGGATTTTTTTTCTGGGTATTATAACCGATATTGTCATCAAGGACAAATTGCTAAAATCAAACTATGCAAGTAATTTCTAAAATTAAGTTCTGATGAAAATTGATATAGAAATGTTAATGATGATGGGTTTATTATGTAATTATATTGTACTTTTTAAAATGGGGTTTTTTTAAAAACAAAGAAAAAAAGTTTTGATGAAAATCGTTATAGAAATGTTAAGTGCATCGGCTAGTGTGTCAGGGTATTATTAGTAAATTCATTGAAAAATCAGATTTTATTATAATGTACATTAAGGAAAAATGTGATGTGCCGCTCCACCGGTATGTGCATAGACAAGGTGTATATAGTTTTTGTTTTTGGGTAAAGTTAAATATCTCAAATTTTTTGTCTCAAAAAATATCTTAAACAATGTATCATCGTAATATTAGTTAGATAGATCTCATATGATTGATTATGCCATAAATTATTATTAAAATATTCAATATCATGTCATTTAAAATCAAAAATTTAAAACTTCTATAATTACTCATAGTTTTTAGTCAAATGGTTATGTGAAAATTCAATATCAGTTAATAATGAATTAGGAAACTTTTTTATTTGAATAATTCTTTTAAAAAAGTGCTTATAGTGCTGTAAGTGATGTTAGTGCCGGTTTAGTTATTATACACTTCCTCCACTCCGAAATACGATATTAACATTTAATTTTTTAAAGTTAAATTAAAATATTTTAAAATTTAAATTTATATGGGTTCATTTTGTTTTTAGTTGAAAAAACTATGACTTTTATAAATTAACTAAAATTATTATTAGTTAAAAATTTATGTTTTTTTTAAAATTATTTTAAACTTATTTTTAAAATTCAGAATTGATCTTATTTGGAATGGAGGGAGTTTTAGAAGTTATTATACTATTATGTTTACTTTTTGTGGGTTTTTATTTTCCGACTGGAGCAGGTTGTACTGTGAATACCGAATTTATATGGACTTCAAAAAGATAAAGGGTGTCTGAGCATTGGACTCTTCGATTTGGTGATCCACTTGGCCCAAAACAAAATGTTTGAATTAAGGAATTAAGCCCGTAATGTTTAGCCCAACTTTTATGTATTGGGCATGGGCATGATATGATTTATTAAATATCTAATTATAAGAAATTATGTATCTAAATGTAAATTACATATGCTAAAATATCTATTTATTCACCAAATTATATAATAGTATATTAAGGTTTAATATAAAGCCTATATCATACCTTAACAAATTTGTTATGAAAGGTGTATTACAATATCAAATTTTAAAAAATAAGAGCTTCGCTTAGATTGGCTTTAAAAATTCAACTTCAACTTAGTAAGTTTATTTATATTTTTCGTTTTCTCATAGGATTATTTGACTCTTTATTCAGTTATTTCTTACTAATTATCAATATTTACTGCTACTATTAGTACTTCTCTCAGCAGGATTTTAGTTGAGATTGTGATCAATGAACCATTATGGCCGAAGAGATTCTCTGTTCTTCCAGGCCCATATGAGGAGAAATACTCAAATGATTTGCTTGCGCCCTGCTACTCGTACTAATTACTAGTATGTTTTAAGGAAATTCATAACCTGCTATATTGAATTTTTGGTATGGAGGAATTGAGTACATATCGTGATCTATAGAAATATTTATACAGTATTTGATGATCTAGTATTTGTACATTTTTGAAGTTCTACTTTGTTCTGTATCTTGTATTTTATTGCAAACTTAATACAATAATGTTTTCTCTTTGTTATTACTCCCTCCGTCCCAAATTAATTGCTCAGTTTTGACTTTTTAAAGTCAAATTGACCATTTTTAAAACTAATCTTTTTACTATTTTTGCTAAAATATAGGTGAAGAGATTATAACCTAAATAAAGTATATATAATTTATTACTAACCCCGATTTTTATAATTTTAGAAATATATTTATATATGCTTAATTATTAATTCTAAAAATAGTCAATTTGACTTAAAAATTTCAAAACTGAGTAATTAATTTGGGACGGAGGAAGTATTAATCTTTTTCAGTTTTCAATGTTTTACAATATAAATAATCCTTTAACAAGAAGTTCACCATAGTTGTTTGTCACCGGTAAAAGTTTGACTTTATATTCTCTCATTCCAATACTTGCGTAATTAGAACTTGAAGCATATATATACTCAAATATTCCAACATCAAAGCCTGAAATCTTTTTTTTCTTATCCAACAATCTAATAGACTAAAATATATTAAAATTATAAATTATTACCAACGATGAAAAGATTACAATACAAAGAATTAAAATGGTAATTATTTCAAATGTAATAACAGATAATCAGTAAATAACCAATCGTAACAATAACTAGTGGACACCAATGTTAGGGATAGGTCCATTCCTGAAGCCAAAACATGAAGAAGCCCAAAGGTCCAACCTTGCAGATAATAAGTCTCCTCGTGCCTTTGATTAGATGGCGGACTGTTGGTCTGAGGCCCAAGACACTAAGTGACGATTGAGTATCAAAATGACAATATAAGGGTCAAGTGGCTAAGTGCGGAACCAGACGATTGATAAGATGGAAACCGTCCATCTCACATGAAGAGGACCACCACTCACACCGGTGTATGACGTGACTATAAATAGGGAACAAGAGAAAAAAAAATGTTAGATACTCTAATTTTCACACAAAGACATTGATACAGTTGATACTTTATTCTTTTATCTGAATACTAATAATTATGCTGGAGGTGTTCCACGATGAAACCACTCATTTGGGACACCGCAAGAGCGTGAATTGTAGATCTGAAATACGACGAAAAGATGCTAAAATCCCACTAGAAAGATAGAGCATGATCAATAAATATACTCATTAAATAAAGCGACACTCTTTTTTATTTATTAATTTTACAACACTAAAAGTAAATATAGATATATACTCCTATTTGCGATAAAACAAAATCTTGAAAATAGAAACAAATTTCTTAAAATGTTTAAAATTAAAAATCTTAATTAGCAAGCAAAAATTAGTGGCTATAATCTTATAGGTGATACCCGAAAAATAAAAATAAAAGGTGCTACCCGAAAAATAATAATAGAAGGTGCTCCTTGGAAAATAAAGAGAAACGCATAAAGATGCTACCAAAGAATAATGAGCACCGATTGGATGGTACACCAGAAATTGATGAACAGATCCAGAGATCGCAGGTTCACAGCACTTCCGTTTATGGGTACAGTGAAGTAATTCCATAAATAAAATAAAAAAATAAAATAAAAAAATACAAGTTTATTTTTTATTTTTTATGGGGGGTTAAAAATATAAGTTTCTCGAGTACAAACTACAGAGAATTAACCGACTGCTCGATTCATACTATATGCGTAGTAGTTCTTCTTCCTCTCCCTTTCCCCTCTTTTTGATTTGACAGAGGTAGCGCTGAGCAAAACCTCTCTCTTGATCTCTCATCTAACCCTCTCTCTCTATCAGAATTTGCAAGCAATTCGAACGAAGATATTTGTAGCTGAATCTTCCGTTCGTTCATTTCGATCTCAGTCGGATCCGTAGGGTTCTTCTGCCCTTAATCCCCGATTTCAGCCTAGGGATTCGCTGTAATTTATCAACATGGTGAGCTTATATCCCCCATTTTTCGATGCATATTAGATCCGATTCAAATCTGATACGTTTTGAAATTGCAATCTGATCACACTCTATATAATTAACATGTTTTTCACCACAATTTTCAATTAATTTGATGGTCATGGAGCTGTAATTTTATTGTACAACGTACTTTGTTTTTGAGATTTAGTGAGATCTGGTATTTGATTAGTTGCTAACTGAAACTTGTTTTTTTCCTTTGAATTGCGCCATTGCCCATTGGTGTGGAACAGCCTCTCAGACTTGAAATCAAGGTATTGATTTTTTTTTTCATTTGAATTTTAACTTGAATTTTTCTAGTTAGTAGATTATATACTTGTTAATATTCTGTAAACTATCAGTTGTTTGTGTTATTTAGTATTTACTGACAATTATTACTGGATCAGAGAAAACTTGCTCAGAGGTCAGAAAGAGTAAAATCCGTAGATCTACATCCAACTGAACCATGGTAATTTGACCTCTGTTTATGTGATTGTATTTTTTTTTCATTAGCTATCTTTTCAAATGTTGTATTCTGGTTCACAATTTCCCCGCCCCCCCTCCCCCCCCCCCCAAAAAAAAAAGAAGAAGAAGAAAAAAAATGGCGTTGAAGAAGACACATTACAAGCTAGTCTTTGTTAAAATGTGTCTAAATTTAGAGAATTAATTGGAAGTTTGTTACTATTGCATGATTTACTTATATATGGTTGGCTATATTCTGTTCTCGCAGGATTCTGGCAAGTTTGTACTCGGGCACTGTTTGCATATGGAACTACCAGTCTCAGGTATGGACCAATCATGTTGTACCAGTGTGAGTTACCAATTATGCATATGGAACTACTATTTGTGAGTGGCAGTTACTAATTCTTTATAGACATAACTGGATGCTTTCTTATATCCTTCTTTTCTTCGAGCCTATCTGAATACTCCACGACTTCCGACCATTATGGGCGTACTTTGCTTTCCTATGATATTTGGATTAGCAACGGAGATAAGTTTAAAAAAGAAAAAGAATTTGTAATGTCTTTTGGAAGTTTGAACAACTTTTTGTCTTTAATGCCCTGATAGTATAATTTTAACTGCTTAATGCTAACTTAAGCCTCATTTTCATTTCTGCAGACTATGGCAAAATCTTTTGAGGTGACCGAGTTACCAGGTTAATGATTAAATTTACATCTTTTGTTTATTTGATCGGAACTTTTTGCATTCTTTGATGACTGTGCAATAATATAACGGCTACTCATTGTCTTTGCAGTTAGGTCGGCTAAGTTTATACCACGCAAGCAGTGGGTTGTTGCTGGTGCAGATGACATGTTTATTCGTGTATACAATTACAATACGATGGATAAGGTCAAAGTTTTTGAGGCTCACACAGATTATATTAGGTGTGTGGCTGTTCATCCTACGCTCCCATATGTGTTGTCATCAGCTGATGACATGCTTATAAAGCTTTGGGACTGGGAGAAGGGCTGGATGTGTACTCAAATTTTTGAGGGTCATTCCCATTATGTTATGCAAGTGACGTTTAATCCAAAAGATACCAATACTTTTGCAAGTGCATCCCTTGATCGTACCATAAAGGTTGGATGTGACTCTTGGTAAATTGTTAACTAAAATATTTTCAGTGAGCTGACTTTTATGTGTTGATAATGCCTTCTCCTGTAGATTTGGAATCTTGGCTCTCCTGATCCAAACTTTACATTGGATGCCCATCTGAAAGGGGTCAATTGTGTAGATTATTTCACTGGTGGTGATAAACCTTATCTCATCACTGGTTCTGATGATCACACTGCTAAGGTCTGCCTCTGGCTTCCTTTTTTCCTCGTGCCATATTAAGTTTGGGTGTATAATCTGAAAAAGTGGTTGAATTCTATGAAACAGGTGTGGGATTACCAAACCAAAAGTTGTGTCCAGACGCTAGAAGGCCATACACACAATGTTTCTGCAGTATGTTTTCATCCTGAACTTCCTATAATAATAACAGGTTCTGAGGATGGTACTGTCCGCATATGGCATTCAACCACTTATAGGTAGGTTTTTGTTTTAATAAATATTTCAGTTTTAAATTGAGACAGGAACTTTATCTTCCGTGTGATAAATAGTCAGAAGTGTGTATCTATACTTAGTGTACCCTTGTCATCGAAAGTTATATGTTAAACTTTTTTCTGAACACTATTCTTAGACCATATTATTCATTAAGCGCTCTGCATGTTTCATGCTTTTCAATAAAAAAGGTTAAAAAGACTTGTTGTGTTGCTCAATATAAGCTTTGCTTGGTCCACTTTTAGCTTTTTAACCTAGTCACCTTTATGTCACTAATTCTTTGATGTGGTGGTTATTACATTTGATCTTTATCAAGGTTTAAAATTTCAGTTGCATGGTTATTATTGATCTTGTTGAGCAAGATCTTGGTTGGGTGTAAATTATTTGGCTATTTGCAGATTGTATGAATTTGAAAGAAGAAATATGTATTAGAGAAAATATGGCAAAGCCCTTAAAAGTTCATTTTGTACTATATTATCCCTTCATTTTGTTTCATATTCAATTTTTTAGGTTTTAGAGTTTTAGTTACAGGTCTTTGGGTTCCAAGATTCTCACACAATTTCATTTCCTTACAGACTTGAGAACACATTAAATTACGGCCTTGAAAGAGTTTGGGCGATTGGATACATGAAAGGTTCAAGAAGGTAAGTAGGTTTTCCACTCCTTCATGAACCCCGCATATTGTTTTAAGGGGATATTTTTCATGCAATTGGTTTCATGAGTTTGTTTTAGTGTCTCAAGATTTGTAACCATGGTTATCTGTCAAACAAAAAATAAAAGGAAAAGAATAGACTCATAACCACAGTCTAATCTGAGTGTTGAAGTTTTCTTTATAAAGCCTTAAAAGAAGAGAAGTCCATTCTTAATATATTAGAATGAAGAGTAATTCAGTTGACTAGTGTGTTTTGCTTGAACAAACGGTATTAAAACGTTATAAAAAAAAACTATGCGGTTTCTTTTTTAAACAACAAAAATTTCTTTGTATTATTACAGGGTTGTAATTGGGTATGATGAAGGAACCATTATGGTGAAAATTGGTCGAGAGGAACCTGTAGCTAGTATGGACAACAGTGGAAAAATTATATGGGCTAAGCATAATGAGATCCAGACAGTTAACATTAAGAGTGTGGGAGCAGATTATGAGGTCTCTTTGCTAAGTTGATTGAATTTAATATAAAATATCTTATCTGATTCTGGCAACCTTTTAATATTTTTTAGTCTTTGCCACTTTATTTGTCAGGTTACTGATGGAGAAAGATTGCCTTTGGCAGTTAAAGAGTTGGGCACCTGTGACCTTTACCCACAAGTGAGTTGGCCTTCTTCTAAATAATATAATTTCTGATGAGTTTTGTGAAAAATGTGCTTACCATCGATTGAGTTGGCTGTTCGTTGTAAAATAAACTCTGCACAAAGTGCGTGTGTATATCAGATTAAATGCATGTGTCTTCTTATCTTTAATCTCTTTGGATACCAAAACATTGCTTAATCATAACTGTGCCACTATGTTCCTTTGCAACTAATTTTGATGTTAAATAAATTTTGCTGGGTTAGTGCTTGCACTTATTTTTATGTCCCATGTATTAGCGGATATAACTGATATTCTATATATTGCTTTATTTCTTTTCTGCTTGCAAGGGAAACTATCTGAGACTGTATGCACAGAGTCCATGCTCTCACCCATACCCATCCCAATATCATATGGGTATACTACGCATATAAGTGCAAATTAACTTTTACTGCTGATAATGCTAAACTATGAGGCTCCCATCTATTAATAAATAGAGACTACCGAATGTGCATGCATAATATCTCAGCCTTCTGTGCTTATAAATTTTTCCTTCGAGGTATTTCTTTGCCTTCGATGTGCTAAGCTCAGTTATGTATGTTGCGTGACTAAATTAAAAGACAAAGACACAGAACTTGACACTTTTCAGTAGAGAAAAGAGAGAAATTTGTACTTTAATTTCTGTTTAAGAGTCTAATTAAGGAATTTTTATGATAAAACTTCTCTTCTTCTTGAGTTGGTATTTTTAAGTTCATCTTGTAAATTTCCTGGTAAATATCATTTCTTAATGTATGAATCTAGTGTCATTTTCTGTGATATCCAGACAATGTGACAAATGCTGAATAGATTTATCTTTTCATAATTAACCTTTTTTATGTGTCACTTACTTTAATCTATTATTTGCCAGAGCTTGAAGCATAACCCCAATGGGAGGTTTGTTGTTGTTTGCGGAGATGGTGAATATATTATATATACAGCATTGGCATGGAGAAATAGATCATTTGGTTCAGCTCTGGAGATTGTTTGGTCATCTGATGGAGAATATGCTGTTAGGGAAAGTACGTCCAAAATTAAAATCTTTAGTAAAAATTTCCAGGTTTGTAATACTTATCTACATTTTTTATCAGTATTTTAATTACACTTTTTTGGGCTTAGGATTATACCCTCCTCTCCACCCCCGTTTTTCAGTTCACAGTGTATCACTAACCCCCCCTCCCCAAACAAAACACACACACAATGGATAAATAAGAAAGGAAACAAATTGGTGCAACGATCTTCTTTTATTGCAAGATTGAGAAAAATATTTTACTGCCTGCTTAATCTTAATGTAAAGCTCTCACATGAGTCTGGAACAGTTTTTCTTTCTCAGATCTTGTGTTGCTTCTAACCATTTCTCAATTGAAACTTTCCTGAATAATAAAACCACTACTTTTGTAGCCAGAATTCAATATATATATATATATTTATTTATTTAGAAGAGTTCTTCCTGTATCACATAATTGGATGGATGTAATAACGGTGAGTCTTTTTTTCCATCTATTTTTTCAGGAAAAGAAGAGTGTCCGGCCAACATTTTCTGCTGAGCGTGTATATGGTGGAACCTTATTGGCAATGTGCTCAAATGATTTTATTTGTTTTTATGATTGGGCTGAGTGCAGGTTGATTCGACGAATTGATGTCACTGTCAAAGTAAGCAGTAGATACCTTTTAACTGTTCACGTGTTAATATTTACTGTTTCTGCTAATGCATTCTTTCACTGATTTTTATGTCGTTTTATTGTACAACTCTTTTCCAGAATCTCTACTGGGCTGATAGTGGTGACCTGGTGGCTATTGCGAGTGATACATCATTCTACATGCTGAAGTACAATGTGAGAATCCTCATTTACTTAGCTTTCTGCTTTTAGCATCTTGTATCGGACTTGGCCTTTCTTTAGTACGTTAGCCATTTTTTGTTGTAAATATACAGTGTCATCTAATATGGATCTTAATGTTGCAGCGTGATGTAGTTGCTGCACATCTAGATAGTGGAAGATCAGCAGATGAGCAAGGAGTAGAAGATGCATTCGAACTTCTGTATGAGATCAATGAACGAGTGCGAACTGGAATCTGGGTTGGGGATTGTTTCATTTACAACAACAATTCCTGGAGGCTTAATTACTGTGTTGGTGGGGAGGTAGTATATAATTTAAGCTTGTTCACTTGACCTTTCTTGTTATTGCTTTTGATTAATTGAATGTTGAGAAACCTTATGTTTCCAGGTAACGACAATGTTTCATTTGGACCGACCTATGTACCTGCTGGGGTATCTTGCTAATCAAAGTAGGGTTTATCTCATCGACAAAGAGTTCAAGTGAGTGGGAATTTGGCTGTTATTCTTGTAAGAATTAACTGCTGCAAGAATAGTATTAAGCTTTTGTTTATTTGCAGTGTTATTGGATACACCTTACTTCTCAGCTTGATCGAGTACAAGACACTTGTGATGCGTGGTGACCTGGAACAAGCAAATGAGGTTCTACCTTCTATCCCGAAGGAACAGCTCAATAGGTATTATTTGCCTTTCATGATTTTTAAAAATGGAAAAATGATATTATTTTTAGTTTCAAAAGTCTTGACAAGTCTTGAGACGTATGTGTGCACCCGATAAGATAGTTTACACATGCTTTAGACCAGGTCTACAAATTTATAAAAACTAACTTTCATTGATATATTATAAAGGTGCTATATCCTAAAATTCCTTGGTAGTAATAATGTTCATAAAAATATACAGAGTTGGCACCAATTGGTTTTATCAGAAGACTTGGTGGTTGTGTTACACGATATTGGTAACTTAGTAGGCAAGGACAGATTCTTCTTTACTTTTATTGAGGTTCCAGATGGTTCCTTGGGGTTTTGATGATGGTTTAATGTAGTAGGTATTTGGTTTTATCATTGATTAAAGGATTTGGTGTATATGCTGACAAGTGAAGACAATAGCTATGCTGAGAAAGCGCCAGGATCAGCATTTGTTAGCAGCAAGTAGCATTTTGCATTGTCAATTCCCAGCTGTTGCTTGAAATCTCTTCAGTAATGGAAATCAATACCCAGTAAACAGATGCTAGACCAGGAAAAGCTATATGTTTCCAATTGTACACTTGTTTTATGTGTGCCATATCCCTTTGTAAGGTCCTGCAGTTTACATCATAGTCTATTACCTGATCACCTTTAGTCCTATTCAACGAGCGAATTTCTAGTAGTTCTTTCATTTTTCTTTCACTCCACCCCTGATATTTCTCGTCTCATATGAGATGCACAGCTTGCAACCTGAATTGTGTCTTATATCTCATATCATTTTCTTCTTGGAAGAAGTTTTTTGGATCGTTATAAAACTTTATTTCATTTCTAGTGTGGCTCGTTTCTTGGAATCACGAGGAATGATAGAGGATGCATTGGAAGTTGCTACAGACCCCGACTACAGATTTGAACTTGCCATACAGCTGGGTAAACTAGAGATTGCGAAGGTAAGTGCTGTAAAGTTGTGTAATTAAGCTGAACTAGTAGCTACTTCAAAGGAGCACTTTTATTTCCTTTGTTAGCTTTGAACACACACACACACACACACGCGTGTGTGTAGTGCCTTTGAAAATCATTTATACTGTGACATGGTTTGCATGCTCCTGATTACAAAGTTATATTCTTCCTATCCAGGATATTGCAACTGTAGCACAGAGCGAATCCAAATGGAAGCAGTTGGGTGAATTAGCAATGTCCACTGGAATGGTATTTTTTACCTTGATCTTTTGTTTATTATTCGAGTTGGTAGTATAATTACAACGAAAGCACTTCTGCTTTTCTTATCTATGTCCTGCGGACTGAATCCTTTTACATTAATTGGATATTCTTTGGAAATATAATCCACCTCAGAAATGCTTCTATAAGGCTTTGTTTCCATTTTAAAGATCTCTATTGTTGGATACTATCTAATGTGACCAGTGTGAATAAGAAACTTTTTTATTAAAAATTACATCTTGAGACTTTTTTCCCAAACTGGAGGAAAAAAATGTAAAATTCTGTTTTCATTAGATTACAAGTGTACATTTCTAAATTTTACTTGTGTTGAAAATTGTTTTAGTTGCTGCAGCCTAAGTTTCTTCCATTGGTGATTCCTTTTATTGATCTTTCTTCTTTGGACATATTGTAGTTGGAGATGGCTGAGGAATGTTTAAAGCATGCAAGTGACTTGAGTGGGTTGTTGCTACTCTACTCTTCTTTAGGAGATGCCGAGGAAATATCAAAACTTGCAGTGCTTGCTAAAGAGCATGGGAAAAACAATGTTGCATTCCTTTGTCTATTTATGTTGGGTAAAGTGGAAGAGTGCCTGCAGCTGTTGATTGACAGGTTATTCGTCACTTACACAGATCTCCTGGTCATATTTTGTTCTTGTCAGGATGCTAATCCCAACTGCAATCTCCTTGCAGCAATCGGATACCTGAGGCTGCTTTAATGGCAAGATCTTATCTACCAAGCAAGGTTTCAGAAATAGTTGCACTTTGGAGAAAAGATCTCAACAAGGTTACTTTTCATTATCCTTTCTTTATTCATATAGTGAACTTCTTGGTTCTGAGCTTGTGCCACTTGAATCATGGAGAATGAGGTCTATAAGCTAGTGATCATTCGGATCCATTCTTTAGATTTAACCTGAGCTTTAGGAGAACTGGGTGCATAGATATAAAATACATGTACAAGTGTCTGACTGTAAGTTAATGGTTAGACATGAAGTCTTTTTAATTTTGACCAAGTCCAAAAAAAGGTGAATTTTATACATGTCTTAATCTTACATTGACATGTTAAACAAATCACTGCCTCCTGTGCATCTTTAGCTGATTGTTTCCATTAATTCAAACTACTCCCTCCGTTCCCAAAAGGATGAGCAAAATACAATTTGCACACAAATTAAGAAAAGTAAAAATAGAGGAAAGCGAGTAAAAAAGTTCTAAATTTGTCCTTAGTGGCCTCACAAGATTATATAAAGTGATGAGTATGTTTATTTTTTTTTATACTGATGGACCCCTATAAATGACATATTTACCCTTCACTTTATGTACTTTATCTCATCCTTTTGGGGACAAAAAAATTTGTACCTTTAGTCAGAAATTCTTTTGGGGACGGAGGGAGTAATACTTAATTAATCTCTGGGATGACAACACGTCAAGAGCTAAGAAGAAATTTCTATTTATTTTGTGAAAGTTTTGTTATGTTTAATTTGGGGGAAGTTGATGCCATTTATTTATTTTATTTATTTATGGAGATTTAGGTCATTTAATAGCATAGTTGTTAGAATCTTGCAATACGTATCATATGATACGATACAGGATCGCTAGCGAATTTGAAAGTGAGCCGTATTTTACAATGTGTCGCACGTATCCTACGATACGTATTGTATACGGTCAATACATTTTTAAATTAGAGGTGAACTTGATAAAAGTTAAAATAACATGTTAAAGTCTTTTATCATTGTAGGAGGTGTTCACTTGATCTGTACTATAATTCTTAAAAAGCTTTCTAGGATTTCTTATCTTTTTCAAAAGACTTCGTTTCCAACCCTTTTTTTTTCACATCTCATACATATATAGAGACATAAATACACAATTTTGGAGTTTTCTTTTGCGCTACAGTTTCCGATGAAGGGTTTAATTTCTCATTGAGTTTATACTTAAAAAGTTAAATAAGCTATAAATTTTCAAATTTTGACCTTCTTCAACCATTAAAATCACTTCAGGTTAACCAGAAAGCTGCAGAATCTTTGGCCGATCCCGAAGAGTATCCAAATCTGTTTGAGGACTGGCAAGTTGCACTTGGTGTTGAATCAAAAATTGCAGAGACAAGGTATAGCGTCTCTTTTCTGCCTTATCCTTTCCTTTTTTTTGTGTCGCAACTGTTGGAGTACCCTGTCTTGCGGTGTTAATGTGTTATAGATCCAATTTGTATATCTGATTTATCTTTGATCTCTCCTGCACTTTGTATGTACTATATTTGCCCATAGTCTGAGAATTTTGGAATCATTATTACCAATATATGATTTAGCGGGTGAATAGATAAATTAAGAGCACATAGCTGAATATTTGTTATGCTGCAAATTAAATGATGTGACATTCATCAATTACTTTCCTTTAATTGCTTTGTAGGAATAATTATCCTCCAGCTGCTGAGTATATAAACTACGCCAGCAGATTGAATGTCAATCTTGTAGAGGCTTTTAGAAACATGCAAGTGGACGAAGAGGAACCACTTGTAAATGGAGACTTGGATCACGAGGTATACTCTGCATGCATATATCTGATTTTCTTCCCCAGGGGAATGTAAAAGATTCCAAAGTGCTCAAGGCCAGCTCATGCTTGCTAGGTAGATGCTCATTTGAAATTGATTTGCAAGGCAAACAGTCCATGTCCTGAAGCTCATATTGAGCGTGCTTAGGGCCCAGCTCAGTAAGCTATTGATCTTCTTTGGACTATGTAGACAATAATAATACTTGTCTGTTTGGCTAGTTTTGGACTTGCTTAAAATCCTCTCGTAGGGTAACAAGCAAACTACTAGCTTGGCAAATTTTTCAGCCAGTCTTGAGGAATGCTCAGCTTTCCTCCGGTACACTATTCCTCGGCTTAGATTTTTTGTATATTGTATTAAAAATTAATTACAATATAAGACTAGCGGAAAGGGTTCATTTACCACTGGTTCTTGCCCCTTGCTAAAGTGACTCAATCTCTTCTCTTGTACACGGTTTTTTAAATTTATTTAGTATCGATGGTAATTATCAGGAATAAAATCATTAAGTTTCTCTTGTCATTCACTTAAAAACCTATCCAACTACAGTTCTTGGTTTTTGTTTTTATATTCTGAAGTTGGTGCTGAACTCTGTTCTTTCACTACTTTTGATCGCTAAGGTTGCCGAGCAGAATGGAGATGAGATGCAAGAAGAGGGACAAGATGATGAGAAAGAGGAGAGCCAAGATGAACCTGTTGTGGTGGATGCTGACTCTACAGATGGTGCTGTACTCGTCAATGGTAACGAAGCTGACGAAGAGTGGGGTACGAATAATGCAGGAAATCCGTCAGCCTAAAAGCAATTGGTTGGGCCAGTGTGAAAATCCTAATTTTGTTACTGGTGATTAATTGAATTTCTCTTAGTTGCCATCGAAATTTTCACAATCCAATTTTTCTGATCGCAAGTAGACATTTTTGTATGGAGTATTTGCTCTTTAGTGTGGCTCACCTATGGAAACATTACAACTGTTACAGATATTAGCTATTTAATATACTACTAAGTACTAACAAACGATAAAGTCCAATGGCAGTTGCCTACGGTTTAGTGTCTATATAATTTAGATTTGACTCGCTAGAAAATTTTGAAACGAATATATACTTTTTCTTTGGTTATCCTGCCCTCCTTTCGACCCACACCCAACTCCCCCTAAAAATTTAAAAAAAAGAACAACAACAAAACTTTCTTTCTTTTTATTCTTAAATTTATTTATTATATCCATACATTGTTATTTAGTTTATTGAGTGTCATTTTTAGGTTGTTTGTGCTGGTTTCTGACCTCTTGTTTCTCCCTCTTTACAATGAATTCACAGTGCTTACACCACATCACTAGGTTCAGTCAAGACAGTTGGTTCCTACTGTATTCCATTCCTTCTCAAGGTGACAATTCTTATTCTTATAAATAATCTGATATTCTCTTTTGCTCCTTGTACTTTTCACCAATCTAGAAATATATTTTTCATGTATTTTGTTCTTTATGCACTTCTAAGGGGTCTTTAAAGTTTACATCTTTAAGTCATTGGAATCTGTACCGAAGGATGGATTTACATGGTGGCTAGCGTGGGATATTGACCCCTTACTCATTGGGATGATAAATGTCTTTGTAATTGTAATTTTCTAAACATCGAGGCATTGGATATATGAGACCATCTCAACCGAAGGATGGATTTTTGTGTTGGCTAAGGTGGAATATCGAGTATCGACCCCCTCAGCCTTTGGGATGATAAATTCTCTTTGTGAGCAATGAATTAAAGGATAAATATAGAACTTCGCCTACCTTGTCTTTGAAAATCTAAGATTACTCAACTGTGTTCTTAGTAACATAAAGAAGTGTTTTTAGCATTAGAGGTTTTTGATGTAAAATCACTTTTGGAGGTAAGCTAAAATTTGGTGCTTTTGAAAGTGTTTACATTTAAACTAAGCATTCATACGCTCCATAGTATCTACTTTTAGTATTCATTCCTGAGTCACCAAATCATTATTGTTTTTCAATTGATATATTCTCTCTGTTCCAAAATTAGAGATACAATTTGACTTTTGAGGTCAAACAACGGCATATTAAATTTTAAATTGATGTGAATTTACTTAATTTTAGTTGATATAATTATTATAATTGTATAGTATATAACAAAAACTATTAATCACAAAATTTATTTCATTCTAAACTTGTATGAGTCATGCTAATTTTGTAGTTTAATATTTCATTGTCTGACATCAAAAGTTAAATTGTATATCTAATTTTGGAACGGAGGGGGGTACTCGTTAGTTTACTATTGCTGTGGAATAAGTGATGTGGCCTACCACCTTCTTTGGAAATTTCAGCTATCTGTTATATCTAAACTAACTTCCAGGATTATATTTGTTTTGTGGTGATTTACTAGAATATAAAGTAGTTACACACAACATAGCTGGTTTAAGATTGGTGAGTTTCCTTTGTGTTTTGTTCTGTCTAGAAACTCAGTTATATATGCACCACTCTTCCAGGTTTTCTGAAGGTTGACTGAAAGAGGTGATTATGGAACCCGGTGTCTATTTGCCAGCGGTGTGATTTGTAGCGCATTGAATTTTGTTAGTGGGGAACATACTATAGATTCTTGAAGTATCAGTTGGTAGTCCAGTGTAGTTACTCAGGTTGTTTTTGTCATATTCATTACGGCCAATTTTCCCTCAATTATTACACCGTGCCATTGTGAATGTAGAATCAGTAATTGATGATTGTGGTAACTTTTGTTCAACATATTTTCATCTATTAAATGTTGTACATCTGATTGTGGTTATTGCTGCACTCTTAAGGCCTGACGTGTGGGCAGTACTTTGGCAACCATTTTATGATTTACATTGGACTTTCTGTCATTCTGAAATAATAATGTTCAGCTGCTTGAATTTTCTTCCTTTCCTTCTTGAACTCAAATAATCTGGGGGACGAAAGGAAAGGAAAGGAAAACTAAATCAGAAAGATTGAAGTACTTTCTATCAATTTGAATGCCAATGGATTTTTAAAATACCAGAGACGTCCGGAGGCTTCAGAGAGGGCATTTGCTTGGGTTTCATATCAACGTAATACGACATCAGTATCATTCATTGTTCAATACGTTGGTGCAAGTCTGTTATCATTTAAAATATCATTCATTGATGCAAGTCTGTTATCAATTAAAATTTTATGAGTATAAAGTTTTGGTAACGGAGTGCATAACATGATCGATTTATAGACAATATCTTGCTTGATGCACATTACCATAAATGGTTTGTTTGGTTACTAGTCTTTTTGCGTTTTAAATGCATCGTATTATTATTAGTTATTGCGTTTGTAAATTAAATAAATTATATTTAAAATAAGTTATTAACATCTTTTAAGTGCACGTAAATTTTCAAATAAACGAACTAATCACTCTTATTATGCAACCAAATATGATGAAGTACTCTAACATTGCTCGCTTTTCCAGATATAATATAATAAATTAATTAAATAAGAAAAACAATTCTCAGTGCAAAGTAGTTGTGGTACTCCGCAATATAACTTTCAATAAGTGAAATTTACTATCTATCTCCATCAATAAGATCATTGTTATAACTAGTGAATTACATATTTTACATGTGTGTATAATTTTTTGAGAATGACAATTTTTTAGTCTAATGGTCACTTTATTATATTATTATATAGAAAAGATAAATTTTCAGTCTTCCTCACCACAAGTTTCCCCAAATCTCAAAATTTAAATGTAACAACATAAGTTACTCAAAGAAATGAAGGGTATGATTTTATTAAGAATTTTGTGAAGTAAATTGATATTTTCACAAGTAAATTTAATAGTTTCACAAATTTTTCATCGCATGAATAGTAAGTGAGATTCACTCTCATGTGAGAGAGTATCTTGTGGAACTAATAATTTTTACTTGTGAAAATATCAATTTTTTTTTTTTGAATTGGACAACAACTCTTAAGATGGCATTTTAAATTATTTTTATTGATTTTATAAAATTTTCATACATCATGCGTAAAACTATTACGAGTCAATGGAGGGAAGAAATAGAATTTAAAATTCAAGCTATGATAGGACTTGTTCTTTACGACTTCTCATTCATACAGTCATACTACTTCTATTCAGCTGTACTTAATATTCTTTAATTTTTATAATTAAATAATTAATAAGTGGTAAAAATAAATTTAATAACTAAAATTATTTATGCACAACTCAAGTAAATCTTGTGTTGATAATTTTGATTAGTTTGAATGATTTTGATTATTTAAATATATTTTATCACATATCAATCACTAATTATATATTGAATAAGACTTTGTAAAACTTATAATGGAGTCATATTCCATCGAAGGCATCTTGAAAATTTTAAGTATAGACTACTAGACTAGACAAAAATAAAAATAAAAATTGTTAGCTCTTCTGATTTACTCATCAGTTATGGCTGCAAAATATCTTTACATAAGAGAGAAGGGTATCTTCGTCAATTCAAACTCTCATTTTACTGACAAAAAGAAATTAGAAAAGGGAAAATGAAAAGATATTGTGTTCTTATCTCTCCTTCATTTGTTTTCGATATTAGGGTTTTTGTGGATCGATAAGAAGCCTTCATACCGACTAAAACAACGCGAAAAGAAAAGTTCGAAGAAGAGAACGACCGACACGCTGTACAACCTGTACGTATCGATCACTCCATTTGTCTCTTTGCCCGTTTTCAATTCTGTATTCTCTCTATATGTATAATATGTTCCTTGTTTGATGGTTGAAAAACTTTGGATTGAAGTGTAATATATGATATTCAGACCTTTTTCGGTTACATCTCATTTTCTTAGATAGATTAGATAGATAGATTGATTAGCCTTTGCTGTTATTTTTTTTAATTAATATATATATATATATATATTTGTATTTTGCAGATTTTAATTCTCTTAAAATCTTTATCGCCGTTTAACCATTTTTTACAATTTTTGTTGTTCCTTAAAGATTTGGTATTGTTGCCTGGGATTTATTCGGTTCTTGCTGGATAGTGATAATAATTCATATTGTTCAGAATATTTCATAATTAGAGTAGCCATTTAATACTCTTAGGTTACTGAAAGTGGCATAGAAAGTAACCTTATTTCTAATTTCTTTTTCTTTTCTTTTTTTTTTTTAACTTAAAAAAGCTCAATCTCAGTGCTGGTTGAACACAAATCTCTGCTCGACAAAAAGTAGTTTTATCAATTAGCACTGCTATGGGTATTAGTTAGGGGTTTTGTATATCGGTTGGAGGGTAAGTTTTTATCTATAGTGAATTTGCAATGAATTTGTTGACATATGAAAACCATTGGACATTAACATTTTGTACTAACTGAAGGTTCAAGTAATGTTGTGATTGTTTGATTGACAGCTAATGCAATTAAAGTAAGTCTGACTTGGTAGAAATGGCTTTTGGGCAATTTTGGATCTAACTGTTTGTTATCTTCTTGCACATCAGCTGATGAGAAGTTATTTTGAGTGTAATTCCTGATTCTTAAATGAGATGTTAATAGTACATTTACCAGTACTTGGAATTTACTTGTAGCTGTATGTGTATGGTCTTGACTTTGAAAATAATAACGGACAATTTATGTGTATGTCAGTATGTATAAACAGAAAACTTAATACTACAGGGATGTCAAGACATGTATTGATGATTTGGTTCATTTGATTATCCTTTTGTCTTTTTGTGAAGTAATTATGTTATGCTTGATAACAGTGTTCTAAAAATCCCTGCCTAGACCCCCCATGGCGCCTCGTCTAGGCCCAAGGCGGCAAAAAAATCCCTCTAGGAGATTAGGCGGGACTAGGCGGGGCCTATGGGGGCAAGGCGGAGAAATTAGGCTCCTAAGCGTGGCCTAGGCGGAGAAATTAGGGCTGCATTTGTTTTTTTATTTTTATTTTAATAACTAAGCTACAAAATAACGTCGTGGGTCATTATCTTGAAGGAGTATGAGTGTGCGTCCGATGGGGACATTATTTTGGAAGGATATGGAAAAGAAGAGTTAGAGATATAGAGGGATATGAAGATGAGGAGTATTAGTTTGTATTTTTGCTTATTTGTTTGTGTTTAAACTTTAAACAATTGCATGTTTGTATTTGAACTTTGACATTGGCAATATGGATATGTGTTTAAACTTTAAGGAAAGGCCTTTATTATCTTTATTATAGATTGTTTTGCTTTATATTATTGTTTTGTTTGGATAAATGTAAGATAAAATATTAAAATTGACTTAAAATAAAAATCTCGCCTAGGCCCCCTAGGCTAGGCCCCCTCCGGCCGCCCGCCTCCCGCCTAGCGCCTTTTAGAACCTTACAAAGCCTGTATGTCATAGGTGTGCCTTGTATTTTCCCTATTCGACAAATACAACTCATGTAATTTGTTCCCCTTTTTGGTGCTTTTTTTAATTTAATTAATTACTTATTAAAAAAAATTGTGAACCATAGTATGTACAATGTGCTTGACATGGTGGGGGGCACATGTCAAATTATTTATTTGAAATTTTAAACTCCGCCAGAGAAAAAATGGAAATATCTAGGCTCACAAATGTGAGCTCCTATTCAAGTTCTTCCTTGATGACTGGAAGGGGAGACGAGTATCAAATGCCTCTCCTCCCTACCAGAGCTTCAGATTTAAAGTGAAGGCGAAGTCATTAATAATGCCCATTGAACTTATTCCTATCTATTCTCCCAATGCAACCTTTTAGGGGGCATGGCATTTAATCTTATCTCAGTATATGCCCCTTCAAGGAAACTACTAGTTACTAAGAACACACAATAGAAGAAAAGTTTGGTTGTTTCATTTGTTCTGGATGGTCATGGAGGCTAAATGGTCGAAGTTCGATGGTAGAGCCAGAAATCTTTTTTCTCTAATGAAATGGTTCATTTCGGGCAAACAAACCATATGTGCGGTACTAGAGCCACACTGTGTCCATCATTGTGCTCTTTTAAGTTCGTGTGTATGGTGTGGCTTTGTCTCTCTCGTTTACGAGGCACTGCATTAATCTTCTGCCACTTTGCTTGATCTGGTAAAAATGGGGAGGAGAGAATGAATAAAAATTCGCAATTTGAATGTGAAGTGTGTGATTGAGTATAATGTTTGATCTGCATATTTTTCTAGCATTGATCCACCTTCTGCCACTTGCTGTGTTTTATCTTGTCAAAAACAGAGTAGAGAAAATTAATTTAAATTCGCAATTTGAATTTGAAGGTGCAAGTATGTTGATTGAGTGTAATGTCTGATATGCAAATTTTTCTAGCATTGGATTCTGGATTTGTAGATAGAAATAAATGAATATGTTAATTTATAACTACTGTTATCATAGAAAAGTGAGACCTTATTTCTCCACCTTCATTGCTTTTAGACTTGCCAATGTGGTGATATTGTGTGATTGTGTGCCTCCTGATGTGTCTGGAAAAAATTATTTTATGTTAGATAAGAATCTCAATAGCAAATTTTACAAATTTTAAGGATATATTTTTGTTCCACGTTCACCCCCAAATCTATTAAATGTTGAGATTGATAGTAATGGCATGATAATGGAATTGTAATGGTAAACTTGACATATTATGTCATTTTATTTTACCATCAGAAGAAATATGACTCATCTTTTGGAACAATAGAAATTGGCAAATGGGACTCTTTTTGAGGAACGCAGGGAGTATAATTGTTTCAACTCTTAAAAGAAGACAAAGTAAAAGTTGTAACATATTTCACTTGCATGTTCTCTCTGGTTCATTCTTAAGCTTTTAGAAAATTTCTTTGCAAAGGGACAAAGTGATAAACTGTGGATTATAGTTCTATCAACTATGTAATGGGATGGCATTTTCTAAAATTTGTATCCCGTAAAGTTGTCACCATCATTTCCCTAGTTTTTCCATTAAATGTTAATTACAGATGCTATTTCCGAGTCTCTTTTCATTTGCTCGTTTCTGTTTTATTTCTTCTCTGTAGACAAATGATGTGTGAAAAATTTTGAAGTCTTGTAGAGTTGACTGAAGTTTGTGGTGATTCTTTTCAGAAATTTTGTTCCAGGTCCTTGTTGAGAAGGTAGTCTCTTCAATATTTTGTTCTGCGATGGGAGACGCAGAAAATACCCTTCCACCTTCAAAGAAGAGGGCTGCTGGAGTGCAACTGTCTCGAGATAATCCTGGTCTTGATGATGATGAAGACGCTAATGGGGAGACTGGAACATTCAAAAAAGCAAGTGATGAGGTGCTGGCTAGTAGAAGAATAGTCAAAGTTCGTCGGCAACCAACATCCGCAACCCCAGCAGCTCCTTCTTCTAATCCTTTTGCAGGGATCCGCTTGGTCCCGCCTACCAATTTCTGTGTGACTTCAGCTGAAGTTACTACTGCAGCAGAAAGCAGAAAATCAGTTTCAAAAGAGGTAGAAGAAAAAAATGGTATGAATATGGAAACTGAGAAGGGAAAAGATGAAAATGATAAGAAACCAGATCAAGCTGGGATTGAATCAACTGCAGTTTCTTCTAATGCTTTTGCAGGGAGCCGCTTGGTCCCTCCTACCAATTTCTATGCAACTTCAGCTGAAGTTGCTACTGCAGTGGAAAGCAGAAAATCAGTTTCAAAAGAGGTAGAAGTAAAAAATGGTATGAATATGGAAACTGAGAAGGGAAAAGAAGAAAATGATAAGAAACCAGAAAGCAAGGTTGATGAAGCAGGGATTGAATCAACTGCAGAAAAGGAGAAAAGTGAAGCTGATAAGGAAAGAGATGAGAGCGATAAGAAATTGGAAAGCAAAGTTGATGAGCCAGGGACTGAATCAACCATGGATAAGGAGAACAATGATACTGTTAGTGAGGCAACAAAACCTGAATTAGCTGATGTGAAGACAGAGGATGGTGAGAAAACTTTGAATGAAGCCAAGACAGATACTGATGAGAAGAGAAATGAGAATGAAGAAAAAAAAGATGGTGATGATCTGACTTTACAAAAGGATGGTGAGGCTTCACCTTTTAGCTCGTTCCAACAGCTTTCAAGTAGCCAAAATGCCTTCACTGGACTTGTTGGAAGTGGGTTTTCCAGCTCTACATTTACATTTGGGTCAATTTCAAATGATGGTTCACACCTAGGTTCTGGTATTTTTGGTTCTGATGGTCCTAAGAATGGAAATTCTTCTTTATTTAGCAATGCAGGGACATCGATCGCTAACAGGAGCGAGGGGAGTGGAATTCCATCCATGCAGGAGGTTACTGTTGAGACAGGGGAAGAGAACGAGAAGGCTGTTTTCACAGCTGATTCTGTGATGTTTGAGTTTCTTGATGGAGGGTGGAAGGAAAGGGGGAAGGGAGAAATCAAAGTCAATGTTTCCACAGTTGGGACAAGGAAAGCTAGACTTGTTATGAGAGCTAGAGGAAATTATAGGTTGATCTTGAATGCTAGTCTGTACTCCGACATGAAGCTGACAGCTATGGAGAAGAAGGGCATAACTTTTGCCTGCGTGAATAGTAATGGCGAAGGGAAGGAAGGTCTTTCCACATTTGCCTTGAAGTTCAAGGATGCTTCCATAGCTGAAGAGTTTCATGAGATAGTTTCGATACACAAAGGTAAGACTGCTACTGGTCTGAAGACTCCAGAAAATTCTCCTTAAGGCATTTTGAATGGTGCTTCAAGGCACAAAGAACTCCGTTTACTGTCAGGCTGTCTGCCTTTGACAGTTTGTTCTTTTTCTTCTTCCAGAAGAGGAAATAACAGGGAGAGAACTGGTCTAGAATTGGCTGTTTGTGAGCCCTTGTGTAGCAGAGTCATAGTGCCAAGCTGTTCAGTTGTTGGTCGTCCTGGGTAGACTTTAATAATATTTCAGCGATAAAGTTGGTCCACATCATGTGTGGTTCTGGAGACGTTGAATGCTAAGCATGGTTTTAAATGTGTCATCAACCATGGTTTACGTTGAGATTGCAATGTCCCAGTTTGAATATTTGATTGTTCTTCTGAACCTAGTTAATCTGAAAGATATTCTATTTCTTTTCTCATTAAATTACTATAAAGACCGTTTAATAATGGGGTAAATCAAATCTTTTCATCACATGGGTTAAAGATGGTAGCTCTGTACTACCGGTGAAAGTACATGGCTTGGTATGTGATGCGACCTGGGTACTTTCTTCTGTTGGTGATTTATCTTTTTTCTATATGTAGACGATAAAATATTCTATATATGAAAGAAAATGATCTGTTATTAGTGAGGGTATAGCAGTTACATGATCTCCATTCAGACCCGTGAGATCTTTGAGTTTACATAGTACTCGTTATTAATTTTTGAAAGTCAATTTAAGTTATTTTTAAAAGTTAATTTAACACATTTTTAAATTTAAAATTAAGATGACTTATTAAAAATTATGAAACAATAAAATTTACAGTGAGTAATTTTTTTTAGATAGTTTACAATATTTATTATTGTATTAATTATAATTAAAAGAATTTATGTCACTTTTGAGTTTAAAAATCTCTTAAGTTACTTTAAAAGGTCAATAATAATCAAATAATATAAAAGTTATTTTAAAAAGTTAACAATGGTTAAATAATGTAAAACGATTAAATAATGTAGAACGGATATAAGATTACGAATTAATAAAGTCCATACGACTGCAAAAAAAAAATTATGTTAATTAATAAATTAAAAACTTGCACCGTTGAACCAACTCCACTTTTGCCAATCAACTCACTCCATCATAGTTGTACAATTGTGAACACATTTAGAGAGACACAGTATTACTGACAAAAGTTATAACAAGCTCTTTTTAAAAAATATAAATAAATAAACATGCTACTTATCTACTATTATATTTCGAATTGTATTTTAAACTTTCTTCCTGCCAGCCACATAGGGATATAGGAACTCAATTGAATTTTTGTCCCCCATTAGTAATTTAAAACTAATTAGTCAAATTGATATTTATCAACCAACTAGTGGAATTGTGTATAAATACTTTTTTTTTGAAAGCCTCATAATATAATAATTTCATAATCAAACACTATTATTTATTAATAAAATATAAAGAACCAATCAAATCTCCTTTAAAGATATAAAAAAAAAACTCACAAAAAAAAAAACTCATAAACAAGTCTCACATAAAAAAAATACAAAGATTAACATAAAGGAAAAAATAAAATCATCTGAAGCGAGACTTAAATTTTTTTATCCAAAATGAATCAAACCTGAAATCTAAAACTCGAGTATTTTAATTTTAACAACTAAACTAAGGTGATGTTTGATTGCATCTTAATACATCTTAACAGTCCATCTCTTAATGCATCTTAACAACCCACATCTTTGTATTAAGAGGTCCTCTGAATAGTTTAGACTCATATTTACATCTTAACTATTCAGAGGACCTCTTAATACAAATATGTGGGCTCTTAATACAAATATGTGAATTGTTAAGATACATTAAGAGGTGTGTTATTAAGATGCATTAAGATGCAATCAAACACTATCTAAGTCTTCATCAACATATAAACATTTGATTATATATGAACTCAAGTTTAGTTAGGAACTTCAATACATGATCTTGACTTGATCGATTTTGCTTTTGTGGGCATTGTCTCTTTCAAGATTTATTGATGGTAGGTCTTTAATAGAAAAATTGGCATAATAAATTAAGTTAAAACTCAAGAAAATGTGCCATAAAAAGAATTTGTGTATTTCGGAGCAAAATAAGTGATTCCTATGCCGTCGGTTGAGGTGCTGTAATTTGTGTGAAAAATTCATGATAATTGTCAATTGACATAAATATACAAGTAGAATTGTAGAAGAGAGATTGTAACTTTTATAAATTTAGGGATGATATTGAAATTAAATGCAAGTTAGATGGACAAAAGTGTCATTTACCGTATTTTTAATTTACGGAATCTCAGTATAAATACGATAAAGTCCACGCCGATAAACAAACATAAGACAGGAGGCACCAGATTATATAGACTTCAGCTCCTACTCTTCTCACACACGGCCGATCCCACACCATAGAAAGGTGAAAAAATCTAATCAATCTTCTCTTTTTCCTAAACAATCTAGCCTTTTTTTTTCTTTCTTTTTTTTTCGTGCAGATCACAACCAAAAACCCTAATTTACAATTGATTTCGTTTCTTTTCCGGCTTAGGGTTCGTTGTTTTTGGCTAGTAGAACGAGTTTTTTTTGACAAAGTTTCGATCTTTATACTTTTTGGTGTTTACAATTTGAAAACTTAGGGTTTTTCTATTAACTGGCGGAAATTGATGGCCGGTGTTGGGGAAGAAGAGGTAGACTATGAGAGTGATCCGGAGGAAGCGACGCTGTCGTTGACGATGCGAAGGAGAGAAGCTAGTGATGACGAAGACGAAGAAGAGGAGATAGAAACGAGAGAAATGCCGCCTAGGAGGATTGATTCTAGGGTTTCTGACTGTGAATCTGACGGTGAGGGTGCGGCTGCGGAGTATGATGACGAAGAATCGGAGATTGAGGAAGAAGAATTAGAGGAAGATGGAGAATTAGAGGAAGAGCATCAGTATACAGAGAGAGAAAGTGGCAGTGATGTGAAGGCTGTGCCAGTAGAATTGGATGAGGATGGTGGGAGATCTGTTGGGGAATTATCGGGAACGAATCAGGTTGAAGAGGACAAGAAAGTGGATGATGGATTAAATCATGGTGGGGTTTATTTGCAGGATGATCAGTTTGGAGACAATGCTGTTGATGGAAGAGGAGAAGAGGAGAAGAAAGATAATGAGCCTTTTGCTGTGCCAACTGCTGGTGCTTTTTACATGCATGATGATCGGTTCAGGGACAGTGCTGGTGGTCGTCACAGGTGTGGTTTCTGGCTCTTTCTATTGTTTGATTCAGTTGCTCTTTCTATTTTTCATGGTGGATATGAATTGTGTAATTGTGTAATTGTTTCAATGAGGGTTAATGTTAGGTTGACTTTCATGTTTCCTTGCAACTTGTGTTCATTGAAGTTCTAGGGACTAGGATGGCATAATTTGCTTTTGTTGTTGGTGCCCACAATGAGCTTTAGAGCCATGGTGTGCACTTTTTTTATATGCAACTGTAGTGGATATTCACTTTTTATTATATAAATAAACTGAGCTATGCCTATGTGACCTTCAGAAAGTCTGGTAGAGAGGAGATACCACTTATATGGAAGAAGTAAGCTGTAGTTAAGTTCAAACAATATGAACAAGTTATGTACAAAACTTGGTCAACTTGTAAATGCTGGTCTGAGCAGCTAGAGTACCTCTTTCACTTTGTTGGGAAGCTTTACAAACGATAATATTAATCAGCAAAACAATAGAAAAATTACTGAATAACAACATCAGTTAAGACTACATCTATTTAAAAAAAAAAATATAAAATCAGAATATCTTGTCATATTGTATTCTATATTTTAATGGTTAGCAGTAGCTACTAGATTTTAATTAGTAAGGGAGCATCTGGTCTTTTCTAAGGAATTTGTCTTGATTTGTGTGATTAAATTGCTGTAGTAGTCTGAGAATATTTCTCAACACAAAATTAGAAAATTAACGACTGAAAAATATCTCATTGTAGATTGTGTTCTATGATATCATACTTAGCATTAGCTATTAAAGTTGGGTTAGCAAGGGGCTTCTCAAAGGAAGCAGAACGTTTTGTGTGCTAAACCTGAGTGGTGGTCGTTGGGACCCATAACCCCGACACTATATGAAGGTCGTTGGGACCCATAACCCCGACACTATATGAATAAATACTATAAGGCCTTATTTGATGCACAGGAATGAAATCGCATTACGTGTAATCTCATTCAGGCTATGAGGTTATGAAATTTCCGATAATCGAATTCTGATATATATTGCTGAAAATCAGAGTCGATATTTCACCAGTCAGCCAAACCATTGAATTCCCCATGCTGAAGTTATGTAATTATTTCTCTGCAATACTTTCTGGGTGGCAAATTATTTTAGGTTTATTGGTTAAGCCTGTTTCAACCATTCTAGAGATAAAAGGATGTTTCTCTTTAGCATGATTAGTCCTTGAACTATGTTTTGACCCTGCAATTCTTTTTACTTAAGGAGTGAATAATCTGAAAAAAGGTTTTAAACATCTAGGATATTAAATGTGGAAGTGTGTTTGTTGACGGAGTTGCTTCTGGTTTTGTATCGTTCTTGCACCTGCAATTATCTTTTAGACAAGAAGTTCTTCTATGCATTTCATATTATGAAGCATATTACTATATGTGGAGATTATGCAGACTTCATATCTCGTTCCACCTACAATTATATATTAACTTGTAGTTATACCTTTTGGTTATGGGCTGGTGGTGATGTGCAATGTACTACTTATTTATATTCATATATCTCTTTATCTAATGCATATGATGGTTAGGCGCACTTTTGGTGGAAGGAAGTTGTGGGAATCAAAGGACGAAAGAAAATGGGGGCATGACAAGTTTGAGGAGATGACCATTCAGGAAAGTCACTATGAAGAGGTGAATTATGTATTTATGTTTAGTTGTTTACTGATATCCTTTTTGGCTGATGAATGTGGAGGCTAAGTTTCATGTTTACACATAAATTATGCCGTTCTAAGATAAGATAATACGTTTCTCCTCAGGGTAGAAGGGTTTCTAGGGGTCGTAATCGAGGTCGTGTTAAAATTCGAGGTGAAGAACGTGGCTATCCACGAGGTAACAGGCCTAAATCATTTAATAGTAATAATCAGAACAATGCACCTAACAACCAAAGCAATGCACCCAATCAGAACAATGCACCCAAGGGTGTAAGAGGCAGAGGGCCTAGAAGGTATCAACCTGCTAGGAAGACCTACAACGAGGCTCCAACACATAATAAACAGTGAGTAGAAAGTTTGAGTTTTTTATTTTTTTAAACATCATTTATGTTTCTTGTTCATCAGTATTTGTTGAATAAATTTACTGTGCTTTCTGAATTTAATAGACTTGGGAAGTCCGTGGAGAAAAATTCACATGCTAGTTCAGGGAGAGTATCTGCACCTACATTGAAAGCAGAATCTGACCCAGTTCCAGCTAGGAAGCATGTGTTTTCAAGCTTGAATTCTGCTTCTCCTCCATTTTATCCCTCTGCCTCTTCCAACAAAGAAGTCAGTTTGACACAGAAAAGGGATGGACAAGCTACATCACTTCACCGGGAGCTGCAGTCATCTGTCACAGATGAGACCTTACCCATGTCTCAGTCCAACACACTGAGAGGGAAGAACGTAGCTGATATTGCTGGCATGAATAAGCTTTATATTGATGATTCAGTTTCCACCCATACTGGGAAGCCTTTGACTAACTTGCAATTACAAGCTTCTGGGTCCTCATTGGTCAATCCTTCTCAATCTCTTCAGTCCAGGGTTCAGGGAAGAAATCAAACTCCGTCGGGGCAGATAAACTATCAATCAAATGCTCCTCATAACCAAGTTAACAGAGTCTCTACTGCATTCCAATTCAATAACGTCCAGCGAGCTCCTGTACAACCCCGAGGTCAGGCTTCCCTACAGGCTTCTGGTCAGCAGTTGGGACAGCGCCCTGGTAGTGGAATTCAAGCTTCCTCTCCACCAAATGCATCTCTTTTGATAAATTCTTTTGAATCTAGGGAAATAGAATCTCCACCAGAATCAAGTAAATCAAGGACTACATTGGCCGGAAAAGGGAAGGGCAGTGTTCAAGGTAGTGGAAGGGGAACTTTTCCTTATGGTGGGGCTCCAGTTATAGGATCCTCTGGAAACATAGGTAGCGCTCATGGTGATCAAAACTTTCCTACAACTCCGACTTTTTTGCCAGGTAACACTTTTTGTGAAATTTTGTTTTCATAAATTCAGACAGTTGCTTTGGTCTATGCATCTTCATAATTTGGTGTATTAATACCATCACAATCCATGATTCTTTTCAGTAATATATATTAATATACTCACTTTATCTTTTGGTGACTCACATGTAGTTATGCAATTTGGGGGGCAGCATCCTGGTGGAATTGGAGTACCTGCTGTTGGTATGGCCTTCCCAGGATATGTTGGTAATCCAGCGTTGGGGAATTCTGAGATGACCTGGTATGACTTCAAAACTTTATATGAAACAAAGGACATGCTACTTCTCTTTCTTTATGAGAATAAGCTTCTACTCGATATTTCACCTACACAACTTTAATTGTTTTCCATTTGATAAGGTTTAGTCATGTTGATCTTAATGTTACGGTCATAAAGTGATCTTGCTTCTTGATATATTCACTAATAAAGTAAGCCCATCTTCTTGATATATTCATTAGTGTGCAGCCTACCAAAAGTAAACACACACACACACACAAACATATATATATATATATATATATATATATACACACACACTTTGGTGAATGTTTAATAAGTACAATTTTATATTTTGTACCTTTGAGTTATTAATACTATGCCTGGTTTGTGTTGCTCCTCAGAAGTATTATTTTGTATGACCAAATAATGGAGACAACTACGGTGTAAACGAGTCGAACCGAAGCGAACAGAGAGTTACTCGGATTCGACTTAGAAAGTAATTTTTTTTACTGGAATTCGACTCAAATTCGACTTGGTTCGAATATTTATTATTCGAATTCGATCCGACTAAGATCGAATTATATTCAAACTACTCGCAAACTTCGAATTCAAGTTCGAATTTGAGTATCCACATAGTAAGTAGTTTTATAATACATATAATTACCAATTGCACTTATTATTTTATTTAGAAATTAGAAAACATATTTACAATTACACTTTACAAATAAAAAAAATACTCCCTCCGTTTCTTAATATATGACATTTTAGGGTAATTTTTTGTTCTTAAATATTTGTCGTTCTAGGATTTCTAGTAGAATTGGTTATAATTTTTCCCAAATTACCCTTAAAATAAATAATATACAATTTTCAATACTTCTTTCTCTTCTTTATGTATATTCGTGCAATCCACATACTATCTTCTCTCTCGTTTTTTTCTTCTCTTTTCCTATCTGACTCCCTCTCTCCCTTTTCTTTTTATTCTCTCTCCTTATCTGGCTCTTACTCTCTCTTTTACAATCGCTCTTTTTAATATAATCATGTTTTCTCCACCAAAAAAGGAAGTAATTTTGTTTATTTTTAATAGTAAGTAATCTTGTGTATTTTTAATTGCAGAATATTTAAATTTATTTCTTTAATTAGCTGCATCTATGGTGATATAGTTTAGTTTGTTCTGTTTTATAAGAACATATGTAATTTAAATACTCCATGAAACAACTTTTTAGTTATAAGAAAAATGGTGGAAAACAAAAAAGAGAGAACTAACAAAAATTTAAGACTGCGAGTAATAAAAAAATAAAATAAAAAAGAAGAGTGAGATGACGTCAATAGAGGGAGTGGGTGAGAAAAATCAGCTATATGAGAAATTGAGTTTATGGGACAACTACATATTAGTTAAAGATGAGAGAGAAGGTAGATGAATAGACAAATGAAAGGGTGTTTTGGGCATTTGGTAGCAGATTTAATTAGCAGTAATTAGATTTCTTAATATATGTGCACAACTCTAAAACGACAAATATAAAGGAATGGAGTACAATTAAAATTAAAAAATAATAATAAATAATAACTATTTATTCTAATTTTATTAAATTGTGCATATATTATAAGAGAATGTATAGTATCTATTTGAATATTTATCAATCGAGTATGTATCGAATCATGATCAATAATTCAAATAGTTTGAATCCTAAACAAGCCTAGTATAACTTTGCTCAGATTCTACTCGTACTTTTATTCAAACTATTTTTTGTGCTTAGATTTGGATCATATTATTAATGAATTCAAGTCTCGCTCACATTTTTCGAATTGAGTCCGAATTGAGCCTGAACTGTTTGGTTCGATTTACAACCTTGGAGACAACATCTATGTATACTTTAGTGTATGCATCTATTTTTTTTGGGTGTTTACTATTTTCGTTAGAATATAAGTTTAAAAATGCCAATGGCCTACACAATGCACAGCACCATAGACTATAGGTACCGATAAAAGTAATAAAGGTTGTAATCCTTGCTAAAAAATGGACCTCTTTTAAAACTCATAGTAAGACTAAAAGAACAATTTGTGATTATTGAAATCATGTCTCTTCGTTTTTCAGTGACCTTTCCATCAGCATATAGGAAACTGCTGCCATCAATTAGTTTGTTAAGAGAATTTTTTTTTTCCTCTCATATTTGACTCTTATAATCCACAATCACAACCTCTTCTGATGATATTTCTCTCATTCTGTGGTGCTTAGTTAGTGGAAGTGTCGTTTTTACATTTATTTGAAAATGAATTTTAACAATCACTTCGTAATGTGCAGGCTACCAGTTTTGGCAGGGGCTGCAGGGGCTTTGGGTGCAACATATTGTTCTCCATATCTTTCTGTTGATGGTTCTTATCATGCTCGCCCGTCAGGCCAAACTCCTTCCTTGGTTGGTGCTTCAAGGTCAGTGATGTGGTTGCCTTAAAATGGTTATCCGACTTCATAATATTTTGTGCTGGTTGTTTTTGATAAGTAAAGAGTGTGTATCTATCTAACCAGGGAGAAAAGCAATTCCAGCACCCAAAGCATACATCAAATAGCATTCCACTAGTTGTATGTAGCAATTTTAGTACCCAAAGCATACCTCTGTGGCCAAGAACAAACTTAAACCCCATTTAGTCCACATGCAAATTTTATTAGCTCTTGCATGCTATCAACATTTGATATTAATTATAAGGCTCAAGCCCCATTTGCTTCTTGGGGATAACATCTCCGGTTTGGTACTTGGTATGTGGTCCCCACGGAGTGTATTGCCGCTAAATTTGGAATACCATTTTCTGATTTTAGGTAACATTATTCCTATGTATCCAAAGAAAAAAGAAAAGAAGGTAACCTAATCCCTACTTTAGAGATCAGAGTTGACATTTTTTCTTGAAGTTGCTGAGCAGTTTAAGTTTGGTGAACTATGCTAACTATAACTGTAATCTTTTTATTTTATTTTATTTATTTATTTATTTGCAGCAAAGAAAACAATATAAATAAACCTGGTAATGAATTGAAGCCTTCTCAGAGACCTGGTGAGTAATGCCTCCTTTGATTTGAAATATTTATTGGATAAACTTTAAAAATGACTGCATTGGCCATTTTCAATGACGTACTACTAATTCTTCTCTGCAGAGCTTGCAAATGATGAGTTTGGGCAACGACAAAACAAAGCTCGCAGGCAAGATCACATTAATGACCTTTTCTAGTCAACTTCCACGTTAACACTGCCCTTTTGCCATTGTGATGTAACATTATCCTTGGAAATCTGTTGTACTTTTTTTAAATTTTCTGCAGATATACGGAGATGAAGTTCGACCAGTGAATGACTTGGATGGGTGGAACCTATTATAATAACCTTATAAAGTTCAAAGGTTCACAATTAAACTCTTTCATCAGTTCCGTATTGCGAATATGGTCGGTGGTACTGTTGGTGCCGCAGGCCTTCTTCCAGGCCCTTTGTGATCTCCTGCATCTATTCTGGAGCACTTTGGGCCGCTATACATTTCATGATATTTTAGGTAATTACTGTAAATATAAAGTACATTGATTATTATTGTGTTTTTTGAAATTGTTACTATTTGGACCTGAAAATATGAAGTTGACAATAAAAAAATGACTAGAGAAAATCTGTTTCCTTTTTCCCTATTCAGTGTATTGCTCATTAGTTTTTCCTTTTAAGCATGAAAGGATCCGGTTGGTTTTATATCACCAAGCTCTGGCAGTTGAAGTTAGATTATAAGTTTAAGAAAATATCTAAGAGAAAATACCGTGAATGTAGACAAAGAGTTCTAATTGAATGATAGTGCTGTGGTTTGTGAGAATTCATTGGGAATTAAATGCTGCCATTTGAATAATTTATTTATATTATGCAGTTTACTGTAATCATATTTTGACAATAAAAAAATGTCTGTGTATTCCTGGATGATCTTATATAATGGAATAGTTAGCAAACATGAGTTTTAGCTAGTTATCGGGGGGGGGGGGGGGGGTTATGAAATTTAGATATAACATTATGATGACCACATGTAAGTAGATACTGAAATAGGTTAAGTCCTCGCATGGGATGTGAGCTTCAATGTATTGTCCTAAATTATTTTAGGTGAAAGCAGCATATCGTGTATTAAATAACTTTGGAGACCTTGAAGTGTTTTATAGCCAGAAGTTGATCTTACCACAGGGGGGAGGGGGACAAGAGCTAATTGTCCTGATGGATCAGAATGGCATTACAGGAATTATGTGGTTGAGCCCAGATAGTTTCGACAACTTACCTAAGTTGTTTAAAGCATATGACAGTTGTTAAGGTTGTGTTTGTATTTTGTCAAGTGAGCAAAACTTGAGCTTCCAAATTTTTATTTTATAAATTGGCTTGGGCTTCAAATTGTTGTATATTTCTTGCAGTCAGCAATTGAAAATCATGTCAAATTAGTATTTTAATATGGATGTTGGATATGGTATTTTTCCTTTCTTATTTAAAATACTATTTATGCAATTTTTCCATCTGCTTTTGCTCTTCTAGGTATGTGAACAAACACCTGATCATGCTGCGGTCACTGAAAGCAAAGCATTGCAGTTTGACGGGTGGCAGTTATTTGTACAAATGTGCGGTACGAAAAGGCAGCAGAGATCTTTCGATTATGTGAAATGTCGGTATTTAATGTAATTCATAAAAGATTTTGACTTTTTGATTGATTGAATTTCAGGTTTTTGTGGCTTGGTTTATCCTCTATTGATGCTTGACAAAGTCATTGGCGGACTTCCTCAAAAAATATATGGAAAGCATGAGAAAAGTGAATGCATTGTATTCTGCAGCAGCTGTTTGATTAGGAAGTTGAATTTATTTATTTTTCTTTAGAAAGAAGGTGCCGCGTGGGTTTTTTAATATAATCTTTTGGCCTTTTCTTGGTTGCCTAAAGGATTTGGGGTTGTTTGTTTGGGTGATACACTAGTACATTAACCTACATCCCCGCGTGTTGCATAGTTGAGCTTTTGTTCAGACGGATTTTTATTCTTGGGTGTGTTGGTGTAATTCTTTTACTCGGTTTTCTTTTTCCTTGTCTGGGATACCTGAATGGACCAAGTCGTCGATGAAAATTTCTATTTGACTTGTGATTAATAATGGTTTCCTCAGCAGCAGTGGAATGCTGTGAAGACTGCATGCTTCTTACTTATGGATGTAGGTGTCGTCAAATCCAAAATTTAGTACCCTGTAAAGGGAAGAATGGAATGTCTCAAGAGAGGATATGCCTTACCTTATTTTATTTTTATTTATTTATTTTGATACTCTTTTCTTTTTAATTTGCATGTTCTAGTTTTTTATAATTTAAAATATATGTTCTTTGTTGTCATTATCATTATGATCATCATCATCATTCTTCGAACTTATGTCAAACATGTCTTACAGCTTGCCACTTGCTTACTATCAAGTTCTTGGTCATCTGTACTTTATCAGATTAACAAATTTTAAAGAAGTATGATATCTGTGCCAGATTAAGAAAAAAAAGAGTTATTGTTAAAACTTTGTCTATCGCTCTTTCTTTTCTATCTTTTGAATCATTGAAGAATTCCTTGAATCTTAGATTTTGAGATGCTCTGTTCATCTAGAGGATTGATTGCCATGGGGTTTGTAAAGATACTTGGATGATCAATGATTATGTTATGTAATGAACATTTTACATTTAACTAAAATTTATATAATTAAGTAGGAATATATATTATTTTACCTAAAGAAAATAATATATATTGTGAACATTTACATCGATTTTTTGATTATCAATTACGTGAATAAGTATTAGTGGTAATCTTTTTGAAGGGATGGATAATAAGTGAGACTTCCTTATAATTCTTATCATTTTTGCAATTGTTTAGTATTAGATTAGTTTTAATTTTAATAAAAGAGTTAGTTATGTTTTAATCTATAATTAGTATTTTTAATTTAGCAATTAAAATAAAGGTAACGATAATTATTATTTTTAATTTATCATTAATTTCTTTAAAAATTTAAATTTATTATTATTAATTTTAAATTACATTTTATTATTTTTTCTCATTCAAGATGTTATGTCATATGTCACATCAGTATTGGTTACTAATTAGATGCCATGTGTAAATGCTAGCTCAACGTTGGTTAATCATGCTTTACTTTGAAGGCACTTTTTATCTAATTATTTAAATTGAAAAAATCTTTTTTTATAAAAAAAGAAAAAAGAAAAAAAGCTCATGATATTTAAAAAAATAATAAAATTAAAGAATTTCTTGAGTCATTAAGTTCTTTTTTGGCTTGGTACCATTCGCTTGGCGTGTGTTGAAAAATGAGGGGAAGTAATAATGCAAGCGTTCGGCTTTATGGGATTTGGAGCTTTTTACATTGAAAAAAAGAGTGTTTTCTGGTCCGTTAGTGATGATGGGGAAAAGGTTGGGCCATTCTTCTAGAAGGTTTATTCCATAGGTGGAATAAAAAGCTAAATTAAATACTCCACAACATTTCTGAACTGATCCCCTCCATTATAATGTTGTGCATTCGAGTTTTTGCCTTTTTTTGGCTTCCGTGTACGCGCGTAATCTTAATGCTATCCCCTTTTTCGCTGCGTTCTTTCTCTCCCGAGGAGGACAGGCGTCTCTCTCTCTGAAAAACTGCTTCATCCAAATTACGGCCTCCTCTCTGCTTTTGGGCGACGGAGAAACTTTTAATATATATTTAATAAAAAAATATATTATTTTTAATAATAGTATCAACTTTATAATTATTTATGATAAATTTTATTGTATCGTTAAATATAATAATTTTATTATTAAATATATATTAGAAAAAAATTAAATTTAAATTTACATGTTTTAAATATTCCTATGAGGATTTTTGTTACTACCGTAATAGGGTAAACATTTGAAACTTAAATTTACTTCCTTTAGTTATTCCTCCGAGGATTTTTTTTTTATGATTTTTACTTTAAAAGAATCAATACAAATAAAATAAATGAGATAATTAACTTTAACATTAGGTAATTAAACTTCACGTTTAATATGCTAGACATGAGAATACAAGTTTTAAAATAAATAAAATATAAAATTTCACAATAAAAAATAACAAAAAAGTGTAAAACCTCATAATACGAATTTAATTTTTTTTTTAATCATTAAACTCAGACCCGATGGAATATTTGACTTCCTGCAGACTTGAGCAAAGAAGATATTTATGTGAATTTTTTTTAAAAGTATGTAAATATAAATTCATAAATAATATAAATATTAGTAGGGTTTGGGAACTGTTCGCAATTCAAATAATTATTATATTTGGAACAAAGAAAGTACTTTTTTATATTTTTTTCTGAAAATTTATATATATATATTATATATTTATATATTTTGGGTGACCTATAATTAAAAAATATCAAAAAATGTATAGACTTAAAAGGATAATTTCAAAAACTTCAGTGGCCCAATCCCCAGACCCTATAGTGGCTCCGTTCCTATATATAAGAAGAAAAAGAGTTCGTTTCATTTCACAACCTTTCACATTAAAAATATATTATTCCATTAATTTTACGGAAAGAATTTTATCCTGACCTTTTAAAGTTAATTTTAAAATTGATCTAAATTATGTAAGTTTTGAAAGCAAGAAATTCTAGAATTAGCAATCATATTTTAATACAATACTTTAGGATTATTATAGTTGTATTAATTAAAATTAAATTAATTTTGATTCTTAAATTTTCACAAAATATAGGAAGTTCTTTCAGACGGCATCACAGTTGTAGGTTAAGATTGGGTATATTACGTGTCTTGGACTTATCCATATGGTTTTCCAATTAATTAGGGACAACAAAACTAATTGAAGTGATTTTGAGGATGACATTTTACGAGACAAATATTCATAATCATGATCATGTAATGTCCAGCCAGCTAGTCTTTTTTTTATTTTTTGTAATAAATTAATGTTTCTTATATTAACAACGTCAATTAGTTAAGTAAATTAGTATATATCAATTTGTCGCAAAAGAATGTCCATGTGAACATGAGCTGTTAAGTATGTACGGAGAATACTTTCCTCACCTTCGTGTTGTTACTCATGGTTAATAAGACTAAGGCCACATAGATTTTATATATATATATATATATATATAAAATAATAATAATAATAATAATAATAATAATAATAATAATAATAGAATAGAATATAGAATAGGATGATTACAAAATACAAACAGTAGGTGATATTGTGAGTAGAAAGAAGCCACTCTCCGGTCTCCCGTAAAGAAGAAATAAAGGAAGTCAGTCTCCATGGAAGAGGAAAAAGATGATTTGAAATAAAGTATATAAAAATATATATGTATATCATTTTCTTCAAGATTTAATTTGCATGTATGTAATCTTTGTCCACTCCCTTTAATATATTGTACTATAGATTTATTTCATTAATAAAATTATTTTCATTGCCTTTTGTTATAAAAGTACTATTAATTTACGAAAGAAAGATCGATTTATTTTGGTAGCTAAATAAATTTAAATTTGTGACAATGCATAATAAAAATAAATAAATTATATTTTAAAACTATTAAACAATATATCATGCACATTTAGTCTGCAAGACAATTCCTTAGGTACGTACGGGAGTACTCCATATGAATAGGCAAATAATTATATGCAGTAGAAATCTATCTATCTATCTAGGTCGGTTCTCAGATGGATCGGTCCGTTAACGGACCGTTAACGGACCGGCTATAGTAACAGTTTTTTCCGTTGTTATAAGTATAATGGCGGTTTACATATGTGAGTCGTCGTCATAGACCTATAGCGACGAAAAAAATTGTCGCTATAACCGATCTGTTAACAGACCGATTCGAAAAACTGTTGTGTCTATCTATCTATCTAAATCTAATTAACATATATGTTGGTGCAAAATTGAGTTGTACGTAACAATTAAAGAAATTAGGGATCTAAAAAGGTTGGTAGGAAGAAAAATATTCTCTCCGTCCCAAATTAATTGCATTTCTAGGACTTTTTAAAGTCAAATTGACTATTTTTAAAACTAATCTTTTTACTATTTTTGCTAACATATAGGTGAAGATATTATAACCAAAAGAAAGTATATACAATTTATTACTAATTTTAATTTTTATAATTTTACAAATATATTTATATATGCTTAATTATTAATTTTAAAAATAGTCAATTTGACTTAAAAAAATCCTAAAAAGGCAATTAATTTGGGACGGAGGGAGTATTATATTATATTTTCCATCGTTTGGTTTGTACATACGTATTACATAACTCATCATCATCAGTTGTCGTCTATATAAAAGTGTAGTCCATCTATATTTCAAAAATGCAACTGGACTGGACGTGCCCGCAAAACTCTTCTGGTGCTTCCACTTTTGTCCATCCCCCACTCTTCAAATCCAACATGTAAGCATTGTGTGGCTCACCAAACCTACGTGACCCAACCACCATTAGCTTCTCTTGCCACGCTGTCATGTGCGTCGACGTAACCACCTCCCACGGTAGCTCTCCTACTACCTGCCACGTCGCACTGTCCCCCGTCATCACTACATCTACATTGTTTGAGCTTGAGCTACACTTGTACACCCTACCCTCCCCATTGTCAACGTACGCCCTCGGACACCTGGCCGTCTCTAGGAAATCCTCGTATACCGGGTCCCACTCCCGCCTGGCAATATCGAATGCTTCCGCGCTTCTCTCAAATCGCCCCTGCATTTCAGTGCGATATCCTCCGATGACGTGGAACTTACCACGGTGGAAAACTCCTTTACACTCATCACGTTCGTATTCCATGTCAGGCAATTGGCTCCACTTGTCCTTTGCCACGTCATACGCCATCGCAGATTTCAACGCGTTCTTCTCACAGTCGTGCCCACCTGCCACAATCACCGTCCTAGAATCAGATGCACAGGCAAAGAATGATCTCGGACAACCCGGCATCTTCGCCCCTCGTCGCCACGTGGCGGACACAAAATTATAAACAAATACATCATTTGAAGCATCCCATGTAACCGGGTCCAACCCGCCCATAACCACCAAGTTCAACCCGACTGCAGCAAGTTGGCAAAACATGGGCAACCCATCCGAGTAACCGGGAACCGAGGGTAATTCACTCCATTTACCCGAATCCGGCTCACAAACGGTGAACCGGTAAGACGACATAGCCGAACTCTTCAGAACCCCTTGTTTGCGGATCATGTCAACGCGTGCTTGCGTCATGACGATGAGCCGTCGAGAGAAGCCGGCAACCTTCCGGTGGCTCCAGAACTCCGGCAAGTCAATCTGAACCTTCCAACCCCGGCAGACCGATGCAGCAGAAGGGAAGGTGTCATAAGGAACACGGAATAAACACTCGAGGCCAACATCATTAGGAAGACCCGGAATGACTTCCATAACCATATATAAATGAATCTGGAAAAATTGGGAGTGAGAAGGAACGGCAATTGGATTGTACAGAAAAAGAAGAGAGAGAGAGAGAGTGTGTGAGAAATTAAGCAAGTGATGGTGTTTGGCTTTATGGGATTGGGGGCTTTAATTTATAAGGAGAAATATAGAGATAAGAGATTGTCTGGCTGGTTGTCCATTACTATATATGATGATTATCAAAAAGGTTGGGCCAATCTTCTAGAAGGCTTACAGGAAACAGACAACAACTTGAGACTGTGGGATTCATACTACTAAACTGATAAAATACTAAACTATTATGTATTCCATCCTCCGTTAACGGATTTTTGCCTTTGCCCGCTGTTTTTATCTCCATCCATTAATAATAATAATAATGTATTTTAAAGGAGTAAAAAATACAACATATAAATTTAAAAAATTAAAACAAAAAATAGAATATATATCAAGTCCTAATTTTATTCACAGTGGACTCTGTATAAGTATACTAATAAAAAAAATTATTTCTTGTAAATTTAGTAAAACTCATTTAAGTATATTTTTTACCGTAAATTAATCTTCATGATTTATTTATATTTGACTTATATATTTTTAGGCATTTATACTTTAAGTTCATATTTTTGAAGACAGATGATTTATTCGGTCAAATTCAAATCTATTCTGATTCATTCAGAAATAAATAAACAACTCATTAATAATATTTTAGTTAACTAAATTACGAAGATGTTAAGTTTTTACAAAGTCAATTTAGACTCTTTTCTTTTTCTCTTTTTTTTGTCATAATTAATTAATGTGGATATGTAAGGGTTTTTTTTTTTTTTTCTGGAACCATTCATAATATCATGGAGACGTTAAATTTTTAGTTAAATAACGGAGAAGTTAAGTTTTTACGGTGTTGTTGTGGGAGTCTTGTCAACTACTCCGAATGTTTACAATGTAATTAAGATGTACTCCCTCTGTTCCTAAAAGATTGTCGTTTTAGGAAGTAATTTTTGTTCCAAAAAGATTGACGTTTTGAGTTTATCAATGCAGATGGAGTAATTTTTTTCAACTTTACCCTTATTTAAAGTTCTCCTACTTAATGATTTTTCTCAAAAAAATACAAAACCCTTCTTGGTTGTTGAAATGTCTTTACAAATCTCTTCCCTTCCCAATACTTCTTCTTCATAATCTCATGGTTGGTAGTATACTCTTTTTTGGAATCTACAAAGTTAATAATTAGTTGAGATAATTAAAACAAGGGTAATATAGTATTTTTCATAAGGAGTAATTGCATTCTTTAATCTACGTGAATTAACCTTAAACGACAATCTTTTAGGAACAGAGGGAGTAGAGCCTAGCTATGTATATTCATCCCTTATATATTTGATACTATTTATTTAGAATTAAAGTAATTATTATAACACTGTCCTTTCTACTTTAGCAAATCTTAGTCAAGAGATTGATTGATCATTCTGTCGGTGAATAAAGGTGGAAATGTGGAACCCCGGGCCAATTTGGTTGCTACAAACGGCGAACCATCCCGTTGGTACGTACTCTTAAACAAAAATTAATGTACCACTTTCAACAAAGGTATTCGAGTTTATCCAATTATATATATATATATATATAAAAGAGATTCATTCATAGTCAAAGTTGTAAATTTAAGTTTATTCTTACAACAGATTGTGACTGTCCATCCGTTGATCGAACGGTTAAATAAAGCTCATGTCCTCTGTTTAATATCTAGTATACTGCAGTTTAATACTGCAAACGGGACAAATGATCAAAATATTCTCCAAATTAAATTTTTTTTTTGAATTTTTCGGACTCCACAGTATTAAACTGCGAATACCAATTTCTGTCTGTCTCTTTGTTGGTTGCCTACAAATTGAATCATTCATGTTAATCCAAATTAATAAACTTTACACATTTTTGTTGATGATAAAGACTATGATATATCACTTGTTGAATATATCCACATTCACACTCTCATTCAACAATTGAACTGATATTTTCACAACACTTTTTGATATTTTCACAACGAAAGTGTCGCTGTAGATGTATAGCGACGGTTCTATAGGATCTATAACGACACTTTTGTTGTGGAAATATCATTTTCTATTGTGGAAATAGCGGTTCCCTTGAATATACCCAAAACACAGATGTAGAGGGGAGAAGAATGGAAAAAACACCATTGATTCCACCAAAATAAACCTCCCCCAACACCACCAACAATCATCATCAAAGAAAAACACCCAAAAGCCTCTAATAATATCCTTAATCCTCATATTAGCACTAATAATCGTCGCCATTATCACCACCACTACACCTCTAATCATCTGCCAATCCAGTCAGTCTGCGATCTTAATCGTCACCCCAACCTAGTCAATCCGAGTCGCTTGTTCCTTCGCCCTATATAAACGCTTGTGCAGAACTGCCTTATCCTCCTCCATCGTTGTCGTCACCAATAACTCATAATACCCAGTGAGTTTTTATGATTCTAAATGCTAGATACTCTATTTTTTTATGTGGAAATCTGATTTTCTTGAATTTGTTGTTGCTGGGTTTCTTGAATTTAGTGGTTCAAGAGGAGAAAATGGTTTGTGCGAAAGAGTTTGTAGGTTAAATTTAGACGGTGGAGAAGCCTTAGGTGGGGTTGGTGTATTCCTAAGTCTACTCCTAGAAGAGTTCATTTCTTTTAAAGTATTGTAGGCTCCGCAGTTTAATACCGCGGAGCCCAGAAAACTTTAAAAAAAAATTAAATTTGGCTGAAGTTACTTTACGTTTAGAGAGCAGCTCTGCGATAACCGTTTGAAAAGAACCCATTTTTAACTACAAGCTTTCAATATAAAGGAGATTGCATGGCATTACAAGTAGAAAAAACACTCATATAGGTGAACTGGTTGGGAATAAAACCCAGAGAATGCATTCTACAAAATATTCTCCACGAATCCTCGAATAATGAGTTTTCATTATAACCTGAAATCATGACATTCCAAGAAACAACATTTTGATAAGGAATTTTTTCAAACAACTTGAGTGCATCACGCAGCGAAGTAGATTTACAATAATAATCTACCAAGGAATTAGCAAAGAAGGTATTGAAATGAATATCATGGATTTTAAGTAAATGGGACGGGCATGGAGGCATTTGGTGTCGGTGACTGTGTATGTTCTTGATTTGGTCCACTCATTGAAGAGTTGGAATGCATTAAAAGTAGTTCATGCATTCGTTGTTCTTTTTTCTCTTAGAACACGCCTAGCAAAAAAAATTGAATTTGGCATCTGCAGTTTAATACTACGGTGCCCGAAAAACTAAAATAAATAAATAAATAAATTTGGAAGGGTATTTTGGTCATCTGTCCCGTCTGCAGTATTAAATTACAGTATACTAGATATTAAACTGTGGATGGGGATTCTATTTAACTGGAAGGTCACAATTTGTTGTAAAGATAACTTTAAATTTACAACGTTGACTATGCATCAGTCCCCATATATATATATATATATATATGCTGCTTCAAATCCATGTCTTATCAGAGCTCCCACTTCCTATCTTTTAGCATAACAATTTAAAGGCATACACAATGTCACAGGGTCTATATTTGACACCAAATTTTCTGCACCAAATCAACCTTGTGATGCAATAATTTGTACACTCAAACCAATCAGCAACGTTTCACACACATGCACACACAATTTAAAATGTAATGCACAAAAATATAAAAGCAATGCACACACACAAAGCTACACTTTACAGGATAATGTTCCAACCTTTTATTGTACTCTCAATACAAAGGATACACTGGTCAAGGGCTTGCAAGACTCACTCTAATTGTCTGCAATACACAGGCTTAGCAATGCATATAAATAATATAAAATTAGGTTGCAGTTGGCAACCCTAATTGCCTAGAAATTTCAGCCAATGGCCAACAAGTATTTGAATTTAAACTAGTAATTTCAAGCTAAACTGACCACATACAAATATGATCAACCACCATGTCAAATTCAAATTTGAAACAAGCCCACATATGCCTGATGTTTTGGCTGACAGAGATAATTGTCCACAATTGTTGTAAGTGCTGTAAGCCTTGTTATCAGTCCATCAAGCCCAACATCCAACTAACCCATGAAGTCAACCAACATCTTTGTTGTCTTAGCTTACGAAACTGTCCAACATGTGCCCCAAAGCTTTGTCAACCTAGTCCACACGAAATTTCAACCAAGCCCAGCATTTGCCCAAGGTGCTGTTCACGAAGAACATGCCCATCATGTCATACTCCTACCCAATCATGCTCAGCCCATGATGGTCTTTTGATTCGATCCAAGCCAACAATCAATATGCTAGTATTATTGTTAAGGCATTCCAACAATGCCTCAATGACCCGCACGCATAGATAAGGCTGTAAACGAGCAGAGCAGTTCGGGTTCGATTCGGGCTCGACTCGAAAAAATACGAGCGAGACTCGAATTCGTTAAAAATATGATCCAAATCCGAGTATAAAAAATAGTTCGAATAAAAATGCGAGTAGAATCTGAGCAATGTTATACTCGACTCGTTTAAGATTCAAACTACTCGAATTCTCGATTGTGATTCGATACATACTCGATTGATACAAATTCGATTAGATACTCGATACATTCTCTTATAATATATACAAAATTAAATCAAATTGGGATAATTAATTATTATTATTTTGTTTTGTTTTTAATTTTAATTGTGATTTTATTTTTATAAAGTGTAATAGTAAATATATTTTCTCATTTCTAAGTAAAATAACAAATTTAATTTATAATTATATTTATTTTAAAGCTAATTATTATGTGGAGACTCGAATTCGAGCTTGAATTTGAAGCTCGCGAGTAGTTTTAATATAATTCGATCCGAGTCGGATCGAATTCGAGTAATAAATATTCGAGTCGAGTCGAATCTGAGCAGAATTTTTCAAATACAATTCGAATTCGAGTCGAATTCGAATACGAATTTAACTTTTCGAGTCGAATTCGAGTAGCTCTCTGTTCGCTTCGGCTCGACTCGTTTACACCCTTACGCATAGATCATAATAGTCTGCCCATGACTTGAGTCGACTTCAAAAACTATCCTCCCCTTATATAGTAAATATTAAGAAAATATGTAAATCGTCAACAACATCAAGTATACTTAAAAAATCATAATTTATATTCTCTAGATATACTAGTTTTAATCGGTGCCCAATCTTATTCTACAAATTGAGTATCAAAGGTGTCTTGTCCCCACAGGAACCGGAGTGTCAAATAAAATAGGACAATTGTAGTACTAACGAACGAAGAGGGGGAAAGAGAGACGTTCAAAACGAGGGAGAAAAGGCAACTTGCGAAAGTGGTATGATGAATCAGTGGATGGTGGTGGTGGTGGGGTGGAACAGACAGAATATATGAAAATAATTGGTACACTTTTTATCATGCATGCGAACTTGTGACCTTTAGGGATAAGGAATGGTTTGTGACACGTCGGCCCCTCCTAAATATGAATGAATTTGTCGCTAATTGATCCATATATACATATATAATTACACATATAAATATGCAAACATAAAATATTTGAGCGTGAGAATCCGTTGATAAAAATCATGTCAACCCCTTGGTTACGGGCCTTACGGCTTTTGACATGTACTGTACAACACAAATACGTATACATATCTTATGTATTATAAAACCCCCCATAATGCTTTTTCCACATGTTTAGTAAAATTGGATCATATTTTTTATTTTTATTTTTTTACTCCTTTATCTTTATAATTTTAAATATATTATTATTTAATTATTTTTAATGTTAATTTTTTATATCTTTTTATTTATTCCTCAAATTTTTATAAAATTCTTATTTTATCTCACATAATTTACATACGCAATATATTTTAAAATATATAAAATTGTCCTTATAGTGTTATAGTAATCAAGTCTCTTCCCACAACACAGTATATTGCAGTAAAAAATTTTAAATTTTAAATCTTAACCCCAAAATTTAAAATAAATGATACATGACATAGTTGGCATATACTGATATACATATATATATATATATATATATATATATATATATATATTATAAAGATCCAACACTATGTACTGTAGTCATCAAGATCCAACAATATAAATTAAAACTAAATGAAATTATTGCGTATTTTATAATATATATATATATATATATATATATATATATATATATATATATATATATATAACACAACATTATAAAACCTTTTTATAGTGACGCATATAATCAACTTCTTTGTACCATTTAGTTTTGATAGGTTATATATAGTTGTTTAATATTGAATATAATAATTACTCCCTCCGTCCCAAATTAATTGCTTTTCTAGGATTTTTTTAAGTCAAATTGACTATTTTTAAAATTAATAATTAAGCATATATAAATATATTTCTAAAATTATAAAAATTGAAATTAGTAATAAATTGTATATACTTTCTTTTGGTTATAATATCTTCACCTATATGTTAGCAAAAATAGTAAAAAGATTAGTTTTAAAAATAGTCAATTTGACTTTAAAAAATCCTAAAAATACAATTAATTTGGGACGGAAGGAATATATGTTATTAGTGTTGTAAATAATCCGTTAAGAATAAATCAACAGATCATCAAGTCGACTCTCCTTTCACGATGGAAGCAAACGTATTGTTCAACTATGTTAATATATGCTGTTCATATATATATATATATATATTATATAATACTATATGGGTTAGACTATCTTTTGTTTATTGAACTTAACTTAAATTTACATTTATATCATTGAATCGTTTTTTTTTCTAATTAACTTACTGGACTATAATATTTTTATAAAAATTTAAAAAATCATTTAAGACTATTAATTTTTGACAGAATATCTACCTGACGTTATATTAAATGTTTACGTGAATTATTCAATATATTAAAACATAATGTGTCGATGATGATTTGTATTGTAATAATTAAGAAATATCATTTTATTTATCGGGTTATATTTATAGGCCTTCATATTCCTTTTTTCAAAATTAAATAACAAAAAACAAAACAAAACAAAACAAACAAATCAAAAAATCCATCTTCATCTTCCACACATAAACGCACGTCATTAGAAACTCCTCCAACAGCCATAATCACCGCCACCATCCATATCCACCGCCATCAACAAACTAAACTTCTGCACCACAACATCTAGCACAATTTAAAATCCACTAAAATGTAAATTTAAACAAAGTTCAACCCCATCATCCATTTCCAAAAACTCAGATCCACCGTGATAATCCTAATTATTCTTTAAATTGTCCTCAATAATTAGTCGATTCATTCAACCAATTTTGTAAAAAGTAATTTGAGCCCCAATTTATAGAACTTACTTTGAAACCCCAATAAGTAGAACCTTTTTTAGGATATATATATATAGGCTGAGGATCAGGTCCGGGAGTCCGGACCTGATTAAAATGCGGACCAAATTTTTTTTTTTTTCATTTTTTTTTATCAAAACAGTTAATAAAAAATATATAATAATTTTTGGTATTGAAAAAAATTATTAAAACAGTGTTTTGGGTGTGATTTGGATACACCCAAAACAGTGTTTGTTATATGTATCCAAATCACACCCAAAACACTGTTTTAATAATTTTTTTCAATACCAAAAATTATTATATATTTTTTATTAACTGTTTTGATAAAAAAAAACGAAAAAAAAATAAAAAATTGGTCCGTATTTTAATCAGGTCCGGACTCCCGGACCTGATCTTAACTCTCTCTCTATATATATATATATATATATATATATATATATATATATATATATATATATAATGGTAATTAAACTTGAATCGGACCGCCGGTTCGACTGGTAAAAATCGAAACCGGTTGGCACTCCGGTCTGGTTTGAGCAAAAAAATCGTTTTAGGTCAAACCCCGATCAAACTCGGTGACCCAGCGGTTGGACCAGTCGACCCAGTAATACGGTAACCGGGTCACCGGTTTTACCGGTTCCCTACCTCACTTTTTTTTTTTTACTAATTTAAGCCTTTGAATTTGATTGAATGTATCCTTGATTGAGTTTTGAGTTATAATCATGATTTAATATCTTTATTTTCATATAGATTCAGTATTTATTTGAATTGTATAAAGTAAACATTATACAAATTAAATAGATTTAGTTTTTTTTTACCGAATTTGATTAAATGTATCCTAGAGATATTTATGTTTATTTATTTTTGATTTTATCACTCTTGAGTCTTGAGTTTTGATCATGATTTAATATCTTTCTTTTTATATAGATTTAGTATTTATTTGAATTGTATAAAGTAAATATTGTACAAATAATTTTTTTTGTAGATAAATTAATTAATTTTACATATTTACTAAATATTATGTATAATATATAATAATAATTAATATTTTTAATTATTTATTATTTATTACATATTAATGTCGTCATTGGGTCAATAACGGTTCAACCACTGGTTGAACCAGTGACCCATTTACCCGGTACCTTTTCCCGGTTCGATGACGGGTCCGAGTTTGAAAATATTATTATTATTATTATTATTATTATTATTATATATATATATATATAGAGAGAGAGAGAGAGCAAATTGTATGGATACACAACATACTTATAATAATTTATTTGGTGAATCCGGAGGTCTGTGATTTGATTGAGGGTTCAAGACCCACGAACACTATATAACAAAGATGAAAGAAAGCGAAGAAAAATAAGCAAAAGAAAGAATAAGAAAAAATCTGAGGGCTGCTTCAACAATGATGGGTCGATTGTCAATTGTGGGAATTCATCCCCAGATTTATTGATTTGGATCTTGTTAACAGAGAAACAGGTCTGATTGGAAGGTAATATACTATTGATTTGTGTTTTTTTAAGATATTTTAACTTTTAAGTTTTAATTTAATATTTTTTAGGGATAATTTAACTAATATTTTTTATATTTTATATTTTATAATTGTTAAGTTAAAAAGATTTTATTTGGTTACTTTGTTTAATTTGGTTATTTTGTTTTAATTGTTAATTTTTAAGTAATTTTTTATTTTATTTTTCACCATGGAATGCCAAGTTGATATATATGTGACATGTACATATTTTCTCTCTCGTGTTCTAGTTATTTTGTTAAAAGTCAAACAATTTAACGATTTTTGTAACGATTTATAAAATAAAAAAAAATAGAGTTTAGTGAAGCAAATAAAAAAAATCAATTTGATGATACAAATGTAAATTAGAGTTTAGTTCAATAGATAAAAAATGATTTAACCCAATACTATATATATGCACTTATGCAACGCGCATGGAAAGTGTTTCCACATTGCTCAGCAGATACTTGAAATTATTAATATAAATGTCCAAAAGATTTGTTTATCAATATAATATGATCGTTACAAAGGAGGAGAGTGAGTTAACAATTTATTTTAATTCTCTAATTAATTTCAAGAAATTAAGCTAATCAGACTTCTCCTTTCAAATTCTTTATTTTACTCTGACTAATGTTAATTAAATTTGTGAAGATTAACCACGCTTGCCTAATTTAACATTAGAAAAAGCTTTGGCCGGCACTAATCTCATCCACAAATATATACATGATGACATTTTCCATTAATTATTCAGTACATAAAATTGGACTATATATTACTAACTGCAAGCATGCTGCATGCAGTCCAATCAATTTGATTAGAAGAAAGTTGGAACACGAGTCTGGTTATGTTAAATGAAAATTTAATGTGGAACGGACAATAACATTAGTTTCGTGATATTATATAAAAGATTTATATAAAATAAAACAGCTTTCATTACATTTTATTTTTTTTATTCGCAAAATAAATTTTATTAGACGAATCCAATTTTTGGATAAGACCAATAAAGCAATACAAATCAATATCCATACATATGAAGACCTTCTGCAAATGATTTCCAATTATGAACTGCTAAGTCAAGTGATGTGATTTTGAAGATGACATGTTACAAAGACAAATAAAACCAGCCTTTTGAAGATGACATGTTATGAAGACCTTTTGATAATTAATTACCGGTTTCTGTTAAACTTTTTTAATAAATCTTAGATCATACGAGCGAATTGATCAGTTAAATTTATCTGGAAATCTGCATACATACATACATACATATATATATATATATATATATGTGTGTGTGTGTGTGTGTGTGTGGGAAAGTCAAGCTACCTTGATATATACTTTTTATAATAAAAACAGTTGAGGTAAATTGCTATTTTAATTAATTGATTACGTGGTAAATGAAGGGTGGCAATGTCCACAGATGCCATAGAGTCTACGGCAATCCTCTTATCACTTAATTTCTACTCTGATTTAATATTATACACATAAATATTTTATACTGTATAATTATGATGTTTGAGAAGTATTAGCATTTAGCTAGCTAGAACTAATTAATTTCACTTGACATCACATGATTATAATAAATAAATTTAGTTATTGGATGTGTAATATTTTCATGACAATATTAGAAGGTTCTCATATTGTCATGGGGAATAATAAGACGGCGAATAATCTGATTAATATGACCTAGAGTCCTAGATAGATAGATCATATATATATATATATATATATATATATATATTAAAGGGTTTTCTTTTTCATTTTGTTTTTATGGGTGAAAAAGGTCACTATTCTACATGCATGCATACATACATACAAAGACAGAAATTTTATATTTTATGGAAGACTATACAGAAGTCTACCCGATCATGGCAATTAACCAAGAACGTTCAGTGGTGAATGGTGATGCTATTTGAAATTTTGAATAGCGGCAACGTCTGGCTCAACAATAGTAGTATCTAATAATACTGCTATTTGAAGAATTATAATTATTAGGTTAAATTGCAAAATTTTCTTCCCATGAATTGAAATAAAAACACTAATATTTTAATTTTTATAATGTCATAGTCCATTTTTCAATTTTTTACAAAACCATTCCCTCGATCACTTTTGGTCAAAATTAATCAATCATATGGGTATTTAAGGGGCAAAATATATGATCAGTTTGCTCTTTATTGTCCAGACGATTTTACCTTCTATTTGGAGAGAATATATTTTAATATACAAACAAACTATTTTGCCCCTTAAACACCCCATGTAATATACACACATGCAACTTACTTATTTTAAACAAAATTTGGTCAAAGGAGAAAGTTTTACAAAAAAACTAAAACATGATTAGCTCTGACATTGTAATAATTAAAATAATAACGTTTATATCGCGATTCAGTATCAACATGATGAGCAATTTTGAAATTTTCCCTTTATCTCTTTATTATAAAGGGATATGAAGAATTTTACGGCTTTCTTGAAGCCGTGTCCCTATTGTTTATCCATATGTTTTAATTTCTTATCCCCTATTTTTACTCTTTTACTCTCTCATAACCACTTCTTTAATTTTTAACTATTGTTTTTATTTTTTTCCCTCTTTTTTAAACACTAGCTAGTGTGTGCATGTCATACCACTGCTATTATAATTAGTAGTAATAGACAATTTATGAATATAGACTTGCAAAAATGTATCTCTAATTTCCGACAGGGTGCACACACTCAATAAACATAATATAAAAGTAGAGTTAAATAAAACATTGTTGTCATTATAAAATTAAAAAAAAAAAGTTAAGAGTTTATCATAAACATATATTATAGTCAGCAGTTTGTCACTTAAGTTTTCATATTTTGATATTAATATAATCATCTAAGGAAAGTATCTGTAAAGTGTTCTATGTACTTTAATATACTTGTAGAAAAAGAAAAACTGAAAAACTATAAGTGGTAGAGGAAGTACAATCGTTCATATTCTGCAACTCCTGCGAGCATATATAATTATATAATGACCAAACTAGCTTTAGCTACCCACATGCATAAACTACTTGGATTGGATCGAGTTTGTTTTCCAACAAAAATATGAAAAATAATAAATAATGTACGAGTTTACAACATTGTAATGGGTGTTTTGAAATAATTGCCTTGACGAAACACTGATTTGAAAGAGACCATAAAAATGGATGTTGTTGCATAAAAAATTCCCAGAAACAGAAATTTTCCTTAGGCCATACGTTTAACTTATTAGTTAAGAAATTAATAATTGAAGAAAGCGATGTTTATATATATATATATATATATATATATATATATATATATATATATATATATATATATATATGGCACTTTATATTGTGGATGTCACTTTCTGACAGGCCCTTCAAATGTCCAGATGCCATAGAGTCTACGGCAATCCTCTCATCACTTTCTACTCTGATTTAATATAAGATACACCTAGGCTACATATTTTATACTGTATAATTATGATATATGTGTTGAGAAGTATATCGCTAGTAGTACTAACTAATTTCACTTGACATCGCATGATTATAATTAGACCCGGCAAATAGACAGGTGTACTAACTAATTTCACTTGACATCACATGATTATAATTAGAGCCGGTAAATAGACGGGTGTAAGTGAATTTAGACGGACGTAAATATGTTTTAATTTATATGACTTGGAGGTTGAAAATTTAGTAAGTTGTAAGTGGACAGTTATAAATGGATATGGACGAATATAGATTTGTCCATGTATCAAATTTGAATAGATTAATATATATATATATATATATATATATATATGTATGTGTGTGTGTGTGGACTCTTCGTATTCTCTATAACAAAATTTTATTTTTTAATTTCTATCTCTAAAATTTTATAAAATTCTCTCTAAAACTTTATATCACTTCTTATCTCTAATTTTTCTCTCTCTCAAACATAAATAAAAATTATGGAATAAATTAAATTACAAATCTAGAACTAAAGTGTGAGTAAATATCTTCTAAATAATAAAGTTCTCAGTGAATACTGAATAGGTTAGTTAATATGACCCCCAGTATGACACAAAATGCTGAAATAACACCAGATAAGCCAAATCAACTTCCGTAAAAACGCATATACATATAAACATGAATATAGCTTACGGCGAAAGATGACTACAAAGGCGGAAGCCAAGCCAGAGAGAGGCACCACTAATGAAGCTGATAAAAGCTAAAGCTTGGAGAACATATGTACACACACACTGACACACACACACACACACACACACATATATATATATATATATATCAGATTAATTAATTTGTCTATGTATTCAGAGCCCAGAGGGCTGAGAATATTCTGAATTGTGCTCATAAATTGAAGCTAAAAAATCCAATCTTGATTGCAGGGATTTCGAGCCCAAAATAAATGGAACTTGTTTAAGGAGTACAGATAGTAGGATATTATTAATGTTTCGAACTCAATGTGATAATTTATAACAAATAAAATATTACTTAAGTCTACTGTTTAATATTGCAACATTAATATATGGTGTGTGTGTGTATATATATATATATAATACATATTACGGTGCGGTGCGGAGACTTTATATCCATATATGAGGTTAACTTATATAATTAGGATCGAGTGAGTAACCCACATCCACTCACTTATTATGTGGGTTCATGTGAGAGGGTTATAACTTTCAATTTCTAACTATGCGGTGCGGTTTTAGACTTTATATCCATATATAAGGTTAACTTATATAATTGGGATTCAATGAGTAACCCACATCCACTGACTTATTATGTGGGTTCATGTGGGAGGAGCCCATTTATAACTTTCAATTCTTAACTATCACCCATTTTACCCGATCTAATTATAATAAATAAATTTAGTTATTAGGTGTGTAACATTTTCATGACATACATACATACATATATATATATATATACATACATACATATATATATATATATATATATATACACACACACACACATATATGGGAAATGATTCATAACAAGTATGCAATGGACCAAAAATGGACAAACAACATTGTACCCGTCCAAAACAGGATCCAACAAAGGAGATTAAATCTGAAATTAAGCCATCTGCTAATGATAGTAGCTATCAATAGCAGATGAGGGAGAAATTAATAGCACACAATACCCCAAGTCAATGCAACTAAACGCTTGTCAACAGAAGTAATTTTGAAAGTAATTTACACAATACGCTTGTATAATTTTTCCAAACCTACTAAACATGATGTATTGAACTCATAATTTATTAGATACTTTTTATGAATGTCAACTAAGTATCGTAAGTAAATTGCTCCCGGTTGTTCGATCAAGTCAATAAAATTGAAAACTTAAAAGCAAAAGTCAAATTAGAACACACTATGGCAAACAATCAAGCATTAGAACAAGATGATAACAAGGTTGAACCATAGCTAATATTTTTCTCAACATCAATACTAAACCACATTAATCACAACCAATGAAATCAATCACGAAGCAGTATTTTTCACACAACAATACAACCAATGATATCAATCATGAAGGAGACACGACAAGTATTTTTCACATAATAACATCAAAATCCAAAATTCTTATTGATTAATATCAATTTATTGGTGGAATTACGCTGCTTGTGCTCTAAAATTCTTACTGATTAATATCAATTTATTGGTGAAATCACGCTGCTTGTGTTGCTGCTATGGTGACCGCAGGTTGAGATCGGCTAGGATTGAGATGAATTAGCCTTGTTATCGTGTGGAGGGGATGTAGTCCGCTACGACAAATAATTGTCCCAATTTGTCGAGCAAAGCTGATGACCGCAGGTTGAGATCGGCTGTGATTAGGATAAATCGGTCGTGTTGTCGCATAGAGGGGATGAAATCTGCTATAGCAAATAATTACTCCAATTTGTCGAGCAACATTGGTTTTTCAATCATTGAATATGTTTACCTTGAGGGGGTACAAAGGTCATTGGAGGGTCCGTTACTATTAGTATTAGTAGTAGATGGCTTAATTTCAGATTTAATTGTTGGATCCTATTTTGAACAAATATGATAATATTTGCTTGTTTTTTATTCATAGTAAGTACCTGCTATGAATTATTTCCACACACACACACACACACACACACATATATATATATATATATATTAAAGGGTTTTCTTTTCATATGGTAAAAAAAGTAACTATTCTACATACATACATACATGCACGCATAAATGAGAGAAAATATTAGAGTTAAATATATTTTGCATCTTCTAAGTTTACCCTAATTATATATTACATTCCATACTTCAAAATATGATACTTTTCATCCCCCAATTTCAATGAATTGACACATAACACCCTCCGGACCAAAATCCTTCACTTTTAAATACTAACCCCGTCACTTTTAGTGACGAATTTTGGATTAGATGGTGTTATGTGTTAATTCGTTAAAAATACAAAATGTAAATTGTCACGTTTTGAAGCATAAATAGAATATATAAAATGGGATAAACTTGAGAAATACAAAATACATTTAACTCAAAATATTACTATATTTTATGGAAGACTATAAAAAAGTCTACCCGATTATGGCAATTAACCAAGAACGTCCAGTGATGAATGGTGATGTTATTTGAAATTTTGAATAGCGACAACGGTCTGATTCAACAATAGTAGTATCTAATAGTACTGCTATTTGAATTATTATTACTGTTAATTACAAAAAGTTTCCTCTTATGTTTATACTTAATTACAATATATACATTAGTATTTTAATTTTTACAATGTCATAGTTAATGTTTTAAATTTTTTATAAAAGTATTCCCTCAATCACTTTTGGTCAATCATGTGAGCGTTGAAGGGGCGAAATATATAGTCAGCTTACTCTTTATTATCATGACGATTTTACCCTCTATTTCTACGTAATGATTATTTTGCCTTTTAAACACCCATGTGATATACACATGACTTGTTTTAAATAAAATTTGATCAGAGTGGGAAGTTTTACAAAAAAATAAAAAACCTTAAACATGACATTTTAATTAATAATTAAAATATTAACTTCTATATCGCAATTCAGTGTCAATATGAAGGATAATTTTGAATTTTTCCCTTATCTTTTATGCTAAAGGGAGAAAGAATTTTATGCTTTCTTAAAGGTATGTCACTGTTGTGTTTTACTTTTTTATCCTTATTTTTACTCTCTCACTCTCTAATTAATAACCACTTGTTTTTTAATTATTTTGTTTGCACACTAATGTGTGCACGTAATACCACTAATTATTATAATTAGTAGTAATGGACAATTTAAAAACAAAGACTTATAAATTATATCTCTAATTTTAATTTCAGACTGATCATAAACTCAATAAACACAATATAAAAGTGTGGTTGAATAAAACATTGTTGTCATTATAAAATTAAAAAAAAAAGTAAAAGTTTATCATAAACATATATTTTAGGCAGCAGTTTGCCACTTTTGTTTTCATATTTTGATATTAATAAAATCATCAAATGAAACTATCTGTAAAGTGCTCTATGTACTTGATATAATTGTAGAAAAACAAAAAGTAGTAGAGGAAGTGCAAACTTCGTTCATATTCTGCAACTCGTGCGAGCATATATAATTATATAATGACCAAACTAGCTTTAGCTACCCACATGCATAACTACTTCTATCAAGTTTATTTTCCAACAAAACTACGAAAAATAATAAATAATGTTGTAATGGGTGTTTTAGAATAATTGCCTTATTGTTGATTTAGCGAAACACTAATTAAGAACGAGACCAAAAAAATGGATATATGTTGTTGCATAAAAAATTCCACAAACAGAATTTTTCCTTGGGCCATACGTTTAAATTATTAGTTACGAAATTAATAATTGAAGAAAGTGATGTTTGCTTCAGGAAACATATATATATATATATATATATATATATATATATATATATGTCACTTTCTGACAGGTCCTCCAAATCTATGTACAGGGTGATACTTTTGCTTAATTTCTTTGAAATGGTGATTAATTATGCAATACTCTTAATCGATATGTCTAATCATTACACAAAGAAGCTAAAGCTTGAAAGTTATCCCAAAACTGCTTTATTTATTAGTTCATTGAGATTGATCCTCATGTACTGCATTCTTATCAATTCGTTGGTATTGATAAGATGCGTGTTTCATTACTCAAATTGTGATATGATTTTTTCTTTAACGTTGGGGAAAAAATACCAATCATTTGAGCCTCTCTTGCTATCACATGCATATATATATATATATATGCACCGTAAAAATTCATTTGTAACATTCTTTGCATTATCAGGTACTTAATTTTATATATTTCCTTGGTTTTTCTTTATATTTTGTTATTTAATATTATTTGATATTGGTAACCAAAAATTTGCTTTGTTCGACTTTTAAAGTCAAATTGACCATTTTTATAATTAAAATTTATTTTATTTTCTAATAAACATGTGTGAATAAACTATAATCATAAGAAACTACATCGATTTTACTACCATATCTAATTTTCATAAGTTTGAAAATATAAATAAATATGCTTAATTTTTCATACGTTTTAAAACTAGTTTAGTTTAAAAAAAAGATCAAACTAAGCCTCAAAAATTTTTGAGAGAACAGAGGAGAGTACATGATATGATCGGGTGTTTCTTAAAATTAAAATTAAGTTAACCATTAGAAAATGATATATCGTGCAATAAAAACATTATAATTTTTGTTACAAATAGACACATTAATAAATTATATCGCAATATTTTGTCAAAAAATATAGTATTCCCTCCGTCCCAAATTAATTGCATTTCTAGGACTTTTTAAAGTCAAATTGACTATTTTTAAAACTAATCTTTTTACTATTTTTGCTAACATATAAGTGAAAATATTATAACCAAAAGAAAGTATATACAATTTATTACTAATTTCAATTTTTATAATTTTAGAAATATATTTATATATGTTTAATTATTAATTTTAAAAATAGTCAATTTGACTTTAAAAAGTCTTAGAAATGCAATTAATTTGGGACGGAGGGAGTATGACATTCTTGTCCATTATATGAATTGATAGCATGTATAACCTATCCTTTATATAATTGCGTATGCTTTCGTAGCTAGAATTACAAACGGTAGAATCGCCAAAAAATAGCATAAAATATGAAAACTTCATGGCTAAAAAAAATTGAAAGTCGTGTTTAAGCGACAAAGGCCAAAATTGTTATCAAGGTTTCCTTCATATATATATATATATATATATATATATATATATATATATATATATATATATATATATATATATATATATATATATATATATATATATATAAAAGCAGCATTATGAAGATTACATCAATACCGTTACGTGCAATTGTGCATAATTAAATGTGAAGGAACTAAGGAGGCTTGCAAAATAGTTTAAGACATCATATGAAATAAATTCAATCAAATCAAAAGTTAATTTTTTATATTAAAAATTGCTTGCCAAGATATAGAAGACAAAACCAAACAATTTTTAACACATTTTCTTCCACTGAGCGATCTTTATTTCCTGATTATATCCCACACAGATAAATTTCTGTTCATGGAGCAACCCTAGTGTATTTTGGAAAGAAATAGCATACGGATACAGAGGTACGCAAAACATCCACTTAGGTTTCCTCATCAGTTATTAAAGATCTCAGTGCAACGCTGCCAGTTCCACAAGCTCCTTGTGTTTGTCAGAGACATAAGAGGTCACCCTGAACGTGGGCTCTCCACCAACCTTTGATGGAGAAATAAACTTCAACCCAATTACTGTTGTCAGACCTGCAAAAGTACACAGCCAATTAAACAATCGAGAGACAAATTCACATGAAGGCATGTAATGGTTCATTCAATCCTAACTGCTAAATTCTAATGCTACGTTTGGATTAAAGGAATGGAATGGAGGACGAAATGAAATGATTTTACGGTATTTTAAGTATATATTTGATTGTTGATGGTGGTGGGTGTTGTCATATAATGGCAAAATTATCACATATATCCATTTCATTAAAATAGATTTTATTACACCTTCTCCACATGGAATAAAAAAACAAAGAGATGGAATGAATTTTCATTCCATTGGAATGGTTTATCCTCCAAAATAATTATCAAATACACTATTTTTATGTCATTCCTTCCTCTATTCCATTCCCTCAATCCAAACGTAGCATAAGAAGCATTCAAACCGAACCATCAAACAGTTTTAAAAATATATTCTTCTTGCCAAAGATATGGCTGAAGTGGAAGCTCTACACCCCAATTTTAGTCCTTCACATTTTCACAATATAAAATATCATGATATTGTTATAACCAATCCAAGCTATAGAGTCTGTCCATCATAAGATTTTGACCAACTGAGAACTACTACGCATCCAAGGAATGATAAATTGCTGAAGAATCATATCTCAGTAGTCCAAGATACTTACAAATTTTAAATTTTCATGAATCTTGAAGCATGATTACTCTATTAGAAAATAATTTATTCACTTATAATTGTATAACGATTAGCCCAGAAATGTACACATAAATTGTAGAAAATTACTGAATCAAGCAAATGGAACTCAGCCCATGGGCACAAAATAACTATTTGCACCCTGAGATAGCATGTTCATGTTAAAGTGTCCTGCTGATGCCTGATAGCAGGTACCTACAGCAGCCAGCGGGGGGAGATAATAATAAAGGATCAGCTAGTACCAGTAAGCAACTGTACTGAGAAACAACGCACTGGTACAACATTTCAAAATTTTCTCATATAAACAAAAAATGCAATATTGTAAACAAAAACCATACTTAGAGATGATAACAGTAGTTTTAGAGGAGACAAAGATACTCACTCTCATGTACACGTCCATATAAAAACCTTTCCCCTTTCCAATATTCTAAAGGTCTAGTCTTAATTCTTTTGCTTCGGCGTACACCAGACTCCCAGTACGTACCAGACGCTGTAAAAACAAAAACATAAATTGATCAGATAATATAAATTAGATTTTAAAAAACTTGACAAAAGTTGATACATGAAATAGACACCTATAAGACTTTGCCTACGAGAAAGTGCTTTTCTTTCTCGTTGTTCACGTGGTCTTCTTGCTTTGCTTCTGTCATTCAACGAACTCTTTGTGCACTCCTGAATATTTGCAATACGAATTTATTCATTAAGCCAAATGAAGCATTATAACAAATAGGTTACTCAAGATAGAAAGCATTTGACACAACATCATTCAAGGAAAGGATCACCCGGCTCAAATGTTTTTTTTTTTTTTAAAAAGAACCGACTTAAAATTTCTACAGATGTTCAATGACCCTTGAGATAACTCATCATGCCAAAACAATATTTCTGCCAAAGCAAAGTACAAAAGGCCACTTATTCTTCTCCTCTACTTAAAATACAAAGATGCAACATCCAAAACTCCCAATAAAGTACTTATGCTTGTAGTAGTGTACATTAAAAATTTTACAATGTTACAAGTACCCTCCTATTAAGATATTGTAACATTGAAATCCATTCCTCCCAAACATCTTATGTAAAGTCTTCTGTAGCTCGAGGGAACAAGCCAAATGAAGAAGAGTTCAAGAGGGACAACACTAAAGCTTCTCAAAAAGCCTCTTGAATTCAACAGAATATGATCGAGAAAAACAGTCAAAGTAATGAAATACGTACAATCAGGAATAAAACACAAAAAGCAAGAATACATATTTTATTTATGCATTTATGCATATATAATGGGGGGAGAGGGAGAGAGAAGTTTTGGGCAAGTACCTTCCTACCTAAGATTTGTTGGCTGAACTTATGGCCCCATAATTTGAGTATTTTATATGTGATTGTTTTCTTGCATTCACGTGTGTGTGTCTAAGAGAAGGAGAGAGAGAGAGAATAATAAATTTATCCAACAAGAAATTGTTGTGCTATATCAGGCTCACTTTGAGCTTATACTTGATCATGTTTAATATTAAGTAAAATGAAAGACTCCACCTTATACCCAAACGAGGCAAGATCATAAAGTCCACTGCACAATGCCAATCACTGAACTATCAATAAATAACTAAATATAAATCAATAGAAGATTATCCCAAAAGTAGACCTTGTTTTGTTGCTCTGGGCCACTTTCTGAAGTTATTTGTTGTACATCCTTCAAAAGATATTCAGCGACAGTGGGATCTGATTGACCTGTGAAAAAAAAGGATGGACGCTATGAAACTATAGTTAGAAACCATCTCAAACACGGGCAGAAAAGAGGAGCCTAGTCATGGCAAAGCAAAAATATCTATAAGTGCAAAAAGTCACTTTAATTAAATTTTGCAAATAACTAAAGAAGAAATATGGCATACAAACAATCAGGACTTTCTGAACCTAGGGAACTTGGAAAGAAATCTTAGATAAGATTAACTTAAAAAGAGTTTGCACTAGTAGAAACGCGATAGGATATCCACAGGGGAAAAATGATGTAGGTTTATGAGCATAAAATGTCACTTGAGGAGATAGTATAGCTACTAATCAAGACTTGCGAAGCCACGCAGAAAACAGCAATTGTACCCAACAGACTCTGGCTGTTCTTCAGGTTTTCAGAAGTTGAGTCGTCAATGTTGACATCTGGTTGCACAAGAGAAGCTATAAACTGCTGCATGTCTTCAACCTGCATTGTCTGAAAGAAGATAGAATCCTGTACTCAGCATAGCTACTTTTAAACGTCCCCTCACAAATAGGCTAGATCGAAGCCAACAATTCATTAAAAGCATTATTTACATTTAAAGGATAATAAACCTCACATTCTCCTCTATATCGTTCAAACCATGCCTCAAAATGACACCATCAGAATAACCTTTAGATGCCTCCTCAACATTGATATATGTTCGTGTAGAAGAAACTGTTTCTCGCAAAATATTTCCCGCCTACATCAGGTCAAAACCCACAGAGCATTCAGTATCAAGAATTCCATTGTTCTCCAAAATTATTTTATATCGACATTAACAAAGAAACTTACATTCACGTTCATTTTATTGGCTTCATTTGTCCACGTATTAGTGTCAGCAATAGGTCTTGCACTGTCATCCATACACTTGTTCTCATTATGATCCACCAAGTCACCATGATTTCCAGCCTGCATCAGGTCACAACCCACACAGAATTCAGAATCAAGATTTCCATAATTCAGCAAAAATATTTTACATCAACATTGACAAAGAACCTTACATTCTCTGCCATTTTATTGGCTCCGTTTGTCCACATATTAGTGTCAGCATTAGGGCTGGCACTGTCCTCCATAAGATCATTCTCATTAGGATCCACCAAGTCACCATGAGATCCACTTGACCTAATATCAATATATATGCTGTTCGTGTAGACATTCACAGATTTGTCAACTAGATTAATCGAATCTCCTGCTATCACCTTCTTTGAATCCGTATTAGCAACTACAGATTTAGTAGATTCATCTTCTACTGGTGACTTCAGTTTTCCAGAAATGCTCAACTCCTTCCCTGTGTCAAGCTGATCTGATTGTTTGTTAAAGTCTTCAAGTGAAGGACTTCTGCATGATGATATATCAATATCAAGAGCTGAGAAAGGATCACCAAATGGATTTGACTGCGAAATGCGCTTGTTCAATAAAGATAATGCAGCAAATGGACTTTTCGGCGGGGTAGGGGAAGCTATAGACTGAACTCGATTTTCTGCCACCTGTTTAGTTTTCATGTGTGTTTTATCACTTAATCTTTTCATCACATTCTGGATATCCGACAATGTTTTTCGACTCTTTGGCCATTCTTCTTCCAAATCTAAAAAATCAGCCCTTCCAATGTCACTGAAGTCAGGGAGGTATTTGTCTACATCAACAGGTTTGATCTGCAGGTGCTCCTGCAATAGAGATAATGCCCCATCCCCGTCTAAATTTTCAATATTTCTTGATAGCAGTTCATCCAATAGCTCATTGACTCTGTTCTCAGAGTTAGATATTGATCCTGTTCAAAACATAATTTACCATGATACTAAGTAAAATGTAACATAGATGCCCACCAAACCATTACATAAGGTAATAACCTTGGTGACAGTATAATTAGATTAGTAATTATCGTAATTATAACAATAATTACCAGCTAATTCCCTTTCCTGCAATTCAACATCAGGATTGGTTGTTTCTTGTTGTGAATCAAAATTATATGGACTGAGATTTTCTTGTCGCAATGTCCCTTGAGAGGATAAAAGAGTGTCATCATTTTCAGAAACCACTGATGAGTAATGATGCCTATAGCTAACTGACTTCCTGAAATAGAAGGCATCTAGTTTTACATCATACAATAAAGGTTAAACATAAAAGTAATAACCAGTAAACAAAGCAGATACTTATTAAAGAGGCTAATAAGAAACACTGATGATACCCCAAAATTCCTGGTCGACGACAGCGTGGATTGGCAGATGTATTGTACTCATTCTTTTCAGTCATTTTACCACCTGTTTGTCTTTGCATTTCTTCTTTGGCATCTACAGACCAGTTACAGGCAAAGGGAAAAACAGGTTGTAAACTATGATTGCAAAACAGGATTAACAAAAAATTACAGAAGTAAATATACATTCAAGTTTTTCATAGGCAGAGAAGAACTCCACTGGGTCTTGCAGCTGATCAATATCCAAGATGGGTTCCAAACCGACAGAAGGCTGGCTGTCAAAGATATTATAGTAATCAATTTTTCTCAGATAATATATCTCAAATTATAGAAATTGCAAGTCTTACCTTATGTTTGGCTTCAAAGAAAACCGAGCACGCTTATGACCCAAAGCTGGTCTTCGTTCCTGGGGATTTCCCCTCCCCTTAGCTGCAGCAACTTCGTTATCATTCTCAGATTCTCCAAGGCTTGCAAGTTTGGAATTCAGAAGTTCTGAACCACCATGTACAATTCCCTTTGCCTTCTCGAAAAGGTTATCGGGACTTCTTAATGCCTTACAGTTCACAAAAACAATGTATGCAATCATCATGATTAATTGAAGCAGCTGTTTGAATTAAACTTTTATATGGAACATATTATAAATGAAAGTTACACTTCCATTATATTAAATAAAATATATATATATATAAATTATCTCTGGAGCTCTAAATATTGTAGAATGTGTCCGTATATAACTAAAACGCCAATATAACCATTTTCTGAAAAGGTTCAACTTTCTAGTTTTATCAAAGAAAACAAGTATGTATATTCACTGTTGTCTGCAACTGGAAACTTTACTTTGAGAAAGATATTGATAAGTATAATCCAAATAAGCTAACTCGAATTATGAACTTCTTAACACCCTGAAACCATTTAATTAATCCTACATCTTCAAATGAAAATTAGTGCGAGTGTAGCAGTATCAATTATCCGACTGCAGAAAACAAATAATTTTGAAATTAATAAATATGGTAACTCAGTTCAAGTTCTGCTCCACTAAATAGATAGGACAGTTTTCACTATAGAGTCTAGTTACTGCCAACGAAAATGGAAAAGACCATCATGTGGCTAAAAGGAAGCAAGTTTTAAATCCCGTCTTCTTAGTTGATTGGCTTCTTAAAGTTCTTAATTAACGAGCCAAATACAACTGACCCCTCTATAAGGCCAGGGGACTGAGGGTAAATCAAATAAATCTTCGGAGTTAATTTGCAAACAAAAGCTTTGAATAGAAGGCACACAGGTAGGACTTATTTTGGTGCTAGATAGCCTAGTGTAAGTTAGTGGCTCAAGTTTGTCTAACGTAGTGCACTGATGTATAACTAGAGGAACATGGATTGTGTGAAATAATCTGAAAGCTATTGGAAAAATGGTTTCATATCATTATCTATCCAAGTTTTCCATCTTCTTCTCCATGTTCTCTCAATCTCTAAGCAATTTCATTGCTAATACCTCGATATTGGTCCTATTATTCACTAATCAACACTGTTCTTCACCAAAGCTACTGTTCTTCACCAAATCATATAACCAACTTCATTAGTTAGTTAATCTCTCTGCCTTAGATTCAAAGTGAGTCAGGTCACTAGGATTTTCTCAACACAATCCATCCAACTTTACCAGACCCCCTTTCCATTTCTGGATGTACCAAAACTTGTCTCATATTCAAAGTTTCTCACTTTTCAAAAAGAACGGTAGGTCATCAAACTATAAGAATACAACTCTCTGTTTAACACAACTATCGTTTTCCCAGCAACCAAATAGTGCAGAATATACTTGATCATGAAGGACCGTTAATCCATCCATAAGTTCACTACTACAACATCCTTTGATATGCTATTGAAACTGTTACAATTGCTATATCAAACAATTAATTCAAATTACTGGTGTCTATACAAAGCAAAAAAAGAAACGTGCGTCTGTACGAATAATTTATTCAGTAATTTTGCACTATGTATAGATACGTGTATATATAACAACAGAAATACCTAATACAGAGCTAGGTCTATTATAGTAGATAATGAAATCGAAGTAAAACCAGTGAAGTTACCATTGATTTCATGAAATTGTGGACGGAATCGATGTCATCTGAATCGATGGCAGTTGGGGCGTCTTTAAAGGTTCGAGGGAACAGGGAGAGAACAGAGTGGCCATGAAGCAGATAGGGTAAATCGGAGCTCGGAGGTTGAATCAAAGCCATGGTTCACGATTCATGAAGATCAAACTTGAAGCCCTAGGCTTGAGGAGAGAGAATGTGCCCACTTGTTTCCCCTGTCAATTCGCAAGGTTTTTGGGCGGGAGTAGACGGCCATAGATCAGAGAAAGTTCACTTTTTCGTGATTTACAAATTTGTCCTTCTGTTAAGTGCACTTGCGATCGGGATCCCCTGCTAACTACGAATTTTGTAATAAAATTATTATACTCCCTGCTCCGTTCCATAATATAACATTATTATTAATTTTTTAAAATTAATTTAAAATATTTTTAAACTCAAAATTAACATAAATTTTTTGAATATTAGTCAATACAATAATAAATATTATGAAGTACTCCCTTCGTCCCAAATTAATTGCTCGATTTTGATTTTTTTAAGTTAAATTGACTATTTTTAGAATTAATAATTAAGCATATATAAATATATTTCTAAAATTATAAAAATTGGTGTTAGTAATAAATTATATATACTTTCTTTTTGTTATAATCTCTTCACCTATATTTTAGCAAAAGTAGTCAAAAAATTAGTTTTAAAAATGGTCAATTTGACCTTAAAAAGTCAAAACTGAACAATTAATTTGGGACGGAGGGAGTATTTAACAAATATTACTCACTCATTTTCAAATTTATTATTTTATAATTTTTAATAAATCATCTCAATTTTGAATTTAAAAATGTCTCAAATTACTTTTTAAAAGTCAATAATGATCTTATAATTTAGAACGGATGAAATATTATTTGTACTTTTTTATATCATATACTAATATATTAATTATAATAATAATAAGTTAGTATTATATACGATGATTTTTATTTAAAATATTTTAATTTAAAATATATTCCCTCCGCCCCAAATTAATTGCATTTATAGGACTTTTTAAAGTCAAATTGACTATTTTTAAAACTAATCTTTTTACTATTTTTGCTAACATATAGGTGAAGATATTATAACAAAAAGAAAGTATATACAATTTATTACTAATTTCAATTTTTATAATTTTAGAAATATATTTATATATGCTTAATTATTAATTTTAAAAATAGTCAATTTAACTTAAAAAAGTCTTAGAAAAGCAATTAATTTGGGACGGAAGGAGTATTATTTAACTAATAATATAATAAAATAAAATAAAATTACTGGCTTCCCATACATTTGCCAAAACTACTCATGTTGCAGCCTGCATTTATTTTGACTTCCTTGATTGCCATCTTTTTAAAATGAAAGCCTAAACATTTTCTTTTTTATCTGGGTGTTATTTGTCAGAGTAATTGTATGACCCCATAAATTGTGTACATTTTGCCTTGCTTTGTCCCAACAGAAAATGCTTTATTATAACCAAAATCTTATTTAGCCAGTTACAGATTACTCATTCATAAAGTGGATGGAACAGATAAAGAGAACGACATTAGTTATAAAAAAAAGTTTGTTTTTAGTCATTTTAATATAACATTTCTCATATTTAAATTCAACTACTCCCTCCGCTCCAAATTAATTGTTCAGTTTTGACTTTTTAAAGTTAAATTGACCATATTTAAAACTAATCTTTTTATTATTTATGCCATAATATAGGTGAAGAGATTATAACCAAAAGAAAATATATACAATTTATTACTAACTTCAATTTTTATAATTTTAGAAATATATTTATATATGCTTAATTATTAATTCTAAAAATAGTCAATTTGATTTAAAAAAATCAAAACTGAGTAATTAATTTAGGATAGAGAGACTAATAGGTATTGTATTGTCACATACATTTTATGCAATCCATTTATTAGTGTGCAGAACAAGTGAGTAAGGTGTATCTCTTTTAATGGTGTGTCTGGTTGAAAAATGGACTTTTTGAAACTTGATTTGTTGCAACGAGACATATAGTCTCCTCCTTTTCAAGTAAGGATCATCTCTCAAGTGGTTATAATACTCCATAATAGTGACCTAAGACTCAATGATTGATCTTGTGTTTGACTATCTCAAAAATGCACTAACAACTCTGCATATGGTATAAGGTCATTTTAATTAGATGTATTAATATGACTATTTTAATTTTTAAAATTTATGATTAATCAATCTGACTTTAAAAAATTTAAAATATCTTTAATTCATAGTGATTGAGGTAAAGTTATATCTAGCTGCATTGTAGTAGTAGTCGTTATTATGCATATTATCATATAACAATCGTAGTATCATGTACAAAATATACATTATAATAGACAATTAAATTAGTTATTATTTTTTAAATACTTAATTCGAAAATTCGTTATAAGCAATAGCATCGACAACACATGTTACGTGCGTAAATGATATAAAGATAAAGTAATAATTTATAATTTATAGAGGATTAGTAAGAAGATATAAAAGTTATAAATTAAAAAGAATAAAGTAGTAATATAATTGAACTGACAAGGGTAAAATGGGAAAAATTTGTGACAATTACACCAAATGCTTGAGCTGCTTTATTAATAAAGATAATAAATTATCATAATCAAGTACATAAACACAACTTTAAATATGAAATTTATGCATGTGTTTTAATCATGTTCATCTATAAGTATATAAACTATTTTTTTGTATGTATGATTTTCGTTCCTGTCGTATACAAGACTATTTGTAAAATTTACGTCAAATGTAATTCTTTACGATCATAATCTAACACAATTTTTTCTCTTAGGCTTAGCGCCTTCTCTCATATATAATGCTCCTTGTATGTAACGTGTTATTTCGTATGTAACGCCATTTTTTAAGTAAATAATATTATGTGCACAATATTTGATCTCAAATGCAACACTTTAATTACAACACAATACCCTCCACACCAAGTAATAGTTATTAAAATTTTGTTGTCAGTATCTATTCAATAAATTTTATTTTTTTTAGTTAGTATTATCACATTTTATTTTTTTGGAATACATACTGTATTATCACATTTAGTGCGATGTAAATGAAACAACGGTCCTTATATTGAAAAGTGAAAATGAGTAAATAGGTATTGAAATAAGGATTAAATTAATTCATTAATTTCTAATTAGATATTTACAATATATTACGTCATTAACAAAATATTTTGTGATAGATAGTTTACAAATACACCCTCGCGAATTTCTCATTCGGTGTACTTTCACTTGCACCGAGTTGCTTTTTTCTCTCAGTAGGGTTGCAGCAGATAAACGCCACCACACTACTTTCAATTCTCTCTCCTCACGCAGCCCTTAAAAAGTTAAAAATCCCCCGACCCCGACCCTCTTTAATTATCAAATCTCTCACCTCATCACTTTTCCCTCTCTCCAGAACCTCAGTCTGACTGTAACAATGGGCGCTTCGCTTCCTCCCAAGGAGGCCAACCTCTTCAAGCTCATCGTTGTAAGTTATCTGATTCTCTATTATATTTTTCCATCTATTTTCACTTCAATATTAACAATCGTTACAGCAGCACTATTCTTAATTACTGTGTTATTCAATTTTACTCGGTTTATCTCATAAAGCCCTAGATTTTATAGCAATTACCTACATATATATATATATTTAGCATTTCAGTTGTTTGTGACATTTTGATGTTTAAAGCAAGGGTCAGTTTTATACTAACATGCATTCGGGATGTGTGTGTTAAATTGTGTATTTGAAGTTTTAAGGGAAAAGTGTGAGGGTAAGGATTGCCTAAGGAAAACAATTAGTCTTAAAGAAAATGGGGATGCCCTCTTGATGAACACAAATCCAAATATATATACTTTTAAAAAGTTCAATCTCAGGTAAAGAACTAAACCTAATTATAACATGTACAATTGTTTGTTTTTCTTTGAGTTCCCTTACCTTGTTCTTTGTGAGCTTCAACAAGCAGTAATGAATGGATTGGTAGCTTCACAGAAAAGTGAACTAGGACAAATATTGCACAATATTTAGCTTCCTAACTTGAACAACATAATTTCTATAACAAATATATTAGCCAGAACATATTAGCAGGGTAGACAGTAAACTGATGGGAAGGGGGTTGCATTAACCTGCCAACCACGCAGCCCTGACACTTATTTGGTTAAGTTTTATTAATCTATTTATTTATTTTGGGTTAAATTCTTGAGCTGATTGGCAGTTTATGAACAAAAAATTATTTGATTATGTAAGTGTTTTTTCTTTCATTAATTTGCCCATATATATAATGATGAACTAACATTAACTTATTATATTATTAGTGTGTAAGTGGTCTATAATTATAGTTATAGTATTTTTTCCATTTATGATTACGGTGTGATCACTTGACTTAACTATGATTTAATATTCACGATTTTATTGGATTTTGTAATGATAGCATACTTTCCTTGATTCAGTATCATTTGATTCATTTCGTCTATCAAATATTTTTTCTGTTGTCATTTTTTATCTTACAAATTCAATATATTTTTTTTGTCGAGATTAGTTATTGACAGGTTTGATGAGCAAGAACTATTTATAATGAAGAAAATTAATTTAATACTAAATTACCTTCATTTCGCAGAAATCATACGAAACTAAACAGTATAAAAAAGGGTTGAAGGCGGCTGACTCTATACTGAAGAAGTTTCCAGATCATGGAGGTATGTGAAACCTTATGCAATTATATTTGTTTTTGAGCGAATTTCCAAGCAAAGGAATATCAGGATTCAGGGGATATAATCATATAAGCTTATTTCAAACTCTGTATCCATTCTCCTATTTGCAGTTTTGCACATATGTTCTGTCATATAATTGCATATGCATCTGTCTAGTATCTAGTTTAGAATTGGAAAATCGCTTTATTTACTGATAGAAAAGGATTATTATTATAATTGGAGAAGGAAGAAGTATAAAGTGAAGGACAAAGAGCGACTACAAATCAATAAAACCAATGGAGTGAAACTCCAATCTTGCCGAAGGTTAATAAAACCAATGGAGTGAAACTCCAATCTTGCTGAAGGTTAGAAATAGCAATGCCATTGAACACCTCATAGTAGAGGTTCACTACAAAGCTACAAACACCATCGTATTGTTATCTAAATCATGGTTCAATGCGATACGTGGAACGAAATCTGGAACTTAAAACGTCACCTTTTGTTGTACGAAATACAGTATATGTATGTTTTTTCGAATTGCTTAGTTTCTAAGCGTAACGTCACAAGAAGAGCATTTTCAATGAGGTTATGTCATGCCATCACTTACTTGACATCCATAAGACTTTCATTTGGCTACATTAGTCGTTATTCACTGGATTTTTTTTAATATATTTATATTAGAGTTTTTAATAGAATGTTTTAGATTTACTCATGTGATTATTATAGTTTACAAATATCAATATTTCAGAGGATGATTTAGGATGTTTTAGATATACTCGTGTGATTATTATACTTTGTAAATTACTAATTCCATCACAGGGTGGTTGGTGTGTGAGCTTTCGGCAATGGCAACGTTTGTGGATTTTGGGAATGTTTTTTTGTGGTTAATGGTGATGGAATTTTGGGCTGCTTGTAAGGTTTCATGCAGTGAGTGGCGGTTAGGATTCCAATAAGGGTTTGTATTGATGGGTGAGTTTCTGGCGATGACTTAGTAATGGGATTAGGATTTGGATAAGGCTTCGTTTGGTTGGGGCTTGGGCAAGTTGTGGTGCAAGACGATGAGAATGATTTTGGGACTACCGAGGATGGTTTGAACGGGGCTCTTATACCAGATAATGGGGGACATGGTTTTGGGAGAAGGATAATCTCACACGAAACTTAATTATTCTTAATCTCAAATAATTCTTATAATTCAATGTCAAAAATAATAGAGCACATCTCCATTCATAGTACTCGTAAACTACTCTGCTAAACTAAATTGGATTCTAATAAGAATCATAAGATATCTACCAAAATTAAAATTATAAAGTAAGGAAATTAATTAAAATACAACTTCTGAAATTCTTATACTTTCATGGGCTTCTAAAGCCTTTTATATTGTTCTAACCAAGTATGTCGAGCTCGTCCTATTGCCAGTGGTATGTCTAAAAATGCACTTTGCCTATAATTTCTCTATCCTATAGCCTTCAAATATATGATTCTTCTTAACCAAGTCTTTTGCTTGGAGTTAGCTGAATAAATGCTAGTTCTTGAAGGTGTTAAACTGAAACATATGCAAGTACTAAAGTTATCTTGGCCATCATCTTATATCCTTGGTGGTTGGTGTTTTTATGTGGAGTTATTAAGATGACAACAACATTTTTAAATGGGTATCTTCTGTGATGCAGCAAAGCTCCCTTGTTAAGATGGAAAGGAAAGCAATCTACCGTGAGGATAATTTTGACCATTGTTTTGTAACCATGTAGTTTAGTTGTCGATTTTCATCTAGAAGATGTGATATTGATGGTTGATTTTGAATATTCCCATTACACCTTTAATAATTTGTTTTTTTTAGTTTGATATTTAAATGATTTTGATTGAACTAATAAAAAGTTATAATGGGCGGTTGGTGTTTCAATATTGCCTGGATATTTATCAATTCATTTTTCATTTACTTTCTTCGAGTTTTATTGTGGGAGGACTTCTTGTCTGCCACATGCTTTGTAATTTTTTTGTCTTCATGATTAAAATTTTAAAATCTTCTTCCTTTACCTATGAAATAAAAAAGTTATGATTGAAGTTTATTCCATATCGCGGAATTTTATCTCTGTTTTATGCTCATATGCTCCTTTTCCTGGTTACTAGAAACTCTGTCAATGAAGGGATTAACATTGAATTGCATGGACCGCAAATCAGAAGCTTACGAGCTTGTCCGGCTTGGACTAAAGGTTAGATTTTTCCTTGAGTTTTTGTACTTCAATTACTGGGCTCAAACATCTTTGTTCATGTTTCTCATGTGAAGCTTAACCGTACATTGGTTTCAATGCAGAATGACTTAAAAAGTCATGTTTGCTGGCATGTTTATGGTCTTCTATATAGGTCAGACAGAGAATACAGAGAGGCAATTAAATGCTACCGAAATGCGTTGAGGATTGATCCTGACAACATAGAAATACTGAGAGACTTGTCACTTTTACAGGTATATTGCATTGTAATGGTAGATTGTTGTATACAATTGGTTGAATATCAAGTTATTTGTGGTGTCGTAAGCTCTTTGAAGATTTCAATGGGATTACATATTTACATCCAAAAGACTTGGAGGCCATGAAAAACTTCCAAATCTGCTTCCCTCCCTCAGACAGTTGGCGTGTCACTCGCTTTGGTGGAGTGTTTTACTTTGACATGCTATGTTCTAATCTTGCAGCAGTCAATGATGTTTTAAATGATATAAATGTATAAAACCAAGATATTGTGTATAGAAAATGAGTTCAACTTATTGTGTTATATAGACAATGCAAGAAGATATGACTAAGAATTGGATGGGATCGTAATTAATTACAAAAAAAATTGAAGAAGAATTAGATGGATCACAATAAATCATTTTCCAAAAGGGCAGTTTGGACGGACGAACTACAGTAAATGGGGAGCCATAGTCTGCCTAATAGTCGTTATTACCAAAATTTTGAGACTCAAGGAACCTAGCAAATTTATGTCCTGCCTTTTGTCCAGCTTAGAATATGCCCCTGTATTATACACCTGTACCAACTCCAATGGCATATCTTTTATTTTTTATTTTTATTTATCAAGTACTTCCTTACTTCTTCTCTTGAACCCTATTCTGGTGATTAGTTGTCTCCTTAATATTTTGTTCCGTGAGTTTTTAAATTGCAATTTGGTATAACTTATCTTCCCATCTAGTATAGGAAAGCTTGACTATGCTCTCTTTTTCAATTGACATCATTATCTTGTGTTTGCGCCACCTAATAGGTCAATTCTCTCTGGTCTTGACAAAAGGAACAACTGAGGTACACTCTTAACGGTTAATACTAAGAACTTAAGGGGGGTAACTTTTGCTCAATTGGCATCAATGAATGCTGAATTTATGATCTGATTTGTTAGCATCTCACATACCCTAAAATATATAGATGAGAAATATGCGTATAATGATTATGCCCATTCTTTTGTTCCCCATTATTAAATGGCCCCCAAACTTTCATTATTGGCAACATAACATGGTCTTGAAAAGATTCCCCTTGCTAATATTTTACATTTGTGTTACATGTAGCTATTTAGTTTTAGAATGTCTCTATGTTAGTCCTTTTATTTCTCCATATATGAAGTTGATTGTGTTGCTCAATTGCTTGGCTAATGATGCATTTTGGCTCCTATTGCAGGCACAAATGCGCGATTTAGCAGGTTTTGTTGAAACTAGACAGCAGTTATTGACTTTGAAACCGAATCACCGCATGAATTGGATTGGCTTTGCCGTAGCTCATCATTTAAACTCAAAGTAAATGTGTTTTGTTAGATATTTATAAGTTAAAATACTTGTGGTTCCAATACTCTTTGCCATTGTCATGGTTGCCATAGGGTCATGATTTCAGTTTCTGTAGAATTTTTTAACCTGTTTGTTCAGAGATTGTTTATTTCAGATCTGACCAATTTAACTCTCTCTCTCCCCCCCCTTTTTGTTGGGGGGTTTATCTAGTGGCACCTGTGCTTATTGACTTTGAAGGCATCTGTTATTCTTATTCTTATATTTATTATCTATATGCATGATAATTTTTAGTTATGATAAACTATATGAATTTATATGCATGTTATGTTTTACTTATATAAAAAAATATTAATTGATATGCATGTTAATTATTGTCATAGAACACGAATCAGCTCTCCTATCATTGCAAAATACTTGATCTAAGTTCTTTAAAGTTTATTTCCTATTCTCATGTATATTTATTTGAAAAACAAATACTGCATTGTAGCTGTCAAGCCCTTCAAGGCTTGAACTAACTGAAATAAGATAAATGGACCTAAGCCAGATTGAAATAGAGTAGGGGAGAGAGAAGGGGCAGAAAAAAGGGAAGAAACTTGGGGAAGAAGATGAGCCAAGCTCAATTTTCATATATTTCTTATTACTTAAAATAAAGTGATTTCATTACATTATATAGAAGATACTCCCTCTCTCATGCTATCTTGTACCACATGGTTAACCTACACCTTTCTATCCAATTCACATGTTCTGAGTTTATTCTATATATTTCTTAATAACTACTTTTCCTAAAATAGCCTCAGCTGTTACTTAAAACTACTGGGGCTTGACAATTCTCCCTTCCTTAAGAGCTTCTATGTCCTCATGAAGTGAATTTTCAACACCTTCTTTTTCCTCAAACCTCTTGGATAGACTGTAATTGAGTACATAATCACACCCGAGTAACTTGCTTAGCCATCTCTGTTGAAGGCAAGACACAATCTTCTGCTCCAAAAAGTATGTAAGGGACTGGTGGTCAGTTCTAATGATGAATTGTCTTTGTTCCAAGTAAGTAGACCACCTTCAGACCACCTTTTAAAAGCTTCAACTACAACCATCAATTCTTTCTCATAGGGGTTCTAGGGCCTTGCTGAAGTAGGCAAGGGGCCTGCCTTCTTGCATAAGGACTGCTCCTATACCACTCCCTGAAGCATCAATTTCAGTTTCAAAGAGTTTGTTGAAATCTGGTAGTGCTAGAAATGGGGTACTTGTGAGGGCTTCTTTGAGTCTTTGAAAAGCTGTTTCTGCATCTTCATTCCAACTAAAGTTCCCTTTCTGTAGGAGTGTTGCAAGAGGTTTTGCAGTGAGGCCATATCCTCTGATAAACTTTATGTAATAGCCACTCAATCCAAGGAACCCCCTCAAACCCTTAATGGTGTTAGGTCTACAGTACACAGTCCACTTTTGTTGAGTCCACTGCCACTCCATGCTGAGAGATAACATGCCCCAAATAATAAATTTGAATTTGGGCAAAGGCATACTTGCTTACCTTGGCAAATAGTTGTTGGTTCCTTATGATTGTAAAGACTTGCTTGAGGTGTTGATAGTGCTCGTCTAGGGTCTTGGAATACACCAAAATGTCATCAAAGAAAACTAGGACATGTTTTTTTAGATATGGTTGGAAGACTTCATTTATAAGGTTCTGAAAAGTTGCAGGTGCATTAGTAAGCCCAAAGGGCATTAATGTAAATTCAAAGTGACCTGAATGTTTGTTTTTTCAATATCTTGTGGAGCCATCACTTGATGGTAACCTGCCCTTAAGTCCAGCTTTGTGAAATACTTAGCATCTCTCAATTCATCCAGTTATTCATCAATTAGGGGTATAATGTATTTGTTTTTTATGGTGAGGGAATTGAAATGTCTGTAATCTACACAAAACTTCCAAGACCCATCCTTCTTTTTGACCAAGAGAATAGGCGAGGCAAAAGGACTTTGGTTGGGCCTGATGCCAAGCTTGAGCATTTCTAGGACCAATTTCTCAATCTCATTTTTTTGTTCATATGAACATTTATAAGGTCTAATGGAAAAGGGAATGGAATTTAGTTTAAGGTTTATATGGTGGTCAAGTTTTCTCTTTGGTGGCATACCTTTTGGTTCTTCAAAAATGTCTTTAAATTCTTGCACTAAGGTCTGAATATCAGGGTCAAGTGGAGGAGCAGTGAGGGTAGAACAATGAAAAGGGTTGGAAGTAGTAGTTATATGAAAATCTGGTTTTGGTTAGAGGTGGAGAGAATGTAAGAGTACCATTTCACCATGCTCTTGTTGTTGGAAGTGATTCATCAATTCTTCTCCAGTCATGAGTGTAGGAGTTTCTTTGTTGTGCGATCCTTGGATTGTAATCATATCATCAACATACTTGAAATTTAATGTTAATTCCTTGTAATCAAAAGTAATAGGGCCCAATTTTTCAAGCCATTGAACCCCAAGAACTATGTCACAACCACCTAATGGTAGTATCTTGACCTCATCTTTGAAGAAAAGTTCTTTCTCTAACCTCCATTTAAAAATCCTTATATTGATACTTACTGAATAATTGCCCTCCATTAGCAACTGTGACTACCATTGGAACAGTTGGTTCTAGTACGCATCCTAACCTTTGAGCAGCATTGGGGTCCATAAAACTATGGGTACTACCCCCATCTATGATGCCCTGTAACCATCAACGTTCTAGGGCTTGAATGCCCTTCCATAGCATGCAGTGAGACTTTCCCTTCCTCCGTATTTGATGTTTGTGCCTCTTTAATGTCAACATTTTCATTAGGATATTCATCAAATTTAGGTGGTGAATCATAGGCTTCATCATCTTGTTTTTCTGCAACAATCATGAAGGCTCTAGGTCTCTTATACTAGTGCCCAGTCACAAATTTTTCATCACAGTAATAACATAGGCCCTTGGTTCTTCTCTCATCTCTTTGAGTAGCTGTTATGGCCTTAGGTGCAACATGTAGGGGTATTTGGCTATGTTTTGGATAGGTGAATAGGGGTGTTTTTGGTTGTAAATTGGTTTGAGTGTCTCTTTTGGCTGGGTATTGAGTGTTGGTGAGAGGTGAAAATCTTTGTGATGTAGGCAAGGGCTTAAGGGTGAGTGTCTCATAGCCTCTAGCTGCACTGTAAGCTTCCATTAATGATTCTGAGTTCAGTAGTTTGACCATTTTCTTGATATCATCACCAAGTCCACCAACAAAATTGTCTGAAAAGAAGATCTCAGTTAACTGAGGAATTTTGTCTAACATTCTTCCCCTCAGTTTCTCAAATTCATCATAATATTGAGTGACACTGCCTATTTGTTTGAGGAGCTTAAATTGCTCAAAAACGCTCTCCATTCCTACCTCAGTGGACCTTATGGCAAAGTCTCCTGAGAACTTTTCTCAGGTCACACTTGTCTTACCTTTGTACCAGTGTTTTGGAACCCCTTGTAGGCGCATGACAGCTATTGGAACCATCTTATTTCCTGGTACTTGATAGATACAAAGTACTCTTGACAATCCTTGATCCAACTAATAGCTTCATCTCCTTCATTGTAGGCTGGAAACATTAATTTGAGATGCTTGAGTTAGGCCAGTATTCTCAATATTCCTTTTCCTCTTGATCAGTTCTCTGCCCTCTCCTCCTAGGTACATCCTCCTCCGTTTGCCTTCCAATTCTCTCCACAGCATCATGATAGCATCATGATAGTGGTCCTTGTAAACTCCCCTGCCTTCCTTTTCTTGGTTGAAAGGGTTTGTAAACTTTGGTTCCATGCCACTAGACCCTTGTTTTATTAGTCCAGTGATGCGTTCCATGAATTTTTCCATTCTCTCATCCATCATTTGAAACCTCTCAGTAGCAAATTCCCTAAAATTGAGGAAGTCTTATTGCAACATGTCTTGGGAGTTTGATGAACTAGCCATCACAGTGCACAAGGAATGTGAGGTGTTTGTGAAAGTGAAACTTAGAATAATAAGTTTCTGAGTTGAACAAGAGTTAGATCAATGTCAACACTGATCTATCAACGAATAAATGAGCTTGAGTAGTTATATTTAGTGAGAATTAGAGATCTCAGACCAATTGAGTTCTCTGATCGCAACAACTGATCAAATTCACCTAGCTATCTAGCTTAAGTAAATTGATAGAATAGTTGAGCATTCAATAAGCACCAAATCATGAAACAATCAGTGTGTTCATGTTGTTATCAATGAAATAACACGTGTAACATTGTATATATGGCAGAAAATGTATATAATGGAATGAACAAGAAATTTGAATGAGAGTGAATGGTTTTGATGCCAGATGCTTAGGAGTGATACTAAATAATGCTGAAGGATTAATCTAACAAAAAACAATCACAAATAACTAGATCCAAACAATGAATTGAAATATGTTTTTGGATTTTTCTTGATAAGAATTGAAATGATTCTATAGAATTAATGTATATGTTATAGAAACTTAAGTTGATGATTAGGGAAGCTAGTATGAACTGAAATGAGTGGATTAAAAAGATAATTTATCAAACCTAACCATAGAATATGAGTATTATGATCAGTTGCAGGTCTCTTGAAAAACAGAGTATCAATCTATAAGTTTTTGCTGCAACTGGGTTTAGATCCTTGCTTGGTTCCTCGTGGGCTATCTTGGGTTGTATTTTAGGGCTGTATTATGGTGTATATTTATGGGTTTTGTGGCTGAATTATGTGTTTTATGAGTTTGTGAAATCTGGGGATGAATAGTGACGAACCAGTGAAGAGTGACGAGGGTGAGTTTTCCCAGAAAAGGGAAGCTCTGATACCAATTTGTCAAGCCCTTCAAGGCTTGAACTAATTGAAATAAAGATAAATGGGCCTAAGCCAGACTAAAATAGAGTAGGGGAAGAAAGAAGGGGCAGAAAAAGGGAAGAAACTTGGGGAAGAAGATGAGCCAAGCTCAGTTTTCATATATTTCTCATTACTTAAAATAAAGTGATCTCATTACATTATATAGAAGATACTCCCTCTCTCATGCTATCTTGTACCACATGGTTAACCTACACCTTCTTTCTATCCAACTCACATGTTCTGAGTTTATTCTAGATATTTCTTAATAACTACTTTTCTTAAAATAGCCTCAGTTGTTACTTAAAATTGCTGGGGCTTGACAGTATCTGAGCACCACTACTTTTACTTAATGCTTTGGTGTTTCTACACAAAATAAGGAAATAATTTTGTTGACCAATATTTTTGAGTTTACGAAAGATTTCTAATATAACTCTCAACTTTAACATAGACATGTGCATGTACTAATGGGCCCCATCGCATAAAACAAATAAACTCGAAATTGACGATATTTGTGAAACAGAAGAATTGTATGCTATTGTTAACTGCATTTGTGCTTTAGTTGGATTGACCAACTTTCGCAAAGTAAGTTGTAAATTTTGTTCCTCTTATCTGCAAGGTCCTTGAGATTAAAATTTTCAAGTGATGTAAATAAATTTGATCACATTTTTGCTGTCTTGCAATACTTATCTGCTTCTCTTTTTTATTTTATTTATATAATAGTGCGTCAAAAGCAATCGATATACTTGAAGCATATGAAGGAACTCTTGAGGATGATTATCCTCCAGACAATGAACGTTGTGAGCATGGGGAAATGCTGTTATACAAGGTACTATATCTGATATGCAATGTTATTGTTAGATGGTGACTAATTGCGTAGTACAGATTTGCTTAGAGGTTTTTTTTTGCCATTTGATACTTGTTATGTATATGTTACTTTGGGTTCCGGTTCTCTCTGTTGAATCCTTAACCTTCTTCTTGAGGAAACATGTCCCAGGACAAGCACATATGGCTTTTTAGTTTGTACTGTTTGTGAATGGATCCAAGTTTGTATGCCTAATTTACGCGTAATTGCTAGGCATGATTTAAACATATTAATATACCAAAGCTGAAAAGTTTAGCTACATTCATGCTTCAATAATTGGTTTTAAAAAGGTAGGGACGTAGGGTGATATTAGATTTACTTTATGCAAAAATTGATGCCCCCCACTGCCGATCTCTTCCATTCCCACCCTCCTCCCCTCTCTTTCTTTCTTTTTAGGTAGTTAGAGGCATGGACTCTTTATAAATATGGTATCTTACTTAGTGGCCCAATGTTCCTCTGCTACCATTAAAAAATGACATCTTAGTGATATTACTGCTTACAAGAATAATGATAATTTAAAATACTTTTTCTTTTTATACAATGTTGATGTTTTTATGAATTGGATACTGTCCTCCAGGTTTCTTTACTAGAGGAATGTAGCTTAGTTGAGAAAGCTCTCGAGGAGTTGCACAAGAAAAATTCTAAAATTGTAAGTGCATAACAGTGTAGATTGAACTTTTTAAGTTTCCCACTGACCTTAAATGTTGACCCTTTTGGTAAACTTCTTCATAGGTTGATAAATTATCTTATATGGAAGTGGAGGTTTCTCTTCTTGTAAAGCTTGGTCAGCTTGAAGAAGGTGAAAAACTGTACAGGATGCTGCTTTCTATGAATCCTGACAATTACAGGTATAAATTATGTTTGTCAAATAAAATTTTCTCACAACTGTGCAACTTTATACCACAGTTTTGCCTTCAAATTTGATTATATTATGCCTGATTATTGAGCTATATTTTACAAATTATGGACATGGCATGGATTTCAATAATAATTCTGGTTTTTAATCTCATGGCATAAGAGATGTTTGTGTACATGTCTCCCATAGTTTACTTGTTTTACTTGATAAGAGTGGATTTAAGACCTATACCAATCCCACAGACCCATTTCACCGATGAAGAGGTTTGGATATTTCTAGATTAACAGATACTCTCTTCGCTCCAAAATATAAGATCAATATTCACTTTTAAAAGTCAATTTAAAACATTTTATATTCAAAATTGATATGAATTCATTAATTTTTTTTCAATATAATTATGAATATTGAAAACTATCTAAAAAGTGCTATTAATTATGAGATTTATTGTTTTGATAACTTTAATGAATCATGACCATTAAAAATATAAAAATATCTGAAATTGACTGTTAAAAAGTCAATGTTGATCTTACATTTTTTGAACGGAGGGAGTATTAAACATCATTTCTCTTCAAATGTCCAAAGGAGGACAATAAATATGTTGCTGGCAAAACCTGACATGTTAACTGGTTAAATTTGGAAACCTGTTCTGTACCATTATAGCCTGAAGTAACAATTCTTTGAGAGACTATGTTAACTTTCAAAATATTTACTGGCATTGTTTGATGGAAACAACTGTGTATGTGTAAACATGTTTTGTGGATTCAAGTTCGTTTGGTGTTTCTGTTATTAGTTTGGTATCAGCTTTAGGGTTATGGAAAGGGAGAAGGTTGTGTCCCTGGCCGCCGGGGGGGGGGTGTACACCTGATGTATGGTCTACTCGGTTTTTCTTTTTAAGTTGGTGGTTAATTTGCATATATTTATAAGGTTATTTCCTGTGTTGGCATTTGTCAATTTGATAAAGTTGTTACACTAATAGTACCCTGGCGCACCAAATTACCAAATTTCAGTAGTGTCGATATATATATATATATATATATATATATATATTGAATAGATTATTTATCTCTTCGTGAACTAACTAATGTAACCTTACTTCGTTTTTCTTTCCTAAAACTCTATTTAGATACTATGAAGGGCTACAAAAGTGTCTAGGGTTACATTCAGAAAGTGCTGAATATTCCTCGCATGAAATTGAGTGGTTGGAGGCTTTGTACAAGTCACTTGGTCAGCAATACAATTGGTCATCCGCTGTGAAGGTGATATATTTCTTCTTTGTTTGATGCTCCCTTTTATTTGCCTTTCATGATAACTGAAAATCTTGTTTAAATTTAGAGAGGTATTTGATTATTTAATCGGACAATCTTCTGCCAAAATAGCTTGTGTATGTATCTGTGTTTGTCCAAGCTTTACCAAGATTCATTGTTGCGTATTTCTGTCAGGTCACGTAACATTTGTTCAGTTCTTATATCTCCTTTGTCATTGTTGGAGGGTTTTGTGATGTGCAATTTTATCATGATTTTGTTGAACTTGATGATCTTTACATGCAATAACTCAGAGAATCTGCTCTATTGTGGAAAAAATAATTAACTAAGAATTTTCATTTAGTTACTGTTAGGCAAGATCGTTTATCAAGCATAATGTTTTTATATCCCTCTCCCTATGAATTTGTGCAGTCTTTTCTTTTCTCCATGGTCCTATGAAAGTAACGAGTCAGTAAAAGACAATATTCATTTCCTCTTATCACACTTTGTAAGGAACAGTTTTGAAGAGTTTTTCATGGTCTGACAAGTATTTATCAAGTTTAGGACTAATTTGGGAATTTACACGTCAATAGGCATGAAAGCATCTGATTCTGAAAACATAAGAGAGATGGTTATGGAGGGATTTACAATATTGATGAGATTGAAGTTTTTTGTTGTATTCCTTATGCAAGTTGATATGTTCAAAATTTTCATTTAAAATCTTATATTAATTTTTTCATGCGTCTTTTGGAAGTCCACCTAGACGTTGCCGTTGCTCCCATTTATCTTTTTTTCCCTCCTGTTAAAGAAGCCACGTTGTATTACACAACTATGAATCTCAGTGCTTCGGAACCGGAATGGCCTAACTAGATTTAAGATGACATGCGGAACTGTCAGGTTCAGAAGAATCTGTTCCACGATGTTTAAATTTTTGTTTTTTCCCTCTTTCCAGAGGATACCGCTAGATTTTCTTACCGGTGGAAAATTTCGTGAGGCAGCAGAGAATTATATTCAGCCTCTTCTAAGGAAGGTATTGTATTTTTCTTATTGTTACTTTTGACTTGTTAACCTGGTTTTTATTAATATGCCAACCTTACACTTCTCTTTATGTTGCACTTAGGGAGTGCCTTCACTATTCTCTGATCTTTCTCCACTCTATGATCACCCTGGCAAGGTTTGTGCAACCGCTTTTAAGATGAACTTATAGAACAAAAAATCGTATTAACAGTTTACATTTTGTGGTTTTTCCCCTTCTGATGGATATGTACTTACTAGCCTATCATACACCCATTTGTATCTCTTCACACAGGCTGACATTCTAGAGCAGTTGGTTCTTGAGTTGGAGCATTCACTCAAGACAACTGGAGGGTACCCAGGGAGGTAGTATTACTTGTTCTCAAACACTTTGGAAATGCTGAGTTTGAATTTTTTTCATTATCAGTCTTTAATTTAATTTTATGGCGTCTCATGATGCAAATTTAAAAGAGGGGAGATGGCATTATTGAAAGTTTTTGCACAATGAATAGGTCAATGCCTAAGTTATATATTTACGTTTTCTCAATATTTTTTTATCTATTAAGTTTTCGAGACAAGTTCATAGTGAATGTTAGTTTCTAGAATACCAATGACACATCTTTTCTTCTATCATCACCTTCTACCAGTGTAAAATTAAAGTCGGTATTTTTACTATGTTCTCATTATTATAATTTCACTTTAAATGTTGTTAGAAGTTAAATTTTAAGAATCATGCTCATGTTATCCATATATTCTTTTGGCAAGCACTTAGATTGTTGGTATCAATGGCGAAACTACATAGTGGCGGGGTGGGCCATGGCCCACCCCAATTTTCTCCCCTACTATATATATATATGTGCAAATTTTAATATGTAAACTTTTTAATTTTCATTTCTTTATTTATGTAATTTATTTGAATAAAATTTGGCATATACAATAAATTACAGGTGATGATATTAATTAACAGAGCAATAAAGATAGACACATGATAAACATCATTTTTTAAACAAATATATCCTTAACTTTTTTGAAGTTGTGGTAGACCATACTCCCTCTATTCCATATTATTTTATCATTGTTGACTTTTTTAAGTCAACTTAAAAGATTTTTAAATTCAAAATTGAGATAGACACTTTTAATTTTAATCAATACAATGATGAATATTGTAGACTATCTAAAAAGTATTACTTATTGTAAGTTTTATTATTTCATAATTTTTAATGAGTTATCTTAATTTTAAGTTTGAAAATGTCTCAAATTGATTTTCAAAAGTTAATGATGATCAAATAATTTGGGACGGAGGGAGTACTATTTTTAATATTGAGACAAAATTGCTCAAAAGAATAAAATTGTTCCAAGACCTTATTGCTATGTTAATATCAATACCCTATATTATATGAACTATTATCAAAAATTAATCATTACTATGTCACTTGATGATAAAAAATTCATTTGAAATAATTTTGTGCAAAATAATAATAAAAAATTTATATACCCTCTATTCCAAAAGTAGAGTATATTTTGACCTTTTAAAATTAGTTTCCTTAAATTTAAATTGAATCGATTTTAGTACTAAAAACTATTACTAATTGTCATAAATTAACTAAAACTATTACTAATTATCATAAATTAACTAAAACTATTAATAATTATCATTCTGTCTCTTTCAATAATTATATAAATTCATGTCAATTTTGAATTTTATATTTCACAAATTAATTTCATAAAATCATATTATATTCTTAATTTTAAGACGAACAATGTTGATAAAAGAAATTACTTGGAATACTACAACAAGTATAGATTGACAAATTTGATAGATAGTTCACATGTACTAAAAAAAATAGTGCATATAATTTAAATTTTTTGTGCACTTTAAAATTATATTAATTATGATAATTTATTTATAAATGTTTTGGCCCCTCCTGGTACAAAATCCTGATGCCGCCACGGATTGGTATGTTCGTAAATGATGTTTGATGTGTGTTAAAGATATGGATACGGGGATTTATTTAACTTGTTGAGATATATGACTAGATTAAAAGATACAGTAATCAACTAGGGTTTGGACCTTTTAGTTGGATAGGTATTAGGTGTGTAGGGATGCCAACCATTGATGTGGCCTTAATAGAGTAATAACTGCAACAGAGGATGGGTTTGGGTTGTCAAGTTTTTGGCTTCTAGATTCTGTATTTGATTTTGAGCCTCCTATTCTTTTGATTCAATGCATTCAATCTCCTACAAGTAAAATAAGAAAATCAATATAGTGATTTAAATCCACAAATTGTGCTCCTGATAGTGCTGCTATTTAGGCTTATGTTTTATGAAAGTGACTTACTTAGATACTTAGACTTTTTTATGAAAGTAACTTACTTAGATACTGACCCTAAGTGATGGCAGAATTGACGCTGAGCATTGTACATGTATGACTTGTTTAACATCTGATGGGTGTTGTTGGTGCCTTAGAAAATATAATCAATACTGGCTATATGTTATATGAGAGACGACACACTATTGTATATGAAGTTGATATCATGTTAATTTCCGCCACCAAACGCTTGCATTTAATCTTACTTGCAGAGTGGATAAAGAGCCCCCTTCAACACTTATGTGGACTTTGTTTTATTTGGCTCAGGTTTGTTGCCATCACTTTGGGACAACTAGTATTCTTGCACTTTTTTTTTAATAATTTGTTTTTGTCTGATTCTGATTTTGCTAAGAAATATTGTTTTATGCAGAGTTATGATAGAGGAGGCCAGTATGATGTTGCTCTCGCTAAAATTAACGAGGCTATTGAACACACTCCAACAGTGATTGATTTATACTCAATCAAGGTCCGCTCATACAATTTCACTGTAACAATGTCTAGATTCGGATGATTTATCTACTACCTCCTATCCATGTATCCACATGCGTCAATATCTCATATCGACATAAATTCGTCGTCGGGTCTGCTTTTCTTTTCAAGAAAGCAGCCAACTAAAGTGCAAAAGTGCTTTATCGTCATCTGTATGTTGGTTCTAATAAGTTGATGTACAGATATGCATGCTTTACATTTGAGGAAACACATTTTAAGGGTCAGGAAGGTAATAGTCCATTCAAGATTAGTTGTCAAAAAAGAAAAAGAAAATTCAACATCAGATAAAACATGTTGCTACGGGCATCATGATTGGACTAGGTTTTAAATTCATTAGACTCCAAACTAGTTACACATAGAACATGATATGAGGCTGTGTCACATGGACTCAACAGTTGAGGGAATACCCATGTTGACACAGCATGACATGGGTAAGGGTATGGGATATGTTTCGGTTCTGGCCCGCTGTATCTTAGGTGCAGTTCTATGGATTATTCATTGTGCTTCAATGGCGTCTGGGTTGCTGAATAGACATTACTGTTTAGATTGCAGGAGTGATTGGCAATGGGTTTTTTAACTGTTCCAAAAGTTTGAAAGAGTAGATAACTGAGAGAGAGGCAACAACTGTATCTAGATGGCACCTCACATGTCAGACCAGTTGTTGCTATATAATACATGCGTGGAATACGACATGCTTTTGCTCACATAATATTCTCTTTTGCTCACAGGAGTGATGCTTTTGTAATACATGCATCACAGGATACTCTTTTGCTCCACGTGACCTACTTCCTTTGTAACGGCACTATACTTGGACCCTTTGTACTTTGCTTCATGGGTACGAGTCAATTGACTATTGAGCAGCTTAAAAGATTATTTTGGAAGCAAATATACTTTTACTGTGAGGCAATACAGGAGAGTTTTAATTTAATATAGGAAGGCAGAGATATCTTGCCCTAAACCTGATTTTTGGAGGATGAATTGCTGTGATGAGTCGATATAAGATGGATTTTGCCTCGGTATTGGACCTACTCTTTTTGAACAGCTAATATATAAGATATTTAGTTATATTGTTTATTGTGTCTAGTATCCCAATTATTGTGTCCAAAATTTGGACACTTTTAGCCATGTTGACTCATCCTAAATTTAGGAAGTTGGCGGCCCTGACCCCTAGATATGTACCCGTACCAAGTCCATGTGACATAGGTTTGAAGTAGCTTTTTGAAATTCTACAAAATTGAAGGGCTTTATATAACCTCATCGTTTTTTTGGGTTTGCATTATTTGATTTATTTTTATTTTTTTGCATCGACTTTAATTTGATACCACATTATCATGTTTGAGTTGAGCACTTAGGTTTAAGGTGTTCATATTCTTTTCTGGAAATGCTAATGTGGTGTGGTGTTAACCCCAGAGCCGTATATTAAAGCATGGAGGTGACTTGGCGGCTGCTGCAGCATTGGCAGATGAAGCTAGGTGTATGGATCTTGCTGATCGTTATGTAAATAGCGACTGTGTTAAACGTATGCTGCAGGCTGATCAGGTTCAACGGCTGCAACTTTGTTTTCTTTACTCAGTTATTTATCGATATTTTTCATGTGATAGGAATGATGTTTTGCTTAGTCTTCTTCCTTCTGTGAAGCTTTCCTCTATATTGCTTGACCATTTACATTATATATATTCAAGGTTGCCCTGGCAGAAAAGACTGCTGTATTGTTCACAAAAGATGGAGATCAGCACAATAACCTACATGATATGCAGTGCATGTGGTCTGTCTCTGTTTCAAATATGATGCTTAGATATGTTAGATCAGATGGTTAGTTTAGTTATACCTGCTAAATCTGTTGTTGAAATTTCAATATTTAAGGTATGAGCTTGCATCTGGAGAAAGTTATCTCCGCCAAGGTGACCTTGGACGGGCTTTAAAGAAGTTCTTGGCTGTGGAGAAGCATTATGCGGACATCACTGAAGACCAATTTGACTTCCATTCTTATTGCTTGAGGAAAATGACTTTGCGAGCTTATATTGAAATGCTGAAATTTCAAGATCGGCTCCATTCACATACTTATTTTCACAAAGCAGCAGCTGGAGCTATCAGGTGAAGCTTTACTCTATGTTTCACTCACTGATTTGTGAATGACTTGACGTGTTTCTGTTCCCATTTTTTCTGCTGAGTTTGTGCTTTTGAATGTATCCTATTAACAATTTGCATAGGAGACTTGAGATAGCTGATAGCATGATGCTTAGCAATTGACTCATTGATTGCCAGTAGTTGCTCTTGTTGTGTCTAAATATTATTACTTCATTGATCACTTGCAAATGTTATTATTGTTTATCATGTTCATGATTATTGGAGTTGAGTTGCAGATGTTATATAAAGCTGTATGATTCTCCTTCAAAGTCAGCTGCTGATGAAGATGATGAAATGTTGAAGTTACCTGCTTCTCAGAAAAAGAAAATGAGGCAAAAACAGAGAAAGGCAGAAGCCCGAGCTAAGAAAGTATGTCAGTTTGTTCTTTGTAACTTTGATAGTTTTCTTTTCTTTCTGTTTAGTTTATATTCTAATCCTAGTGTTTTCTTAGGAGGCTGAAGTGAAAAATGAGGAATCCGGTGTCAATGTCTCAAAGTCCGGAAAGCGGCATGTTAAACCAGTTGATCCAGACCCGCATGGAGAAAAGTTATTGCAGGTCTCTCCCACACCCTCCTCCCCATTGCTGATGTCTATTTGTCTTTGAGCTTTTAATTTTTACGTGTGGATATTACGGATGTAGGTTGAAGATCCTTTATTGGAAGCTACAAAGTACTTGAAGTTGCTTCAGAAGCACTCACCTGATTCCTTAGAGACACATTTACTTTCTTTTGAAGTAAATATGAGAAAGCATAAAATCTTGCTTTCCTTTCAGGTGAGTCAATGTCTAGCGTGGAAATATCTCCCGTTTCTGAGCCTACTATTTTGTGAGTTTTACTACTAAAAGAAATAGCCTCAGGTTTAGTTGGGGACACAGTTATTCATTTGATTTGCTCATGAATTCAACTTGTCCTTGTCTATGTCTGGAAATTGCGGTGATAAACTGCACTTTAAAGAAAGGAAATGTTTCGCAAGTGTTTCTTTAATTGATTTATTTTAGTACTAATAATACTGTACTGCTGTTCTTTTTAATATATTTTTCCACATGTTAATTGGTGGTTGTTAGAATCTTGTTACTTTACACACGGATTTTGCTGTTAGTTTACTTTAAAATTTTGCATGAGTTTGCTCTTTTTCTCATCTCTTCATATCCCATCCCTGTAGGCTGTAAAGCAGCTAGTTCGGTTGGACGCTGAGAACCCAGATTCGCATCGCTGCTTGGTAATATTGTATCTGTTGTTAATCATCTCAATAGCATATTGACGATTTAAATCAGAACTGTCCAATAATCACTCGCAACTACAAATTCTTCTATCACTTCTACTGTTATATTGCTCATTTGCTTTTTAATTTTTCAATCTGCTAGATGTGCATTTGCAACTGTTCTGCAGATCTTGTTTTAAACTATGGTTTTTGCAGATAAGGTTCTTCCATAAGGTGGCTGCCATGCCTGCTCCTGCGACTGACGCTGAGAAACTCGTTTGGGGAGTCTTAGAAGCAGAGCGACCTACTCTGAGGTTTTCTTTGATTTCGGCCTTCTTTTTTAGTGATGCTATTAAATTGTTCTGTAATTAAAAAACAACTGAATAGCAAATGCCCCATTTTTTACTTTTTTTGCTTTTGTAGTCAGTTGCATGGAAAGTCTCTCATCGAGGCAAACACCCTTTTCCTTGAGAAATACAAAGGTCATAATTATCTTATCTTATATGCACTTCTGCACACACCCCTTCATCTTATGACATTAACATGCTAGTAATTGCTTGCAGATTCTTTGATGCATAGAGCAGCAGCAGCAGAGATGATGCATCTTTTAGAACCAAACAGGAAGGCTGAGGCAATCAAATTAATTGAAGATTCATCCAACAACCTGGTGTCAAGGTAATGCCTCGAGTTCATTGATCTGTATCTATATAGTTTTTCAATTGCTATGTTGGATGATATTGATGCTTGCATGCCGTCATATAATATTTTAAGTACTGAAACTCTTCATTTGCACTGTAACAGAAGTAGTGCACGCGGAACAGTTGGGGAATGGAAGCTGAAAGACTGTATTGCGGTACACAAAATTCTAGGAACAATTTCAGATGATCATGATGTTGCATTGAGTAAGTCACAATGCACTGTTCCCACCGTGGTCTAATTATTCAAGTTTTCATTTAGTTGCACTAGCTTCTGTGATGAGAAAAGGCATAATTTTACCTTTTGGTCACCTGCATATTGTGGCATTTTTGAATGTGGCAGAGTTACTAGAATCCTCATTGATGTGTAAAGCATGTTTACGTTTTTGATATCTGAATTCTGAAATAAGGATCTTGCTTCCATATGCAAATAAACAATGGTACCTTCCGTTCACTGAGAGAAATTCTTAGGGATTCGAGGACAACCCTTGACGCGTTCTTATTGAGCTGCACAAATTTTTATCAAACTGTCTTGCATGTTCACCCTTTTCCCATTCTTTAAGCATGCCATACTAAATAATTTTGACATGTTAATATTCACTCTTATCCAGTCAAGTTCATTGGCTGATGGGATTCAAATGGGTACCCACCACATGTAGATATGTAGCTTTAGCTGCGCGTAGTAACCAAAGTAATATTTGCTTGTATATATGTTGATGTCATTTTCTATTCTGTTTCAGAGAATACAAGTGTAGATTCATAGTGCTGATGTTATTTTATATTGTAGGATGGAAAATGCGATGCAGTGAGTACTTCCCATACTCAACATACTTCGAAGGTGGTCGCAGCTCTGCAGTTATGTCTTGCAACCAGATAAAGAAGAACCCTGCTAATGGGGGTATGAATCATTCACAAGCTGATCAAAGCGCAGTGCCTCTTTCTTCAAATGGAATACTAGAAAATGTAGAGGCACTCAAGGACCTTGTCATCTAATCACATACAAGGAAGTTCTGTTTGCTAATATATGTGCAAGGGATAACTGTGTCTAATGTTGAGATTCATGATTTTCCTGAGATGAAGAGATATAGACAGCTCGTCAAGAAAGATGATTTCAGGTTTTATGCAAGTTACAACAAGGTCCCGTTAATCTTGGCGACACTGAGTTATTTTTTTCCTTTTTTTTTTTTGGTTTTATTTGCCCTAGCTCGACCTTTACTGAATCTGAAATCCATTCCTTTGCCAATGTGTATAATTAGTTCCATGGTGTCCCTAAAGTTGAATTATATGTTGACTCAGATTCTGGTGAAAGAAGAGGTTATGTGGGTTTGCACTAGAACATAATCGACCAATTTTTGGTTGAAGGGAGCGCTGTAGAAGTTACGAGTCCTACATCCTGTTAGCATAGAGCAAAACACACTTTAGTGGATACCTGAAGAGCATGTTGTTGTACTTTCCCCATTTCATTGACCATCATTTATAATGTATAAATGCTGTGTTATGTGAAAATTTTGACAATAATAATTTTATTTTGCATCATCGATTCCATTTTGCTTGATGATCAACATATGGATTTGAATGAACTCAACGATGACTACTTGAAGGACTACTTACATGCGGCCGCTGATGCATCTCGTCCTGTACTAATATATACGGCCTTTCATAGCTGTAATTTGCTCGCTCACTGTCGGGGAGTTTTGAGGGACGAGCACTATTTGGTCTTGGGCAAGTCTGAGGGGGGAGGGATGGAGGTTTGAGTTTGTTTTAAACCTTTTCTTTTTCTCTAATACCTCTTCTGGGTGCATTCTTAAATATATTTGTTTTGGATTTTAAAGATTTTAAAATTTATGAAAAATTGTAAATAGTTGTACTTTTCAAATAGCTTGAAAAATAACCACAGTTGTATTAATCAGAAATAAATTTTAAAATCAAGGTTCTTCAAATCTATACATCTATATATACATATATAATAAGGTAAAATTAAGTTTTAACTGTTATTAAAACACTTTTTAAAGTCACATTATTTTATTTTATTAATTATTATTAAAACACTTTTTAAACCTAGAATTTAGCTAGAATCAAAATACTATTTATGATTTTAAAAAACTTTAGAGTAACTTATAATTTTATATTCCTTCCGTCCCAAATTAATTGCATTTCTAAGACTTTTTAAAGTCAAATTGACTATTTTTAAAACTAATTTTTTTACTATTTTTGCTAACATATAGGTAAAAATATTATAACCAAAAGAAAGTATATACAATTTATTACTAATTTCAATTTTTATAATTTTAGAAATATATTTATATATGTTTAATTATTAATTTTAAAAATAGTCAATTTGACTTAAAAAAGTCCTAAAAAGCAATATTGTTAATATATTCTTTATTAATATTGATTCTCATGAGTCTAAGCTGGTGTTTGATTGTATCTTAATGCATCTTAACAGTCCATCTCTTAATGCATTTTAATTGGGATAAAAAAATTCCTTCTGAATGTCTCTAAATCATTAACATACAAAATTAAATCTAAACTATTCAGATGACCACATTTAGATGCATTAAGATGTATTAAGAGATGTGCTGTTAAGATGCAATCAAACACCATCTAAATTAAAATATCAATGGATCATTGTTAATATATTTAACAATGATATATCATATAGTAACAAATTATTCTACTATTATTTCATAATTAACCACAAACTAAAATATTGAAGTATAAGTAAATTATATTAAGCTAGAGCAATTTGAATTAGTATTTACAACATAAACGACAAAAACATATTTAGAATTTTACTTTACTCAACTTTAGACTCTAAATAACTAAATATTAAAAATATAGAAAAAAATATTATGATTACATAATAATTAATATTGGAGACATTTAGTTAATTAATGTTAAAAATAATTATGACTTGTATATTGTGATTAAACTTTAGTTAATTTTTAAAACTAAAAGTCATAATGGTAGCTTATTATTTTACAACAATTTTATTCCTAAATAATTATATATTAAAAACATAGAGAAAATATTATGAGAAAATAATAATTAATGTTAAAAAATATAATATATATTACAAAATATATTAATGATTAAACTTTAATAATCTTTACTTAATCAATATTAGAAACAAATGTCACTTATATATAGTTATTAAAATTTAAGTTGCCATTAAAAACAAAAAACCATGATGGTAACTTATTCATTTTCAATAATTTTATGTCGTATAGAATTTCTTAAACACCAAGTTTAGACTTTTAGGTTTCACTTATTTAATTTCTTTTAATTCTAAATAACTATATATAAACCTCGATGATTAGGCATTAATTACGATTACTACTATCTCTCTCTCTCTTACAAAAAAATATTATATTTTTTCATTTCATGGTAAGAATCTCATTTCTTTAATAAATTGATATAATATATTCAAGTATGTAATTTTAATTCACTATTATGTAATCACTATAAAAATAATATTTATTAAGGATGAATAAAAAAATATATTCCTAATATTTATAAAATTTATAAGTGAGTCTTTTATTATGAAAAGGAAGGAGGGAGCATTACTTCTGTCGGCAAAGCTTAGAACTTGGTCTTGTTTGGACACCAATTCGTAACTTCTTTTTTTTTTAACCTCATTACTTTGGCTTTTTTTTGTTTTATGTGATATATATATATATATATAACTTGCTAACCTGCAAAATTGATTCAAGGAACATAATGTTAATGCATAATGAATTTGTAGAAAATTTTAGGTATAAGTGAGTAGTCAGAATCCTATAATAAGATTGAGATAAATTTATATTAATTAGGTTCACAAAAGTAATACTTAGAATTATAATATATCTTAGATAAGTCAAAAATTAGTATACAACTATGGATTAAAAAGTACATTAAATATGTTGCAAGTATACAAAAAAAATATTTTGAATTACTCAGTCGACTCAAAGCTAACTAAATTAATTTCTTTGTTTTATTATATTTGTGCATTGATGTATTGATATATATATATAAAGAAATATATAAAGATATTTGTAAAAAAACTTGTTAACGATTTAAGTTTAGTGGACGGGTGTATGAATCGGGGATACCTCCTTACCAAATTTACCACCCACTGAAACTAATGGATCCAGTTCCAGGATGAGAGAGAAAGAGACGGTTGAGACAAAAACAGTTACCGCCGATGCTAAATCCGCGTAAAACAATACATTTGACGGTCGGTCGGTCCACCTCTTAATAATCACAGTTGTCATCTATAAATATCCCCCCATCCCATCCCATCCCATCCATCCATCCATCCATCCATCCATCCCTCCCTGTCAATTACTTATCACAGAATCAATCTCTTTCTCTTTCTCTTTATAAGAAAATCAAACGAAAATCTTGATCCCCCAAATCTAGATATCCTCCCCTGGTAATCTCTCTGCCCTACATTTCCCAATTCTTTCATACACAATTTCTCTTTCTAATCAAATTTCTTTATTATATTTTCTTTCTGGGTTTTTTTTTGCAGGATCAAATCTTTGACTGAAATGTCGTCACCAGCCACCGCTGTGAATGCGAATGGTCAAGAGGTAAAATCTGTAAACCCTAGTGTCAATTCTGAAGTAACTGGAATGGCTAATGGCAATGTTCATTCGAACAATGGCTCTAATTTAAATAAGCCATTCAAGATCTTCGTGGGTTACGATCCACGCGAAGATATTGCTTATGAAGTCTGTCGGCATTCAATTTTTAAGAGGGCTTCAATCCCTGTTGAGGTTATACCCATCAAACAATCTGAATTGAGGGAAAATGGTTTGTATTGGCGTGAAAGAGGAAAGCTTGAGAGCACTGAATTTTCTTTTACCCGATTCTTGACACCGCATTTGGCCAATTATGATGGTTGGGCTGTGTTTGTTGATTGTGATTTCTTGTACCTGGCTGATGTCAAGGAATTAAGTGATCTAATTGATGATAAATATGCTCTAATGTGTGTGCAACATGATTATACGCCTAAAGAAACTACCAAAATGGATGGGGCTGTGCAAACAGTCTATCCGAGGAAGAATTGGTCATCTATGGTGTTGTATAATTGTGGGCATCCCAAGAATCGGGTTTTAACTCCTGAGGTTGTGAATTCCCAGTCAGGTGCATATCTTCATAGGTTTCAGTGGTTGGATGATCATGAAATCGGATCCATTCCGTTTGTTTGGAATTTTCTTGTGGGGCATAACAAGGTTGTTGAGAATGATCCGGGTACATTCCCTAAAGCTATACATTACACGCTTGGAGGACCTTGGTTCGAGGCTCGGAGGAACTGTGAATTTGCAGACTTGTGGTTGAATGAGAGGGAGAATTGTAAGAAGGCAACCGAGAAAAAAGTAGATTAGATGACCATATCCTCAAATTATTTCATTCGATGTGTTTAATTAAGGTAATTGTCTGCTCATTATTTGTTTGTTCTATAGCATCATATGTCCTCAGATTTGTCCAATTATCAGAGAATTGTTGTCATTAGCAGTTATATAGTCAATAGAAGCATAGTCTTCTGTTCAATGATTGCAGTTATTTCTGCATCGAGTTGTAATACCATTTGTAGTTGATTATAAAATCCAAGTTCAGTCCTTGATCAACAAGGAAGATAATAGCTTCTTGTAATTTGCTTGTAGTTGACATGGTTTTGATGTATATATGATTTACATCCCTGCAGGTTATTCATTTATGCTCTTACTGTTTTTCACTTGGTGTTATATTTTCGTTAGTGCCTCCTTTATCCATGTCAGCTGTTATCTTATAATTCTCATTTAGGGTACAACTTGATTGATTTAGGCAATTGGAATCTTTACATTACCCATTTATCATCTTTTGCATGGCTGCCCTGCAACTTGTTAAATCCTACTTTGAATTTAAGGACCTCCAATTGAGTGAGGTGTGATGATAAAGAAGGCGAAGGAGGATGACGTTGATCAGATAGCTATAAGCCTATAACAGATGCTTGTTTTGTTCTTTTACTTTGTTAAGGTAACTATAGTTCGTTACCTGTTTGTTGGATTGTTTTGTATGTTCCTCCGATTTGCTCCATTTGTTGTAATCTTGAACTTCAATTGATTCTATATTGGGTGTAACAATTGTGTTATGATGTTTGAATCTAAATATGTTGTACATTACAATTATTGAGCTCTATGAGGGAAATATTCAGTACTTCAACTAGTATTAATCTACCAAACACAGAGAGAAATAGTAGAAGGGAAAAAATAAATTATAGGTGCCATTTACATTGTTTTAAATTGGATGTTTACATAGTCTGTACATGTCTAATATGAAGCCTATGGCTATTCCTGCAGGTCATTTGGTTGTCCTTTTTTTTTGTGCTAAATTTTGTTGTCCTTTTGAGAAAGCTTCTCTTTGATGTGAATGGTACAAGACTTCTGCCTCTTGATTGATTTTAAAGTTCCATGATTGATTTGGGTAAAATATGTATTATGTTTGTCCCCTGGGCTTTCAGCCCAAGTTCTATTGTTAGTTCTTCTCTGCAAAAGCAAAAGCTAGGAAACTGATCCTTTGAGTAGTTATTGCAGTATTCTGATTACGATATGAACAAGTAGGATATCTGTACTGTCAGCCAGTAATTGTTTTCATATGTGGCCTACACTTTCTATATGTTGTTAAGCAGAATGGTGTTGTTAAGCAGAATGATTTTCTGCTTACAGGAGTCGAGAAATTTATCTGAGTTTTGTGGTCAGAATGCTTTGGTATGTTCCTCATATATGTTACTTGGATGTAATCTTCATTTTATTATCTCAATTTTTTTCCTCCATATCAAACAATAATATAGTTTTTTTTTTCCTAATCGTAATATTGAATCATATGGTTAATACCACATCAGGCAATGTGTCATTCTAAGAAGCAAATATTTCAGAGGAGGCTTCATTTTGTGGGAGCATCGTCGCCGTTCCTTTGATGCCTTTACAGAGCTTACTTTTAAATGATTTTACTTACCAAATTAGCATCTAAGCAAGGCAACTCCTCATGTGTGAAGCAGAAATGCTCATACTGTTTGAGGAATATAATATCAACCTTTTTTGTTGAAAGGGTTCAAATTGGGTGTAGAGTTGCTTGTTTTGTACCCTGATCTATGATGATCAGCTTTTGCTGTGAGTGGTAAATGCATCTGCATTCTGCAACGAGGGGTTATCATGTGACTGACATTGAGAGGGAGAGGGAGAGGGAGAGAGAGAGAGAGATTTCAATAATAGCAAGCTCTCATAGCTTATGAACTTATGAGTGACAGCTGCTTGTTCTGTTACCATGTTTTAGTTGTTCCAAACTATTTCCGGAATTTAAGACAATTGACAAAAGGCAATTTTGAACCTACCAAATAAATATGTGGGGTGCTTCATCACAGGGTTGAGGAGATGGGGGGCAATTGTTGGTTGTACTTGTCACTAACCACCTCATTAAATGTGGCTAAATAAATAGATGAGCTCTTTTATCAGCTGTAGATGATATTAAACTACAAATAATACCCTTTTCTTTTCATCCACTTCAATCTATAATTGAGAATAGAACATGAAAATGGACAGAGCACCTGTGAATCAGAAGATGGAGCACTTTGATCATGTCCAAAAGCGTCGCGAGGAAAGGGGTTGCCTCTGTCCCTGGTTTAAATTCCTTTCCTTTCTCTATTGATCTGTTCTTCTATTAATTCTTTCATACTTGCAGTTAATATCAACCCGTTATGATGTTTCGACTGTTAATCTTTCATAAGCAGTTATTTATTGTTATTTCAATCTAGTTTTTATTTTCATAACCATGTGCTTTCAATGATGGCAGCTTTTTTACAATGTGTTGCTGCTGCTGTTGTTTCGAGACCTGCGAATGCTGCTTGAACAAGACTTGCTGTTGCTGCTACTAGATCATTTGCTACCGCAAAATCCATCTATCATCATTATTTGTAAACTGACTTCAAATACTGTCGTATTTTTATCATCCCCCAGTTCAATTTTTTTATTGAGAAGTTAAAGGTTTCACGTCAGTTACAATCTATCTCATCTTTTGTTTGATCATTTATCATTTAAGTTGAGAAATCACATGATCAATCCCTGTTTCACTCTCTAAATGACAGGGTATTGATTTGGGTATTATTATCCGCATTAAGTAGGAAATGTTTCAGAACCAAGTACTTGCCCAATTTCAATGCGCTGTAGCGGACAGAGAGAGAGGGAGAGAGACGCTTACATCTAAGCTACCTATTTTTGGTTGGTTTTTTTTTTTTTTTTTTTATGAATCTTCCATTATCACTTTTAGTCTATTTATAACGACTCAACAGAGAACAAAGAAAGAATGTATGAAAATTTTCTTGTGATTAAAGAATTTGGGTTACAGATAGTTTATCTACATTAAAATTGAATCAAATAGTAAACTACTTTCCCATTGATGATGCTTTTTAGTAATAGGCATGGCAGATAAGAGCTTATACTGTTATACATCACATGAAAGAACAAAAAACGATCATCATAGTTGCCTTCTATCTGAACTATCATTACCTAATTTCCAAGGATAGGGTTCCGTCCTTCATCAATCTCGATGACAAGAAGATGCTCCGGATCTGACCCACTGGGTCCTTCTGCGTAGAGTGCAGGGAGATAAGCATCGTATGCTGGCAAATATCGTGAAACAAAATCCATAACCTGAAAATAAGGCGGGGTTATAAACTTCACTCTCAGAATTATAATACTAGTACATAATATCACACTTATAGAAGTAGCCCACCTCCTCATCAGACATTCCAGGCTTTCCAGCTGCCCTCATGGCAATCTCTGCCTGCATATTGCTCACACGTTCATATTTACTCAAGTATTGCAAGGGATATGAACATTTTGTGAGCAAAGAGCACAAAAATTAATTCATTATTGCCAACCTGCAACCGCCACTGGTAGACACAATTTGGGTCTTTTATCTTGATAGTTATCCATGAGTTTATGAACTTGTCCCATGCGTCAAAATAAGCTTCTAAAAATTTATTTACTATTTCAAGCTGTAAAATTAAGGTTCGAGTTAACCTAAACTGACCACTTATCAGAAAAACATAGTGATTTTGCAAAAAATGGAGACAAATGTGCCTTTATAGCTGACTTGAGTGCCTAACCTGTGGATCGACAGCTTTGACGACTTCAATTGACTGGGGTTTAAAACCAAGCATCCAGCCCTCAAACAAAATAACCTAGCCAACCACAAATAGAATATATAAAGAAATATAACCCCTTTAACAAAAGAAATCAAGGAAAGTCGCAAATTAAATATGAACTTACCACGACTAATTGATTCGATTTTGTACCAATTATTTCAAGATAGATTGACCCAAAAAAAATGAATGGCAAATGAGTGCTTTCTGACTCGTCTAAATTCAACCCAACATAAACCCACTCATTGCTAGCTCTAAAATTAAATTCAACTTACTGTTAGAGGTCCTTCAACTTCTGGCCACGTTGACGGATCAGATCTATCACCCCTACCATTGTATGCGGACTGCATAAAGAGAGAGATTTTAATAAGCAGGATGATTGTGAAATAAAGAAAAATATAATGGTCCTTTGTCCGTACCTTATCATATCGCGGTAGCTTCATTTTTATACCTGGACAGATTTGACATATTTTATATTTTACTTAAAATTATGTACGAGAGAAGATGCGAAGGAAACAGAATGAGGGAAGCTCCCACCTTCTCTAGTCAATTTTGTCAGAGCTGTCAATGTTTCAATTGACAATGAAAGATCATGGCTTCCAGCATTTCCACGGAACTGTTGCAAAGAGAAGTCTTCAATTTTCAAGTTACCAGAAAAGTGCTACTAATACTGTTCAAGTAATTTTTTTCTAAAGCATATGTTGAGCACTACCTCTAAAAGTGCATTCTTTGGATTTCCCTCTCTTAGTTTAGCCTAAATATCCCATCAACAATCACATCAGTTTAATGGAGACATAAATGAAGACTGGAAGCAAGAGTCATATCCTCCATTGAACAGTTACCTGATCCTTTGCTTTCAAATAGAAATCATCTATGGATATAGTTGCAGCGTTCCTGTGATTAACACGTGTCAGCAGTTACAAAGCTTGTTTTGTATAAATCCATTCAAACAAGCAATAAGATTGCTTGTACATAATAAACATCATCATTCTGTAATCTACCTCTTGGTGACTCGAAAAAGGTATTCTAGTGCGAATACAAGTGTAGTTTTCCCACAACCTTGCGGCGCACTAAAGCCAATCTGTGTCATAAAGGATGCCAGATTGTCAGTTTCTATGGTTTTTTGGATGTAAAACTATGTGAATTGACCATATGCGCCAGGGCAATGAAGTGAGACATAATCAGCCACCTTAGTCTAAACTCTAAAGTCTAAACCAAAGTGGGAAAAGAGAAGGATTGAGATTAGCATACCACTAAAGGAGGGATGTCATCTTCATCTTTAAAAGTAGACCTGTGATGAGAAATTTGCTGTTCACACCATAAGAAGACTGGTACATAATAGTGATAAATTCTAGCTTTCTCAGGTGTTGTCAGGTATAGTTCATTGAGTTGAAACAATTTGCATAGGCGTAAACCATACTCTAACCACTTGTCAATGGACTCCGCAATCGTCTCTGATGTCAGGCCCAATTTGCTTATGAGGGGGCCTGAGCATATAAATTCAAAGAGATCCTTAACTGAAGAAACTTGTGCAGGTGTCGTGGGGAAAACAGAATGTAATGGACCCTGCCTACTTCCATTATTTCCAATGGCATCATGATATGTGGATTTGTCTTGCATCCATGAACATCCACAGCCTGCATTGATGAAATGAATCAGATAAAACAAATATTTCTATTCAAAAGAAGAGGAAAATAACACCTGATTTTCAAGTAGAACAGAAATAGTATGTGTGAATGAAAAAACTCAAACGTTATATATTGGGAATCAAGATAGCCATTGTAAGGATCCCAGGAAAGAGCTTATTGCATTTGATTTGGCTAACTCAGGCTATAAGCATCTAAAAGTTAAGCCAGTATAGAAAACAGACTTCAGTTGTAAACCTGAAAACACTGAATGAGAGGGGAGACACAAAACTAAATTTTTCTTTCACTTTTTCCCAACAAAATTGTTTTGCCATTTTAGTAGCTTTGGTGTGTTCCATGGGAAAGAGGGAGGAACCATCGAATATAAATAAAAAAATAAAAAAATATGCATCGTTGTTCTTTTAAGGATGAAAAACTTAAAACTCCCACAACAAATATGTTTTGCCATTTTAGAATTGAATTTTTAGGTCCTCAACATCAAATTTTAAATTATATAGTTCTAAATCTCTTTTAGTTTCCTTTCCTGAATAAAATACTATGAACTAAATAAGCCCCATGAAAATTACAAACTTCATCTATCAAAATCCTTGCTCAAACTTGATTCAACCCCCATTAGTAATTAAACGGCATAAGATAAGCATTGTGATACAAATTATATGAATGAAAATTGACCGAGTGAATGTAAACTGAACAAAAAACAATAGAATATATTCAAAATGAGAATTGGAATACCTGATTTTGAGAAGTGGGTTTGCATTTGAGAGGCGATAGAAGATTTGCAGTTTGTTTGAGAGAGAGAAAGAGAGAGGTGATAATGATGAACAGAGTCGAATATATTATTATTATTATTATTATTATTATTATGATTATTTAAATTAGGATAAATATATTTATTATTATTATTATTGTAGTAAGAAGAAGAAGAAGAAGAGAAATAGAAGGAAGGGGCAGTCGTCATCAGACATGGCTTCATCGACGATTGAGTCAACATTATTGCCATCGTCATATCTCTCTCCTCTCCCCTCTCTCTGAAAATGCGGGCAAAAACAGTTAAAAACCTATCTACTATCAGTTTGGGTTGTCCTAGAATAGAATAGCCAAAATACCCTCGGCTAAAATAAAATAAAATAAAATAAACCGGACAATTTTCTTTGTTTTTATTTATTTATTTAAAATTACTACTACTATTGTTTGTTAAAAGTTATTACCGGAAACATGCTAAAAAGTTTCAAAATGGTTACTTTTGCCTGTTTGTTTGGATACCATTTTCAAACTCAATTTTTCTTTTCTTTTCTTTTCTTTTTTTTCAAAAAAAAAAAAACAATACTCGATTATTTTTGTAAAAATAAAAATATTTTTGAATTATTCTCTTAACCATCCCCTCCGGCAAAATAAAATAAAAGAAAATTACAATGGAAGAACGTGTAACCATTTTGAAACTTTATAAAACAAAAAAAACTGGCATTCATCTGAGATTAAAACATGATCAAAAGACTCATAATTTTGTACACATGTATTGCAAAGTAGTAATATTAACGTGAGAGAGGGATAGAGACAAAAGTTCAATAGAAGTAATTTATCATTGCTTAAAAAGCTTTCATAGGACCGGACCAACCCCTTGGTCTTGGTTTTCAACATTACAAAGACAGGTTTGGAAGCACCAAACCCCAACTCAACTTACAAAAAATCTATCAACAGATGAATGAACCAAAGATTTGGATTAAACCAATATATTTGCATTAGTCGACAAAAGATTATAATATTAGCTTTTAAGTACAACCTCTAGGAGGCGAGGACATAATCCACAGAGAACTCTTGCGCCTTACGTTAACATATTTGCATCTGTTAGCACTCCACTCCACTCCAATATTAGAATAGGGTCTCTAGAAGTTTCGGAGAAGACAAACCCGCAACACATTTGAACTGCTATCCTCAAAATGATAAAAACCAAGAAACAAAGCTGTTAGATAAAATGTACAAGATACAACAACAATGATATATGCTAAAATCTGAAATGTAATGTTTTTATACTATTAGACTAAAAACAACCAAGTACAGTACAAGTTCTTCTTTGATAGTGTTTGTGCATGGTTGTTACCTTATCTTGCCGGTATTTTGCTCGTATAGCATTCAGAGGGCAACCACTGGCGTTCAATTGCAAACCTTGCAATTCAAGAACCGCAGTTTTGAGATCTGATGCTTCGTAACTGGTGTAGTGTTCCAGTGTTGGATTCTGCACGAGATAAAAGTTCAAGTCATACCCCAACACAAACAACTGAAGAAAGTTGAAGGAAAGGCAGAATAAGAAACGAACCCATGGGTGGCTCGACTGATCTAACGTCCATCTAGCAAGGAATACAGCTGATGCTGCAACTATGGAAGGTATGAATTTCAGGAAGCCGTAATCAACCAATGTCAATTCTGCTAGATAATTGGCCAAGAACTCCAGTTCAAGACTAGGGCTCTGCAAAATGTGGGTATTTATACAAATTTAGCTTTTTATTTATTCTCTACAGTCTACACAATGATCAAAATCAGCAAGTGTGCTTCCAGCCTACCAATGACTTAGCCCATCTATATTACCTTGTAAGAAGCTTGTGCTGCTCGTAAAAATCTCCTGTATACATAAAAAGTTTTTATGATTCCATACAGACTAGCAGTAGTTAAGACACTAGATGTTGGATAAGCTATTGTACTGTACCTAAGAAAAGTTTTTGCAGTAGGTGCAGAAAGTCGAAAGTGCAAATCGTTCAAAACTTTGCTCTCCATAGTTAGAACCTGCCAGTTTACTGTGATTAGCAACTGATATGTCTTGGCAGAATACGTAAGTATTACTTTGTGGTGTTGGTGATACGATTGTTGTAAGCATAAACTAACTTCTTTTGATGGAATGATAGATTAAAATCAAGATTAGTTTCAAAAACTAATAAATGAGTGTTTCAGCATCCAAATTGTGGGAAAATTAAATGGATCACGTCACAAACCTCTATTTTGGTGTAAGTGTTGTCTGTGATGAAGCAAAATTCCTCAACACGTGGAGCACAAATTTCTTCATACTTCCTTCAAGCCAAGAAAAGGAAAGGAAATTAGCGATTGCATAATAAGGGGAAAAGTAAAATATAATAAAAGAAGAAACATTGGGTGGGCGGAGAAGATGAAGGTATAACTCGCAGGGATAGATGATACGATATCCATGTTCAGTATACTTTTGGCACCTTTTTCCGATCGAAGTGCATAAGTACCTTAGTTGTCACAGAGCCACGGCAAGATGTGGCGGTAGTTAACTGCCAAGACGTCTAAGCGATAAGGGCCCCGTCATGGCATCCGTATGTCGGCAAGTCGTTAATAACGTGCAATTTATATATTATTTGTTTTACTTTGAAAGTATATTGATCAATAAAATTTTATATACATTAAAATCCAAAACATAATAACTAACACTATGGAATACAATTATTTGAATACTACACAATCAAAATTCAAAAACAAAACAATTTACATTAAAAACTAGTAGAACAAGCCAACAAGTACCGCATAGAAAATAAAGAATCAACCTAGTCATCATTCATCACACAATACAACTGTAATAAGTAATAGAGTTACACCACATAGCAGACTTGGGTTATGGGTAAAAAATGACTGATCACTTAACTTGGGCTAGCTGCTAAGGTGTGAGACTTGGCAGCTCGGCGTCCAAGGCGTTGCCTTGTCCTTCTACAGCGCCAGGATGTCTAGGTGTTGCCCATGACAACTATGATATTAAGTACGTGTTTGGTTGGCCATGTAACAGAATTATGAAGAAGACATTGTTCGTCCTTCTCTAACTCTTGAAATATCTATTTGGTTGACTTTTACCTAATATCTATCTGTGTATCTATCCCCAGTGCCTCCCCGACCATCTGTGGTGCATTAGAATGCATTAGAAGATGAAGGTATAACTCGCAGGAATAGATGATATAATATCCATGTTCAGTATACTTTTGGCATCTTTTTCCCATCGAAGAGCATAAGTATGGGTTTGGTTGGCTAATACATGTAATAGAATTATGAAGAAGACATTATTTGTCCTTCTCTAACTCTTGAAATATCTTTTTGGTTGACTATTACCTAATATCTATCTGTGTATCTATCCCCAGTGCTCGCCGGCCATCTGTGCTACATTAGCATTAAAAGCGACGAGCCATGTATGTATATAAGATATCAAACTACCACTTCAACATATTGTTTTCTACATGGATTCCTTATTTTTTGACAGTTTATTTTCTATTAAGATTTGGTTTCTCCATCCTTTAGTCAATGCTGTTTTAATATTTCGATTGGGTGTTTCTGTTTGCAATAAACTTCTAGCAGTGGTATATTTAGCCCATCTAATTTAAAGGCCAACCACTATACCAAAAAAACAAGAGAGCATTAGTTCCCTTCGTACCTCTGTGTATTTAATCTTTCCAGATGCAATTATATCAGAAAGCGCCCATCTGCATGATCATAATTTGCAAATATTTTTTGGTAGTTCATAAACTCTTTCAAAGATGGTCGATGGAAGGAAAAAGCAGATAAATGAACAACAAAATCAGAATCGTTTGTGTGGTCAATCAGCTACTGCAAGCAATCAAGCCAGTTAGCTCAAGTTGTGGTGGTGCTACATATATAGTACATATAATACATAAATTTCTGAGGACAGATTTAATAATCCAAGAGCTGTTCCAAATCAAGACCAATTAATATCTAGATCAAGTAGATGGCTTATGTATAAGCTGGCAAATAACCAGTGTGAGAAACAATTTGGCAAAATTTGCCTCATCTATTGCATGAAATTTTAACTTTACAACAGCCAGGTCAACTTAGGTTGTTCTTTTTTTATTTTTTGTTTTGTTGCTAAAAGTAGTTACTTGGCATCTTCGTATCCCAATGCCTAGATTTTTTTGCTTTATAAAATCTGAATTGCATCTTATCTTAGCCAGTGAATGTAAGTATACATACATCTCCACATCGTAAACACAAGAGTTTTGATGAATAAAAACATCCACTTGACTGATCTACTAGTAAGAGAGCTTACGAAGCAATTAACATGCAAGTGATGCCTAGCAGTTGAAGTCTTTGCCTTTCAATGTAGTATTGAGAAAGAAACAAATCAACGAGATACACTGTGAGATAAAGTGTGTCTGGCACCAACTTATATTCCTCGCACACCTGAAATCAAAATTTAGAACCATGAGTATAGTTTGCTTTGGCGCATCATCTATCCAGAAACGGATTATATAAAAGGACATTGGAACAACTGCATTCGGGAAAAAACTGAATCCAGAAAAATACATGTGGAAAGCAACAAAAAGCATAGAGATGAGATATTCTAACAGAAAATCCATAAAAATGACCATATGACATTGTGCTATATTACCTTCATCCAGGCAAACAATACTAAACTGCTACCTGAACTTATAGTATTTTATTAAGCTCCAACAAGCAGAGCTGAAATGATAATTTATATATATAAAAACAGAAGATATACACGGCCATCTAGACAGAAACATGGTACACATAGAACCAGAATAAGAACTAAAAACTAAATGTACTTGGTTGATGGCTTATAACATTAGCATGTGAAAGAAAAAAAAAGTACTTAGTTTAATAGACCACCTATTTGATAAGATAATTCATGTTCTATACTAGTTACTGTTTGGTTGCCAACTCCTGTACCTTTAAGCAGAAACATGCACAAGGTAGATTGATAAATTACAAACATTTGAGTAACAAGAGCATTACAAACCTCCACAAGCCAGTCAACCAGAATTCCACGCATACTCTGAGTGATATCTCGTTGAACAATTTCCATAGAATTAAAATGAGGTTTTCGAATGAGCTGCAGTAGAGGAAATTATGACTTCAGATTAACTACAACTGAAGTAGAGTGCAACGAAGTTGAGTGTTTCACAATGAATTAGGAAACACAGATCCATAAATCCCAAATCAGCTACAGCTTGTGGTTAGAGGTAGCCATACTTTTTATCTTGCGTTTTCTGGTATATATTTTACTCTTTTTCCATTCTATGATGCAAACTATTAAACTATCAAGTTCATGCCATTTTAGCTTAAAGAAATAGAACAATATCAAAAGGGATATGGAAGGAAAGGACAAGTGTCATACTAAGTAGGAAGGCACAAACCTCTGCAACTCGTAAATTGTTATAGATATCAGGAGCATAGTGGCTGCACAATTGGGGATCCTTGTGATCAGAATCAATGTCTGTAAACTCTGGCTTCATACATGTTAACTTCTCATAAAGACTAATTTCTTCTTCTGCATCCATCGGAAAGGTATATTCATGAAAGTTAATACAAATTATAGCATGTACATAGGGAAGGTTAAAACTTCAACCCTCCACCCAAGGTACTGATATTCTTTTCAGTAAAATAATGTGGTACAAGCAGCTCAGTCAACACATTATTTTGTCAAGATGGCTGAGAAAATCTAATCGAGCAACTTCTATTACAAGTTACGTGGTTTGATTTCCATAACTATGCTACAAAAAGCTGACATAATAAAAAACTAAATAACCTTCAACGTGGATGCACATATTTTCAGAAATATTCAAGGTTTTATATAAATTTTTTATCACATTTATAAAGACTAATAAGTTCCTTGTGAGAATATCAGAAGAGAAAGCAAACCTTTCTTTGAAAACCTTTGTGAGTGCATTCCATGCTGTGGTGCATCAGGCCGAGGAATGTCTATGCTGCAATATTTCTCATCACTCTCATTACTTGGCTCAAGATGTGCTTTCTTGTCCAACGACCATAATACTTCTGCTGATTCAGGTTCTGACATCACAGTTTCTTGACCAGTTTTTGTACTTGAACTGTGTTGGATTTTGACTGCAACAAAGGGGGCTACCTTGGAAACATCCACAGAACCTTTTTTAGCCTGGTTGCTACTCTTTTTCTGACATTGTCCAGATTTAAAAAAAGCCAAATTACAATCTTGAGCTAAGAAAAAAGGATAGTGTAAATGAAGACGGGGATACAGAGTTTCAAAACTTCAAGACTAACTAGAAATATTTTAAGCAGGGGGGCTATCACTTTCAAGATTATGCCTTTATATCCTGAACTGCTCTAATACAAATTTTGTCATGCCCCAGACCCAAACCCAGTATCCACGCTAATTTTTTGATTCAACTCAACAAAACATATTGCTTTAGGATCATACCTGATACATGTGAAGGAAAGTGTGCCAACGCTTGAACTAATTAAGCATTTGAAATTAAGCAAGATATATTTAAGGAGAATAGAGGTACACATCGCTTCCACTACAACATTTCTCACAAACACAAAGTACAAAGTCAGATAAAGGATTGTACAAACCGAATTTTTAACCGCATTGAAGCAGATTCTATATGAATTATCACAGCAAACATTTGTAACATCCTTAAGCACTGCCCTCCTCTTATGCTGATTACAAGCATTAACAGGAGCACAATTGTTCCTCTCGTCCAAGGTTGCTCTTTTGGAGTTTTTTCGTAAAACCCGCTTCTGATCTTGCTGCTTTGACACATCCGAAACAAGCATTCCTCCAGATGGGCAGGCGGCTGCTCGAGCTCGTGTTACACGAGCAGTAGTCTCTCCAACGGCAGCAATTACCAGATTTTCGTTCTTCATCTCTCAGGTCTTGGCAAAGAGCAAAAGGGAGCAAAAGGAAGGCTTTCTATTTTGAAATTGTAGTTTTCCCACCTGCAACAATCTGACCATGAACACTGGAGGGAGATAATACTGTAATCAAACATGTTTGTATAAAAACATGCCTAAGCAATATAAGTAGATTTATGCACCCATGTAAAAATGAACTATTACCAAGCATATTAGGATCCAGTAAAAGTAATGTTCAATCCCAAAACTGAAACGGTGAGCTGAATTAAATAAAGCCTATATAAAACTTCCAATGAAGGATATTAATTAACAGTGAATAGATCAAATTAGGTTTGCTAGTGAATAGATCCTAAAGCAAAATCTGACAATGTACTATGTTACAAATCTAACACAAAAGACATAAGAATAAGTAGAAAAACGAATATTAAGATATAGAGAACAAACACGATTCAATTGCTGAGACCTGGTGGCTTTGTAAATAGAAAGTACAATGATAGACAAAATGTTGTTTAGTTTAAACTGAGAGCTGTATTTTCTCATTACCACAAAAACAACAACTCTTCACGCTGGAAAATAATTGATTCAAAGTTAAATAAAAAAAATAACAAATAAACCAAGAAACGCAAATTCAGAACTACAAAGTACATCAGAAAAATAAAAAACACAGTAGCATTTTTCTTTATAAAAAAAAAATCTTGCGAACTCTTCTGATTTCAATTCTTTTCCGTTTTCTTGGGTCTCCTCCAGTAGGAAAAATATAAGAAGCATAAGATTTGAATCTTTTACCTTTCCTTGTCATTCTCAACAACGAAACAGAGCTAGATTTGAACATAAAATTACCATCTCACTCACAAATCTAGGTTTCAAAATTCAGTAAATTTCAAATTCAAAACAAAATGTACAAACCCTAATCGATCTGCAAATAAAGAGTCAATAATTTGTTTAAAATTCAAGAACGAACCAACGGAAACTTGAACCTCACTCTACCTTTTGAGCTCCAAGACCTCTAAGAAAACATAGTAGTAGGCTCAGTCATTCAAATTCTAGAGAGAGAGAAACCCCACATCACAGAGCGGGATTATGTGGAGTTCAAATTAAGATGATGGAGAATGAGAGAGAGAAATTGAACCGATTAATAATTAATAATAATAATAATATTGTCCGCTCGATTTTACAGTGATGGCCCTGTTGCTCTTTGGTTTGACTTATGTTGACTAAGACAGTTCGGTGATTATGATTTATTGTGATTTCATTTAGTTAAGGTAATCTTATTACCTTAATCGCGCGTGTTTATTTTTGCCCTTTTTAGGTTATATACTTTATAACCTTTACTAATTGCTTTGTTAAAAAAAAAAACTTTATTAATTGCTTATTTGTTGATTTTATTTGAGGTCTTGTAAGGGGTGTTTGGTCATTAGGTTATATACTTTATTACCTTTTCTAATTGTTTTGTTCAAAAAAACAACTTCTTTACTAATTGCTTATTTGTTCATTTTATTTGAGATCTTATAAGGGGTGTTTGGTCATTTAATGCCCCGTGTTAATTTTGTTGGATCTGTTTGCAATCCTATTCAGTTATAAATGAACCTATTTAGGGGGGAAATCTCTTTCAAATTTACTAAAATGACCTTGAACTCCAATCAGAGCACTAATCAAAACTTATTTCGTCCAATAGGTTATGTTTGTTTATAAGGGGTGTTTGGTCATTTAATGCCCCGTGTTAATTTTGTTGGATCTGTTTGCAATCCTATTCAGTTATAAATGAACCTATTTAGGGGGGAAAATCTCTTTCAAATTTACTAAAATGACCTTGAACTCCAATCAGAGCACTAATCAAAACTTATTTCGTCCAATAGGTTATGTTTGTTTATAAAGTTTATACTTGAGATAGTACTATTAATTTCAAGTGTCTTGTTTGTTTTCAAATTTAGGTTTGAGACTAATAGTATAGGGATTATAAAATGGCTAATACTATGTTCAACCAGGTATTATAATCTTGAGATTGTAATCAATTAATAGTTTTAGACTTTTAGGATTATAAATCCAGAATTATAATCATTGTAAACAAACATGATTCAAGAAAACATTATAAAAATAAATAATAATCAAACTCATGGACTATTGGGTTGTGATTTGGGTGTGGGCCTTTATTGGGCTTGGACCTATTAGGCCACGACCAATGGCCATTATTGGGCTTGATCCATTATTCTGACGGAATCTATCAACCTCGTGGGACCCAGTTGGATTACTTCTTGACCAACCAAGTAGAATTCTTGCCATTATGGATTTCTATTTGAGAAGGAAGGTCAATATATTGAAAGTTGAAACCATGGTCTTCTCGGTAAGAGTGTAAATGAATTGAATCAAGTCGAGTATTAAGTTATTCAGATTTAATTTACATTATTTATTTAATATAAAATAAAGTTTGATTGAGACTCGTTTAGTTATCGAGTCGAGCACGATCTTGAATCGAGCCCAAACAGTTTGAACTTTTCGAACGAATATAATATGAGTATCAATAGAAAATTGTAATTTGGGCAGGTTCAAATAATTTATCGAACTTTAAAATTTGCTCATATTTGAATAATTTATATTTCAAGTCGAGTTCGAATCGAACTTTTAGTTGAGCGGGTACGAATCGAACCCGAACTGTTTGTTCATTTTACGGCCTTACTTCTCGGAGTAAAATCACAAATATGCATAATGAATCACATGAAATCGTAGGATCGTAAAATTAATGTGGGATCATAGATCTTATCAATGTGAATTAAAAATATGTATTTTGACTTACATAAGTGACTTATATATATATATATAGCAAAATAAATAAATAAATAAAACTCCTAATTTCTAAAGCCCTAAAAATTCATATAAAACTCTAAATCTTTAAATTAATATGTATAGACTATGGATGAAATGCATTTCATTTTTGAATATTCTGCCGGGTAATCCTTTCATTAGTTGAATTACTTTATAGTATATAATTGATGTTCAAGCTGATTAGTTGACTCTTGCCGCTTAATATATTTGAAATTAATAATTTCTTTTTATAAGTATTAAGTTTATTGACTATATATGTCGTATATGTAATAAAGACTCTATTTTATGTGAACTTTATAGTTGAATTTTACTAAAAATATAATAATCAATGTGATCATTTATATTATAATTTTCTCTAACAATTTAAACCGACACAAATATAAAATATCATTATAACAAGTATTACGTATTTGAGCTACATTTTTGTATTAAAATAATTTATATTTCATTTCATAAAATTTTACGATTTTACAAATTGATTCTACAATTTAATAATGTGAAGTCAAAACGATCTTATATTACACCCATTTTAATAACCTTGATTAAAACCTTTTTAATACTATAACTCGATAACACACATCGTTACCTGTATAAATGGCGTGTGGGTATTTAATTTCTGCATTTTTTCATTTGTCCATATTACAAATTTAAAACCTATTTGCTTGAACACATATCACGATTTGTTTCCTTAATTCTGTGCATATTACAAATTTAAATCCTTCTACTTACCTGAACACTTGAACATATTGGAAGAATTCATGCGTTAACATGGAACATCCAAATTAGTCTAAATTAACTTGCTGGGAAAAAAATTACAACGTGTAATTATAGAGATGTCACGTCTAATGTTTTGAATTTGGTCACAATATCTAGAGAAAAGCACATTGTTTATTCATAACTATGAGAAAAAAAGTACACAACCCTTTTACAATTTAAGTGAGCTATAATTTACTTGAATACGCGTCAGTTATACCGCTTATCTACCTCTATTACAAATAGTTACTATTTCCTCTTTCGGTAACATTTTCTTGAAACAAAATTCAAAATATAAAATCTTAAAATTAAAACATTAATAAATTAAAAACTCAATCATTAACATGTTTGAAATCAAATCTCTTACTATTTGGATTTCAAATAGTAAACTGAAATCTATCTACAAAATATTTTTCTTGTGTTCACAAAATTAATTTTTTTTTAAAAAAACTAAAAGAGTCACTTATGTACATTTGTCTACTAGTCTACTACCTAAGTCTTTTAACACGATATTAACAAATATTAAGTACGTATTTTGTTTTATATTTATTCTTAAAAATAATAAATTATTTATTTAATAACAATAGCATAATAATAAACTCAAGGATATTGTATTATTTTATATTATTATTATTATTTTGAATTAAAAATATATACATCTCCTTTAATTTACATCATATAGCTACAGCTTGGTCGTTACTCATCTCCATCATTTGGAACGGAGGGAATATTTAATAAGTAAAAGAAAACAAAGTTTCTTAATATGCAGGCACGTAGTGTAGGTAGTACTATTATTATCTCTCATCTTCCCATTCCATATTATTATTACTAGTTGTGCGCTCGTGACTCTGGTACTATGTGAATGGTGATATTTATTCTAACATTTAGACGATTCTAATGGTTTATTAAGATAAATAAAAAATTTAAAATTAATTGTGTTTTGTTGTTGTTATTATTGTTATTATTGTTATTATTATTATTATTATTATTATTATTATTCATGTCTTAGCAACCCCTTTTCACGGAGGTAGTAGTAGAACAGATTTCCAGGACGGCACCTTCTCGGATCCTCCTCCCTCTGAGATCGAGTAGACTTTTGGAGTATGTGTGTGTGTATATATTATATATATATTCATGTTGAAATAAAGAAATCTATTAATTAATTGAATCAGAGCGTAATATTCATTCGGAGATTCCATTAGAGCTTCACTTCATAAAACCAGTTGGAGGAGGGAAAGAGAATGTAACTAATTGGTTTGGGACATTATTCTAATTTTTTTTTAAAGAGTATTGATTAATCTAATGGGTTAGATTACTACAGGAAAGGGTTCTCACCTAATCCGGTTGTTTCTGGGTAAATCTTTCTTCCTTTTTCTTTTTCCGTCAAAGGTTTCTCTCACCTAATCCAGTTCTTTCTGGATAAATCTTTCTTCCTTTTTCTTCTTCCGTCAATGTTAATAAAACGAAACAAAACAGAAGTTAGGGAAAAAGCACAAAACGTAATCTACGTGGTAGATAGCATAAAAATACAAAAAAAAGCAATTCAGTTTTTTTTCTTTCTTCCTGTCAATTAAGGGTCTCTTAGGAGCAATTGGCTACCGAAGTTGATATCGTGTATTTCTCATTATTGGTCCTCTTCTACCAAATTCTCACTATTACGTACAAAACTCCATCTCTGCTTTTTAACCAATTCGAATTGGGAGTTTTCAATTGGCCCCTCCCCCCTCCCCCCTCCCCCTTTGTGAAACCCCATATTAGGTGGTTGGGTAGCTGTGCTGAGGTGAAAGAAGACTGAGAAGGAGGAGATAGAAAATTAGAAAAAGGAGTTGATTGATGGGTTCGTATGGGATGTTAGCCCGGAGGGCTGTTCAGACGGAATCACCCGTTATGGTTCAGGTGTGTGTGTGTGTGTGTGTGTGTGTATATCATTCCATCCAAATCCCTAACTTGGCTTCACTTTCTTCTTCTTTATATGGGTTTGCCTCAGCTAGCCATATTTACATGTGTGCATATATATATAGAGAGAGGTGTATATATGTATATTTGTGCCTGTATATGCGCTTAGATACATACATGTGATATGTTTCCAAGCACCAAAATGTCTAAATGTTAAAATTGGTGTTGGTTTTGCAGATACAAGAACTGATCCGCGGTGTTAAAGATTGTGTGTCCTTGGCTCAGGTTTGTTTACTGTCCCCAAAGTTCAAAATCTTCAGTTATATATTCTTGCGGTTTGGAATCCTAGGAGTTTATGTGACTAAGATTTTGACCGCACTTATTAGCTTCCTGTGTGCTTTTCCAATGTCCTAATTGCTGTGAATTCACTATGACAGAGACAGACATCTTGAAATTTGTTCCATATATACCATTAAAGTAACCGGTTGTTAATTTGGTACTGTGATATGAAATGATATTATGATAACAAACTTGAAGATATTGTAATATCATTTTATACTACTGTCGTTAGAAGTTGGACTTTTTTTGTCTAACATTTTTTTTTCCTTTTTTTGCAAGTGGGACTGTATGTGGAAAGGAGGGTGTATTAGCTAAATATTAATAAAAATATGACAAAAGCTTCATTCTCTTCTGTTGATAATTGTGACGCAGTCCCACTAAATTTCTAATTTAACTTTTCTGTATTGTACTGAATTAGCCATTTCTTATCCTATCCAGTTCTACGAGTGGGATAAGACTTGTACAAAGTTCAAACCTTTTACTTGGTTTCAGTTCTATTGTTAACAGTATTCATCATATATGGTTGTATAAAGGACGTGTGTTACGTATTAGATAAGAAAATTCAGTGTTAGCTCCTTTTAGTTTTCAGTTGGTTCTTTTCTAAAACAGGTGGTGTCAAGTACTTTTTGAAGGGTTTGGAGCAATCACTGAAATATCATACTTTATTGACTTAAATAATTAATCAGTTTGAAGAAATAAATTGTCATGTTGGTTTTTCTTGATTCAACCGATTCATTATTTTCCAACGACATCCGTTTCTGGCATTTTGGAAGGGTCACCTAAACTTATGGTCTTGATTTTCTCTCTGTATCTCAGTTAATTTGCTTGATTTTATCAGTTACTTATAAGCTAGATCATTGTGTTTCGACAGTAACTTTATATCTTGTATTCACCTTTGCCAAATGTTAAACTAAAATTTATGCAATACAGCAATAGTTGTTTTCACGTGATCACTTACAAGTAAAGCATTTGTTGATTTATCAGTTGCTCCTCTTTTGCATTTGACTTCTTGCTTGTTTTGTTTATACATGCTTATTGAGTTATATCATATATGTTGGCTATATCTCATCATTGAATATGCTCTCATGTAGGGCGTTGTATATTGGCAACCGCCAAAGCCAGCATTGGAAAAAGTGAAGGAGCTTGTATGGGAGCCTTCAATTAGTCGTTATGGTGACGATGAAGGCCTCCCTGAGCTCAGGGAAGCATTAGTTAAAAAGGTTATCCAATTGATTCTATTGTTTTTGGTTTAAGGACCTTTGTTTATAAGGATTAGCATCTCAGCATACTTTTAATTAATTTTTTTTTAAATAAAATAAAAATACATATTTAATTGTACAACTTTAGTAAAGTATATGTTCTACCATGGTGCATATTTTATCAAAATAGTAACCACTGAAGCCTGGTTTAGGGTACTTTATATGTGTTTGTTGGGGCCTATAAGAAAATCACTGGGAAGCTCTTTATTTATTTATCCATTCCTTTTATGCAGTTGCGCCAAGAAAATAAATTATGCAAATCTTCCGTGATGGTTACTGCAGGTGCAAACCAGGTAATTACTGGTGCTTTAGTACTATATCCCAAGAAAAAGAACATAAGTCTGTCTAACGATTTTTAGAACACTAGTACTAACTTCCTTGATGCACACAATTGTGTTCTAAAAATCGTTAGGAGGCGGCCTGGGGGATTTACAATTGTGTGCTTAATTGTTTTATAACTGTCTTACAGGCATTTGTAAATATTGTTCTTACATTATGCGATGCTGGGGATTCTGTAGTAATGTTTGCACCATACTATTTCAATGCATACATGTCATTCCAGATGACGGGCGTCACTAGTATTCTTGTGGGTCCTGGTAATCCAGATACACTTCATCCAGATGCTGGTGAGAAGGTTTATGATATGTTTATTGTATTATGCTCATAAAATTAATGTTGTTCTAAACTTCCATTTCAAGGTTATCCGCATCATTTGGTGCAAAATGCAAAGAAATATTGGAAAAGTGGTATTAATTTGTTTTAGCTCTCAAGTTATTTCACTTGAGTGTATATGTTCACCAATTCTGGAAATTATTCCCCACTCCCCACGTTGTGCATCTTGAGCACTTGAGTGTTTGCTTAATTTTGTTTTTATTGTGAAGAATCATATTTATCATTATTTTGTAATTTCTGGTTTTTAGGATTGTTCTAATCCCTTTCTATTTTCTAGAGCGCTCTGTAAGAGGTATTCTACAGTGCTTAATAGTCTTTTTGACCCTGTCTCTATCATCACCACTGTTTTCTTCGTCTATTGCTATTTACTGGGCTCAGTTCTACACAATGCCAAAATATAGCATCATGTATTTAAAGAGTATATCAGGAGGCTTGTTTAGCAAACTTTTCTGAATTGAAGGTGTGATATGAAATTTTTATTTACTTGAATGTACGAGTGCTGGTTTGACTAAAGTTACCTTGGGTTGGATACGTTGATTTTCCCGTTATCCCATATACTTCCCTCCGTTCCAAGTTCAATGGCATCTTGGAACAAATTTGAAGACCGGTAGATATTAAATGGAATATATCCTTCCCAAGTTACATCAATCTTTTTAATTAAAATACTTTTTTCTTACCAATATCTTTTTTTAACAGTTTGCTGTGTCTATCTTCTGTTGATCTTTCACAAATCTTCCTTGGTTTGCAGATTGGCTAGAAAGAACCTTGCAGGAAACAAAACCAAAACCAAAGCTTGTTACTGTTGTGAATCCTGGCAACCCATCTGGAACCTACATTCCAGAAGCCCTTCTCAAGGTCTATTTCTTACCCCATATATATGTGCGCATGTAAGTTGCATATATATTGGAGATAAAGCTAGCCTGAAGCTCAGATATAATATTGATTTAAGCGATAAGGATGAGTTTTGTTTTGTTTTTTTTTCCCCCATGTTTCTTTTGTTTTTCCTCAATCCTCTTACTTATGTGTCACTACTTTTCCTACTTGAGTAGAGAATATCAGATATCTGCAGAGATGCTGGATGTTGGCTTGTCGTAGATAACACATATGAGTAAGATCTCTTTTTCCTATCTAGAAATACTTTATAACAGTAATTTCAGTGACTGATCAATAAGAAAAAAGAAAACATGCTTTAGGACTGGGCCCATGATAGAGCTTGTTGTGAGCTGTATACAAAGGATGCGGGTTTGCTTACATTGCCCATCTAGAGAAATCAGCAAATATTTTCCATGGCAGCACATAGAGAAGTCCTTAAACATTATGAATTCATAGTATTTTATTTTTGTACGTGGGAAACTTTATAGCTGATCTTTATAAAAAATTGGTGATCTTTCTGTAAGAAATTATGGTTGTTTTGGTTGTCAGTTGATTAAAATTCTTAGAAGTTCAAAATTTTAAAGCTCATTAAATTGTAGGATTCTTTGATATATCATCGTGTATCCCCCGATCTAGAATAGATATTTTGATTGTGCACTAAAGTGTTCTATCTCGAAATAGACAATCTTAAATAGGAGTCCTAACAATCATATATGCAGGTATTTTATGTATGATGGTTTGAAGCATTCGTGCATAGAAGGCAATCACATAGTCAACATCTTTTCCTTCTCTAAGGCTTACGGGATGATGGGATGGCGAGTTGGATATGTAAGCAAGTCTCATGGTGTTGTTTAAGCTGAGAAACTAATTTGTTTTTGTCATTAATAGCTTTTTGTATTCATTTTGATTGGAATGGTAGAGCTTCCTGAAAACAGACTGCTCAAGTAGATAAAATATATTAATACGAATTCTCTATTAATTGCAAATGGTTACGTCTATGTTTAAATAAATTGCCTTCACATAAAAGATTGAATTGGACGTCAAGAGTCAAAAGGTTCGACCTTTAATTATTCCAACAATGGCAGCTGTCCTTCCACTGCCTTCTAGTTCCACCTAGTGTTTTGTTGAGCAAGTTAACATATCCTCTGGCAGTTGATGGCGCCACAGGACGTCATTATTGTTATCATTGTTTTTCTCTGTTTAATGAGCATGTCGTACAATCGTAGGGTTGACGGGAATTATTTATATTTATGTATGCAGATAGCATATCCTTCGGAAGTGGAGGAATTTGGAGCTCAACTCCTCAAAGTCCAAGACAACATACCTATCTGTGCTTCTATAATCTCACAGCGGCTGGCGCTTTATTCCTTAGAAATGGGACCAGAGTGGGTCACCAATCAAGTGAAAGAACTTGTCAAGAATAGAACAATTCTTCTAGAAGCATTGTCTCCTTTGGGAGAGGGTGCAGTTAAAGGAGGAGAAGGTGCAATTTACCTCTGGGCAAAGCTTCCAGAGAAATATATTGAAGATTTCGAAGTAGTTCGCTGGCTGGCTCGAAAACATGGGGTGGTTGTAATACCAGGAAGTGCATGTGGTTGTCCAGGACACGTGAGGATCTCATTTGGAGGATTACTAGAGGATGATTGTGGGCTTGCTTCGGAGAGGCTGAGAAGAGGATTACAAGAGCTGGTGAGTGATGGAATGTTGGAGTGATTGTTGTCCAACACTTGCATGTCAATACTGAAATTTGCCTTGTCCAGATGTTGAATTATTATAAAACCACAAGGTTTGTGCTGCCTATACCATCCATCTGAAATGGAAATAATTGTCGGCAGTTTTATTTAGTGAAAAGGAACTCCATCAAAAGTTCAAGCATTCCCTACACATCTATTATGCAGATACATTATTCAAATTGTTGTACTACACATTGTCTCAAGTTTAGTACTTGAAAATGCAACTGTGCTCTTATGCACGAGGGCAGGCGACTACAATCTATTTAGCAGCACTGCGTACTAGTCGAATTGATTCGGATGATTCACCGAATTTGGATCCCCGGCCCCGGGGGTTTATAAACTTGCTTTTTGGTTTTATCCATCCATATTAACACTTTGTTATCGAGTTTTAAAACGGAGGAAAAATTAAATAACACAAGCAAATCATTTATAATTCACATTATACTCTATATTATGACTAAAATAAAATTAATATAAAAGTAAATTAGTAATTTAAATGTAAAATTTAAACTTTATTTTCTTTTCCCATATAAAATCAGTACCAACATGAAAAAAAATAAAATACAAAGTCGTTATTTTTTTTGTTATTATAATTTTTTTTTCTTTCTTCTTTTCCGTATGAAACTCAAAAACATAGTGTAGTATTGAACCCATAACAAGTGAACTCTGATCAGGGTAATATTGATGAAAAAGGATTATACATTTAATACGTGTCAGAAAATGATTTAAATTTTGTCATTTTTCTTTGCTTCTGACGAATTATTATTTCGTGGGTCGGGCTAGCTTAGCTACAAGTAGTTCAACATTCAAATCTTAAACGAAAGAACAAAAATAACAAGGGGTGGGGACGTGGGTATATATAAATCAATTATGTATACTATATTACTGATTATAAATTATTTTATTTTCAAATTTTAATTTTATTCACATTAATTTAAACTTCTAATTTAAGATCTGATTTTTTTATTTAAAAAAAAAAATTAAGATGGAATATTTTTTTGCAGTAGGAGGTAGTACAATATTTAATTGATAGTAAAGAATTTCAACCATGAGATAGGAGTAATGTTTTTGAAATTTAATATTTTCACGTGATTCTTTTCACAGAGACATATCTCTTATTATAAAGATTCCAAATTTAGTAACTATTTTTTGGTGTATTTGTGTCACACCATATATTTAACATTTAACATCTCACGTTGTGCCTCTTTATTTCTTATTCAAGTAATATATTTTTTTTTAAATTTTTGCTCAACTTCTTTTCTTAACTATCTAAAAAATCCCAAGTAACATGGGTAGCTTCTTTATCCACTATTCTCAACCTCTTTATGAATCTTCTATTTCTCTCTCCACTGCTCTAAAATCTCAATTTTTTTTTATGAAACTTCCTTTTCTCTCTTCACTGCTCTCACTTCATATGCATCTTTAAAATTTTACTACACATTTGCATCTCAAACTGAGCATGTCTTCTTCTCCAGTTTTGATTTTTAAAATTTTCTTATTACTTTTTTATTATGTGATTGAATCTTTTGGTAAGTTTAAGTGTTCTTCTAAAATTTGTCTGTGTTGCTATTGTCATTAATTTTTTAATTTATTTTTTTCAAAGATATTCTTTATAGCATTTTGTATTTTTCTATCTTCCTCCATTTATTTTTTCTCTACAAACAAATTCATAATAGTAATTTAAATCTTTTATAGAGTTATATATATATATATTTTAAAATTTAATATATATACTAGTATATTGGAGTATAGTATAACAAGTGTGCTTCAGGTATTAGTTAGTATACGTGAAAGAGATCCATATAAAATACTACTACATACTATACTACTATTATATTGGAGTACATACTTTCGTGCTAAAATTTAGCCCTAATTTTTTAGTTCAGTAAGGTTGACAGTCGCAGAAGAGGGGTCTACATTATCAGTCAGACAGCAAACCAAAAATTCGCCTACTTCATTAACTATTCCAAAATTGTAAATATCCGAAAAAGGGCAGGGGTAAATCTAGTATTAACTGCCACAAAGTTCTTCCCTCTTCCGTTCCGACCGTTTAAACGTCTCCGTCAACATCTAATTCCATTCCCTGGTGGCCTGGTCGAAGCAGCGTTTAGAGCTTTTCCTCATTTCAAGCGACCACTGCGAGCTTGAAGCCTTTCCTTTCCTTTTAAAAACCCTAAAGTTGTTTGAATTCTCTAATTAATTACTAGTCCATAAAGCTGAAAACCCTAAAACCGTTATATCCACTGAATAATGGCGGGCACGACTCTAACGGGTTTACGAGATCACCTGAAATTGGCCAGAGAATATGCAGTTGAAGGCATTTACGACACTTCCATTATCTTCTTTGATGGCGCAATTGCTCAGATCAACAAGTATTCTCTCTCTATACATATCTATACCCCTCATACTTTTCTTGTATAATTTAGGAACTTTTTACTCAAATTCCTTATTTGGTAGGCGCTATTCATTTTCTGGACTACTTCTTGCATTTGTTTGAGCAAATTCTAGGCGATTTTACCCATAAAATATTAAAATTTGAATTTGAGGTCTGAATTGTGTAGTCTGAAGAAGCACATTTTTATCAAAAGTTGAAGTTTTGTCGATTGCTTACCAAGACTTGAAAAGAATAAAATTAAAATTGTAAAAAGTAAATATTAAAATTTCTTTCTGGTTTCGGTCAAAGAGAATGGGAAGGCTTTTGCATCCTTTAATTATCTCCTCTATTTTGTTTGAATTTTGAAAGTGCAAAATAAAAAGCCTTTACTGGGGATGCCGCGATGGATAGATTTCAGGAATGAGTCTTTCTCCATTGATTTTCGAATGAATATGCCAATATATATTACATTTGCAGTGCAGTCTCTTGCTTTAAGGCCCTTGTAAAGATATCTAATTTTGTTTTGTTTAGGCACTTAAGCACACTTGATGATCCTCTCATTCGTGCAAAGTGGATGAACGTAAAAAAAGCTCTATCTGAAGAGATGGAGGTTGTGAAGCAATTGGATGCAAAGAGAAGTGCTTTCAAGGATACTCACATGGGTAGACGGCATTCTTCGCCCCCAATTTCGACGAAGTCATCGTTTGTTTTCCAACCACTAGACGAGTATCCGACTTCTTCAGGTGCTCCCATGGATGATCCTGACATATGGAGGCCGCCTAGTCGAGACACTACAAGTAGAAGATCTGCAAGAGCCGGTCCAGTGGGTATGAGAAAGTCACCCCAAGACGGGAACTGGGCTCGTGGTTCTACAAGAAGTGGAACAACTGGTCGTGGAGCAAAGGCTGGTGCATCTAATAGGTCTAACTCGGGAGTGCAAGCATCAACTACTGGGAGGAGAGGCACTGGCTCAGGGAAGTCCAATTCAGGGAAGGCAGATTCTGTGGTAAGTTAACCTGTGCAAGATAGTAAGTGTAGTTATTTAGTGTGACATGTTTTGCTTAATTAATTTCTTTCCGAGAAATAATGCCAGTGTAAAGTTTCCTCTTTATTTACGTGGAGTGCCCTTCTATAGCATGTAATTCCCTTACACCGTGGCATGGGCGCTTTTGGTTTCAGCATTAAACTCTGTTCCAGTAAAAGGGGCATGAAGTATTCAAACCTTGTCTGGTTAGAAATGGATATTGTTTAAAAACTTACCAACATTTTGGTGAACTTACTTCATGATTGAAATATTCAGTGAACTAGAAGATCAAGCATGCACATGTTAGTTGTTGTTTAGAGGGCCTTTGTAGTAGCTGGAGTGTTGGACTTTTTCGTATCCCGATTCTTCTTTTATTTTGGTGCATCAATACTTTTGAAGGTCTGAATGGCGAATTATGTGCTTTCTTGTAGGTAACATGGGACTCTCTCTTCCGATAATAGAAAACAATAGAATAAACATACGAAGAAAAATAAAATAAGTGAAAATGTAGTCTTCGTGCTTATGTATAGTTTCCCACATATGGTTGATGAACCTTTCAGAATTCATGATCATGATTACTAAAAAACTCATAGCTTTTTAATACCTACAAAATTTTGAGAAAGATACATAGTAATTAGTAACTATTGATCATTAATTAATTATTATCCAGACTATACAACACCTGCTGAAAATCCTCTAGGTGATTGATCTAGTCATGTACTATAAACTGTATCCAAGAAACTGCTATGTGCTACCATATGTTGAATTGCTTCTTCGTGTCTGTTAGATTTTACTGGTCAGAAACTTTGTGGCAATCATCATAGGATGTTGGCTTGTTAGCTGCATATTTTATGGAAATTCATAAGAATCAGATTGTTACAGCAGAGTAATCTAATCATAAACACTTTATTGGTATATAAAAATTTAATAATACCTTACCTTTCAAGTTCTATTGAAGTTTTGATGTAGTTAATTGTTGTTTTTCAACTCAGATGATCTCTTATTGTGTTGGCAGGAAAGATAAGAACAAGTGCATTTTTCACAATTTGAATCAGGGATCCTGCAGTAACAGTCATTAGATAGTCTTTGGAGGCGCAAACTTATGAATTAGTGGAATCATTAACTATTAAAATGATGAGCTATGATTACCTTCTAATTTCTTAACTTCCTTCACCAAGGAGAAGATGAAGATATTAAATTGATTTCTATCAATAATATACTATATATATAAAATATGTAAGATGTATCTTAATAACTTTTATACTCGGCAATTTAAATTTTTTAGTGACCTGACTACGGAGAGGTGTGTTAATTTTTAGCTTTAACATTAGGTGTTTGGATTTGCTCATGTTATTTTGTTGCAATTGTCAGAATGGTGATTCTGCAGATGGAAAATCAAAACGAGGGCAGTATGAAGGGCCTGATCAAGACTTGGCTGCAATGCTAGAAAGGGATGTCTTGGAAGGCACCCCTGGAGTGAGATGGGAGGATGTTGCAGGGTTGACTGAAGCAAAAAGACTTCTAGAGGAAGCCGTGGTTCTTCCTTTGTGGATGCCTGAATATTTCCAGGTATGATCCTCAGATCTGGTAGAGATTCTTCTAGTCAGACGATATAAGTCAAGATCTTAATTTGTCAATAGTTGTGGAGAGAAGTATATTTGCAGATTGTCTCTTATTATAACAAGTGTTGTTTCTAGTGCGTGAAAGCACTCTAATATACTCCATCTATTCCCCCCCCCCCCCTTCATTTTCTGGCAATTCATTCATCACAAAGTTCTCAGTGGCTATACAATTTGTATTTGGTGAGAGGGTTCTATGTGGGATAAATGTTTTTTTTTTTTTTTTTGGTAGAGCGTCTCCATGAGTAAAGTTTTTCTCTTTCTACATATCTAAAGCTGTGTGTATATGTGCATGCATGCATTCAATACCTCAGCTTTAATCTTAACTAACTAATTTACTTGCAGGGAATTAGAAGACCATGGAAGGGTGTTCTTATGTTTGGCCCTCCTGGTACTGGGAAGACACTTCTGGCTAAAGCTGTTGCTACGGAGTGTGGGACTACTTTTTTTAATGTTTCTTCTGCTACCTTGGCCTCAAAGTGGCGAGGAGAGAGTGAGCGCATGGTTCGGTGCTTGTTTGACCTTGCAAGGGCCTATGCACCAAGTACAATTTTCATTGACGAGATTGATTCACTCTGCAATGCACGGGGGTAAGGATTTTAGTTTTACTGATGCTATTATACAAGCAAATGCTGTTCTGGTCAGATGTACACACTTATTTAGCAGTTGTACATCTTTATATGAATTGTGTGATGCTTTCATGTACTTTTTAAAAATTGAAACCTTTAGTATTTTTCCAGTTTGCCTCAACTCAGAAACATACTAGCCCTTTATATGAACTCCAGTCTCCAGCACTGTGATGTGTTACCACTACCATTTCTGTTTATAAAACTAACAAACACTATGCGTGATACATGCATGCTAACTTTACTCTCTCTCTCTCTCTCTCTCTCTCTCTTTCACTCTAGGGCTGCAAATAAACCTATCTGAGGTTTTTTGGCACAAAATTTGAAAATTTACTTATTAGATACTCCCTTTGTCCAAATTTGGATGTCATAGACTTTTTGGTGTTTTTGCACGGATTTTAAGATCTATCAAAGACACATTTATACATTATGCTTTTATAGGGAAAATCTAACCTCCCCACCGGCTGTTGGAGGTTAGACATGTCCCCTTTTTATTTTCGGACAGTGAAGCAAGTAATTATAAACTTTATAATCTATCATGTGCATTTTGTTTTATAAATATGTTTTCGATACGTCTTAAAATTGACATTTTATTCTGGAATAAAGCTTCATCATATGTGATAAAAGTTTAAAATCCCAAGGGTTGCTCAAGTGGTATCGGGACACATGATGATAAGTGCCTCTAGTAGGTACAAGTCATTGGTTCTAAACTCCATAGAGACGCTTTGGGGGTAGGGGTTTTAACTGGTGCGCACTAATAGTAGCTGTCGGTGCCTCACCCAAAAAAAATAAAAATAAAAGTACATGTTAGTGGGCCAGATGGAGCCTAGAATAACCTAAGTTATCCAAGCCAGTCGAACGAATGAGCCTCAATAGTCAAAAGTTGAGCTCTAACTCTGCTTCTCTGCTTAATGAGTGTCCTAGCCGAGGCCTAACTGAGCTGAACACAGAATTGTTCATGAACATCTTGGTTTATATGCAATCCTACCCTTTATGAATACAGAAAGCGCTTTCTTCCTGGCTTCTTTATTCGTCTATTACTCTTGGCTTCTTTTGGTTTGGGGCTCTTTATGTCCAACGTTGAACCCATGTTCTTATATGAAATTATGTGTTACAGGGCTTCGGGGGAGCACGAATCATCCAGAAGGGTGAAGTCTGAACTTCTAGTACAGGTAGATGGTGTCAGCAATACAGCCACTAATGAAGATGGCAGTCGCAAAATAGTGATGGTTTTGGCTGCTACAAATTTTCCGTGGGATATAGATGAGGCATTAAGGTTGATTTTTATTTGAATAATATCTTTATTTATGACTTTTCCTTCTTCCATCACTAATTCAATTAAATTTCTAGAATTAGCATGACAAGGCTTCCTGAAGGCTTCCTGTTGTTTGATTGATTATTAATGCAATGTAGGAGGCGGCTAGAAAAGCGAATATATATTCCTCTTCCTAATGCTGAAAGCCGTAAGGAGCTTATAAAGATCAATCTGAAAACTGTTGAGGTAACACAACTTTCTCTGCTCAGTTAGTCTAACACTGTTGCTTGAAATAATATCTTTCAACAGTGTTTTGTTTTGTCATATGATCCCCTTCATTTTGCATAAATATGATTTCATATTTACTTTGTACCTTATGTTGGTTAAAAGTACTAGAGCCTGGCTGTACGTTTGGGGGAAACATAGTTGTTTTTATCCAAATTTTAGCTTCTCATGTTTTCTATGAATTTGTAGTTTATCATAATTACGATTTGAATGGATTGGATATGAAGCAGGAAATGTTGTACTAATATAATTCAATTTTTTTACTTCCTAAAAAAAGTGTAGTTTAGAAGTTTATCAAAGACATATTTCAAGAAGTTCCTTGTTGCATGTATAATATGTACTGAAATAGAAGAAATTTTAATTGAAAGTTTCTTCCCTAGACAGTTCCAGTTTCTGTGCAGTTCAACCAATATATAAAGTTGATGGTGATATCCAGCTGATGTCAAAGCCTTTTAAGGCTTTTGTTGTTTAGTTATGGCCTAATATGAGTTTGGATTTTGTTTTTGAGCCAAACTCATTGAGTGCCACATTGACGACTATCATTTTGATTGGAATATAACTTAGATGAGGGCAACAATTCACTGGAGCCTAATATGATTAGAGCATTTCTTCTTCTTTTTTTCCTCAATGTTTCAAAATTAGTTCGATAGAAAAAAAATTTCCTATATTTTTCCTTACTGGCTTTGGTCATCTAAATCAGGTTGCTGCTGATGTTGATATTGATGAAGTGGCTCGTCGAACAGAGGGATACAGTGGAGATGATCTAACGAATGTGTGCCGTGATGCTTCCTTGAATGGCATGCGGCGTAAGATAGCAGGGAAGACTCGTGATGAAATTAAGAACATGTCTAAGGATGAGATTTCAAAAGACCCTGTTGCTATGTGCGACTTTGAAGAAGCCCTGACCAAAGTTCAACCAAGTGTTTCTGCTGCTGACATTGAACGTCATGAGAAATGGTTTTCAGAATTTGGATCTGCTTAAAAGGTGATCAAGTGATATCAAATATTTACCTACCTATCAACCCACCAGCAAAAAATGAAAAATTAAAGTTTCCTACCTTTTGCTTCTCATGATATGCCCTCATTTGAGGACGAGTGATGCTTATAATTCTTTGCAAATTTTTCTGGCTATATAGTGGGAGGTACTAATTGTTGTGCAGTGTGGAAGGTATGGTGGTGTTGCAAGTGTTGTGTAATTGTGTAGCTGTAACACCACATGTACCATGATTTACAAAGCTATATTTTTTTATTTATTTTTAATTAAATCTATAGAGTAGTTGATTTGAAATTTTAACTCTTGAGTGTATTTGGAAATTGGAATATAACAACTTGTGTCATTGGATATTATTTTACGTATTGCAGCGACTGTTTTGGGATCTATTTGGGGGGATAAATAATAAATTACATCTTTTAAGTCATCTTGGAGCATATTTTTAACATTGCATATTTGGATAACTTGAGTCTTGAGGGGTTCACGATTTTCTAACGGGCAGGGCTAGTTGAGTTGAGTTGAGTTGACTCATGGTGAGCAGCGCTTTTATATAATCAAATGGAGTGTGAGTTCAGTAAGTAACGCGGGTTTTATCCAAACTGAAAACTTCACCTTTCCCTCTCTTCTCCACTTCTCCTTTCTAGGGGTGAGCATTTCGGTTAAACCGAACCGAATAGTTTATTTGGATATATCCGAATACCGAAATATTCTTAATTTCACTATCCGAATAACTAACCGAATTTAACAATAACCGAAATACCGAATTACCGAATACCCGAATTGTAAATCGGGTATTTCGGTTAATAACCGAATATTGACTGGTTTGGATTATTTGCATAGAGAACTTGATATTATACACACGAACTTAAAACCTGAAAATATTCTTCTGTGCTCCACCATCAATCCTGCCAAAGACTCAATTAGATCAGGGATGACCCCCATTCTTGAAAAGCCAGAAGGTAATCCGAATGGTGGTGTTACAAACTTACAATGAGTACTATTGAGAAAAAGCTAAAGCAGAGGGCTAGGAGAGCAGCAACTAATATATCTGGAAGACGAAGTTCAATGGAAGTCTATGCCTATTGCCAGAGAGACCTATGCTTCACAGTTCACAATACTATCCATTGCACATTTGCACTCCACTTAGTCCACTAACTGATGCTCCACTCCTCCCTATGCTCCAATATATATATATATATATAATATGTGCTTTATGTGTGGGTAAAAGTTAGTGTTACACTTTAAATATACAACTAATACAAGTCTTGTAGTGGGTGCAGCTCCCAAGTCCCATGAGTGCAGTATTTATTAAAGTTTGTCTTCATTTCTCTTGTTCGGTTGTTCGGTTAACCGAATAGCCAAAATTTAAAATCCAAACTTTAACCCGAACACCGAATAAAAATTCGGATAATAAACGAAATACAAAAATAACCGAATTATTAAGATATTTCGGTTAAAAAAAATTCGGTTTGATTCGGTTATTCGGTTATAACCGTTTTTTCTCAGTCCTACTCCTTTCCCTTTTACTACACTATTCAATTAGTCTTATTAGACCAACTCAATAAATAAATGATGTCTTTGTCAGTAACTTTTCCAGATAGATTTCCAGCCCAATTCAAGACTGGGCTTCCTTGGCGTAAAATTCATGGAGATGGGCCCAAATCTGTTTAGTCCAAAAAATATAATGCAATTTATTGCTGATTCTACGGTGTAATTAGAAGGATATTTCTCTTCAAATTCACGTAGGAGTTGACCCCACATGCCACCTTATTATCACCCGGTAAATGTTAGTCTACTCAGCACTTTCGTCTGTTTTTTGGACAAAAATCATAAATAATGACCATTTGGTAAGTATTTTTGAGTATAGTTATGCAATTGTAACACAAAAAGAGTCGACAATCACAATAAAAATGAAATTCTAATACAGTGACTAAAAAGTCAATTAATCCAATCTTTTTGTAATAAAGATATAATTAACTGCAAATTCAAGAGTCTACAAAACTCATGCATGCAACGAAAACAAATGGTGTTTTCCTACCTAAAAATTCCAACCCTGAGGCACCATTGGGTGGAATATTAAGTCCATAAACCAAAAATTATTCCTTAGGGAATAAATAGAAATAGAAAACAAATTCCAAGAAAGCTAAAGGTAAAATTCGGCCCTTTTTGCAAAGCAAATTCCAAGAAAGCTAAGGGTGAAATTTGGAACTGTTTGATGATTGATGAAGTAGTATTATTTATTAAAAATAAAAATAATTGCCGCCCGCTTGAACCAACAAATTAGTTTGGAGTTTGGACATTTGAATCTCACTATTTTTTTACTATTATCCTAGAGTTTATTCCAAATTTCATTGATTTCTATATGCGTGTGATCATATTAATAAAAACTAATTGAAAAAATATATAGCAGTACTGTACTGCACTTATGCCTAACTTTTTATATATTTAACGAGTATATATAAAATAAATAACAGAACGATTTGGATATGTGTGAATTGTTTACTAGTTGATATACAGCAGTTTGTTTTCACCTTAAAAAATATCTATCAAGAAGATAAAGATGATCCTTGAGAGCCTTAATTATGAGAATATATATTATGATTCCTTAATTATATATATTAATTCTATTTATTTGGTTATTATATACATACATGTTGATAAAAAAGCAAAATTGAACTAGCTAGAAATTTTGTATTATGGATCAATATGATAATATGTATACAACTATTTATACACTATTTTAAATGAGTGACAACAATTAAACAAAATATAACTTTTTGTATATAGCACATTCATAATTCTCCAACGATTGTATCGGGTAGTAATAGGTTTTGGAAAACACATACTACAATTACGACAAAATATAAGATGGTTTGTAAAGTCGTCAATTATTTTTCATTTTTTTTCTCCAATTTTTGAACTCAAAATTAATGAGATTCATTTAACTTTAAAAAAAAAATCTTATAATTAATTAAGTAGTACCATCTAGATAAATTACTTTTTTCATAATCATATTGTGTAAAATTAAATTAAATCATATCAATTTTAAATTTAAAATATTTTAAATTGGTTTTAAAAATTCAATATTAATCTTATATTTTGTAACGGACAAAGTATATTAACGGATTTTATACCAAGTTTAATAAATTTAGACCAGTCATTATAATTACAATATAATTTTAGAATTCATTTTCACATGCAAGTAAATGAAAAAAATCAAATGACAGAATTTTTTTTTGGGTATAAACATGAGTAAAAATATAACTATAAGGATATTTTTTATTGCTTAAACTATATATATATATATATATATATATAAAGTTATAAAATTGCCATATAAATAGACATCAAAAAATTTATAGCAGGGGCAACTAAATAGTTGCAATACTTCACTTGTTGGGAATGTGATAACTTTTTATAGTGTTAAAATAAAAATTTATTTTTAATTTTAAAAAATAAAAAACATTTATATATATATATATTATATAAAATGTATCTCTTATTTTTAGAGGAAAGGGTTATGAACGTACCACAGTCCATAAGATATGGACTCGTGCCTTGCTAGAATAACTGAAGGATCCACAGTTGTTGCTGACTTGTATGGCTAATATTAGTAGTACACTCAAAAGTTGACTACTTAATTAGAATAGTATAGATAGAAAATAAATTCTAAATTCGACAATGAAAATAGTATACACATGCAATTAGTCTAACTCCCGAACTTTCTGGAAAAAATAAAGAATAAAAACCCCATCAAATAATCAATAATAATATCTGGATTGCCAGCGTGAAGACAACTAATTAAAATTTGTCTTATATAATTGACTTCTTTCTCTAATAACTAAGGGGATCGAATATTAATCAAATGCATCATGTTACGTATGAAAAGTTTTCGAATGCAACAATTAATTAAGATGAAATATTTACTGAAAAATATCTTTGAGGCAGCATATATTACGTACATTGTTTGTCGGGCATGCATGCATTACGTCTGAAAATTGATAATATGTAGTAAACTCTCGAATGCATGGTCCGTACAATAATAAAGTTTCCTAGCTATCAATGGTGTGTCTAGCTTTTATATATATATATATATATATATATATATATATAAAAGCTTTAATTTCTTATATAGTGTTTCTATGTATGCACTACATACATCTCAAAATAAGCTAGCTTTATCATTAATCCGTATTAGGGAGAGAGCAGAGACTTGTGGCTTGATTTTCAAAATTACACGGCCCTGCCTATTTTTGGAAAAGGTTAAAAATAATAAAAGTTTTGTTAAAAACTAATATTAGGACATGCATGCATGCATGATAAGAATTAATTAATTCATTCATAATTGATAATTGATGAGAATTAATGACCTTATCTAATACTACTAAGTAACAGAGAGTCCCACTGTTTTTGCCCTTTATCAATGGAAATCATTTCTTGCCTTACCAAGAAAGTTAAAAACAGTAGGATAATTCCAGAAATGGAAATCCATCGGCCCCATTGATCGATGATATTTTGATACTTTTATATTTGTGAAATATTCATTTCAAACAAGCTAATTCATAATTCTCAATACCTAATTAATAATGACCAATTAATTAATTATCAGCGGACAAAGTCTTTGATTAAAATCTAGACCCTTGACGTCTTAGAGAAATACTTAAAAACAAATGTCTTTCCTGCAATTGTTAATTAATGTTAGTTAATAGTTAGCTAGGCGGCTAAACTACTTAACAAAACTTTGGTTGTAAAATTGGGATGTTAATTAATTTGTCACAACGTTATTAACTAATGACTTTAGTTTAAAAGTGAAACAAATGGGGATTTATTTATAATATATAATGCGGGAGGCTGACTTGTCGATTTTCGCATTAATAAAATTTTGAAGTCTTTTTAGTTTTCAAAAATGTCTTTTAATTTTTAAAATAATTCTTATTTTATCGTTTTTATATTTTTTTTAATCTTTTTATTTAACTTTTAAAATTTATAAAATTGATATTTTATCTCACATAATTTATATATATAATACCAATGTTGATAAAAAGGATGGAACCTCACCATGTTGCTGCCACGTGAATAGAATGTGCAAGAAAATGATTAGGATGATGCATGTCCATGTCCTTAGTAGTGCATGTCCCATGTATTTTTTGTCGGGAGAGCAATGCTAGATAAATAAATAAATACGGTCTAATTGTATTGTATTCCCTCCGTCCCAAATTAATTGTTTTTCTAGGACTTTTTTAAGTCAAATTGACTATTTTTAAAATTAATAATTAAGCATATATAAATATATTTCGAAAATTATAAAAATTAAAATTAGTAATAAATTTTATATACTTTATTTTGGTTATAATATCTTCACTTATATGTTAGCAAAAATAGTAAAAAGATTAGTTTTAAAAATAGTCAATTTGACTTTAAAAAATCCTAGAAATGCAATTAATTTGGGACGGAGGGAATACAATTCAATAATATTTTATCTAATTACTTAAATTTTTTGGCCTTGATTAGTTCTCCATATGAGATGATAAAAAAATAATAACAAAAAATAAACTGATGGGCATGAATGACCATTCTGACATCACATTCTGTTGTGTGACTATTTGTACCACACAAAAAAAAGGTGGAAGGATACTATATAACAAAAAAAGATTTAACACTATTTGTACCACAAAAAAAAATATAAAAAAAAAAGAAAAGAAAAGAAAAGTGGAAGGATACTACTTAAAAGGCTCTTGAGTCCAAGAGGTCGGGGGATCCATTCCTGCCAAAGGCAGGAATGTTAAGATTTCAGCTAAACTTAGCAAAAAAAAAAAAAAAAAAAAAAAAAAAAAAAAAGATTTAACACTATTTGTACCACAAAAATAAAATATAAAAAAAAAGAAAAGAAAAGAAAAGTGGAAGGATACTATATAACAAAAAAGATTTAACAGCAATCTAAAAGTCCTTGTTGTCTAGTGGATAAAAAGAGAGACGTTTCGAGAGAGTGGAAGAGTTCCTAATCAAAGAGACAAATGAATCATTAGGAGCTGTTTGGGCACACCCCTCAAAATGTTGTTAGATTAAAGATGATAGTTAAGTTTGGGATCCACCTGGGCAAGGGATACACAAATGACCCAAGTCTAACAGTAAAATACCGAGAAGATAGTAAACTATAAGAAAATATATTAAAATGACTACAAATATATATATATATATATATATATATAGAGAGAGAGAGAGAGAGAGAGAGAGAGAGAATAATTCATTGTTATGATTCAAAATTAAACATACACTATTTTTACTATATAAAATCAAATCGAACAGATAAGATTAAAAAGACAAATTGATGTATATTACTGTTATTAGTGGATGGATTAATCATAAGTTTTAGACTAATTTATCTCAAAAATCAGTCGGGTAATACCAGAATTACATCATCAATTTTACATAATTTTTTTTTGAAGAATCAGCATACATGTTTCCCTTGTATCCTAATACATTTAGTCAACAAACATGTCTCCAAAACAAACAGGGGGATTGGACAAGCAATACAATTCAAGCCCATACATACTAGAGAGGCGACTTGGCGTTGGCCGGAAATTCCACCACCTCCAGCTAAGCCTTCGAATTGGCCGCGTCAACGTCTTCCTCACCACCTCTTTCCCCGCCTTACGCCCTCTATAACTATCCCCAGGTGCCGTATCACGCCGACTCTCTCGTACTCATGTTGATTGGAGAGACAAGTAGCTCATATTCATGTGATCATTCTTAACAAGAATATGCTCGCAATTAACTGCTGGAAGAAAGATTAGGGCTATTAACTACCCCAATTTGCTTTTGCAGTATGCATAAAGAATTTTTGCAGCGTCACGATGATAATTGTAGCGGAGCAGGCGATAAAAAACTCTACGAACCTTTCTGATATGCGTCTGCTAAAATCAGTAGCGGATTGAAAAATTTTAACCTCTTTGACTTGGATCTGGCGTTGAGTTGAAGGGTAATTTGGTAAAAATTCCGTCCGCTATAAATAGTAACGGACATCGATGTTGCCTATTTAATTTTACCAATTCGATTTAATATTGTAGGATAAAAATAATATATGCTCCATTTTAATCTATAATAACTGTTTACTATGGATCGTTACGATATATATTATATCAAACGACATAAAGGAAAGGCAAAATAAGACCACTCATTTGTTTGTGGAGGACAAAAACGCCCTTCCCCATGTTCCTAAAACCTGCCCCACTCGTCTTTCTCCCTCTTTTCATATCCTTTGATGATAAGTAACACAAGTCTTACCAAATGTTTGAGTCCCCACTACCACCATAGGTTCAAGAGAAGTTTCATCAATACCGAAAGGGCAAATTAAAGGCTTTAGGAAAAAGATAACATAGCCATGCATTTTACTCGGGAGGAGATATAGAGCTGGGTACTGGGAGAATTTTGTCTTCTACTAAAACTAAGTTGCTAGGGAGGAGAGGGAGGCGTTTGACATATGTTAGGACAAAGACAATGGCACATGAAGAAAGATAGAGACCCCCCTCCTTCCAAATATATACCTCCTTTTTTTTTTGCAAATTATTTATATCATCATATCAGATTATAAAATTAAAATAGACATTGTTTCCATTTATTATATATATATATATATATATATATATATATATATACACACACACACATATATATATAGTTAGGAATTATCAGATCCATATTATAAATTAAACAAGATTAAATGAACGAAGATTAAATTTCAGAATTCATTAAATGACTATACAGTCGATAGATATATGATAATATATAAATCACCCCCTTGGCAATTATACGTAGATTTTGGATGTTTTAAGACGCGCGCGCGCGCACATATATATATATATATAATTTTGATTAATAGTGTGCATAATATTTTAAACTGTTGAGGCCGTAAACCAATGATAGGATTCCTAAATATTCAAATTGTTATGACCTGATATAATCTTTGATGGTACGTAACAAATGTAGTCTGTGTGAACAGTTGAGATGCCATTTTTATGGTAAAGGACAAAATAGTCTTTGGAATAATAATAATTATTATTGTTATTATGTTATGTAATGTTGTCCAATGAGAAATAATCTCCTTTCATTTCTTGTCTCCCTATGGACACTCCCCCCAAGACGACCCCATAACACACACATTATTATTCACCACTCTCGATCTCCAACATCAACATATATGTACACTGTTACTGTTACTATTACTGCTACTACTACTATTCTTGATTCTAATTAACTATTTCATCTCATCATCTACATCTCTCCCTCCCTCTATATATAGCTATGCATTGGATCGATTACCCTCACCACCATTACAACATTCATTCCCCTCCCCTAGCTCATCATCATTTATATTTTCTTCTTTTCCCACCATATAAACAAATCCCCTTCCCTTCATATATATATATATGTATGTATATATGTATATATTACAACCTACCTAGCTTGCTTGCTAAAGTACCACTCCAACACTTAAGAAGCTAAGTACTGTCAGTACGCTATTCTTGCAAACTCATCTCTACTCCTTTGATAAACTCTTTTCTGTTCTGAATACAAATTAAGACTCTCTAGATCTCTTAAACACTAGCTCGCAGTACCCAATAAAGTACCATATATATATATATATATATAATTAACCACATGAAACAATTATACAACTTGGACTTAAACTCAGTAAAAGAATTACCCGACTCGCATTCATGGACATCATCCACGGATCATCATCAATGCCCTTATCATTCTTCTTCTTCTTCTTCTTCTTCTTCTACGGAGTCCTCGTTACCGGTTATTGACCTGAATGACCCCAACGTCCTAAAACTATTGGGACATGCATGCAAAACATGGGGTGCTTTTCAAATAAAAAATCATGGCATCCCTATTTCCCTTCTTCAAGCCATGGAGGCTGCGGGGAGAAACCTTTTCTCTCTCCCCATCCAACAAAAGCTTAAAGCCGCTCGCTCCCCCGACGGTGTTTCCGGTTATGGCGTCGCTCGGATTTCTTCTTTCTTTCCAAAACTAATGTGGTCCGAAGGATTCACCATTGTTGGATCCCCTCTTCAAAATGCTCGCAAACTTTGGCCACAAGATTACGCCAATTTCTGGTATATTAATTATTTACTAATTACTTAGCTAGGATCTACATATATGTTTAAAATTAACTTTTAAATCTCTCTCTCTTATTCTAACTAACTACAGTTCCTCTATATGTTTGTATAAAATCATATATCTGGACCACATCATATAGTTATTTATTCAAAATCTCAATCATAGTGTCCAAGGTGAAAGAATAGTTGCCTTTTGCATGCTCACTCGCGGACCTGCGTGTTTTGTGTGTGTGTGTGTGTGTGTGTATATATATATATATATATATATATATATATTACAAAGCAGTAAGAAAAAATTGATGATTATGTGAAGTTTTTTCTGTTTTCCTTTTTATCCTTTTTATTTCTATTAATTCTCTCGAACTATTAATTCTCTTTCCCACTTTCTTATTCATTTTATCTCTCGCTTCACTTTCTAATTTTTTTATATTAAACCACACAGAATATTAGTATTTATAATAGTCTCTAATCATAAGAGTGCGTCAACCACCCAAAAACTGTTTTAATTATTAAAAAAAGTACTAACTGACAACAGTATGTATACTAGCAAAACACTGGGTGCAATGGTATATTACTGTTATAACGAGTCCCGCATCCAAAAAAATATTAAATATGTACTTAGCGGGACAATTTAGTTTGGATTGCATGGGTTGCCGGTTTCATAACATATATATATATATATATATATATATATGTATGCCTTGTATACCCGAATATCTCTACAGCTTGTCTACATGAAAAGGCAAGGCTGATGACTATAGAAGTTATGGTCCCACAAACAAGATAGGGAGAGATATCATTTAGAAAAATCAAATCAACTTTTTTTGTTTGCTTACTTTGTTCAAACCAACCACCCACATCCATGCATTATCATATCTTTTTTATACAGTCTTTTAATTTTTTCTAAATTAATTTTCTTTTCTTATTTGTTCATTTTAATTATTTGCATGCAGCGATGTAATTAGAGAATACGAGACAAAAATGAAAAAGTTAGCTGGCAAGCTGATGTGGCTAATGCTTGGGTCATTGGGCATCACTAAGGAAGACGTGGAGTGGGCTGGTCCAAAGGGAGACTTGAAAGGAGCCAGTGCGGCTCTGCAATTGAACTCTTACCCAACTTGTCCAGATCCGGATCGGGCTATGGGCCTAGCTGCCCATACTGATTCCACCCTCTTCACCATCCTCCACCAAAGCAACACCAGTGGTTTACAGGTGTTCCGAGAGAGAAGCGGGTGGGTCACCGTTCCTCCACTGGATGGGGCGCTGGTGATCAACGTAGGTGACCTCCTTCACATACTCTCCAACGGGTTATACCCGAGTGTGCTCCACCGAGTCGTGGTTAACCGTAACCAACACCGTTTCTCTACAGCTTACCTCTATGGACCCCCAAACAATGTTAAAATCTCACCACTCTCAAAATTAGTAGACCATTATCACCCTCCACTATATAGGCCGGTGACTTGGAGCGAGTATCTGGGGACCAAGGCAAAACACTTCAATAAGGCCCTTTCATCGGTCCGATCGAATATGTGCTAGCTAGCTCCTCGATCGACTCTTAATGGATTCCGAGATATATATATTCAAATGATCATAATATAATTATTAGTGTCAAAGTAGGCTAGCTAGCTAGAGATCCTAGATCATGCATGTTAAGTTGATGATCATTTTAATTATTTAATTCTTCTTTTTATAACTAATTAACTTATTTCCATTCATATTTTCTTAATTTCAATGGAGGGGTATATATATGCATTTTAATGCATGTATTTCATCTTAATTAATACAGCTGCATGCAGTTATTAGAAAATATTAGAAAGGTATTACTAGCAGCTAGTGACAATGTTTAGTTAATTGTTGTCTTAAATTAAAAAATTACACCAATTATATTAATTTTAAAATTTAAAATTTAACAAATTGATTTTAAATAGTTTCAATTATAAAAAACATTTTTTTTGTGGGACTCACGGGGAGTAGTATATATTAGTATTAATACGATAAAAATATTGTGAAATAATTTATAATTATTATAATTGTGATGTGTAAAACTAAATGTGATCACATGCATTATTTAATATTTAAAAAAACATCAAATTAGATTTAAAAAGTTAAAAAAATTTATATACTAAAACAGGGAGTATATAGCAAACAAAGGAGCTGAGCAAAAGAGAGAGAAAGGGATGGAAAAATTAGAATTCTGAGGAAAAGGGATGGATCGGAAGTGATGGATGCAAATTAAGTACATGGAGTAACAGTGACAAGTTCAAATCAAGTCCAGTTGTGTTTTGATTTTTCCCCTAGTGGCTAGTTTAGTTAGTAGTCTATGCAACAGGACAACGAATGTGCCCATACAATGAAGATCTTTCTTCTCAAGGTTTAATTGTTCAATAATACTTATATATAATATAACCCCCCCCCCCCCACCCCCACCCCCACACCCACACAGATATATATATATATATATATATGTATGTATGTATGTATGTATGTATATATATATGTGCGCGCGCGCGCGTGCAAGCTAGGCCTCTCTTCATTGATTTACACATTTGTTCTTTCTTTCGTCTCATGTGCTATTTACTATACGAGTTAATACATAACACACTATGAACAAGACGACGCTTCCATTCTTTTTTTTCCTTACCTATTTTAATAAAATATTGGATGCTTTTGTTTTGTGGGGTTGAGAATGGAGGTAGTGTGTGTATATATATAACCTTGGATATATTTCCTCAGTTTCCAAATATAACTCCTTATTGATTTTTTTATTAAAAAAATTAAATTGAGTATTTTTAAACACAAAATTAATATAAATTAATAATTTAAGTTTAGTCAGTACAATAATGAATATAATAAATTGTCTAAACAATACTTCTTATTATAAGATTTAATATGCTATAATTTTAAATGCATCATTTGTTTATATTTTAAATAGATTAGATTGACTTTCAACAAGTTAATAATGATATTATATTTTGAAACTAAGAGCATATATCGGTTAAATGAAATTTTTGTCGGTGGTGACATATATAAAGGTTAAAGTTAATTTGTGATTAATCAAGTTGATGAACATTTTTCGACTTTCAGGAAAGATTAATTAGGAGGTTAATATATACTTTCTCTATTTTAAAATATAATATAATTATTAATTTTTGAAATTAATATAATATATTTTTAAATTTAAATTTGACATTAATTTTTTTAATTTAGACAATAAAATTATTAATATTATAAATTATTTTTAAAATATTACTTATTATAAAATTTATTGTTTCATAATTTTTAATAAATTATTTTAATTTTAAATTTAAAAATATTTTTAATTAATTTTTAAAAATTAATAATAACCTTGTAATTTAGAACAAATAAAATAAATCACAAGAACATATAAATTCTAGACGAGTTTAGATTGATATTTTCGCACCAAAGTTTGATAGTTTTATATATAAGACTCGCATTCATTTGAGTAGAATTTTGTAAAAATGTCAAATTTTCTTAACAATTCTCCCATTTTAGGGTCTAGAGTCTTGTGCAAAATGAGTGGAAAGGAGGAGTTCTAGAAGAGTCTAGAGTCGTCCTCATAGAAGGTCTAGATTGTTGTGTAAAAGGAGATGTTAAAATGTACGTAGTTTCTAGAAAATGTACGAAAAAGTTGGTGCAATGCCTATATATAAATAGGTGTTAGGTTGGTATGTTTTAATTAGGTACAGACGTACAGTACATATTGAATTGAACAAAAGCAACATTTTATTGAAACTCCCTCACTTGTGTGTTTTTATCCCTTGTAGTCCCGATGGGTGTGAAAAATTATCCTCTAAATTTAAAATTTAATAATTAAAGACCTTAACATTGAGATGTTCACAAAAAAAAAATGTACAAAATTATTGTACTTTTTATGCATTCCTGTCATATACAAACTGACTAAGGAAGTTTTCATCAAATCATTTTTTTTAAAAAAAGTGTTGATATATAAGTCACAAAACACAGAGATATGATCACTTGTTTAATTATTATATGTGATATTGTTTATTTTGCGCTTATTTTTTGTTGATGATAAAGGGGGGAGATAATTAAATTCTAACTTAAAAAAAATTTATGAATTATTTTTTGTTGATGACTAAAGGAAAGAGAGATAACTAAATGCTTTTGTCCAATAAAATAAATATGCATGATTTTAAGGAGAGTCATATATTTAGAGGGAATTATATATTATAGGTTGTCATTATTAAAAAGAGGTAGAATGTTGGTTTATATATTTTTGGTTTTAATGATGACAATTTGTGTTTTTGTAGTATCTTATATGTTGTTACAAATTTAAAGATTGTGCTGAAAAATTCTCAATTATTATAAAGTTGCTGGAATATTGCTGAAAATTGTGGGAGGCTCAACTAGAAGTTTTGAAGAGAAAGAAATCCTACTGGATTAGGTCTTTAGGAAAATCAGTGTAAGATTTTCAAGCCTTAATAATTAATTACAAGCCATTTTTATCTTTATTAGAAATCTTTTAAAACAGTCTTAATTTCAAAAAAAAAATTCATTGGTTTAAAACTTCTCTCACCAGCTACTAATTTTATCATAATAGAACTCTTATTATGAAGTAACCAAATTAAAGTGTGTTCCTAAAAATATGCCGATCAGGTTTGCTCCAAATATTTTGTTAATAACAAATTTGTTTTTTAAACGTATTATGCTTCCTATTATTTCTCAAAATAGATTTATATATTCTCAAAGATTTTATCTATGTGGTTATTTTTTATTACTGATATCAAAATTGATAAAAAAAAAAAAATCATATCATTCAAGGATTTGATTTACTTCAACAGTCATATTTTTTACTAGTCGTTGGACATCACTATTCTATATATATACACGACTATGTTGCTAACATCAAGAACTCTATCATCTATACAACAATTGATATACTCAAAGCAGACAACTGAAACCAGATAGGTTTTAAAATGGACAACTAAATTTTACCGTAAAGTAAGTGTCAAGTCAATATAAAAACTAAAAAAGAGCGCCGTGCTAGAGTGCAGGCGCTTTTGAAACAGAAAAATTTTAAATTTGACATAGTTCGTTGATATACATGCACACACCTATTCATTCCCCTTCTAAGTGTGCACATACATAATTTCACCGTTAAATTATTTTTTTGGATATTTCTATGTACACACTCAAATTATATATTTAAAGACACATTTAAATATAAAGTGATAATAAAATATTTTTTTCTTTTTTTTACACCACTTTCTTTCTCCTCATTTAGTACTATTTTACCGTTGAATGTACAATTTGAATGTTTATATAGATATATCTTAATTTTTGAACCTTTGTAATCCCGTTAAGTTGGTAGTACATATATTCCCACATGTTATTTTTATCTCGAACTCATACCTAGAATATAATTGAAGAATCCTGGACTCATACCTCGAATATATAATTGAAGAACTACATACAGTTATAGGTTTAACTATAATAATTGAAGAATTCGTAGTTATAAGATTAATATTAAGTAATAAGTTCAAGAATTATTGAAGAATCCACGAGTTGAGGGATAATATTGATTAATGAAAGATGCTACAAAGTTCTGGCATCCTTATCTTGGTGTAGAAAGAGATAAAGGGAATATTTTCATGCTTTAGTATTTGAATAATTATAAAGTACAGACATTTGAACCGGACATATTTTCGCCAGATTCCAAAAAAAAAAAGGAAAAAAAATTGGATTAAAGGTTGAAAATAAGAAATGAGCATACGATGGAAGCTAGAAATTAAAAGAATACGACCAGCGCTATTCTTTTTGCAAATTGATAACCTCTACTCTACCCAAATTAAACCCACCAAAAGAAAAAATAAAAAATGAAAAAAGAAAAGAAATTAAAGATAAGAAGGTGAATTAATTAAGTAGCTAGTGGGTAGAAAAAGACGCAAGGCAATGATTGTATCTCTTCAAATTTCAAAGAGGGATTTTGGAGTTACCGTAAAAACTTGCATGGTTGACAGTACGTACGTGATGCCAAGCTTTCCTATCGATTATTGGCTGGCTGAGCTGCAACCAAACCATGTGAGTGGCTGGCGTAGGACGTCGCCACACTGTCACTAATTAAGGAATACCCTGCCCCTCCCAAATTAAAGAATTAAAGAATACTACTCCACTCCATAAAATAATTAAATATGCATGGAGTAGCTGGCTAGTTTTTACTGTTGCATGCATACATGGTTAATTCTCTTAATTAATTTCAATTCTTAGTTGTTACGATATGTGTATGGTGAAAGCAACCTAGGGTTTGGATCAATAGACATAGACTAGCTAGCTACTGCAAGTAGATAAAAAGTAAAGGACAATCAAATCAAATCAAATACTACGAAAGCATGAACTATGCAATATGTCATGTAACTAACTACAACTAGCTTCGATTTTACTTTATCTCCACTTCTTCATCGGTGACAAGACCGAAGGAGACACTGCTGTTGCTATCAGCAGTAGTTAACCTCTCTCTCTCTCAATGGAATTAATTGCTGAATATTTGATATTTTCACAAAATATACATTTATGCGAATAAAATTTTATAAAAATATTAATTTTATCTTATAAAAATAATAATTTTTTTTATATATAATTGGATTACAAATTACTTCCCAAGAATTAATTATATGTATAATTAAACCAAAATTTAAATATATTTTAACATTAGTTAGAACTGTAGAGGGGTGTGGTGTAATAATCAACTAGAAATAATAGTAGCATTTTAATATTTTTTTTGCCACTTTATACTTTAAAAAAATAATTATATATCTGATAATGAAACGGACAAAAAAAAAGGAAGAAAAGAGAGAAAGAAAGAAAAGAAAAGGAATCTCTTATAATAATAGAACAGTATTTTAAGTAACAGCATATATAGAATGGAATATAATCACATCTACCGAATTAATTAGAAAATGCAATTGTCAGTAGCAAGCTAGCTAATTGATGCAAGTGAGCTCGCAATTAACTAAGAAAGTTCAAATGACGACAAAGAATGATTGAAATGACGTTTATGTTGATATATATGGACTGAATTTTGGATAAGCCCTCAAAATCTATCACCACCTCACCTCACCTCACCTCACCAATTCGTATATACCACAATTATGTCAATCTGATACGCATGTGTATTGTATCTTAATCAGATCCTTTTAGTTAATTACTGTATGAATCTCAAAATCAAAAAATGTTTCAAAAACTATGGGTATATACGGCCAACGGCGCCTCTTCCTAAATTTGAGGTTTATCTCAAAAAGTAAAGAATATATGGTTCAATCAAAAACATAACAAATACAATCTCCATCCCGCAAAACAATTTTATTTGCAAAATTGTCCTAATTAAAAATGACAATTTAATGAAACAAACTAATTTAAGAGTAATTAATGCAAGTTGATCGATCTAGATTAATTCTAATGCCATATATATGCAAACGGTATCAAGTTTAATGAGGTATATATGGCGAAATGAATCGACACTTGATTACTTGTCCGGTAAACAGTGATGATACGTATACCGTTCCTTAATTTTGATATATTTGGGCAACCCAAATACTTTCAGCAAAATTAAAAGCTACTGTAGTAATTTTTCTTAATTGTTTTGATTGGTACTATCATGATCAAAAGCAAGATGCATGGCAGGAGTACTCCCATGCATGCACTGATGATGTTATATATATATATATATTACATATTACATTTTACATTTGTCCATGCACGTAACAAATTCGAACAGACTTTACAGCATAATTAAACAACTTCAATCAACCACATACGAGTGATAAGAAACTTAAAATTACAGGCACAAATTAATCCAGCAAGCTCTATATGCATGCATGCATATAATACGTATTTCACAATATATATATATATATATATATATATATATATAAAAGCAAATCAACAAGATGCACGTACGGACGGACGTCTTAATTAAATATTGTGTGATCAAGCACCAACACCACAGTAGGTTCTTATAGCAGATTCGAGTTTCCGATTCTCCTCCTTGTCATAGAATGCAAGAAATTTGAGATGATCAAATGGCTTATACTGCAACGGGTGCTTCTCATCCACAAACTCTTCTGGTGTTTCTATCATCTTTCCTTCCATGAATGAGAATTGTGCAATTGAATATCTTGCTTCTTTCCCATAATTCATAGTCACTCGATGATACGGAGAATACATCCTATTATTGCTCCATGCCTTGTAATAATTCACCAAAATCAAATAAAAATATAACTATAGTACTATATATATTATATATGGTGGCAATTAACTGTACATGCAGTTATGCAAAACATTATTGTCGTAATTATATATGACTATATATATAGATAGTATATACGTACCCCTCCCCCCCCCCCTTGTGATTGCATGCAAGCTGTTCGTTCACTAAAAATGATACTACTATATATTATATATAGTATAGGTAATTAATTAAATATTTTTGCATGGTGAAAATGAAAAGATAGATGAATTAATTAAGTAATTAACAAACCATGGCTGCTTCGCCTGCCATGACTATGAATGAGGAGGGCGAGAGCTCAGCCGTAAACCACTCCCCGTCTTTTGCTTTGATCTCCAAACCATTAACTTGATTTTGATGAAGTATGGTCACAAAGTCCTTGTCCGTGTGTGCAACAAATCCCATATTACTCTCATTCATTTTGGGCGCTCTATATTTCATTGCTCGAAAAAGGTACGTGGCCGATCTCACGTGAGAATCATAGTACTTCTCTACGCCGTAACTTTCAAATATCATTCTTACCACCATTTGCTCCATTTCTGCTACTAACTTCGTGTAAGAAAGCAGAGTTTCACTTTAATTAATTTGCCACCGCCCACCAAAAAAAAAAAAGAGAAGAGATCGATCAAGATATGTTTAATTCAATTAGCAAATATAAATAAATATATGGAGTACATATATATACATATATATATATATATATGTATATATGGTAAAGATCGATGTGAAATGAATAAATTAATTAATTAATTGTACCTGAAATTTTCATTTCCATTAGGCCACATGACATTTGTGAAATTTTGAATACCCTGAGGGGTATTGGAATAATCAATGCCAAGGCTCTCGTAGAGAGGAATGAATGGAATTTGACCTACATACCCATACAAAGGCTTAGCGGACTTGTTTTGGATTTTGGTTTCAATTGGGAGGTCAAACAAGTCTGCTATTGCGCTAAAAACTGAAGCATGAAGCTTTGAGGAAATTGTATCGAACACTCCGACGAAGCAGCCGTAATCTTCAAGGGCACGCGTAACCGTTTTGCATTTGGTGAGCCAACAATTACTGGGGTTAAGTTTGGATTCTTCCTTGGTAAAATCAATAATTGGAAGCTTGTGTTGGCTTAGGGAACCCATAATGAATTAATTTTAGTTTTTTCTCTTTGTAGTAACGTAACTAGCTTATGCCTATGTTTCTTATAACAACTACTCCTTCTATATATATTGGACCGATTCATAAGAATCGCGTCCAGATGATTGAGCGAGAAGATTTGGTGACATGCAAATCATCAGGACGTTCAAATTAAACAATATTTTATGGTTCGATCTACTTTTATATTTCTTTTGGCACTACTTTGCGCATTGTCTTGGAGGCTTTTGTAATGGAATATTCCCAAATAGTTTATATCGCTAGCTTGTGCATGAGCAATAAAATATACCACATCCATTCCCCCCCCCCCCCAAAAAAAAAAAATAGGAAAAGAAATAAAAGTTTCGTTTTAAAATATAAACATATTTGCCTCTTTAATAATCAGATGTTTAATTGGTTACAGACTGATTTCTTATTTTTTATTTATTTTATGCCAGCTGATGAATTGAATTCCTTCAATTATCATTAATAAGATTGTCGTCCCAAGTGCCAAAAGGACAATGGAACACGTAATATATATATATATATATATATATATATATGGAAAAAATGTTGGTGCACAGCTGTCCACTACACAGTAGGGCTATGCCGACGATTTTTTGACCTATGGCGACGGTACTACCGTCGGCATAGACCTATGACGACGGTACTACCGTCGCCACAGCCCAAAAAACCGTTGCCATAGCCCCATTGTGCACTAACATTTATTCTTATATATATATATATATATATATATATATATATATATATATATGTTTAGAGTTGTTATCATGTTCTATATTATTATTAATTATAAACATGCGTAATTCAACTTTGTACAGCTAGAATATAAATATATCTTATAATTAATTCCCTAAGATAAGCAATATGACAATTTAATCTCACATTATTGAGGGGGACCAGACCATTATATATTATGCAAATCGACCTGATGAGATTAAATTGTCATTATACTTGATGATGCGTGTTTTGGTTATATAATTATTTGCGATCTGGAACTGTTAGGCTAATTAAGCTCTTCCTATTTCTTATATAATAACCCTGCAATAATATTTCTACTTAAAAGTCAGGTGTGTGTGATTGTGAGTCTATATATCAATCTACATACCGATCCTGTTAAAAGAATATTTAGAGTTTGTAATGTTATCAAAAGGTCCACAAGAGTGAGTTATTACATCTTCATGCATGATAATGAACTACTAATAACATCTGACTACGTCCCATTTTAATTTTAAGAAGTCAAGTTGTCAAACCCTTATTATATAATTGATGTAAATTCATTAAGTTTTGAAAACAACAAATTTTTGTAACTAATAATATTTTTTGAATAATTTATAATATACACAAAATTTGTTAATCATATTTAAATAAGTTCATATTAATCTTAAAATTTAAAATTGAACTCTCTCTTCCTTTTTTAATGAAACGGAGGTAGTATCATGCATGCACTTATGATGGTGGAAGAGGAAAGAAGCTAGCCAGAATGAGAGGCAGCTGGGCCTGGGCCGCGACAAGCCATCAGCTTTGATTATCTCATGATTAGTAAGTTTACACTTTACACTTTATTTTTAAAACAGAAAAAAAAAAACAAAATAAAATAAAATATAAAAGAAGATGATCTCCAATTCTCATATATAAGGTCCCCTCGTGTTGATGCCGAATTGATGATGTAGACAATTAGGTCCCCTCATACATAATATGATTATATGAATGAATGTTACCGTCGTACCATGTTTAATTACAAGTTTACAACTCCAATCAATATCAAGCTCATTGACAACTAAATTCATTTTTTTTAAAAAAAAAATGCAAAGACAAACATAATAACTTATTCGTTGCGTTAGTATATAATGGAGTAATTAGTATACGGGGTTCGCACAGAAGTGAGTGCATTTTTTTAATTTAATTATTAATATCTTCTATCTGATCAAAAAAAAAAATCACAAATTAAAGTACATGTGGTTATTGGATTACAGGCCGTAGTTTCCTGATATATATATATATATATATATATGAGATTTGTGTTCTCGTTTCTCCTCGTATTTATTTCTCAATTCTCAATAACAATGTTTAGGAATTTGAAGGTCTTATATACATGTGTTCCTAAAAATTTAAGACCAAAGCAAATAGCATAGTGGAATTCACTAAAAAAAATTAATATAGGATATTGAACACCCAATGAGACGTGTGTATTTGATAATTACAATTATGACACACCAGCCCTGTTCTGGTTCAGTGGCCTCTCTCTTTTTTTTTTTTTTTAACCTGCCAATGCCATGCTTTAAAATGTATTTATGAAAATCACCTAAACTGTATATACAACACAACCAAAACAAACAAAACCCTATTCAGGTCACCGTTACAATTTTGGGCCTCATTTCTTTGTAAGAGTCCAATCAGGCCTCTATCTCTTCCGCAATTCCTATGTACCATGGGCCGGCCCACTATTCCAAGAATATGATCGTACTTATTACTACTAGCTAGGGTTGTAAGAAAGTTACTTGCCGGCCTGCCTAATTTTAATAAGTATAACTAGCTAGGTCCAGGATGATGTTGCAGTAAGGATATGCAAGTTTTTTGCCGATTAAAGCAAACAAAATATAAAGAAAATGGACATGAAAATGAACATGAACGAACTTACTATTATATTATACCACCTCCTTTAAAGCTAATTACCATATCCTTCCTTGTTCTGCAATAATATTACACATTAATTTATTTATTTATTTTCAAAGCGTATGAAATTTAAATACACCATCACCATGATCCCTATGGAATATAGACGACGGATGTTATCACAGTTGAACTCGGTATAAAAATGGGATATCAAAACAAAACAACTTTATAGGATCAGCTTTCAATTTTGTACAAAAGAGAAGCAAAAAAAATTATTAAAAAAAAAAAAAAAACCTCTGCTAATTTTGAAATGCCCACGATACCCTTGAACAACATCCTATACATACAACTCAAACCACCACCACCATTACATGTTTTGATCTCCTCCAAGCTCTTCACCGCCTTTGGAAGTTGAATGACTTAATGGAGAAGGCAAAGGTGAATGCAAAAACAACAGTGAAGCCGGCTACGGCAGTTCCAGCTACCCACACATTACCGTGTTCAAACCCAAAATAATCTTCAATAAATTTCTTCACCTTTACGTTACTACCCTCAAAGCTCTTGTCAAAGTCTCCAAACTGTGATGCAATCATACCGTACAAAGTCCAAGCAACTGGACATGCCCAAGAATACCATCTCCACCATACAGGCATTTTCTGTTGTTGAAAATAAAATTAGTTATTTTCTCAATTCTCATTCTTCCTATCATACATATTCGCAAAATAATTAATGAAGAGTAGTGGGATTGCTAAAACTTACTGGTCTTGGGATTATAAATCCTGAAAACACATTCCATAATGCAAAAAATGCAGCGGCAATAATAGCAGCAATGTCCGCATTGGGAGTCACGGCCACAGTCATCATGCCGAAGAGTGTGAAGTATAACAATGTGAAGAACGTGAAGAATATATACCAAATGAATTTCACGACTGTCCAATCAAACCCGATCATTGCATACACAATAACACCGTATACTGCAGCTTGTGTAAAAATATATGGTACTTCTACCAAAACCTTGAATGAAAAAAAAGAAAAAAGAATTTGCTTAATTCTAGGATAATAGCAGGACAAGGTAACTAAATTTTTGCAACATAAGACAACAAAATACCTGCGCAAACGCATATGGTAAGGCTGAATACATTCCTGCAGCTCTTTCTCTGTAAAAGACTGTTCGTTCAACGTCCACCACTGGCTGCACTGATGAGGCATTTTGGACCCCTAGGAAGAGGCAAGCGGCATACATAGAACCCATAGCATTGAAGAGATCCTGTTGAGTTCGCCTGCAATATATTGTCCAAGTAAAAGATTAGATGGTGACAGACTAAACAAGCTTGAACCTTTGGGCAGTGAGTAAATCTCTGTTTGTAACTTACATTTTGGAACCAAGGTCCCAGAACATTGATCCAAGCATCAATGCTATGGCGGTGGCAAATAGAAACCTCACAGCAGTATATGATGTGTTTCGCCAATATGAGCATCGTTGTTTCCATAGGCAAGCCAAGCATTGGGTGAGGAAAGATTGTGAGTATTGACTTGGGAAATAGAGATCCTTTGTACCAGGACGAGGTGTACTTAATTCTCTAATCAGGGCTTTGTTTCTCCTGTATTATGTCATACACCAGTTGAGCATTTAATAATAGTAAAAAATTTAGAAGCTTAATGATGCCATGTCTGTTAAATACTGATCCAAGGGAAAATATCCAGGGTTGCCTGTAGTAAATTCAATAAACTGTTGCTAATTAAACCTACCTGTACAGATCTGAATTTCTGTAAACCTCAGTGAAATCAACCCCTAAAACCATTTCTTGCGCAGAAGTAGTAACTTCCAACATCCAGGTGGCTGGATTATATCCATCTTTGATTTTACTTATTCCGTCAATATCCTTTTTGGAAGAACAGTCACGTTTTAGAATACAATTAAATGATTGAGATCAAGTAAAATTTTATAGCTTGTAGTTTTTGTTGTTCATTTCATCTCACCTCAAAGTAATTGATTAACTGGCTAGAATGTCGACCAACTGGACCCACATATAGCTCTTGTCCTCCTCGTTTCATGAGGAAAAGCTGCAACCCATGTTTTAATAGTTTTAGTATCCATATAAGGAAATAAACAAAAATAAAATGCTTCATTACTTTTCTCAACATTTTTCACCTCATCAAAAGCTTCAAATATGTCGATGCTGGGTTGATGGATGGTGCAAACAACTGTTCTTCCTGTGTCCACAGTATTCCTTACTGTTCTCATCACAATTGCGGCAGCTCTTGCATCTAGCCCTGAAGTTGGCTCATCCATGAATATTATGGAGGGGTTTGCCACCAGCTCAACTGCAATGGTTAGCCTCTTGCGCTGCTCAGTTGAGAGACCATTTACACCTGGCAACCCAACTAGTCCATCCTTCAGCGTGTTTAGTTCGACAAGTTCTAGGACCTCGTCAACAAACATCTGCAAAAGTTAGTTAGAATCATAAAGCAGTAAGTTCTTCGCTTCAGCCACAATTATCCTAATAATACCATATAAACCTGACGCCCTCCAAGATGGAATAAACTCCCAATCAACAAACATATATGCACCCAAGGTTCTCAATCAGCACCCTATTCAAAACCTCTTTATAAAGACCACATGAGGTGAGGCATTTAACAAAGTCCCCTTTACAGCGCTCTCTTCCTCCTGATTCCAAACCCATAACATAAATGACTATCCAAGAAAGAAAAATGATTCAGATGTACTGACCTTTCTGGTTGCAGAATCAACTTCTGAAGGCAACCGCAGCCATGCTGAGTAGATCAAGGACTCGTAAACAGTAACATGAGGCGAGTGGATGTCATTCTGCTCACAGTATCCAGATATTCGAGCAAAGGTTTCTTGCTTCTTTGGAAACCCGGATATTGTAATGTTACCCTCAATATATCCACCAGTTTTCCGACCAGCAAGCACATCCATCAAAGTTGTTTTACCAGCACCGCTGACACCCATTAGAGCAGTGAGAACACCTGGTCTGAATGCTCCACTCACACCCTTAAGAAGCAACAACTTATCTTCAACAACACCTTGATCTTTCATTTCCTTCATATAATAAATCATATTTAGACAATCAGCCGTGTGAATTTGGACTACTTGAAACAAAATTATTTCTTGAATCTAAATGTGACCATCTTATTTGAATTTTCATTTCCTTCATATAACAAAATGCTTTCTTGAATCTAAACGCACAAAACCAACATGGTACAATTTGATCATCTTACTTACCTGTGGCATGTCAACTGAATATTTAACTTCATCAAAAGTGATGGAATGTGGTTCAAATGGAAGAATCATTCCTCTTTTCTTGTTCGGATTGGCCTCAACATTGATTTCTGCCATGGATGAAAATCCAAACGAGCAAGTCAGTTTAAGTTTAGTTAGCTTATAGCCTTATAAAGATAATAATGCAGCGCATAAACAGCCACCATATAGAAGCTTTTTTTAACCTTGAGATCCAGCTTTCCCTTTGGAGCTACTTCCTCGGGATGATAACTCAATGGCTTCTGCAGTGTCACCTTTTTCTGGTATAACAGCTTGAGGTTTCCCCAGAGCTGCAGAATTTAACGGTATAATGTTACATTACCTCCTAACTGTACAAATATAGTTTAAATGCAGAAAAAGGTATAAATTACTCACGGTCAAGATAATTAAGTGCCGTTGTGACGGCGAAGTTGAGTATCAAAACGAATCCAACCAATGCCCCTACTCCTATCCAATACCAGTATGCATATGGGAAGAAACCTCGAGACTTCAAAATTGCAACTCCTATTGTCTCGTTTCCATTCGCATTTAACTTTGGCATGAAAATGATTACAAATGTCAGCTTACTTTAACAGGGGTGAATAAAGGCACAAGAGTGCAAGGACAAACAGATACTACAAAAATTAAAAACTTACTTTGCTCCATTGATGACCAAGAAATTCATTCACTGCAATTGCATTCATCCCATACATCATGGGTGATGAATAGTAACCCCATATCCACCATTTCGCTACATCGTCTGCCCCAACATACAACATAAGAAGCAGCGTCAGTCAATGTCTAAAAATGAGTTAAATTTGTTTCCAATATTTTTTTTCAATAATCAATTGACATTTATACCTCGTGCTAGGACAAAGCCACCTAATGCAAAAAGCACAAGCAGTGCAAAGCCCCCAAATGTGAATGCAAGAATCATGTTCCTACCCAGTGCTGCCATAAGTCGGAACAATGCTGAAGCCATCTGGTTGATGAGTAAGAGTACAATGTACTGTTTAACAAATCTGCAGTAAGAATGGATCAGTATTTCATCATATAGGCTGAAGAAACATGCAATAAAAAAGTTTCTGAAAAAAGAATTAACTACATTTGTAAAACTGTTCACCTTCCAACATTTGGATCAAATCCAATAACATAATAAGTGAGGACTACCCAGACAGCAACTTCTAAAAAGGTAATAGGTATCTTGATGATCCACGATGGAAGAGCATATGACCATGTCGGATAAAAGAGAAGGTCCCTTTGCTTGTAAAAAACGGGAAGCTTTGCTATTGTCATGGCAAGCTCTGCCAATCCATTAAACATGAGCATAACCACGGCAAAAAATAGAGCACCCATGTATATCCCTCCATCAGTTGTTGTATCGTGGTTCAACTCAGTTCTCAGGAACAGTGTCATGGTAACAATGGCCATTACGGTAAGCTAAAAACAGACGAAGAATTAGCATTAATAACAGTTCATATAGGAATAAGGTCAACATTAGATATATTTCAGTATATGTAGAGCAAACTCACTTGAAACAATTTGAATATGTATACAAATGAGTTTCTTTTCATAAGCAAAATTTCTCTTGCAGTCACAGCTTTCAAGAGCTCCGTCTTGCTAACTCCGTACTTATCAGTTGTCAAAGCAGCTGGGTGGCTTCTGCTCTTGTCATAGGGTGTTGCAAGATCATCTCCCAGCCTGAGTCCAACATGGAACGACTGGAAAGCCTCAGAGAATTCTGTGGCTGTAATAAATCTGTAAGGCTCATCTTTGCGTAGCCAGTACTGTTTCTGATCTTTCTTTGATGTCACCTGCACACAGTTTATATTTCACCAGAATGATACTTAAGACATGAAATACACAAGGTTTATCTATATTTTTGATTGACTTGAGCAAATAGATGACTGAAAAGAACATAGATCACTTACTTCTTGCAAGAAGTCAGCCACACCTTTCCTTTCTGGACATTTGAAACCCATAGACTCAAAAAACTCGAGCACATTTTCACGGGGACCTTGATACACTATCTGGCCATCAGATAGGAGAATAATGTCATCAAATAAATCATAAGTTTCAGGTGCCGGCTGCAGGAGAGAGATGAGAGCAGTTCCTTGGAGAATGTGGACACTGTGCCTGAGTGCTTTCACAATTTGATAAGTTGTGGAACTGTCCAATCCAGTAGATATCTCATCCATAAAAAGTGCCTTTGATGGTCCAACCAACATCTCACCTGTAATTAACCGAACAAATTATTGTTAACACATTTAACAAACACTTTTTTGTGATTTAGTGTTAGAAATGGAGTTTCTTTTAACCTGTTGTAACACGCTTTCTTTGTCCTCCAGATATACCCCTAATCATCTGGTCTCCGACCATAGTATCTGCACAGACATCAAGTCCCAAAATCTGCAATCGAATGGGAAGGAACAAATTTAACCGTTGTTATGTTACCTTGCTGTAATGTAACTGTGAATGAATGCTTTTTGATCAATTCATATACCTTTAGAACATAATCTGTGACCACATTGGCCTCTTGACCTTCTGTTGCAGCAGCCTGAATCATGGGAACAAAAATGTAAGTTTTAACCAATGAGAACGAGAATTCCATACACCAGGACAATTTTGTACAAAGAGTGACTTTATTCAACTATATAAATGCACATAGAATCAACAGGAAAGAGGGAATCATGCTATATGGCGAAAAGAATTACAAGAGCACCTTAACCACCATTCATCAATAACATAACAGAGTTCTCTTTACATAGAACTCACATTTAAGGTAGAATTAATCTTCAGGCATCCTCTCCTATATTCTGCTTATTTCTTTATAATTTTCTCAATAGTTTCCCCAAATATTGGGCTGTTTCAGATGTATGAGGCAGGGCCAATTTCTGTTTGTTTATTTCCTCGTCACTTTGAAAAGAAAAGGAAAAGGAGGAAATATGAAGTGAACACCCTATTTTTATACTAAAAAGTTTTTAGTATAAAAATAGAGTGTTCACTAAAATAGATGGACCGATGGCTTTTGTGAATTAAAACAAACCCACTAATTCACAAAAGTCATCGGTCCATCTACAGAACTGTATCTTATTTGTCTTAAACAAGACTAGTTTCGTGTCTTTTTTAAAGATGTAAACCACTTGTATCCATGCACATTTCTCATTAAGTAGGCCATTTTTTACCTTCATGTAGATATCAACATCAGGATCAGGTTTGATATTCGCGTCTTTCTCTCTTCTTGACAGCTCTGCCAACATTTCTGCAAAAGTTTGACCGCTATTAAAAACCAAAGCACTTTACCAACCCTCAAGAAAATATACAATTAGTATCAACAAACCATAGCGTGATCCAACCCCCTGGCATCTTGCAGAGAATGCCAGGGTCTCTCTCACAGTCATTTCTCCTATATGGAGATCATGTTGGCTAATATAGGCAGCTGTTCTCTGGGGCACGAACTCAGTCATTTCATGGCCATTGTAAGTCACCCTTCCAGAAAACTAGTAGGTTGCAAAACCAGAAAAAAAAAATCATCCCTCATGTCAGAAATTAATCAAAATAGAAAAAAATTTGTTGAGCTAAAGATTGAGAATCCATGAAAGAATTGAAGATATGAGCGAATTTACCTTAAGGGTAGGATCAAGCTTCCCAGCCAAAGCCAGCAATAATGTGGTCTTCCCAGAACTTGGAGGACCTAAAAGCAATGTCATTCTGCAAACATATCACATGGAAAATCAAATAAATTTCCAGGAAAAGTCAAAAAGGCATAATTAAACATTACTAAATGATGTTATTTCAACTAATAAGTGCATTTATGCTCCGTTTTCAAGTCACCTGCAAGGCCTGAGGATTCCGCTAACATCGTCAAGGATAGTTAGGCGCTGCTTTCTATTTGGAAGTAAACGGAGGGTGTCTAACAACCCCTTTTTAACAAACAAACAATTAAGAAAATAATCAGGATAAAGAACTAGTCACCAAAATCTGCCATAAACACAAAAGCGTATCGTAAAGTCAAATTATTGTCTACATCTATAAGTTGAGGTTGTTACCTCCACTATACTAATATTGAAGTTCAAGAAAGAAGGCAAAGCTCTGCTTCCCACATGAGCTTCTGCCTCAATAGTCAAATGCTCGAATCTGACTTCGATTAGGGGCAAATCAATTCCAACTCTGTTATTAAAAAAAGCAAACATATAAACATAACAACTGAGATCTTGAATGAAAAAAAATTCAGCAATTTCTAAAATAAAATTTTGTTAATAAAATAGAAAAAAAAAAGGAAAAACCTGTCGACTCGATCCCTGAGCTTCAACAAGAACCTCTCGTTATCTTCTTCAGCAACGTTGACTAGCCTCTCCAGTAACTTCTTCCTCTCCTGAATCCCAAGATCATCAATATCAACTTCACTCGCCCCTGCACCCTGTGATCCAAGAAGAAGCCCTTTCCTTAGTCGGTCAAAGGTAGGGAGTTTCTCAAGGGAAGCCCATTTGAGAGCTTCTTCATCGTCTTCATCCCGCGCTGACTTTGAGAACACCTCCATTCCATTGCTCCTCCATACTGAAGAACTGCTCGCTCTTAAACTGTTCCTTTCCCTTATACTTCTGCTGTTCCTCACACTGTTGCTTAAGTTGTACAGATTACTTCCATCCATTGCTTTTGAAATACTAACTAGTAGATCCCAACAATAAAAACACCCACAACTTAATTTGTATTATATATTCAAAACAATCAAATTGATCGAGAGATGGGTTTTCATGTTTTCAGCATGCCAGCAAGTATATCCAACTTTTAATGTATTTGCAGTTGCAGACCAGATATTTATATATAGAGAGAGAGAGAGAATAAAGAGGATAATTTTCACAATTTCCACCACATATATATGTAGCTCTCCAGTCTACTGTGTTCTTCTGTCTTTATAAGTATTATTGACGCCCAACAATTGAATCATTCCATTATTGACTTTTCTAGAAGTACTGTTCTGTCCCAACAAGTAGCCCGCCTCTTTTGACCGTTGAATCTTTATGTAAATTTCCAAGTATCGTTTACTTCTATTATACTACATTATAATCACCACTTGCTTATTTATTGACTTATATCCAGCCCATAAAATTCAATGTCCCATCTGTATTTTTGTTTCCAGAATCTTATAACTTCATAACAAGCAAGAAAATTGATTATATTATTCAAATTTAATATATAAATGTCGAAAATCATTGATCATTTCTTTTTCCGTCAAGCTATGGCTATGTCCGGTCTTTCACGCTTTGACGTAATTTACAAGTTGTAGATTATATTTGAAAATTCGAATTCTAGACTAGAAGAAATTAAACAATGAGAACCACCACGATGATGGTGATGATACTGCCCCCAACAAATTCCACCCAAACCTGACGCTGCAAGTTTGAATTTTCCATCTCGAATGGAAAAACATGCTAATTAAACTATTGCTATTATGCTATAATAATCCCGTTAAACCAAAAACAGACTAGATGATAATGTAGGCCACATGGGGTAGGTATCCTCTCACTACCAGGCATCTATAAATAAAAATATGGGATTTAATATTTTATTAATATTGTTGAAGAACTTAAAATTATTTGATGATTAAATATATCAAAAAAATTTATGTGGATATGAGTGTATTTAAATTTCACTTATTTGTATTTTGACCCTTAATGGTGGGTAAAAATATAAATAGGTAAAATTCAAATACACTCGTATTCAATTTTTATGTCCGTCTAGAAGAGTTCTAAATATATAAGTAGCTTGGTCAAGACTCTTTAACAAGAGACGATAAAGTTTTTCACTTTTAAGTTTTATAAAAAAAATATCTTTAATTTTAAATTTATACAAAACTATCTCAGGTAGGCTTAAATTTAACTATATTTTATTAGGTTTAATTTACATTTTACTTTTTCCATATTTATGCATGTATGAGGTAGTCATATAGTCGTAGTCTGAATTGGTAAACTAGATCTCAAAGGGTTCAAATTGAATCTACTTTCAAATTAAATCAAATTTTATGGGTACTCGGTCTACTTTTGTCCCAATATTATTTTACGTAAAATCTTTTTGATCGTTTTAATTCACCATCGAATCATTCACAAAATCATAATAATAAAGATATTATTGTTAACAACATATAAAACATATTGTATATCAAAAGTCATAACTAAAATTAATTTGCAAGACGGAGGAGGTATTACGATCATAATTGGTTCTCTATCTTTAACTCACATCAGATTTGTGTGTTCAGCTGCGTGAGTGCTGGACTTCATGTGTAACGCACGATGGATGGATGTAATGAGGTGAGATGTCATTTTGCTCTCATCTATTATATAGCTTAATTGTCGACAAGAGCATATTTATTTATTTATTTGTGTTCCATTTGAATATATCACCACCAACTCTCACTACCTGCTAATTTTTAATTTTCCTCTCAAGGTTGAATTTTTCAAGTTAACTTGCAGCATGCGATATTCTCCGAATTCATTTAGAGGCCTAGGCTAGCTACAAATATTGTGCTTCCTAACTTTTTTTTTCTTTTTTTTTTGAATTTTTTTCTTACAAAAATTGGACTCAGAAATAAAGCGACAAAGACCTATGAAAGCCAAGGAAGAGCAAAGGAGCTTAATTAATAATTGTCACTTTCATATCCAAATTGAAATTGTTTAGTAGTAACAAAATTGTTTCATAAAGGAAATTACTTGAGCAATATTATTATTAAGTACAAAATTGTCAATTTAAAATTTTAAATAAAAATCACAATTTAAAATTTATTATTTTAAAAACTTTAAATAAGATTTTTTTTTATCCAGAGTGAATAATTAATAATAATATCAATCTTTCCGTCCCCTAAAATATAACTAAAAATACAAATTGGTACGTTTTATGGTGAACAAATTGGCTGTTGCATTTTTCAATTTTGTTTGTGTAAAAAAAAACAAGAAACAGAAAAGGCTGCAGCAAAGTACAGGGAGACCATGATATAAAGAATCGTTATTACCTGTCAGATACTATAATATATAAATGCGCGCCGGACGCGGGGGTAGTTAATATGTCCTTGTATCCGCTTCACCGTGTCCCGTATATATATATATATATATATATATATTAGTTGTACTATTCGTGTCTTCGGCATTACATACAAAGGGAAAGGGAGAAAAAAGATCGTGGGTGCTAGAGAACGGAGGAGACAGAGGGCGAGCTCGGGAGAAGAAAAAACGGAGGAGGATCTCATAGTGAGAGAAAGAGTAATTTTTTTCCTTTGAAGTTAAAGATGATATAATAGACAGTGAGATTTATCCAAAACTTTAGACGGTCCTGATAATTTATTAGGGTGAGCGAAAAATTCAAAATCAGTTGTTTTTTATTATATATACATATGTGTGTGTGTGTGTGTGGCTATCTGTAAGTACACAACTGTGTAGTGCACAATTGATTATAGCGACGATTTTTTTGGGCTATAGCGACGAGTCGTCGCTATAGCCCAAAATATCTATATCGACACTCGTCGCTATATAATCCAAAAAAAACGTCACTATAGTCGACTGTGCATTGCACAACTGTGTATATACATTTTTTCTTATATATATATATATACACACACACACACATAGAGAACGGATCAAGAGCATACCCTATTATTTGACATACCCCATTTAGCGACGGACGGAGCGACACTTTGGTCCGTCGCTATAGCTTTCATAGCGACGGATCGGACCTATGGCAACGGACCAAAGCGTCGTCCGGTCCGTCGCTAAAGGGGGTATGCTTGGTATGTGAGATAAAGATGCATGCTCTTGATTCGTTCTATATATATATGACTTATTCCATAACCATAACCAGCGTTAACTATAAGTACTATTCCAGCAAATTAATCTATGGTCATTTATTGTATAATTTAAAAGGTGAGATTGAATAAGGCTTGGGTCTGCCCGCTAGTAGGACCTGCGGTCAGTGCTCACTAGCAGCCAGACTAATGACTATTATAATCTTATTTTGGCTTTTTAAACTAGCCGCTAGTAGGACATGCAGCCAAAATACAGGGAAATAAAAAGGAGATGGACCTGGTCGCAGGTCATACTTGCGGCTAGAATACAACGTTGACTAATTATGAACATGTTATACAAATTCTAAACCCTAATTAATAAATCATACAACCTAATTAATAAACCATTAACCTTACTTTATAAACTCTAAAGTGTAATTAATAAACTCTAAACTTTAGTTAATAAGGTCAAACTCTTTCTCGCATGGAAGCTCATTAGCGTCCGCTATTAGTGGACGATTGGTTTGGCTTTTTTAATTTCATCCGTTGATATTTAAAATGGATGATAGAGATTATGCATACCTTATAAGAATCCGTAGCAAATACGTGTTATAGATCATTTCTCTGTGTGTAAGTGATTATTTTATATACAGAATTACTGTTATATGAAAGATTGTTGTGTCTAAGAGTATAAACGAGTCGAACTGAAACAAATAGAGAACTGCTCGAAACGTTAAATTCATACTCGAATTCGACTTGAATTCGAATTGTATTTGAAAAATTCTACTCAAATTCGACTCAATTCAAATATTTATTACTTGAATTCGATCCGACTGGAATCGAATTATATTCAAACTACTCCCGAGCTTAGAATTCAAATATCGAATTCGAGTCTTCACGTAATAACTAGCTTTATAATAAATATAATTATAAATTAAATTTGTTATTTTACTTAGAAATGAGAAATATATTTACTATTATACTTTACAAATAAAAAATCTAAAATTAAAAATAAAATAAAATAATAATAATTAATTATCCTAATTTGATTTAATTTTTTAATTTTGTATATAATATTATAAGAGAATGTATTGAGTATCTAATCGAATCTGTATCAATCGAGTATGTATCGAATCACAATCGAGAATCCGAATAGTTTGAATTTTAAACAAGTCGAGTATAACTTTGTTCAAATTCTACTCGTATTTTTATTCGAATTATTGTTTATGCTCATATTTGAATCATATTATTAACGAATCTGAGTCTCGTTCGTATTTTTTCGAGTCGAACCCGAATCGAGTCCAAACTGTTTGATTTGATTTACATCCTTAGTTGTGTGTGAAAATAAAAATTCTTTCTCTTTTATTGACTATATATAAGTTAAAGATAGTCTTTCTACCAAAAAAAAAAGAATAAATAAATAAAGATAATCTCGTAATAAATTTTAGTTTTTAAATTTTAGAATTGATATAAAAAATTATGTCCACTTCGAAGCTCTCCAATCCATCCCTCGATATCCAAATTCCAAACATCCCATTTGACATTAGTAACACATAACCTTAACAAAAAGAAAGCTCTCCATCCCAACATATATAATATTTTCATTGTTCCAAACATTTGCTAAAGTGCGGTGGTCATGGTGACAGAATAATATTCAATTTATTTAAAATATAAATAATGATATGTTAGGAACATTGTATTATTTTATAGTTTAAAAATAAAAAAATATTTTTAATTTTAAAATAAATTAAAAATAAAAAAATATTTTTTATTTTAGAACAAAGTGAGTAACTTTTTTTTTTTTTGGGTTGAATCCCTTTTCTTAATCAATAAAACTATATATACTTGGTGTTTTTATCATTTCAGTATCGACAAACACAAGTCGTCACATGATAAAGAATCTTCCCATGAAGCAAAATGAGGATGTAAAAATATGATTAATTTCTTTATGGAGAAAAGCCAAAGGAGGTATTCGATCGTGCTGCTCTTTTGAATTGAATTGCGTTGCCACCTTTTTACTATTGACTATAGCCATGTGAACATCATGTAAAACACAGATAAAGTAAAGTAAAGAAAAGAAAAAAAGAAGAAGCACAGCCCCTCAAATTAATCTCAATCATTCTAAGCTTTCTTCTACCGCTTTTGGAAGTTGAATGCTTTTATGGACAAACTAAAGGTAAACATGACTTATTTTATTAACATTATAACTAATCAATTGGTTATCGATTATAATAAGAGACCAAATAGAGAACGGGGCAACTCCCTCGTGTACGTTTTTTCTTCCTTCTTCCTCCCTCCCTCCCTCCTTCCTCCATGCGACATTACACGCATGGCATATATTATACTCCTCCCTCCTATGGTCCACAGGGCCGGTCCTGGGCTTTGCAAGGTCCAGGGCGAAATTTCTCGAGGTGTCCAGTAGCGGGGTTCGGGGGCAGCGCCCCTGAGCCAATTTTTTTTATAATATTTTTGTATTTTTTTTAATTTGGCGGGAGTTCGTAGTGTGTTGAAATAAAACATTTTTTTTAACATAAAGGTTTGACAAAAAAAATTTTACAACATAATTAAAACAGTATTTATATCAACAATTGTAAAAGTGTTTTTGAAAAAAAAATAAATTAAAAAAATAGTAAGGTTGCTTTTGTAGTCAATATTATATCATTTAAGGTCATTGTGTGAAATTAACCCTATGGTTGGTCATTTGTCATATTAGGCTAGTTCTCTTTTTTCCCTTTAGAATTTAAGCATTGAAAAATTACAAATAGGAGTTTGACATTTAATGTTAGAGCTTTTTTTGGACGGTTAGTGAAAAAGAAATAGAAAGCAAAATGCACCAGCCAGGAATTGAACCCAGGTCTATTATACTAAGGCAAGGAACTCTTCTACCACTAGTCCACTGAAGCTTTACTTATAAATACACATATATACACAAACTTATAATTAATTTTGGGCCCTCTACAACTTTGGGCCCTAGGCGGTCGCCCTGGCCCAGGGCCGGCCCTGATGGTCCAAAAATAAATAAATAAATCAACAGATTTAAATTTTATTCTTAAGAAAGAGTCTCATTTATTTTATGATAAGATAAACTAATGCAATATCCAATTATCATCAAAATTTTGTATCATATAACACTACGAAAATAAAACTCAATAAATATGAAACAAAAGTATAATTTTAAAGTTTTATAAAATTTTCAATTAAGAATTTTTTTAATTTTAATTTTTTTTTGGGAATGAAGGGAATAAAATGCTTGGAACTTAGAGAACCCCATAGAAAAGACACTACAAAAATAATTTAAAATTAACTGAAACTTTATTAATTAACATAACACAAAAATAATGCTCATGATATTATTTTTTCAAAATATAAATAATTAGACTTTTGACTCTCTTTTTTAATATAACTTTTTGTGTATTCCCATATTCTAAAGACCTCAGCTGGCAGTTGGAAATTACATCTTTTTCCCATTCATTTCTTTCGTCAACTCACCAAAAAGAATTATATTACGGCGGATTGAATGGGCTTCGCGGCCAAATTGGGCCGGTTCCATCTTTTTAGGAGTCTGAATCCACAATGGTCCAAAAAGGAAATCCTAGCTTAGTTATCAATCAGACAAAATTCGGCTATTTCAAATAATGTGATCAGTAGTACACTATTACTTATATTTTATAACCTCGACTCAATACAAACTGAATAGTTAAATACTATCTACATATAGATCAAAAATGTAATTCTAGGGAAGATTTTTATTTTTCCAAATTATTTATTAAATCATAAAATTGACTATTACAAAGAAATAATTACAGAAAGGATTATGTTCAAAATTTAATGGGCCTGTCTGTGTCTATCCGTGCATTCGGAGCCCGGCCACTAAAGATAAGTGATGGTTGAAATTTTAAATATTAATTCATTAAATTTTGTATAAAATAAAAATAAAAATGGAAGATATCCTTTCAACAACAACAACAACATCATACTCCTCCGGCACAACTCATGTGTAAAGTCAATTATCTACATCTATACATTGTTACCTCCACTATACTAATAATGTTCAAGTTCAAGAAAGCAAAGCAAAGCAAAAGCTCTCTGCTTTCCAACATGAGCTTCTCTGTTCTGCTTCTGCCTCGATATTTAAATTCTATTTCTACATAAAAACTAACACCACGACCAGAGAAGAGACCGACCCGACTGGGCATAGGTTTCAGAAGAGGAGGCTTTCATCATCAGAAATATAAGCCGAAGGAGGTAAAATATAAGGATGTAAAATATGATTGGTTTAGGTAGAAAAGCCAAAGCCAAAGCCAAAGCCAAAGCCAAAGGAGGTAGGTATGCTGCTTCTCTTTTTAATCGCCACCCTTCTTCTTCTATTCTTAATACAACTGTTGACTCTAGCCATGTGAAAATTTTTATACAACACAAAAAAAAGACACCGGACACAGCTCCTCAAATCATTCAAAGCTTTCTTCTACCTATCGCTTTTGGAAGTTAAATGCCTTTATGGACAAACCAAAAGAGAATGCAAAGACAAGTGTGAACCCGACTACAACAACGGCAATAATCCAGACATTACCATGTTTAAACCCAAAATATGATTCAATGAAATCCTTTACACTTAGCTTCATGTCGACAAGGACCTTATCGTCAATGTCGCCAAATTGCGTTGCAATCAGACCATACAGGGTATAAGCAACTGGACATATCCAAGAATACCATCTCCACCACACAGGCATAATCTGTTGTTAACAAATTAAGAAAGAAAATGAGTAACGTATTGAACATTAGTACATATTCTTCTCATCCTTTCTATTATTATATACACTTCTCAAAGAAAAGGAAAAAAGGAAAAGGGGGTTGAGTTGCAAGAACTTACCGGTCGTGGGATTATAAATCCTGAAAAAAGATTCCATGCTGCATAAAATGCAGCAGCAACAATAGCAGCAATGTCGGAGTTGGGAGTCATGGCCACAGTCATCATGCCAAAGAAGGTGAAGTATAGAAATGTGAAGAACATGAAGAATAAATACCAAAAGAATTTCACGGCTGTCCATTCAAATCCGATCATTGCATAAACAATGACACCATATACTACAACTTGTACTACTACATATGGCACTTCTACCAAAACCTGCAAAGGGAACAATAAATCAATTTCGTGTGTGTGTATATATATATATATATATATATATATATAGCGTTTTGTTATCCTACCCCCTACCATTCAATGGTAGGATAACTTTGTACACCCTTTAACTTGAACAAAAAAAACCTTCTTTTAAATGTACAGTAACTTTTGAAGAATAAGGCTAAGAATGTAAATTAATCAAGTAAACCCCCATTACCTTCCCCACCCCCCAACACCACTCTCTTCCATCTATGTGATTGCTCCGAAAGATCAGCAAGGTTATGTGGTGCCAAAAATATTTGTGCTGTGTCAAATACTCGCTATAAACAGCAAAAAGAGAGGTTACCAAATATGTTTTGAACTTTTGTGAGACGGGCAAACAAGACTGCTGATTCATGGAATCACCATACCTGCTCATAATTAATCCTCTTGAAAAGCTTCACTAAATGATTAGATACGATTAATGAAATTCTTCAACTGTATTTTCACTAGTTTTTATTATAACTTTAATTCAATTCCTTTTATTTGTGCAAAAAAAATCACTGGACTCCATATTGATCTTTACCGGAATCCATATGATTCCTGGAGCCATTATACAGATGGAAGAGACTGGCAAGGGGTATGTGCCGCGGCGGGGGGTGCGCTTGATTGAAAAAAAATTCACCCCTTATTGTTAAAAACACCATTGAACATAATAGTAGAATTAAAAGTGGGTACAATGTTATCCTACCATTGAAGGGTGTAGGATAGCAAGACCTCTATATATGTATTTATATGTATATGTGTGTTTCTGTGTAGCAATCTACCTAAAATGCCGTAATTTTCCTTGACAAAATGATGAAATGACAATAGTGCCATTAATAAAATAAATGAACTTACAAAATTACCTTTAATTTAATGTTTTGCCACAACTAAGTTACCTCCATATATATATATATATATATATATATATATATATATATATATATATATATAGTGCATCTAGGACCCTCCAAGGAGGATCCAAGGGCTGGAAATAGTACTTTCCGGTCCTCTCCTTAGAGGAGTGAAAGACAAAAAATAATAGGCCATTTCGCTCCTCTAAGGAGCGGAAGGAGAAATTACTTTATTAACTTTATTCTTATTAATAAAAATAAGCAAAAGGCTTGCATTAATTATAGTTTCCATGAATTATGATCATTGGGGGATTTTTAAAACCCAACCATTTTTAAATTCTTATGAATCAATGCAATCTGTAGTATTATATGCCACAACTAAGTTACCTCCATATATATACAGGACATGATAAGTAAATGTTGTAATACAAGACAAGAGATTACCTGTGCAAAGGCATATGGAAAGGCCGAATACATTCCAGCAGATCGTTCTCTGTAAAACACTGTTCGTTCTACGGCCACCACTGGCTGTACCGATGAGGCATTTTGAACCCCTAGGAAGAGGCAAGCAGAATACATAGAGCCCATTGCATTGAATAGATCTTGTTGACCACGCCTACAAAATATTGTCCAATTAAAATTAATGCCTAAAGAGGTATGAACATTTGGACGGTAAGTAGTAATCTGTTAGTAACTTACGTTTTTGTACCAAGGTCCCAGAACATCGTTCCAAACAACAATGCTATGCCCGTTGTGAAGAGAAATCTAACTGCAGTGTAAGATGTGTTTCGCCAGTATGAGCATCGTTGTTTCCATAGGCAAGCCACACATTGGATGATGAAAGATTGCGAGTATTTACTACGGAAATGGAGATCCTTTGAATCAGGACGAGGTGTACTTAATTCTCTAATCAGGGCTTTGTTTCTCCTGTATTATGTCATACACCACTAAAGGCATTTATTAATTAATTAATTTATTTATTAAAAAAAAGAAGCTGAACTATGACATGCCTGTTCAATACTGATACAAGGGAGAAATAGAAAATCAGTGTGTGTAAATACATGCAATTGACTGTTGTTAAACGAACCTACCTGCACAGATCTGATTTTTGGTACAATTCAGTAAAATCAATCCCTAGTGCCAATTCTTGAGCAGATGTAGTAACTTCCAACATCCAGGTAGCTGGATTATATCCATCTTTGATTTTACTTATTCCTTCAATATCCTTTTCATGAATAACAAGTCATGTTTTAGAACTCAATTCATTCATTCAGACCAAGTATAAAATGTATAGCCTGCAGTTTATGTTTGTTCATTGCAGCTCACCTCAAAGTATTTGATTAACTCACAAGAATGCCGACCCACTGGTCCTACATATAACTCTAGTCCTCCTCGTTTCATCAGGAAAAGCTGCAACCCACGTTTGATCCGACCTCCATTCCAAAAAAAAAAAAAAAAAATCACAGTTTGACTTTGACTTTTTGAAGTCAATTTGCAAATTTTAAAACTTAAAATTGAGATGAACTTTTTTGATTTTAAATCAATATCATTGTGAAATTGTAACCCAACTAAAAAGTACTAATAATTACAAAATATGTTGTTTTTGAAACAAAAAAAAATTCCCATCAATTTTATATTTTAAGGTTTCGCAAATTGACTCTAAAAAGTTAAAATGAGACTTCTTTTATTTTTTTTGGAAATGAAGGGAGTAGGTTTTAGTATCTATATAAAGGAGTGAACCAAAACAGTATGCTAATTCATTGTCTATCAGCATTTTTCACCTCATCAAAAGCTTCAAATATATCAATGCTTGGTTGATGGATGGTGCATACAACTGTTCTTCCCGTGTCCACGGTATTCCTAACCGTTCTCATCACGATTGCAGCAGCTCTGGCATCCAGCCCTGAAGTTGGCTCATCCATGAAAATTATGGAGGGGTTTGCCACCAGCTCAACTGCAATGGTTAGCCTCTTGCGCTGCTCAGTTGAGAGACCATTTACACCCGGCAACCCAACTAGTCCGTCCTTCAGCGTGTTTAGTTCGACAAGATCCAGGACCTCATTGACAAACATCTACAAAAGTACGCCAGAAAAATATCGTTGTTAGTTCTTTGCTTCACTCATATTATTGTTCCCAGGCTCTTCAAGGTTAAAAATTTGTGTGTTTTGATTGGCAGATGTTCCTTGGAAGAATAAATTGTGGTATCATTACAACTAAATTTCTACAGCTTCCTTGTTGCCAACTAAAATAAAAACAGCTGGTAGAAGTTGAATGCATTTTTGTAGAATACTTCTCAGCATAGTTAGACTTCTTTTAGACCGTTTCTCTTTTTTTCTTTATATAATCAAATGAAAACGCCAGAAAGAAAATGATTCAGTTGTACCGACCTTCCTTGTTGCAGAATTAACTTCTGAAGGCAACCGCAGCCAGGCTGAGTAGAACAAGGATTCGTAGACAGTAACATGGGGTGAGTGGATGTCATTCTGCTCACAATATCCAGATACCCGAGCAAAGGTTTCCTGCTTCTTTGGATACCCAGAAACTTTAATGTCACCCTCAATATATCCACCAGTTTTACGACCCGCCAGCACATCCATCAAAGTTGTTTTACCAGCACCACTGACACCCATTAGAGCAGTGAGAACACCTGGCCTGAAAGCTCCACTCACACCCTTCAGAAGCAACAGTTTATCTTCAACAACTCCTTGCTCTTTCATTTCCTTCAATAAGTCATATTTAGACATTTAGGACTATAAATTTGAACTACTTCAAATAATTTGCTTTCGGTTGAAACACACAACTGCCAGTGAACTATTCCTTTTGCTTACCCGTGGCATGTCAACGGAATATTTAATATCATCAAAAGTGATGCAATGTGGTTCAAATGGAAGAATCATTCCTTTTTTCTTATTCTTATTGGCCTCATCATTGGATTCTTCAGTTTGGTCAGTTTCATTTTTGTCTGGCATAACAGCTTGAGGCTTTCCCAGAGCTGCAGAATTTAGCACTATATTATTACATTTCCTCTTCTCAACTCTTTAAAACAAAAAATAAAAGCAGAAAAGGTATAAATGCGCACGGTTAAGATAAGTAAGTGCCAATGAGAAGCCAAAGTTGAGTATAAGCATTACTCCAACCACTTCCCCTACCCCAATCCAATACCAGTATGAATATGGGAAAAAACCCCGAGACTTCAAAACTGCAACTCCTAATGTCCCAGTTCCATTGGAAGTAAGCTTTGGCATGAAAAAGATTAGAAAAGTCAGCTTATATTCATCAAGGGATATATAGGGGAGAACAAGAGGAAAAAGGGACAAAAAGACATACTATATTATTAGACTTACTTTGCTCCATTGATGCCCAAGAAATTCATTCACTGCAATAGCATTCATCCCATACATCATTGGTGAGATATAGTAACCCCATATCCACCATTTTGCTATATCCTCTGTAGCAACATACAAAATGAGCAGAAGCCTCGGTCAATGTCTAAAATTAAGATAAAGAAAATCCAACATTTAATTGACATTTTATACCTCGAGCTAGGACAAAGCCACCTAATGCAAAAAGTATAAGCAACGCACATCCCCCGAATGTGTTTGCAAGAATCATGTTCCTACCCAATGCCCCGATACATCGGAACAATCCAGAAGCCATCTGGTTGAGGAGTAAGAGTACTAGGTAGTGTTTAAAGAATCTGTAATATGGATCATTCTTTCATTGTTATAGGCACAAACATGGGTATAAAGTTTTTGAAAAAGAATCAAAAAGTTTATTGTTTTCTTCTTTGAACTGTTTACCTTCCAACATTTGGATCAAATCCAATTACATAATAAGTGAGCACTATCCAGACGGCAACTTCTAAAAATGTAATGGGGATCTTGGTGATCCACAATGGAACAACATATGACCATGAAGGATAAAAGAGAAGGTCCCTTTGCTTGTAAAAGACAGGAAGCTTTGCTATTGTCATGGCAAGCTCTGCATTTCCGTTAAACATGAGCGTAGCCACAGAGAAAAATAGAGCACCCGTGTATAACCGTCCATCAGTAAGTGTACTTTTGTGCATCTCAGTTCTTAGGAACATCGTCATGAAAATCAATGCCATTATGGTGAGCTAAAAAAGATTAAAAAATATATACCATTAATTGCAATAAAGACAGAATTAAGGTCAATATTACATATAAGTACAAAAAGAAAGCTCACTTGTAACAATTTGAATATGTAAACAAATGAGTTTCTCTTCATAAGCAAAAGTTCTCTTGCAGTCAAAGCTTTCAAAAGGTCCATCTTGTTTGCGCCATACTTATTGGCAGTCAAAGCAGCAGAGTGGCTTTTGCCCTTGTCAAATGGGGTTGCAAGATCGTTACCCAGTTCGACTCCAACATGGAATGACTTGTATGCCTCAGCAAATTCTTTGGCTGTAATAAATCTGTAAGGCTCATTTTTTTGTAGCCAGTACTGTTTCTGATCTTTCTTTGATGTCACCTACACCCATATTATATTTTCCACCAGAAAGATACTTAGACATGAAATATTGAGAATATATATGTGTGCGTGTGTTGATCCATATAAAATGGAGGCTATTGGAAATATTGAGAATATATATGTGTGCGTGTGTGTTGATCCATAGAAAATGGAGGCTATTGGAGCTTATATGGCCACTAGATATTACACCGTTCATTTCAAGATCTGGCGCGCATGATTTAAAAACACACGGAGCAATCTGTGTTGCGGTAGGAGAGTTGTGTTTTTAAATCATGACCTCCAGATCTTGAAATGAACGGTTTGAGAAGTTGAATGACATGAATGTAGATCACTTACTTCTTGCAAGAAATCAGCAACACCTTTCCTCTCTGGACATTTGAAACCCATATACTCGAAAAACTCAAGCACATGTTCACGGGGACCCTGATACACTATCTGTTCATCAGATAGGAGAATAATGTCATCAAATAGATTGTAAGTTTCAGGGGCTGGCTGCAGGAGAGAGATGAGAGCAGTTCCTTGGAGAATGTGTACACTGTGCCGTATTGAATTCACAATTTGATAAGTTGTCGAACTGTCCAAACCAGTAGATATCTCATCCATAAAAAGTGCCCTTGATGGTCCAACTAACATCTCACCTGTAATTAAGCGAAGAACTTGTTACTATCCTACCAACATTAGACAAAAACATTTACTATTTTCTTGAGGGTCGTAAATGGAGTTGCTTTAACCTGTTGTAACACGCTTTCTTTGTCCTCCAGATATACCCCTGATCATATCATTACCTACCATTGTATCTGCACAGATATCAAGTCCCAAAACCTACAATCAAGTGGGTAGGAATAAATTTATGCAATGTTATGTAACCTTGTCAGAATGTGATTATAAAGGCTTTATGCTTAATTCTAATACCTTTAGAACATAATCTGTGACCACACTAGCCTCTTGACCCGGTGTTGCTGCTGCCTGAATTATGGAAACAACGTACAAGGGAACTTTATCAATGATGAAAGAGAGTTCCACACACCAGAATATTCTTGGTAATTAAAATTTATTCCAGTTGATGTTTAAAATGCACATAGAATGAATAAATAAGAGGGAATCGTGCAATATTTTTGGATTAAAGGTGGAGAATCAAGCTTCAAAGATCCCTCTTCTATTCTACTTATATGGTCTCAGTTTTATCTTTATTTTTTCTAGAATATGGAATGAGGGAGAAACAAATTTCATTCATTTATTTCCTTGCACTTTGACACAAACAGGAACATGAGGAATTGTGAAGTGAACAATAATAATTTTCAGGATGATTTAAAATCCATCAAAGTAAAAAGGTCATCTGTTCATCCAATAACTGAACTTAATTTGTCACTTGAAATGACGTCTAGTTTGATGATATTCTTTATGAAAAAAGAAACATATCTAAGTTAATCAATACACAGTTCATCATTAGAAGTTGAAGGTAGGTCATGTCTTACCTTCATGTAGATGTCAACATCAGGATCTGGCTTAATATTTGCGTCTTTCTCTCTTCTTGAGAGTTCTGCCAACATTTCTACAAAAGTTCGACAACTATTACTAGCCAAGCTTTTTCACAAGTGAAGGAATTGTTAATTTGAAGTAATTAACTCACAAGCAAATGAATACTCCACATTTGAATGTCTTAATTAAACAAAAATGATGAAACACAAGAAGCTATTGACTAACCGTAACGTGATCCAACCCCCTGGCATCTTGCAGAGAAAGCCAAGGTCTCTCTCACAGTCATTTCTCCTATATGGAGATCATGTTGACTTATGTAGGCAGCTGTTCTCTGGGGCACAAACTCTTGCATGACATGTCCATTGTAAGTCACCTTTCCACAACACTGGTTTTGCAAAATGCTTCTTTCTTAGTTGTCACATTCAACAGTATTTTGAAGACCAGAAACTCTAGCTATAGCTAAATATTGTGAATTAATGAAAGTATAATAAGGCTGCAAAGAGTTTACTTTAAGGTTCCGATCAAGCTTCCCAGCCAAAGCTAGCAGTAAAGTGGTCTTCCCAGAACTTGGAGGACCTAAAAGCAATGTCATCCTGCAAACCTCGCATGAAAAATCAATATAGCAAATAAGTTCCCTCAAAAAAATAAAATAAAGACATTAAAACATTATTAAGTGATCTTAATTCCATTTATGAGCATCCATGCCCCCTTTGTTATAGTCACCCCTCACCTGCAAGGCTTGAGGATTCCGCTAACATCTTGAAGGATAGTTAGATGCTTCTTTTTATTTGGAAGCAAATGGAGAATGTTTAACAACCCCTTTTGAACACAAGGAAAAACAAAATGTCAGGATGAATAATTTCTCCCCAACAAGGAGAATAACATAAATACCTAAGCCCGTACACGTAGAATGACAATGAAATATGTGTGTGTGTGTATATATATATATGTTCTTACCTCCAGTATACTAATTAAAAAGTTGAAGAAAGAAGGCAAAGCTCTGCTCCCTACGTGGGCTTCTGCTTCAACTTTCAAATGCTCAAATCTGACTTCGATTGTGGGCAAATCAACTCCAACTCTGATAAAATTTTGCAATCATTAAATCCAATTCTGTCCGTAAGGAAAAACAGTCATAATGCATCTACCTACCCAAGAATTTATTTTATTTTATTTTTAAAAAAAAGGAAAAAAACCACTTACCTATCAATTCGATCCCTGAGCTTCAACAAGAACTTCTCATCATCTTCTTCAGGAACTCCAACAAGCCTATCTACTAAATTCCTCCTGTCGTGAATTCCAAGATTATCAATTTCAACTTCATTCAACCCAGCACCTTGGGATCCAGCCAGTAAGCCTTTTCTTAATCGAGCAAAAGTGGGAAGTTTCTCAAGGGAAGCCCATTTTAGAGCTTCTTCGTCATCTTCATCTCGGTTTGATTTTGAGAAAACTTCCATACCACTGCTCCTCCATACCGAAGTACTATTTTCTCTTAAACTTTCGAGCCTACTACTTCCTAGCCTATTACTTGAACTTATACTGCTTTGTCTTATACTGCTGCTTATCCAAGATCGAGTACTTCGATCCATAGTTTCGAATCCAAATATATCAGTTGGTGTACAAGAAAAAACGAAGGAAATTTTTTTTTGAACTTGGCCCGAAAGCTTTAGGCCAATCAATGGAATACCCTGAAAAAACAATCAAAAGCAGAGATGTTTTTTTTGTGAAAATCCAAATTGGCCTGAAGCCAGCAATGGAGAATGGCAGTATAGATGGAATGTTTCAGGTGGGCCAAAATTCAAAAGGAAATTCAAAAGGAAGATTTATTAATTAAGTAGTAGAAGAAGAAGAGATGCAGATAGATGGTAGAGGCAGTTTCCACTTACTGGCTTCTAAGCTTGTTGCCGTTAGAATGGAGACATGTTTCAACATTTTCCACCGTCTATTGGTCTTCGTATGTTCAATATTGGCGCGAAACTCGGGAACAATTGAATCGATCAACCATTCTTTTTTTCAACTTTTCTTTTTTCAGTCTTCTTCGTTGAGGCATTGTCTCGAACAGTTTGAATGCCCCACGTCCACATCCACATCCACATCCACATCCACACCCACACCCACACCCACACCCACACCCACACCCTCGTCCTTTCTCTTTTTTTTTTAAAACGCATTTTCTTGTTCCAACTTCCAACCTCGCTTTAATGGAGTTTGTTTCCATATTTCCAGTTTCAAATCTTAGCTCCAAATGAATGAGAAGGGTTCCCAAACTATTTTGATGAGTCAGAAAAGAATCGAGTAATGAAAAGGGGGCAATCTGAACAATTTTTCGACTCCTATGAATGATGCATAATTAATTAATTAATTTGGATGAAAGCATTTAACGCTTTACTTGATCTCAAAATTAAAAAGATGTGTAAGTTTTAAAACATATAAGTAATTGTGTGGAAATTGGTGTAAATTTTAGGCGATGTATGAATGAATGAATTCATACTAGGACATTCTAACTGATATGTTGAGACTTTTTAAAGTATCTATCCATGACAATATATTTTAATATCATTATTATTATTTAAATATATATTTAACTTAGATTTATGTTCATAAAAAATATCTGTATATATTTTTTTCATTTTCCCTTACATTTTCAAATTCAAAATAGTTAGACTTCATTATATTTCTTAAAAATTCTACTAACAAATCATTTTTTCATTGGCAGTAACAATTCAAAAATATACTTGTTCCACAAAAACAATTTATTTATTTTCCGCTAATTGTCATGACCATGTAGTTCCCCGACTGCTAATGAACTCGCCGCCAAATAAAGATATAATGGTTCCTTGAGGATTGACTTTATCAACAACGAAAAAGATAGATATTTTTTAATCCTCTGTCAACCGTTGCACGTGCTTAAAAAGTATGTGAATACTTCATATCTAATATCGCTTTAATTTTCTCCGGATTGACCTCGATTGCTCTCTTACTAACCAGATACCCTAATAATTTGTCCAAACTGAAACCGAAGGTACACTTAATCGGGTTCAAGCATAAAATTATGATTCCGAACAATCTGAAAGCACTTTTCCAAATCATCCATATGATTCCGTATTACTACACTTTTAACAATCATATCATCTGCATATAAATACACACCACATTTCATTTATTGTATGTCGTCATCTCAAGTGGTACAGTACGTGTTTGTTACTTACTACTACATCAAACATGATTATTGCCCTCGTATTTTTTGTAATGGAAATTTATTTCCCCTGTTCACTTTCACTTAAAGTTCCTCCTCTGTCCCAAGATCCCAAGACTTGATTTGATTTGAATCGAAGGAATAATAATTCAGTCCTATTATTATTATTATTATTATTATTATTTATTTATTTATGTACAGACTACCGAGTGACTGAAGATGGAATACTTAATTATTATTATTACGGGAGGGGATGACTGTACTACAATGGAATATGATGCCCTTACAACAACAACATCAACATCATCCTATACATACAACTACTAAAAACTAAAAACAAACAATTATAAATTTAATATTTAATTGAAAAGCTCCCCAAGTTAAGCTTTCTTCTACCGTCTTTGGAAGTTGAATGCCCTTATGGAATAGGCAAAGATGAATGCGAACAGCACTGTGAACCCAACCACCGCAGTAGCAACAACCCACACATTACCATGTTCAAACCCAAAATAATCTTCAATGAATTTCTTCACACTTTTGTTTACGTCCCTAAGCTCCTTGTCCTCAATGTCTCCAAATTGGGACGCAATCAGACCGTACAGACTGTAAGCAACTGGACATACCCAAGAATACCATCTCCACCACACAGGCATACTCTGTTATTTACAACAAATTAACAAAATGAGCAACACATCATCATTAAATCCCGAATGTACTCTTCTCATGCTTTCTAGTATTAGATTCTCAACATCAAACTTGAATGGAAATAAAATAAATAAATTAGGGCGTTAGAGTTGCTATAACTTACCGGCCGTGGGATTATAAATCCTGAAAAGATATTCCATATTCCATAAAATAATGCAGCAATAATAGCAGCAATGTCCGCGTTAGGAGTCACGGCCACGGTCATCATGCCATACAGGGTGAAGTATAGAAATGTGAAGAACATGAAGAATATATACCAAAAGAATTTCGCGACTGTCCATTCAAACCCAATCATCGCATAAACGATAACACCGTATACTAAAGCTTGCGCAAAAATATATGGTATTTCTACCAAAACCTGGAACAACAACCAATCAATTTTGATTAATATAGGGGAATATAGTTATGTACACAGGACATTGTAACAAACATCTTCACACAAGACAATCTATCTATTTATTACCTGCGCAAATGCGTATGGCAAGGCTGAATACATTCCGGCAGCTCTTTCTCTGTAAAACACTGTTCGTTCTACGGCCACCACTGGTTGAACGGATGAGGCATTTTGGGTCCCTAGGAAGAGGCAAGCTGCATACATAGAACCCATTGCATTGAAGAGATCTTGTTGAGATTCCCTGCAAAATATCGTCCGATGAAAAATATAAGTTGGACACAGAGACTGAACAGGTTTTAACCTTTGGACGCCAAGTAATTCTCTGTTTGTAACTTACATTGTGGAACCAAGGTCCCAGAACATCGACCCAAGCATCAATGCCATGCCAACTGTAAAAAGAAATCTCACTGCAGTATAAGATGTGTTTCGCCAATATGAGCATCGTTGTTTCCAAAGGCATGCCACGCATTGAGTGATGAAAGATTGTGAGTATTGAGTAGGGAAATAGAGATCCGTTGAACCAGGACGAGGTGTACTTAATTCTTTAATGAGGGCTTTGTTTCTCCTGCATTATGGCATGCACCCGTATAGCATTTAAAAAATTTCAAGAAGATTAACTATGCAATGCTGTTCTAAACTGATCAAAGGGGACAAAATCAGTGATCCAGCAATATATCCATTTAACTATTGCAAACTGAACCTACCTGTATAGATCAGAATTTCTGTACACTTCAGTGAAATCGATCCCCAGAAACATTTCTTGAGAAGATGCAGTAACTTCCAACATCCAGGTAGCTGGATTATATCCATCTTTGATTTTGCTTATTCCGTCGATATCCTTTTTGAAGAACAAGTCATGTTTTAGAACTCAGTTGAATCATTTAGACCAAGTATAAAATTTAAAGCTTACAGTTGAGAACTCAGTTGTTCAATTCATCTCACCTCAAAGTACTTGATTAACTCACACGAGTGCCGACCCACTGGTCCTACATATAACTCGAGTCCTCCTCGTTTCATGAGGAAAAGCTGTGACCCATGTTTGATAGTTTTTAGTATCTATATAAAGAGTTAAGAAGAATGGAATATTAACTCGCTACATATCAGCAATTTTCACCTCATCAAAAGCTTCAAATATGTCAATGCTTGGTTGATGGATGGTGCAAACGACTGTTCTTCCTGTGTCCACGGTATTCCTAACCGTTCTCATTACAATTGCAGCAGCTCTTGCATCCAGCCCTGAAGTTGGCTCATCCATGAATATTATGGAGGGGTTTGCCACCAGCTCAACTGCAATGGTTAGCCTCTTGCGCTGCTCGGTAGAGAGACCATTTACACCTGGCAACCCAATTAGCCCATCCTTCAAAGTGTTCAGTTCAACAAGTTCCAGGACCTCATCGACGAACATCTGTAAAAGCAAGTCAGAAACATATAATGGTAAGTTCTTTGTTTCATATTAATGTTACCTGGTTCTTCTAGAACAATATGTATTTTGATTGGCAGATATATCTATGAAGAATAAACTGAGGCATCATTTAAGAATAAATTATAGTAAGCAAGCACTTCTCTGCATCATTTGACTTCTTTTAGACTCCAATTTTTCCCATTATCAAATGACTATGAAAAAAAAAATGATTCAGATGTAACGACCTTTCTTGTTGCAGAATCAACTTCTAAAGGCAACCGCAGCCAGGCTGAGTAGAGCAAAGACTCGTAGACAGTAACATGAGGTGAGTGGATGTCGTTCTGCTCACAGTAACCAGATATCCGAGCAAAGGTTTCCTGCTTCTTTGGATACCCGGAAACTGTAATGTTCCCCTCAATATATCCACCAGTTTTCCGTCCCGCTAGCACATCCATCAGAGTTGTTTTACCAGCACCACTTACACCCATTAGAGCAGTAAGAACACCTGGCCTGAAAGCTCCACTCACACCCTTCAGAAGCAACAGTCTATCTTCAACAACACCTTGCTCTTTCATTCCCTTCATTAACATTATTAGAAAATTTAGGCGGATAAGTCTACATACACTACTCCAAACACTACATTTTATACTACATTGCACATTCAACCATTGAAAAATGGACCTGACATGGATTTCCGTGTCAGGTCCCATTTTTTAATGGTTGGATGTGCAATGTAGTGTAAAATATAGTGTTTGAAGTAGTGTACATAAACTTATCCAATTTAGGCCCATGAGTTTGGACTACTCGAAACAGTTTTCTTTCAAATTAAAGTCACAAAACCACCACCGTACTATTCAATCCTTTTCTTTACCTGTGGCATGTCGACAGAATATCTAATATCATCAAAAGTGATGGAATGTGGTTCAAATGGAAGAATCATTCCTTTTTTCTTGTTCTGATTGGCGTCAGCATTTGATTCGGTCATGGATGATAACTCGGTGGCTTCTCTAGTTCCTTCAGTGTCATTTTCTTCTGGGATAACAGCTTGAGGCTTCCCCAGAGCTGCAATATATTATTACAATACCTCTTAACCATATGAAGAAAGGAAAAGAAAAACTGACATAAGAGAAGGCAAAAATACTCACGGTTAACATAAGCAAGTGCCACCGTGTAGCCCAAATTGAGTAACAAAACGAATCCAACCAACGCCCCTGTCCCTATCCAGTACCAGTATGAATATGGGAAGAACCCTCGAGCCTTTAACACTGCAACTCCTATCGTCTCGGTTCCATTGGAAGTTAACTTTGGCATAAGAATGATTTCTAACATCAGCTTATTTCCATCAACGAATAAATAGGGACACGACGGTAAGTACAAACAGATATACTGTAAATAAAACAAAAACTTACTTTACTCCATTGATGCCCAAGAAATTCATTCACGGCAATTGCATTAATCCCATACATCATTGGTGAACTATAGTAACCCCATATCCACCAATTCGCTACGTTGTCTGTAGCATTATTTAAATAAGAAGAAGCATTAGTCTCTGTCTAAAAATGACAAGAAAATAAATTCAACATTCAATTGACATGTTATACCTCGAGCTAGGACAAAGCCACCTAATGCAAAAAGTACAAGCATTGCAAATCCTCCAAATGTGTATGCAAGAGTCATGCTCCTACCCAATACCCCAGTAAGCCGGAACAATGCAGAAGCCATCTGGTTGATGAGTAAGAGTACTACGTAGTGTTTAAGGAATCTGCAATAAGGAACATTTTTTTAGGCACAAGAATCAAGTTATAACATTTTTTAAAAATTAATCGGTATAAATATTGTTTTTATTCTTAATACCTTCCAACATTTGGATCAAATCCAATAACATAATAAGTGAGGACTACCCAGACGGCAACTTCTAATAATGTAATAGGTATCTTGATGATCCATGATGGGAGTGCATATGACCATGCAGGATAAAAGAGAAGGTCCCTCTGCTTGAAAAATACAGGAAGCTTTGCTATTGTCATGGCAACCTCTGCCAATCCATTAAACATGAGCATAACGACAGCAAAAAACAGAGCACCCATGTATAAATTTCCCTCGGTAGTTGAATTTTGGTCCAACTCAGTTCTTAGAAACAGTGTCATGGTAATCGATGCCATCATGGTAAGCTGAAAAGATTACAAAGAATATCATTAATTGCAATACAGATTGAACTAAGACCAACATCAAATATATTTCAGAATATGTGTGTAGCAAACTCACTTGGAACAATTTGAATATGTAAACGAATGAGTTTCTCTTCATAAGCAAAATTTCTCTTGCAGTCAAAGCTTTCAAGAGTTCCTCCTTGTTAACACCATACTTATCGGTCGTCAATGCTGCTGGGTGGCTTTTGGTCTTGTCAAATGGGGTTGCAAGGTCATCTCCCAGTCTGAGTCCAACATGGAATGATTGGTAAGCCACAGCAAATTCTTTGGATGTAATAAATCTGTAAGGCTGGTCTTTGTGTAACCAGTATTGTTTCTGATCTTTCTTTGATGTCACCTGCACCCAAATTATATTGTTTTTAATTGTTTTTATTTATTACTTGAGAAAGTAAATGAATGTAATGACCGTAGATAACTTACTTCTTGCAAGAAGTCAGCAACACCCTTCCTCTCTGGACATTTGAAACCCATAGATTCAAAAAAGTCGATCACATGTTCACGGGGACCCTGATAGACTATATAGCCATCAGATAGGAGCATAATGTCATCAAATAGGTCATAAGTTTCAGGGGCTGGCTGCAGGAGAGAGATGAGAGCAGTTCCTTGAAGGATGTGGACACTATGCTTCAGTGAATTTACAATTTGATAAGTTGTAGAACTGTCCAAACCGGTAGATATCTCATCCATAAAAAGTGCCTTTGCTGGTCCAACCAACATCTCACCTGTAATTAACCATAAAATTTAATATAATCCTATATGCATTAGGCAACATTTTTTAAATTTAATATAATCCTATATGCATTAGGCAACATTTTTTTTTACTTGCTTGAGGCATGTAAGTAATGTTTCTTTAACCTGTTGTAACACGTTTTTTTTGGCCTCCAGATATACCCCTAATCATTTGATCTCCTACCATTGTATCTGCACAGACATCAAGTCCCAAAATCTGCAATCAAGTGGAAACGAACAAGTTTATCCATTGTTACATTACGTTGGTTTAGGTAGAAAAGCCAAAGCCAAAGCCAAAGCCAAAGCCAAAGGAGGTAGGTATGCTGCTTCTCTTTTTAATCGCCACCCTTCTTCTTCTATTCTTAATACAACTGTTGACTCTAGCCATGTGAAAATTTTTATACAACACAAAAAAAAGACACCGGACACAGCTCCTCAAATCATTCAAAGCTTTCTTCTACCTATCGCTTTTGGAAGTTAAATGCCTTTATGGACAAACCAAAAGAGAATGCAAAGACAAGTGTGAACCCGACTACAACAACGGCAATAATCCAGACATTACCATGTTTAAACCCAAAATATGATTCAATGAAATCCTTTACACTTAGCTTCATGTCGACAAGGACCTTATCGTCAATGTCGCCAAATTGCGTTGCAATCAGACCATACAGGGTATAAGCAACTGGACATATCCAAGAATACCATCTCCACCACACAGGCATAATCTGTTGTTAACAAATTAAGAAAGAAAATGAGTAACGTATTGAACATTAGTACATATTCTTCTCATCCTTTCTATTATTATATACACTTCTCAAAGAAAAGGAAAAAAGGAAAAGGGGGTTGAGTTGCAAGAACTTACCGGTCGTGGGATTATAAATCCTGAAAAAAGATTCCATGCTGCATAAAATGCAGCAGCAACAATAGCAGCAATGTCGGAGTTGAGAGTCATGGCCACAGTCATCATGCCAAAGAAGGTGAAGTATAGAAATGTGAAGAACATGAAGAATAAATACCAAAAGAATTTCACGGCTGTCCATTCAAATCCGATCATTGCATAAACAATGACACCATATACTACAACTTGTACTACTACATATGGCACTTCTACCAAAACCTGCAAAGGGAACAATAAATCAATTTCTTGTGTGTGTGTGTATATATATATATATATATAGCGTTTTGTTATCCTACCCCCTACCATTCAATGGTAGGATAACTTTGTACACCCTTTAACTTGAACAAAAAAACCCTTCTTTTAAATGTACAGTAACTTTTGAAGAATAAGGCTAAGAATGTAAATTAATCAAGTAAACCCCCATTACCTTCCCCACCCCCCAACACCACTCTCTTCCATCTATGTGATTGCTCCGAAAGATCAGCAAGGTTATGTGGTGCCAAAAATATTTGTGCTGTGTCAAATACTCGCTATAAACAGCAAAAAGAGAGGTTACCAAATATGTTTTGAACTTTTGTGAGACGGGCAAACAAGACTGCTGATTCATGGAATCACCATACCTGCTCATAATTAATCCTCTTGAAAAGCTTCACTAAATGATTAGATACGATTAATGAAATTCTTCAACTGTATTTTCACTAGTTTTTATTATAACTTTAATTCAATTCCTTTTATTTGTGCAAAAAAAATCACTGGACTCCATATTGATCTTTACCGGAATCCATATGATTCCTGGAGCCATTATACAGATGGAAGAGACTGGCAAGGGGTATGTGCCGCGGCGGGGGGTGTGCTTGATTGAAAAAAAATTCACCCTTATTGTTAAAAACACCATTGAACATAATAGTAGAATTAAAAGTGGGTACAATGTTATCCTACCATTGAAGGGTGTAGGATAGCAAGACCTCTATATATGTATTTATATGTATATGTGTGTTTCTGTGTAGCAATCTACCTAAAATGCCGTAATTTTCCTTGACAAAATGATGAAATGACAATAGTGCCATTAATAAAATAAATGAACTTACAAAATTACCTTTAATTTAATGTTTTGCCACAACTAAGTTACCTCCATATATATATATATATATATATATATATATAGTGCATCTAGGACCCTCCAAGGAAGATCCAAGGGCTGGAAATAGTACTTTCCGGTCCTCTCCTTAGAGGAGTGAAAGACAAAAAATAATAGGCCATTTCGCTCCTCTAAGGAGCGGAAGGAGAAATTACTTTATTAACTTTATTCTTATTAATAAAAATAAGCAAAAGGCTTGCATTAATTATAGTTTCCATGAATTATGATCATTGGGGGATTTTTAAAACCCAACCATTTTTAAATTCTTATGAATCAATGCAATCTGTAGTATTATATGCCACAACTAAGTTACCTCCATATATATACAGGACATGATAAGTAAATGTTGTAATACAAGACAAGAGATTACCTGTGCAAAGGCATATGGAAAGGCCGAATACATTCCAGCAGATCGTTCTCTGTAAAACACTGTTCGTTCTCTACGGCCACCACTGGCTGTACCGATGAGGCATTTTGAACCCCTAGGAAGAGGCAAGCAGAATACATAGAGCCCATTGCATTGAATAGATCTTGTTGACCACGCCTACAAAATATTGTCCAATTAAAATTAATGCCTAAAGAGGTATGAACATTTGGACGGTAAGTAGTAATCTGTTAGTAACTTACGTTTTTGTACCAAGGTCCCAGAACATCGTTCCAAACAACAATGCTATGCCCGTTGTGAAGAGAAATCTAACTGCAGTGTAAGATGTGTTTCGCCAGTATGAGCATCGTTGTTTCCATAGGCAAGCCACACATTGGATGATGAAAGATTGCGAGTATTTACTACGGAAATGGAGATCCTTTGAATCAGGACGAGGTGTACTTAATTCTCTAATCAGGGCTTTGTTTCTCCTGTATTATGTCATACACCACTAAAGGCATTTATTAATTAATTAATTTATTTATTAAAAAAAAGAAGCTGAACTATGACATGCCTGTTCAATACTGATACAAGGGAGAAATAGAAAATCAGTGTGTGTAAATACATGCAATTGACTGTTGTTAAACGAACCTACCTGCACAGATCTGATTTTTGGTACAATTCAGTAAAATCAATCCCTAGTGCCAATTCTTGAGCAGATGTAGTAACTTCCAACATCCAGGTAGCTGGATTATATCCATCTTTGATTTTACTTATTCCTTCAATATCCTTTTCATGAATAACAAGTCATGTTTTAGAACTCAATTCATTCATTCAGACCAAGTATAAAATGTATAGCCTGCAGTTTATGTTTGTTCATTGCAGCTCACCTCAAAGTATTTGATTAACTCACAAGAATGCCGACCCACTGGTCCTACATATAACTCTAGTCCTCCTCGTTTCATCAGGAAAAGCTGCAACCCACGTTTGATCCGACCTCCATTCCAAAAAAAAAAAAAAAAAATCACAGTTTGACTTTTTGAAGTCAATTTGCAAATTTTAAAACTTAAAATTGAGATGAACTTTTTTGATTTTAAATCAATATCATTGTGAAATTGTAACCCAACTAAAAAGTACTAATAATTACAAAATATGTTGTTTTTGAAACAAAAAAAAATTCCCATCAATTTTATATTTTAAGGTTTCGCAAATTGACTCTAAAAAGTTAAAATGAGACTTCTTTTTTTTTTTTTGGAAACGAAGGGAGTAGGTTTTAGTATCTATATAAAGGAGTGAACCAAAACAGTATGCTAATTCATTGTCTATCAGCATTTTTCACCTCATCAAAAGCTTCAAATATATCAATGCTTGGTTGATGGATGGTGCATACAACTGTTCTTCCCGTGTCCACGGTATTCCTAACCGTTCTCATCACGATTGCAGCAGCTCTGGCATCCAGCCCTGAAGTTGGCTCATCCATGAAAATTATGGAGGGGTTTGCCACCAGCTCAACTGCAATGGTTAGCCTCTTGCGCTGCTCAGTTGAGAGACCATTTACACCCGGCAACCCAACTAGTCCGTCCTTCAGCGTGTTTAGTTCGACAAGATCCAGGACCTCATTGACAAACATCTACAAAAGTACGCCAGAAAAATATCGTTGTTAGTTCTTTGCTTCACTCATATTATTGTTCCCAGGCTCTTCAAGGTTAAAAATTTGTGTGTTTTGATTGGCAGATGTTCCTTGGAAGAATAAATTGTGGTATCATTACAACTAAATTTCTACAGCTTCCTTGTTGCCAACTAAAATAAAAACAGCTGGTAGAAGTTGAATGCATTTTTGTAGAATACTTCTCAGCATAGTTAGACTTCTTTTAGACCGTTTCTCTTTTTTTTTTCTTTATATAATCAAATGAAAACGCCAGAAAGAAAATGATTCAGTTGTACCGACCTTCCTTGTTGCAGAATTAACTTCTGAAGGCAACCGCAGCCAGGCTGAGTAGAACAAGGATTCGTAGACAGTAACATGGGGTGAGTGGATGTCATTCTGCTCACAATATCCAGATACCCGAGCAAAGGTTTCCTGCTTCTTTGGATACCCAGAAACTTTAATGTCACCCTCAATATATCCACCAGTTTTACGACCCGCCAGCACATCCATCAAAGTTGTTTTACCAGCACCACTGACACCCATTAGAGCAGTGAGAACACCTGGCCTGAAAGCTCCACTCACACCCTTCAGAAGCAACAGTTTATCTTCAACAACTCCTTGCTCTTTCATTTCCTTCAATAAGTCATATTTAGACATTTAGGACTATAAATTTGAACTACTTCAAATAATTTGCTTTCGGTTGAAACACACAACTGCCAGTGAACTATTCCTTTTGCTTACCCGTGGCATGTCAACGGAATATTTAATATCATCAAAAGTGATGCAATGTGGTTCAAATGGAAGAATCATTCCTTTTTTCTTATTCTTATTGGCCTCATCATTGGATTCTTCAGTTTGGTCAGTTTCATTTTTGTCTGGCATAACAGCTTGAGGCTTTCCCAGAGCTGCAGAATTTAGCACTATATTATTACATTTCCTCTTCTCAACTCTTTAAAACAAAAAATAAAAGCAGAAAAGGTATAAATGCGCACGGTTAAGATAAGTAAGTGCCAATGAGAAGCCAAAGTTGAGTATAAGCATTACTCCAACCACTTCCCCTACCCCAATCCAATACCAGTATGAATATGGGAAAAAACCCCGAGACTTCAAAACTGCAACTCCTAATGTCCCAGTTCCATTGGAAGTAAGCTTTGGCATGAAAAAGATTAGAAAAGTCAGCTTATATTCATCAAGGGATATATAGGGGAGAACAAGAGGAAAAAGGGACAAAAAGACATACTATATTATTAGACTTACTTTGCTCCATTGATGCCCAAGAAATTCATTCACTGCAATAGCATTCATCCCATACATCATTGGTGAGATATAGTAACCCCATATCCACCATTTTGCTATATCCTCTGTAGCAACATACAAAATGAGCAGAAGCCTCGGTCAATGTCTAAAATTAAGATAAAGAAAATCCAACATTTAATTGACATTTTATACCTCGAGCTAGGACAAAGCCACCTAATGCAAAAAGTATAAGCAACGCACATCCCCCGAATGTGTTTGCAAGAATCATGTTCCTACCCAATGCCCCGATACATCGGAACAATCCAGAAGCCATCTGGTTGAGGAGTAAGAGTACTAGGTAGTGTTTAAAGAATCTGTAATATGGATCATTCTTTCATTGTTATAGGCACAAAACATGGGTATAAAGTTTTTGAAAAAGAATCAAAAAGTTTATTGTTTTCTTCTTTGAACTGTTTACCTTCCAACATTTGGATCAAATCCAATTACATAATAAGTGAGGACTATCCAGACGGCAGCTTCTAAAAATGTAATGGGGATCTTGGTGATCCACAATGGAACAACATATGACCATGAAGGATAAAAGAGAAGGTCCCTTTGCTTGTAAAAGACAGGAAGCTTTGCTATTGTCATGGCAAGCTCTGCATTTCCGTTAAACATGAGCGTAGCCACAGAGAAAAATAGAGCACCCGTGTATAACCGTCCATCAGTAAGTGTACTTTTGTGCATCTCAGTTCTTAGGAACATCGTCATGAAAATCAATGCCATTATGGTGAGCTAAAAAAGATTAAAAAATATATACCATTAATTGCAATAAAGACAGAATTAAGGTCAATATTACATATAAGTACAAAAAGAAAGCTCACTTGTAACAATTTGAATATGTAAACAAATGAGTTTCTCTTCATAAGCAAAAGTTCTCTTGCAGTCAAAGCTTTCAAAAGGTCCATCTTGTTTGCGCCATACTTATTGGCAGTCAAAGCAGCAGAGTGGCTTTTGCCCTTGTCAAATGGGGTTGCAAGATCGTTACCCAGTTCGACTCCAACATGGAATGACTTGTATGCCTCAGCAAATTCTTTGGCTGTAATAAATCTGTAAGGCTCATTTTTTTGTAGCCAGTACTGTTTCTGATCTTTCTTTGATGTCACCTACACCCATATTATATTTTCCACCAGAAAGATACTTAGACATGAAATATTGAGAATATATATGTGTGTGCGTGTGTTGATCCATATAAAATGGAGGCTATTGGAAATATTGAGAATATATATGTGTGCGTGTGTGTGTTGATCCATAGAAAATGGAGGCTATTGGAGCTTATATGGCCACTAGATATTACACCGTTCATTTCAAGATCTGGCGCGCATGATTTAAAAACACACGGAGCAATCTGTGTTGCGGTAGGAGAGTTGTGTTTTTAAATCATGACCTCCAGATCTTGAAATGAACGGTTTGAGAAGTTGAATGACATGAATGTAGATCACTTACTTCTTGCAAGAAATCAGCAACACCTTTCCTCTCTGGACATTTGAAACCCATATACTCGAAAAAACTCAAGCACATGTTCACGGGGACCCTGATACACTATCTGTTCATCAGATAGGAGAATAATGTCATCAAATAGATTGTAAGTTTCAGGGGCTGGCTGCAGGAGAGAGATGAGAGCAGTTCCTTGGAGAATGTGTACACTGTGCCGTATTGAATTCACAATTTGATAAGTTGTCGAACTGTCCAAACCAGTAGATATCTCATCCATAAAAAGTGCCCTTGATGGTCCAACTAACATCTCACCTGTAATTAAGCGAAGAACTTGTTACTATCCTACCAACATTAGACAAAAACATTTACTATTTTCTTGAGGGTCGTAAATGGAGTTGCTTTAACCTGTTGTAACACGCTTTCTTTGTCCTCCAGATATACCCCTGATCATATCATTACCTACCATTGTATCTGCACAGATATCAAGTCCCAAAACCTACAATCAAGTGGGTAGGAATAAATTTATGCAATGTTATGTAACCTTGTCAGAATGTGATTATAAAGGCTTTATGCTTAATTCTAATACCTTTAGAACATAATCTGTGACCACACTAGCCTCTTGACCCGGTGTTGCTGCTGCCTGAATTATGGAAACAACGTACAAGGGAACTTTATCAATGATGAAAGAGAGTTCCACACACCAGAATATTCTTGGTAATTAAAATTTATTCCAGTTGATGTTTAAAATGCACATAGAATGAATAAATAAGAGGGAATCGTGCAATATTTTTGGATTAAAGGTGGAGAATCAAGCTTCAAAGATCCCTCTTCTATTCTACTTATATGGTCTCAGTTTTATCTTTATTTTTTCTAGAATATGGAATGAGGGAGAAACAAATTTCATTCATTTATTTCCTTGCACTTTGACACAAACAGGAACATGAGGAATTGTGAAGTGAACAATAATAATTTTCAGGATGATTTAAAATCCATCAAAGTAAAAAGGTCATCTGTTCATCCAATAACTGAACTTAATTTGTCACTTGAAATGACGTCTAGTTTGATGATATTCTTTATGAAAAAAGAAACATATCTAAGTTAATCAATACACAGTTCATCATTAGAAGTTGAAGGTAGGTCATGTCTTACCTTCATGTAGATGTCAACATCAGGATCTGGCTTAATATTTGCGTCTTTCTCTCTTCTTGAGAGTTCTGCCAACATTTCTACAAAAGTTCGACAACTATTACTAGCCAAGCTTTTTCACAAGTGAAGGAATTGTTAATTTGAAGTAATTAACTCACAAGCAAATGAATACTCCACATTTGAATGTCTTAATTAAACAAAAATGATGAAACACAAGAAGCTATTGACTAACCGTAACGTGATCCAACCCCCTGGCATCTTGCAGAGAAAGCCAAGGTCTCTCTCACAGTCATTTCTCCTATATGGAGATCATGTTGACTTATGTAGGCAGCTGTTCTCTGGGGCACAAACTCTTGCATGACATGTCCATTGTAAGTCACCTTTCCACAACACTGGTTTTGCAAAATGCTTCTTTCTTAGTTGTCACATTCAACAGTATTTTGAAGACCAGAAACTCTAGCTATAGCTAAATATTGTGAATTAATGAAAGTATAATAAGGCTGCAAAGAGTTTACTTTAAGGTTCCGATCAAGCTTCCCAGCCAAAGCTAGCAGTAAAGTGGTCTTCCCAGAACTTGGAGGACCTAAAAGCAATGTCATCCTGCAAACCTCGCATGAAAAATCAATTTAGCAAATAAGTTCCCTCAAAAAAATAAAATAAAGACATTAAAACATTATTAAGTGATCTTAATTCCATTTATGAGTGCATCCATGCCCCCTTTGTTATAGTCACCCCTCACCTGCAAGGCTTGAGGATTCCGCTAACATCTTGAAGGATAGTTAGATGCTTCTTTTTATTTGGAAGCAAATGGAGAATGTTTAACAACCCCTTTTGAACACAAGGAAAAACAAAATGTCAGGATGAATAATTTCTCCCCAACAAGGAGAATAACATAAATACCTAAGCCCGTACACGTAGAATGACAATGAAATATGTGTGTGTGTGTATATATATATATGTTCTTACCTCCAGTATACTAATTAAAAAGTTGAAGAAAGAAGGCAAAGCTCTGCTCCCTACGTGGGCTTCTGCTTCAACTTTCAAATGCTCAAATCTGACTTCGATTGTGGGCAAATCAACTCCAACTCTGATAAAATTTTGCAATCATTAAATCCAATTCTGTCCGTAAGGAAAAACAGTCATAATGCATCTACCTACCCAAGAATTTATTTTATTTTATTTTTAAAAAAAAGGAAAAAACCACTTACCTATCAATTCGATCCCTGAGCTTCAACAAGAACTTCTCATCATCTTCTTCAGGAACTCCAACAAGCCTATCTACTAAATTCCTCCTGTCGTGAATTCCAAGATTATCAATTTCAACTTCATTCAACCCAGCACCTTGGGATCCAGCCAGTAAGCCTTTTCTTAATCGAGCAAAAGTGGGAAGTTTCTCAAGGGAAGCCCATTTTAGAGCTTCTTCGTCATCTTCATCTCGGTTTGATTTTGAGAAAACTTCCATACCACTGCTCCTCCATACCGAAGTACTATTTTCTCTTAAACTTTCGAGCCTACTACTTCCTAGCCTATTACTTGAACTTATACTGCTGCTTATCCAAGATCGAGTACTTCGATCCATAGTTTCGAATCCAAATATATCAGTTGGTGTACAAGAAAAAACGGAGGAAATTTTTTTTTGAACTTGGCCCGAAAGCTTTAGGCCAATCAATGGAATACCCTGAAAAAACAATCAAAAGCAGAGATGTTTTTTTTGTGAAAATCCAAATTGGCCTGAAGCCAGCAATGGAGAATGGCAGTATAGATGGAATGTTTCAGGTGGGCCAAAATTCAAAAGGAAATTCAAAAGGAAGATTTATTAATTAAGTAGTAGAAGAAGAAGAGATGCAGATAGATGGTAGAGGCAGTTTCCACTTACTGGCTTCTAAGCTTGTTGCCGTTAGAATGGAGACATGTTTCAACATTTTCCACCGTCTATTGGTCTTCGTATGTTCAATATTGGCGCGAAACTCGGGAACAATTGAATCGATCAACCATTCTTTTTTTCAACTTTTCTTTTTTCAGTCTTCTTCGTTGAGGCATTGTCTCGAACAGTTTGAATGCCCCACGTCCACATCCACATCCACATCCACACCCACATCCTTTCTTTTTTTTTTTTAAAAACGCATTTTCTTGTTCCAACTTCCAACCTCGCTTTAATGGAGTTTGTTTCCATATTTCCAGTTTCAAATCTTAGCTCCAAATGAATGAGAAGGGTTCCCAAACTATTTTGATGAGTCAGAAAAGAATCGAGTAATGAAAAGGGGGCAATCTGAACAATTTTTCGACTCCTATGAATGATGCATAATTAATTAATTAATTTGGATGAAAGCATTTAACGCTTTACTTGATCTCAAAATTAAAAAGATGTGTAAGTTTTAAAACATATAAGTAATTGTGTGGAAATAGGTGTAAATTTTAGGCGATGTATGAATGAATGAATTCATACTAGGACATTCTAAGTGATATGTTGAGACTTTTTAAAGTATCTATCCATGACAATATATTTTAATATCATTATTATTATTTAAATATATATTTAACTTAGATTTATGTTCATAAAAAATATCTGTATATATTTTTTTCATTTTCCCTTACATTTTCAAATTCAAAATAGTTAGACTTCATTATATTTCTTAAAAATTCTACTAACAAATCATTTTTTCATTGGCAGTAGCAATTCAAAAATATACTTGTTCCACAAAAATAATTTATTTATTTTCCGCTAATTGTCATGACCATGTAGTTCCCCGACTGCTAATGAACTCGCCACCAAATAAAGATATAATGGTTCCTTGAGGATTGACTTTATCAACAACGAAAAAGATAGATATTTTTTAATCCTCTGTCAACCGTTGCACGTCCTTAAAAAGTATGTGAATACTTCATATCTAATATCGCTTTAATTTTTTCCGGATTGACCTCGATTGCTCTCTTACTAACCAGATACCTTAATAATTTGTCCAAACTGAGACCGAAGATACACTTAATCGGGTTCAAGCATAAAATTATGATTCCGAACAATCTGAAAGCACTTTTCCAAATCATCCATATGATTCCGTATTACTACACTTTTAACAATCATATCATCTACATATAAATACACACCACATTTCATTTATTGTATGTCGTCATCTCAAGTGGTACAGTACGTGTTTGTTACTTACTACTACATCAAACATGATTATTGCCCTCGTATTTTTTGTAATGGAAATTTATTTCCCCTGTTCACTTTCACTTAAAGTTCCTCCTCTGTCCCAAGATCCCAAGACTTGATTTGATTTGAATCGAAGGAATAATAATTCAGTCCTACTATTATTATTATTATTTATTTATTTATTTATGTACAGACTACCGAGTGAATACTTAATTATTATTATTACGGGAGGGGATGACTGTACTACAATGGAATATGATGCCCTTACAACAACAACATCAACATCATCCTATACATACTAACTACTAAAAACTAAAAACAAACAATTATAAATTTAATTGAAAAGCTCCCCAAGTTAAGCTTTCTTCTACCGTCTTTGGAAGTTGAATGCCCTTATGGAATAGGCAAAGATGAATGCGAACAGCACTGTGAACCCAACCACCGCAGTAGCAACAACCCACACATTACCATGTTCAAACCCAAAATAATCTTCAATGAATTTCTTCACACTTTTGTTTACGTCCCTAAGCTCCTTGTCCTCAATGTCTCCAAATTGGGACGCAATCAGACCGTACAGACTGTAAGCAACTGGACATACCCAAGAATACCATCTCCACCACACAGGCATACTCTGTTATTTACAACAAATTAACAAAATGAGCAACACATCATCATTAAATCCCGAATGTACTCTTCTCATGCTTTCTAGTATTAGATTCTCAACATCAAACTTGAATGGAAATAAAATAAATAAATTAGGGCGTTAGAGTTGCTATAACTTACCGGCCGTGGGATTATAAATCCTGAAAAGATATTCCATATTCCATAAAATAATGCAGCAATAATAGCAGCAATGTCCGCGTTAGGAGTCACGGCCACGGTCATCATGCCATACAGGGTGAAGTATAGAAATGTGAAGAACATGAAGAATATATACCAAAAGAATTTCGCGACTGTCCATTCAAACCCAATCATCGCATAAACGATAACACCGTATACTAAAGCTTGCGCAAAAATATATGGTATTTCTACCAAAACCTGGAACAACAACCAATCAATTTTGATTAATATAGGGGAATATAGTTATGTACACAGGACATTGTAACAAACATCTTCACACAAGACAATCTATCTATTTATTACCTGCGCAAATGCGTATGGCAAGGCTGAATACATTCCGGCAGCTCTTTCTCTGTAAAACACTGTTCGTTCTACGGCCACCACTGGTTGAACGGATGAGGCATTTTGGGTCCCTAGGAAGAGGCAAGCTGCATACATAGAACCCATTGCATTGAAGAGATCTTGTTGAGATTCCCTGCAAAATATCGTCCGATGAAAAATATAAGTTGGACACAGAGACTGAACAGGTTTTAACCTTTGGACGCCAAGTAATTCTCTGTTTGTAACTTACATTGTGGAACCAAGGTCCCAGAACATCGACCCAAGCATCAATGCCATGCCAACTGTAAAAAGAAATCTCACTGCAGTATAAGATGTGTTTCGCCAATATGAGCATCGTTGTTTCCAAAGGCATGCCACGCATTGAGTGATGAAAGATTGTGAGTATTGAGTAGGGAAATAGAGATCCGTTGAACCAGGACGAGGTGTACTTAATTCTTTAATGAGGGCTTTGTTTCTCCTGCATTATGGCATGCACCCGTATAGCATTTAAAAAATTTCAAGAAGCTTAACTATGCAATGCTGTTCTAAACTGATCAAAGGGGACAAAATCAGTGTTCCAGCAATATATCCATTTAACTATTGCAAACTGAACCTACCTGTATAGATCAGAATTTCTGTACACTTCAGTGAAATCGATCCCCAGAAACATTTCTTGAGAAGATGCAGTAACTTCCAACATCCAGGTAGCTGGATTATATCCATCTTTGATTTTGCTTATTCCGTCGATATCCTTTTTGAAGAACAAGTCATGTTTTAGAACTCAGTTGAATCATTTAGACCAAGTATAAAATTTAAAGCTTACAGTTGAGAACTCAGTTGTTCAATTCATCTCACCTCAAAGTACTTGATTAACTCACACGAGTGCCGACCCACTGGTCCTACATATAACTCGAGTCCTCCTCGTTTCATGAGGAAAAGCTGTGACCCATGTTTGATAGTTTTTAGTATCTATATAAAGAGTTAAGAAGAATGGAATATTAACTCGCTACATATCAGCAATTTTCACCTCATCAAAAGCTTCAAATATGTCAATGCTTGGTTGATGGATGGTGCAAACGACTGTTCTTCCTGTGTCCACGGTATTCCTAACCGTTCTCATTACAATTGCAGCAGCTCTTGCATCCAGCCCTGAAGTTGGCTCATCCATGAATATTATGGAGGGGTTTGCCACCAGCTCAACTGCAATGGTTAGCCTCTTGCGCTGCTCGGTAGAGAGACCATTTACACCTGGCAACCCAATTAGCCCATCCTTCAAAGTGTTCAGTTCAACAAGTTCCAGGACCTCATCGACGAACATCTGTAAAAGCAAGTCAGAAACATATAATGGTAAGTTCTTTGTTTCATATTAATGTTACCTGATTCTTCTAGAACAATATGTATTTTGATTGGCAGATATATCTATGAAGAATAAACTGAGGCATCATTTAAGAATAAATTATAGTAAGCAAGCACTTCTCTGCATCATTTGACTTCTTTTAGACTCCAATTTTTCCCATTATCAAATGACTATGAAAAAAAAAATGATTCAGATGTAACGACCTTTCTTGTTGCAGAATCAACTTCTAAAGGCAACCGCAGCCAGGCTGAGTAGAGCAAAGACTCGTAGACAGTAACATGAGGTGAGTGGATGTCGTTCTGCTCACAGTAACCAGATATCCGAGCAAAGGTTTCCTGCTTCTTTGGATACCCGGAAACTGTAATGTTCCCCTCAATATATCCACCAGTTTTCCGTCCCGCTAGCACATCCATCATAGTTGTTTTACCAGCACCACTTACACCCATTATAGCAGTAAGAAACACCTGGCCTGAAAGCTCCACTCACACCCTTCAGAAGCAACAGTTTATCTTCAACAACACCTTGCTCTTTCATTCCCTTCATTAACATTATTAGAAAATTTAGGCGGATAAGTCTACATACACTACTCCAAACACTACATTTTATACTACATTGCACATTCAACCATTGAAAAATGGACCTGACATGGATTTCCGTGTCAGGTCCCATTTTTTAATGGTTGGATGTGCAATGTAGTGTAAAATATAGTGTTTGAAGTAGTGTACATAAACTTATCCAATTTAGGCCCATGAGTTTGGACTACTCGAAACAGTTTTCTTTCAAATTAAAGTCACAAAACCACCACCGTACTATTCAATCCTTTTCTTTACCTGTGGCATGTCGACAGAATATCTAATATCATCAAAAGTGATGGAATGTGGTTCAAATGGAAGAATCATTCCTTTTTTCTTGTTCTGATTGGCGTCAGCATTTGATTCGGTCATGGATGATAACTCGGTGGCTTCTCTAGTTCCTTCAGTGTCATTTTCTTCTGGGATAACAGCTTGAGGCTTCCCCAGAGCTGCAATATATTATTACAATACCTCTTAACCATATGAAGAAAGGAAAAGAAAAACTGACATAAGAGAAGGCAAAAATACTCACGGTTAACATAAGCAAGTGCCACCGTGTAGCCCAAATTGAGTAACAAAACGAATCCAACCAACGCCCCTGTCCCTATCCAGTACCAGTATGAATATGGGAAGAACCCTCGAGCCTTTAACACTGCAACTCCTATTGTCTCGGTTCCATTGGAAGTTAACTTTGGCATAAGAATGATTTCTAACATCAGCTTATTTTCATCAACGAATAAATAGGGACACGACGGTAAGTACAAACAGATATACTGTAAATAAAACAAAAACTTACTTTACTCCATTGATGCCCAAGAAATTCATTCACGGCAATTGCATTAATCCCATACATCATTGGTGAACTATAGTAACCCCATATCCACCAATTCGCTACGTTGTCTGTAGCATTATTTAAATAAGAAGAAGCATTAGTCTCTGTCTAAAAATGACAAGAAAATAAATTCAACATTCAATTGACATGTTATACCTCGAGCTAGGACAAAGCCACCTAATGCAAAAAGTACAAGCATTGCAAATCCTCCAAATGTGTATGCAAGAGTCATGTTCCTACCCAATACCCCAGTAAGCCGGAACAATGCAGAAGCCATCTGGTTGATGAGTAAGAGTACTAGGTAGTGTTTAAGGAATCTGCAATAAGGAACATTTTTTTAGGCACAAGAATCAAGCTATAACATTTTTTAAAATTAATCGGTATAAATATTGTTTTTATTCTTAATACCTTCCAACATTTGGATCAAATCCAATAACATAATAAGTGAGGACTACCCAGACGGCAACTTCTAATAATGTGATAGGTATCTTGATGATCCATGATGGGAGTGCATATGACCATGCAGGATAAAAGAGAAGGTCCCTTTGCTTGAAAAATACAGGAAGCTTTGCTATTGTCATGGCAACCTCTGCCAATCCATTAAACATGAGCATAACGACAGCAAAAAACAGAGCACCCATGTATAAATTTCCCTCGGTAGTTGAATTTTGGTCCAACTCAGTTCTTAGAAACAGTGTCATGGTAATCGATGCCATCATGGTAAGCTGAAAAGATTACAAAGAATATCATTAATTGCAATACAGATTGAACTAAGACCAACATCAAATATATTTCAGAATATGTGTGTAGCAAACTCACTTGGAACAATTTGAATATGTAAACGAATGAGTTTCTCTTCATAAGCAAAATTTCTCTTGCAGTCAAAGCTTTCAAGAGTTCCTCCTTGTTAACACCATACTTATCGGTCGTCAATGCTGCTGGGTGGCTTTTGGTCTTGTCAAATGGGGTTGCAAGGTCATCTCCCAGTCTGAGTCCAACATGGAATGATTGGTAAGCCACAGCAAATTCTTTGGATGTAATAAATCTGTAAGGCTGGTCTTTGTGTAACCAGTATTGTTTCTGATCTTTCTTTGATGTCACCTGCACCCAAATTATATTGTTTTTAATTGTTTTTATTTATTACTTGAGAAAGTAAATGAATGTAATGACCGTAGATAACTTACTTCTTGCAAGAAGTCAGCAACACCCTTCCTCTCTGGACATTTGAAACCCATAGATTCAAAAAAGTCGATCACATGTTCACGGGGACCCTGATAGACTATATAGCCATCAGATAGGAGCATAATGTCATCAAATAGGTCATAAGTTTCAGGGGCTGGCTGCAGGAGAGAGATGAGAGCAGTTCCTTGAAGAATGTGGACACTATGCTTCAGTGAATTTACAATTTGATAAGTTGTAGAACTGTCCAAACCAGTAGATATCTCATCCATAAAAAGTGCCTTTGCTGGTCCAACCAACATCTCACCTGTAATTAACCATAAAATTTAATATAATCCTATATGTATTAGGCAACATTTTTTAAATTTAATATAATCCTATATGCATTAGGCAACATTTTTTTTTACTTGCTTGAGGCATGTAAGTAATGTTTCTTTAACCTGTTGTAACACGTTTTTTTTGGCCTCCAGATATACCCCTAATCATTTGATCTCCTACCATTGTATCTGCACAGACATCAAGTCCCAAAATCTGCAATCAAGTGGGAACGAACAAGTTTATCCATTGTTACATTACGTTGCCATAATATGATTACAAATGCTTTTTGGTCAATTCTAATACCTTTAGAACATAATCTGTGACCACACTAGCCTCTTGACCAGCTGTTGCGGCTGCCTGAATTATAGAAACAACAATGAAATTTTTACATGAAGAAAGACTTGATCAATACACCATGACATTCTTTGTACTTAAATTGACTTCAATTGACTTTATAAAAGTACATTAATAGGCAAGATGGAATTGTGCTATATGGTGAAAGAAATTACAAAAACACTATATATCAATAAAATACCCAAAGTTCTGTTAGCATCAAATTCACATTAAAATTGGAAAATCATTCTTCAGAGATCCTTTGTATATTCTACCTATTTGGTTTCCATTTCTTAATTTTTCCAGATCGTTTAGAAGCTATAATGGAGAATTAAAATCCATTTATATATTTCATTAAAATACGAAAAATACAAATTTTCAGGGTGATAACAAATTCATTGAACAAAAAAGGCCATGTATCTTATTTTTCAGTTTAAATAAGACTGTCTAGTTTCATGATTTTCATTAAAATAAAACATATACAACTTGTATAAATGCACATCCTCATTGCAATTATAAGTTAGGCCATGTTTTACCTTCATGTAGATGTCAACATCAGGATCAGGCTTAATATTTGCATCTTTCTCTCTTCTAGACAGTTCTGCCAACATTTCTGCCAAAGATTGACAAGTATTACAATTTGAAACACTTAACCCTTCAAGTAAATCAATATTCCATGTTCAAAACGAATTACTATGAAAGAGCGATGAACAAAATCTTTGGACTAACCATAGCGTGACCCGACCCCCTGGCATCTTGCAGAGAAAGCCAAGGTTTCTCTCACAGTCATTTCTCCTATATGGAGATCATATTGGCTGATATAGGCAGCTGTTCTCTGGGGCACAAACTCTTGCATGCCATGGCCATTGTAGCTCACCCTTCCAGAAAACTAGTATTCATAATGAAATTTTCAGTTTTTCCACATTAAACACTAATCTGAATAGCAGAACAATCTTGAGCTAAAAAGTTTGAAAATCCAGGAAAAAAATTAAAAGTCGAATAGATTTACCTTAAGGGTGGGATCAAGCTTCCCAGCCAAAGCAAGCAGCAGTGTGGTCTTCCCAGAACTTGGAGGACCTAAAAGCAATGTCATCCTGCAAACATGAGAAACATTATTAAGTGATGTGAATTTCATTGATGAGTGCCATCCATGCTCCCTTTACACTCACCTGCTAGGTCTGAGGATTCCGCTAACGTCTCTAAGGATAGTTAGCTGCTTCTTACTATGTGGAAGTAAATGGAAAACGTTTAACAGCCCCTTTTAACATAACCCAAAAAAAAGAAAAAAAAAAGAAATGTCAGGACAAGTATCCCACCAACAAGAAAGAGAAAAGACAATGATCTGTATCTATAGTAATGTAAGTTGTTACCTCTACCACACCAATATTGAAGTTCAAGAAAGAAGGCAAAGCTCTGCTCCCTACATGAGCTTCTACCTCAACATTCAAATTCTCGAATCTGACTTCGATTGTGGGCAAATCAACTCCAACTCTGATAAATAAAAAATAAGAAATAAAAATGAATGCAATCATAAGAAGCCTAAAATTTTCATTTATTGGTAAACAAAATCAGTCATAAAAAAAATAAAAAATTAACCTATCAATTCGATCCCTGAGCTTCAACAAGAATTTCTCATTATCTTCTTCTGCAACTCTGACAAGCCTCTCCAACAAATTTTTCCTCTGCTCAACATCAAGATTATCAACGTCAACTTCATTAAACCCAACACCCTGTGACCCAAGGAGCAGGCCTTTCCTTAAACGGTCAAAAGTGGGGAGTTTCTCAAGGGAAGCCCATTTGAGAGCTTCTTCATCATCTTCATCTCGTGTTGACGTAGAGAATACATCCATACCCTTGTCCCTCCATAACGATGAACTTGTTGCTCTTATACTCCCCACCCTTTCCCTTGCACTACCCCTCCTGCTACTCTGCCGTATACTGTTGCCAGCCCTGTATATATTACTCCCATCCATTGCCTGCCTTAATGTTTTATTTCTCACAACAACAAAAGAGAAAAGAAAACAACAAATTAATCAATCAAAACCCCACAACTTATTTTCAAAACAAGTTCAATATAGAGCCAAGAAATTCAAAAATCAGAGGTGGGTTTTTTGTGCCCAGCTTGTTTTTGAGCAAATGTCCTTATATTTCCTTTGTGCTGTTAAAAGGTACTAATTTTGCAATGGAGATTGAGAGAAAGGTAGTAATATGGAGTAAAAGAGACTAGTTATATACACAGAGATAGATAGATAGACACAGGTGTAAAATTGGGGGAGATTTTTCCAGAGTTGATTAATCCATCTTCTTCTAGTATCCAATATTTGGCGCGGAACAATTCAATCCATAACTAATAATAAATAAAAATAGCATATGTTCGTGGGGATATATGGACAGCCATCTGTTTTGACAATTAAAATGGGACCTAAATTTTAATAAATAAATAATTAGAATGTTTTAATAGAAAAAAAAATTAAAAATGAATACTGATTATTTATTAAAAGCTGTAAAACAACTACTCCATATGAATTTAGTTTTCACTATAATGAATATTTGAATGCAGACATCACTAAATAAAAATAGCTGGCTTAAATTAGAGTGATACGGGATCCTAATAGGTTTGACCGGAGCACCGGACCCCATTTTATTTGCGTATGCGGTTATACCGTCTAAGGGGAGTTGGGTACAAGTGTACGACACCCAATATTATTGGAAAGGTAGGGCCCAACTAGAGATGCCTTGGCTTATAAACCAGGCAGAGTTTTTAAATGGTTGGTTCAAACATAAAAATTCAAACCAACCCACCATATATTTTTACATACTCCATTCTTGTTAGTTGTTATAAAGAAAAGAATATACCCCTAAAAAAAATTAATTAGTAAATTAATTTCTCACCAAATTAAAAATAAATATAAAACAAAAAGTATATTTTAAAATTTATAAATTTTACGAGTAAGACCCTTTTGGTAACAAGTGCAACAAGTATTAGTAGGAGGTATTTCTCATTTTCGACAAGGGTAGGACTTAGGAGGAGAAAAGAGGACTTGGGGTGAGCATGGTGCGGTTTGGTGCAGTTTGAAGCTTAAACCGCAGACGAAACCGCTTAGGTGCGGTTTGACAAATCCAAAACCACACATGAAACCGCTTGTGATTGGTGCGGTGCGATTTTGAATCGTGCGGTGCGGTTTTATTTGGTGCGGTTTCGGTTCCAAAACCAATTGAAACAACAAAATTTTATGCAATTTAAATTAATAATTTAGCATCACAAAATATTAAAGTTGTAAAAGAGATCAAAGCAAAGGCAAAAGAGTTTTTATCCGTTGTTCTACACATCCAAGAAGGAAAAACAAGCAGCAAGGAAGAATATTCAGTACTACTTCATCAAACACCAAGATTCAGAAGCACGCTGAATCGCTGATAACTCAAGAGGGCTGCCTCATGATTTGCCTAATTCCAATAACTTCAATTCTTTTAACCATAAAAGATATTGAATCCAAATAATTAAATATATATATATATATATAATGTATGAAGTATATATACATATATATGCTCAAGCAGTGTGTAGTCCAATAATTTTCTACAATTAAGAGATAAATTGTATGAGATTTGTATGGTGATGGTGATCACGTAGATTGATACCATCCAAATTCAGAATTAGTAGCTTAATTTTCATGGGAAGTTCATTACACAAGGTTAAATGAAACATCTCTCCTGTAATAGGATTGTATAATTAATTATTTTTCATCGTGCGGTTTGGTTTCGGTTTTATACATGCGGTTTTCGCCCGTAACCAAACTCAAACCGTAAATTCGGTTTTTCAACTCATCTAAAACCGCCACATACACCGGAACCGTTGGTGCGGTTTTAATTGGTGCGGTTTGTGCGGTTTTTGGTGCGATTTCGGAGGCAATTTGGTTCCTTGCTCAGCCCCGAAGAGGACCGGGGGATATGACTTGCGAGTATTTGGGAACAACAAAAAGTAAAATAGAAAAGGTAGTTCTACCTGCATTTTTACCTGCCTGTCCTGGCCTCTCGTTACCTACAACATATATCCAAACTTGGCGGGCAGACATGAAATACTGTTAAATTGCAATTTTTCTTTTTATGAGTTTTGTTTAATTTTGGGTTTAATTTAGACTCATTAATTGGTTGAATTTAAATAAATTTATGAGTGCATTTGATAGTATACTACTAAGAGTTTAAGAGAGAACATTATATGATTCAAGTATAGATTATATATTGTATTTTAATTATATCCAAAACAGAATATATGAAAAGGTACATTGTTGTTTACAAAAGTATTTTGCTTTAAGTCTTACCAAGAGTAAAATTATTTAATGTTTTATAAGTATAAATGGAATAATTTAATTTACTTGTGGTACTAAAGAGAATATTTGGATATAGTCACATTGACGTGGTGCAAAGCACCATCCGTACCGGGCACGTGTACACGTTATCACTATTCTGATTCAAAATTAAACTGCAAACTCTTCAGTTACAGAAAATTAATATGCATATGATAAAAGCTAAATAAAATGATTACAAAATTAATATTTTGAATATATTACAGAGTTCAATTTTCATATTTTAACAACTAAATAACTCTCTTTATATTTTCTTACAAACCTTTCAACCTTTACAAAAAAAATTTTATATAGTTTTTATTTATAAGTTACTATTACATTAATTATTATAGATTTAACATATCACTCCGTCCCAAATTAATTGCATTTCTATGACCTTTTAAAGTCAAATTGACTATTTTTAAAACTAATTTTTTTACTATTTTTGCTAACATATAGGTGAAGATATTATAACCAAAAGAAAGTATATACAATTTATTACTAATTTCAATTTTTATAAGTTTAGAAATATATTTATATATGCTTAATTATTAATTTTAAAAAAAGTCAATTTGACTTAAAAAAGTCCTAGAAAAGCAATTAATTTGAGACGAAGGAAGTATATTCTAAAAGTATATTGTCAATAACTTTTAACAAATCTTAATAACAAGGGATAATAAACATTTGAAGGATGGGTACTATCCTTGTCGATCTACTCTGTTTTCCTCTTTTTCTGTGTGTTATAACTTATAACCTTCAAATAGTACTGGTACTTACTCGAAAGGTATGAGGGTAAAGTAGGAAGAGAAATCTAACAGGTCGTGACTGTGATTTAAGTTGAGAAAAAGTGCATGCGACATGGATTGCGTACGATACGATGGATCTTTCTTTCATGAGTTTGACTTTTGCTAATATGATAGAGTAGTACTATAAGTAGTATATAATATGAACAAGAAAGAAAAGAAAATAAAATAAGAAAAGTAAAGGTGGTCCATCAATTTCCCCTGAACTTTCCTCTTTCTTTTTGCATTTCCCTCTCTCTTAATTATTCGTTTTATTGACATTAATTAAATTGAGGGATAGAAATTATCCTTCATTCAACAAGTGTCGATGTCAGTCTTTATTTCTTTCAATTATTTATTTATTTTTTGGATCCGGTGATATATATATATATATATAAATATATGGAAATTAAAGTTTGACACTAAGCATTAGCATATGAGAGAATTCAAACATTTATTTGGTCATGCTCATATTTTCAAAGCAAACCAAGCTCCTCTTGGCCTAATGGTAAAAAAACTACTCATAAGGCTTGGGTGCATGAGGTCTTGGGATCCATTCTTGCCAAAGGCAAGAATGTTACTATTTCCGCTAAACTAGCAAAAAAAAAAAAAATATATTTTCAAAGCAAGCTCGCTGAATTATTCTTTCTTTCTATTCTTTGCTTGTAGCGTAGCGCCCCTATCCCTAATGGAAATTGGGAACAAAACTAAAGAGGAGCTGAGTGCTTTTTTGGGACAATCTCTCTCTCGCTCTCTCTAGTAAATGACTTTCATTTCTCCAATTTCCTCAAGAACAGTAAATGACTTTCATTTCTGGGCAAGCCAGGGCTGGGCAGCACCAAAATCAATTGGTTGTTTGTATTGAGAGATACTACTTACTTAAAATTGGTATATCAGAAAAAATAACTTATTTAATTCACAAACATAACACTTAAGTTTTAAACACATCGTATTAAAATTGATGCGGTGCATTTAAAGATCTAACGCTACAAACGTTGAAAAGAGTGATAGCCAAACAAATTTTAAATTGGTATATCACAAACTTTCTAAATTAAAAATGAAAATATAACCTTACCGGAGTAGTTTTATGGACACAAATTGTATGCCAAAATTATGTACAAATAATATAAAAAGAAAAGAAAAAAGAAGTGAAATCTATTATTTAAATTTGTACACATCTTTATTAATAAAATAATATTATGTGCATAAACTACATATAAAAAATTAATTATACACTAATAATAAAACTCATGTATTGCATACGAATGAAAATGTATAAAATATTTAATGGCATGTTCTGCATTCTATTTTATTTAATATTATTTGTGCACAATTTTTTTTGTTGTATATAATTTATGTCTATAGCATTACTTTTATTGATATATATTACATGAGTTATAGGTGTAGTCCGTTGTATATAGTTTGTGTCTATAATATTACTCTTATTGATATATATTACATAAGTACTGCTCTTTATACACAATTATTTATGTATAATAATGTATGTGCATAAAAAATTATTTTGATATTGTTAAGTGCTTTCTGGAGGATAAAAACGAAATAAAAGGACACAATGACTACTTTTCCAATTTAAATTTTTGTCCAAAGATGATCATTACCTCGTATTTACAGCACATCAAATCAAAATTTTCATAATCCATATCATTACCTCCTACTTACAACACAACCCAACAAAATTTAATGTACACCTCATGTCCAAACTTAAATAATTTTAATTATATTTTTTATATATATAAATTCACAAATAAATCTTTTGGCCACCGACGTGTAAATAATCGATCGGAATAAGAGTATTTTTGATAATTTCACTCTTAAATATTTTTGAAAGTACATAAAATTATAAGCATATGGTTAGTATATGATGAAGAAAAAAATAAAAAAATTAGAGCCAATATAAATAATATATACTTTTAAAATACTTAATTTTTCATATTAAAGAAAAACTTAAATATTTTTAAAAACACATAAAATTGTAGGCACGTGACTATTGTATTATGAAGAAAGAAAATATGAAAAAGTACACCTAATATAAATGATATATGCGGTTAAAAGATTTAATTGTTCTTTCATTTTAAGTTATGTGATTTATTTTGATAAAAAAATGCTAAATTTGATGACCAAAATGTTTAATTTATAAAAATTTAAAAATATTAAAGTTTAATGTCTTAAAATAAAAATATTAGAGTTTAAATTATAAAAAACAAAATTTTTTAAAATTTAAAATATATTTACTTTTAGATGTATTCGTTGGTAAGAAACTACCTTAGTTTAGATTGCGGTCTTCTAGATGTATTTTGACTTTCTGACTCTATTTTCAACTCACATCTCATCCGCACGTTACTTATACTTCCTACCATTTGCCTTGACATTCGCATCCAAATAAACATATTAAATAATTTTCTCCTATAAAAAAGGACCATCTAGAAGAAAATTTATTCAAGAATAAGTCTAGGCGGACATTTTTTATTGGACATCTTTTTGGACATCTCCCATTTGGCTTGTTTTTTTTTTGTTTTTTTTTTTGGTATTGACTCCAAACATATTCTTACTAATTATTTTAACTCAAATTTTAAAAAAATCAAAAAATTTAGGTGTAATTTGGATACATATCAAAAAATGAGTTGTATGGCCCCATACAACTCATTTTTTGATATGTATCCAAATTACACCTAAATTTTTTGATTTTTTTAAAATTTGAGTTAAAATAATTAGTAAGAATATGTTTGGAGTCAATACCAAAAAAAAAAAACAAAAAAAAAACAAGCCAATAAGAAATGTCCAAAAAGATATCCAATAAAAGATGTCCATGTAGAAAGACTCAATATTTCGCCCACTCGATCCAGGGAAGTATTTAACTCCGTTTCTTTTTAATTGTCCTTCTCGATCCGTCCAAGTATAATAAAATATTTATTAATTATAATTTAATACATTATTTTATATCTATTTTTTAATTTATAACCATCTTTTATTAACCACACCATTGCTCATTATTTAATTCTCATACTAATTATAATTTGATTTGATAAATTAATAATTTAACCAAATAATTCTATTCAGATAACCACCGGTCATATCAAACTGCTATTAAACAAATCGACTTAAAACTATACCTATTAAAAAACAAAACACAATCAATAAAACTTACTTAACTCTATTTTACCCATTTATATATTTCTTGTGTTCAAACTTCAAAACATTAGATTCTATTCTAATCAGTCTTTCATATAAAGAATTAATTATTTTATAGATTGGACTAACAAACCGGTCAAAAATTGACAAAACAAAAACATTAGTATTATTTTTCTGAGTATAACTTCATATTTAAACCGTATAGACAAGCTCTGCATTATTATTTTTATGCTATCATTACTTAAACTGCTTTGCCAAGTCAAAGAATCAAACTAACTTGAAATTTCCTCCAATTTATAAAATACTCCATCTGTCACAAATTAATTGCTTTTCTAGAACTTTTTTTTAAGTCAAATTGACTATTTTTAAAATTAATAATTAAGCATATATAAATAAATTTCTAAAATTATAAAAATTGAAATTAATAATAAATTGTATATACTTTCTTTTGGTTATAATATCTTCACCTATATGTTAGCAAAAATAGTAAAAAGATTAGTTTTAAAAATAGTCAATTTGACTTTAAAAAGTCCTAAAAATATAATTAATTTAGGACGAAGGGAATAATTAATTTAATTTTCCAGTCGCATTCGATCCAACCCCCATCAGACACCCGCGGATCATGGGGATGGATGATAAAGAAATGGGAGGAAAAGTCAAGTTTCAACTTTTTTTCAAAAAAAAAAAAAATGAAATCAAGAAGCCGACAATTGTTAATAGTAGCATCATCACTTCACTCGTGATCCTCCATTCCATTTGGAGCACTCGATTAATAATGAAGAAGATCATGTTATATATATATATATATATATATATATATAACAAAATACAAATGATTTTGAATTTCCCGCTCATCTAATAAATCATCTGAGCCGTCCAAAGTTTGGCATAAATCTGACCGTTCATTATTTCTCCTTCTTTATTTCCTCTCTTCTTCTACCTTTTTCTTACTCTCCAAACCCTATCCCCAATACCTTCTTCTTCCTCTCCAAAAAAAATTTAGTGTCGAAGACACGGGTTACCGCTAGTATATATATATAGAATACAATTATCCTTTATGTAGAAATATATATCAATGCTTATTACATATATAAGAATATGTCTCATGCTTTAATTTCCATCATTAGTTTAGTGGATATAATAGAATATATTTATGTGCACATTCATTACTACAATTAAAGACACACAAAAGTAATACGGTAATAAAGAGAGAAGAGAGAAATGTATAATATGCATTAAACACAGTTAACACTTAAAATGGACGAATATTAGTATATTAATTAGCTCCTCATCTTCATGTAATTTTAAGGAATTTATTTTAATTTTTTTACCAGGAATTATTTCTATTTTGATTCATGCTGGTTGTGGAAATAACAAATTTTATAATTAATAGTATTTTTAGATATGATCAGTAATCGAATCACATCACAAACAGTAATCTTTTAGTGGAAGTAGATTTACTATAGTTTTGTTTTAGGTTATGACGGTTTGAATGAAAACAAGGTACTAGTAATGATTGATGAGTTAAAAGTTGAAAATAATCAGATCCATATATAAAAAGGACATGCATGTTTTAGTATATGTGTTATTACCGTCTCATTAAAGGAAAGTTTAAACTCTAGGGCCATGTTTGTTTGCAAGGATTATAATCCCGGGATTAATCTTAGGATTAAATAGTCCTACTCACATGTTTGTTTTTTATAGGATTATTCATGGGATAACTTAAAATAATCCCATGTTATGTTTGTTTTTTCATGATTAATTAAAGGTTTGGATAAAAAAATATTGTTTGGACTATTATACCCTTACCAATAATAACATGTTTTAAACTATAATTTAAACTTGTTTATACATCAAAAAATGATTAATAATAAGTTGTTTAAAAAAATAAGTTGTCTGAAAAATAAGTTGTTTAAAAAATAAGTTGTTTAAAAAAAAGAAGTTGTTTACTAATAATAAGTTATTCACCAATAAGTTGTTTAAATAATAAGTTGTTTGAAAAATAAGTTGTTTACATTAAGATAATAATTTTTGAAACAATCCATATGAAATTATAACAACTGGGTATTTAACAAAGTTATACGTGCATATGTATAAACTGCTAGCTTACTACTGTTCTACAAAGTTAGTCCTGCGAAAGTTCGTATTTAACAATAAGTCAAATGGACTAATGTTTTACAAATTTAAAAATAAGTTGTTTAAAAAATAAGTTGTTTAAAAAAATAAGTTATTTACTAATAATAAGTTGTTTAATAATAAGTTGTTTACTAATAATAAGTTGTTTAAATAATAAGTTGTTTGAAAAATAAGTTGTTTAAAAATAAGTCGTTTACCAATAAGTTGTTTAAAAAATAAGTTATTTGAAAAAAATAAGTTGTTTAAAAAATAAGTTGTTTAAAAATAAGTTATTTAAAAAATAAGTTATTTTAAAAATAAGTTGTTTAAAAAATAAGTTATTTGAAAAAAATAAGTTGTTTAAAAAATAAGTTATTTGAAAAAATAAGTTGTTTAAAAAATAAGTTGTTTACTAATAATAAGTTATTTACCAATAAGTTATTTAAGAAAATAAGTTGTTTGAAAAATAAGTTGTTTAAAAAAATAAGTTGTGTAAATAAGTTGTTTAAAAAAATAAGTTGTTTAGAAAAATAAGTTGCTATAGCACTGTAGCACTGTACATAAACAAACAATATTCAATCAATCAAAAAAGACATGATTCAATATTTAATTATTTGTAAGTATAATTTGTTATATAGTTAATTTGTTGACTATAGAACTGTAGCAATACAAAAAAATAAAGGTTAGTTTTGTCCATAAAATTTTAATCCCTCATGATGGGATTATAATACCTAGCTAGACATGGTATTAAATAATCCTTCATCTTAAGCTATTTTATAATCCCTAGACTAATAGTCCCAAGCTCAAATTTAAAAACAAACAAGACACTTGGGATTAATAGTCCTATCCCAAGTGTAATCCTTGCAAACAAACATAGCCTAAGTGTGTGTTCCAGATGGATCTCTAAACTTGAGCAGGAGAAACAGTATCTCAAACCTGTACTGATCAGAAAATATATATATATATATATATATATATATATATATATATATATATAGTAGTAATTAGTAAAGCATTCTATTCAAACAAACAAATGTTTACTTTCCATGCACATTAATTTTCTGCTGATTCTAATCAAACACCCACCCTAACCTTTCAAGAATTCCTATTACCAAGGAATAACAATTAAAAAAGAAAAGAAAAAAGAGAGAGAATCAAATCTAATGGAACTTGTTAAATGTTGTTCCTGGATGCATTTTTCTCTTATCGCTTTTGGAAGTTTAAGGCCTTAATGGCGAAGGCGAAAACACATGCAAAAATAATTGCGAAACCAGAAACCACAGCTACAACAACTCCAAGAAAATCATGATGATAGCCGAAGTGAATTTTCAGGAATTCCTCGACGCTTATATTTGTATCCTGCAGCACGTCCTTTACGTCTCCAAACTGGGAAGCAAGCAGTCCATAAAGGGTCCATGCAACTGGACATGCCCAGTAGTACCACCTCCACCATACAGGCATCCTCTATAATTGTTAACAAATTATCATCATTCAAATACATCATTACTTCTCTTCTAATGCTTTGTATTTATATCTAGATTAGAAAAAAAGAAAAAGAAAAAAAAGAAGAGATTTTAAACAACTTACAGTTCTTGGGACTACAAATCCTGAAAACAAATTCCATAGTCCGTAAAAGGCAGAAGCTATAGTTGAAGAAATATTGTTGTTGGGAGTTGCGGCCACGGTCATCATGCCATAAAAGGTGAAGTATAATAAAGTGGCATACATGAAGAATAAGTACCACAAGAATTTTGCTACTGTCCTTTCAAATCCAATCATTGAATAGACTATAACACCATATACCACAGCTTGCACAAATATGTATGGTATTTCCACCAAAACCTGCAAAACAAAAATCAATTTACTTAACACTACTACTCCTACTATGTAACATATATAGGACATACGAATACTGACCAATTAATTAATTACCTGAGCAAATGCATATGCCAAGGGTGAGTACATCCCAGCAGCTCTTTCTCTGTAAAAGACTGTTCGTTCCACGGCCACCACTGGCTGCACCGATGAGGCATTTTGGATGCCAAGGAACAAAACCGCGGAATACATAGATCCCATTGCATTGAAGAGATCTTGTTGAGTTTGCCTGCAGAATACATTAGACATCCATATATAAAAGAGCTGTGTGGAGAATAAGAGACTAAATAAAGTCTGGAGCTCCGAATAGTAAGTTACTCTGTGTTGGTAAATTTATTACCTTCTGGAACCAAGATCCCAGAACATTGTCCCAAATATCAAGGCTATCACAGTTGTGAAGAGAAATCTGACTGCGGTATATGGTGGATTTCGCCAGTATGACCTTCGCTGTTTCCATAGGCAAGCCACAAATTGGCTGAGGAAAGACTGTGAATATTGGGTAGGGAAATAAAGATCCTTTGACCCAGGACGAGGCGTACTTAGTTCCTTAATAAGAGTTTTGTTTGTACTGCAATACGTGACATTCATAAACAAACGTTTGTATGACAACATTGAGACGTATATTCAAAGGCAAAGCCAGAAAAAATCAGCATGCCTGTAATAAAATGTAAATGATTGTAATAAATTGAACCAACCTGTACAGATCTGATTTTTTGTACACTTCAGTGAAGTCAACCCCAAGAATCATTTCTTGCTGAGGACTAGTAACTTCCAACATCCAGGTGGCTGGATTGTATCCATTACTGATTTTCCTTATTCCTTCAATTTCCTTATTGGAAGAAAATTCATGTTTTAGAACTCACTTTAATTGTTAACACCGTTAAAATTTATAGCTTCTAGTTTATGGTGGTTGTTCATTGTTATCTCACCTCAAAGTACTTGATTAAATGGCAAGAATGCCGACCCACTGGTCCAACATATAACTCCTGTCCTCCTTGCTTCATCAGTAATAACTGCAACCCCATGTTTCGATATTTAGTATCTGTATCATTAAGAAGTGAAGCAAATATAGTTCCAAGTCGTTATATATCTATCTATCAGAAATTTTTACCTCATCAAAAGCTTCAAATATATCCATGCTTGGCTGATGGATGGTGCAAACAACAGTTCTTCCTGTGTCTACAGTATTCCTGACTGTTCTCATCACAATCGCAGCAGCTCTTGCATCCAACCCTGAAGTTGGCTCGTCCATGAATATTATGGAGGGGTTTGCCACCAGCTCAACTGCAATAGTTAGCCTCTTTCGCTGCTCGGTTGAGAGGCCACTAACACCTGGCAACCCAACGAGTGCATCCCTCAATGATTTCAGTTCCACAAGTTCCATGACCTCTTCGACAAACATCTGTAGAAATTAGTCAGAATTTTAATACTGTACATGAATTGAAGTTAAAAAAATTGCCATGAATTAGAATCCAACCTTTCTGGTCTCGGAATCAATTTCTGGAGGTAGGCGAAGCCATGCTGAGTAGAGCAAGGACTCGTAGACAGTAACATGAGGTGAGTGAATGTCATTCTGCTCACAGTATCCAGAAATCCGAGCAAAGGTTTCTTGCTTTTTTGGATACCCGGAAATTGTAATGTGACCCTCAATGTATCCACCAGTTTTTCTACCGGCCAGCACATCCATCAGAGTTGTTTTACCAGCACCGCTGACACCCATTAGAGCAGTGAGAACACCTGGCCTGAATGCTCCACTCACACCTTTCAGAAGCATCAATCTGTCTTCAACTACACCTTGCTCTTTCATTTCCTTCAGTAAGGCATATTTGAAAATTTAAGCTAATGTTTCTAAATCCACAACATACTAAAACAACAAGTAAATGGATTATAAACATAAAAACCACTATTCCTTCCAAGTACCTGAGGCATGTCAACAGAATATTTTATTTCATCGAAGGTTATGGAGTGTGGCTCACAAGGAAGAACCATTCCTTTTTTCTTGCTCTGATTAGCCTCCACATTGATTTCTGTTCTCGTGGATGACACTTGAGATGGGGTTCTTCTAATTTGATCTCCTCTCTCTGCAGATCAATGTTAAGTTTTATTAGGTTATAAATTTACTAATATGATGCATAAACACCCAATATATACGAAGCTTCATTTAACCTTGGGATGACAACTCAATGGCCTCTGCAGTTATGCGTTTGTAAGTTTCTTCTGGTATAGCAGCTTGAGGATTCCCTAGAGCTGCAAAAATTTGCACATATTATTTCATGTCCTCTTAACTTTAGGAAAAAAGTTCCAAATCAAAGAAGATATAGAATACTCACGGTTAAGATAAGTGAGAGCCAGTGTGAAGCAGACACTGAATATCAATATGAATCCAAGCAATGCCCCTACACCTATCCAATACCAGTATGCATACGGGAAGAAACCTCGAGCCTTTAAAATTGCAACTCCTAGAGGTTCTGTTGTATTAGGGAGAACCTTTGGCAAAAAAAATTCAAAGCATAAGTTTGTAGCAATTCATTTGATCAATGCACTAAAGACATTGTATGAACTAAATACTTACATTTTTCCATTGATCCCCCAGAAATTCATTCACTGCTATTGCATTCATCACATACATCATTGGTGATGTCCAGTAACCCCATAACCACCACTTCTTTACATCCACTGATGCAAAATAAAGGGGGAAAATTAGTCAGTGTATAACTAAATATGAGAAAAGTTATTTTAAAATTCAGTTGGCATTCTATACCTCGTGATATGACAAAGCCCCCAAGAGAAAAAAGTATAAGCAATGTAAATGCACCAAATGTGTTTGCAACAGTCATATTCCTACTCACTGCTCCAATAAATTGGTATAATGCACAACCCATCTGGTTGAGGAGTACGAGTAGAAAGTACTGCTTAAACAATCTGCAATGGGATAATTCTTACATCATCATAAAGAGATCAAGAAACATGTGAAGTAAGTTTCTAGACAGAGAATCAATATAGTCATTTTTTAAACTTTTACCTTCCAGCATTTGGATCGAAGCCAATAACATAGTAAGTGAGGAATACCCAAAGGGCAACTTCAATAAATGCAATGGGGATCTTGGTGATCCACGAAGGAAGCCCATATGACCATGATGGGAAAAAGAGAAGATCCCTTTGCTTGTAAAAGACAGGAAGCTTTGCAATTGTCATGGAAAGCTCTGCCCCTCCTAGAAACAATACCGTAGTAACGCTATAGAACAAAGCACCAGCGTATATCCCTCCATCATTTGCTGAATCCCGATGCATCTCAGTTCTCAGGAACAATGTCATGGTAATCAATGCCACTATGAAAAGCTAAAAGCAGATAAATGATTAACATTAATGATGACAGCACTGAGCACACAGAAACCAAGGTCAACATTTGATATATGATAGATATAGCAATACTCACTTGGGACAATTTGAAGATGTAAACAAATGAGTTTCTCTTGATAAGCAAAATTTCTCTAGAGGTACATGTTTTTAAGAGCTCCATTTTTCTAACACCGTACTTATTGGTTGTCAAAGCGGCTGGGTGGCTTTTTCTTTTTTCAAATGGTGTTCCAAGTTCATATCCCATTCTTTGCCCAACATGGAATGACTGGTAAGCTTCAGCAAATTCATGTGCTGTAATAAATCTGTAAGGCTCATCTTTGTGTAACCAATATTGTTCCTGATCTTGCTTTGATGTCACCTATAACCAATATATATTTCATGAGCTGATATCCTTAAAAACTTATATCAAGTAGTTAAATGGTGTGAACATAATAGTTTACACTTACTTCTTGCAGGAAGTCGGCCGCAGCCTTCCTCTCTGGACATTTGAAACCCATATATTCGAAAAATTCAAGCACATATTCACGGGGACCTTGATATACTATGTGGCCATCAGATAGGAGAATAATGTCATCAAATAGATCATAAGTTTCAGGGGGCGGCTGCAGGAGAGAGATGAGGGCAGTTCCTTGAAGAATGTGGACGCTATGCCGCAGTGAATTCACAATCTGGTAAGTTGTAGAACTGTCCAGACCAGTGGATATCTCGTCCATGAAAAGTGCCTTTGCTGGTCCAACCAACATCTCACCTGTAAAATTGTTAAAATGAATAAATAATAATGTATAGTTAAGTTGTCCCTTACCCACACAAGAGAAAGAAGAAAATCACAATCTTATTTGCTTTATTGTCCAAATGGGGTTGGGTTTCTCTTACCAGTAGTAACACGCTTCCTTTGACCTCCAGAGATACCCCTTACCATTTCATTTCCTACCATAGTATCTGCACACACTTCCAGTCCCAAAAGCTGCAAAATGAAACAAAGTTTATTTAGTTTTATATTTTACATTTTCAGAGATATATATGAGAGTGCTTTGTGGTAAACTTCACTACCTTTAGAATGTAATCTGTTACCACGCTGGCCTCTTGACCTTCTATTGCAGAAGCCTGAAGATCGTAGGAAACAAAACTGGAATTTTTACCATGAAGTTGCAAGTACCATAAAGCGGATATTACTAAAGACTGATTATAAATGACACTTAAACGAACATAAAATCAAAGGGGCAAAGGATATTGTGCTACACAGTAGTGATTAAGAAAGGAAAAAGTCTAAAAAATTTCAATTGAGCCTTAGAGATTGCTCCCTATGGTTTACTTTTTATGTTTCAGTTTTTCTTTAAAAATTTACTGGAGGAGTGATGATTAAATTTTTCTTTTGTGTGAGGTCCTTGTCATTTAAAACAAGAAGGAAAGGGAAAACAAAAATATGTGAAGTTTTTATTAAATAAAATTCATGCTGAACATAATCCATTAAAACCAAAAACCACAGTCAGTATAACTATGTTATAATTATCTTGGTAAAGGAGACTAGGTTTCCATCAGTATTATCTACAAAATATAAAACAACTTGTTATATTGCACATTTCCTCCCCCGTCTGGGAGTTTTTTTGTTAAAGAAAAGAAAGGAAAAGAAGAGAGAAATTTTTTGGGCCAAAAAAGCCTTGTTTTTCTTCACTTTCTTCTCTTTTCTCTAGCCACTTAAAACTCCAAGACACCCTCCCATTTTATGTTCTCTTATACTAAAAACTCCAAGACACCCGCACTTTTTTTTTCTTCCAACTTTCTTTTCTTTTCTCTCCAAGTTAAAACTGCAAGACAAGGTACATAAAGAAGGTCAAGTTTTACCTTCATAAAGAGATCAAGGTCAGGATCGGGCTTAATATTCGCGTATTTCTCTCTTCTTGACAGCTCTACCAGCATTTCTGCAGATGTTTAAAAAAACCTATGCTCAAAACAATAATCCACTAGCAATTGAATTGTCAGCAACGTAGTATGAAGAAATTATGAAAATGAAAATTCTTATTGTTAACCATAACGAGATCCAACTCCCTGGCACCTCGCAGAGAAAGCCAAGGTTTCTCTCACGGTCATTTCTCCTATATGGACATCATTTTGGCTGATATAGGCAGCACTTCTCTGGGGTACGAATTCATGCATCCCATGGCCATTGTAAGTCACACTTCCGGAAAACTAAAATTACAAATATTCAGTTAGTACATGGAGATTAATCTTGATAGCACTAGATTGAAAGATGAAATTTTAGACTTAATAGAAAATCAAAAGCTTCAGCGGTTATACTTTAAGATCAGGATCAAGCTTCCCAGCCAAAGCCATCAATAATGTTGTCTTGCCAGAACTTGGAGGACCTAAAAGCAATGTCATTCTGCAAACACCACACAGAAAAAAGTCAATATATATATATATGAACTGGATTTCCTCAAAAAATAGAAAGGCAAAACAATATATTAAAGCAAAATGAATTATGTGATTCAGGATTGCATTAATTTCTGCACCGTTTCAAGTTACCTGCAAGGCTTGAGGATTCCACTAACATCACGAAGGATAGATAGATGCTTCTTTCTATTTGGAATTATGTGAAGATAATTCAAGAAACCCTTTTCAGCATCAGGAATTGTTAGAATTAAATTTTAATAGAGAGGAACAAAAAAAAGGCATTAATACTGCATAACAGAGACTCCCACACAGACCATAATAAATACTATGCATCATCTATTCTTAATTACCTCTAACAAATTAACATTGAAGTTCAAGAAAGAAGGCAAAGCTCTGCTTCCTACATAAGCTTCTGCATCAACATTTAAATGCTCAAATCTGACTTCAATCTTGGGTAATTCCATTCCAACTCTGCAGAATTCAATGCAATTAGCAAAACGATAACTGGAAAATTTTTAAAAATGTGTTTTCATAAGAACACCAAAAGGTAAAGGGAGAGAGCATTAGGAAAAATGGAACTGAACCTATCAATTCGATCCCTAAGCTTGAGCAAGAACTTTTCATTATCTCCTTCAGCAACTCTGACTAGTCTCTCTAGTAAAATCTTCCTCTGCTGAAGCCCAAGATTGTGAATATCAACTTCGCTGACCCCGGGACCCTGCGATTCAAGGAGCAGGCCTTTCTTCAAACGATTATACGTAGGAAGCTTTTGAAGGGAAGCCCATTTTAGAGCTTCTTCATCATCTTCATCTCGGGATGATCGCGAGAAAACTTCCATACCATTACTCCTCCATATTGAAGAACTAGTTGCTCTTGGAATGCTGCTGTTTAATGTTATACTAGTGTTATTTGCCCTTATACTGTTGCTTGCTGTGTATATATCACTTCCATCCATTGCAACCTCCAAAAATATAACTCAAACTTCAGCCCAAGTTTGTCAGAATTATCAGGATGGGATTTTTTATTTCTTCCCAACTGTGAATTAAATGGCACAAGTATTCAAGAAATACAATGCAACCGACGTGGGAAAGCAACTGAAGAGGGGGGGAGTATTTATAGAAGGATTTTGCAGATTTTCTAGAAAGATTACCATGGATTTGGTTATTAATTTGGCAGGATTTTTGGCTTTTGGAGATTTAGTAATAAAAGATTTTGTATTGATTTTGTTTGTCCAACTGCAATTGCATGATGGAAAAAGGGGAAACATAGTCACTTACTTATTTTAGCTACCTCATTTAAATTCGTACGCGAAATTAAATACCCTTATTACTTGCTCTTCAAGGAAATAATATTTGATGTTTTAAAGTTTTATCCCAAAAAATAAAAAAGTTCTATTTTATATGACCAAGTTGCCCCTACAACATTCAAGTGGCCCTGCCATTGTTGGTTGATTAGGAGATGGTAATTTTGATGTGGATTATGGTTAATTAAAGCAAATCAATGGACCATCATTTCTTTATCGAGCCGTCCTGGATATAGGTGTTCGCATAATCTACTGTCAAAACTTGCTAAATAAAATCATCAAAATCCACATAAACAATCTAACAAACCAGCTCATAAAATCTATATGAGTGCTGATATTTACGCATCCTACAATAATAGCTTCATATTCAAATTAGTTTCTATAATTTATATGAATGTTAATATTGGGCTATTGGCAGACAGTAGCTAGCAAATCCTCATAAACAACCTACAAAATCAGCAGGAATTCACAGACCCCTAGAGATAATTGCACTCTAAATATGTCAAATTGATTAAACAGCACAAAATTCAAGGGGTGGATGAGTTAATTAATTTTTTGTTTGATAAAAATAATTTAGCCACTTTTAATATTATTCTTTTAGGTGCAATTATCAATTTAGAATGTATAGCTCCCATCTATTTTCCTTAGCAGTTAATAGGGTAGATTTTTATGATGGAAAAAGCAATCACGTCATGGGTTTCCTTTTTCAACAAAGCTTCCACAGAAGGAGAGAGAGAGTTACTACTCTCATTTATTAAAAAATCCATCTGCACTCTAAGAAATAAAAATAGCGAAATCTTAATATATAAAGCTGATATAAATTTATTTAACTTTTAAATGAAATTAAAATATTTATAATTATATTACCTAAATTAATTCACCAAATGTGTAGATGTCACTAAACCAACTTTGGAAAAATAAATATACACATACATAGGACATGGAATTGAAATATTTTGTCATAATCCATGTCTTATCCCATGTATTGATTATGATGTCATGTAAATCTTATCCATTTATAAAATTAATGGTAAAAAAATAAATAAAATTGAGTAATATTAGTAGTCTCAAAGATATGACATTGAATAAGACAAGTGATAATATAAAATAACCAATCACAAGAAAATAAATTTGAATGCCACATTATTTGAGATCAACATTTGAGAAATTTAACATTACCCTGATAAATAACATTTGGCAATAATTTATGAAATAGGAGGGACAAGAATTAGAGCAGATACTTTGGAGAGGCATGAAATAGGTAGGTAGTTAGTTACTGACATGGAATTGGAATTGGAATTGGAATTGGTAAGTAGTTGTTGTGTTAGTTTGCATGATGATTGATGAATAAAGGCCAGCATTTGCAGTTGAGGGTTTGGGCATATATAACGAAAGAAGAACAGCTGATTCATTGAGGGTTTATAAATTAAGAGTAGCACACACCCTCCCGTCTGTCTGTCTGACCTTGAACAGGAAACTGACTCATCCACTCACCCTTTGGAACCAACACGCAATTTTCCCAGTTGTGTAGTGTAGAAATTAGAATCACATGCACATCCATCTGACTCTTATCAACCTAATTTACAATTTCTTTCGAGATCTAGTGGTGAAGGACAGACATGATGACATCAATTTTTATGACAAAGATGGATGGATGAGTGAATTCAAAGTCACAAAAATCTGATAGCACAGGCCGCAAGTAAGATTCATAAAGAACAAATTAACCCGGTAAAACTTTTTTATAGAATGTCTTCTTAATTTGAGATGGCTTTCTGGGATGTTTACCTTTATAACATAGCCTGAATGCATGCGGAGTCTTGCCCTTCCACTAGTACTGTTGCCTGCAGAAAATCAAACAGAGAAGCCATTAATTATATCCTCTGTGGATTTAAGATAGTTTCCTAAACAGCTGCTGAGAGGTGAAGGATATAAAAATATCATTCAACGTTGTTTGAACCAAACTAATTGTAAAAGATTATTTCGCAAATTCAAGTGTAGATCCTGATCCTAGCTTGGTCTAACATCTATGTAATCCTGGAGCCTGGAGGCACCCGTACCCGTTACTTGTAACTTTTTTCGCCTTCAGTTACATATCAATATCAGGACCTGAACTGATGTTTCCTTCTTTTTCTTAGTAAGCACAATAATGAAAGAAAAAAAATTCTCATTAATTTTAAACTTTCAGTAACTGTTACCAAACCCCTAAATTTTCAAACAAATCCAAGTTTCTTTAACTGTTCTACAGTATGATTGTCAAGACGATTTAAGTAGGAACAAATTTCATAACACATAGTTACTTTAAATAACAGTTCCTGAAAGCTTGGATTAACTGTCAATCTTAATATAACAATTCAACAAAAGGTAGATAATACAAGAAGGAAAAAGAAAAATCGGTATGTTGCAGATAAAAGAATTAAGTACTTGATTTAACTACCTATTGGCAAAATTAATACAAGCAGAATGTCTTTCTTCTTTTCTTTTCACATTCCCTTTTACGAGGATACTGAGGATACTGACCCTTTGACGTCTTAGAACAATAGGCCACACCTTTTATTGACACAATTTCATACTGCAACGCTCAGATGCTTGGTCCGGTAAGAGAGAGTTAATATTTAAGCTTTCAGCATGTATGAACAAGGATAAGCAACTCTTTAAGATAGAAGTATTATAAAAGGCAACAACCACAACATTTAGATCAAATTTTTCTATTTCAAAATTGTTATTAAGCACCGTCAAAATCATTACATAATGCAGCAGTAATATACATATTTTGTAAACTTGAATACATAACACTAATTTTACATACATTCCCACTTGGAACTCCTAAGGGTTGAGGCTAGCTTCTTGGCCAATACTGGATTCAGACTTTGATTTCCTAAACCCAAAACTGGAGCAATCCATCTGCCTCAACTTCAACAGCAAAAACAGGGCAATGCCACAGCCAAAGCCCAATGCAGCACTAGATCTAGTCAGTGACACAGCAGCACATACCAACATCACAAAAGACTCTTCCTTTGTATTCATATCTCTTGATGCCATAGCCAACTCAATCCCAGCAAACAACAACAGCACCCCTAATATCCCGATTGGGAATTGACCCAAAATCCTCACAAATGAATTCCCAAAAACCAACCCCAGCACCAATTTCCCTACCCCCAAAAACACCACGGATGCACCACTCCGGCCACCAAACCGGTATTGCCCCGCCAATCCTCCGGCCCCGTGGCACACCGGCATGGCCCCAAACCAACACCCAACTAAATTCATAACTCCAACACTCACCGAAACTTTGGTCACAGAAACTTCCCGGTCAGGAAACAAATCGGCAGACAATTTACAAACAGCAATCACTGAATTCAGTATCGATAAAGGAATTTGAGGAATGGCAGCTTTGACAAACCCAGTTTTCCAATCCTCCCACGTAATTCTCAGCAAATGAAATGCCGACGGACCCAACTTAAGGTCCTTAATAATTGAAGGATCTCTAACAAAACACAAGATTAAGCCGAGTAGAAAAACTATAAGAGCAGCTGGAATAGCTGCCAATATTCTCATTCTACGCCTTCTAAAATGGTCCGATGGACTAACGGGTTGTTCTGCATCACCCAAATCACCAGACCCAGTTGATAAAGTAAGGAAACAAAGAGAGGAAATTGCGAGAATTAGGCCGTCAAGGCCGAGCCAGGGACGAGGGCCGCCTGATTTGTTGGCGGCGAAATCTTGATTGTAACGGATATATTTAATGGCGGAGAAAGCGAAGGAGAAGCCTTGGGAGAGCTGAACGCCCCGGACGACGGGGAGGGGGATAAAGCGGTAAAGGAAGGACATGAGGCCGGTGGAGCCAAGGAGGAGGAGGGTAGTAGCAGTACATATGCCGGCGGCGGCGATTTGGGAGAGAGAGAGGGATTCGGAGAGGGCAACGGAGGCGATTGATTTCATGGGTTGGACGGGCATGGGGATGGAGAAGAGGAGGCCAGTGGCGATGTTGTAGAGGGCGGTGAAGATGGGGGTGGTGGAGAGGTCCAGGTGAGAGACTAGAGTTAGAGCTAGGACTATGGGGATGCAGGTGCCTAGGTCTCCTACGGAGCCGCTGAGCTCGGACGATAGGGTGGTTTTGAGGCGGACGGAGGTGGGGAGGTGGTGGCGCCATCCTTGTTGTTGATGGAGTGGAGTGGCGACGGTGTTTTGTGATTGCTGGTCTGATTCTTCCATGGTTGATGCTTGGAACTTAGAAGTCAGCGTGTGAGTGAATCACCGGGTAGTTTATCGACTACCTAATTAGTCCCTCCGTCCCTCTTTATTTATATCTTGACACATAAAAATAATTAATCCTATATGTTCTTTTGGTTAAAAATAATTTTAAATATTAATATTATCTTTGTATTAAAATAAAAGAATGTTATTTATTAAATAAAAAAATAATAATTAATATTTAAATAAAATTAAATAATTAAATAATTAATATTTAATTAAAATTTTCAAACAGACAAAAACAATTCTCTATATCAATATTTAAAAAGGATGGACAGGGAGTAAAGAGTACAGTATAATATTCTACTCGGTTGACATTTAAAAAGGGAGGGAAAGGGAGTAAGGAGTACAGTCTAATATTCTACTCGGTGGGCAAAAAGTATTATTCGAAGGAAATTTGATTGATTGACTCTTGGACAAGGACTTGCATGGGGGGACATGAGGCAGGCTGATCAGCTGTGCGAGGAGGCGGCTCTTCGGGGATTGGTTTATTGGAGTTGGAGGAACCATCTTCAGCCCAACCAACCGGCGACTCTCTTCCAATAAAATAAAGGAATTTCTTAACATGTGTCCGAAATGTCTTAAAAATACATATTAAACACACGGTTCAAGAAAATATTTTAAAATTTTATTAATATTTAAAGTATATTTTGTTTCAATATTTTTTATCATGAATGTTTAGTGATCATATAATAACAAACTAATAATAATAATAATAATAGAATCATAATGGTAATATAAAACATTGTGTATAAAAATGCAACTAACAAAAAAAAACATGACAAATGAAATTTTTTGTGAAGAAGTGTTCTTTTGTATTTTTGAGACAACACTCCAGGCCCAAGCCCATGTATGAGCTAGCTTCATAATGTTAACTTGGTAATTCAAATGCATTTTGGTGATTTGGATTCTGAAGGTCCACCACAAGCAAGAAAATGGATTAAGGTGTGTACTTTACCGTTAAAACTTAAAAGCCACTTTTTGTTAAACTTTTTTATAATATCCTCCGTTATTATTATTTTTTTTGGAAATTGATATTTTTACAAGTGAAAATGTTGGCTTTTACAAGGCATTCTCTCACATGAGAGTGAATCTCACTTACTATTCATGTAAGAAGAAATTTGTAGAACTATCAAATTTACTCGTAAAAATATTTTAAAAAAAAATCCAATCTTGTTTTAGGGTTTGTCAAAGAATTATATGTAGAGTTCAAATATAGAATGATGATTAAGATAATGATGACATCCTTTAACTTAAAACTGTTGGACCGGGTCTAATGTATTCGAAAAGAAATAGTTTGACCAGATTAACCAAGGCCAGTTAATAGAGTAATTTGGCCAACAAGGGCAATTTGGTCTATCCACCAAGATGAATTGGAGTTAATAGAGTAATTAAATGTGGGCCATGATATAGCCGTTACACCTACCCCCCAAAACGTTACGTTACACAACCATGACCCCCCTATATTTGAAAAATCTGTAAACAAACCTTCCTTTTATAAAAACGAATTGACCGTTGGGGTTCTCTTCCTCTTCAAAACACTCGTCTGAACTCTGCGTATTGGTTTCAATGGCGGCTGAAGATCTAAGGTTCACCCAAGAGGAGATGGCAATCGACCAAGGACTCGGGTATCCAAGAGCCTACTCTAAGCTCTGCAAAGATCGAAGCTTTGGTCCGTACAGCCATGCCCCTCCTTTCACTTTCACTCCCTATGCTCTTTCACACCATGAGGTAAACCAAACCATAATTCACCACCTTCTTTTTTGCCTTTCTGCTTGGTTACATGTGTCTGGATATTTGTTTTAGGCATAGATTGGTAGTGAATTTCTGTTTCTTTGTTCGCTAATTATGATAAGTAAAATTTAAATTGATTCATTCTTTTATCATGGCTAACAATTGAGAAGAAATTGGGGTTTCTTATGAATTGTGAATTTTCTAGTTTTCTTAGATCAAGGATTTTGCTTGAATTTGAGTTCTTAAACCTTTAATTCAGGTTTCAACTGGGATTCTTTTTTTACTTTATTCTGCTTCACTGGCTCGGTAATCCTTTGTTCACTAAAAAGGAGTTCCATTCTTCAATTTTTTTGTTCCACAAAAGAGTATTCTCTTTTTTAGTAGTTTAAAATGACACAATGTTCTGAGTTTGCCGTCATAGTTTTGGTCTAAACTAACAATTTTCTATATTCAGGGATAAACATAGAACAAAAATACATGGTTAATATTTGAAAATTTTACAAGGGGGACTCTTTTTTTTGAAGTAGTGCGTAATTCTACTGCTCTCAAGATTGAAATTTTAAGTTTTATATTTTTACGGTTGGATGTTACCAAAAATTCAAAGCAATAGATTTCTTTCCTTTACCCTTATCAAACAGAGAAGATTTATCGTTCTTGTATTTTTTTTCACCTCTTCCATTGCCAGTTAAACTTTCTGTGTATCAATTGATTCTTGTGAATTTGGTTTTAGGCCTTGAGAGCAAGGGACCTAGATGAGATGTTTCCAATTATTGACTCGAAAGCAAAGCCCACTACAAAACCCAAGATATTTGTCAGTCTTCTGTGGAAGCAACTCAACCACATCGGGTAATCAACTGAGTTTAGCTTTTGAGAGCTCCCCAACTCATACTAATATATTTATACATGTTAATTAGCATTGAAGTTTCATTCAAAGTTCTAACTCGTTTTACTGCTGGAAATTTTAGGAATGCTGGCTTTGATCCTGCAACTTTCAGGGTTGATCAATATGGCAATGTTCTGTATTATCATGCTGATCCAGCTTCACCTCTTGCTTGGAACATTGATCATTGGTTTCCTTGCTCAAGTAATACTCCAATTTGTCCACATCTAATATATATCAACCAAAATTTTATCTATCTATCTATCTATCTAATGGTAGTAGTATCTATCTAATGGTAGTAGTAGTAGTACTTAAAATGTAGTGATTTTTTTATCGGTGGAAATGCAGGAGGTGGATTGACAGTTCCAAGCAATCTAAGGATACTACAATGGCAAGTGTGCAAGAAGAAACATAACAAGCTGGAATTTCTCATTCCTTGGTGGGATCTCCAAGTTGGTGTATCCATAAACCAATTCTTGTCTATCTTTGCTTCTTCAAACTCAGACTTCAGGTAGGCTGTTTTCTTTTTTTTCATTCTCTTTTTTTTGGTCTTTCAATCACTTCATATTTCAAATGCAAAAGGAGTTAACAATTCGATTCCTCTACTTTTCACATATTTTCCAGGCACAGGGCATTTTCTCTGTTTTTCTTGGAGGGTGAATCTGAGGAACTAAATGATTCACAGACGGTGGACTCCCATATTTTTCCACAGCATTTTATTGAATCAAAGGAACAAGTAGGTCTAGCTCCTGCTGCTGTTGTTCTATCTAGAAGGGAGTCTTTTGATACATCATCAACTCTAACAGGTTTGTTAAGATAAATTGAACCATCCATCTTTTGATGGTAATTTTAAGACCTCGTGTAGTTCTTATAAAATATCTTGTTGTCAGCTGCAAGGAAACTAAAAACAAGTATGTCGAAAGAAAATGAAAACCCAAACATGGTAATCAATCCATATCAGGCCATTGTCATGGCTAGAAATTCTTTCAAGCATCAAGAAGAAACAGCAAAGATGCAGGGAGAAATACAGAAATTGGATGATGAAGTGAATAAACTGAGACAAAAGACCGATGAGGAGAAAGTTACAATTCAAGACTTGGAGTTGGTCCTTATCAAAAGAAGAAGGCGGGCAGAAAAGTGTCGGCGGCTAGCAGAAGCACAGTCCTCTTATAGATCAATGCTAGAGAAAATGATTCGAGACACTATGCACCAGTAAGATATCTCTATTAGTAACCCACTTCAGCTAGATAATAATAATATATCAATACCAATTTGTTTTGTTGATAAATCATTCAATTTCTTGAATGCTTTTTTTGCAGGAGTGTCATTTATAAGGAACAAGTGAGACTGAATCAGGCAGCCAGCAATGCTCTCATGGCAAGACTTGAAGCTCAGAAAGCAATTTGCGATTCTTCAGAGAGAGAACTCCATAGAAAATTCAAACAGAGAGATGAGCTGGAGTCACTTATAAGACCTGAATGGGAGCAAGCGAGGAAGAGATCAAGAATGAGTGATTCCTTGTCTGAAAGGAAAGATGATAAGACTATTTTGTATTTACCAGGAAATAAACCAAGCACACGTCTGAAGGGGAAAATGAATGAAATTTCATTGGAAGAGAAAGATGACAAGCCTTTCCTCTGCTTACCAGCAATTGATAGAGAGACCCCCCCTTCACACAAGTCACTAAGAGTGTTCTTGGAAGAGGAACAGAAAGCATCTGAAGCGGGCTTATCTACGAAGGAAGACGAAGAAGAAGAAGAAGAAAAAGAGGAAGAGCAGCAAGAAATAATAGAGGAAGGGAAGTGTGAGGAATTCAAGAAAGCTATAGTTGCCAGAGAGGATGGAAATCTAATTGAGAGCAAGCTACATAAATTGAAGATAGAAGAGGAGGATGGAACGATAGATAACATTATTCGAGTTCGGGTCCTCCATGAATCAGAAGGAGACGAGGATGAAGAGAGCAGAAAACTGCGTGGAAAAGGAAATGTTGAAAAGTGGCTTCAAATGCTGTTGGAGGATTCACAAGAGCCGAATCTCCAAAATGCTGATGAAAAAAATACTAGCAGCAAAACTGATGAAATAATTAGGAAGCTGAATCTGAAATATCCAAATAAGGAGATCAAAATTCTGAGATTTCCGGAATCAGTTGATGAAGAAGGCCTGAAACAAACAGCTCTTGAGAAAGAAGAAGACAACATTGTTGACGTGGAAGCTAGAAAAATACAGTTAAACAAGCAGCTAACAGTGGGAGAAAGGGAAGAAGAAATTGGTGAGGTAGAAGCTAGAAGAAATACACATCTGCCGAATCCTCCTCCCTACAAATTAACATCACGAAAAAGCAATGGAAATGAGGCGAGTTTGGGGAGTGAAGGATTGATGGGAAGTATCACCAGCACCAGCACCAGCTTTGAGAGGAAAGAGAGAAGAGATAAGGGTGGAAAGGAGGATAAAGGGGGGCTTGTGAGGTGTGAGAGTTCAAGGAATTTTCGGAGAATCCCATCATCTCCCTCCATAATCTTGAGAAAGGGAGTGGATTATTGCATCAGGAAGAAGCCCTTGGTCATTGGTGATGAGGAGGAGGAGGATCATCATCATCATCATGCACCCACCACCACCAACTTCATCAAATCATTCAAGAAAGCAGTCAATATATAAACCTTAATTACATCAAGTCTCTCAATTCTTTTATTTACTTTCCTATTTTCTTTTTTGAGTTTGAGTGTTTACTGACAGACAGTACTCTTATAACTTAATAAGAGAGTGAGATTTAGTGGTTGTGGTTGATTTGTGTATGTAGTAATTCTGTTTGCTGCCAGATTTGCAATAACAGCTTGTTGTTTGTTCAGACAATAGGAAATCCAGTTCTTTGTAAATTCTTGTGCATGTTTTCTGGCCTGGCCTGCTTCAAAAATACAAAATTTGTTGTTTTTTTTTTCTTTTCGGGATTTCTATTTTCACAAACTTCTCTAGGTTTTAATTTGTTACTAGCTTTTCATGCAAGGCACACGAGTATTGTTTTATATTACGATTTTTAATAATTTGATCGTGTATAATTAATTGAATTTATATTAATTTATTACTTTTTTTATTATTATTTGATGTTGGCCTTTTTATTGTTGTATTTTGTTAGTTCTATATGTGTATAATTTTTTGTTTTTACCTTTTAATTTGTTTTGAAATTTTTTATTTAATAATTATAAATGTGTCATAATATTTATCAAAAAAAATATTGATAAAAGATTTATTGTTATAATATAATTATATATTTTAATAATTATAAAAGTTAGCGCAATAGTACACAATGACATTAAAAAGAGAGAAACAATATGTTTTGTTTGGTATTTAATCCAATAAGATATTTCATTTATACTCGTTCATTTCAGAAAAAAGTCTCATTAGATTACCTTTTTATGGATGTTGCAATTTAAACTCTGATTTGATTTTTTTGACAATTCTTCTGGACTAACCTCATTATAGATCTTATAATATCATTAGATATATGTGTCTGCGCGTTTAATGGGTTTGATTTACTTTTTCTGAATGTGGATTAATTGGCGCTTTAGTCTTTTAGTGTACCAAAAATGTTTTGATATTGTGATTTTGTATTTCCATTTTGGATCTAAACTGAGAAGATTTATGTTATTGTTGAATCAGAGAGTAAAAGTAAAATATGGAGAAATTTTACTATCTATTTTTTAGAAGAATAAATTATTTACTTTCTTATATCACTCTTAACTTTTTTCATTGTCCCAAATTTTTTTTTTTTCTTGTATTAGTAGTTTTCAACTAACCATAAAGGGATAGTGATAGAATTTTTTTAATTATTAAATGATAGTATTAAATGACTTTCTTAATTTATATAAAAAAAATAAACTGTCGGAATATAAACTATTGATGTTGTCACTCTTAATATTTATTTTAAATATATTTTGAATTCAACATTAAATGCTCTTAATATTTATTTTTAACATATTTTAAAGTGAGCATTAAATACAAAAGTTAACGACTGAGAATCATATTTTGACATCAAAACTTTTGATACCAAAATAAGCAAGAATCAACTTCAAGTGTGATTTTATATTCTTTAGTTCCCTAGCCCCAACAAGTAATTAAATATCCCCCAATCGATATGCGACCTCGTGTTTAATAAAATGTTCAAAGAATTAAACACGTTATATACAGGCTAGTTACAACTCTCGTGTGGATAGAAAAATAGCAAAAATTATGGCGACCGAGACAGGTGTGAATAACAGCTCTAAACCAGCCATAAATATACATATACATATATATATATATATATACATATACATATATATATATATATGTATGTATAGCCCCTTACTCTTTCACCAACTTTTGTAATGGCAGACATTGCTGACCTTTCAGTAAGGTTCACAAAAAGTTATAAACCGTACAAGAAAAAAATTTAGTCAACTATAATCAGCTGTTTTTTCTTTCATTAAGCACAAAGCCCATCCATAAATGTTGGGATTGTAAATGATTTTGGAAACTAACCTAGTTACATGTACACTATAGTAACCATGTGTCATTAATAACATAAATAAATAGTAACCATGTGCCTATTGTTTAAATACATGTATTAGCCTTGTGCATTATTCTAGAAAGCAGAAGCTTAACTGGAAAAAGGAACGTGCACTTTGGTTGCTTCTCAATAATCAAACAACTTAATCTAATAAACACTATTATATACATATACACTATGTACTACTCCTTTCATCCTTGAGAGACAAGGGTGGGTGCATTTTTTTTGTTTGGTACTCATTTTAGTGAATATTTAATAGTATCTTATAGATACGAGCTGATTCGATAGGTTACTTTACTTGTAAGAAATTTTTTTTATGTATTAATTATGTTTTGTTGACTATTTGTTTTGATTCACTTTTAGCTTCAACTCAATTGGTGGAATAATTTAATTAAATTACGTAATTAATTTGTATACTGTTTAACAGAAGAATATTTGGCTTTCGTAAAACACAAAACTAATGACTTTAGACGGAGGTAGCATTTTTTTTCCCTTGTGATTTGAAAACTATATATAACCCAAATCAAATACTATATATATGTATATATATACACACACACACACACACACACTCCTCTCCGTCTCTCTTTTCTTCAATATTACATTGCCATTTGGTTGTTCTCTATTAGTCTTGATCATTCATGCACACAAGCAGCATGAAACAAATATATATAACAATCTGATTGTTTGAATTTCTTGGCCCAAAGCTTATGCTACACTTGATAACTTTTTTGGAAGGTTGCAAGGGATGGAAGTGATGTATACTATACAAAGCAAGCAACAGTATAATGGCAAATAACACTGGTACGTATCACATTAAAAACTAGCAGTACAAGTCCTTCAATGTGGAGGAGTAATGGTATGGATCAAGTATTCTCACAAGATGAAGAGACTCTAAAATGGGCTTCCCTTCAGAAGCTTCCCACGTATAATCGTTTGAAGAAAGGGCTGCTCCTTGAATCGCAGGGTCCCGGGGTCATTGAAGTTGATATTCACAATCTTGGACTCAAGGAGAAGAAAGATTTACTAGAGAGGCTAGTCAGAGTTGCTGAAGAAGATAATGAAAAGTTTTTGTACAAGCTCAGGGATCGAGTTGATAGGTTGGTTCCACTGCTCTTTCCCTTTTGCTTGTACTCATCTACTTTTGTTTGTGATCACAAGTTTCCAGATTTCCCTAACTGCATTAATGAATTCTCTGCAGAGTTGGAATTGAATTGCCTACGATTGAAGTCAGATTTGAGCATTTAAATGTTGATGCAGAAGCTTATGTAGGAAGCAGAGCTCTGCCTACTTTCTGGAACTTCTATGTCAATTTATTAGAGGTAATTAATGCATACAGATTATTGTCTTTGCGGGTGAATTTCCTTTTTTACTCTCGAGCAGCTTTTCATTCTAACGTTTCCTTTCCTTTCCTTTCCTTATGTTTAAAAGGGGTTCTTGAATTATCTCCGCATACTTCCAAATAGAAAGAAGCATCTTCCTATCCTTCGTGATGTGAGTGGAATCCTCAAGCCCTGCAGGTAACTTGCAACAGTGCAGGAATGAATGTAATCCTGAATCAAATTCAGTTTGATTTACTATCTTACATTCACTTTCTATGTTTTTGAAAATCCAATTCCTAAATTGACTTTTCTTTGGGTGTTTGCAGAATGACATTACTTTTAGGTCCTCCAAGTTGTGGCAAGACAACATTGTTGCTGGCTTTAGCCGGCAAGCTTGATCCTGACCTTAAAGTATAATCTCTGCAGCTTTTTATTTTTCCATGTTTCACCTTTGCATTTACTGCATGCTATTAAGATTAAAACTGAATATTTATATTTTTGAATGCTAGTTTTCAGGAAATGTGACTTACAATGGCCATGGCATGCATGAATTCATACCCCAGAGAACGGCTGCCTATATCAGCCAAAATGATTGTCATATAGGAGAAATGACTGTAAGAGAAACCTTGGCTTTCTCTGCAATGTGCCAGGGAGTTGGATCGCGTTATGGTTAGCAATGAGCTTTTTCATTTTGTAATTTCTTCATATATGTTACATTCTAGACAGTTCAATTGCTATTGGATTAGAATTTTTAGCATAGTTTTTCTCAAACATTTGCAGAGATGCTGGCAGAGCTGTTAAGAAAGGAGAAAGAAGCCAATATTAAGCCCGATCTTGACATTGATATCTTTATGAAGGTAATAACAAGATCTTCTCATTTACTGTCAATAAAAAATCTAACTTTAGTAATGTCCTGCTTTATAAAACTTCCAACTTCTTGGTGAAAATTCCACTGTTGTTTGCAATGATTCAGGCTGCCGCGATAGAAGGTAAAGAGGCCAGCGTGGTCACAGATTACATTCTAAAGGTATTTAAGTTTACCACAAAAAACTCTCATTTTCTGTAAAGGTAAAAATAAAACTTGTTTATTTCCACTTAATTGCAGCTTTTGGGGCTGGAAGTCTGTGCAGATACTATGGTAGGAAATGAGATGGTAAGGGGTATCTCAGGAGGGCAAATGAAGCGTGTTACTACTGGTAAGAGAAACCCCATTTGGACAGTAGAGCAAGTTCTTTTCTTTCTATTGTATGTAGTAACTAACTGTGCATTCATATTAAAAATAAAAAAAAATAAAAAAATTATTACAGGTGAGATGTTGGTTGGACCATCAAAGGCACTTTTTATGGACGAGATATCTACTGGACTGGACAGTTCTACAACTTATCAGATTGTGAATTCACTGCGGCATAGTGTCCACATTCTTCAGGGAACTGTCCTCATCTCTCTCCTGCAGCCAGCACCTGAAACTTATGATTTGTTCGATGACATTATTCTCTTATCGGATGGCCATATCGTGTATCAGGGTCCCCGTGAAAATGTGCTTGAGTTTTTCGAGTCTATGGGCTTCAAGTGTCCAGAGAGGAAAGGTGTGGCAGACTTCTTGCAAGAAGTAAGTGTAACTTGGTATTAGTCTGTAAGTGTTTATGAGTTTTATTTTGGGGGGCAAGTGAAGGGAAGGGGAAACACTTTCTTTCCAATTCTAGAAAGATAGCGTCCTAACTTTCCCCTCCCCTCCCTTCCCTTCCCTTCCCAGCGAAATAAAACTCAAAAACACAACCAGAATGAGTCTAAATATCAGTCTCATGAAATGTGCTTGGTTATAGGTGACATCCAAGAAAGATCAGAAACAATATTGGTTACATAAAGATGAGCCATACAGATTTATTAGTGCCAACGAATTTGCTAAAGCTTACAAATCATTCCATGTTGGACAAAAAATGAGAGCTGATCTTGAAACACCATTCGACAAGAGCAAAAGTCACCCAGCCGCTTTGACAACCAATAAGTATGGTGTTGGGAAGAAGGAGCTCTTAAAAGCTTGCACCTCTAGAGAAATTTTGCTTATGAAAAGAAAGTCTTTTGTTTACATCTTTAAATTGTCCCAGGTGAGTATTGCTAATTACTTTGCTGTATCATATACTAGTCTCAAATATTTGACCTTGGATTTTATTAACACTAACATTAATTCTTTAATCTGCTTTTAGCTTTTCATAACGGCCTTGATTACCATGACACTGTTCCTGAGAACTAAGATGCAACAGAATTCAGTAAATGATGGAGGGATATATACTGGTGCATTGTTCTTCACAGTGAGTACGACTATAATAAATGGAATGGCAGAGATTTCCTTGACAGTTGCAAAGATTCCTGTCTTTCATAAGCAAAGGGACCTTCTCTTTTATCCCCCATGGTCATATGCTCTTCCGTCATGGATCATCAAGATCCCCATTTCATTTGTTGAAGTTGCCCTGTGGGTATTTCTCACTTACTATGTTATTGGATATGATCCAAATGCTGGAAGGTGAAACTTTTGAATGGATATGCAAATGACTACATTGGTTCGTTGGTCATAAACTTATTTCACATGTTTCTTCTCGTTATCCTATTGCAGATTGTTTAAGCAGTACTTACTACTCGTACTCGTCAACCAGATGGCTTCTGCATTATTCCGATTGATTGGGGCAGTGGGTAGAAATATGATTGTTGCAAACACATGTGGTGCATTTGCAGTGCTTATTCTTTATGCACTCGGAGGCTTTATTCTATCACGAGGTATATAATGCCAGTAGAACTTTTTTGAATAACTCTTCTCATTTGTAGTTAGACATTGACCTTTTTGTTTGTTTGTTTATTTTTTGCTCGTATTTTGCAATAGTGGATGTAAAGAAGTGGTGGTTATGGGGTTTCTGGTCATCACCAATTATGTACGGGATGAATGCAATTGCAGTGAATGAATTTCTTGGGGATCAATGGAATAATGTAAGTATTTAGTTCATAGAGTGTCTCTAGTGTCTTGATCAATTGCAGTGAATGAATTTCTTGGGAGACTTATACTTGGAATGCTTTTGCCAAAGGTTCTCCCTAATACAACAGAACCACTAGGAGTTACAATTCTAAAGTCCCGAGGTTTCTTCCCGTATGCATATTGGTATTGGATAGGAGTAGTGGCATTGCTTGGATTCGTACTGCTACTTAATTTATGCTTCACAATGGCTCTCAGTTATCTCAATCGTGAGTATTCTATATCTTCTTTCCTTCAGAACTTAATTTACTATAGTGAAGAGGTAATGCAATAACAAAGTGAAAATTTCCGCAGCTCTAGGGAAGCCTCAAGCTGTTATAGCAGAAGAAAGCTACACTGCAGTGGCCACTGAGTTGTCATCCATATCAGAAGTTCGTATCAGAAGAAAAGAATTCATTGTAGAAGCTAATCAGAACAAGAAAAAAGGAATGGTTCTTCCTTTTGAACCGCACTCCATGACCTTTGATGAAATTAAATATTCTGTTGACATGCCTCAGGTAAGTAGAAAGGATAGTGTTTGTGTGTTTTTTGATCCAGTTAGCTTATGATTTCAGTGAGCTTAAATGGTCAAATATGACTTGTTCAAGGAAATGAAAGACCAAGGCGTTGTTGAAGATAGATTGATGCTTCTGAAAGGTGTGAGTGGAGCATTCAGGCCAGGTGTTCTCACTGCTCTAATGGGTATCAGCGGTGCTGGTAAAACAACTCTGATGGATGTGCTGGCAGGTAGAAAAACTGGTGGATACATTGAGGGTCACATTACAATTTCCGGGTATCCAAAAAAGCAAGAAACCTTCGCTCGGATTTCTGGATACTGTGAGCAGAATGACATTCACTCACCTCATGTTACTGTCTATGAGTCCTTGCTCTACTCAGCATGGCTTCGCCTACCTCCAGAAGTTGATTCCGAGACCAGAAAGGCTGGAATCTAATCCATGGCAATTTTTTTAATTTTTTTTTGAACTTCAATTCATGTATAATATTGAAATTCTGACTAATTTCTGCAGATGTTTGTCGAAGAGGTCATGGAACTTGTGGAACTGAAATCATTGAGGGATGCACTCGTTGGGTTGCCAGGTGTAAATGGCCTCTCAACTGAGCAGCGAAAGAGGCTAACTATTGCAGTTGAGCTGGTGGCAAACCCATCCATAATATTCATGGACGAGCCAACTTCAGGTTTGGATGCAAGAGCTGCTGCAATCGTGATGAGAACAGTCAGGAATACGGTAGATACAGGAAGAACCGTTGTTTGCACCATCCATCAGCCAAGCATTGACATATTTGAAGCTTTTGATGAGGTGAAAATTGCTGATAGATAGATAGATATATATAACAACTTGGAACTGTATATGCTTCATTTCTTAATTAAGATAGATATTGAATATTGAAACATGGGGTTGCAGTTATTACTGATGAAGCAAGGAGGACAGGAGTTATATGTAGGATCAGTGGGTCGGCATTCTTGCCAGTTAATCAAGTACTTCGAGGTTAGATAACAACGAACAACCACCATAAACTAGAAGCTATAAGTTTTAACTGTGTTAACAAGCAAAGTATGTTCTAAAACATGAAATTTCTTCCAATAAGGAAATTGAAGGAATAAGTAAAATCAAAGATGGATACAATCCAGCCACCTGGATGTTGGAAGTTACTAGTTCTAAGCAAGAAATGATTCTTGGGGTTGATTTCAATGAAGTGTACAAGAATTCACATCTATACAGGTCGGTTCAATTTTAGTTCAGTAAATAAATGTTATTTACAGAGGCATGCTGATTTTTCTGGCTTTGGCTCTGAATAGACGTCTATCCCAATGATCTCATGCATACGTTTTTAAGAATTTTTTGCTTATGAATGATTGCACGCATTGCATTGCATTGCATTGCATTGCAGGAGAAACAAAGCTTACATTAAGGAACTAAGTACACCTTGTCCTGGATCGAAGGATCTCTATTTTCCTACCATATACTCGCAGTCTTTCCTCAACCAATGTGTCGCGTGCTTATGGAAACAGCGACGGTCCTACTGGCGAAATCCACCCTACACTGCAGTCCGATTTCTCTTCACAACTTTCATAGCGTTAACGTTTGGAACAATGTTCTGGGATCTTGGTTCCAAAATGTAATATTACTAACAAATACTGCCTGACTTACAATTCTAAGCTCCAAACATGTTTAGTCTCATTTCTATTTGGATGTCAAATATATATATATATATATATATATATATATATATATATTGCAGGAAAACTAAACAAGATCTCTTCAATGCAATGGGATCTATGTATGCCGCGGTTCTCTTCATTGGCTATCAAAATGCCTCGTCAGTGCAACCAGTGGTGGCCGTAGAACGAACAGTCTTTTACAGAGAAAGGGCTGCTGGAATGTACTCAGCCTTGCCATATGCATTTGCTCAGGTAATTAACTGGTTCGCTAGCTAATCTTAAAATTTGTTATATGCCACATATCCTATAACCTCTTTTTTGTTCTTTTGTAGGTTCTGGTGGAAGTACCATATGTTTTTGTGCAAGCTGTGGTATATAGCTTTATAGTTTATTCAATGATTGGATTTGAATGGACAGTGGCAAAATTCTGTTGGTACTTATTCTTCATGTATGTCACTTTATTATACTTCACCTTTTATGGGATGATGACTGTGGCCGTGACTCCCAACCCCAACATTGCTGCTGTTATTGCTGCTTCCTTTTACGGAATATGGAATTTATTTTCAGGGTTTATAGTCCCGCGAACTGTAAGTATTGTTGGAATCCTAGCTACTCCTCTTCCAATAAGATATATAATTATGTTGTAGATATTATAAAAATACAAATCCTATATTAGAAGAGAAAACTGACAAATATATATATATATATATATATATATATATATATATATCATCGTTATAGAGGATTCCTGTATGGTGGAGATGGTTTTACTGGGCATGTCCAGTTGCATGGAGCCTGTATGGACTGCTTGCGTCCCAGTTTGGAGACGTCAAGGATGTGGTGCTGCAGGATACGAATCACAGTGTGGAAGAATTCCTGAAAACTTACTACGGCTATCATCACGACTTTCTTGGAGTAGTTGCAGCTATGGTTTCTTGCTTCGCTATTCTTTTTGCCTTCATTTTTGCCTACTCCATTAAGGCATTTAACTTCCAAAAGCGATAACAAAATGTGTATGGCCCTAACCGAAACCATATATACACACATGTACGTCTATTGAAACTATATTTTCAGTTTTTTTGTTGTACTTTTAATTACTTCATTTTTGTAAAATAAAAATTCTAAACAGACACCAAAGAGGTTCAAACAGCACAAGTGTTCCTTCCCTTTCTCCTCGTCAAATTGGAAAAATAACAGACACACTGGTAAAATGGCATTAGTGGGACAATTTCAGTTGGTTTTAAAAAAATTCTTCTCAGTCGGAAAATATAATCGAAGCATATTACCACTTTGCTTTCCACTCCATTCTTTTGCTAAAAGATTTACAGGTCTTATTTAACTTTGTTCCCACGCATCCATTTATGTATATAACATTATATTTCCCCTAATATAATCTTTAAACAATCTGTACAGGAGAATGATAAATAAAACTGAAGGAAGATTGAAGATATAATAAGCATATCAACCTAACATACCAACTCAATATGTTTACAGCATCTTCCTTGGTCGGGCACATCTGATTATGTAAATTTGCTAGAAGTATACATAAAAATAAACAAGAGAACCGAAGCCATGCTATACCAACAATGTCTGTTCGTGGGATGCCTTTTCAATGGCACTGAAGCATAAATTCCACTATCATTTCCCAGAGATGAAGAAGAGGGCAATGAAGCTGCTCCTCACTTCTTATGTGATGGCCACGATAAACGTACAGCTTTGTTCTACATGCAAACCACCATGGTCCAGCTCTTCTTCACTTCACTTGCCGGCAGAAATTCTACTTTACAGGACCAACCAGTTTGAATTGCCATCTCTGTATTTCCTTGTAGTTAACAGAAAGGTTAAAAGAACATATCTCAGCTATCATGCTTATCAATGCTTATCAACAATCTTCCCAATAACCCTCATCCCCACAGGAGCAGACTCCATCATTAAATCGGTGGAAATGTTCTGTATCCCTGACAGAAATCTCTCTCCGAACAACCTTTGAGATAAATTTAATTGTATTATGACAGCTTTTACACATGTATAGATTCTTCGTTATCAAAATAGGCATCCCGGGAGCAGTATTTATGAGCCCAAATGCAATGGCCAGTCTCTCACTGTGCCCACATAAAACCTCAGCTTTGGAAGATTCAACTTCACTCGTAGAACTTTCAATGCCACTAACACCAGCTGCAACCATTTTTTCATAAAAACCCTCCAAAACAGCAGCGATCTCCTTTATTTGGGGATGAAAATCATCTCCGCTAAGAAATGCATGGACTTTTCCCTTGACTTCCACCCAACTGCACCCAGGATCAACAGTAAGCCCTTTCTCTCTCATCATCTTTCTCAGTCTAGCGACGTCATCCCATTTACCATTGTCAGCATAGAAATTACACAAAAGACTATAATAACCAAGAGTGCCGTCATCTATTTCAAACAAATGTTGAGCAGTAAGTTCTCCCAGCTCAACCCGCCTGTGGATTTTACATGCATTTAATAAGGCTCCCCAGATGGCTGGATCTGGTTTGATAGGCATTTCTAGAATAAATTGGTGTGCATCCTCCAATTGCCCTGCACGGCCAAGTAAATCCACCACACAAGCATAATGCTTCAAATTTGGGGAAATAAAATACTTATGCTTCATGGTATTAAAATATTCCAAACCCTCAGTCACCATCCCAGATCTACTACATGCACATAATAAAGAAATAAATGTTATCGCATCAGGATTTACCTCTGTTTCTATCATTTTATCAAATAAGTCAACAGCAAGTGCTCCTTGCCCCCTCTGGGCGTAGCCTGTTAGCAGAATATTCCAGGAAGCTAAGTCTTTTTTCTGGGAATTAAATTGATTCCATGCAAGGTCCATCCTTCCACACCTTACATACATGTCAAGGAGTGCATTTGGCAAAAACCCTCCATAACCTAATCCATTTCTTAATGATTGGGCATGTACCTCTTTTCCACACATAAGAGCTCCCACTCTAGCACATGCGGAAAGGACGGAGATCAATGTAATAGAATTGGGGTTTAGACTGAGTTTCATTTTCCTAAAAAAAATCAAAGCCTCAAAGCTCCGATTGTTGATACGAAGCCCAAGAATGATTGAAGTCCAAGATATTACATTTTTTTCACGAATGTGGTGGAAGACTTCCAGAGCCTTATCTATGCATCCACACTTGGAATAAAAATCTATTAGAGTGTTTGCAACTATGACATAGGATATAAATCCTGCCCTCTTCGCAAGTTCATGTATCTTTATACCCATTTCTAAGAGGCCTATGGAAGCACATGCAGATAGCACGCTGGCCACAGTGATCTCATCTGGCCTGACACCTTCTATCTCCATCATTTGATAAGTCTCAACGGCTTTCTCAGGCAACCCATTATTTTCGTAACCTGAAATCATTGCCGTCCACGATACTACATCTTTTGGCTTAATTCTGTTAAAAACTTTTTCTGCTTCCTCCCAGTTACCAACACTAGAATACATTTGTACTAACGAATTACCGACCGTAACATCCATTCCAAACTCTGTTCTTGCCGCATACCCTTGAATCGCTTTCCCTAGTCTCTGATCACCAAGAAGCTCACATGCTGAAATCACACTAGTCATAGTCATTAAATCCGGATCAACAGAAAGTCCACGCATCATAATAAACAATCTTAACCCTTCCAAACACAGCCCGTTCTCAAAATACCCAGAAATCATCGCATTCCACGAAATCCTATCTCTTTTAGGCATTCTATCAAACACCAACCGAGCACTAAACACATCCCCGCATTTCACATACATAGTGATCAAAGAATTAAGCACATCAACATCCGACTCATACCCAAATCTAAGCACATGAACATGAACTTCTCTACCCCTTGGCAAATCAGGTACACCACCACAAGTTCTCAAAACACAAGGAAAAGTATAAACATCTGGCCTAATCCCAACCCACAACATCCTATGATACAAATTCAACGCCTCATCAAAATACCCTGCTTTCGCATACCCACCCACTAAAACATTCCAAGAGAAAACATCCCTTTCAGCCATTTTACCAAACACGTACCATGCATCAACTAAATTACCCAACCTCACAAACATACTCAACAATGCATTACCAAGTGTAATACTTAAATGTGTCATCGATTTTGAAATGTAATTATAAACTTTAGACCCTTCATTAGCAGCTCGCTTCCACTCACAGAGCTTAAGCAGAGCAATATAAGTCTCTTCTTCTACACAAAATTGAAGCTTTTGCATTGAATTCAGCTGCTTCATAGCTTCTGTCAAGTTACCATGGAGGCATAGTTCACAAATGTGTGAGTTGGAGTCTCGGGTATCGACTGAATTGGTGCTGTAGACAGAGATTTCGTGGGTTTTCTTGAGAGGGAAATGGTGGGTTTGGATGATGTGAGAGAAATTTAGGGTCTTGGGTTTATGGGTATTGGAGGAGAGAGAGAAGGGAAGATCTGAGTGCAGAGGGATTGGAGGGGTTTTAGCAGAGACCGCCATTCTCGGAGATACAGAGCATATTTTGTTTCAGGCAGGGTTTAAGATGAGGTTCAACGGTTTTAATTTTTAACTGCCAACATTTTACGAGGCAAACTCACAATTACTCTTCACCATACGGCGACGTCTATTTTTTTGTTTTTTGGACAAGGGTGTAAATGAGTTTAATCCAATCTTACACGGAGCCGAGAGTTACTCGAATTCGACTCAAAATATTAAATTTATATTCAAATTCGAATTATATTTAAAAAAAAATACTCAAATTCGACTCGATTTGAAAATTTATTATTCAAATTCGATCTTATTAGGATTGAATTATATTCAAACTACTCGCGAGATTCGAATTCGAACTTCAAATTCAAGTTCGAATTCAAGTTCGAAATTTAAGTTCGAATTCGAATCTCTACGTAATAACTAGTTTTATAATAAATATAATTATAAATTGAATTTGTCATTTTACTTAAAAATGAGAAAATATATTTAATATTACATTTTACAAATATAAAATCACAATTAAAAATAAAAATAAAATAATAATTAATTATCCTAATTTGATTTAATTTTGTGTATATACTAGAAGAGAATATATCGAGTAACTAATCAAATCTGTATCAATCGAATATGTATCGAATCACAATCGAGAATTCGAGTAGTTGGAATCTTAAACGAGTCGAGTATAACCTTAGTCAGATTCTACTCATATTTTTATTCGAACTATTTTTATGCTCAAATTTAGATCATATTATTAACAAAACCGAGTCTCGCTCGTATTTTTTCGAGCCGAGCTCGAATCGAGTCTGAATTGTTCGGTTAATTTACAACGTTATACAATAATTGTGGATAATCATTGGGCCAAGGCCCTAGGTTCGGCGGCGTGTATTGCTTGACTTTAATTACTTAGACCTTGTTTGGTCCAAATGTAGAGGGAATAATTTTTTAGTTTAAATTATTTTTGAAAATATTTAAAATTTATAAAAATTAATTATGATACAAGGAGCGAAAAAAGTTTCAAATTAGGAGCATCAAATATTATTTTGTGAACTAGAAAACCTAATAACCAGACAAACTATTAAAAAATTAATTATAAAATAGGGTTGCATTTTTTGTCCAAAGCCGTAACCTAAATTAAATCCTTATTTTTTTATCAAACCAAAATTGATATCCTAATAAAACAACAAACATAATAAGGTCATGTCGTCAATTTTAATTAATATCTATGTAAGGTACAAATTTCGCACCGTATATGGTGCAAAAATATATCTTAAAACTTCGGAAATTATTGTTAAATAATACTAGTATTCCTCACGCACACGTGTGTAATTAAAAAGTATTTAAATAATTTATAAAAAAATGAGTGAAAAATATTGAGGATAAAATAGGAATTGACATGGGGTGAAAAGAGAGAAAAATGAACTTATTTGAGTTTTAAGTTTAAAGGGTAAATGCCCTGTGGGCATAGTGAAAATTTTGAAGTTTTACTATAAATTTGAAATAAACTTGTTGCGTCTTATTAAATTTTTTCTTTTTAGTAAATTTTTATGTGAAATTTATAATCTTTACATTTAATATATGTACAATACATATAATAAGAGTTAAGTGCCCTCCAAATTTACCCTGTTGTATACATTACATCTTCTACTTCAAAATGTGTAATTTTACATTCTGCACTTTTAGTAAATTAACACATAACATTTTTCGATCCAAAATTCGTCACTAAAGTACAAAATTTGTCACTTTTAAACACTAACCTTGTCACTTTTAAGAATGAATTTTGAACGGAAGGATGTTATGTAATCGTTCACTAAAATTGTGGAATACAAATTGTCGTATTTTAAAGTATAAAATATAATGTATAAAATAAAATAAACTTAAAAAAATATTAATTCCATATGATAATAAAAATAATAAGACTACATAAAAAATGGCCTAGACGAAGCTGCCCACGTAGCGATGTTGTGTATCAAAACCAATCGTGGAGAACCGGTTAACACACCCGTCACATCCTAAGCACATACTCCATCCGTCGCTAAAAGGCGTACATAACATAAAGAATAAATATGTTATTTATTAGGTTTATTAATATAAAAAAATATAAATATTTATCATTTAAAACAATTTTGTAGAATTATTAAAAATAAATTTAAAATTCTTTTATTCTCTTTATTTTTAATATATGCATAAATTATATTTTACTTATTCGTTTAAAGAACGGGGAAGTACGTATTTAATATCGGAAGAAACATAACAAGAATGACAATCACATTTTTGCAATCTTAAAGTAGTATCTCGTTTTCTTCTGCCAAAATACAAGCCGACGACATCAAAACCTTTCTGTAGGCCTAGCTCTCCATTGCCAGTGATGAGGTGACACGAATCATGGAGTTATACTCGTATAATAAACTCAAATATTGTTTATTATATTGTAAAGTATTCAAAGATATTTTGATAAATTTTTAAACTGGAATATCAACTAACTTTGAAAAGAAATTAAATCATGGGCCAAAAATGCTAAAAGGCCTGGATAAGTTAAAATTTAAAATAATTTAATAATTCATTTTAAGTGTTAAATTATAAATAAAAATATTTGATACTATCTTGATTTATAAATTAAAAAAATTAAATTAAATGAAAATATAACAATATTTGATTAAAATATTTTATAAATTAAAATAAAATATAAAGACTACTAAAATAAAAATAAATACATCTTTACATTTGGTCAAGCTTATTTATTTTAAAATATTTATAAATCATTTTTTGAGAAGTTAAAAATTATTACTTCTCATTCATGCAACCACCTCCCCCCCCCCGGGTAAAAAAAACAAGAGCAACTCAAATATAGCATAAAACCACTTTTCTTTAAATGTTTACTGACAAGGAGAAAACTACAACGATATAAAAAAAGATTTTTAAAAAAATCCATCAAAATACAAATTCAATGATAATTATACAAAAGGTAATTGAACTACATTAAACAGAACTAAAATCCTCATTCCTCACATCTATCAAAGAAGAAGAGAGCACAAAGTCAGCAACATACCTATCTTGGTTTGATTATTTCTGTAACAAATTCTGATTATTCCTATAGATGGTGTAATCCTAAACCCTCCTGACGAATACATCTCACCATCATCTTTGCTTATTCATCCTGTTGCATATATATTGGAACAATCTGATTATGCATCGCAAGGTCTAGAGGTTTAAGAGGAACTTCCTGTCGAGTCACCACCCCCTATTGGCTTCAGTTCCGGTCCACTTGCAATAGAACCATTCCCTGGTTCATTTTGAGAGACAACTGGGATTTTCACTGCTGCTCGTTCCAACTCCTTTTCAAGCTCTTCCTCTCGGCGCAGTGCAGTAAACTGCGTATCCAAAGACTTAGCTGCCGCCAACCATGCAAGAACAATCACTAGAAGTACTCCCCCAAGGTAGGGTGTTGAGTTTGCGAGTGAACCAAAGGTTAAGATCATGAACTGTTGAATCAAAGCACCTCCAGATTTTCCCAAAGGATTGCAGACAACATCGATGGCCGCCTTTCCTTTAACCTGAGCAAGAAATATAAATGCATTAGAACAAAAAATCTATAAAAAAAATAACACAAACATATTAAAGCCACCGAATCAAAATTTGTCTTCCAAATGATCCAAAAGATGTAACATCTCATAAGCATTTGAGCTACTACTCCAGAAATTCACTCCTTATTTATCCAATCTAAAAACTTCTTTCCTCCAAATTTAAAATCAAATTTAGGATACATTCAAATTGATGCAAAAAATTAATTATCTTAAAACTTTGGTTGGGTAAGTCACAAACCTTGGTGTCTTCGTCCAAAGGAATGTAAGCCATTTCCTTGCAAGGATCAAATAAGCTGTATTTGGCACTCTTGCTGAAGATATTTTGCATTGCACCCACGTACACTGCTGCTAGTAGTGGAGTAATCCCAAAACTCATGAGAGCAGGTGCAAGAGGATCACCAAACAGAAGTAAAGAGAAGAATCCCACTCCTGTGAGTAGCAGGACTGTAGGTGTAATCTTTGCTGCCACTCCCCAGCCATATTTGTTAAATATCCATTGGCTTAGCAGCATCATCGTGAAAGTTGCTATCCCAGTGGCAGTAGAGAAGTCACCCATGAAAGAAGAGTATTCATTTGGACTAGGGAACTGTCAAAAGAGAGCGATAGAAGAGACATTAAAAGCAAGGCGAGAGGAAGGAAAAAGATCTCTAGATTTAGAGGCCGGACTAAGATCTACCTGAGCTTTGAGCTTTGATTTCCATGTAACCTCAACAAGGTTAATGCTAATACCATATGCTACCACCAGTGTAGCAAGATCCCTTATATAGCTTGATGACACCAAAAACTTTAAGCTCTCCATTGTCCCCATCTTTGGCTTCTCCTGCAATGATTAACGCTCTTTTATGTAAACTGTCAACAAATAAAACTTGATTCCCCAACTACAAACTGTTTCACCCAACTAGTATCTTTGAGATGATAAATTTAGCCTTGAAGCACTGAACATGTCATGATCTGATTGAACAAATGAAACGAAAAATGTGAAGGAGAAAATTTTCAAGTGGTAATGCCTGTTGTAAATGATCGACTTTTGGCCTCAAGTATAATATGTTATGCGTTCACCTCATTTTTTATGCTCTCTTGGTGAGGGAGGAATTAAGAAGGGAGGTTCAAATAAATTTTTCGCATTTAATAAATTAACTTAGAAGTCCTCAAGGAAAAGGTTAGTTGGAAACAAAATAAGCAAATAAATAAGAAGACCATAATGTCATCACAGAAGATTACCTTCTTCTTCTTACTACGAGTAGGAAGAGGAACATAAGCGTTAACCCACCAATAAAGAGCACATATTGTAAGCCCCATCAACACCACAATGCTCATCATTCCTTTGAGGGAAAGGGCCCAACCATCAACTCCAGGACCCAAATTTTTTCTCAAATTAGAGAAGTACTTCACTGTACGACCAGAGAAAATAAGGGCAACATTGGCTCCAAGTCCAAACAGAGGGTAGAATTTTTTGGCTTCGTCCACGGTGGTTATCTGCAACATAAGCATGTAAAGATGATCAAATTGCAACCAAGAATCCAAATTACGCATTGCTAATAGAATATCAACAGCAAACCAAATATTATAGTCGAAAAACAAACATTACAGTTTTGCTCTATATGCTTAAATGACAGCTGCTGATCGCTTTTTTTCCTGATAAGAATTTATCCATAAGTATACACAGAGTGACCAGGCTAATACAAAAATACAACCTGCTAGAAGTATCAAATCACAGCTCCCTATACAAACAAGAATACCCCCCAACCCCCCCCCCCCCAACACACAAAAAAACTACAAAAACCTCAAACAAAACTGAACTCTTCCAAAAAGTCAATAGAGGACACTATAGAATTAGGACAGACCTCACTCTGCAAGGAATGTTTTTCTTTCTCAAAACTAGGATCTGACATGGCACAAAATATTACTGTAATCGACAAAACACTTCATCAAAAATCCAAATAAATTCAACCTTGAGAACTTCAATATTACTTTAATCAGCAAAATTAGAAATTGAAGAGAGGAGAGGAAAGAGAGCGGTAAACGAAAAATGCCATCCTAAATTTGATAAAAGATAATTAGTTACCCCACATTCTTGCATATGCATTATCACTCAATTTATGAAGAGGAATAATCAATGCAAGTGCATTAGGATAATCGTTTAACAAACAAGCAATGAACTCCTTAATGGATAGACAGGGAGAAAAACATCAATTTCCATATTATAGATATGTATATCTATACAAAAACAAAAGAATACCCTTCTACCCATACATAACATCTTAAAAAATTTAAATAGGGTTACAAGAAGTTAAGAACTACTCGTCCAGTTTCTTTAATTTACTTCATAAGAAATTGGACAGTTCCATAATCAAGAACTTAGCGTAGTAAGATAATATTGGCAATTACTCACTACCATACTTCATTATACAAGCCCAACAAAACAAAAAAATTTAAGGCAGATACAAAGCATAATATGATCTTTTATCAAGCATATAATCCCAATCACTGAGGGACCTCAAATAGGATATGACAATCATTGAGGGCCCTGGTGTAAGAACTACCATTGCAACAGAATATCAAAAATTGTCAAACCTAACTCAATATTAGAGTCTCATTAGATAATTCAGAATCAAACAAGCAAACACATGAAACCCTTAACACTAAATGACCTATACTGAAATCAAAATCCCAAGATATGATTCATATACAGTTAAACCCACAGATGATAACCAAAAACATAATCTTATGACTTATGAGATAAGAATTTCACCTGATTTGCAAAACCCCAAAACAGAACGGACACCACAACACTGCCCCAAAGCTCAGCCATGACATAAAACAAACAGAAGCTCCAGATCCTCAAAATTGCAAGCGGGCCGAGGAAACGAGGACCAAGTGCAGCAAGAAGCTTATCAGCAAGAGCTGTGGGGTGGAAGTAGTTGCTGAGAGGATACAAGACAAACCCAAATGCCCCAAAAAAGGCTATAAATGGGACCATTACAGTATAGAAGAGAGCCTGTTTTGACAAAACATTTGCCAATTTTGTGTACAAAAGCATAAAACCAATAGCCATAGGTAAATTAACCCAGGTTTTCAAGAAAGGTATAATCTCAGCACTAGACCCCTTTGCTGTGACAACCAAAACATCTTTAGTATCCCTAAGGATTGTGTAATTGAAGAGTATACAAAAGAACATCAACCCAAGCGGAACAATCTTTTTTAGGGTCACAATCTCAAGACCCATAAACTTAGGTGACTCAACTTCTCCAAACACTGGCTGCCCATCAGCTGAAGCAGCTGCAGCCTCGGCCCTGCATACACGGAAAGTTCTGTTCTTTTGGCCAGCCACATGAGGTTTTGTGACAAGCCCTTGAAATTTTTGAAAGCTATTGAGAGATAAAGAGAAGCCATCAAGAGCTTTAGGTTTCAAAGGGTTCAAGGGACTGAATCTATGCCGAAGCCCCTGTGGTGGTGGGTTGAAAGACCTGGCTTTGGGGTTGGTAGGTAGAGAGAGAAGCCCTTTTGTTTGAAGGACAGCTTCCATTTCTCTCTCTCTCTCTCTCTGAGTCCCTTCAAGAACACCCAAAGACTTGATTTTTAAGAAGATAACATGAGAGAGAGAGAAAAAAAAGTAGAAAGGAAATATGGAGATAAGGTGGCGGGGAAGAAAGATTGTTTTTCTCAGAGAGATAGGGTGTTAGGGTAATGTGTAGATATACATTTTATACATCAGCCATCAGGGAAGAGGCAAAACCGGACTAGGAATCACAAAAATTGGAGCAAAATTAGATTTTGAAATAAAATTTGAAAATAGAAAAAGCAAAGAAAATCTTTTATACATCAGCCATCAGGGAAGAGGCAAAACCGGACTGGGAATCACAAAAATTGGAGCAAAATTGGATTTTGAAATAAAATTTGAAAATAGAGAAAGCAAAGAAAATCTTGATTCGGTTGTAATAATTTAGAGTATTATTATATATGATAATTAATTTATAATTATATTAAATATTGAGGTGTGTCTGTATAAAAATAAGGAGTAAAAAAAATTCACGCATTATTATTTTATTTTATCACTTACAACATTATGTCCATTATAAATCATAATCGATATAAAATTTATTAACATATAAACTATTTTTTAATAATTCAATAGCTATAATTGATTAATTATTAAAATATTAAACCTGCAATTTGAGTAAAAACTAACGGTGTAGCATGTCTTAGAGCATCAATGGTAATTGACAAGTGGACGGTAGGGAAGAAGCAAATAAAGGGAAAGTCGAAATGTGACAATGCGGTTGGGCAATTACAAAGAAAGAGGATCTACACTAGTGAACAAAGGAATCTTGTGAAATAAAATATATGGAGTATATATAGATATCCATCGCGCCCAAAAAGCCCCAATTTTGCTAAAATATTACTACTACCCCTTGGAGATATTTTTCCAAATATTGATATTATAATGCTAGAAAGAATATTTATTCTTTTTTAGATGGAATTTATAAATTTTAAGAAATAATTAATGATTTTATGTCTCACATTATTCCTAAATATCAAATATTAGTTTCTTTGTCTTTCATATTTTCAATAAATTTTAAAAGAATAATATTGAAATTTTATACCTAATCTGATTAATTTAAGAAAGTATTAATTGTATTTCTTAATTTATGTATTTTCTTTTAAAATATCAATTAATAAGACATTGAGAGAGCATTATACGATATATATTTAATTATTATTTTTGTAATATATTTAATAACAAAAAAGATTGTAAGCAAGAAATAATGAGAAAATAGTATTGATGCAATCCAATTGCATAAAAATAGTAGTATCAAATAGAAAAAGTCCACCTCTGGGTCTTTGACTACTGTAGAGAAGCATATGTACTGTTAATTGTGCGAAACTATATCGATTTATAATATTGGTTTGTTCATTTGTTGATATATATTTAGTTTGCTCAAATTAAAATTTTTGTTTGCCTTTTGATTAGGAATATAATTTGGGTATTAAAAAATATTTATTTAATATTTTAAAAAATCAATGGTACAAATAAAAAATATGGAATGGGTTGCTTGAATTTGATTTGATAGAGAAGGAAAATTGCAATAGAAGAAGCAACAATCGCATTTTGTTTTGTTTCGACTTCCGTGTGTGTAAATCCTATTCCAATTCCTATTCCTATTCCACCTACTTTGACCATACACATATACACCCATTCCCTCCTCATTTTCAGTCTGTCAAATAGAAACCAAATTAGTTGGCAACAACTCGAGTACTTCAGTCTGCGATGGTGCGTATATCGTGTGGGCTTCTCTTGTTGGGTGTGGTCCTCACTCATGAGATAGAATTCAAATTGAAATTAAATTATACAAAGTTTATTAATATTATATTAATTAGTAGAAGTGTTATTGGAAATCAACTTCTTAAATTGGTTGATGACTAAGACAAGAAGATGTGATCCCTAATTTGATTAGGAGAATAAATTGTTTTTAATCTATAATAAGAATGAATTAAGAAGAGTACTATAAATAAGGGTATGAGGGAGTCTTATTATTACATGAATCAAAAGAATAAATTGAGAGGATTAAAGTTTGTTCCTCGTTGGTATCTGTCGTCATTTCCGTTCAATTAAAAACTTGAAGACTTTATTACTAGGGGTGTTTTTGGGTGGTGAAGTTAATTAGGTTTAAAGGTAAATTTGTATTATTGTGTAACCTCAAGTTTTATGGCGTAAAACTTGAGAGGATTATTGTAAGTCCATTAGTTTGATATAGTAGAGATTCAGAATTTGACCCGTGATTTTTACCTCTTAATTTTAAAGAGTTTTTTTACGTAAATTTAGTGTTTTGCTTCTGAATGGTTATTTGTTATTTTCGTTTTCATAATTGGTTTTGTCGATTTCATATTTAATTGTACAAAGACGAAAAAATAATTCCTGAAATAGAAATTATTATAGGCGTACTTTTCCCAACATCTCTCTTAACTGGAGTAGCATTTTGGTGAGCTAAATAAAAAAAAATACAATACCTTTCAATGTCAAACCTTTAGGGATCTATATATACATATACATATACATACATACATACATATATATATATATATCAGTAAGTTTCAATACGTTAGATAAAATGTCATACGTCTGATATCTATTTGGGGACCTTTGTGAGCCTAATCCCGACCGTATATTACTTACTATACATTAAACATTGGGTAGCAGATTGATGGAATACTACTATTCCAAACGAACCCGTTTGATCCGACGTATTAAGCCATGCCACTTTACGGCTACCTAACTCACGTGATTCCTGTCCTCACATGCAAATATCCTTTTATGATTTTATATCTAATGGCTTCCTTCCTTTTAGACTCAATAAAAAACGGATAAAATCGAATAATCGAATTGAACCAAATTTTTAAAATTATTCGATTATTTTTTATAATTTGGTTATATCCGATTTTATTTTTGATATTCGAGTTCGAGTTTGGTTTTCAATTTTTTGTTATTCGGTTAACCGAATAATTAAAATAGAAGAAAAAAATTAAGGCTAAACATCATACTCTCTGTCTGACTGTCTCTCTAATCTCAGAACTCAGAAGACTCAAATAAGCAAGCAGATCTATTTCGACAGTCGACTCTTATCTCTCATCTTTGCTCACCAAATCGATCTCTTTGATCTCAACCCTCAAATCTACTTTCGATCTCGATACTTCCTCAACCATCGCCCCTTAGATTTCTCACTCCCTACCCCTAGTGCCCTAACTCAAAAGCCAAAACTCCAGTCTGACAGTCCCCAAATCTCGACTTCGCTCCGCCTCCGAAGTCCGAACAGACCAAAGTTTGGACAGAACACCCCTATTTCATTGAAGTTCCTCTCTCCTCCGAGTTCCTTTTACCGATAATCTTCTAATATTTTCCATTGTTGCAGTCTAAATAATTATTTAAAAAGTGTAATCTATTTAAGTTTAATTATTTGCTGCAATAATTAAATAAATTTTGTTTAAGTTAAGTAAAAATGGTTAATAAGTAAATGAGACAGCGGCACATTCCTTCATCCATCCTTTAAAAAGATGTTCAAAGTATATTTGTACATAAATTAAGGAAAGTAAAATAGAGTGAAGAGAGTAAAAAAAATCAATTTATTTTTACTAATCCCACAAAATTACATAAAATAATGATTCTTTCTAATTTTTATATTAGTAGACTCTACTAAATGAAATATTTATATTTTACTCTATATATTTATTATCACTTTTTTATGATAAAAAAATTGTATCTTGAATCATTCTTTTAAGGACACAGGAAGTACCCTTTTTTTAATCAAACATGACTGAAATATATTAAAACTGTAAATTAATACAAACGATGAAAAGATTACAGTACAAAAAATTGAAATAGTAATCCTTTCAAACATAATAACATATAATCAGGAAAATAATCAATCATAACAACAGTTAGTAGAACTAGTGAACACCAAACATATCCTTAAAAATAGTCATAATTCTAAAGTAATAACTTAATATACATATCTAAACAATTCTTTAATACGAGCAAGTATTTATAAAAATAATTTAGTGAAAAAAACAAGAGAGAAATGTTTTGTATGTTGATTAGGCACTGAATTACGAGCAACGCTATAGTTATTAAAAAAATTACAAACAATAAATTATAAAATAATGTATAAACTTATAATCAGCTGAATCACCATCATGAGTAAACTCAATGATCATGATTAATAATATCTATTTCGACCACAAAAATCGAATACTACAAATCTGTACTTCTAAAAATGGACGGTAGACGTCGGTTGACATGTCCAATAGAAAAGAAAAAAGAAAGTATGGCACTCCTCGAGATTCTCAAAACTGCGAAACCGACATGTGAAAAGCGTGATAATGAATCAACCGCATTCCGTTTGGACACGTGATCACTTTTTGAAAATAACTATTCATTTTTTTTTAAATAAACAAAATATAAATTTTATACATATTAAAAAAATTAAAAAAATTCTAAAATTCTCTTAAGTGATTTCATAAAATTCATAAAATGATGAGTATTTTTATTTTTATACTAATAGATCCGATATAATTATTCTTCATTTTATATATTTATCTCATTCTTTTATGGACAAAAATAAATATACATTCCTACTAGTAACATTTGAAAGACACTAAAAATGCTCTACTGTGGTCACGGTATTTCCGGCGCAAGTCGGGTAGCAAACCGCTCTGATATCGGGCTGAGGAAATTAGTCGACCCGCGGGTCGGAAACTCCACATTAACAAAAAATAAATAAATAAATATACATTTGCTCATTTTTTTTGGATGGATGGAATATTTTAAAAAATAATTTAATTATTTTTATAAAAAGAAATTATTCCTAACATTAAATTAAGAATAATATAATAATAGCAACTTCAAAAATAATTTTACTTTTTTATTTAAAAAAATTATTCCTAAAATTAAATTAAGGATAATATAATAATAGCAACGTCATAATATTCAATCATTTAAGTGCTTAAATAATAATATATTATGAATTTCATATCATTATAAATAAAATTAAAAAAAAAGTATCTTTGATTTCTATAAAAAAAAGTAATTTAAAAGAAAAGATAGACTCTTCTAACTCGTGTTTAATTATTGCTACACAATTCTCTTAGTTAAATACCATTTACATTCTAAATTAGAAATATATATATATATATATATATGCGCGCGCGTAGTATTTTTAAATAAACTATTTTGCCTATATTGAAATTAAATATTGAATCCACCAGGACCGCCACTAATTCCATTTGTAGTAAATATTAATGATATATAAAAAAAATTCTTAAAAAAATTGTTTTGAAAACATATCTTTAATTTTAGAGCGGAATGAGTAACAAGTAGGAGAGACGCAATTCCTGTTACTCTCAAAGTTTATTTCTGCCAAATTGAGACCGTAACTTTTAAAATTAGCAATTTATTTAGAAAAAAATATATTCAAAGATTTTTTACTTAATTAAGAAGAATAAAATAGTCATTCTTTCAATTTGTAAATGAAGGATTAGCTTTCTTAGGCGCGAGCAAGTATTATATATACTCCTTTGGTCTGAGAATTATGACGTTAAGTTGTCCTCTTTGGCTAACAATAGTCATTCTTTCTTTTCTTTCTTTTTTTGCTAATTTTAGCTCAAATTTTAACATTCTTACATTTGACATGAATAAATCTCAAGACCTTATTCTTTTTATAGATAAAAATAATTATATTTTTACCTTTTGAGGACGAAAGAAGTATTTCAAAAAATGATTTAATTGTTTCTATAAAAAAATTATTCTTAATATTAAATTAAGTATAATTTAATAATAACAACATAATAATATTCAATCAATTAAGTACATAAATAATGATATATTAAGAATTTCATATCATTATAAATAAGATTTAAAAAATATCTTTGATTTCTATAAATAAAATATTTTTGTGCCTGTCGTCACGCTTTGGCTAACAATAGTCATCTCCAACACTACTACTCAATCTTCCAAAATAGTAGTAGTTCTTTTTTTATTTGGACAGTGTCCATTAATGGTAGCCTATACTCCATGTATTTCCATTTATTTGTTGTTTTAGAATGTTACGTATTTATTAAGAAAATTAATAATTATTCTAATTTTATTATTTAAATTATATTACCATAATTATCCTTGCGTAAATTAAGGAAAATAAATATGTGGGCGATGTTAAATATGCAAAAACTTGTCATGGATACATTAGAGAAAAATTTTGAAAGTAGAGACTTAAGGGGCGTTTGTTACATGTCATTTAAAGTGGTGATCTTAAATATCCGATAATGTTGTTGATCATCCTTATAGATCATGTTTGTTATGCATGTAAACTTACATTCCCGATAATCAAATGCCCGGTAAAATATCAAGATTCTAGGTAATCAAATGACAAAAAAAATAGGTGGTAATATGATATTAGTATTACCACATAATGGTCATCTTGAAATTTTTATTTAGACAAAAATATCTTTTATATTTAATAATTGAGACATAAATATGCTTCGTAGTCACATAATTTATATTTTTTTGTCGACATGTTTAGTTTAACTAAAATAACTCACTGTCCATATAAAGTATGTGGTGTTGTTTGTTATTTATTATTATAAGTTTAATGTTTATTAACTACATAGTTGAAAATTTTGTGTTCAATAATTAAATAAATCATGAATTATTATTTTATAAACATATTAAAATTTTAAATACGATTTACTAAGTAATACTAAATTAATTAGTTTGATAGTACTTTGATGATTGTTGATAATTATATTTGGCAATAATTATATGGGTGCATCATTCAACTAAAATTAATATAAGGATATTTTAGTAAAAGACCAATATTAAAAAAAATATACACAATAATTTTGAATTCATATCAAACACTCACAATAGCAATTACCGATAATCACATATCTTCTATTAAACAAAAATAACACAATATGACCATTTTTTATATCTAGTAATTTATTTTTAGATGGATATCTATTATGACCTATAACAAACACCCCTTTAAAGGCATACGGAAAAAATCATATATAGTTAATGCCTCTTAGAAATGTGTTTAACATCAAAAATAATATATAAAAATATTGTTACCTAAAAAGACTAATAAATTAGAGTGGAGGGAATAAGCGATATAATAAATTATTTACACTTTGAAAATACAATTAAAAGTTTAAAATTGGTATTTAATTGTGTATGGAAATCACAATTTCTAAACATATATCCCATCATCTACGTAGCCTTGTTATTTTCTTTTCACTTATTTTTGCACAAATGAGCTGACACAAATCAGTCATTGAAACTTGAAAGGGTTGGTTTCTTATATTTCAAGCAAGAGGCAGAAATAAAGAGTTGAAGAAAAAATAGGCCCAACAAACACAACTTTGAAAGGTGAGAATGACATATGGAATTGGTAGAGTTGGGCCTTGATATTTATTTCCTTGCAACTTGGATCAATCGTGTTGGACCCCAAAATTATTGAGATGAAAACCATACTTGAGCTTATCTTATTTATCGGTCAATCAAGCAAAAATAAAAAATGTCCAAATAACTTCCATATATACTCGATCACCTCAAGTAATTTATATTTTTAAATTACACCACACGCATAATAATATATACCACATATACTAATATATATATATATATATATATATATATAATATAATCAGTCCGGCCAACAAGTGAATCAAAAACGAACCAACAATAACGACGATTTTGTCCGTCGCTATAGCATAGAAAACCGACTATAGCGACGGACAAAACTAAGGCTGCAAACGAACCGAACTGTTCGCGAACCGGTTCGGTTCGGTTCGAGTTCGGTTCGGTTCGAGTTCGACTTGCTCGCCTAGTCGAGTCGAGTTCGCACATAATGTTCCGTTCGATTGCTCGATCGAACATGTTCGCGAACCATGTGGTTCGGTTCGTCTTTGTTTGCGAACAGTTCGAGTTCGGTTCGATTTGGTATGTTCGAGTTCGGTTCGATAAGTTCGAGTAGTTCGATTTCTTAATTACATGTTTAAATTGTTTCTAAAATTCTAAATAAAAATAATTGGTTATTTCAAATATTTGGTTCGATAAGTTCGAGTTCAGTTCGATAAGTTTGGTTCGATAATGTGTTTGTGAACTGTTTATGTTCGCGAACAACCTTATGTTCAACTTGTTCGCGAACTGTTCGCGAACTCGATCATGTTCGCAAACACCAAACGATCCGAACTCGTACATAGCTATTGGTTCGATCAAGTTACTTGAACATGTTCGAGTTCGACTAAAAGTGTTCGAGTTCGGTTCGAGTTCGACAAAGTTCGGTTCGGTTCGGTTCATTTGCAGCTCTAGACAAAACTGTCACTACAGTATTGGTCGTCGATTTTCTATACTATAACAACGGACAAAATCGTTGTTATAGTCAGTTTATTTTTGATTAATCTCTTCCGATTCGTTAAAGAAAATTTCCGTATATATAATAAAAAAACAAAATCACATCATTAGTCTCATTAGGTTGGTGGATTGACCAGACTCTATTACATACGTAAACAGGAATATATGTTACCCTCAAATTCCGAACTAATAAATTAGAAGGATTTGATGATCAAAATAACTTAAATAAGACAAACAAGCATTACAACGTTATCTGGCTTTATTTTATATTTTTTAAAAAATAAAAATAAAGAAAAAACTTAGAAGGTACTTCATTGCATGCCTTTTTACCTACCATGGCGGGATCAATGTTCTAATAGTACAATTTTCAAATTTGTAATTTTATATATAAAGATGACACAAGTGACAAAACTCACATCTGTCTTGGTGCTTAATTTAAAATTATGTGCATAAGCTATAATTAATGCATGATTGCATGGTAGGTCTGTGTAATTCTTACCTATAAATGTAATAAAAGTGACATTATAATGAAAAAAAATAATGTTAAAAATGAAATATGATTAGTGGCCCATGTTATTATATTATAAGACTTGCCCATAATAATTTACAGTAAGTTAATTACTACACTAATGAAATAAATATTTATTCTATCTCAAAATATATGATAAATTCTAATTTTTTAAAATTAATTTTAGACATTTTTAAATTTAAAGTTTCATGAATGCAATTACTTTTAGATAATACAACTATAGAAATCATAAAAAACTAAAACTATTATTAATTATAATACTTATTATTTTCACAAGTTAAATGAATTATATTAATTAATTTTAAATTAAAAAATATCTCAAATTAATTTTAAAAAATTAAAAATAATCTTATATTTCAAAACAAATGCACTATTTTAAATCATAATGCCCAAAGCTGGACAAAGAATAAAGTTTGGTTTTTAAATACAAAACTCATTAATTAGAAATATATTATTTAGTGGACAGCTGAGTATCAAATTTCAGTTAAGTCAAAGAGAAAATTCCAAAGAATAGAACAGCTCTAAAGATTTGGTCTCTGTGGGGTTTCTATCACTAATATTGGTGGCTGGAAGCCTGGAAAGTCGAGAGAGAGAGAGGGAGAGAGAGAGAGAGAGAGAGGACCATTATTTCAATGTAATACTTATTTCTTCTCCATCCCCACTCATCAACTTGTCTGTAACTAATAACAACACCAGGCAAAACACCTACAAATATATGTATATATATATATATAGAGAGAGAGAGAGAGATTAATTGTGATCAATAACTAATTAATTTTCAGGCGAACATAAATACTGAATAGCAACTAGTAACATTTGGAGTTTTTTTATTATTATTATACTTTTATTCTTATCCAAAAAATATTGTTGTCTTATAAGGAGTTTGCTAACTAAGTTTACCTCTTGATATTTTTAATTTATGGTCAGAAATTTAAAAAGGAGAAAAGTACGTAGAATATATATTGGTTACTTGATTATTAATCTCCTATCGATACGTACAGATTAGTGTTCCTATTCAAAAAGATGATTACAAGTTAATTAATTTGTGGTGTCTTAATAAGATGCTTCATTACATTAATCATAATACAGTATATTTACTGTACATGTATTGACACTGATATACCTAAAAGTCAAGAAATGTTTAATTAGTATCTTTAAGAATCCCAATTAGTCATCAAAATCTTATCCAATTCTACCTAACCGAAGAGTCATGGGCTTTTGGCCGATGGTTTATTCTCATCTCTGGTGTACCATGAGGAGAAGTTTCAAGCTTTGGCTGGACCAATGGCTCAGAACAACTAAAAAAATAAAGAATAATAATACTTATTATTTGAATATTTGTAGAATATTTTTTGGTGCCATTACTTTTTCAAAAGTAGAGATTTATTTTTTGTCCTAAAGGTGCTTTGAAGACACTTTTTAGTCGCTCAAAACACTTTTAAAAGATTACAAATTAGTAAATACTTTAATTTTTACTTACTAGTTACAGATATTTAAAGCACGTACAATAGTAAACCACAAGGAAAGACAAACCAAATAAAAAAAAAATCCAATTTTGTTCCGTTGAATGCTACTTATAAAAGATTTCGAAAAATGAATAAGACCTGAAAATGATTTGAGAAGAGAAACATTCCAACTGTTGGAACAAACTTGAGGGAAAAAACCCATCAAAGACAAAGATGGTGGCCCCAGCCCCCAAGCAAACATCAGCACCAACCTTTTACTACTACTACTACTACTACAGTACTACTGATATAAATTAATAAGAGAGACAGGAGATGACACAAAAATTAATTACACAGTTTTCTTTCAGTTGGCTTTATTATTAATTATGTCACACTTGTGTCATTTACAGGCAGGCCCCTTGTCTCATCCTCTCCGTCCTTTCGACTTTCTCCAAACTCATGACATCAAAATTAAATTCGATATATCTCTGCCTGAGACATTGCTTGCATTTAAGTAAATACTCTTAATTCCTTTCAAAATTAATAATAAATTTTTTTTATTGATTTTCTTTTTTTTTTTATAAATATATATTTAAGATTTGCTAAAAAATATCTATATATATTATGTGTATGTTTGGTTAGGTTTTTGGATTTTAATGTTGCCAGTTAACATTAGCTTATTTCAAACGTTTTTTTTATCCCGACTAAATTCACCGTACCATTTTTAGTGATCTTTGTGTGTTTGGGGTTTAAACTTTATGTTTATAAATTAAAAAAACGGAGTTCGGAGCAAAAAAATATTTAAATTTCAAAATCCTAAAAACTCCAAAGTTCTAAATTAAACATGTATTAAAAGTCACCCAAATCCACTTTTCAAACATATCAATTGAGAATAGTTAATTTTTAAAAAAAGCTGTGTAATACTTTATCCGTCCCAAATTAATTGCTCAGTTTTGACTTTTTAAAGTCAAATTGACCATTTTTAAAACTAATCTTTTTACTATTTTTGCTAAAATATAAGTGAAGAGATTATAACCAAAAGAAAGTATATACAATTTGTTACTAACCCCAATTTTTATAATTTTAGAAATATATTTATATATGCTTAATTATTAATTTTAAAAATAGTCAATTTGACTTAAAAAGTCAAAATTGAGCAATTAATTTGGGACGAAGGGAGTAGTTTATAATAAAAATATATATTAATATTGTTCATATCTTACTTTATCTCCAAATTTCTCTCAAGATCCTTATATTATCATTCATAATAGCTTGATTATACTCTATCTATTCATGTCACTATATAATTTAAAAATAAAAAATAAAAATAAAATTATTTGTCTATCTATATTATAAAGCGCCAGAAAAAATTGACAGTTAACTTAGGGTAAATAAAAAAGTCAAGTCTTTTTACTTTCTTATTTTATCTTTTAAATTTTTGTTTACATTAAATTCTTTTATTCATTTTTTCTCTTCTATTATCTGCTCTATTATATTTTAGAGAATTATATACTCTCACTTTTAACATACATGTAGTAATGTGAGGTAGGTAAATTAGTAAATTTAAAACGGTGTCGATGAAAAGTAAAGCTCCAATTTTAAAAAGGGAGGGATTATATTTGAAAATAGTAACCGTTAAAGAGTCCAAACGGCAGCCAAAAGACCCCGAAGAAAGTAATTCCCTATCAGTTACTAAAGTGTAGTTATTGCTGTTAATTGTTACCGCGAATATTGCTGTACAGAAGTGACACGTGTCGCTTCCGGGGAAGAAGAGAATGGGTCCCGCTAGCGACGTGACCCACGCCATTAATATTTGTTTAGATTTCTGGTCCGACCACGATCTCCTTCCCAGTTTTATCGGTCACGTTCTCGGGCGGCGCTGTCCTTTGAATTCAATTTCATTTCATGGAGTCACCTCGGATTTGATAAAATTGTGTGATTAAAATTTAGATAGTTAGTATATTTTAATTAATTAAATTATTTGAATAAAATAATATTTGAATTTAAAAAATTGTTTAGTAATTAAAAAATATAAAATATATTTTAAAATTTTAAAATATTTTAAATTAATTTTTTAAAAATCAATAATGATCTTAAAATTTAGAATGGAGGGAGTACAATATTTATAAATGCTTCATAAATTTAAAATTTTCATTAATAGGCAGATCTTAATGATTTTGATTTATATATTACTCTTACCGGTTTTAAGAGACGATAAGAGACAAATAAAATTTTACCAAACAACTTTACCCTTTTATCGAATTAGATGTGGAGCTGTTAAGAGATATTAAAAGGTAAATAAATACAATCTCACTATCTGTATTGTATTGTATTATATTGTATTCTTCTCCAAAAATAAATGGGTTGTCTTTTAATTTTCAACTTTCCTCATTTACCCTTAACATTTATTTTGATTCATTAAATGAAATATTAATTGTATTTTTTTAATTTATGTTCACCTCTAAAATGATAATTAAAGATGAACAGAGGGAGTAACACTTTTTAATATTGAGTACGAGAATGAATATCCTCCTTGTGTTTATTTATAAAAAGTGATGTATATTACGAATGTTTAAGTTAAATTATTAATTACGTGGAAAAATATTACTAGTAACTCTTTGGAGAGAGATATAATAAATAAGACCCTCTTATAATTTTAATCAATCTCATTTATTGATAAATTTTGCAATTATAATTCGACACAAATTTATCACAATATATAATATTTTATTTATTTATTTAGTTAGTAGTAAATTTTTATAACTAATGAGGTAAAATCTGCTAAAAGGCAATCGGTGTGACTAGTATTTGCATATCCTGCACTTTGACTACCAAATTCTCCGCCATCCTCCATCAATCATGTAAGACCCCGAATTTATGAAATAAAAATTTATTATTTTCTTTATGATTATTTTTCTAAATAGTGAAGTGCTTAATTGTTATAAATGATAGTTAAGGGTGTTATATGCAAATTATCTGATAAATAGTATGTCGGGGAATATTCCTTTTGTCGAGAAATATTCTTTTTGTCGGGGAATATTATATTCGGTACCGTACGACGGCACCGAAATGGCAATATTGTCAATGATAGTGGGCCCCACAACGGGTTAACTGTCGGATATAGAAAGTGATAGAAATTGGCGGCAAAACTTTAACCGATAACTGTTAAAATACCCGGTGATAAAAAGAACTTTAAAACGCGTTATTCCACAGTAGCACACTGTATTCCACAGTAGCTCACGATGTTGCACAGTGTTTTATATTATTGATTCAATAATTGATTAAAGTAGCAATTGCATAGTATCTTGATTCAATATTGTTATTAGCATCTGCATAATATATTTTACTATTTGTCACGACACTGTAACTTATATCATTTGATAGGATATTTTAGCATTATCGACAATGTCTAGAAATTCTGTCAAGGAAAGGGGTTATTTAATTGCGCGCCATTTTTTATGGAAGGCCCCCTCTTTCCTGAGAATAATCTGGTTGTCAGTATTGCGAGTATATGCTATCTGTGATATTAATACATTTAACACAATAATACAGAAAAATAGATTTATTGTGATAATGGAGTTATTTTTTTATGGTTTTATCTTTTGATAATGGATTAATTTTTGAATAAATGGATGGATGATATTAATGGAAGAAAAAATGGATGGATGATATTAATGGAAGAAAAAATGGATGGATGATATTAATGGAAGAAAAAATGGATGGATGATATTAATGGAAGAAAAAATGGATGGATGATATTAATGGAAGAAAAAATGGATGGATGATATTAAAAGAATATGGGGAAAAGACCAAAATGCCCTCACCTTGATTTTCCTATAAATAGGGAGAGTTTGCTTAAGAAATTTTCACACCTTCATTGCTTATACTTCCTCTCTCTCTAAATTTCTGAAGTTCTCTTAGTGTGCTAGGCTATTGTGAGTATTTGTGAGAATACTAGTATTATCCGAAGTTAGTAAACTTCATAGAAAGTAACATCCAATTAACGAAGGTAGGGAATATCATTTCTTTCATACTCATATATAATATCATTTGCTTTCATGTTCGTAAGTGATATTATACTCATAAAGGTTGTTATTCATTCGGTATTAATTTGTGGGGATAACCTGGTCGTGCGGTATGACGCATGCCTGGTGAATATCCTTTTGTATTCAACCCTTATTATTCTATGAGAATAACCTGTAAGTACGAGTGTCGTACCTGGTGAATACCCTTCTGTATTCATTCCTTATTAATCTGTGGGTATAACCTGTTCGTGCGGATTGACGCATACCTGGTGAATAACCCGTCGTATTCATTATTTATTAATCTGTTGTGGAAATAATCTGTCTACGCGAATTATCGCATGACAGGTGAAAATCCATTGCAGTTTCATATATTCTGTTATACTCATATAACTTATCATTTCTTTTGTACTCTTTAAGGGATATCTTTTTCTTTCACATTTCTCCATTTATGATAAGAAATCCTTATTTGTTTCCAAAACCTTATTTTTAAATGGAGAAAATCCCTGAAAATTAGTAGAATATCCTTAATAGTTTGTGCTTCATCTAATATCTTTTCACTTGAATCTTTCTATACGTTATAGTTGAAGCATGAAATAATTTCTTGAATATCATTCTTGAATTTGACTCCACAATTTAGTTATCGTGTTGGCAATTTGGTCAATCTTTGATACTGATTAAATTATAAGTTTTTCTTATCCTTGATCTCACTGTATCATTGTCATCATCCTCATCCTCATATTTAAATTGTGGTGATAGTTCTCTTTGGCCCGTGGTGCAAAGATGAACTGGCGTGACATGATTTTGACCAAACTGTGTATTGGTATTATCATGACTTTTGGTGTTACAAACAAAGGCGTATGGTGAAAGTTCTCTTTGGCCGTAGTGCAAAGATGAACTGGCGTTTGGCATGATCATGACCGGTGATGTTACAAATAAATATCTTTGGCACGTAGTGCAAAGAGAGGCTGTTGAATATAAACCTGTTGAATTTGGATGTTCATAAACAGGAATTGTTGATTGGTGTTACAGGGATAAAATATTGGTGGTGATCCTTTAATTTATAGAAGATGGTAGATATTATAATCTACTTGACTCTTCTAATGGATTGTTTGTTCCGCTGCAATTGTTGTGTTGAACAATTATAATATCTTTAAATCTCTGATTTATTATTGTTGAAGACTAAAGATAATTTTTATTCTTCATTATCTTAGTCATGATATTTCTTACTGGGCTATTTAAGCTCACCCTTTTCAGTTTTGTCCCATTCTCAGGAAAGGAAAATGTAGCTGGGACTAGCCGGGGAGTGGAGTGATGGTTCGAGTTAGTGGTTGTCCTCATCAAGTGATGGCATAGTTTAATAATAACTGTACTGAAGACTTTAAACATGTGTTGCCGTCTTTTTACGGCATTGTAATAATTTGGGTTTGGATACTGTGGTACCATACGGTACGATATTTGTATGGAAGTCACAGTATGTGTGTGGTCGTATTTTGCACGACAAATATTAGTTGTAAATGGGAAAATTCGTATTTGTATTTGTATTTTGTAGAATGTTATTGGCGACTCAAAATGGGTTGTGTGGACCTATTTTGGGGGCGTCACAAATCAACCTCGTACTTATAGATATATATTTTTGTTTTATATATTTCTAAAAGTAATGTCATTGATTTTTAAAATTTTCACGATAAACCGAATATTTTAAGTAAAATTTTAAAGTTTGGAGTATACAATGATAAGTACATTGGTGAGGTAGATTATTAGTTTAAAACTTGGGTTTTTAGTAGACAGATTAATTAAAATAAAATGAATTATTCCACTCTTCATTCTATTTATTCAATCGAAACGTAACATAAAAAGCTTAAAAATCCAAACGTAACACCAAAAAAAAAAGTAACTGCCAAAAACAAAACAGTGAAAAAAAGAAAAAGTAAAATCGCTTAATCCATGGTGGTATTTTTTTAAAAAACAAAACTCATTACTCGGTGTTTTGTACGGAGCATTGGTATAAATTTGTTAATATTATAATATTTTTTATTTATCGTAATTATATATATTTATTATAATTCGTTTAATGTAAAATTATACTCCATTATTTACATATTAAGATCATACTTGAATTCAAATTATAATATGATTTGTATTCGAACTCTAACTAAATTAAAACACAGAGGAATAGTAGGTGATTTATAACAACGAAATAGTGATGATTTCAAGAATTTGAATTGTAATAGAAGACTAAATTAAGAAAATCAGATGATATATTACATGTAGTAATAATGAAATAATTACGTGAACGAAAATTAAAATCACTTAACTTGGTTATTTTATGTTTTTATACTAAAATAGAATGGATGGATTTATACATAAATTATTGTAGTACAAAAAAAAATATCAGAAAAGGGTAAGGTGGGGGAACGGGGTAGAACGGTAAAAATAGTAAAAAAGTCAAAAAGCTGCCAGGCATGCAAAAGGCAGGAATCCAGTTGGGCGTCAGATTAATTAATTAATTAAATCTAAAAATATAAATAGTGGTACTGTTATAGTATACTACTAGTTGTATAATATAATCAATGATTTATCAATATTACTACTACGATACAATACAAATATACAAATATACAAATATACAATACTAGTGAGTAATATAATTTGTTTTGTTTTGTTTTGTTTTTAACTTTGAAAAGAAGAACCCAAACAATACATCCATTTTCAGAGATACAGAAGAAGAAGGCGAGAACCACTGTTAATTTCAAATCCTCCCTTTCTTTAACCACAACTCAAATTCAAGCTCTGCGAAACCCTAGCTATGGCGTTTTCATAAGCTACTTTTAAAGCACTTCTCACAGCCGAAAATCGTTGTTGCCTCATCTCCGCGGCATGGCCGACGAGTTACCGGTGGTCGTTGCATCATCGGCTAGAGTTACAAAAAACATTCGATCTCCGATTTCTTCTCCGAGTCCGACTTGAATTTCTAAAGGGGGAGATAGAGAGATAGAGAGAGAGAGAGTCAAGTTCGAATCTGGAGAAACTTTTTATTGTTTAATTTGTGAGATATTTCCGGTGGAGTAATTGTGGGAGAAAATGGCCGCCGGTAAGGGAGGAATTGAGAAGATACGGAGAATCGCACGGACGATGTATTTTATGGTTGCGATGGTGGCGTCGCTTCTGGTTATGTCTCTTCCATTGTTGGTGGCAATAGGAGATATTATGGTGCCTTGTCTCTTAATCTCAAGCTTTACTTGCGTGAGTTGTCGCAGCTTTAATGAGCATCTCCACAGATACGCTTTCAAGACTTCATTGACGGATATTCCCCTTGTTTCCATCATCAGATCTCTCCTTATCACCTGTATGCTTGCTTTTTCATCTTTTCCTTTTACTTTATCATTGTAACATTTTACTTTTGGTCTTAATTTAAAGATTAATTCAGAAAAAAATAAAAATACACTTAAGAGGCAGCAATGAGGTTGCATTTAGTTTTTTTTTTTTAATTATTTTATATATATATATATATATATATAAATAAAAGCTTATTGTACCAAAAGTAATTAAGAATTATTTTTCATTGTAACTTTAGAGTTTATGTTTTTATAGATGATATATTTGGCTATTTTAATTTCTTGCGGAGCTCCATATCAAGTCACAAAAGAATTGTGTTATTCTGATTTCTCTGTTTGATGCTTTATAGGTTTATTTTTAATTTAATATATTTTTGTATAATATCAGTATGAAAACTAATTATTAATTAATAGAGAAGTTTCAATACTTAAATGGATGATTGACAAATTTGACACGGATAATTGTTTTCAGTAAAATTATTATTAAAAAGAAACAATTTTTAGTAGTTGCTTTCACAAGTTACATAAAAGACAATTCACACCTGCCTTAACTAAGGGATTTTTGTTTAAATTGCAAACATGTGAGGAACTGATGAATTGTCGGATACCTGTATGTTTTCTATTTTTTTCCTTCATCTGTTTTGAAAGTTTAGTTATTATGCATTCTTTATGATACAGGTGTTTATTCAATGTGTGATGGACCTGCTCTCTCGCACGGGCCGTATGTAGGAACTGTGGCGCTATCTTCCTTTGTTTCAATCCTGCTTCTTTCAGTTAAGGCTTGTGTTTTCTCTGTCAATTCTCAAATTGAGGCTGAGGCTTCATTATCACTCTCAAAGCAGAAGCTTCATTTGAAGAAGTCATGGGGGATGCCTGTCTTGTTTCTATCATCCGTGGTCTTTGCTCTTGGGCATATTGTTATTGCTTATCGAACGAGCTGCAGAGCAAGGAGGAAACTATTGTTTCACAGAGTTGATCCAGAATCAGTAAGTTTATAAGTCTTTGTTTTTCTTATATAGTTTTCTTATCACTCTATTTGTAAACATGACATTGGAAGCAAATATCTAGCTTCAGCAGATAGAATTACTCTTAGCAGAAACACTATATTAGCAGAAGAGTATGTGCTCACTTTCTAGTTAATGTTATCATACGTTGCATTTTTATGTTTTCCCTATTAGTTGTGGATCTGTTTGCATGGAGGCAATCTCCTAATTTCATTTTTGAATATCTTGTATGATTTTAATTATTTTCCATATGCCGGAATGTTCAATATCCATATTATGCTGTCCAAGTTCTGACTCGTCTCGATAAAAATTGCAGGTTCTTTCCTGTAAAATTGCATTTTCTGGATATCAGAAGGTTCCACGATCTCCCACTCCTATTGCAGGGAAAACACTAAGATGCGACAGTGAAATGAAGCGAAAGCCTGCAGGGATTACTCGTGATGAAGGGGAACTCCCAGTTAGATTACTAGCTGATATTGACAGCTTATTTATGGCTTGCCATGGACTTACCCTTCACTACAAGCTTAGCTTGTCTGGTGCACCATCTCGTTCCTTATCCTCTTCAACTTTTCTTGATAGGCCATCATTAAATGTATTTTCAAAAAGCCAGTATCATCTTCACAGGAGCTTTAGTAGTCAATTCCACACCTCCTCTCTCCATACACCACTATTAGATGGACTAAGTTCTCCTGTATTGTCAGAAGAAATTCCAATTTTGAGCCTAGATGAAGCTGGTAATTATGATGAAATGAGTAGTTTTAGCTCTCCAGTGCTGGAGCGAGATCCAGGAGCACATGGTCAATTTGGCATTGTTTTAGTGCATGGATTTGGAGGGGGAGTTTTCTCATGGAGGCATGTAATGGGCGTGTTGGCTCGGCAAGTTGGTTGTTCTGTTGCTGCTTTTGATCGTCCTGGCTGGGGACTAACATCGAGGCCCCGGCAACAGGATTGGGAAGAAAATCAATTGCCTAATCCTTACAAGCTTGAAACTCAGGTACAATTATTTGTTGCTTTTGCACATGAAAATTTACTGAAGTACTCAATATGAATCAATATAACAACCCGTTGTCCAAAGTCCCCACTACCTTGGTAATGGACTGTATGGACAACTGAAGAAGAAAATCAATAGAAATGGTAAGGGAAAGCACAGAAAATAGAAGAATTTATTTCTTCTGTATTGGTGCATGTCTTGTTTGTATTTTTACAGACAAGTTCCTAGATACATCATGTAAAAATCTTTGTGCTGTGATTATATATACCCTATATATTTTCTTCTGAGTCTTCCTATTGTTTGGTTTAATAATCTTTTTAGTTTTTACCCTTCATGAGCATTGTCGACGTTCATAAAGTTAACTCTGGATAGCATGATGGTTAAGGTAACAGTGTTATGAATTTTGTGTTAAAGCAGTTTTGTACTAAAGCATTTTTTCGGGAACTATTTTTAGTCCCCCCCCCTCTTATTGTCCTTTTTTCTTTAAAAGAAATTAAAACCGTTTCATATGCAGTTACGGTCATTGAGGTTTTTGTGAATGTAATATTTGTGCTACCTTGATATAGCTGGTTATATGTCCTCTCCTCACTCTTATACTATTAAGTTCTCATTTTGCGGGGACACTTGTCTGGACTTTATGAGTTAATGTATGTTTTCCAGGTTGACATGCTTCTGTCTTTTTGTTCGGAGATGGGTTTTTCTTCTGTTGTTCTTGTTGGTCATGATGATGGAGGCCTGCTTGCGTTGAAAGCTACACAACGAGTTCGGTCACCAGCTATTTCTCTCAATGTGAGTCACTCGTTTATTGAATAACTGAATCGTACTGTATAGCTAAGCTTTATGTACAAATGAATTCAAATATCTTCCACAATATGAATTACACTTAATACTGTGTTGGGGTTGCATATTTAAGGATTTGAATCTTTGGGCAAAGAAACATGTAATGAAGTCAATTCAAGTAGTTAGTGATACTTTACATCGATTTTCTTTAAAAAGGTAAACTACTACTATAACGAGTCTATGACCATGATTGTTATTGTTAGTTATTAAATATATTGGTTAACAAGACTCATAGGCAATGATTTTAAGATGTCTAAGATAGTAAATTAAAACAAGTCCTGGATCTAATCAAGACATGCATCAAGCTACCTACCAATTCAAACTGCTTTTAACATTACATTGTTTTAAGTATATCAAATTCTTTCAATGGTAGTAAGAAAATTTGTGTTATATCCCTGAACTTGGGGCCAAACTTACCTATAACAAAAAAGATTATGGGTAAATAACTAACTGGATAAAGGACTAATGATTAATTATGCAGGTTGAAATCAAGGGGGTGGTATTGCTGAATGTAAGCTTGTCAAGAGAAGTGGTTCCTGCCTTTGCTAGAATACTCTTGCGCACTTCTCTTGGAAAGAAACACCTGGTTTGTCCTCTACTTCGGACAGAAATCACACAAGTAGTCAATCGACGTGCTTGGTACGATTCTACCAAGCTAACAACAGAAATCACAAGTCTCTATAAGGTATGCCTCCACAATTTTAAAACCATAGTTTACTTTTTCCTCCTTTTTTTTTGGACTACGAGGAACTAACACACCATACACCAATCCGTGATTTAGAGCTGCACTGCAAACCCCTAATACTTGCAGCCACCCACTAGCCACAGATTCATGAGAGTCTAACGCTTGACCTCTGACTCAAGAGACATTATAGTTGTTTCAGCATAATCCTTGTCATTAGTTTACCCAATTATTTGCCTTGTTATAAAACCATTCACAGAGACAGAACATAAATAATTTTGAACTACACTAACTTTGGTTTAGGTGAGCTGCAGCATTTGGGTGTTTATCTCATAGGCCCTTTTTAAATAAAAAAACAATACCATTACCTCTTACAAGATACAAATTAGTAATAATTTAATAGCTCATTAGCACTATTTAGTGCAGATTAATTTCTTCCTTTAGTCATAAGATATTTGAATATGTGGAGATCTCTGAAGTTGCATTTAGTCATTACAGAAACATGGTAGCTTATACAAAATTGTAGTGCATAACTCAAACACCATATAGTTCTTTTCTGAATATCAATCTCTTAGACTAACTCTCTTGATTGACATTTGTACTAATGTATTATTAGGAAAGATTTGTATTAAGCATTCCAATTGTTTCATTGCTCCTGTACATATTCAGGCCCCATTATGTGTAGAAGGCTGGGTTGAAGCACTTCACGAGATAGGTAGACTATCGTTTGAAACAGTCCTCTCACCACAAAATGCAGCTTCTTTACTGAAAGCAGTTGAAGATATCCCAGTTTTAGTTATCACAGGAGCTGAAGATGCTCTCGTTTCTTTAAAATCTGTTCAAACTTTGGCTTCAAAACTTGTAAATTCTGTGAGTTTTCCTATCACTGTCTTTTATATTAGCATATGATTTTGCGAAAGTATAGTGATTCATTGTATTTTGAGAAGAAAAGTTAGAATGAGAATGGTTAATCTCTTTTTCACTGTAATTTGAGCAATCTAGTGAGATCACTTTGGACTTGTCCCATGTTAGATATCTCAGGTGGGTGTTATACTCTGTAACTTTGGAGTTTTGGACAGGAAAATTCTGTGATAAGAGGTGATCAGGGCACACACAGGCCCTATCATCCCTTGGATGGGCCAACCACAAGGTAATCTCAGGGAGATTCCATCCAAAGGGTGATGAGGGATGTGCTTGATGGGCCCACCCTCTTCACAGACTCGCTGAAATAGGAAATCAACTATGTTGTCTGTATATGAAAGTCTAGTGATCGGCTGCTTTGTACATGGTCTAACCAGTTATATGTTGAACAGGAAGTTCCAGTGTGCTTAATCTTTAATCTTTATCTTTATAATGTATTAATGCAGAGTACTTATAAAATAACCTTTCTGATTGATCCATCTAATCATGATTTGTTGCTTCGCAGAGACTGGTTGCAATATCTGGTTGTGGCCATCTTCCGCATGAGGAGTGCCCCAAGGCGTTGCTCGCAGCTGTGTTGCCATTCATAAGCAGACTCTTAAGTATACCAGATTTGCAAAATCAATAGACCATTTGTTATTGCTTACAAATAGGTTTTATTTATTTTGGTGTCTTTCTTCCCCCCCCCCCCCCCCGCCTCCACACACACACACAAAAGTCCTTTGGCTGTTTGTCACCCCCCTCAATTCACCTCAAAAGAAAGAGACCAAGTTCATCTCTTCTTTTGGGTATTTTTGACATGTTAGTTCGGAGCCATACCCTAACCTAAGCCTCCTCTGGATGTGTTAGAACTCCCTCTCATGCATTTCTTTTCTGTGTTTCCTCTTCTTTGTTGTTTACTGGCAAGGCCTAAATCTTTTTGTTTTAGTTTGTTTGAGAAGTTCCTGTTGTTGACCACTTATTACAGTGGATCAACATCTTTGTACATTTTATGTTGGTAATGAAAGCGATCAAGCATGTTTGTTGCAGACCAATCTTCTTGTATAACCTTTTTTTTTCACATTTTTTTTGCCCTTTTTCTATCCGTCAGTCAGTATTCAGTAACGTCAGTTTTCAATATTAAGCAACTCCGTGTTGGCTAAATGGTAATGGGTGAGGTTTGTTTGGTTTATGTCCAATCTGCTTATATAATTTGTCAATAAAAAATTAAGGATGTTATGCGAACCTTGATTTACTAGTATTATTGAATGGCGTCTTTTCTCAGGCTACTTCACAAGTCACCCGAAATTTCATATATGTTGATGAGCTTATTTGTGGACTAAGGCCTACTGATTGATCCCATTTGATCAATTAAATGAAAAGTTAATGTCAGTCTCATTATATTTGTACATGTTCCGTAGAACTGTTGTAATTCAAGTGTATGCGATGTAAACATGGAGTTAACCGGCACGTATTCATTTTACCGAATCATGAGTATTCTTGTTAACGACTTGCTGCTTTGTAAAACCCTTCCTGACCTATATTGTATAAAGCTGGCTTCATTTTTGTTTTTGGTCCATACGTAGTTCGGATTTTATTATATCAAGTTGTCATAGGTTCCAAGCAGAAGATTATATATAAACATTAAAAATTCGGTATGTTAACACAAGTGGTTATCTTATCCCACGCGAAAAAACTAATGCTGATAAGGTTGGTAGCTACTGGATTAGGAACCACAAGTCCACAATGGTTCATAGGTTCTCAAAACCAAAGCCCCAATCAATCTAATACTTGCTTTATGCAGAGAGAGGAAAAGCAGCAACTCAAACTCTTTTATCATCATATGCCGGAAAGGCTCTTCGATGTTTAACTGGAAGTGTTTGGGGATATTTTTTTTTATTTTTTTTAATGTTATGCAATAAAACTTTTCAATGCCCGAAAAAGGATAGCATGATTTAGGCACCTCACTCTGGTTATTCTCATTAATGCATGTTCAAGTTCTAGGTTAACAACGACAAAAGTTTAATCTCAAGTGCACCGAGGCAAAGTTTTTTTTGCCTGCAAACTACTTCCTACTGAGCTAAAGTCTTCAAGTATCTAGCAAGGTGGACAACACCTAAAATATATCCATTGTACAAAAAAGTGGGAAGCATTCTTTCCTTGTGCAACTAATAATTTACCTGGTGTGTAATCCCTGATACCTGGTGTGGTAATCTAGCTGAGCACTTTAATTAAGTTACACGCAACAAGCAATCAACATATTCATGAGCTTTTATACAGAAATGTCACCGGACCAACAGATCAAAGAGCAAACCAATCTGCTGTATCTAACAATTTCCACTGGAAGGTTTGTATTGTCACAGCTGAGAAAAGAAAACTGGACTTCGCTTGCACTAAACTTTGCCTGTGGTTCTCTTACATTCTTCTCAGGTTCAAGAGTACAAACTAACAGCTCTAGTAAACAGATAAATCTACTCCTCGGAAGACTTGTTGATGAGAGACTTGTGGATGCGAGGAATAACTCCTCCACCAGCGATGGTTCCTTTGATGAGGGCGTCAAGTTCTTCATCCCCCCAGATGGCAAGCTGCAAATGTCTTGGGGTTATACTCTGTACCTTCAGATCCTTGCTTGCATTACCTGCCAACTCCAGCACTTCTGCAGTCAGATACTCTAATATGGCTGCAGTATAAACAGCAGCTGTTGCTCCTACCCTTCCATTTGCAGAAACCCTCACTTCAAAAGCCGGTGAACCCGGCCCACTGGAAACTGCAATGTTTGAATAGCACAGAATGACATCTAGTATAAGACATTTGAAATGGAATTACAAGGACCCAGAAAGTATTGAAGTTCTGTTGGCTTGAACAAGTGTGTAAGTTGAATTGTTTAATACAAACCAATATTTGTAAATGTACCTAAAGTAAATTATTTGATTCCTTATCATCTGAATTCAGAATCCTTATAATCTGAAAACAGACAAACAATCAGATATAATCTGCCTTGTGTTCAGACAAATTTAAGACATCATTCTGAAAGAACAGGGCCATACAAGACAGTTCATTCATTTATTGTAATGCTACAACATATATATCTGCCAAAGACCCCTCAAGAATAACCGAGTCTTACGTATAGAAATACATCACATTGGATTAAAGGCCATCACAACACACAATGCAAAAACAAGCGGGAAAATACCAAAAAAAATCTATGTGCACCAATCAAAACACAACCCCTACACAATAGAAAACAACTCTAGCCACAAAAAAAAGATAAACACAGATCAAGCCCCAAGACAAAACTCTCCGAGAAAATCAACAAATTACACAACAGAGCCCCAGTAGACCTGATTTTGCCAAAAACATTTTTTTGGTTATCTCATTTTCATTTTTATAAAGATGATGATGACACCCCATGCACAAACCTTCAACAAAGCAGATAGAAGACAGTTGTTCCATATGGCTGAAATTTGTCACTTGGTTGGGTGAGAAAAACTAAAAGGCACTTCTTCTACTAAGGGGGTGTTTGATAAAAATTGAATGAATCTGAATCTGAATCTGAATGAGCTGAATCTGAATCTGAATCTGAATGAGCTGAATCTGAATGAAAAAAGCTGTTTGATAATTAACATATCTTAAAGATCTGAATGACATATTTTTAATATTTTACCCCTCTGAAAAAATTCAAAGTTGTTGTAAATTTATTTAATATTACATAATATAATAGTTAATATTTTTTTTTTATTTTTTTAGTTTTTTTTTTATTTTTTTACTTCATTCAGCCAACCATTCAGCCATTCAGACCAAAAAATCTGACTTAACCATTCAGCCAAAGCATCTGACCGATTCAGCCATTCAGACGATTTTTTTCCAAAACAAACGCACTTAATGATTCAGCCACTTACCGATTCAGCCATTCAGACCCATTAAGTTCTAAACAAACAGCCCCTAAGTATATAAGTTTCTACTTATTACTTAGTATGGTAGTGTGACACATTAACCCACCCTTCCTACAACGGAAAAGAAGACAATGCAGTAGACGTTACTAACTTACTTCAAGAATGCTTTTCAAATAAGCATTAAAATTTTCTATACTTCAAAGAAACCATCTAGGTAAATCATACTCCCTTTGTCTGGAAATGATAGTTTCATAGTCCTGCATTTATTTATTTTTTGATTTTTTATTTCGAATATTAAGATTTGTATTGAAAACATTTAGACATAATCTTTTGGATGTTTTTTCTATTTCTTTTTAATACTGAACTTTAAAGAGTAAAATTTATTATTTGGAAAACTGCATGTCCAAGTTACTTGACAAACAAAAAAAATGGCCGTGTGTCAAATGTAAGTCTTAATATTCGGGGAAAAAAATTTAAAACAAGATAAAATAGGACTCTCATTTTTAGATCGAAGTAAGACAAAGAAAATGATGGATAAATAAGAATGAGCTATTTATTAATCACTATTGGGTTTCCTACCAACAACGAGTCAGGCTGAGCTTTATATCAACAATTCGTGCAACTTTATCTCTTCTAACACATGTATCCTATGTGTACATGTATTTAATCATGGGAAAAACAAGAAAAGAAATGGAGAGAAATATAGGGAAGAGCCTAATCCAACAACTAAAGGATTTAGACCAATTGTGCAATCCGCAAGGAAATACATATCAACAATCAAACCTTATAATTAAATAGCCACCTTTAGGGTTTGGCAAGTGCATTCATACATATGCACAACAATGAACTCAAATGTTCAAAGAGGAAAGAAGAACAAAAAAAATTCATACCTAAGGATATAAGTATTGAAGAACATGATAAACACATAATTCATAAATTTTATTATCCCTAATTTTGTCATTTTTATTATATTAGTTTATTTAATTAATATGTTTTATTTTATTTTGTAGGATTTAATATTTTATTACAATAAAGTCAAAATCATGGTGATCAAGCAATATTTAATGCTCTTATTCATGTAAGGAAATATCCAAGAAGAATTCTACATGGAAAAGGACTTTTGGGAGACTACCATGTAGAGATTGAAAAATCAAGAAGGAAAGAAGAGGGAAAAAAGGGAACAAAAGAGGCCAAGTTCAATGAATGTAAATTAGGGCACAAATTTATTTTCCTTATAAATAGGTCTCTTGTTTTAGAGAGAAGGGAGGTATTAGTTTAGGTTAGAAATAGGAGTAAGATTAAATTATTTCTTCATTGTACGTTCGTTGGATGATTGTTAATTAAAGGGAGTTTTCTTATTTTATTTTTAATTTTCTACTTCTTCTTTATTTTAGTTAGTTTATTATTTTCATGTCTAGTTAATTTCTTTAATCTAGGATGAAGATGAAATTAAATAATTATTCATGATAATATTTTTTTTATCTCTTCTATTATTTATGCTTTTTTGTTTAATTGATTTCGCCTTCATGTTTCATCATTGAAATACCTTCGTTTTATAGTTCTTATGTGATTTTAAATTAATTAAGAGATTTTGATAGATTATTGTTAAGATATGAGTTTTTCATAATCCATGCTTGTTCAAAGAAGTTTTGATGGGTTATAGTTAATCCTTAAATTTTCATAGTCTATGCTTGCGCACGTTAATTATAAAATTACTAAATTAAAGGGAAGGGAGATCAAAATCATAATTAAGTTATAAAAATAGAAGAGATTGAATTACTTGTTCTGTTTATTATTTAATGGATTCAGATTCCTAGATTGCTTCCTTATTATTAGTTAGTTTAATCATAGTTAATTGATTCTCAATCTTTATTTCTAATTCGCCTAAAATAGATATTAAGGATATACTAAAATTAATTTAGTCTCTGTGGGTTCGACCTGTACTTGCCAGTTCTTCAATTTGACACTGTGCACTTGCAGTTACATAATTTTATCAATTTGACACTGTGCACTTGCAGTTACATAATTTTATTACATCAGAACACAATCCTTCTAAGCAGCAACATCAAATTAAATAAAGAATTGTTCAAATTTTGGCCTATCAATCTAACGTGTTAAGGCAAGGGGACTGTGTATAGTTTCAAACCTCTAATTTTAATTGCATTAAGTGCTTATACTCAATTTCCAGGATCTCACAACTGACAGACCAAAACTTGAAACCAAGGTTATTTTCGCAAACATATGAACTGGTATTTAAAAGAAAAAAACAACAAAAAAAACTATTATAGCATGGTGAAGCTTGTTTGAGCTTAACAACCAAACAAGGTACATCATATCTAGGATTATCTCACTTCATTAACTATGCTGATCCCACTGCTTTGTAATCCAAACTGGATTCTTAGCATGCAACCAGGCCACTGACTAATAAAACCAATTACCAATTTTATCAGAGCCCTTATGTAATTAACAAAGCTTGTGCATGGTTAGTCAGTTAGATAGTTTATTCTGGTGTTTTTATGATGAATTGTTGGGAACGGATTACGGAAGAATGTTGATGAAACATTAAGAGCAGAGGAACTTAACCGTGAAATTAAATACATATATATATAGAGAGAGAGAGGTTGAAAGTGATAATTAAGAAGAGTGAACCTGGAGACCAGCACGAGAAGAGCGAGAGGTGGGCTTTTTCTTGTCTTTGTCCTTGTTGTTGTTGCTTAGGGCACCGGCACCGGCACCACCAGTCGCAGATGATTTTCCCATTATCAGACCTTTGGCTCCTTTCCCCGACATTTTCCCTCCAATCAGAACAACACCCACCGCCTCCCTACTCCTTTGCTTTCCACCATGATTTCTCAAAATCAATTCCCCAAGAAGGCGAAGCGGTTTTTACATAAAGTTTACATGACTGAACTACCCCTATATATTTGTCAAAATTACACTGCAAGGACTTGGAGACCCGTACATGTTTCTCCTATGTCACACATCCATTTTATCCAATGAGGCCAAAGATCCCCCGCGGACATTGCCTAACCTTTGGATTTATTTTATTTTTATTTTTTGACATTGAGAATGAAAAAAAAAACCTTGGTAATTAATTTCTACCTTAGTTAATTAATTTATAAAATTTTAAAAATATATATATTTGATCTACATCAATTGCTAAATTTATTAAATATATTTCATTTAATTAATTTAAAGATATTATACTGCCATATACGACACTTTTTTTTTTTGAAAACATATATCCAAAATACATGGTTGAAATAAGACTATTATTTTGTGTGTACATATGGGTGGAAGATTTATCTTTTCAGTTTTATCATCATTGTACCAGCCTTTTTTTTGTTTGATGAATTAAGTTGTAATCGCTTACCAAAAATAAATAAAAATATAATTCGGTACAAAATGGAATTGAGCACCAACTTATAATCTGACCAAATAGATGTCCCTCCCACGCATCAAGTAAAAAGTAATAAAAAAAAATAAAAAAATCAGCAACTCTTCTCTTAGTGGAAAAGAGATTGAGTAGAAGACAATAAATAAATAAAAAAAATAAAAAGCCGGAAAGCATATCATTTAAGTTAAAAGTTTCTTCGTTTGTCAAAGGAGGATGATTTCTCAAGACTCGCTGCAACTCCAATATGGCTTACAAGTTACAACTCCCACCAGACCAGGCAGATAGTAAAGAGAAAAAAAAATAAATAAAAGAAAATACATTATGTTCCAAAGTCAGACCCCAGCTGCCTTTTCCTTCTCTCTAGTGTTTACCACCTCATCTTCCGTAATACGGGTATCTTCCATCTTCTGGGCGACCTCATCTGCAGAAACCTTTGCTTTCCCATTTGGCCCATTTGTCAGAGAGGTGTCATTCTCACGATTCAAAGGACCTGTCTGCCATATCCGTATGGTACCATCTTCGGAGCCTGATGCATATGATTCACCTCCGGGTGCAAACCGCACACAATGGACAGGACCATGGTGACCCTTGTTGCAGCCTACAAGGAGGTACATCAATAGTCACATTTGGGTGGAACTGGAAAGGATATCATCAAATATGAAGAAAAGAAAAAAGGGCAAAACAACAAAAGCTACAAGAAAAGAAAATAGAAGAGAGAAGGGGTTGGGGTCATTGAAGAGCGGCAAAGTGTTATATCTGATGTATCAGAGCGCGCGCGCACACCCCAAGAGTAGCACCTGACACAGCTAGAAATGTGGAATTTGCAAATAAAACAACATTTAGGTTGTCACTCAACACTAAATTAATTGAATAAAACATTGTTAGCGATGGTGGGTAACAAATCTTCAATACCATTCATTAAAGAACAGGCCAAAACTGGAGACCTTCATGTTCATTTTTAATATTCCTTTACCAGAGCTCTCCTACAAGTTCAAGGATACTTACCGATCTCTTCCCCTGTATGAAAATCGAAAATATGAATCCACATGTCTTCTCCTCCAGCAATGAACTTATTACCAAGCTTTGGTTCCAGTGATGCTGATTCCACATTGCAGGGCATGTCATAGCTCTTCACCAATCCAAAACTGAAAAGCCAAGATTTTAAGGAACGCAGGCCAAAACGTACAAAATATGATCCATGGATATATTTATCAGAAAGAAGAAAAACCCACGAGTAGTTTACAGGAAAAAGAAAATTGCCCAGTAAGATACTTACTGATTAGCATCCCAGAACTTGACAGTGGAGCCATCAGCGGTGGTTATATAGCGGCCATCCTGACTTACTTCTGTACTGGTTACAGATGACTTAGTTTCGAGTGTTCGGACAATTTTTCCACTTCTTACATCCCACAACCTGTTCATTCATCATTTATTTGTTATTGTGAAGTTTGGCTAAGAGAAGTGTATAGAAACTCAGCCAGATGTTCAGCAAATTATCAGAATCTGCAATTATATAACTGAAGAAAAAAATGATCATTCTATTTCTTTGAGAGTGCAAAGTTATCTCATTCTTCAACAAACAACAATAAGAAACTAAAATTTGTGCAAATAATCAACTGCTTTATAATATGCATGGACTAAAAATTAACAGTGGTTATCATCAAATGCATGCCTAAGCAGGTGATCCAAGCGGAAGGAGTAATTCTAGAGTCTGCTTACAAGCGAGCAAAACGACAGTCATGCAAGCCCAGCTTCAACAATAAAAGATATCAATTCAAGTGTTAAATACAAGAAGACATATTTCTAATTAATAACATACTACAATGTATTATTATTCACCTCAGTTCCAACTGCCCTGTAATATACTGAATTGAAAACTGAGCACTCCTCAGCTTGTGACCAAAAGATTTAAATTTTTTAATAAATAATTTTGGCCCACATTGTGACCACAAGATTTTACATGTGCTAAGCGCAAATGAGAAGTCAAGATTTTTGGATCACCAAGATGACATATGGGTTCCAAGATGTAGTTTTTCAAATTCTTTTACGAGTAGAATAGAATGTCTGGAAGTCCGAAAGAGAACAGAGTCACATTTATGAAAGATCTATACAAGTTTTGTACCCTTTAATTTGGTGACAACAAATAACTTGTAAGAATCTCAATGCAATCCTATGTGATTATTGGAACTAATCCCAAATCTTAGTTTTCTCTAGCATTTTGAGGCACAAGAACTATTCCAAAATAAAAAAGGGCAAAAAATGCTAGACTGGAAACTCTCAAATTTAAATAGATAGTATTTAGTATATTGTGAGGCAATGTATAAATATAAATTAATGTGTCTCGGAATTTATCCAGGCTCACATATCAGCATCAGAAAATACCGCAAGTCAACAATAATCTAAATGTATGGATGACTGAATTCCTGATGTAAAAATTGTGATTTGTGACCATTGGTAGTTCCAATTAAACAAAATGATAATACAAAAAAAAATGGGGAAAACTAAAAATGATAGCACTTGAATAAGACGACACTTATACTTTACATACCTCACTCCACCAGAATCACTGCAGGAACTTAATATGGTCTGGTCACTGTGTAGCCATGCAACAGTCCTAACTGAACTCGGAGAGTTATCAACTTCTCTTGGAGGAGCATCTGGTCTATTCAAATCAAAAATGCGAAGTAATTTTTCAACACCACCAGTGAGTAAAAGGTGTGTATCCTGCATAATTACAACCTAACTTTAGTTTCAACTACATTTATCCTGAAAGAGAAACATAAGAACAAATGAACATATTCCCCCATAAGAAAAGTATTGGTGATCTCAAAACATATGTATGTTGCAATCTAGAGTTGATGACTGCACTGCCACTACTGTGCTAACTTAACACTTATTTGAGATCGAATAAACATGATTTCTCTGCATAAGTGTAAAGGGTGCAGTAGAACCAATTCTATTAACTATTCAGAAAGAAAAAAGTGCAAGGGGGCAACAGTTGGGATCTAGCGCAGAATGCAGATATGACCCAAATAATGTTGATACAAAGATCTGAATCCGACCCATCCACTAGAGTCATTTTTTTAATTGTAATTTATTAGGAATTCAAAACTCCAGATTTGATAACCCATATATATATATATAATTTTTAGTTTAAACTATTTATCAGTCCTCACCTCAACTCAACGCCTTTTATCCCAAACTAGTTGGGTAGGCTGAAAATGAATCCCATGTGAAAGCATAAAAGCAAAAAGGTAAGAATAAAACTAAAAGGACAAAATAAAATAAATAATTTATAATAGAAATGAATGAAGATTAGTAATATAGAAACGCACCCACATATAGAGAAATACATACACATATATATATATATATATATATATATAAATGACAACAAAAAAAGGAGATTAAATTTGGCCCGGATATAATTAAATCTCACAACTGAAATTTTGCAACTGCAAAAACAATTGACAGCCCTACGCAATTTCAAATTGAAATATATATATAAATGACAACAAAAAAAGGAGATTAAATTTGGCCTGGATATAATTAAATCTCACAACTGAAATTTTGCAACTGCAAAAACAATTGACAGCCCTACGCAATTTCAAATTGAAAGAAATGCAGACCGTATCAAGAAGAGAGCACAAATTATAAGGACCCATGTGCATTGATTCCCAACATGCAGAAAAACCACTAAAATGTATAGGAGTAAATGTTACAACAGAAAGTAAGTGAAATTACCTCAGAGAAGGAGCACGCCCGAACAATATGCTTGTGTTCAAAGGAATGCAAGACATCACCAGTCAATGCATCCCAAAGTTTCCTGTAAAGAGAAATATATTATACTAAGAATCAGGCGGCACAAGATGTAGATGTAAGAATTTGGGACAATACTTCTAATAAAAGCTTATTACTATTTAAAGTGACATGTAAATATTATGAAGTGCCCATTCCGACGTAAAGGTGGCATAAGAAACAAAAATACATACTATTTTGATATGAAATCACCTTAATAATAACTAAAATACTACTCTCAATGTATTTGAAGAGGAAAAGCTAAGCTGGACTACGTACGCTGAAAAATCAGCAGATGCGGACGCAGCACGTAGAGCATTACTATCTAGGCAGCAGCTCCATACTGCTCCTTTATGCCCTTCAAAGGTTCCAATCCAATCCCCAGTCTCTCCATTTCTTAGCATCGGAGTAGAATCTTAAAAATACAACAATAAGATCATGATTAGTAAATCTTAGTAAATAAATAAGTGAGATAAAAGTCATATACATTCAGCATTGAGCTAAAATAAATAGTTGAGGTTTTTAAGATAATAGTATTTAATACAGAGTCACAGACTAAACTTCCAAAAATGGCAGTCGTAGGTTTTGGCGCAGATTGGGTTAATCCGAGTGCCTGTAATACTCATTCCCCAAACCAAAGACGAGAAAGAGTTTAAATCATCCCCTTCCACGACTCCCAACTAGCAATACTATAACATAACCCTCATAGCAATTGAAACAGTAATAACTAAAACGAAAATTAGCAGATGGAAATATGCTAGTAGGGACCCTCAGAATTTCCTAGATAGAAAGGGTTGCTATACTAAAACAACCAATAAATAATTATCTCACAGCATTATTTGGTCCAATCAAGTTCAAAGTTAAAATCAAGTAACATTTCAACCTTATTAAACTTTCCCACTTCTTGACCTATCATATGCAGAAAACACTTTTTAATTCATAATCCAAATTAACTATCAACAGCAGTAGCTAGATCCATGAGTAAGTTATTTTGAGACAATTGACAAATAAAGAAACTATATCCATAAATTCTAGAGCGGAGAAACATGCCAATGCAGACAACAGCTTGTACATTCTCAAATCATAAAAGATATAAAGTTCAATTAGTAAGTTCAGAGTTACCCTTGCTGGCACTGATGAGGAAAAAACCGTCAGGAGTAACCGGGCTGTAAAACAAATCGACCACGGGTCGAGAATGCCCATGGCATACAAGTGGCACAGCAACCTTCTTCTTATCCATTTCCCACAAAATGAAAATACCCAAAAACCCTAGATATAACTTTTTCTATCAAAAAAGAATGTTGTATTAATAAGCCTAGTACTCAATCCAATATCAATAAATCAAGAACTAAATCCGTAATCGACTAACAAAAGCAATTGCTTGCAGAGAAATTCGTTTTTTAAGAAAAATACAAAAGAAAATTTGTTGATTTGGGTGTATCAAAATTTACATAACCCGAAACAAAAGAAATTTTGCAGAAAATTATGATATATCGAAGAGAAAATGGCGGCAAACAACACAGGTGGGAACCCTAAGATTGAACTTTGATCGCTCACTGGTTACAGTATAAATCCACACCCCCTAGCCCTTACAGATCAAAATCCGGAAAGAACACAACAGATCAGAATTATTCGTAATTATTAAGATTTATAAAACAAATGAAAGAAATAATAGGTAATATAAAAATACAACAAAGAACTGGACTACTACTGTAATAAGGGCTAGGCGCAGAGATGCAGAATGGATAGTTCGTGCTTTTATAGTGTGTGACCGTTAGTATATTCCTGATTTTTATTTTAGAAAAATAGAAAATTAATTAAATTAACTTGCGGGCTTTTTTGGATTGGGCTGGACTTGTTTATTGCATTATGCTCTGTTTTTTTTTTATCAAGCATTATTATGCTATGTTTAGCGCTTATCCAATTGGCTTTTTCTTTTTTTTCCTTTTTTTTTATATATACACTAAAATAATAAAATCCATAAGAATACTGTTCGGAGAAGCTTTCCTAGAAGTCTGAATTTGGTTAGAATCCATGAGTAGGCCCATTAATGGTGTTGGGCTGCTGAGAATTTTAATATGGGAGAATTACATTTACTAGTACATTTTTAAAAAATATTACAATAAAAGTGCATACATAAAATATTTACAAAATTAATGCATCTTCAATTTTTAATTTATAAATTAGTGCATTGTTATTCCTTTAATTTAGTTAAGTGATTTAATGGGTAGTTGGTTACAAATTTCAAAATTCAAAAGTTCAAATTCCTTTATTCAAATTTTGAATTGAAATTTTGAATTTACTATCACTTTTCTTGCGCCACTTTTTCCGGGCGTGGATATGGAGCAATAGTGGGGGTGAATATGGAGTACCACTATATATATATATATATACTCTATATTAATTAATTAATTAATTAATGTTATATAAATATATATATATACACACTATACACATGTATATATAAATTAATTAATGTTTTACCTAAATTACTTTTTAAAAATAAAATTATTTTTGAATATGGTGCACTTGGTAGCCAAACTTTTATTCAAAAATCTATTATAAAAAATCTATTATAATTTTTTTTTTCATTGTACAGTTGGTAGCTAAACATTCATACAAAGGTAACCAATTCAGTTTTATTGGGTTACCAATTAATTATAACAAATCTATTATAGAATTTTTTTTTATAGTACAGTTGGTAATCAAACTTTCATACAAAGGTAACCAAAACAGTAGTTTTTGGGTTACCAATTAATTATAACAAATCTATTATAATTTTTTTTTCCATAGTACAGTTGGTAGCTAAACATTAATACAAAGGTAACCAATTCAGTTTTATTGGGTTACCAATTAATTATAACAAATCTATTATAGATTTTTTTTTCTATAGTACAGTTGGTAACCAAACTTTTATACAAAGGTAACCAAATCAGTTTTATTGAGTTACCAATTAATTATAACAAATCTATTATAATTTTTTTTTCCTATAATACAGTTGGTAGCTAAACATTCATAGGTAACCAATTCAGTTTTATTGGATTACCAATTAATTATAACAAATCTATTATAAAGTTTTTTTTATAATATATTAGTCAAAACATCCATTCCCCCATAACAATGCCCATTTCTCAATATTGCTTTCAACGCAACATCCTCATCATAACCCACAACAACAAGCTTTGAAATAGCCTCATTATACAAAAGCTCCAATTTTTTTAACAGTATCTCCTCTAGTTACTCTCCAATACAGTAGCCCCAACCACTATCATCGAAATTAGGATTAGGATTATGACCCGATTCATTTTTACCCAGCTGGTAATTCAATGGTCTTGTGGTCAAACGATTATGGTCATTGTGGTAGTGGATTTGGACATGGTGGATAGTCACATGGTGCTCATAATACAGACCGGCAATACTGACATAAAGAAGAGAGAGAGAGAGAGTAGAGGGAAGGATACTAGAAATAATGGTTGGAGAAAGTAGAGAAAGGAGGAGCATGCCGAAAATAAATAGTAGGTGCTATTAAATAGAGGGGAGTAAATAGAATGGTTATAGTTCTCCTTGATTTAAGGGATAATGATTTAATGGGTTTATTCTTGTTGCACTTTTTTTGTAATTATTTTGTTAGTGTATGTAATTATTTTGTTAGTGCACTATTTTTGTAATTTTTTACTATTTGTTGTATATTTCTGTAAAGAACCCTTTTAATATTTTCTCTTTTTAGATGCACCTTCCTATTTTCAGCTATATAATTGCATCGATGATGGGGTTCTGTCAATTAGTTGATTAGAATTCTTCATGAGCCTCTTAGGCTGATGAGGAAGCTTTTGTTGGCTGATATAATGGAAATTACAACTCCTAGATTTTGTTCTTCTTCTCTTTAGGGGCGTTACCCCTTCAATGGACCAAATGATAAAAAGGATTGCTAAACACTCATTTGATTTTTAATATAGGGGGCTTAGGAGCCCATTATATACATATATATTTTGGGCTAAGTTTAGCGCATCATATTTTATTATATAAAAAGGATGATATATTTAGTAGAGTGGGTTAACCTTATAAATTTTACTCAATCCCATATATTGATATAAATTACAATACAGAAATTTTTTAATACATGACATGACTTTTTTACTATTGAATTGAGAGTTTAGGTAAATATATCTATCCAGCCACTCCCTTTCTACTATAAACCCTCTCTCCAAGAATTATATCTATCCTCCCTCTTACTCTCTCTTCTTTTACTTCCTATTTTAAAATTATATTTCTAACATTGTTTTTCTCTATTAATATTTATCTCTTTAATGAACTTATTATTTCTCCCACTTTCTCTCTCTAAAAGAAAAATCATAAAATAAAGGATCATATTTTGTGTCAGGACGGAGGTAGCTTAGGGCTCGGGGAGTCTGGGTTATCCTGAAAATTATGATTTTTTTTAAGCTTATAAAAATATTTTTATTTCAGCCCCCAGATTTATTAAGAAAACAAAGTATATATATAATACTTTTTGAAAAATATAAAAAATACTATCTTTATTCCAAATATAAGACTTATTTTAATTTTTCTTTAATTCAATTTAAAATTCGGGCAAATTCATAATCATAACTCTTCTTATTTTTTTTAGCATTATTACACGAATATGAAATTTTATGATATCTCTTTGCTTCAATTTGTATTGTACCAACAAAAAAAAAAATCTTACTTCAATCAGAAAATACAAAATTGTTTATAAAATTTGGACAGGGGCGATGCTCCGGGATTCCACTAAATTATTCATGACTTTATAGTGTTATATATATTCTTGTCTTAGGAGAGAACAGAAAATCGGAAATCATACTGTAATCGCACCGCCACCGACAAAAACCGCACACGCGCCACCCTCTCCCCTACCTTGCCTCGAGAAAAAAAATTCTGACTTTGTCCCTGTTATCTATACATATGAAAGGATCGCGTGCCTCTACTAAATAATAGAGTATTCAATGGGATGAGAACATATGAGCTAACTGAACATTCATTTTTATCCATGGTTTGCAAGTCTTCAGACCAGACCATATTAAAATTTAAGACTGCCCAATGTCTTCAACCCTCCATCCGGTCCAACTCGATCCGTCCAGCCCACTCTTTTTGTGCATGTGGTTTATTTTCAAATTTGTATATATTCTTCTTGCCAGACAGAGTTCAAGACTTGAAGGTCTCAAGAGGGTCTTTCTTTGTTCTTAATATACAAAAAGAATACGAGTACAAACATATTAATATGTGGATCATATATGTGGAAATATCAAAAAATGATGTGGAAATATCACTTTTTTCTCTTTTTGTATATTAAGAACAAAAAATGATGTGGGCCATATATGTGGAAATAAGACTCACATCTTAAGAGGAGAGTACAAACATATTAATATGTGGGCCATATATCACTTTTTTCTCTTAAGATGTGAGTCTTATTTCTCTTTTTACATTTTTATGATTATTATAAATCAAGATTTCTTTTAAACATACTTAAATATGTTTTTAAAAAACATACTTAAATATTTTTTATTCACAAACTTTAATCTTAAAATTTATAATTAATGAAAAGAACTGATCATAAAAGTTATAGCTAATTAAATATGGTCTAAATAAACAATAACATGACTCATAAATAAACAAGGGAGTATCTAAATATGGAATAGAGGGAGTATTATTTATTTATGGAAGTATAAAAAATAATTAATTCTATTCGGACTCAGAAGAAGGGGAGATGAAAGCTGTAGGTTCCATGCTACACCATTGGTCTGTTGTTTTTATCCTTGTATATCCTCAAAAATGAAGGAAAAATAATGGTCCAACAAAACCGTCATCACTCCCTTGTAAACAAGGCTAAATTTAAAAGTCCAAGAAATGGTAATGGCTGACGCCTAAACTTTTCTTAATTAGAGATCCAAAACTTGTAGTATTCTATACGAACTTGTAATTGTATTTTAGGTTCAAGGATATATCACACGTAATTTTAACGCTAGATATTTTCCAACACATAAATAAATAAATAATCATTAAATCTTTTTAATAATAATAATAATAATATCGGAGTGACTATATATATGTATGGTGCAAATTTCTAATTCGAGCAACAAAGTCTATTTTGATTGGCGTAGTAATGTCATTTTCTTTGAATTGGAGTCCTAGGATTATTCATTGAATGATGTACAATGCACCCACCACAAATGATGACTTGTCTACGGCCTTCGATTTTTCCAACCCCATAAAACGACCGATGAAGAAGAGTTATGCATCATCTATTTAATTTCAACTAATTTCACCACAAGACCACTCATGGTTGATTCGAAGACAAAAAGCCATAATTTAGGTCCACTTGGATTTCAACGACTATGAGTTGCCTCGCTACTTTGCTAGCTGTTATGCCAACAAAGATGATCATAATTCTTCTCCAAAAAAAAAAAATCATAACCGATACTATATTTATTTTTATTTTGAAAATATTACGCTTTAAGATATTATGTGATTTTAAGTGCACCTCATAAATACTATTCTTTTACGTTCCACGACAAAAATCTTCTTATTTTTATTTTTTAGAGTCAATTTGCGAAATCTTCTTTTATATATATATATATATTAATGCTTCTCAAATAGGTTGCTCCACTTAATTTTGGATAAAAAATAAATTAGGTTACTCCACTTTATTCGGTATTTGTAATTTTCAAGAAACGTGCAGCCTTGGTCTGGTCAATCATTTACCCTCAACATCAATACTAATTAATTAGTCGTATCATGTAAACCAAGTACGCGGTTCCTAACTCAGGCCATTGGTTCCTAACTCAGGCCAAACACATCATCAGTTTTAGCCCTAATTAATTTCATCATGTGATTGGCTGGTGTCGCATACGTAAATTGAAACTGATCATCTCGCCCTCGCATTAATGTTTGACCAAACTGGTTACTAAACAAGTTAAAACGAATGAAGTTTTGGCAGTCGTAATCATTGAGAGTGTTTGATGCGCTTAAAAGTTTGAAACAGTACGAAGTCATTCTCCCAAGTGCAAGTTTTCCATGGAAAAGTTTTATGTGGAAGCAGAAACAAGCAAGAGCCTTCATTACTCCATCCATATATAGGAGATTAGGAGTTGAAGTTTAATTTGAAGCGTTAGATCGAGGAGTAGGAGTGAGCAAATGAAATGAGACAAGTAAGTGAAGAGTCTCCGCTGGAAATTTCCCAAAAGCATGCATGCATGCAGCATGGACAATTGGACATGCATGCATGTGCGTACGTATATGTTTTGAATTACTACTAAATGTTATTGGTCCTCAAAATTTTAGACTAAATGTTTTATTTTCTATTTTTATATATTCATTTATGTTTTATAAATTGCGTTCCAAAATCATACTTTTCCCCCTTTTTTGCCAATTACGTAGCCGATTGGTGTGATACCTGTACTGTACCAGAAAATCATACCCAATTAAGGAGCAACTGGCGCGGGTTTTTAAAGAAGTCGGGTTTTCTGGCAAATTTCCCAGAAAAAGTTCGAAGGGTTTTAAGCTCCTCAGCAAAGAGCAAAAACCCTTCATCATTTTGAGCCATTAATTAGTGTTGGGTATATCTCTTAATTTCCATCCACTAATATATATAATATATGTATGCATGCATGCGTATATATGGAAATTCTTGCACTAATTTCATATGCCTTGTTCTTAAAGGACATACTGCTGCTATGAATTTGAATATCAAGAAAGCTTCGTCATGCCTCACTTTTAATAATTTTCCTTATGATTATAAAGTGTCTATACGAATTTAACTTGTGAATGTATTCTTTCTCCACAAAACCTTTTGGACTGCATGAAGATTTTTTTAATACCTAAAATCAATTTTTTTTCCTTCCTGTTTTCTGATAGTTTTAATTCTCTGTATTAGCAATGGAGAATATCATATCCCCATTCAGAGGTGTTACAGAAGATGTTCGAGGGAGAGTATCTTGTTATAAACAAGATTGGATTGCTGGTATTCGCTCCGGATTTGGGTATTAATCTTTTATCAGCTTAGCTTATAACTGTATTTGAATTCTTATTCAATTTTGTTTTGTAATTAGTTCAAACTAATTTTTTTTTAATTTCTTTTAATATGCCCTAGGATATTGGCTCCAACTATGTATATCTTTTTTGCCTCTGCTCTTCCTGTCATCGCCTTTGGAGAGCAATTGAGCAGAGATACAGGTTCATTATCATTTAACGGTCCCTCTCTAATGTATGATTCTACTTTGAATTACTAAAAGCCAAATCTTAAGAATGAAACAGTATGCTTCTTTTTGTTGCCTATGAAAACGAAAAATAAAATAAAAATTAGAAAGTAGCTATTAATTAGATAGATGATATTACCAAAACATTGTTGCTAATGTTTTTGTACTCTATTTGATTGAATTATAATTAAAACAAAGTTGAGAGTTTATTTTTGTGCATGTAGATGGAAGTTTGAGCACTGTGGAAACTTTAGCTTCTACTGCTATATGTGGTATCATACACTCCATTTTTGGTGGACAACCACTTCTGATATTAGGAGTTGCAGAACCTACTGTTATAATGTATATTTACTTGTACAACTTTGCCAAAGGAAGAGAAGATTTGGGACAAGCCCTGTTCTTAGCTTGGGCTGGATGGTATTCAGAATTTTCCTTAGCATACTTATTTATGCAAATAAAATTTTTTGTTGTTGTTGAATATTATTTTGATATCACTAAATATTCCTATATATTTGACAGGGTTTGTGTTTGGACAGCTCTTTTGTTGTTTATGTTAGCTATGTTCAATGCTGGCACAATTATCACTAGGTTTACAAGGATTGCTGGGGAAACTTTCGGGATGTTGATTGCCGTTCTTTTTATTCAAGAGGCCATCAAGGTATAACCATTGTAGAATGCACAATATATTGGATTATTCATAATTAATATGGTAAATTTTGTTTAATATGAGGTATATTTGATGTGATATATAGGGAGTGATAAGTGAGTTTGCAATCCCCAAAGCTGAGAACCAGAACTTAGAGAAGTATCAATTTCATTGGCTTTATACAAATGGCTTACTAGCCATCATATTTTCATTTGGGCTTCTCTACACTGCCTTAAAGAGCAGAAGGGCAAGGTCATGGTGGTATGGCACAGGTGTGTGAAGCATATTTTGACTTGATAATTTTGGTTTCAATTCTTTAAGTGGAATATAAAACTATTTAACCATGTCCAACAGGGTGGCTCAGAAGTTTCATTGCAGACTATGGTGTTCCTTTGATGGTCATAGTCTGGACAGCACTCTCATTTAGTGGACCGAGCAAACTTCCATCAGGTGTTCCCAGAAGGCTTTTTAGTCCCCTCCCTTGGGAGTCTGCATCTATATACCATTGGACTGTTATTGAGGTAAAGTAAAATTGTATTCTAAAGTTAGTCCCCAGAGATTTCATGATTTTTGCTATATGCATCTTAGAAAAGTCAGAAGATTTTTAGTCCATGATAGGCCTCAGACTCCTCTCTGATACTACATTGCAGGATATGGGCAAGGTTCCTCCCGTGTACATCTTTGCTGCCCTTGTCCCCGCAGTGATGATAGCAGGGCTTTATTTTTTCGATCACAGTGTTGCTTCACAGATGGCTCAACAAAAGGAGTTCAATCTCAAGAACCCTTCTGCCTATCATTATGACATCTTACTGCTGGGATTCATGGTATCTTGAAAACTATGTTTTGTATTTCGAATCTTTGTTTCTAACTATAGTCATCAAATTTAATGATATGTACTAACTTTGTTCTCTCAGACTTTGCTTTGTGGATTGATTGGACTGCCTCCTTCAAATGGAGTCCTGCCACAATCTCCAATGCACACTAAGAGCCTCGCTGTTCTCAAAAAGCAGGTAATAAACTACAATTATAAATCAAAGTTTATTTATTGTAATTTTTAGTCTATGAAAGTATATCTGTTTGGATGCTCAATCAATCCCATTCGTATTGTACCAGATTATTCGAAAGAAGATGGTTCAAAGTGCCAAGGAAAGCATAAAAGAGCAAGCTAGCAATTCAGAAATCTATAGCAAGATGCAAACTGTGTTTGTTGAAATAGACAGCTGTCCAATTGTAAGTTATCTTGCTTGCATACCCATCTTTAGACAACAATATTAATGACTCCTATACCCTCTTAAACAAATAGCTAGCTTTAAGTGCATGACAAGATGGTTCTATGGTCTGCATCAGCCTGTGTGATGAGTTAGTTTTTAGAAGACTATAAGTTATACAAGACTATATTATATGGGTGCAGTTATGCTTTCTAATGACTTAGAAATCAACCATATGGAACCCCTTCTCCACATTCCCCTATCTCAAGTCGATATCCCTCTTATCTATTTCCTGAATTGAGCTTGAGAATAATTCCTGAGCTGAAGCACGAATCTATAACCATAATATCTTCCAATTGATGTTTTGGTTTTCTTTTCAGACTAGCTCAGTTATTAAAGAGTTGAAGGAATTGAAGGAGGCAGTTATGAATAGCAATAATAAAGGAGAAATTGCAATAGATTCATTTGACCCCGAGAAGCACATTGATGCCTACTTGCCTGTCCGAGTTAATGAGCAAAGAGTGAGCAATCTGTTGCAGTCACTCCTTGTTGCAGCATCTGTATGCGCTATGCCCGTGATAAAGCTCATTCCTACATCAGTTCTTTGGGGATATTTTGCCTACATGGCCATTGATAGCCTCCCCGAAAACCAGTTCTGGGAAAGGATGTCACTTCTCTTTATTTCTCCTAGCAGGAGATATAGGTAAGTTTGACTATTGTTTAAGTTGTAAATAATTTAAAGGATCTTGAGGGCACGTTGTTGATTACTGTTAAACAATGGCAGGGTTTTGGAAGGGGTCCATGCATCGTTTATGGAGTCGGTACCATTCAGATACATAGTCGGATTTACACTCTTCCAGTTTGTATATTTTCTGGTGTGCTTTGGAATGACTTGGATCCCTATAGCTGGCATTCTATTCCCCTTGCCATTCTTTCTTCTCATAAGCATAAGACAACATATTTTGCCCAAGTTGTTTCAACCAAGCCATCTGAGGGAACTGGATGCTGCTGAGTATGAGGAAATAGTCGGTGCCAGACAACTCTCTCTGAGCCTCTCTTTGAGGGTATGTATTTCCATCTTCTCCGTGCTTTACTAGAATGTTCCTCATCCTTGATGATGATGATCTTCTGTTCCATTTCCACAAGGACTTTAAACTGTACGATTATTTAGTTCCTTTTTTCTCTTCACTTATGCCTTTATATATCAATGGCTGCATTTTTTATGTACACAAGATTGGGGGAACCCCTCTGTATATTTGTTTTTGAAGATAACACTAAATTTCCACATCAAAAATATATTTGTGTATCAGGATAGAGAAGCACTTCATCCTGGAAATGTAAATGGAGAAGTGGAAGTTTGTGACGCGGAGATATTAGATGAGCTGACAACTAGTAGAGGGGAATTCAAGGTCAGAACTGTAAGCTCCAGTGACGAAAAGCTTATTCAGGTAAGAAAAAGGAATAAACTTTCTTCTAGCGAATTGTTTATGGACATGATCATTCATGCATGTTTTATGGGTGTGATGATTTCTTTGATTAAACGAGTAGTTACATATGTACAAATGTGGTCATGACATGTAGAATTTTGAAGCTTAAAAGTGGTTCATGCATAAATATGTTTTTGCAGGTTCATCCCCAGGAAGCTATAACAGAGTGAGAGAGAGATGGATTTGCAATGATACCAGAGGAAGTATACATATGACGTTGACGAAAAAGTTACCTATTTTGTGTTGAAAATGAAGTTTAATTGACCGTAATTTTATACGGAGAATGCCAGACCATACATAGTACATTGAAATTTGATGAAAATGCAGGTCTACCAGCAATGGATTAGTCTTAACTTTGATTTACAAGTTGAGTGCAAATTGAAGGAAAGGAACCATACGTTTCTTTTATGTGTAGGTGTAGCCAACAGGTATTGAGAGATTAGTTTTAAACATATGAAAAAAAAAAATCATCGGAATTCACAAGATTAAAGTGTGTGTGTGAGTGTGTGTGTATATATATATATATATATATATATATATATATATATATATTCAATAGATAATCATCTATAAAACTTAGTTCCATGGTAGCAACAGGCAAGAGCCCACTGACCCAGTCCAGAGACTATATCAGTACGAGGCTAAAGTAAAGCCCAATCTATGGTAATATTGTATGTTGCCCCCCGATCATATTACCAACTTGGGTATGGATACAATATAAGTGGCCCATCAGTCTCGCATAGGAACACTCGACAAAAGGCACATAAATCAATTTTAAAAAAAAAGTGCATAAAAAAGGCCAAAAGCAAAAACAAAAAGTGAAGATATGAATAGAAAAGTGTTAGCCACGTGGGCAACCTTATCCATACCCATGCTCTGGTCTTACACCATTTGATCACCGCCACAATCCAGAAACCAAATCTCCGTTCCTTTTACTCATCTCTCTCCCCTATTTTTGCATTATCACATCCATTACAATGGCCACCTCTTTCAGTTGCTTTCGTCCATCCCCATTCCTCTATCCTGCTCCCCCAAACCCCGGAAAACCCAACCAGGGCCGCCGGAAGCCGCCATTGCCGGCATCGTCCAACAGTTGGTGGACCCCACTCTTCGGCTGGTCATCGGATCCGGACTACATTCACAACACCACCACCACCGACGGGTCGGTTGTTGAAGGGTCGGATGCAGCGGAGTCCGGAACGGCGAAAGAATCCAGATCTCGTTTCAGTCTGGGGTGTTTCACGGAGGAGAAAGCCAAACAGCTGAGGATGAAGACCCTTGAGAGCGCTAATTTCCACGATATTATGTACCATTCTGCAATAGCATCTCGCCTCGCCTCTAAAATATCTCCAGATGGTTGAGTTATTCTAGTAATATTTTAGTTGTCATCTGTTGAGATTTTGAATCTGTCGACTTACTTTAGATTACTGGTATTTGAATAATTATTGCTGCTTGCTGTTCTTCTTCGGCAATTGCATCATTGTTTTTGTATTTGGTGTAATCAGCTGGCGAACTGATGAAAGTGTTGTTTTGATTTTGCACCTCTCAAGTCCATTCCCCCATCTTCTCGCAGTATCTTCAACTAATCTTTTCATTAATCGATATCAATGTGGCCAGAGATTCGGTCGCTATAATTTTTCTTTTTCATTGCCTGAGTTTATAAAAACTATCGTATTAACTAGTACAATAAAAATGTTATTTTTAATTTATTAAGCTGAAATTGATTCACCTTAATCGCATCCATGATCCATCCGTCACATAATATCCTTCAAATTACAATTTATTTAGCCTTACAATTTATTTAGCCTTACCTTATGTACACTCTTTTCTTTCTGTTAACGGATAAATAATTAAATAATTTGGTACATCAGACTTGTTTTCTGTTAAGTTCCGATTTGGGGATGAAGTTCAATTACATATAAGTTCTCATAAATAATTGTTTCAATGAAAGTAAGCAAGCAAAAATAATATCAACAAGTTTAGACTAACAAATATAAATTACAATGTCTCACATAAATTCAGTAGACAAACTTCTTCACACAAGGGATCCAACAGATTAAAAGAAAAGAAGAAGAATCCAACTTAATACAACTCTTAACCATCAAAGTTGGTCAACCCAATTTACAAGTAGTTTAGCCAAAAAAACTGTTCGTGAGCAACTTTTTTTTTCTACTTATAAATTCAAAAAAAGTCAAAAAAATAAGTAACTTTTAGTTGTTTAAAAAAAATGACTTCTCAATCTTTTTTTTTAAAGTTGGTCAACGCCTATGAAATGACAGAAATGCCCTCTTTTATTTTTAATGTTCTTCTTATTGAAGGACATTTTAGTAATCTTGTGTGAAATGACATAAATGCCCTCTTTTATTTAATTTTTTTAAAGTTGGTCAACGACTATGAAATGACATATAAGTCATTATTAACCGAACACATCCACAACTATTACTTATAATTCCCGACTTATAAGTAAAAATGATGCCGAACACTTTTACTTATAAATCTACTAAAATTTTAACTTATAAATCTACTAAAATTTTAATTTTAAGTCAAAAAAAAAAATCATTCCCAGACGGCCCTGTATATGGCCTTCCTAGGTAAATATTATTAATACTACCACTCAATCATCCTCCTCCTCCTAGATAGGTCCTAAAATTAAGATCGAAGCAGTTTCTGGACCTCAATGGGCCAAATCTTAACGATAACGAGTTTCCCAATTAAGTGAAGGGCCAACTAATACTTCAAGTGCAGCTTGTAACTACCTAGGTGGACTAGCAAAATAGGTTTTAGGCTTATTATGAACATGGTATATTTGCTGTTGGCCTGCGGAGAGTCCTAATTGTTTATAGAGCTTAGGATTAAAATATATTTTTATTTATTTATTTGTGAATATCCTTCCAGCCCAGTCCTTCTCTGAATGACCAAGAAAAAAACACTCCTCCCCTGTGGCCCAGTGGAGGTATAACATAACAATTAACAGCCAAATAATAGTAGCTGATAAAGTGTTGTCATAATTTGTTTTGTTAATAAGCCAGAATTTGTTAAAGTTGGGATTAGAGAGAGCTCAAATCCTAAGGGTTCACGTGCAAACAGTTGGAAATGCTTAGGGGAGTCCAGCTACGCTGATTGATTTGTCATTGATCTCATTTGATTTCTTGTTTAGTATGATCATATATATTCATATTGCAGAGTTGACCCCCACCAACCCATCAAGAGAAAATGTGCCCATGCACTTTTTAATTTCTTTATTCATACTCCCTACTCCCTCCCTTTGTATGACCACGTACTGTTACAAAAATGTTAATCCTTATATTCGGAATTACTATTATGTTTGTATGTATGTATGTATGTATGTATGTATGTATATACTATTACTATTATGGACTGGACCCGATAGATAGGATATACATATATGATAGCTCTTCTAGTCTTATGAATCTCCCTCTCTCACTCTCACTCTCACTCTCACTCTCACTCTCTATATATATATATATATTCCCCACAGTACCACAATATTTTGTCTTCTTGCTTCTGTTTCCATCTAATTAAATTGGGTGTTTTGGTAAAACCTAAGATTGAGACGGCAGATTAAGGATCAATATCTCTTGAAAGGAATTGAATTTAATTTGTACCCTACGTGGGTCTCTCTCACATATACTGTATATATCTTGAAGTTGGAATTTACCATTTGAACTATATATTTCAAAGCGCGCATGAGCGGGATTTTGTCAATTAATTAGGATTACTTGCTACTTTGATTGGCCAACTAATTAATTAATTAAGATTAGAGTCTAATTTCAGTTCACTATATATGTATCAATATTCCTAACGGGTTGCATGAACGACAAAAACCTTGAAGGATGTTAACATCAAAGCTATGTAGATTGTACATTAGTATAGCTCCGCCACATACCATAATCTGTCTATCTATATATGTATACTAGCGGTAACCCGTGTCTTCGACACTAAATTTTTTTTTTGGAGAGGAAGAAGAAGGTATTGGGGATATGGTTTGGAGAGGAAGAAAAAGGTAAAAGAAAAGAGGAAATAAAGAAGGAGAAATAATAAACGGTCAGATTTATGATAAACTTTGGACGGCTCAAATGATTTATTAGATGAGCGGGAAATTCAAAATCATTTGTATTTTGTTATATAGATTACGCAGTAAGTATTGTATTAGTATATACCGAATTCGATTTTGTCAGAGAGAGAGAGAAAGAGGGATCTGCATGCAGAGTAATAGCTGAAATCCCACCTGCATGCAGAGTAATAGCTGAAATCCCACCTCATTCCCTGTCCATTCAGTTAATTGCACATGCATGCATGCCCACTTTATTAAATATATATTATATAATTATTGCCCACCTAAAATTAAAGAACAAAAGAAAAAGAAAAGGTAAGAAACTACTAACTTGTTACCTTAATTAATTATATACTAGTAGAAATAGTAAATTGATTGCATCATTGCTCAATCGAAATCCCCAGCTGCATGCACATGGCTTGCTCAGGATCAGATCTAATTGGGGGATTTATCCATCTTCTCTTCTTCTTTTTTTCTTCTTCTTTTTTTTTTATCAATTCAGTGATTGATGATAAATAATTAATGCTCATGTTTTTCTGTAAATTGACACTCCCACCCCCCTGACACAACCACTGCACCCGCCACCATAATATAATTCTGATCATTAGTACTCCTTAAGATATGTTAATTAATTAAGCTTTCATTAGGGAAATAAAGATATATTAGGATATGTCGAGGATAAGTCTGTCATTCCACCTGGAACCAAATCGCCTTCCCCAGAAGATGGAGACAAAAATATATATTGTTACATGCAAAACCATGTGCCTCAACCACACTTGAAACTACCATCCAAAAACCATTCGCTAATTCCACATTCCATTATTTGGTAGACTAGTTATATATTAGTACGTGCTAATTGTCCTTTTATCTTTCTTTTTTTTGAGATTCAATGTTCACACGGATTTGAAAATTTTATTAGATCAAAAGTGATTTATTTTATTAAACTCATAAATACAATATTAAAATTTTTGATACATTATATGTAGACATTGAAACGCTATAAACTCTTGTATATGTAAACGTTATAGATATTGTTAATCGAAAATACTCTTATAAACATTATAGTTGTTTATTTTGATCTCAATTTATTTAACTCGCAAATTTAATATTTATATTTAGTAGGTTGCATTTTTACTTTCAATCGGTGTGAACGTTCTAATTGAATTGTTAACCGAATATATATACCTATAATGAAAGATGCATGTTAACATAATACTAGTATGAAAATTGATGTGAATATGGAATTGACACGCTAGCCCTTGGCCGACAATATAACAACCTGCCGATAAAGCATGTGGGTTTTGAATGGGTTTGTCGTTAATTAACCTCCACCAGACCAGACCTAAACATTATAGGCATTAGGCAGGAGTTGTCATCTTTTGAGATCGACCGAAAGAGAAGGACGAGGAGAATTTGGTCATTCTGTTCTCTTAAATGTTGCTTAAACTTAAAATTAGCCCAGCAGGGAACATTAATTTCTCATAATCCAAAAAATTCTGCCAGCAAATTCATAATTAACAACCAATACAAGAGTAAGCAACCCAACGAAAAGAAAAGGGGGAGGCAACAAATGGCAGAACAAATCGCGGAATTCAAAGAGGGCAAATTAGTAAAAAGCAGTGTCGCTAGAGGGCATTGCACTGCCGTTACAGCCTGTAGCGGCAAATGTGAATTTTTTTAAATCTCTACCATTCATTTTATTAATTAAGGGTGTAGATCTAAGTTGCTTGAATAGTTAATCTGACAACCGGTTGTCACATATTATTACCTTATATATATGTAGTTCTTTTCTTGGTTAGAACCTGGACGCATGTATAAAAAAGAGTGGCTGCATGTGGATCGGATTGCTAATTTTTTTTAATTTTTCCGACTAATTTGGGTGGCAGGTGGCTAAATTCAAACAACACAACACAGTTATATATAAAATCTTAAAATTTAAAATTAACGTAAATTTAGTTAATTTTAATTAATATAATAATTAATATTAAATTATTTAAAAAATATTACTAAATATAAATTTATTATTTAAAATATTATATAAATTCACATCACAATTTAAACTTTAAAATTTTACCAAATTAAATGAGATCCATAAACATAAAATAATAAATACATGATCATTAATATTGACTCTCCGTTCCGAAATGAACTAATTAGTTTCGGCACGTTGATTAATAATTTTTTTATATTTTGATTTCTTATTAATTGAAGTATTTTTTCACTTTTCTATTTTTAATAATTACTCTTTTTCACGTCCTTTAATTCTCTAGATATATATATTTTTTTGTAATTTTTACATTCTTAATAAGTACATTAAATAGAACAAAAACTCTATGCGGACATGATAATTGGACATGAGCGCTTTACAATTTCACCTATTGGGGGTCAAAATACAAATAGGTGAAATTGTAAAGAGCTCATGTCCAATTATCATGTCCGCATAGAAGAGTTCTAAATAAAAATAGATGTTATAGTGAAAGTGATATAACATACATCAGTTTTTAATGTAAACATTTTCACGTTTATTCAATTTCTATTAAAAGTTGAGAAACATAATTATAAGAATATAAAAATAATAATAAAATAATAATTACTAATATAGAAATAAAATATTTATTTTGAGATATCCTAAAAAAGAAAAATTAAGACATAAAATATATGGGACGGAGGGAGCATGAAATTTTGTAGGTTGGACTCTAATTGTGGAGAAAGGAGTTGCAAGGAAAATTACCATATAAAAGACGTCCAATGCATGGACTTGGTGGTGGGCGTGAGACCTAGTAGGAAAGTTCCAGTGGCAATGATGTTAATAATTGAATAAACAAGGGGTTTCTTATATATTGGAATACATAAAAGCCAGTGGACATCCATCCCCCGTCATCTCATATCTGTGTATCCATCTCTATTATCTCTAGCTAGCTTAATTGTTTGTTTGTCGGAAAAGACTACTCCTAGCAAGTTAGTACAGTGCACAGAATGACGGTGCTGCTGCTGCTGTTGGCGCTACTTTGTACCACCTCCCACGTCGCCCTATCGCTCGCCGACGGTAAGCAACCACTTACTCTATATACTACTCCTATAAATGTTTTCTTTCTTTCTCTCTTTCTATGTGTGTATATATATATATATATAATTTCGAACATAAGAATTTAATTCCGTTGTTTGTTTAAGTAAGATTATCTATGTGGTTAATTTTCTCATTTTTGTTTGGCAAACCTTATAATTACTCTGAATTCAGAATGATAATGCCACCAAAAAATAATTAATAATGGTAATGATAGTAGCTAGCTAGCTGGCTAGCTAAATATAGTTTTGAGTTCATCGGTCTTTATATATTCAATATACATTAATTTTATATATATATATGTGTATGTATGTATGTATGTATGTATGGATCTGATTATTTTATCGTAATAAGTGTATATAATTTTTTATTATATTAATTATAAAAAATATTATATTAATTAATACAATAAAAAATTATAAAATTTATCAATACAATATTTTTTATAATTAATATAATAATAAATTACGGTAAAATTAATACCAACTTCATTGTATTTATGTAATATATGAAGTTGGTGCTAAATTTAGTATATCTAGAATCGACGTCTGTACATACAGACGTTTACAGACGTCGGTAAAATTAATACCAACTTCATTGTATTTATGTAATATATGAAGTTGGTGCCAAATTTAGTATATCTAGAACCGACGTATGTACATACAGCACCTGCTAACTTTTTCCATGTACGATAGTGTTGGTTTGCCTCTCTCTCTCTCTATATATATATATCTATCTGCATGTACGTACGTTATATGTAGTGTTGGTTTGCCTCTATGTACATAGATCTGTACTACTTACCTAATTCGGAAGAATTTCAAGTGTTACCTGATACCTAACCAGGTTGTTGATCGAACTAAATGCAGTGATTATCATCTTTAACTTCATGAATCGGTCACATCTCTCTATGTAAACTTACTATATATTACCTCCACTAATACCAAAATACAACTTCCTGTCTCTCTCTCTCTCAAGTAAAGAATTTCATTTGTCAATTTTTTTTTCACAACAAAAAAAAATCTCATTTTTTTAAATAAAAATATAAAAGTAAACAATATTTTCAAATTTGTCATTGCTGCTAAACTATGGTGCAAACCTTCTTTCTCATAAAGGACTAGATGCCCTTAATTAATTCAAGGGAGTCATAGTTACAAGCTTAAACATTTGTCCATACGTGTAGGGTAGTGGAGTGAATTAATAGTTACTCTGTATCGTTCCCTTCTTCTCTTTAATTTCTATCCTTTCTTCCAACAAGTTAGTAGGCATATATATTTTATATTAAAATAACATCTTTTTCAAAAAAAATATATAAAATAACATGAAATTATTAACATACTATTATTTTTATTGGTTGATTGAATATTATTATGACACTGTTGCTATATTTCTATCAAAATCTTAAGGGCATAAAATAAAATTATTCTAAAAAATTATCGTTTTACAAATATATATATATATATATATATATCTAAATTTGGATCGGAATATTTACTACCCATATGATGATCCACGTTACTGTAAAAGAAAAAAACTCCAATCTGCTTCACAAAATTAGAGTTCAGATCTTGACTTATTAATCAATTAACTACTGATAAGGATTTACAATAAATATAGTAAAATTTGTTTATTGAAACTGTATTTAATTTTCATTTTTGAGATGTGAAGTTGGACTCTCATCGGATTCGGACAGATGAGATGTACTATTATGCCAAAGTTTTGTACTATTTAAATTAGCACCGCCCATGTTCCCACGTGATGCAGAAGTTGTATGGAGTAATTAATATTGCCAAACTGTCCATTCCTTTAATCACGTGATCAAGGGAGATAATAGTATAATATAACACGGTACCAACTTTCGTTTATTTTTCTCCGATCCTTTTCTTATTTTAATTAATGATAAATGATAAATGATAAATATACTTACTAGGTAATAAAAACAATTAACATTTTTTTGGTATTTTGTTTTAGCAGCTTATAAACAATTAATATTTTGTAATTAATTGCAGGATTATTGCCCAATGGCAACTTCGAATACGGCCCAAAACCGGAACAAATGAAGGGAACCAAGGTGGTGGATCGCCATGCCATACCAAACTGGGAAACATCGGGCTACGTCGAGTACATAAAATCAGGCCAAACACAGGGAGACATGCTGCTAGTGGTGCCGGAAGGAGCTTTTGCAGTTAGGCTGGGAGACGAGGCGGCAATAAAGACCAAATTGAAGGTCACAAATGGACTGTTTTATGCCCTCACTTTTAGCGCAGCCCGAACTTGTGGACAAGAAGAGAAGTTGAATGTATCGGTGTCGCCAAACTCGGAGGAAAAGGACTGGGGAATGCTGCCAATTCAGACCACGTATAGTAGCGATGGTTGGGATTCTTACTCATGGGGCTTCTTGGCCGAGTCCAATCAAATTGAGATTGTGATCCATAACCCTGGCATGGAGAAAGACCCGGCTTGCGGCCCACTTATTGATTCAGTTGCTTTGAAGGCTTTGTCTTCTCCCAAAAGAACTAGAGGTGATTAATTAATTAATTAATTTGCTTCCTTCCATCTTTCTATAATTCCTTGTCTCAAATAAATAATAGTGTCACTTATCACGTACGGGTGTGTACTGTTGCATGCAGATAACATGTTGAAGAATGGAAATTTTGAAGAGGGACCATACGTGTTACCAAAAACATCATGGGGTGTCCTAATTCCACCCAACATAGAGGATGATCATTCCCCCTTACCCGGATGGATGGTTGAATCCCTCAAGGCTGTAAAATACGTAGATGCAGAGCACTTTGCAGTCCCAGGGGGCAAACGAGCGGTGGAACTTGTTGCCGGAAAAGAAAGCGCCATAGCGCAAGTGGTTAAGACCACACCGGGCAAGGTCTATGACCTCACATTTTCCGTGGGTGACGCCAATAATTCTTGTGAAGGGTCTATGCTGGTAGAGGCATTTGCCGGAAAAACTACCCTCCAAGTTCCTTATGAATCAAAGGGAAAAGGTGGATTTAAGAAAGCTAAGCTTCGGTTCAAGGCGGTGTCGGCACGGACCAGAGTGAGGTTCTTGAGCACATTTTATCACATGAAGAGTGACCATTCTGGTTCTCTCTGTGGTCCAGTTATTGATGATGTTAAATTGCTTAGCGTTCGTTATCCCGGACGCCGTGTATAATTAAATTTCTTGTAGCTAGCTTGTGTGAGGATCGCACTGCATTGCTTAAATTTCTTGTAGCTTGTGTGAGGATCGCACTGCATTGCTTATGCCACTACATGAGTGATCTGTATTAGTGGTATGTTTCTTGTTATAGAAATGGTGTTTAATTTCCTGTTTTTGTAATGGAAAAGAAAGAGGGTTTACTTACTATTATGCATTACAATGTTGATTAGTGTATATAGTAGCTATATATATATATATATGTTGGGTCCTGGGTTCGGGATCGGGATTCCCGACCCGACATGGTGGATGTGACCCGGTATGGAGGATCCGAACTTATTTTAGTATTTTAGTTGGGATAAGTGATCCAGTTAAGGAAATTACTTTCTAACTGGATTGACTTATATTTTGACTGGAGCATTTATTATGATTTGGTTGATGGGGACATATGCTTTATTCTGTCAAGTGGGTCCAGGCGTGATGATGGCATAATGAGGTATATATGCGAGGCTTCCCTTTCGAATTCAGAGGTAATGCAAAACTAAACACTAAACTGAAAACCTCCATTGTTATCAAAACCTTGATACAGCCTGTACTAATTCTCACGCCTGAGCTATCCCCCGGTGGCAAAACCACCCGGAACTCTGAGTGTGGTATCGTTATTGTGCAGGATTAGCGCATTTTGTAGTGACTGAAGTGTGCAGACGAATCTTGGCGTTAACAATATATATATATATAACATGTGTTTGTTATGAATTTCTATGAGCTAGAGTTTGATTAATTTGATATAATAGGTTGATTACTGTTTTTTTATAATCCAGTTGATTAATTGCAGGTTTTTTTATATTTTTAATTTAGATGTCTTTTGCACAAAGTGTGCTACTTGGGTAAATGTTAATTTTGCTCATAAATTTCGTAATATATATTGATACTCAAAAGTATATATAAGTATGGTTCAATAATTTTAAAATGACAGAATGTGAGGTTTATTATGAGTATAATAAAAACTTTATTTATATTCTTATCTACTATATTTTTCTTAATAAGTGTGAAATATTTTTCTCTTCCCATAATATTTATCTTACTTGCATTTTTTCACACAATCTTTTTTTTATAAAAAAAAAAAGAAGAAGAGAGAAGATAGTATAAATTAATTCTCCTTTTATTCACATTCACAATAAACCCCACATAACTAATTAAATACACTAAAAAAATATGTTTTTCCCCTAAAAGTAGTAGGTGTTTTTTAAAGACTCCTGAGTATCAAATAAATTTTATGTTGTGTTTTGAATTTGAATTGTGTATTTTAGACATCTTTTCATAGGATAATTTGTTTTGTATTTCAACAATCTTTGTGGGACAATTTTTTGTACTTTCAACATCTTTTAAAAATAATTAAAAGCTGGTTTTGAAAAAGTGTACTGATAAAAAAAATAAAAAGAATTCAAAAATAATTAAAAACTATTTTTGAAAAAAATGTACTGATAAAAAAGAAAAGAATTCTTTGTCATATCACATTATTTTTTTTCTAAAAAAAGAGTTATGAAATAAAAATAGAGAATAATTTTTATTGATAAATGAATTGAATTATAAAAATTTTATATAATTGAGGTATTATCTTTTCTAGTCTCAAATTGAAACTCGAAAACATATATTTTTCAAAATAATATATAAAACAAACAAATTTGAGAAGTTATTCAATACAAACAAAGAAAAAAAAATGTCGTTGTGATAACTTAATACCTAAATCTGAATATATATGTCTTTATCGATTAACAAAACTCAAACATCAACCACAAAAAAAATCATAAATTTGGAAGGATAAAAAAAGTTTAATAAATCAAACTAAGAGATGAAGGCTCCATAGTTCGAAGAAATTTCAAACCAGGAGAAATAAATTCCATGAAAGGTCAAAAATAGTCAATAAAAGAATAAACAAAAACAACCAAACGAGAATAAAAATAATTAATTATAATGTTATTAACAATTAATTAATATTAAAAAAAGATAAAATATTAAGTGAAAATACATCTTTAAATTTCTAAATTTTAAAAATATGACTATTTTTTGTGAGAAACATGAAACAATCTTACATACTTATAGGTAGAGTTTGGTTCATCAAATATAAATTTGATATAATATAATAATTTACGTAATGTAATAGAGTTATAATATAATTGTAATAAGTTATTACGATATATTTGTTTGATTAGTTTTTGGTATTTGTATAGTAATTGTAATATTATTACATTATATTTAAAACTGTATTTGGTCCACTAAATTATATGATTGTGTGTAATGATTAAAATAAATCGTAAGTTAAAACGTCACATCAATTATAATCAATATTGTTTTGTCTTTTATAACCTACTGCATTACAAATTTAATGAGTCAATACATCAATTAGAGGATGTAATGAAAAATATAGCATTATGTCCGTAATAGACTAATATATGTAATAGATAAATCAAATATAATAAATGTCATATTAATATAATAGTCTATTATTATATTACAAAATTATTATATTAATTTGACGCCAACCATACGTCACCACAATATTATAAAGGTTTCCTAGGATTGGCAGGTTATTATCATCGTTTCATTCAAGATTTCTCCAAGATCGCCACTCCATTGACGAATTTGACAAGGAAATCAGTGAAGTTCGTTTGGACGGAGAAGTGCGAAGAGAGTTACCTCCTCTGGTGTCCCTAGTGTGGGATATTTCCAAGTGTAGGTAACGTCAGATGGAGATAAGGTTTCTATAGTTAAAACCAGGAAAAATATCGGTACCCCAATATATTGCCAAGTTTAACGAACTGGCGAGCGAATTTGAATGAAGGAAAGAGAGAGAGAGAGAGAGAGAGAAATATGCAATGTTGATTTATTTTTCTTTCTTCTGAATTTTTTTATTCATAACATCAAGTTTATTGGATTAATTAATTTTGTAGAAGTCAAATGCAAACTTTAGTGTTTTGTGACATGGAATAAAATGTGACATTTTAAAAAATCTATCCACGACCATAAGAGCGGGCTTAGATTGAAATGGAGCATAAAATGCGCTCGCCTAAAGTCCTTTGATCTCAAAATTTTTAGAAATTTGTTATTTGTATACATTTGCGGTGAGTGATGTGTCAAGCATCACTATCACTGCGGAGCATAGTGGATGCTAATAAGTTAATCGGACTGAATTATACGGATTGGTTATGTTGTAGCCCCATGAGTTAGGAGTCCATAGAGTCTTGAATGGACCAATTTAAACGTGTATCACTTCTGAATTCTTTAAACTTTTCAAACGATTCGCTGGAGCCACAATTGCTTCAATAAGAGCCTGAGATGGTGTCCGAAAATTAATAGTGCTGGAAGGTACTCAGTTGATTAAATATGTTGCAGAGGTAATTGTTCAATAATTGGGAAACAGTATGAGTAGCTCAGGAATTTAAAAGATTCATTCAAAAACATGGTGCAGTCTATGATGATTTTTACCGATATTTTAGTATTCATCTGGGTTATACCCTAGACACGGCTGCATATCTACAAAATAAGGTAACCTCAAAATCTGGCCCCAAGACCAAATTGAACTAGGAGCGGCGCGGCCACGCTGCACCCCCAGAAACGTTTTCTGGGTTCAGGCGCGGCCGCGCTCCAGAATGAATTGAAAGCGGCGTGGTCGCGCCGCGCCGCACTCTCGAGAGCCCACATGCCAGCGTGCGCGCCTGCGCCCACGCCCTGGCCGCCAGCTGGCGCCCCAATCTGTCGCATAGACTAGCGGCCAGACCGAGGTATCGAACCGTGAAGTCAAACGAATCATTGAGAAGGTAGTGAACCCTAGTCGGAAGGATTAGGCAAACAGTCCCTATAAACGTAATTTACGGGAATAATCTCTTTATTGGCTACCTCTACATTCATAGGGTTCTCTAAATGAACACTGGTTGACTTTTCCAAGTCAGTTTTTTATCTGTTCAGCTCATAGTGTTCCTTGCTTGATCATAGAGTTGTCCGTTCTGGATTTGGTTTCCAGAAGAAGAGCCAGAGGAGATATACCCCGCACTAGGGACACCAGAGGAGGAGGATCTTGAGGAGGAACCTGAGGAGGAAGAACTTCTGCATGACCAGGAGATACTAGATGCTGAGGAGGCTCAGCGACCGACCGCAGTCGGTGATATCGGTCGCAGCTATTCTGGTCGCTAGCTGTCCATCGGCGACCACCATCGGCGACCAAATTATCAGCGACGAACAATAGCGACGCTTATCATCAAATTCGCAATGAAACATAACCCCGCCTATCAGCAATATGTTGAGGAGGTTTCAGATGAAAAACCTCAGTCCAAGCAACCATGATATCACAACATTAAGGAATATTTACGTGACGGATCCATCCTTGATGGGGCGAATCGAGCCGAAAGATAGCGAATTCAACCGGGTGCCGCATCTTCCATTAAGCCAACTAGATTATGGAAGCCACCAACTTTCGGGCCGAATGGGGTACCCGCAGGCCAGTGCCAGGAGCACGCAGATGCTGAAGCACGCCGTGAGGCGCGTGCCGTGTATGCGCCCTAGCGCCCCGGCACTCCAAATTACACTCAGTCCAGGGCCCCAGTGCTGCAAAGCAAAAGCTCCCTGGATGCCAGTTCTGCACCTTCAGTGATTTTCTAGGCTACTTTGGGGATTTTTATGAATTTTTGTATTAGGCGTTTAACTCTAAAATCTGGACATACTTTTAGATCATATAACAATTAATGGACAAAAGTTTTGCTAATATTTAGTTTTTGAAACAAAATAGCTCAACATGAGTTATCAATTTCCAAGCATGCTCGTGAATAATTATTGTTAATTATTCATATCCATAATGATCTTTGTTATTCGTTTATGCAATTATCGTAACAACCTTTTTACCTCCGAGATAATTGAGCACAACCACGTCCTCTAATCGTCCCATCACTATCGCGTTCAAAACGATGTGTACATCTCACACAAGTCATGATTTAGGGAGACCTTCTTATTGTTTCATTAGTTCCTTCAATTTGTCAAAGAAAGAGGTGATGAGGAGTCCTATTACTTCGTTCTAGGCGACAAGTTAAGCCTTCGTTTTCTTGTCGGGGCGAAGAATATGTACTAAGTTTCTCGCTGAGGCGAGAAACTCCAGAGAGGTCTGGGCCGGGGCGATGCGCTAGGGCGAAAATTAGCCGAAAGTAAGTTTTATCTCACAATATCTCTCAGAATATAAATATTGTAATTAGAGGCAAACAGAGGGTAAAAGTCAAGTACCCAACAAATTGATTAATAAATGAAAATTTCAATAGCCAACACATTGGTCAAAAATTAAATATGAAACCAATATGCTTTTAATGGCTTTTGGTTCATGTAATGTAATAGGAGTATCAAACACATGAAATTGAGGCAGGAGGCCACCGGGTTACCCACGAGATGAGCTCCCCTTCGTATTCTTTTCTTCCATACTCTTAATCTCAATCACTAATCTAATAAAAATGTATTTAAACCCTTTTTATTTTTTATTTTATTTCTTTTTCTCACGTAAGAATACGAAGGAGTATGAATGAAAAAAGTCGGGAGAGGACCACAAGGCCAGATCCAAGCGGCCCAAGGCCCAGCCAGGCATATGTTAACATAACCTCTCTCTACTCTTTCAAAAGACGACGTGGGACCTTACCAACCACCCATAACCAATTTCATATACGTTATGCTAACCTACACGGTGGCGCACCACGCACGCTAATATTCGAATTCTAACCTTTATTTACGTCTACTACTTTATACGGCGTATGTTAGACACCGCCTTGATCTTCTAGTACCCATTTAAGGCGGGAACATATTAACGTTTTCCAGGCCCCTTCCCAGTCTCTTTTCAATGCGAGTCTCATTTTGGCTGACTTCATCAAATTGCTTTCGCAGTTTCTCTCTCCACCACAATTATCTAAAACCGTCTATGGCGTCCGGTTCGAATTCTCTGGTATGGTTCAGAAAAGGACTTCGAATCCACGATAACCCGGCGCTCGAATACGCGGCAAAAGGCTGTAATTATCTATACCCGGTTTTCGTGATAGATCCATGGTACATGGAGCCGGACCCAACTGCCTTCTCCATTGGTTCCACTCGTGCTGGGTTGAACCGTATCCGTTTCTTGCTTGAGAGCCTCGTTGATCTTGACGCCAGTCTAAAAAAACTCGGTTCGCGCTTGTTGGTGCTGAAAGGGGAGCCCAGCGAGGTTTTGATTCATTGCCTGAAGGAGGTCACCTTCTCTCTAGAATTATTATTGTTCTGTAATTAACTGTCATAGACCTTTTAACGCTATTATGTACTAATTTTTGTGAAAATTGAACTTTAAGTAGAGTATTATACTTAACTTGCGTAATTAGATCAAGTTTTCTAAGTTTAGTACCTATGGGCTGTGGCTTTTATTTACTGTTGTAGTTATTTGTTAAAAGTACCTGATTACAGAAACATTCAAAGAAATAACACGTTTTGTATATAGTAATGCTAGTGTTTCAAATGGTATCTTTAATTTTGTGTCCCAAATGCAAATATCATTGTTATAGTAGTTCATCATCTGGTGATACGTGGATCATGTATAATAATGTGGATCTTATATGATAAATGTGGATAATTAATAATAAATGTAGATATCGAGTAATAAATAATTTTGACATATGTGTTTTGGAATTGGAGCACAAAATTTGAGATCCCATTTCAGAGCGCACTGCTCATCAGTCATATGTGTTGTTAAGCAAAGTAGTTCATCTACTTTGACTAACCTTTTGCCTAATGGAGGGTCTTAGTAGAAGATCATTGTCGAGATTTATGATTTTGCCACGGGGAGGTCCTTTTGTGAGGGAGGCCTCTGTGGGTGACACCATGACTTGGATGGATATGCAGAGGGACTAACTACAGAGCTTCAAAGCAAGGAACCTATAGAAGATCCAAGAGGGGGTGGCTGTGGAGAACAAAAAGGGAAAGAAAGGAAAAAAAAAAGTGAAATATAAAAAATTGTTTGAGCTTTATTAACTTCGGTTACACTACCTTTTAACCTTATACATTACTTGAGATTTAAACTTTTTGAAAGTATAAATAATAAGATAATTTTTCCTTATCCTTTTCCCCTGTGTTTTCAAGTTCCAAACATTGCCTTAGGTGATGGTTTTTCATCACATGAATGCATAGGGAAGTCTGTTGATTTGCAGCCCAGAATGCCAAGTTCTATGTTTAAAATTAGCTTAATTAAAATTTTCCAAATGCCTGTGGATTAAAATAATTGTTTGTGCGAAGTGCAAAATATATGAAATGGCAGGTTCATAAGCGCTACATCACACATAGACTGCATGTTAAAGCAGAAGTGAAATGTGGTACTTCGAGGGGATTGCTCATAGCATCATCATAGTGCCTAATATATTGCCCCATACTTTATTTTGTTTGCATGCTTCTCATTTTTTATGCATCCTTCTTCTTTGCAGTGGGACATTAAAAAGCTCTGTTTTGAGTATGACACAGAGCCATACTATCAAGCTTTAGATATTAAAGTTAAGGTGAGAGTTCTCTCTTCAACACAAGAAACATTAATGTACATGCACTTTCTTTTTCCTTCTTGTTATCTATAACCTAAACTGAAATTCTGTTGGACAACAACTATTTTTCCAAATGCAAAAATATGTTATTGGCTCTGTAGTATCGTGCTACTGGCAAAAATATAAGGTAATAGAAAATTTAGTGTTAATTTCTACAGAACTATGCTTGTGTCGCTGGTATAGATGTTTTCTCTCCTGTGAGCCACACACTATTCAATCCTGCAGAAATCATACAGAAGGTTAGTATAGTCTTCATTGGGTTTTGCACTTGGGTTAGACATTTAAGTAGCTTTTACAACTCAATGTAATTTATTTGATAAACATTTGAAGTTAAAAGATGTTTGCTTTTGTAGTAAGGACAAAGATTATTCAAATTTATGGAAGTTTCTTTTTCTTTAATTTGTCTGAAAGAATGGTGGAAGGCCACCTTTGAGTTATCAATCATTCGTAAAGCTTGCTGGGCAGCCCCCTTGGGCATCATCTACCCTACCAACTACATTTCCTTATCTTCCGCCTGTCGGATTCATTGAAAATTGTGAGATTTCAGAAGTTCCGTCGGTCAAAGAACTGGGCTATGAACACACTGAAGAGGTACGTTTGAAATTACGTATGTCTCAAGGATGTTTCTTTGCTCGAATTATTGATGAGAAGAATTAGCGTACAGGAAGAGTTCACACCTTTCAAAGGCGGTGAATCAGAAGCATTGAAGAGGTTGGGAGAAGCAATCAAGGACAAGGTATCATTTAGTGTTGTTTAGGCTACAAATGGTTGGAACTAGATATAGGAAATATGTGAGCAACTTTTATGATGTAATATATGTTAAATATTTTGTGTGAAATTTTCTGTGTTTGAAAGTGCAAGTCTTCTTAGACTATAGTTTTTCGCCTTTTCTGTCTGATAATTCCTACACATTAACCGAAAGCGTAGAAGAAAGATGAACATTTTCTCTTTCTTATCCAGCATGGTTAGTGAACCAAGCAGTAGTAAAACATTCTTCATCTAATCTTTTTCTGTTTTCTCCTTTTTTTGCTCTTGTTATTCCTTAAAAGTACTGTGTGTGGCTTCTTTGAGAGAATCGATTCTTGTTAGAGTTGCATCAACTGAATTAAGACCACTTGTAAATTTTAATACCTTGAACTAAGGCAAAAAAGTTGATATTGAGGCCTAGCCAAATTTTAGAAACCTTTCCCTAGCATGTCTTTCCATAAGCCTATGAATTGGTTATTCTTAACATGAATAATTATGGATGCCTTTACTCATTTCACTTGCTTATATTTTGTAATCTTGAACAAGTATGGTGTTTAGCCACATTTTATGCCTTGTTAGCCACATTATGGATGTTGTATGTACAGAGGTTTCTCATCAGTCGCTCAATCTCATGACTGAAGAAGAAAATCTGCACTTTGGCATACACTTTTAAACCCAGTAGGTAAACACCTTTGTTATGGATAATTATCAAACATTCACGCATACGTAATCCCCCCACATCACGAATCGATTAACTTTCATTTCCTCTAAGTAGGGTGAAGGAGAGAACAGAAGGAAGATAGTAAAGAAAGAAAGAAAGAAAGAAAGAAGCAAAAGAGTGTACTACTTAGTAATAGTCCCTCACTAGGTATTCAAGGGTTTATGATGAATGTCTAACCTAATTTATTGTTTGCATAGCTGCCTTGGACCTAAACACATGTTATTGGAATTGACTGACAGCCTTGCCCAATATAATTGTGCCAAACCATCAATCAATAGCTACAAATATGTTTTAGTTAAACTTTGGAGGATGTGATTGTCTCGAGGACTATTGGATACCTTGGCTTATAGTTATAAAGATGTTGTATGTGGATTGGTGTAAAGGTTATGGATAGGTATCTTTAACTTCAGAAACTGCTTTCAAATAGTCAGTATTCCAATATCACTTTATGGCTTTATGCATTATTTTTCTTTACAACTTGTTAAATAAACCATTGCGCTGTGTAATGCTATCCAGATAGCATGAAACTTACTTTAGTAGTTTAAGTTTGCAAGGATAACAAACATTGTTACCTAAATGAATTGATTTTTTTGTGATGCAAGTTTTAATTGTTTGGCCAACGCTTCTTGACATTTAGATGTGTTAGTTTGGTAACAATCTTTGTTCTTGGTTGTTGCAGGAGTGGGTGGCGAACTTTGAGAAACCAAAAGGTGACCCATCTGCATTTTTAAAGCCAGCGACAACTATTTTATCTCCCTATTTGAAAGTAAGTGAGATATAGATTGATCTTTTCATATAATTTCCAGAAGAATTTCTATCCATTTTAGTTCCTTGGAAGTTTGGTTGTCTTTCTTCCAGGTATTTCTACCAATGCATCCAGGATGTTCAGAAAAATGTCAAGAAACACACTTCTCCGCCAGTTTCTCTTCTTGGACAGGTTGGTCTACATACTACATATTTATTATTGTCATGATTGCAACCTAACCACTTGTTTTAACTTCTGTAGTTGCTATGGCGAGATTTTTTCTACACTGTTGCTTTTGGCACTCCCAATTTTGATCAGATGAGAGGTAATAGAATCTGCAAGCAGGTAATACACCACTGCTAGTTTTGTCCACGCAAGTTGTAGCTAAATCTTCCAAACTATAATTTAGAATTCAAGTAGTGAAGTAGGTAAACATAAATTTTGAGTGGTAGAATAAGTCTGTCATCCCTTCTAATTCATATACAATTTGTATTTGGCTGGTGCGGCTCGTGGGCTGGGTGTGTGTAGACTTCTGAAAATGATGGTATCTCATTTCATATTCTATTTCTTAGAAAAAGTGTTTGGGTAAACAAATATCTTCATAGCTGGTTATGGTTGATTGTCTAGCAATAATATATAGCTTATGAAAACTTCAGTCACGATGATGCACATTCTTTTCATTTTACATTGAGGTCATATTTTGTGTTCTGATATTTTTCATTAATAAAATTGATGGTGCTTTAACTATTTCTTCATTCAGCGATTTAAATTTTACAGTTTTCTCAAGCATATATTTCTTTTTGGCTGTTCTCACCATACCTGAAGAGTAGCTTCTCCTACTAATGACTTACCAATTCAAGGACAAAAGACCTTTTCTTTGCCCTCTCTTTTTCGTATATGGCATGTCTAGGGGAATTTTCATGGAGCATGATTCCTGATAAATGTTTACTGCTTCATGGTTATGCAGGTACCTTGGAAGGATGATGATGAATTACTAGCAGCGTGGAGAGATGCCAGGACTGGATTTCCTTGGATTGATGCGATCATGGTCCAGGTTAGATTGTGGAAGATTACATTTGAATTAGAAGATTTTCCAAGTGATACTTCAGCCCCAATGTTAATATATTTACATTTCACTAATTATATTTGAGCAATATGTCTGAAGTTTATTATATGTTGTCATAGCTTCAGAAATGGGGTTGGATGCATCATCTGGCACGGCATTCTGTTGCATGTTTCCTAACTCGTGGAGATCTAGTAAATGACTTCAACTCTCACGTGGAGATCTACCTTCCTTTTCTCTTTCCTTCATCTGACCTTATTTTCTTTTAGTAGTTTGTTCATTGGGAAAAAGGGCGTGATGTCTTTGAGAGGCTTCTTATTGATTCCGATTGGGCAATCAATAATGGAAATTGGTTATGGCTCTCTTGTTCATCATTTTTCTATCAGGTGTGCAAATTCCATCATTTTCATGGTTATGTGGTCTGTGAATTGGCATTTGTCTTGCATACGTCCCTCCATACTAGAGCATTCAAGGACTGTTGGTCGGAGATAATAGCCCCATCAGAGCCATCACGATTTGAGATATTTATACCCGAACGTATGTTCGGTGAATGAATTCTAAAAGTATTGGGGTTATTTTTTTCACGTATATCTTATTGAAAGAACCTTCCTTGATAAATAAAATGATCGGATCAGTGATCCAGAATCTTGAACCTTGAAATTTAGTTATTTTATAAATATTTGATTGTCTGGGCTATTTGTGAGATGATCCTTAATGTAATATGGACCTGCGTGTAAAAATTGTTGGCTGAATAGTAGTATAATGCTTGGATTAAGATTATCTATTGGCTATTTTGTAATCTATATCAGTTTATAAATAACCTTGATTGAATTTCAAATAACTTATGAGTTCTTCTTTGTTGATTAGTATAACCGCATCTATTCTCCAATCTCATTTGGGAAGAAGTATGATCCTAATGGTGACTATATTAGGCATTTTCTCCCTGTATTGAAAGGTGTGTCAAAATATTTTTCTGTTTCTATCGGCTAGGTGTGTTTAATATCAGTAGTAATTTAACCTAGTTTTCCAGATATGCCCAAGGAATATATTTATGAACCTTGGACAGCTCCTCTCAGCGTCCAAGCTAGAGCAAAATGCATGATTGGAAAAGATTATCCAAAACCAGGTCAGTATCAGTGTTTCTCTATACTCTTATATCTGTTTATGTGCCTAAAGGAGCATGCCACAGATGCTCTTAGGCTATTTGCATAAATGATTCTCTTCACCTATTTAAATTTTGAACAGTTAAGCATGCTGTCTCAAGATTAAGTTGGTATTGTATAATATTGCATTCCTATCTGTGGAAACTCAAATATAGGTTGCATTGACATCCTATGTGGTCCTTTGAGGATAAGAGAATATTATGATTCAAAGTGGTGGTGTTGCTTCTCCTGTTTCGAAATTTGACTGATTTTAGTTGGACTTTACAAATTTACATTAGTGTTATCCTTACTGCATCGAATTTTTTTTTTCTTTTCTTTCCAGTGGTTACCCATGATTCTGCAAGCAAAGAAAGTAAGAGGAAGTTGGCTGAAGCATACGAGTTGAACAAAAAGTTAAATGGCATAGTGAGCAATGAGGCCTTGCAAATTTTGAGGAGAAAACTGGAGGATGACGAGAGTCAAAAGTCTAAATCCAAGAGACAAAAACAAAAGCTGATTGGCTGACCCAAAATTTACTGCCATCTTGGCTTGAAGGGGTTGTGATATTACAAGGTTACATCCTCGGAGTTCACACCTTCAGTCCCCCATCTGACTTACGACAGTAGTTAAGTTTGTGGAATGACTGATATTGTTAGAGCCAGTAACTAGTGAATATGCTTAATCAACTAGGTTTAATTTGATATACTCTCGCTTCATGTTCGGAACAAGTTAATATCACATTGTTTCTGCAGACTCTATCCATCCAATGTTCAGTAACTAAATTTCTAAGTTATTTATATTGTCAAAAATTAAATTAATTCATATTAATTTTTAATTTAAAAATATTTTAAATTAACTTTAAAAAATTAATATTTAATCTTATATTTTAAAATAAAGATAGCACAATATTAATATCCCATTTGTCCGAGTCAAAGTCTTGTTGGTCTTTCTGTAATTTTCAATATAATTGGTACTCTTATTTCATTTTTATTTTTGACACACGTAGAATTGTAAATTATTGAACATAATTTTGTACTTAATAGTAACTTTAAAATAAAAATAAATAAAATAATAAATTCACAATAAATTTGAAATCTCGAATTCTATAAACTGTTAGGGAAAAAAAAAAATGTGGCTTTTCACCAACGTGCGAGTCAAACCCCAACAGTGGTGCAGCCACAAACTATCTATCGCGAGTGGCACCCTAGTCGCGAGCCTCCAAATTGGATTATTTGATTTTCTCTCCCAACTTTTTAGCTGAACAAACTGGATAGAGAGAGAGAGAGAGAAAGTGAGAGCAGGGTTTGAATGTTTTGATCTAAACAAACAAACAGGGGCGATCAAGAACACAAACCCTAGATTCCCAAAGCCATGTGGAGAAGAAGAATCTCTTCGCAGCTCCGAACTCTTACCCCTTCCCGATCTACCCCCAGACCTAATCGATGCATCGCCGCCAACATCTCTTCTTCTCCATCGCCATTCCGGCCTACCGTCTCTCTCTTTTCCCGCCACTTCACCGCTCCACCCGGTACTCCTCCGCCTTTCACATCCCTAACTCTGATTACCTCTTCCATTTATCTTTACATACGTACGTTTGTTTAAATATTTATCCTATTATTTAATTGATTTGAAGCAGATAATGTTGTTTCAAAGAAGAAAGTTGAAGATGTAATGCCTATTGCTACTGGTCACGAGCGAGAGGAGCTTGAGGCGCAACTTGAAGTGAGTTTCTGTACAGCTACTGATTCTCAATCGAATTATTACTAATTTTAGTTTAGAGATGATTCTTTTTCTGTGTGATTAGGGACGGGATATTCTGGATATAAACTTCCCTGAAGGTCCTTTTGGTACAAAGGTTAGTACTTATCCTTGGTAATCAGATTGACTTAAATGATGAGATTAGAAATTATAGTTAGTTATTCTCACATGATCTATAATTTTGCCTGTCATATGATAATGGGATGGTTCATTTCATTTTAGGTTATAATTTTATTTCTCTTCATTCCTATTTCTTTTAATTTTTAATGAAGTTGATATAGTTAGCAAGCTCGGTTTGCACATTCGGCTTATTTAATAGGTTCTTTTCCACGACTGTTGTGAGTTTAAGAGTACAAATTATTAAAACTGTCAGATACAAGGATCAATGTTTTGATATGTATTGTATATATTATAGTGAAAGCGTAAGGTGTTAGAATGTTTGTGGACGAGTTATGAGTATGCGTGGTCAAACTTGTCATGCGGTCATGCCTTATTATGTTTAACTAATTTACATTAGCATATTTTGTAGTTTTTTTTTCTTTGGTCACTGCAACATCAGGTTGTTACTTTTCCTTTTAATCCTAATTCTCATAACTGTTGCCATTCTTTTAGTGTGGTCATAGTTTTGTTTTCCTTGTGGTGCATACTCTCAAAAATAGCACTAATAATATAACTGATATGAAAGAATGTTAGAAATGTTATACAGAGATTTATGTTTGACATACTAATTATCCTAGTTGTGACTTGTGAGTACAATGTACCTTATACATTCTACTTGTTTCATATGAGGCCCCTTTATGAACCATGCTTCATAAAGTGCAATTTGAACAACATTTTCTTCGGAAGTTTTTTTTAATATCATGTCTTTGTTTTAAAAAGTTGTTACAATTTAAAAGGCCATTTTTTTTACGAAACATTCATTACAACTTCATATCTGGTCCTTTCAGTTTGATATATTTTCTTATTTATAGGCGGCTGTAACTGTTTTGATTTGAAGCTTGTTAAGTCACAAGGCAGTTTGCTTTTGTAGCGTCAGTTATTAACATAAATTTGTTATTTTGATACAAAATGATGTAATGTTGATTAACAAACATGCTATAGTCTGCATTACTGGATGCACCTTCTGTAAAGGTATTTTTTGCTACAGATTGTATTTCACTTAAACTTATAAGTTTTGCATACTTTACGTGATGTGGAGGCAAGATGATCTATTACATTTAGAAACTTGTGTAGTCATGGCTTCAATATGTGCTTTCCAAGTGTTTTTTTTTTATAATATATTTTTTTTGATTAGTTCTTTCCATATGCTTAAGTCTTACACGTATCCAAACTTCTCTTTCTCTATTAGAACTGAAAGTATGCTCCATGTTTCATTCTTGACCATGGAGCTTCACTAATTTTTTAGTGTTGTTGCCTTGATTGTTCACTTTTGATAGTTTGTATGTACCTGTTGTGCAGTATAGTGCAGTTGTTTTTTGTTTTTTTTACTTTTTCCTTTGCCACAAATGTTAGCATGAAATTTCCCCAAAAATTACTGTTTCTCTTCAATGATCTTTGTCATTTGATTGTGCAAGTGGATGCTCAATATTTAGAGTCTAAGTTGTTAACATTCTTAAAGAAGTTCACTCATGATGAAGTTCTTTCAAGTTCATTCAAGATTATTGCAAGTGACAGCCAGTGATTTTAGTTCCCTTTGAAAGTTAAACTATAGTAAGAGGGGGACTTGTGGCTTAATTACTTCAGATGATAGTAAACCATGGCCATAGTTGTAGACTGCTGCCATTTCAACCAAAATTAAAATGAATTGGATTAGCATTATTGATGGGGATCACAAGTCAATAGCAAAGTAAAGAATTTTTATATTTATTATTTAGAGTTTTTATTATGTTTAATGTAAAAGTAATTAATGTGATTTATGTGTTTTATTTATTAGTGGGGATTTGGGACATTAATTAGTGATTAAGATTTATTAATATTTGCTAAGGGTATTTTAGTCGTTTAGTACTTTTATTATAATATTGAATACAAGATGAGAAGATTATTGATATTGAAGTTGATTATTATCATTTCTACCATAGAGGTATTTATTCATCTTATTATTGATTTGTGGAGTTGATATACTTGAGAAACCCTATTAATTTAAACGGGGGTTTAAATCCTAGTTTATTTTTCCATTTTTTGTTTTAAAATCTGTCCTGCATCAATTATTACCCATTAAATTGAAGGTTGAACTTGGTTCAATCCCCTTCTTTTCTCCCTGTTTTTCTTTTATTCAGCTTTAGTCGTGATTTCCCCATGGTTCTCAGTATGAAGGTTTTATATGGCACACTTGGACATAATTTTTCTGAACAATTCTTTTGTAATAATGAATTTTAATCTTGAAAGTTTAAAGCTTATTTAGAAAGAATCATCCAAACAAATTCTGTCCAAGTCTGTCTTATTCAAATCTTAATATTCGAAAAAAAACTCAACAAAAAAAGTATGACTCTCTTTTCTAGACTGAAAGAGTATTATGGAAGGGTCTTTTGATTAATCAGTGGAACAAAGGAAAAAAACAAATCAAGATCCTGACCCCTGAGTTAGTTTGTTTCTTTTTTCCTTTACCCCTTTGCATGGTTAACCTACCAAAATTTGTCTCTCTTGTTAAGCAGAACTTGTACATGTGCCATTTTTTCAATTAGACGCATATGTCTTCTGCAAGTGTGATTTAATCTATGCATGCTTTCACATTTTTTTGCCTGTAGGAATCACCTGCTGTTGTCAAATCCTACTATGATAAAAGAATTGTTGGATGCCCTGGAGTCGAGGGAGGTGAGTCCCTATATTCATGAAAAAATGATGGATCTATTTTGGCCCTTTTGGTTAACCTACTTTGTTGCTTTTTAACTTTTAAGTTATTTTTTCCTCCTTTTCTGTTCTATATAGAGGATGAGCATGATGTTGTTTGGTTCTGGCTAGAGAAAGGAAAGCCACACGAGTGCCCAGTATGTTCACAGTACTTTGTGGTAAGTGTGTCTTTACTCTTCGAGTTAAGTTCTTAGAGCATGATGTGGACTGGAAGGAGACATGTAAAGAATATGGTTAGACTTTAAAATTTGTCTATATCTTGAATTTCTGTTGTACATTCAATTAAGGAAGAACTTGAATGCAGAGCATGATTTAAATTTGGTTTGATTACTAAATGGGCTGTGGCCTAGACCCTATTGGCCTATTCAGAGAATCAGAGTGGGATATATAATCAAGAACAAGACTGTGTTTTGGCTTGCATGCTTATAGTAAAATTTTCACATCCAGACCTTGCATTAGGTGAACAGCTAATGAGCTTAAGTGAGTGGTTTGCATATTAGCGGACATGTAATACTCCTTTGGTTTCATTCTTGTGCATGTCATTTTTTAACGATTCCGTTTTGTTTTCACAGTTGGAAGTTGTTGGCCCAGGAGGACCTCCAGATGGGCATGGCGATGATGATCATCACTGATTGCTGCTTCCAGTTTTCCTGCCGGAATAAAATCTGGTGAGACGAGACGGTGTCTAGTATATTCTGCAGCTTCAGGGTTCCAAAGCTCTGTTATTTGTTTGCTTTTTGATGGGCTCTTTGTTCTCATGGTTGTTACTTTGGCAACTTTTGGGACAGATATTTTTGTCTTTCAAATATGGATTTAAAACCTGGGCTAGTCATCTATTGGAATTATGGATGCTGTTATTATTCCTCAATGCATCATGAAATAATTGATGGCACTACTAGTTGTCTTGTTCATCACATTTTTTGGTGTTTAGCAAACAAGTACATTACCTTCAACATGTGCTCATCTTGTTATGTTCCATCTCCATATAATTGTGATTCCTCTTCAGTGGTTGGTCCATTACACTGATGTAATTATGACATACTTGAATGTTACAATGAAACACGAATCATCAAAGTCTACTTTCATGAAGCATGGGATAGCCTCATATACTACAAATCATTTCTGATACTTTTACCTTTCTATTGGTTCCAAAATTCTGAGATGTAAAAAGAGTCATGTTATATATTGTGAAAGTTTTCAGTCGAATTATGGTCACGTTATATGTGCATACATGGCATAGGTAAAATAGTATATATTTTACATCGGTCGCAATTCAACTTTGTCAAATATTTGTCTGACATATATATTATTTTTATTTTTCATGTAAAAATGTAGTAGGCTGATAATTTAGGATTTTAGTACTTTTACCTGTTCACAATGCCCCATCTTGTTTCTCTAGATTTTGGGAACTGCATGCATCTCTCCCTCTCTACATGCGTGCGCACACGTGTGTGTGTATAGTTTGTGTACATATATTGAGAAGGGAGAGGAAAAAAGAAAAACGAGCTACGAAGAGCATAATGAGTTTTAGTTTTGTTCCAAAATGACTTTTGGAAGTATGGATTTACAAGTACTAAATTTCTCAGAGTATAAAATATTTCTTTAATTTTTGCATTTTTAGAAAGTTAGATTTTATTTTTTGTACCGGTGAGGCTATATTTTCATAGACTTCTTCAATGTGATAGGGCAAGTTAGTTGGCGGCAAGAATGATAGGGGGTGAAATATCGAAGGGAGAGATAATAGGGTGATTGTGTGGAGAACTGTTCATTTAGGTCACTTAGGTACCGGTTTTTACACACAGAATGCATGAAGGAGATTGAGATTATTGCCTTTTGATCTAGGGGCCAAAATTTTAAGTGTTGTGTCACAAGGCTGAAGCTGTATGGATGAATTACCGATGTGAGGACATTCATATAATTACCCATCACTGGTAAAAATGTGAGAATCTCATTCTTACCAAATCCAAAACAAGATTACTAATATATTTTGAAGAAAAAAAAAAGAAGAAGAAGAAGCCCCTATTCTCCAATATTATAATCACACTGTATTATTGTTTTTGTTGTTTCTAGTTGCTGGGTGTCGCCTGCTTCTCCTGTAAATTTGTAATGATGGGAAACTTATAAAATTGCCAGCAGGCCTTCGTTGATGGTGTATGATTATTTAAAATAATATACCAAATTTATAGTGAATAGCGTCTAATAATAAGACAGCATATGAGAATCTAATAGCTAAAAATGACGACCTGGTGACACCAGTCTTATTAATAAAATAGGAACAAAGAGAATGCTCTTACTCGTATGCAATTGCCTTTTTTTTCATTTTTGAGTAAAAAGTTTCTATTTATACTACTGTTTAAGCAAGCAAGTAAACATAAATATTATTAATCCATGCGATGAGTAGTGTGATGTAGAGGAGGAAAAATTAGAATTGATTCCCAAGTTGTGTCACTATCGTTTACAAATAATGATAAAAAGATGGCAGCAATATGGATTCCTATTCGATTGGAATAATAAACATAATGTTAATAGTATTATTAATAATAATCTATTCTATAAAGTGGGAGGGGATATAGAAGGGGTTAGAGGCGATTATTTTTCGTGCAAGGTTTTCACACTTTAAATTATTTAATTATTTTAAAGATATATATGTACTATTGAGTTTATAACAGAATTAAAGTTCCCACATTCCACAATTTTTATTTAACATTTTAAAATTTTATATATATATTTTAAATTAATCACACATGCATATGTGTGACACGTTGTACTAGTAATAAAAGTTGTGGATGTAGAAATATTTGACATATAACAACCGTTGGTCCTTAAACATGAACCACCCTACTATCTATCGCCTTTTCTTTTGTTGTTACGAGAGTTTCGTAAAGTCCAATCAATCAAAATTTCTATTAAAAGAGAGGGGGAAATCTACTTGCAATTTTAGGTATGATACCGACACAACTGAAACTGAACTTTTTAGTAGAGAACAATTTATACATTCTAAAGAGCCGGAGGGCCCATTACTCTCAATCCCTTTCATTATCACATAACATACGTTCAAATAATTATATGGGGTTCAAAATCGTAAACCCTCATTCTTGCTAACCAAGAGTTGTACAACAATTAGGCCCGAGAAAATATGGTTACAAGTTAATTTTGGTTTATAAAATTTGGTTATAGTTTTATTTAAGAACTAAAATCATATTACTTATTTTTAATATCAGCTGTGTGGGTTGAAACCATATAGTTATGAGCCAACTCATATTTCAAATTTCAAATTTCAAACTTACCATTATTATAGTTCAATTAAATAAACTATTTATGATATTTAATTTCTATATTCCTTTCCCTTCTATCTTTAATGTTTTATACATTCTTCATTTCTTTAAAAATTTTTATACATATTCTCTCTAGAATTTTTAAATTTTCTCTCTCTAAAATTTTTATACTTATTTTCTCTAAAAATTCTTCTACGCTCAATTTTTTTTTATATACTTTTTTTTTTCTCTCTAAAAATTTTATAATTTTAAATACTTACACGATGCACGTGCTCATATGCTGTCACCAGGATCAGTTTTATGCTAGGAGAATGAAAAAGGAAAGTTTTAATTAATGCATTTCATGCAGATATATGTATGGTATATTATATTAGTATCAAACATTTGTTTATAAATAAATTAACACTAAAAGATGGAAAATTATATTTTCGCTCTCTAAAATTTGATTACACTCTTTCTCTTTAAAATCTGATTACATTTTCTCTTTCTAAAATCTGATTACACATTCTTTCTCAAAAATCTGATTAGACTTTCTCTAAGTCTGATTACATTTGAAAAATTAGAATGAACGTGAAAATGGGTTAAAATATGATTATCCAATTTGGACATATTTTTCATTTCAAAAATATAATTTTAAACTTTAACCAACTTAGTTCCTATAAAACAGTTAATCAATTCAATTAATTTTAATTAATATAAATTGAACTAACTAGATTGTCAAACCTAAGAACAATACTGATTTTAATCCATTTTGGATCAAGATTTTAATCCTACAAAACGTCAAAATGAAAATCCGTATGGGGCTTTAGTAGTTTTAGATTCTTCATTGCACCAAGACATCGTGATTGACCAACTGTAGTGCATTACTTTGTCTTTGTTCCAACACTGTTCATTTAATTTATTCATCTTATTATAATTGTTGTTTCTTATGAAATTGATAATATGTGTAAAATACTGGATTTACATGCATTAATTTCTTAAATAAACGAATCTGAAAAATCCATGCACTCGACCCACTCAAATGGATTGATTTGATTTACATTGAAAATAAGAGAATGCGTATACACAATGAATACTTCTTTTTTTTTTTGACAAAACTCTGGAATAGGAACAGGGAATAATTTTCATTAATAAGTGATTCGAATTATAAAAATACTAGAGTTAAGGTGATACCTCTTTCTGCCCTAAATTAAAATTCGAAACTTGAGAACATAAATATTCTTAAAGAATAGACAAAAATATACAGATTTACATAATTCTTTAACAAGAGCAGCAAAAAGGAGGTTGTCGTAATAAACTCATACCCAAATTTGAATAGATTTATATTCATCGATTAATGTCAATCAAACCTCCTCCACGAAGAGATCATGAAAAAAAAGTTCTGTAAAATAAGAAAATCTCAAACTATGAGAAGAAAGACTTAATAGATCGAAAAAAATCCAAATTATATAAGAGAAATAAAACTCTATAAAAAGAGAAAATAAAAACAAATTAACGGAAAGAAGAACGTTAGAAAAAACTTGAGGAAGGAGTTTAATGCAGATCAGAGATTCTTCCCATATCTGAAAATATGGAGGGTAGAAAAAAAAATTTAGAGAGAAAAGAGAGAAGATAAGAGTCATATTATTGTTATATGAGTATTAAATTAAAAATAAAAAATAAAGACTAAATACGGTGAAAATAAAGTTAGGAAAAATTAAGCCAGACGCATTGAAATAAGAATAAAAAAATAGAATATTATGCATTTCGTTTATGAATTTGAGAAGTATCATAAATGAATTTATGACTCATAAAAATAAAATTAAAAAAAAAAACTCTTAAGTTACTGGATCATCAAAAAATAATCTTGAATTGCTGATTTGACTCCGAATCATTGAAAATTAAAACGCAAAGGAAGTAATTTAATCACCGATAACAAGATAGTGCCAACAGCATATCCATAATGTGTAAAAGCCACAATGAAGTATCAAAGGTTTAATAATGAGGATGGATTCTTGTCAGTGTAGGGTTGACAAACAAAAAGTTTATCCAGTCTAGTATAATTACTCCCCCAACTAGAGGGAAAAAGGAAAAACACTAAACAAATTCGGATGCTGTTAGTGTGAAGTCAACTAGCTAGCTAGTTCAATATTAGAGAGTTTCTTTCTTAATTACATTATTAATTAATTATGAAGTGGTGCCATTTAATTTTAATTTTAATTCCAACCCCGATCATGTTTTCTAATCAATTCTAACGAATGATAAAATAATTTTTTGTTTTTTTTTGGGGGGTGGGGGTGGGGGGGGGGGGGGGTTCATTTTCAATATCGGAATCATGTTCCAACCTCCAACTATAAGTTATGGGAGCTTAATCTACATATTTTTATGTTTTGACAATTTGTGTTGGTAAAATTATTTAGTTATGTGCTAATAAAATATAATTGAGTATTTTATTTTAAATTTTGTATCGAAGCACAAATAATGAGAAGTAGAGTGTATGTAGCTTTTTTCTCATAAATAAAAATATGAAAGATTCTCAAAAAATACTCCCTCTATTTTATAACAAAAAAAGTAATAGTTCATTTGATTATTAAAATTAATTCGTAAAATCTTAAAATATAAAGTGATATAATTTATAGAAATTTTATAATTATTACTGCATGATAAACTAAGTTTAATAAGTCAAAATAGAGATCTTTTTTATAAAATAAAAACTAACTATTATCACCATACAAGACATGTTAAAGTTTTAGATTCTCAATTAAAACATCCATGGGACCAAGGTCTAATGATAATGCCCTTTAGCAAAGATCTTTCTGTAAAACCATCAAAGGTAGATTGAATTGATAATATTTTCATTTTTAAGAAGCAATGGTTCTAAAGTATAAGATTATTATTAATTTTTTAAAAGTTAATTCAAAATATTTTTAAATTCAAAATTGACATGAATTTTAATTTTAATTAATAAAATGATGAAATTTATAAACTATCTAAAAAGTATTATTCACCGTAAAATACTAACATTTATTGTTTCATAATTTTTGAATTTTAAATTTTAAAAAAGTTTAGATTGACTTTTAAAAGTCAAAAAAAAAATCTTATGGTTTAGAATAAAAGTAATATTATTATTATTATTATATTTTGCTTGTGACAAGACAGTGAATTCCATTTTTACTAAAAATTTGGAGAAAAAAAGAAATGGCAATATATAGTTATGTTTAATAGGAAATTTTTTAGGTCACATGATAGCATGCATTGAGATTTGAAAGCTCCAGTTTTGGACATACTCTCTGTGCTTGCGGAGTCTCACGAGTGATGAGTATAAACAAACAAAAGTTATGATGAAATGTGAGACTTTGAGCAGCCAAATAATACAAGCAGCAAGAGAGAGATATAAAGTTGATTTACTTTTTTCGTATGTTTATTCCATCCAAGAATTCCAGGTTGGTGAAACCCCTCATCATTATTATTATTTATCTGTACGTGTATATAATTAGTAATATATAAACAAAAATTACAGGAGGAAGAGCAAACATCATCCCCCAAGTTTTCCTAGTCCCATCAAATTCTTAGATTATTATTCCCATTAACAGATTTATGCGGTGTCTCAATGATGACAAGTTGGACACTTGAACTTCACTTTCAAGTTAATGGGTATCCATCAATCATCAGAAAAATACATAAACAAATAATTGAAATAAAGATTTTTCCCTTCTTTTTACCAAATTGGATTGTTCCTTCTCGTTTTTCAGTAATATTCTCGAGTTATTGTTGTGGGTTTGCTTTATATTTGTAGCCACTGCCCACAAGCATAGATTCCCATTCCCCCCCCCCCCCTCCTCTCTGTTCTGTTTTGTAAATTTAGAGCTGGGTGGCTCTTAGGAATGGCTGAATGTGCTCTCAGTGTTATTCTTCTTTGATTCTCTGCGCTCATGAAAAAGATTTCCTGCTTTTTTTGTCCTTGTCATTAACCCCTCCTTTTTGACACAATGCGCAGCTGTTTCACATATACTTAGTGTTGAATATTCACTTGTTTTATTCCATTTACAAGCTACCAAGTTGGTATAAATAGAGATTATCAATTTGGGTTTTCTTCATTGCAGTACCAGTTCTCATCCATTACAGTACTAGCTGGTCTTACAGTACTGCAGTTTCTCGCCCTGACAGGATGAATTACACAAATTCTTCTCTTGGTTCTGGTTAGTTACATTCCTTTTTCTAGACTCTTTCTTCTTAATTGGTAAATTGGTGTGAAAAATGGAAGTATGGTACCCTATGTTCCTCTTTTTAAACTTGTATGCTTTTGAAGTAATGATGTTGTCGGACCAATTTCAGGTAGCAGAATAGCTAGAAGGTCTTTTGAATTTGGAAGAACATATGTGGTGAGGCCCAAAGGGAAACACCAAGCTACAATAGTTTGGCTGCATGGTCTTGGCGATAATGGCTCAAGGTATAATTGTTACTCTCTTGTTGTTTTTTATTTTTTTAGCTATTGATATTGTAGTTGCTACTCTCATAATTTCTTTTATCTCCCTCTTTGGGTTTGAATTTAATGTTTAAAGTCTGGGAAGGAACTTCTTCCACCATTCCAGTTTGTATCTAAATTCATTTAATATTTAGCAGTAGGCCACTCTGTAGGTTCCGGTAATCTCAGTACCATATTACAAGGAATTTTAATCATTCTGAAAGAGATGGATACTAAGTCCATCAACTATGTTTATCCTAATTGTGATTGAATCTTGCAGTTCAAATATCAATCTTAAACATCTATAATATTACTAAGGAGGCTGGTAATAATTTTCACTTTTAGGATAAGCTGTAGTGGGGGACCAACTGATGAACTTCAGATTTTATCTTTTGGCTTTTGCTGATCATTTTTGAATTGCTGGCAACAATTGTTCTAGGTATACACCTTTCAATAAAGGATGCCTTTTTGTTCCAAAAAGAACAAAAGTAGCCAGAATTTATAGAATGTAATGTCTTAGCAATTCACAAGTTCATATAATTTAATATCTTTGATTCTAGGTTATATTCTCTTTTTACATTTTGGGATTCTTATTTTGATCGAATTGATGGCTAAGCAGCGGCCCCATGGCTATATAGAACTTGCATCTTCTTTGTTAGATTCTTCTTTTAACTTATTCGATGGGACTAGGCACCACTTTGAAACCCTTTTATACTTAGATTGTGTCTTTTTCGCTCTCTCATTGTTTTCTAGGCTTAATATGTGAAATCATGAATTGGAAACTAGAATATATGCCTTATGCTTTGATTGAACTTCTAGTTAATTAAATTCTCTTGCCAATCGAGCAGACATAAATTAGCTTTTTGAGGATATTCATACATACCAAGTATATATAAAAAACAAAATATGTAGGTTTCTTTTTGAATTCCTAGTCCAGTGCCTTAGAATTAAGGAAACATTGGCTCTGTTTTTCACTACTTGGGCACTATTTAGAATCTTTTTGATTAATTCCTTTATATTATGCTTCAACTCAACTGTGGCAGTCTTTAAATAATCAGTTCATATAATGAAGTCTTTATATCTTTGAGTTTTAACAGTGGTTGTTAACTCCTTATAAAGGACACTTGAACTGCTATCATAGTCTCATGTTTTTAAGATTAAAATGTCTTTTTATCATCTCAAAACACTTCAGAGAGACTGTCCTTCCCTTTTGTCACTTTACTGCTATTTGCTTGTCAGCATAAATATTATGAATAGACAGAAATGCCTGCTCATCTTGCTCTTTGCTTGTTAATGCAGCTGGTCCCAACTACTGGAAAATCTTCCGCTTCCAAATGTAAGAAAAGATTTCTCTTTGATCAATTTTGAGCTTTTAAATCTGAATGCATTTGCATTCAGCTGTTTCTATTTTATCCATAGTAGCAAAATGATCAATCTCCCCATCCCCTCCCTCCTGAAAATTAAGGAGAAAATAAAAAAATATAAATTCTTGGGTTATCCTACTCTCTTCTTTTTTCTTGTTTCCATTTTTTTTCTGGTTGATGTTAAAAAAATTGTGATACAGATTAAATGGATATGCCCAACTGCTCCTACTCGTCCAGTGGCTCTACTTGGTGGATTCCCTTGCACTGCATGTAAGAGCAAAACCAGAACTATTTTAATGCCATGATAATAATACTGTTCATATGAAAAACTTTTGTGTTGTACTTCAGGGTTTGACGTGGGAGAGCTTTCAGAAGATGGTCCAGATGATATTGAGGGTTTAGATGCTTCAGTTGCACATATTGCAAACTTGTTGTCAACGGAGCCTGCTGACAGTAAGCTTCTCCATTCTTACTACCTCAGTTGTAGATTAAGCATCCTCATGGCCAAATGATATCATGAGGTTTCTCACTTCCTTGCAACTAAATAAGATAAGGGAGGGTACTTATGTGTATACTGCATATAATTAAGGTTTTTGGGTTTTCTCTTCAGCATATTACTTACTCTTGATTATGTGATCAAAGTTCCATGAAAAGTTACTTCATATCAGTTCGCTGGGAAATTGCTTCACAAGGTTTCCCAATGTCTAAGCATATTTTGATCATAAACACGTACATGGTTGGCCATTTAAACCTGCTTTGTTTAGGCAGATATATTTGGTTGGTTTTGGTATAAAGCTAAACACTTTTATCCTCTTCTTTAACAGTTAAGCTTGGTATTGGGGGCTTCAGTATGGGTGCTGCAACAGCCCTCTACTCTGCCACATGCTTTGCCCAGGGAAAATATGGAAATGGCAATCCTTACCCTATCAACCTAAGGGCTATTGTTGGTCTAAGTGGCTGGCTTCCTGGTTCAAGGTATGATATAAGAAATTCCTTCTCACATCCAAATCCTGTTTCATTTTAATTTTCTCTAGCATACACATAGTTATAGGGAATTACCTGTATTAACTGTCTGCCTCTTTCCATGCTACCAATGAATTATGATAAGACATATTAAGAAAAATGAATTAAAGCTTCCAGAAGTGATTCTTATGTTAGCTTCAACCAAACCATTATTTTCCTAGATGGTCAAGAACAATACCTTGGTAGTGTGCTAAAATTCCTTTCCATAATTTCCTTTTTCTTTAATTATCTGTGTTTTTCCAACTTGATGCAATAAAGAATGGTTGATATCAGAGTCCAGATTCAGAATACTCCTGTTAATCTGTACACTACTATTGTACAGGAGCTTAAGGAACAAGATAGAAGGTTCACATGAAGCTGCAAGGCGTGCTGCATCCTTACCCATCTTGCTCTGTCATGGAATCTGTATGTATTGTATATTTTTAACTTGATTATCCAACACTTTTCACAGTCCAATGCTTACTAACTTGAAGGCTTGAAAATATTTTGAGAATCCCCTGAAACTTCTTGAGCTAAACTTAAATTTTAGTTCACCCTTGAAGGCTTATCCTAGTCTCTTGAATTTATTAATAAAATTAAATTGCCAAGTAAATAAGGATAAGGGGCACTACCACCATTTCAAACATCAAACTCTTATATCAATCATCTGGGATTACCAAGCGCTATATGGATCCATCCTGTTAATGTGTCTGCTATGACTGCACTTATCATGATTTAATTATTTGCTTTATACTAGTTACTCATGATTCAGCTTCTAATAAATATGAGAACATGGATTTTTGAGGGTTCAAAGTTTGCATTTTCACCCATTTATCTATCTTCCATAGGTGATGAAGTGGTTCCTTACAAGTACGGAGAAAAGTCCACCCACTTCTTGAGCTTATCTGGATTTCGATACCTTTCATTCAAAACATATGATGGGTATTAGAAGATTTTTAATATTAGGTCACTATTGTTAGTATCTCAGTACACTTTGGATCATGAGTAATATTTTGAATGTTTTGTGTGATTTTGCAGGCTTGGTCATTACACAGTCCCTAAGGAGATGGATGAGGTCTGCAATTGGCTGCACACTAGGCTGGGGCTTGAAGGGTCACGCTGATTACTGTCGCGTGATATTTGAGGTTCAAATTGCAGTTAGTAAGATGAAAGAGGGAAATAACAACAGGGGGAAAAGAAGGCATACATTTATAGACGTGGGTAGTAGTAGATTATGGGTGTGGGGTGAATGGTATAGATGAATTAGTAGTCTTCAAGTTTTGAGTTCCTACTAGTCCTAAAATAAAGTTTTCGGATATGTACCTATTCTGGTTTGGCTTTTCGGCACTTGGATGGAATTGTTCTGGTCGATTCCACTTCTGAACTTATGAGCATTTTGATATTCATTGTACTGTGTAATAATCAATATAAATGGCTATAGCCTATAGCTGTGTTGTGTATCAGATTAGCATTGAAGTTTTCATTTTCTCAAGTATTTTAATTTGTAACTTATTTTATTTTTGTTCTAAAATCCTATAAATTGTTCAAACATACCCCAAACCTTCTAGATAATCAAAATAATATTCACTTTTCCTCTAATTTTTTAAGTAACAGTTACTATCCTTGCAAGTTTTTAGGGTTGACTAAATAGATAAAGTTACATATTTACCCTTATACGTTATCAAGTTTTAATTCTTGAATAATATATATATATATATATGTTTAATTATCTTTTTTTAATACGATACATTTTAATTATAGTTTTATTTGTAATTAAGACTATTTCATTCAAATTGTTGGTAACTTATAAAAAAACTAATTTAATTTAATTAACACATATTTTTGGATAAGTGATAAAAATATTAAGAATTTTAAATTTAATTATTAATTGAACTGTTCTAATTAGAGTGATTGGGGATGTTGATAGTTTAGTTTTTGGTGTTTAACAACAAAAAATATTATTTGAATTTTTAGTTTTATATTATATGTTAAATTTTCTTGAGTATATATGTCAAAATTTGGGATGCTTATGATTTTGATTACATTTTTTAGTATACAGTTGGTGTTGTTTTTGTGCAATGTTGAATAAAAAAATTATAATAATATTTATTATACTTCTATCTTGTAAAAAGATTTTACTTTTTATATATTTTATCTTTTTTTGAGCAACAACTTTTATTATTTTTACTGTAAATAATTATGTCTAAGTGTAACTTATGTTTAGTTTAATATTTGAGAAAAATAATTAATATAATTTGTAATACTTTTTTTATATAAATAATAAGATTTGTTCTATAATAATAAGTTTGTTTTACGTAAATTTTAATATTTGGGAAAAATAATTATAATTTTGTTGGTGTTAATTTGTACTTTTTATGAGTATTAAAATTTTAATTTTTAATTACAAAAAATATATTTGAATGTATATTACGTAAATTTTAATCTTTGAGAAATTTAATTAGCAAAAAGTGTATGACTTTATTTTCCAGATAAAATGATTATTTATTATTTGTTGACATTTATGTTATTTATTGCACAAGTTCATAATTTAATTAATTAGATCATGTGAAATAAAAATTATAATATATAAATTTATATTTAGTGGATATATTAAATATTATAACTTGAAAGGTGTATTAGACATTATATTAAAAATATTTTTGGATATTAGTTGGTCAATCACACTAGGGATAGTGAATGTTATATATTGTAAACTAGAGGGATACCGACTCTTACTTGAAAAATTAGAAAAATAATGAATATTATTATGATTATTTATATACAATGTTAGTGTATTTTATTCGTATATTTATTTATATGCACACCCAATTTAAAGTGTACATCCGAATGTAAAATAAATAGTAGCAAGTGAGGAGAGTGAAATGTTGTGGAGAGAGGAAAGAGGATGTTTTCCTTCTCAATAAAACAAGTGAAAGAAAGAAATTAAAGAAATTTGCACTTTAATAGGAGTACCAATTAAGGATAAAATAGTAATCTGACAACTCATTCCTTTCGCACTCTTCAGGTAGGGTTTAAGAAACACATCAACCATAGTGTCCAAGGGTTTAACGGATCCTCCGTCTTCACTCTCTTTCATCATGAACTTCAGGTTCCAAAACCTCCTCGGAGCTCCATACAGAGGAGGGAATGCTAGTATCATTAACAACACCCTCCTAATCTCTCCCGTCGGTAACCGTATCTCTGTCACCGACCTCATAAAATCCGAAACACTAACCTTACCTTGCCAATCTTCCGCCAACATCACCCGTGTCGCCGCCTCTCCGGACGGCGTCTTCCTCCTCTCCGTCGATGAGAACAACCGTTGCCTCTTCATCAACCTCCGCCGCCGCGCCGTCCTCCATCGCATCTCCTTCAAGAAGCCCGTCGCTGCTGTTAAATTCAGCGCCGATGGAACCCTAATCGCCATCGCCGCCGGAAAGCTGGTTCAAATTTGGCGGTCCCCAGGGTTTAGAAAAGAGTTTTTTCCCTTCGAATTGGTTCGAACTTTTGCAGATTGCAATGATAAGATCACTGCGTTGGATTGGAGTCCGGACTCGAGTTATGTGCTGGCGGGCTCGAAGGATCTTACTGTCAGGTTATTTTGTTTAAAAAAGTTAAGTGATTTAAATAAGCCCTTTCTGTTTTTGGGTCATAGAGATATAATTGTTGGTGTATTCTTTGGAATTGATAAGAAAACTAATAGAGCTTCTAGGGTTTATACATTATCGCGTGATGGGTCCATTTTTAGCTGGAGTTATAGTGGCATTGATTGTACGTTTGATGAATTTGGAGTGGAAAATTCTAAACCTCCGTCTCCTTGTGCACTCGATCAAACTGCAAATTGTGATGTAAATGGTGATGTGAAGAAAAGGAAGAATATTGAGGGTAATGATGGTGATTTTAATGAAGAAAGTGGCCTATTGTTGCACAAAGGAAAATGGGAGTTGTTAAAGAAGGATTATTTTATGCAGGCACCGGCAAAGTTGACAGCTTGTGATTATCATAGGGGCCTTGATCTTGTTGTTGTGGGGTTTTCAAATGGAGTGTTTGGACTCTATCAGATGCCTGCTTTTGTTTGTATTCATTTGTTGTCGATATCTCGAGAGAAGATTACTACTGCTGCCTTCAATGATCTTGGGAATTGGTTGACATTTGGGTGCGCAAAACTTGGCCAGTTGCTTGTGTGGGAGTGGAAATCAGAAAGTTACATATTGAAACAGCAGGGGCATTATTTTGATGTGAACTGTCTTGCGTACTCTCCTGATTCACAACTCATGGCTACTGGTGCAGATGATAACAAAATCAAGGTGAATAATGATTTGTCTTTTGCCTCTTACTTTATGGTTTAAATTATATGACCTAATTCCAGATATTGTTCTCTAATAACAATTATTAAATTTAATTTGTTGTTTTTATCATAAATCAAAATGTGAGCATGCATTTGGGTGCTGTGCCTATTTTGGATTAGAAAAGTAACATGTTTCTTATATTTTCTTCAGTTATGCTCACTTTTTATTCATAGATGAACTCTGTATATATAATTTCTTTTGTATGATAATAAATGAAAGAATCTATTTTTCTGATAATTCTCTCCAAAATTATTATTTTGGGAATTTTTGGAATTATTATCTGAAGAAGATACACCAAAGTGTTCAATGATATAACTCTGAAGGTATGTTTGCGTGGTTTTAATGGTATCAACTGCATATTGCTGGTGTCATTTTGTTTATGTACTTCAGTGATGGATCCGAATAGATGATTTATAGCTTGCTTGTTACAGGTGTGGACTGTTTCCTCTGGTTTTTGTTTTGTGACATTCTCTGAGCACACAAATGCAGTCACTGCCCTCCATTTTATGGCTAGCAACCATTGCCTGTTAAGTGCATCTTTGGATGGGACTGTACGTGCATGGGATCTATTCCGCTATCGCAATTTTAGGACATTTACTACCCCTTCTTCCAAGCAATTTGTTTCATTGGCATCAGATCAGAGTGGTGAAGTGATTTGTGCTGGAACTCTTGATTCATTTGAGGTAGTTACTATTTCTCTCGCTTTTGATATTGACTCAGGACTGCTATTTATTTTTTCTAACAGGTTATCTTCTATTATGTTAGATATTTGTTTGGTCGATGAAGACAGGACGATTGTTGGATGTGCTCAGCGGCCACGAAGGTCCTGTTCATGGGTTGACATTTTCTCCTACAAATGTGAGTTGACATTTTGTGGGGAAATTAAGATAATTGATGTCTACGTAACTTTCCTGTATCAGTATTCATTAGCAATTTCAAATGATATTTCTATTTGAACATTGTTAGCAGAAAGTGCCCCCTCCTTTTCTTTCTTTCCTTCCTACAGTAGTGTGACCTTTTTAATTTGTATGGTTAGTTTCAAGAGTAAACCCAGTCATATAGTGCCATCGCAAGCCACAACAATTCATAATTATCTTTTTGTGGCTAATCGGGTGTTCATCTTTTTACATGTAGGCGGTTTTAGCTTCATCTTCGTGGGATAAATCAGTTCGCTTGTGGGATGTTTTTGAAGGAAAAGGTGTTGTTGAGACATTTCCTCACACACATGACGTTCTTACTGTTGCTTATCGTCCAGATGGAAAGCAATTGGCTTGCAGCACGTTAGATGGGCAAATCCATTTCTGGGATCCAGTTGATGGGTTATTGATGTTTACAATTGAGGGCCGCAGAGACATTGCTGGAGGGCGTCTGATGACTGATCGTAGGTCAGCTGCTAACTCCAGTTCTGGAAAGTGCTTCACGAGCTTGTGTTATTCTGCTGATGGGAGTTATATATTAGCTGGGGGAAGTAGCAAATACATTTGTATGTATGATGTGGCTGATCAGGTTAGGTTTAAGACCTTTACACGTAAAGAGTATGTTCTGTTTTCTTAGTAATTTTATGCTATTTTAGTTTCGCTTTATCATATATTGGATGTTGTAGGGTTTTACTGATCTCCAATATGTATATTGATAATCTTAGCATGCTACTTAACATAGCCTTTCAAAACTTCTATATATTTTGACAAGGAAAATGATATTGTCCAACCTTTCAAGACTACTTGGTTGACATAAATTATATTCTGCCATTCTAGACGTAATCTTTCATCAAACCGCAAGCTACCATGTTTGAAGATTATATATAAAAAAAAAAGAGGTTGGTGGGAGGTTTTGTGCGGTTAGTATACCATTCTCCTTTGTATAATTGAGCTGTGAATAAATGACATCATTGGTTCATTGGTTGCTTAAACATAAATTGATCGAAAGGTCTTTCATCAAATAACGAGCAAAAGAATGTGGCAAGTTTTAATGTGAAATCGTAGGAAACATGCACTAACAACCAATATTTTGGGGCCCCAAGTACTTAGAATGTACTTATAAGTCTACTTCTACTTTATAATCAATAATCCAAAATGGTTCCTTCAACTTCAACCTAAGTTGTTAGTTTTCCATAAACATGCTTCAGTTTTCCATAAGTTTGAATCAGATCAGTTTTTTATTAGCACAGTATTCCATCCAAATCCAGAATTATGTTCTTTTATAAAACTCGGTTAATTCCATAATGAAGTGGTAGAGCCCTAGTTCTTAATCTGTCCAAATCTAGATGATTCCCGTATTAAATTTAATAATAAAAAATAAATCAAAAGGTTACACCAAAAAACCCATGAGTAATATTTTACTCGTGGCATGCAAATATATACATGACAAACCTATAGTAAAATTCTAACATATTCACTAAGAAACATATGAACAATGATATAGTTTGTAACATATTGTCGTGAATTATCAAGTTAATTTCAATTTGTAATATATGCTCGTAAATTATTTATTACTAAGATAATAAAGCTCACGTTTGTTAGTAATATTAAGTTTTTAGGTGTTTTTTTTCCCTTTGTTAAACCACCCATTTTTGTCAAAGTATTCTCAATTCTATGCTTTGTGTTTAAACCTTGCAGGTATTACTGCGCAGGTTTCAAATAACCCGTAATCTTTCACTAGATGGAGTTCTTGACTTCTTGAATTCGAAGCATATGACAGAAGCCGGTCCACTGAATTTAATTGATGATGATAATAGTGATACAGAAGAAGGTGTTGATAAACAAACGCGAGGAAACTCGAGCTACAATTTACCAGGATCAATGCCTAACAATGGGAGGCCTATTATTCAAACAAAGTGCCTGAGAATTGCACCAACTGGCCGGAGCTGGGCAGCAGCAACAACAGAAGGAGTTCTAGTTTACTCCATAGATGATTCCTTCATCTTTGATCCCACTGATCTAGACATAGATGTTACACCAGAGGTACTTTTGTTTATATTATCTTGGGATCTTATTGTCTCTTACAATGAAAATCCAACAAAACAGTCATTATTTTCTAGACACGGGTTAGTACTTGGTGGATTCCTTTTCAGTTTTTCCGACTAGTTTGGGTTAGAAGGCGTTTATTGAGTTGAATTGAGTTGAGGTTGGTGGAGGGGATGTACCTGCAGTAGAACATAGTTGAATCTTGTGAGTGACCTGTAATGGCTATTGTGAAGTTACACTAATTCATTTTTCTAAATGTTCCACAGGCTGTTGATGCAGCACTAAATGAAGATCAGACAAATAGAGCTTTAATCCTTAGCTTACGTTTAAATGAAGATGCCTTGATAAAAAAGTGCATTATCGCTGTCTGCCCAGCAGATATACCTGCTGTTGTTTCATCTGTTCCAACAAAATACCTACAAAGGTTAATTGAGGCATTTGCAGAGCTTCTAGAAAACTGCCCACATTTGGAGTTCATTCTTCGTTGGTGTCAGGTTTGGCATTACAATAGTTTTGAAACATCTTTGCCGCATCAAATGCATCCTTCGTAAATTTTGTGCATATGAATTTAGTACATAAGGTTTAATTGGTTTGTTTATGTTCCAGGAGTTGTGTAAAGCTCATGGTCACTCAATTCAGCAGAATTCCAGAAATTTGCTTCCTGCTCTAAAATCCTTGCAGAAGGCTATTATCAGAATGCATCAGGAATTGGCAGATACCTGTTCTTCCAATGAATATTTACTTCAATATTTGTGCTCGTCAAGTTCCAAGACATGATTTTCTCAGCACATTTTGTTTGATTTTCAATCTGGTAAGGTTCGCTGAGGGAAATATAAATTCTGATTCAGTATTTACGGATCGTTATTATATGCTAGTTACATCAATGTTTAATGCGTTGCAGGATTGTTCTTTGGTTAGATTTTTGTTTAGCATGCAAGCAGATAGAAATATAGTAAATTTACTCTTTTACAAAATGTCCTAAGGAATGTAAAATGGAGAATCTTCTTAGTTGACTATGTGAGGTCTAGAGAAGAGGTCAAAGCGGCTGTCATGGAGTTGAATGTTCACCTGAAGACTGTCTACATATATTTGCATATATCATCTTTGTTCTATTCTATGGAATATAACCATTACTGGATTATATGTTGTTTTTGAATTCTGAGATAAGTCTTGTTATCAATCATAAATTTACGTGGGAGATAGAAACAAAGGAAATGTTAAATTATTACTCTTCTTTTTTTCCTGACATATAATCTTTGAACTTCAATGGTTATAATCTTATTTGTGACTCGCACTTCAATTTTGTTTTGGGTTGTGTCTTTATCCTTCAGAATAAAATAAGATCTTCTAGTTCTTATTTATTACTGTTTGCAACTGTAACAAGGAGCATCACAAGTTCAATCGTTTTGAAATTGTTCACAGGAGAGTGTTGACATGATGGTTACTCAATTCGTGTGTGCACCAATACAAGGAATAAGCCCTGCTTTGTTAACTTTAGATATGGTGGAGTATTTGGCATGGGCATTATATGCTCATGTTGATATCTGCTCTACCTTGAAGGGACCTCTGGTATGAGAATGGGAAATTTTATATCAAAGAACTCACTTGGCACTTTATTTCTGGAAAAATCTCCATTCATTCTGTTTGAAGAATCATGTGCATCGTCTGGCCTTCTGCAGAGGCATTGCCCTTTTAACTGTCACGGTTCCTATGGTGGGAAATCCCTATGATGTGGTTTTGTTTTTTTTTTAATGGTGGCAAATTTTGTCTCTTATATATTTAGTTGTGTTGTAGCACTGGACAAATTGTAAAAGGTACTGCAAGTATGTTGAAGTATTATTTGAATGATGATGCTGATCGATTACACCGTGAAATATTGTGTTTGGAAGCTTTGGTAAAGTCCTTTATAAAGGTATTTGTGGGTTTTTTGACTATCCAAGTATTTGATAATAGTAGAGTCAAACTGATCGAACCTTGAGTATTCAGAAAAGTTGTCCGGTTTCTTTTCATATTCGAACAAAGGAAGGTGTCACTCTAAAGCAAGTTGCCTAGTTTCTTAAACAAATCTTTGTGTTTTTGCAAGGCAGAATTCTCCATTCCACTTGATCGATAGGAAAACTATGAAAATTAACAAATTTCTCAAGGAATTAAGGAAACCTGTTATAGGAGTTGCAGAGTTTTAGTTCTTAATTTTTAATAAATTCTTTCTTTTATGTGTTCCATGAATGAGTACTTTTTTATATTTTTGTTTAATGTCGGATACCATAAACTAGAGCCTTTCCAGTAATGGGGCTTATGAGGCGTGGTTTTAGAGCCAATCCTTTCCAGCAATGGGGCTCGACTGGTTTGGTTTTGGTAGGGGCAGACGGGCACATTAAGGGATTAATGTGTAAGATTGCGATCCACAAACTTATCCCTCCAGCCTCTTAGGAGGCTTCGTCAATTAGCAGTTGGATTCTTCTTCACCCAAGCCTAGTCTGGTTGATTGCTCTAGTCTTTCACTAAACTATTCTAATCAGTAATCCCCTCCTAACTGCTGCAAGGCTAGTTAGTATCAAACCTACCACTTTGGATTTTCCTCCCTCCATTCTGCAGGAGTCTCACTTATATTCGGGGTGAGTCGTGCAACTGAAAATGACAAACTTTTTCTTTCTTTCTTTCTTTCTTTTTTTTTTGACAAAAAAATGACAAACTTTGTAATTAGTAATTTAGTAATACATATTTAGATAGTTTACTAACTAAAATTAAATAAATTTACATAAATCTTAAATTTTGAGATTTCGCAAATTTACTATAAAGTTGAACGTGATTATTTTTGAAGAAGGAAAGATGAGTATTAAGCTTAGGTAATTTGTTTAATTTTTGTAAGATTATGAAAGTTTCCAGGATATTATTGGTCTAACAGGCTCACTTCTTTGTTAGGAAACAGAAAACTAGTCCTTATATTTAAAACTTCTTTGGTTCCAAAATATAAAATCATTATTATTTTTATAAAAGTCAATTTAAAATATTTCAAACTCAAAATTGATATACATTCATTTAGTTATAGTTAATACAATGATAAACATTATAAACTGCCTAAAAATACTACTCACTGTAATTTTATTGTTTTATAATTTTAAATGAATCATATCAATTATAAATTTAAAAATATTTTAAGTTGACTTTTAAAAAATCAATAATCATCAAATAATTTAAAACACAGTATTTATAGTGTCACAAGAGCAAGGATGCGATATGGAACTCTACCTCGAGCTTGCGGACCAATACAGCCGCCTTGACTTCGCCTTCACCTTCAGTAAAGAATTGATGCACGAAAGAACATAGCCAGTCGATAATGGGGGGGAAAGGGCAGCCCAAGAGGAAGGTAGAAAAAACAAGGAAACAAATTAACCGAACTTATTTTAAATTTCAAACCAAACCATTGAAACATTCAAACAAGAGCTAATTTCAACCCAGTAAAGAGGAACAAATTATCACTACCATTTAGGTGTTGAATCTGCTGATAGATTAGAGTCTAACTAAACCTGCTACTGTTCACTCCATATTAACTTCACAACTCACTTAAATGAAACTGAATAGAAACTTTAGCTGGATGATCATCCACTTGATATTTTTGAAGCTGAATATCTATTCTATTCATCGTAAAGAAAGCTGAGTACACAAAAATTTTAAAATTATATAACTATCCCGAAAGCTGCCCTAATATTGAAATTGCTTGTAAACAACTTAATGTATTCAACGTTCCAAAACTAGGCATAATAACATAAAATCTTGCTATAAATCAGCCAGAATAGGAAAAGGACAAAGTCACTCATTCAGATTTCAGGGACTCTTGCTACATCTTTGAGCATTTCCTTCAGTTCACCATTCTGTACCAAAAGCAACCACACAGTGAGCAAATTTATTCTCCGGATAAACAAGCTGTCATGAAAAAAGGTATTAGAAGTTTGCCTCATGCATACTGAAAATGATGTCTGATCCTCCAATGAATTCCCCCTTGATGAATATCTGTGGAAATGTGGGCCAATGGCTGCACAGCAACACCAATAATCAATAAAAGCAGCATTCATAAATATGATGCAGCAAACATGCAAAGGCAAAAATTATTCATATTTTCCAAAAAACATTAACTAGTGAAAATTATAAAATAAAAGAATACGGGACATATATAAAGGCAAGCATGTGTAGCCAGTAGGTATAGTATACATTGCACTGAACAGGTAGAGAGCAAATTATGGTAATGTAAACGTGAATTTCAAAATACCACTCAAAAATAATTTTTGTCAAAAACATAAAATAAAGTACTTTATCTCATAACACCAGAAAATAATTGGTTCAAATACAATTTCACATATCGCATACCTTGTGGAGTTGTGGTTACCTATAGCAGATCAGTAGTAGTGGGGAAAAAATAGGAGAAGGTTTTTTCATATCTAAGTAGGTTTTGCTACAGTTCAAGATTAATAGATATACCTACTTATGCCACAAGATCAACTAGCATCCATTTACATGAAGGCTTTCACAACGTCCTTAAGCTCGGGATCTTCCAATATATTTCTAGCAGCCACAGGAACTCCTGCAAAGTGCATATAAACAGTGTCGGAATGACATGAATAGTTTAGAAAATCAATTTACCAAGGACGGTGAAAAACTAGCTGCCAAGAAAGTCTAACTAAAAAGGAGAATTAAAGTTCACATCTACAGTTCTAAAAAAAAAAGGTTCACATCTACAATATTCAACTACAACCACAGAGGCAGAATAATATATATAGCGTGAATTGCAAAATGTAGCACGTTGTGAGGTCTTAAAGCCCCCACACCAACAGTAAAAATGGATAAAAATGAATAGATAAACATAAGCATCTACCAATCCTTGCGAAGATTGGCATTGTGGGAAAAGATGAACCAACGACCTGAAAGACTGGTTCAAGTGTTCAACTATGCCTACTAGTCTGCAAACACAAATCTTTTATAACTGAAGTGGATATCTCTGAAGTCAATTTAAATGCATGGAACCCCAATAACCCCTCCTAATACTATTTTCTAACACCATTCATCAAATTTGCCTCTATTCAATGACTAAACTCAATCTGGTGATTACGACACATCTGATTGTTGATGTTCATATGGGCTCAGTGATATGCTAGTGATTTTAGTGATAGCTTGATACCCTTTTTTAGATATAGCTTGATACCCTTAAAAGATGTGAAGAATTCGGCAGGAGAAAATGATCCTTGTCCTCCTAGAAGGGAAAGATCTAGGATTGCCTTTGGTATGGAGGAGCCTTTTGGTAAATGACATTATTATTTTTTTCAGGTGTTCTGTAACTTCTGTTTGAGTTTGTCATCCTATACTAACTATATTGGAATATACAGTAGTGTACACAAAGCAAATACTCCTATGACATCATAAAACTTTCCCCTCTTTACGTTCATGTCAACAAATTACTACATAACAAAACATGATATGAGTCTTGCCATCTTTGTAAGCAATCTTAACCGGAGGAAAGATCCCAAGCAATTATGTTTTGGTATCTTAATACTTCATTTTATTTTTATGTGTTGACAGCAATAAGTACGAGTGTATCACAGAGCCGCTTTGCAGTGGCAATTGTCCATGAACAATGGCAGTGCTCCAAGATTTGCAAGGTTTCAGATTTACAAAAAATGACTATTCATTCAACTCAACTGCCTCTCAAGTGTATCTTGTGTATCACATGATAATTGTAAATAACTGATGCACTCCCTTTTAAACAGTTGTGTAATTATGAAGAAGAACATTTTGAACTTACTATATTCATTCAACACTGTCATTGCTGTATAGCTGAATCCACATCGCGGAAGATTTGGCTCCCCTTTCATGTAAAGCATCACAGGATTGTCCTTGACATCCTACACTAGAAACTTGCAACAATCAATAAATGCATAGAAAGATGAAGGGGCGGGGAAGAGGGGGGGGGGATGGGATGGGATTCCCTGACCAACAAGGGAATAAATTAATAAACCTAGAGACTATTTTAACAATGAGTTCCAATAATTTACAAGAAAGACGAGTAGTAAATTAATATATATATATATATTATATAATGTAGATATTTCAAAGATAACTACCTACATGCTCAACGATGTCCTTCAAAGAAAGGCCAGAACTCTCAAGCTTATTAGTGAGTTTGAAATCGCCGTGGGTGTCAGGATCACCAGGCACAGTAGTTGAAAATTGCATTCCATGATAGTAGAAAGATTGTGATGCCTGCAAAATTTTTGAACAAGCACTGATTTAGGCACTAAAATACACCGTGTACAACTCTGAATTTTATTTTTTTTTGAAATAACCAACTTCTGCAGAAATCCTTTAGTTTAGTAACAGTCAACAATTTTACCATAATGGGATAAATGAAAAAGCAGCTCATTCTGTTATGTGGTAAAAGATTTTCCACTCCAGCAAATCAAAATATGCTATGGCAAATTGAGATGATGAACACTATAATGGAGGGTTAAGTGTTCACCGTAAATAGTAAGGCACATTTTGTCAAATCAATAACTCATTTTTTGAAATTCAAATAAAGTAGCATTTTTCCAGATATTTGAAACATGGTACAAATAAATAAATCCTGCAAATGGTTTTCCTGAGAATTGTAGCACAAAATTATAAAATTTTAACATGGAAAATAGGTCAAAGTTGATTCCTTTTTCTATAAGTATATACAAGAGGCTCGACATAAGAATTTAATACTGAATTGAGATGTAGGGCCGATAGTTACACTTGCAAATGGATATTATTTTTCCTTCTCTTTGTAACCTAAGGCTTTGTTTGGAACTAAGAAAGCTGAGGGGAAATAAAGTAAAAAAAGAAAAAAAAGAAAAAAAAAAGGAAGATTTTCAACTGTCTGTTATACTTCTAAGTTTACTTTGTACTTGGAATTAACATTTTAAAGTATATACACACAAAGAAAGTAATTCCCACTTTCCTTTTTCTCTTTTCCTTTTTCTATCCTTTCCTGCACTTCTTCCGAGTTCCAACCAGGAATCAGCTGGATAATGAGTTTGTGACAAAAATAGGGCTTCAAATGCATATCAATTACTCTATGTTAACTAAATCGTACAAAAATCTAAAACTTATCAGCTCCACAATTACCCCTAAATTCATTTCAAATTAAGCTAGATTAGAAGTAGAATAACTACTTAAGATCGATCAATTCATATTCGGATATACTATAATCAATTCAGACAAATTTGGCTACATTAATTTATGAAAGAAAGAAAAAAAATTAAAAAAACGAATACATTAGGCCTCATCTCTTACAAATGAAATTGAACGAGCAGCTGGAAAGGTCGAAATTCCCTTGAGGAGTATATTGGATAATGATTTCGCCATTATATTGTAGAAGAATTCTGTCTCAAACTCGCTTAGCTGCTAATAAGATAATCGATTAATTAGTTTATGTAGGATGGGATTTTACGGGGTGACAAGGCTAGGTCGGATACTCTTTCTCCTTATAAATCTCTTCTTCTTTTCTTTTCTTTTCTTTTTTTTCCTTCCGATTTTGCCCTATTAATTAGGGTTTTTTTGGCTTTAATTCTCCTTTTCTATTTTTTTCTCAATGGAAAACAAATGACCTAATAAAATTTGGCAAAAAATTATATATATTATAAATATTTACGTTGACTTTTTAATTGTCAATTATATAATAAATATTTAATGGTCATTTTTTTTTGAGATATAGGTAATAAATGGGGTCTTCCTCCTATAATCCTTATAAATCTTATTTATAATTTTCACAATTGTAATTCGGTATAAATTTATCGCAATATATAACAAGACTTAAAATTGACATAACAATTCAATAAATCAACGATCTTGTCAACCAAATCAGAGAATTTATAAATTTGGTTCACATTTTTTATTGATTTGATTTCACTTGACTTTCTTAATTATGCACTCTAGGAATATTAAGAAGATTTATTTTCATTGTATGAACACTTGAAATTTCACACATATTTTTATTTTTAAAATATTTTTCCACACATAATATTTGAACATAATCCTCCTCGTATGAGTGATATATAGGTGTTTGTAGCAATCTATTTAATACAAGATTTTTCAAAAAAATATCAAAATTTATTATGAATTATATAAGATGATATATGAGTGTTTGTAGCAAATTTATGTGATACAAGGTTTTTCAAAAAATATCAAAATTTATTATGAATTATATAAAACTTCTCTTAGATGATAATTTATAGTACAATTAATTATAATGTGACATCATACACAAAGCTCAATTGCAATACGTTAATTTTTTAAAAATAATAATAATTTAGTGATATACCACATATATAATTAATTTACTAACTTTATATACAATTAATACTTTCAAAATATTTTTTATAAATAATACAAAGCATTATAAATAAGAGTTTAGGAGTCGATACTAGAAAAATATACGAAATAGACTACTAACATTATTATGTATGCACCAAAAATATAACTCCAGTTTATGTATTTTCTCTCCCTCAATCTTTAAATAACTGACAAATTAGAGAACTAGAAAGGAAACCCAACTGTTCATCAATTTCTCTTATGTTATGTAACATTTTTAAAGTTTACAAACACAATAATAATAATAATAATAATAATAATATTATTATTATTATTATTAAAATTGTCGATCGGTTCGGGTCATCTTTTAACCCGCCGTCATTGTCATTTGTGCCCTTCTCTCCTATATTATGTGATTAAACCCAAAACCCTTGTACACTTTCCCTTCCAGCTCTCCGCAGCTCTTCTTCATTCCCTCAGTACGTATATAACGGTTCGTCCTTAGTTATAATGGCGAGACAGAAATGGAAACCTCTCATCACATCTTTCACCTCCAGAGGCGACTTCCTCGCCATTTTATATCCCGCAGGTTCCGTCAAAGTAATTTATCTTTCTCTCTATATAATTTCTTTTATTTTATGTAATTCCACCTTATACATCTATTGTTATTCTCTGTAGAATTTTTCTGTCGCAAGTTTTTTTTTTCTTTTACGGATTATAACTGCAATTCCCTCAGTACGTATATAACGTTTATCAGTCCAAGAACCAATTTTTATTTTTCAATGCTATTGCTTTCGTTTTGAAAATTATTTATTTTATGATTCTTATTAGTAAGAACCCAAATTTGTTTGAATTTTGAGTCACTAGTTATATTAGAACAATCCCTTTTTTGCTTGAATATTAATATTTTGCATTATTCATTCACTCGTCTTTATTTTGATTAAAAGTTAAAAGCTTTATCATAATTTCTCGCTGAATAGGTGAAAAAATATGTATAGATGACATTTAGTTCATCCTTCAAATATATTTTGCATTTCACTTCATTGGCCTATTTTTATTTTAACTATATTAGCTTACATATAATTATGGCATACTGTAATGAAATTCAGCCCTTGAGAATGACAGTAGAAAAAAAATACATGTTGATGCAAAGTGCAAACCTTAATTTTCGGGAAAAAAATTAGTGTACAAAACAAGTGATACTCTTTTTCAGGCTGGAGTATATTAGTATTATATATTAATGCATCTTACAGGTTTTCCACGTTTAATTACAAAAGTGGTCATTACTTTACACGTTGATAGCAATTATATCTGCAAGTCTATGATATTTTAGGATCATTCTTTTAAATAATTATTATTACCTCCCTGAACTGTGTTCAATTATCACTATCTTTTCCTTATTTACTTATTAGTTAATGTTGACCTTATTACCAAAAGCTAGCAGCTGCTTCCGCATCAAGTTTGTAATGCTCAAAAACTTGGTATATAAGAAACTAAGAAGGCAATGGTGATGGAAGTCCAAAAAATTCAAGTAGAAATATGGAACTTATATTGTTGTTTCATATGAAAAGAGAAACTAGACAAGAATTGGAGAATAAGCTTTTTAGGATTTCTTCTTGTAGAATCAGCCAATTTACAGCACTAAATCAGCCTATCAAGTCACCTAATTACAGCCACAAAATCAGCTTAACAAATCTTATAATTACATCCTAAATTACAGCCTTAATTAGCTTTATGTATAAACACCAATATGCCAGCATTACATAAATCTAGCCTTGATTGACAGCTCATGACACTTGGTTTACATCATAAACTATTCCTATATTCACTACTGACATAAGATGAGCTTGCAGCCTTCACAGTGGTACACATTACTATTTCTACCTCCAGACATTTGAATCAATCTATACATTGACATGTAGTGGAAACTGGAGAGAACTACAATCTGGAAAGCACTTGGAAAGATATCGCGTATTTATAGTATTTCGCCTAGAATATTTGGGTTTTACTTCCTTGATATTATGACCTAGAGAAAAAGATAATCTAACTACTGATCGAAGGATGTGAGTCTGTTTGTTGCTTTGTTACTGCATAAATGAAAGCCATGTAAGATGTGTATTTCCCCTTATTGTTATTCCAATGTATTGTGAAAACTCATTTCAAGTCTTGCAGGTATGGAACACAAGTAATGGAAGTCTATTGGCAGAATGGAAGACATCAGATGGGAACAATGATAGTAGGTTTTCTTGTATGGCATGCACTTTCATTGGAAAAAAGGTAGTCTCGCAAACCATGCAGAGCATTTTCTTTTCATATATAAATTTTAAACCTAATGTGTAAAATATCTCTTATATTTATGGTTATCTGATCTGCTGATTGTTTTTTTTTTAATTCTTTTAGCGTAGAAAAGACAAAGGTACTTGCTTAGTAGCCCTTGGCTCAGACGATGGTGATGTTTTGGCTATTAATGTTTTCACGGGTGAAATGAAGTGGAAATCAAAGGGACGTCATCCTGGGTATGTTAGTAAGGTTTTGATAAGTATCTGTAATTTGAGCACTTGTAGCTATGAAAATGAAATACATTGTCAATTATTTGTTTTGTTACATAATTACATATGAGAATTGAGAACTTGGGCACTCGCGGTGATTATATTTCCTGCCATTTAATTATCATGCCTAAGGCTCCTATGTCAGAATCAATCTCATGTGGATTATTTTAAATTCTGGAACCCTCTTTTGTTCTTTTCATCTGAAAGAGTGGGAGGGATACTGTATGGAATTTCTGGATTTGAGTTTATAGAGAACTTGTTTAATTATGACATCGAAGATGTGCCCTGATATTGGGTTTGCCTTGAGGTTGGAAGCGCATAGAAGTTTAATGATGACCATATAATCACACATTTACCATGGATAAATCATTTTCATTCATCTATATTAGTAGAAAAAGTAGCCCATAGACATTGATATTGAAGAGGTGTGACTTGTTTATCCAGCTTAGTAGATAACAGGAAACCTAATTACTTCAGTGGTTATGTCTTGGAATTTATACTGATAGTAATCTGTTTCAAATATTATTGGTGCCATAAATTTTTTTCTCTCTAAAGGAGTAACAGAGGAGAAATTCGCATACGGTCTTTCTTATTCTTTTGTTCATTTATCTTCAAGAACCTAATTTACTTTCTTGGATGTCAAATGGTGTTCTTTACTTGCTTAAAGGACAGATTTGATCTCATAACATATTTAAGTGTTCCTTGTCCTCCTTGTTTCTTTCATTTACTAATAGATATGTCACTGGTTACTTTTTGTACAGTGATTATGATACACAAGTAATTGAGTGGTAGTTCTCTCTTTTTTACTTTGCAGAGGAATTACCAACCTTTCTTTTGCAAATGAAGGACGCAGACTACGTGCTGTTGGTGCTAATGGAATTGCATCTGAGATGAACTCAGAAACTGGAGAAATTATAAAGGAGTTAAAGCTTTCGAAGAAGTCCATCTCTTCATCTGTCTGTTCATGTGGTTAGTAATTAAACTATATTGGTTCTTGTGCATCCTCGACCTTGTATTTCTGCATCATACATCTCTCTTTCTTTGAAGATGAAAAAGTAGTAGCTGCTGCTGCAACTGCTAGGGTAAGACTTTTTAGTCTGGAAGATGGGAAAGAATTGGTGAAGCTCTCTGCTGAATTGGTATGTTATAACTCACTTGTTTCGGCCATTCCCCCGCCCCCTTTTTTTTGTTAATAAAAACATTAAACAAATAAGTTTTGAGTTTTTTGTCATTTCAGGGTTCTGTGCAGCATATTTCTGTATCTGATGATGCAAAGGCCATCGTTACATCAGGGATTGGTGAGAAACTTCTTCAAGTGTGGAAGCTTGAATTGAGCATCGGATCTGTAAGCAGTGGTCCTATTCTTTCCATGAGACATTCTCCTCTGACAATTGAATGCAAAAATGGTTGCTCTGGAGAAGATGGTCTAGTTGTCCTTTCAGTTTCAGATTCAGGTGTAGCCTATATCTGGAACTTGAAGACCTCCTCTGATGATGATGTAAAGCCAATTAAGATCACAGTTAAAGCTAATAAGGCTGAAACTGACCTACATAATAGTGGAAGAGCCAGGAAGAGTCGCACTTCCATAATTGCTGCCAGAATACATTCTTTAGAATCAAATGGACAAGTAACAGCCCTTATCACGTATGGTTCTGCTGATTCTCCGCAGTTCAGTTTATTGGATATACCTCACACAGGGGAGGATATTGTAATAACTGCCACAGAGGGGGCAGTGGAAAGTAACACTGGCACTGAACAAAATGGGGTTCCTGCAAGAACAGGTAGGAAAGACATTTTAGTTTCCTGCTAGCTGATATATGGAAAATTTATATTCTTATACCTTCCTTTACCTATGTTTACCCGTGTTTGAGTACATTCTTGTATGCAAGGCATGGTGGGTTACAGTCAACCATTAGCTCTCATTCAACACCAACAAATCTCCCCTACGACCGATCCCTAAGAAGATTGTTTCTCTCTGATTGTTTTATGCATTATTTGGGCAAATATCACTTCATACTTTGGAGAAATTTACCTTTTACTAGCCACCCCTCCCATTAGATTTTAAGATGATTAGTGTCCTTGATATTGGTGGATTAGTAAAAGGCTAATTTATTTCTATTATGTGATATTAATTGAAAGGATATAAAAGCTGTTCTTTTTATTGAGGTTTCTATACCAGAGTGTCTTTGAAATTAATTCCAGCTCATTCGTTCACAGGTCTGGTAGAAGCTGAAGCTGGAGTCCGAAATGAAAAATCAAGTAAAAAACGTGCTGCATCAGATCTAGAGACTGTGATTACAGAACCTTTAGTTGACAATGGTAAGCTAGAATACATAGTTTCTTGTACAATTCTTCAAACCATTACTAAATGATTACATTTTTCTGAAGTCTACTGAATGCCCACCCATGGTTATTCCATTCACCTCCTTTTTTTGCTTAGATTATATACCTATTAGCTTTTAAGGAAAATGAATTTAGAAGTGCTAAATAGCACTGTCTGCCTATACATTCACCACTGCAGCTTATATGTTTCACTATCAGCATAGCTTTGCTAACTCGATAAGGCTGTTTTATCCTTAAATCTTAATCCTTTCGTTTGATAATCACAATTTGGGTTCAGAGAATTAGTGTTAAAATAAATAAATAAACGAGGAGAATTTGTATAAATCAGTTGAACTATCTGGAGTTATGGTATGTATCCTGGACGGTTGCAAGATTAGTTTTAATGTGTTAGGCATTTCTTGTGGTCAACCTTGCATGTTTGTGATCGCCATGCAGAAAAAGTATCAATGCATGGCTCTGTAATGTCTTTCAAAGATAAACTAGTTGTGGTTTGTATATAGGTCATGGGGAGCCTATGGATGGAGTTCAAACTGATGACGATTTAGATGAGCCAACCATGGGTGAGAAACTTGCTGATTTAAATTTAGTAGATGATAATAAAGTCCAGAGCCATGAGCAGAAAGAGCCCTCTCCTCGCACAAAGCCTCCAAGTGCAGACTCAGTTCATGTTCTACTTAAGCAAGCACTGCATGCTGATGATCGAGTCCTTCTGTTAGATTGCTTATATAGAAAGGATGAAAAGGTGCTACACGACAGCTATTGCGCTTCTTCTCTGGTTATCCATTTATGATGTCAAGGCGCAAGTCTCTGAGTACTTGCCCAAAAAGAAAGTCACAAAATTATCTGATTGAAGGTTTACCCATTTTGTCTATGGTAATCAACATGATATTTTCTTGTTTTCAGGTTGTTGCTAATTCAGTTTCATTGTTGAATCCATCTGATGTTCTCAAGCTTCTACAGTCCCTCATATCTATAATCCAGTCTAGGTAAAACCTTGTTTCATTATGTTAGCACTATTAGTAGCTATTTCCTGATGCATGGTGCATTATCCTGAGTATTTTATATGAATTTATTTCATTTTGAATACTAGTTGGTGTTCGTTTTAATCTGACTTGAATTTATGTGTTAATTTTACTTATCAGTTTCTAGTAATTATGCATACGTCTAGACACTTGTTGTAACTGTCTTGTGCATTCTCATGGCAGGGGTGCAGTACTAGCCTGTGCCCTTCCATGGCTTAGGAGTTTACTTCTTCAACACGCAAGCGGAATAATGTCACAAGAATCTTCTTTGCTTGCTCTCCACTCTTTATATCAGGTAAGACAGTTGCTTATTATAATGTCTCTTGCTGGATCAAGAAATTTTCTTTTATGCTTGTTTATGACTTAAGACACTATGAGAGGTCCCCTCTGCCACATTCCCGTCTCTCACAAATGTGTGATTTCTTAATACTTGAGAAGTAAAAATAATCTATGCTTCTGTGTTATCAGTAATTGAATCAAAAGCTACACATCTTGGAACAAGGGTAGATGACATGAACAAACCACCACAAATTACAAACAAACTCCAACTGAAACTAAATAATGGTAAACTCAAAGCACTTAGAAGGGAATTTCCAGTTCACTACAAATTCGTAAAACTCTAAGATCAAATACGAATTTCTAGTTCGCTACACATTCGTAAAACTCTAAGATCAAGTACGAATTGTTTAACAATCATAAAGAGAGTTGAAAATGGACAAATCCTAAGTTTTGTTGCTGGTCTTACTACTGAGAATTTCCTTCTGTTTGTTTCACTACCGAGTTCTCTAAACTGTTCGGAAGATCCTGATAACTTTTGATAAATAATACCGAGCTTTTGATAAATAATACCGAGTTTGCTCGAGGCAAGCATCTTCTGCTTTTACTGTAGTACTGTAATTTATACTCTTCTGATTGCTATTAGCTTTATATTTCGGGCAGTTGATATCATTTCAAATTTATGTATTTGCTGTAAATATATGTCAACTGGTGACTGCGTAGAGCAAGTGATAATTTCATTTCATTGTCTAGTGGCTGTATATAGTGTGTAAAAACATTTGAACGAGTATATTAATTTCTAAATGGAGTTTATCACTGTGTTCAGCTCATAGAATCCAGAGTTTCAAATTTCACTCCGGCTCTGCAGTTATCAAGCAGCTTGGACTTGCTTTATGCTGGGGTAAGTGCACAGTAAATATGAAACTGAATTTGATATAGCAATCTGCAGCCCACTTATGTAGCTATTTCTATGCAGACTGTAGATGATGAGGGGGTTGATGAAAATGACGTGGTAGCGCCGGTTATTTTTGAGGACAAGGATGAAAGTGATGAAGAGGAATCTGAAGATGCTATGGAAACCGATGAAGAAGATGATACTGAAGTCAAAACATTCAGTGATTTCAGTGATGTTGAAGGAATTGATGGCATGAGTGATTGATGGTAGATTAGAAATAAATACTCGAGAGGAACAAAATTATAGCTGTTGAAATTTTTTGAGAGGAAAGTTCTTGCTGATATCTTGGAGCTAAAAAAGATGAAATCAACGAGTTAGTAAACCTTGTCTTTTCATCTTTCTTTTCACAAATGCTTCATTTAATTTTGGAATTAAGGAATTATTTTCACTAAATACTCTACGTGAGTGAGTATGAGATCCCTACTATTATATGTTTTTTCAATCTGTTGTACAAATAGTGTTATTGTTTGGCAGTGGATGAAAAAGCAAATTTAGTTTGGAAAATTATATTTAAATATATTTGATAACACGGTAAACTCATTTTTATACTGCTCCGCGAAAATGATGTTATCAGACGATGAGTGTTGCTGCGTATATTTGTTTTTGTAATATTATTTTTTTTCAGCAATATCAATAATTTTTTTTTTAAAAGAATAACAATTTAAGTTTTATGAAAAAGTGTTTTTGTACTTAAAATGTGCAGTGCCTGTGATATTTTGCCGGCCAGCAAACTCATAATTTTTTTCTATGATTAAAACATTTTACTAAAAAACACTTTTTAATCTCTCTCTCTCTCTCTCTCTTGTTTTCTTTTTCTTTTTCTTTTTCTTTCTATCAAATCAAACACTAAGTAAGAGAAAGAAAGGAAATGGAATACCAAGGTCAGGGCAATTCTGCTGATGCAGGCGGACAACCTCAGGTAAAAAAATGTTAATTAATTTAATCAATCAATCAATCACTTTGAGAAGGTTACTCCATTCAATTTTTTGTTTTTAATTTTACTTTGTAATCTGCCTTGATGTTAATAATACTAATATTTTTCTCTCTGGTGTATTATCTAATTATAATTATAATTAGATGAAGAGATATGAAGACGTGATAAAATACTCAAGAACCCAATCCCAATACCCAAGCTCATCACTACTGTCAACAGACGTATATGATTCATTCTCTACATTTGATAGCTTCTCTCTCATTTTATTTTTTATTTTTCACTACTTCGTTTTACAATGTGATGATTTTTATTTATTTAAATTAATGAAGGAAACCATACCCCAAATGGAATTTGTTTAAATTTGTACTACATATTGGAGCAGTCGCAGTCGCAGTCGCAGTCTCAGCCACAGATGTACCAACCAATAAACCTTCAAACCCAAAGCTATGGCCAAGACACCAACTTCCATAATCAGGTATCTAATCCTCACTAGCTCCTCTACAATAGCCTAGGAGTATATATTATTTCTTATTCAAAAACAAAATATTATCTATTTATTTTATTTTATTTTATTTAAAAAAAATAAATAGATAATTTCCATGCATGTATCACATATTGAATGGCATATTAATGGAATTGGTTGTGGGTGATACATGAAAGTACAGACTGGAGAACAGGTGAAAACGGAGCGATATACTTGGCACGGGGGGCAGCAAGTGGAGCAGCAAATTTAGCACAAGGTGTTGCTCAAGCTGTTGAGACTACTTTTGGGATCAACTCTTCTTCTACCACCATGAATAACATTAACAACCCCACCACCAAGCAATAATCCTAATCTCTAGGATTTGGTTTCAACAATTTGTAAATTTATTTCATCTTCCGTCAAGGTTTTAGTCATTACCGTTAAAAATTGTTTTCTACGTACCGGGGAATGTAAAGAATGCACAGATTAATTAAACTGACCATCCATCATCTTTCGAGCATATCTCTTCATTTCTATTTATTGTTGCCATGTTTGAAATTCTAAAAATAGAATGAGAACAAAAAAAAAATGAAATCTTTAAAGTTCTAAATAAAATTTAAGGCTCCATCAGATGATATTGTAACGCTATAATTTTTCAAATTCTAAACCCAACTCTTTTCTTTGAAAATTAAATTAGTTTTTAAACCCAAACCCCCCAAAAAAAAAAAAAAAAAACCTTTGGAATGATATCAATGCAAGTACCACAGAATTTCATAATAACATCAATTGCAACATCAGTAACTAAACAATCTATTTTTTTTAGCAAAAGAACTTCACAATCTATACTACATAGTTTTACTAAGTTGGTGTAGAGAAGTGTGTTGAGTGTATATTATTACACCCAACTCGAATACTAATTCCACAAGGTACTAATAAAATTTATCAATAGCATCACAAAATTAACAAAAAATTCCCATCTAACATGACCCAAGATTACAAAAAGTACTTTGAATCTTAATCTTCGTCCAATCAAATTAAATAGGTAATACCAGAACTTGATTGCCATTTACAGCCACTAAAATTACATGTTAACTTTGATCTGATATCATGCGAACTCAATAGCACCAACATTTGCGTGAAGTATAAGCCAAAGGAACCATTACGCTAGTAACAAAAAGACGGCAAGTTTTGATAGACATCAAAATACAGCACCTGAGAGGCTTAGTTATTAGACTAAGAACCTCTTCTGCTCCGGCTACCAGGGCCAGCAACATTTCTCATAATAACAGATTCGGCAGGACTATACAGATCCCTTCTACCAAAGGAACCACTTCCTCTGTGTCCATGAGAGGAAACATTACGGGGGGAAACCGAACTCGACTCACTTCCTTTAATGGCTTCCGCTTCCAGACGCTTGGCTTCCTCAGTCAGCATAGCTAACTGTTTTCAGCAAAAGCATGAAAACATTTAAGTATAGATAATCAACAATTAGTCAATAAATAAGTTGTCTTATACCACCACAACTGCCCCACCCCACCCCCAACCCCCCCCCTCCCAAAAAAAACAAAAACCGCCCCAGGGGGTTGCGTTGTTCTTAAAGGTAACCTAAACAAGGCAACCAGAGCCAGAGATGCAAAAGGACAGATAATAAAATTTAGATTTAAAAACAACTCCTCGCCAAAAAACTTTATAAGAACATTTACATGCTGCAAAGGATTTTTTTTTTTTTTTAACTCTGATGTGGCATTGTCCTTGCTAACCGCAGTCTTGCCAAAGTCGGCCTTTTCCACATAGGTAGTATCAAGTATGGGACTCATACATTCTACTCGTGGAATTCTACTCATGGCCTAGGTCCAACGAGACTCAAGGTATTTTCCAGGCCTTTAACTGTTGAGCTAATCTGTCAGGCCCTTGTTGAAGCCTAACCAGAAAATAAGAGAAACAGAGATAGAGATAGAAATAAGAGAGAATTCAGAAAGAATAAGGGAGGAAGAAGGAGAAGAACTCAGTTATTTGTCACTGAATTTGTGAGAGAGAGAGAGAGAAAGCTTACACAAAGTTGTTCCCATTCATAAAATGCATAATATTCAAAAGCTTGATAGTTACTCCACCCATTACCCGCATATATATAGCTACTAAAATGCTGAAAAAGTGTAAATACTCCTAACCTACACCATTCTCTTATCCTACACACATGCTAACTAGCCACCCATGTGCTTACATGTGCATACAAAATATCTAATTCTAGAATATACTAACTACTCTAGAATATAATAATTATTCCTTTGCTTCACAAAATACCCTCTGCCTGACATAATCCTTGAACTTTGGTAAGATTTATGGGGCAATAAGTGTCGTATCTCCTAAATATCGGAAGAATTTTTTCCAATATGAAGTCGCAAATCAATATCGATAAAGGCTAGAGGAGACACCATAATGATTTGCAAGCTCTGCTACGTGATTCGACTATCTTCTCTCTCTCCCTAACTCTCTCTCTCTATATATATATATATATATGTAACGGTCATATATATAAGGCCATTACCTATGCTAGTCCCACTAACACAGGTTGCTGTGAGGGATAAAAGCAATGCATATCTAAACTTCTGCACAATTTTAAAAAAAAGGTAGTTGCCCCAACGATGCAACACCAAAACAAAAAAAAGGTCGAACCAGGGTTCTCATACATTTGAATTGCACCAAGCAACAACCAATTTAACATCACCTACCAACTAAGTATTTATGTTTTTGGATAGAATTGGCTCTATCAATATAGAGCCACAAGAATATTCTTATTTTTTTCCTCATCAAAACCTCAAAGTCATGATATGAGGCCAACAAAGTAAGCTGGTTATCTAGATGCAAAAATATAATGTTACATACCCGAATTTCATTCTCTTTCAAACGGTCCTGAAGAGCACTTATGGCAGGACTTAAGCTGAAAACAATGTGTGATAAGTACAGACAATAGTACAAGAAAAAAATTAATGATACAGTTGATATTATGTTCTAACCAATATTCCATTAATTTGCACATGGAAGCCTGATAGGTTGATGTGTGATGAATATAAGTAAGCGGGTGTACTTTCCCATCCCTGCATCAAATGCAGCACATTACTCTAGTGGCAAAACAGTGATAAGAAATAAGCATGAGAATCTCGTGTAATGATGAAATAGGATTTAATTTTTGAACCTCATATTTTGAAAGATTGCTTGATTATATGCAGTCCGCTCCTCTTCGTAAAGAACACTTTGCAAATCTGTAAATGACGTCAAAGGCGAATCAAGATCAAGAATAGACAAGGTTGGCAAAACATGAAGAGGAATTTCCCTCCTGACAAATTCTGCACCACTGCCAGCAAAACAAAATCCAATTAGGGATTCATTTGAAATGCTTTATAGCCAACTTCAAAAATACAACAAAGCACTTCATATGGATGGACAAATAAACCACATACACACGCACACACACACAGAGAGGATACAACAGTACAACAGAACTCAGACATAATATAGAAAGTTAAAAAATAGGATCCATACATGCCAACAACCATTCATAGATATCATCATCCAAAACCCCAAAACAACAGCCAATGACAACATTCCCACCTCTAAACAAATGATCAATCAACCAAACATTCAAACCATCCAGAAAAAATCAAAAGCACAGCACCCAAAAACAAAAATTGCGCCAATGTACCCAACTCTAAATGACAACATAGAACTGAATCATTTAGATGATAGCATAATAGACAAAATATACACTTGAAAAAATAACAATGAAAAATAACACGTGATTAAGTACAAACTCATGTATACCTCATCTCTAAATTTGAACGGTGCATCGCTTCTTGCATACTTTCTGACATATCCATGGGGTCTATGTCTATGACGGTTTTCTCTATGTCAATATGGTTATTTCCTCCTGTTCTTTCTCTCCCTAGAAAGTTGGCATCAGCATTAGCAAAAAAGCCTCCCAAGTCTGATGATCTTCCGCCACCCTAGTCAAACATAAATAAATCATATTTTTTATAAGTCCGAATATAAATAATGTTCTTCTGATAAGAAAATGGCAGGTAAGTCAAAAGGCTTGCTGGTGTACCCAATTGTGGACATGATACTAATTGTAACCGTCAAACACGATATTCAATGGATAACTAAACTCAAGAATAAATATCAACAAGCTTGACATCAATGTGTCATCTTTCTTCTTTCTAGAGTCTTCTTTAAACTTTTATCTAATAAAAACAAGTTTGGGATCATAGGGTAAATATTCCGTCGTAATGTCTCAGAGTACAGATTACATGTGTCCATAACATTTGTTTTCCTTGCTCACCTCTTAAATAAATGATTCAGACTCTATTTTTTCTATCCTTTTTTGGGACGGGCTGGGGGCAAAAAAAAGTATATACTATCTAAGAAGGGCACCAAAATCAAGGGACTGGTGAACTCTTCTATGTCATGAATGTACCTAGAAGAATGGATCAACTCATCAACATGTAACATGTATTAAGCGACAACAATGCAAGGAAACTATGCAAGGAACTCTTCCATACGTAAAGTTGACAAAAAGATAGATACCTTCAAAGCTCCAGCAGTTGCTCTTGAATCACCAGTGTCTTGTTCAAGATTTTCAACCCACGCAGAGCCTGATCTTGTCGATATGTTTTCTGAGGAACTTGCAGATAATTCAACATCAATTACAGGGGACAGAGGAACAGGTCTCGACGTGTAATTCTGCTTCCCATCTAATGACTGGAATGCAATAACCTGGATTCTACCAACCTGACATCATTTTTACAAGATTGAGAACTTACCTACACTTTCATTTTCAAACAGTGTAAGTAATTACATTCTTCATACCAGAAGAAGCAACACTAACCTTGTGTACATCTTCATTAAAACAAGAAAATATCAATCCAATGAACCCCGTATCTAGAAGTTGATACATGGCCTGAGTCCGCACATCTAAAAAGTTGATAAGACAGAACCCAATCTTAATATCAGTGACCAACCAAATAACAGGTCCTGGCAGAACAGGTAGTTCAAATCCTGCTACATTATTCTTTTTATTTATTATTTTCTTTTCCAAATGATGCTAGCATACACAATTGCTGGATATTTTCAACTTTGCATGCAAGCACCTCAGATCCTCAAAATCCAATTTGGAAAAGGAATAAAATATAAGATGAGTGGGAATATAAATAATGAAAATAAGAAACAGAACATACTAGTAGTACTTCAACTCTTACCTACATGTGAAGGGAGAACTGTGATATGAGGATGTGAATGGTACCAGCCAATAACTCTTGTTGTTCTTCCTGTTTCCACGCTCATTTTGTGCTATAAAGTTAATTGGACAAATAGAAACAATCCTAAACTTTGAAAAGCACTTGGTGGAAATTCTTAAGTCGTATAACAAAATGAAATGATGTCTATGTAGGAGTCAAGTGGAAATGAATAGAACATAAGAGTAATCTATAAAGTCTTAATTTTCACTTTTCAGTCCTACACTCCTGAAATTGTAATTATTATAACACATGTTATTGTATTTGTAGAACTAGCAAGTAGGACTATAACTCATTTCCAAAAATAACAAATTACCTTAACTGTCTATAGATCAATCCAATACTTTTCTAGGAACCTCTACTGAAAAAAGGTAACCCTACAGCATGAACTTAATGGATGAAGTCTTTCCCATTTCCTTCTCTGACAATAAATTTATAAAAGCTACGACGTAGTTATGACTTGTAAAGAGTGTATCACCAAGACGCTTCAATTTCTATTGACAACTGGCACTAAATCTCTTAGTGATGCAGCACAAAAATGATTAAGGAAGTAGATAAAAAGTAATTTCAATATTATTATACGAAGGATATCTCAGCCTGAACTGATGCAGCAGTCAATTGTTCAGGATTGGTCTCTACTCGGTCCTTGCGTCGATCAGAACGAGGTTGCGGTAGTGCTCCCCAAATCAGAGCAGTCACACTCCCATTTTTGGAATGCTGAAAGCATGAGAATTAACCAGCCAGCAAAAAAAAGGTCACTAAAAACCCATATTAGCAAAAGTAAGACATTTTACACAGGAAAATATACAAGATTACGACAATTGAAAAAAAGGTATCTACGGAACAAATTCGTGAATTGAGACTCTATAAAGAGCCTCTTTATTTACCTACAACACGTCACTACCAAATACAGAAATTACCCAACAAGCTCGTTATAACCGTGGTAAGATACTGTAAGTTAATCAATACTCCACAACACACCCTTCATAAAATCTTTCTCCTCTGATTATCCAGAAATCTAAACAAGAAATTATTAATTTTATCTGACAGAATATTTAGCATAAAACATCTGAAATCAATCTGAGGCTTGGGAATTAATCTAATTCATCTTTGATTCCACAACAGTTTCCGGTCTACCCAAGCTACATACCAAATTACCAATTATCTGACACATTACAAATGTAGAAACTATTAATTCACAACAACCAATAATTGAAAAGATTCAAGTCCAACAAGTGAAAGTATTTCAACTAGATTTCCATAGTAAAACTAGGCACGACAAGTAAATATATGTTACAATCATGATGACATTTTTATCTATCATGGTGACCTATCTCTCATCACATGATTTAATGAAAAAATGTCACATGTAGGGGATATAGACACTTGTTGACAACTACTGATGCATCACCATTCTATTGAATACTTTCTCCTACCTGATATCCTAAAAAAACACATTGCCAACATAAACTTCATTTTCCATCTGTAAATGCACCATAAACCAAGGTTTGACCCCTCAAAGAAAAAGGAGAGAGACAGATTTAGAAAGAGTTTAGCAAACTTGGAAATGAACTACTATACTATCCACAGCACTCGTAACACAGATTTAACTAAATCCAGAAAAAAAAATTGAAATTTCTGTCCCAGCTTCGTATAATGAGCAATACCAAAAAAGTCCGATTCAACATAAGTTAATATAAAATCTGAAACAGAACCAGAGTTTGAATGTCAAAATTGAAGTTAGATTAGAAACCTAATTTGGTCATTAAAACCCTAAACTTAAACAAAAGTAAGAAGACTGAAAACAACCTGAAAATTAAAAATAATGCTAAACTACAGAGAGAAGCAAAGAAGCAATGCAATTCAAACATTTAAAAAACACCAATCCCATTAAGGGAAAACCCAAAACCATCAGAATCTAAATTGAACATGAAGAAAGGTTCTCAACTTACAAATAGATGAACACAAAACCACGAGAAAACCATTTAAAACAAATAAAACATATCGGAATTCGAAACCCTAAAACATCGAAAAATGAAAATTAACCTGAATGTCTCCAAGAAGAAGGCCCATGATCTCTTCGGTCTCTGTAGACAATGCATGAGTGAGACAAGTTAACCATACATCCTCTGACATCTTTACACTCGTCAGAGACATTTTCAACCCGGATATAAACACAGACTCTCTGTTCTCTAAACTTTTCTGTCTAAAAATATCCCTCTACATATATAATGTAAATATGGAAGTAATACAATAGCTCCGGCGAAAGATTGGGGCGGAGAAGATGAAAACGTTCGAACAGATTTGAGTTTTTTTTTTTTTAGTTTTTCTTTTTGGGACTGGGGGCGAAGATCCCTGGGTTTCTTATAATACTCTGTAGGTGATTGTAAGTCGTTATTATACAAGCCCTAATCCAGGCCGTTTGTTGTACAAAGTTGGAGGATATATACTAATATAATACTACTACTAGTTTTAATTTATTAGTCCCGTTATTACGATCGGAATATTGAAATAAATTTATTATTCCGTTTAATTAGGGTCTTACTTTTTCGTAAGAAACAAAAATAGTTTAAATACCATTAAAAAAAATATGTTTTTCCTTTTAATTTGTGAATGAATGTCAAATACCATTCATTTCATCACTAGCATATGTCAACATGGTGCATAAAAAGTTATTTTTGATAGCTGCGGTAAAAATCGTAATAAAAATTATATATTATTTTAAAAAGTTATTTTTGATAAGTGCGGTGAAAATTGTAATAAAAATTATATATTGTTTCATAACTAACGTATAAGATTTTGGATTTATAATTATTTTTAAATTCACGTGCGAAATTTTTTTATTTAATTTTTTTTACTGTTGAACACAATCGAAAAATTAATATTTTTTAAGTTTGTCTCTGTTATTTCTTTTCATTTATAAATAGAAAATAATAGTGGGCAAATTAGTGGTAGGGATATCTAATCATCACCACTAACAATTCAATAGTTTTTCTTTTGAACGTGTAATGGATTTAATTGCAATTTGACTTTGTTTTTGTTTTGAGGTAATAGTGTGATTTGTTTCGGACATCTTTAGACATCATTAATGTTACGATGAAATGACTTCCAATTTGGAGTGGAGAAGATATTTTTTTATTTTTACTTTTCTGACAACTTTTAATCAGTTACTATGCGAATAAATTAATTGAATAATTTTAGTTAGAGTTAGTCACTAATTCAATATAATGTATATTATTTATAATTATATCAAACTTTTGTATCATATGTTGTAGATTTCAAGAGTACACGTACATATGTTAGAAAATATATACAACTATCTTAATAGACATTCAATTTTTTAATTTTATATTCAATGTATTGCTACCATAAACTCTTTATTGTTTATATTTAAATTATAACACCAAATGACACACGCCACAATTTAAAATCATATTATCGACATTGGCATGTACCTTACACGGATTATCACTTTAGTAATAATAAATTTGCAAGTGTTGCATATGTACATAATCTCTTATTTTAAAAAATTGTTTTAAAGGTATGTACGTCATTTTTATAATAGAACTACGTTGTTTTGGCAATTAAACAAATTAAATAACTTAAATACTCTAAATGAAATAAAAGAAAAAAATAACTAAGAATATTGAGTACCGTAACTCTATATTACTACTATTCAATGGTAAAAATATAACTTGATTTTTTTTTATATATTCTTATTTACATAAAAAAATAAACGAGTTATATAATTACATAATAGAGAAGACCTTTGGACTAAAAAAATATGTTTTCTTGTAAAAGTTTCCGTTAATATTAGGGGTCTCAAAATTTTTTTTATTTGAAATATATCTCAAATAATGTGACATTGAATAAGATAAAATCTATTTTATGACAGTCAATCATAAAAAATTTACGATTGGACCTTTTTTTTCTGATTATATGTTATTTTATTTAAAATAATTACTATTTAAGTTTGTTGTTTGTAATTCTTTTATCTTTTGTAACAAATTACAGTTTTAATATATTTTAATACAAAAATTACTATTTGAGTTTGTTGTTTGTAATCCTTTTATTTTTTATAAAAAATTACAGTTTTAATATATTTTAGTCTTTTGAACTATTTGATAAAAATAAGAACCAATATAATAATACTAAATCATTTTATAACACACACAAAAAAAAAAATTGAGACCGTAACAGTATCGAAAATTATCACATCATATGAAAGTATGAACCTAACTAAAAACTAAAAACTCCACTAAAAAGCCAGACTCCAACAACTTATATGTCACCGAAAGAATATGGAGACCAATAAGTAGGCCCAGAAAAGGCCCGATGAACATTGGGCCTCAAAGAATCGTAGGAGGCAACAACTGCCAGTGCACACTGCTCCAGCTGTGTGCTGTTTTCTTATGGTCAGAGTTCTTGTTCCTTTCTTCGTTTTTATCATATGCCCAGCTTCAAACTCTGCCAGGCATTCAGACTTCTCTATGGCTGCATGTAAGTTTCTCTGTTTTTATACTTTGATGCTGCCTCTTTCCTCTGTAACCCTAATTTGATCATGTTTATATAAACAGATTTTGCCTTTTGTTTTTTCTGTAACTGGATAGTAATTTAGGGCTCTTTGTTTTGCTTCCTAAACAATATATGTAAGTGAATTGGCTAACTGTGGAAGAAAACATTAAATATTGGTTGGTAGAAGTTGATGATTGTGTGTATTTCTAATTAAACCAGGTAGTTTTGGAGCTTCAAGTTTAAAATTGTCAAACTTGAACTTGGGTTCTTCTGGAACCAAAGTAGGTACTTTGCAACCTTTACATGGCCCTAAAATTCGAACGCCCATTCGATATGATGGTTTGTTATTGTCACAAAGGTCAGAGAAAGCATTATTTGGATGCAGGTGTTCGCCTGGAACGCAATGTAAGTGATTTCCAATATATACTGGCAATTAAAACTTTCTCTTTGTAATTCATTAGTGTGTACTTGTATTACGCATAGTTTCTTGTTATTCAATTTATAATAATAGCACAATTATCTGCATTTCTTATAGGAGTGTTAAAGTCCTCAGTTTTGATCATTAAAAGTTACGATCTACTCTTAGATGAGTATATGTGCCGATTGTACTAATTATCTTGAGGGGAACCCTGAGGAATTTGTATTTGGTGATGTAATTCAGCAGGCTAATATCTATTTCTGTTTATAGTTTATTTTTAAAAATGTTTGGTAGCACCAAATGAGTGGTTTTTTCTAGTATAGATTTTAGCGTCATAAATTTCCATCAAAGCTCGGATTTGGTGCATTTGGAATTATGTTTTTGGGTATGATCAAATATCTTTTGTGTATACTAGCATTGCGTAAAGAAATATATGACCACAACCAAGTGTTCCACAAATTGTATTACTAAATGCCAGATGACCTTATCCCAACTTGTTCCACAGCTTTTACAACAAATCCAATGGTCATTTAATAATCTTATTGAGGTGTTAGTCATTTGTTTATAGGTTCATTTGGATTCACTTCTGGAATCTGGATTTTGCTTCTTTTGATTGTTCATATTATTTTAACTTATCGATTTTTTTTCTTTCTCCAGATTATTTTAGTAATCTTATTATTGTGGTGATTGTTGTAATTGTTGGAAAAAACCGTATGTTTTTGCTTATCTATAATTTGCTGAGAGAAGACAGATAAGTAGAGAGACAGTCTGGATTGGCATATTTGGGGACACTTTTGTTGTGAAAGACTGAAACATTTAATCTGAATTCTAAAAACCTGATTATTTGGAGCAAATAAATCAATCCAACCATCTGAAGCTTGCTTTGTGATTCTAAAAATCAGTAACAATCAGATTCAAAATAGCAAACTCAAACAGGCTCTATGTTTTATCACAGTGTACCTTTTTTTTAATTATTATTATTATTATTTTCTTGAAATTATATGTTCAAAGAGGCATCAAAGGGGTGCCTCCCAATAGAAAAAAGCAGTACATCATGTGTTACAAGGCTAAACTCCAGTAAAAAACCAACAAAGGCAATAAGCGAATCCGGACGTAAAGCCAGAAAGTATTGTAGAGGGAATATCAACATTTCTGTGTTTAAGATTAACAATGATTAACCCAGGGAAACTGAACTAATTAATGACCTTTGGGTTTGCTCCCAATATAATGATTCCTGAACACTACACATTCTGATTTGTTTATTTGGAGAACCTTGGATGTTACTTGATTGGCATTTTAAAAGGACCTTAAATGAACAATTTAAAGAACCAAGATATAATTTAGAGGCAAAGGTGATTTAATGCACTCCATACTATTTCAGGCAATTAAAATTCATCAATTGCCAGAAGTTTATTGAGGGAACTCTGTCGGAACTTCTGTAGGAAAGATCTGAATGTTCTACTGCTTTGTTTCTACCAGCAAATGCTACCTACACAAGACCATGGTAGACAGTTGAAATAGAAATGATTCTTGGGCTGCAAAATTTTGTTATTTTTATTGACACTTGTCATCTATTTTGTGGACTTGATTTGTAAAGACATGATAACGTCATTTTTCTGTACCCAAGAAACTAAACAGTGAATCAAGCATTTTGTCTTGTTTCGTAACTGTTCACTTGTGCTCAAATCCATGTTCTTTTACTGTAAACATAACAGCACATATAAACTTAGAGGATGATGAAGAAGCAAAACCATCTGGCGCAACAAGCCCTCTTATTCCAAATTCATTCGAGGCAAGTACCTTGCTTCCGTATATGTCATAGTACACCTAACTGCTGGTCCTTTTTAATCTAAAACTGCTGGTGATATAATACTCAGTGTTTTGCTTTAATCTATTATAGACCGGTTCTTATTTATTTTTCTTCTTTTATCGTTCTCTCCATCTGAATCAACTCGTCTTGATAATCTTATACAAGACCCATCACAGCTAGCGTAGCTTTACCAAATTTAATCACTATTTTTGTAACTATATTTGTAAAGCCTGAAATAATCTAAAAGGTTCTGAAAATGGTAATATAAATATCTCTGGTATTTACTGCACTAACAAGAACCAAAATATGGCTCACTAAGTATTGGCAAGAACTGCAATTCACAAAATCTGGACCTGAGCACCTAAAGGCTAAACAGTGGAAATGTGGAATTACAAATTAAAGAACACCATGAATTGCAGATAAAATTGGTCGCTTGCGGAATTCCGTGAATGCTGATAAGTTTAAAAGAAGTTAAAAACAAAGACATTTCATACTCAGATTCAATCTCAATCTATGTCCCCATTCTTTTTCTGTAAGTCTTATGGTTTTCCCTTTTATCCGACCATCTTTAGTCTTGAAGTGGAACCGGAGAATTCTAACTTGTGACTTTCTAATAAATTTAGATACACCATTCATCATGAGGTCTCATACAGAAGAACCTGCAACTTTTGTTGAACAATAGTAGAAATGTGGCTTTGCCAGTCCATGCATAACTAATACGTCAGATTGTATATATTCTAACTTTATGTTGTTTGAGAATATGAAACTCGTATTTGAATCTCAATTTACAGGTGGAGTCTCTTCTTACAGAAATATGTGATACAACTTCGATTGCAGAGTTTGAACTGAAAGTGAGCGTTGTTATTTCTTCTACATTTTCATTGGAAGTTTTATCTGTTAACTTCACAAGAGCTTTAGTTGACATTGATTTAATTCTCTCTCAGTTGTTAAACAAATTCCATCTTTTTCTTGAATGCCTTTCCTATCTGAACATTCCACCCTCTTCTTCGTTAGCTTGGTGGATTTCGGCTATATGTGACAAGAGACTTGACTGGGAAAAATGAAACTTCACCACTTCCAGTTTCTGCTTCTGCAATCAGTACAACTGTTGCTGCACCTGAACTCAATGGATCTGCCTCTTCAACATCTTTAGCCATTTCCAGACCGGTACTTACTTCAGGTGGGGTTCAGTCATTCCTTGATAAAGCAACAGATGAAGGGTTGGTGATACTACAATCTCCTAGGGTGAGAATGCAAAACAATTTTTTTTCCTGTACTTTTTATAAAGCGAGTTACAGGAAATTATGAGCACTAAGTCAATATGCAATACAGGTTGGATACTTTAGGAGGTCTCGAACCATCAAGGGAAAGCGTGCACCTCCATCATGCAAAGAGGTACTCCACTATGCACAATTTGGTGGTATAGATCAAAGATTTATACAATTCAATTCTAATTGGAGGAAACCACTTCGGCCTCTAGTTTCTTTGCTGTTCATAACATTTAAAATGTATTTATGCTGCCATTTTTTTTGATTAACTTGGTGTTTATTTGGATAATCTTCCATCTTTTTTTTTTGTAAATTTCAATTGTAGCCCTTCATTAAAGTTAGAACAATCAGAAATCATTGCAACGAGCATACAAGTTTCCCTGCTTAAAATTAATGTGAAAAAGATATTATCCAGGCATTTAGGTTTTTGCCTCTCTAAATTGGGGTGAGGATTTGGGGCTGGATGGATATTTTTTCCCATCCGTTAATTATTAGTGCAATGCTAGCACAATTTTGTGTGACCAATTTCATTATCAGATAAAATGTCCTGCTGAATTATCGAGCATTTGTTTAAACATGAAGTTGTTGGATCCCTTTCATCAATGTGATAAGTTAACTACCAGTTTTCTCATAGTACCTTTTAAATTACTCTAACAGAAGCAAATAGTAAAGGAAGGCCAAGTTCTTTGCTTCATCGAACAACTTGGTGGAGAGATCCCGATCGAGGTTAGTACCTTCACTTCACGTGGTTCTCTTTTGAGTAAAGGCAGCAGTAGTTTTTGGGTTCAATTATTCCTTTCCATTTGTTAATTTTGTTATGCCCTGACCATATATAATGAAGGAATATACTCATTTTTTATCCACATACTATCTTTTTCTAGTCTGACACTTCTGGAGAGGTTATTAAGATACTTCGAGAGGATGGAGGTATGTCTGAACATCTTTTTAATTACTTGTTCAACTTGCTTGTATCACTGTATGTTCTTTAACTACTTATCTTATTTGGTCTACTTCACTAAACAGATCCTGTTGGATATGGTGATGCTCTGATTGCAATCCTGCCTTCTTTCCCTGGAATAAAGAAGCTTCAGTGAACAGTTTGTGTATTTTTAATTTTTCGGTCTTAAAAAGATTTTGTTTGAGCAACAATTTTTTAGGGAATTGTTATTTCCACGAGGGAAATTTGATATTTTCACAAGGCCTTACTCACATTCATGTGAGTCCCATTTACTATTCATGTGAGGAGAGCATTGTGGAAATATTAATTCCCATTTTTTAGTCTTTGCCAAAATTGATATTTGGTTGGCATGTACAATGTACATCTTTATGCAGTTTCACTTGTACTTTAAACTTGTGTATGAACAGTCTCTGAAATTTGGCTTCAAATATACAAAATAAATCACTGTTATAGAATCTTGCTCATTATGTTCATATTGACATAACCTGTTGCAGAATTAGGGGTAATTCTCCTCTCTTCCCTCCACCCCCGCCCCCCCAAAAACCCAACTCTCCCCTAACCAAGTAAAATCATTTTCTTGTTCTTTTCTCATCCCTTCGGCTAGGCAAAGATGCCCACAAAGTTTTCTATGGTTAAAAATGAAGGCGTGCTTTTTCTTAATTTTTTTTCCCGCTTATTGTGCTGTCCGCCTATTCATTTTCATTTTCAGGATTTTCAGATTTTCATTGCAATCTTCAAAGCAGAAAAAAAATTGTCTAACAAGGTGATAATTCGTTAGTTCTGGTAGATAGTCAGACTTACCTATTTTAGCAATTTTAACTTAATAGCGATTTATCCTTTTTCAGTACAATTTAAGATCAGTGACTTTTATTTACTTATATCTTTTTTGTCCACAGTGACTTAACTTTTATTGCTTGCACTGTTCTACTTTTTTGGTCAAAAAGAAAATTTCCACAAATTTTTTTCCCTTGTATTTATTGAGAGAAATATACAATGATATAATATTCTCAAATTTGAGATCATAATATCGTGCCACTAATATAATTTGTTATTTTTAGGTAAAAATATGCAGAAAAGTATATCTTATATATTTATAAATTTTACGAATGAAACTCTTTTTTATATAATAACTGAGGAAGTATAAAAATGAAATCTTTTTGTAATGTCAGGAAATTTGTTTTCTATTTCTCCGCGTGTTCTTCCAGTTTTACAAAAAGAACCCTAGTCCCAAGGCCTCAAACAGGCCCAAAACATAGAGTTTGTCTCACATATTGCAACGGGCTAGCTTTCCCATCAAGAGTTCACATACACACTCACCAAGTCACCAGTCACAACCCAACCCATTGGCTTTGGATCTGGATTTCTCGAAGCTTGCGTTCTGGTCTTCATGTCTCCATCGTTGTATTGTACCAGTAACATAACCTCGTCTTAGTTTCTCTTTTCGTTTTTGCACTGATAAGGGTGAGTTTAGGGTTTTGGAAATGTTTTGAGGGTTTTTGATTTCCTTCATCAGTTCCAAATTTTATCGGTAGTATTATGAGTGAGATTTGGCACTCAGAGACTTTTCCTTCGGGTCAAATCTCATTCTATGTTCTATTTCATTAATTGTGTTCCAAGTTACTCTGCTTGCTAAGAAAGTCTTCTCTCAGTTTTACCTACAAAAAATTTCTACGAACATTGATGTTTGCTGCTCAAATCCAATATGGGTTTTCATTAAATTTCAAGTCCAGCTACTAGTAGTCATCTTTGGTCATTTAGCTATCAAGATTGATGGGTTTTGAGAATTGAACCCTAAAACACTCTTATTTGCCTGCAAACATGAGCTTACCTACTAAACACCCTCATTTCTTGACTCCACCTATTGAATATGGTGACCAGGCACCTAACAGCTTGACTCAATTAAGGAATGGCAATCAAACATTTGGAATCAGCTCTCATGATGAGTGCCAATCTTTCAAGAGGCCTAGACTTTCGAATACAATATGGAATCCAAGTATGCCCAAGTTGAACGACAGATCAAGGGCAGCCATTCCTTACAAGACCCAAATATGCTTGAACTTCAGAAGGGGTGGTTGTGATTTTGGGGACAATTGTCGCTTTGCCCATGGCTCTGGAGAGATCCGTAAACATGCATCTCATTGGCAGGAAGAACTGGTAGTCAAAGAGATTGCAACTTTTGGTTACATGAAATTGTGCAAGTGGACTTCTAACGGGGATGAATGCCCATATGGCAACAGATGCCATTTCCATCATGAAGGTGTTAAGAATTATATGGGACATTTAGGTCTGTATAGGAAGAGTTGTGCCATTAACATTGTGAGTGTTGGTGATGAACCGAGAAGACCCGTGGGTTCAAGTTCAAGAACGAAGGAAGAGTATCAACGGCCGTTGTACCGGAAGACAAAGCTATGTAACAATTGGCAGTCAACAAATGATTGCCCATATGGTTCAAAATGTTGCTTTGCTCATGGACAAGCAGGTATTTCAACTCTTAACATAATTTATTCTACATTTCTGAGCGTGTAGTCCAGACTCTTGACAATTTGTTATTTTAAAATTTGATTACCATCTACTTGGGATAATAAGGTATTGCAAATTTGTAAATGTGCACAAAGGTATTCTTGTTGAGTACATATTTGTTCCATACACCTGCATTTATAATCTAATTGCTTATTGAGAGTTGGAAAAAGGTCTGAGCTATTTCAAAAGCTTCTTATCTAATAGAGAACTAAAAATGAAAAAGAGGGTTTGAGTTATTAATTTAATGTTGAGCATGGACCAAGGTCCCTGTTGTGGTATTGCTTAGATCACTCACTGAAAATAGTTTTGCTGCAAGTGAAAATTTAGTCAGTTAAATATTATTTACTCTAGGAGCTAGAATTATGACATGGTTAAAGGCTTATTTCTTTGTCTTTGGGTATTTGTCATCCGCCAAATTTGAGTTCAGTTCCTTGACGAACTTGGAAGTCAGAAGAGTTGCCCCGATTTAGATTCAATGAACCTATAATTGTTATTCTTTATTTGTGATTATATTTTTTATTATTATAATATCAATGAGAGTTGCCAGTCTCTTAACATTTAGCATAAGTCACTGCTATTATCTTGTTTCTACAGATAAGGTTGGCTATTTAGTTACTGAGATCTCAGATTCTGGCTTGATTAAGATACATAATGTGATCTTCAAATACACTATAGGTGTAGTAACCATATTGGCTAAATTTTGTAGTTACTATAATTGGTTCCTGATGCTAGTTATTTGATTGGCAGAACTACTTGCTGGACGCAAATCTGCAGTAAAATTTAGGAATTTATCCTCTTCAATAACTCTTGCTGGTCCTGCCAAGGATGAATCGTGCAAAACAGGGAGTGGGGATACTCGGAAGCAGCAACTGGAGGGTAAGAGTTGCTTAATCAGGTGGAAAGAAGTAAAGAAGATCATTGGCATCTATGCTGATTGGATTGATGATATGCCTTAGCAATCTGAGCTTGACTTTTGGTTTGCTGCCTTTTGTCACTGCCTAAAGTTTTACCATGACATTTGTTGCCCTGCCCTAGGTGGGATATGTGGTTTTGTTTAGCTTATCTCTGGATTTGCAATTTGTTTATCAGAGGTTTTGCATGGAATTTGCTTATTGTGCACATCTATTTGATTCCTCTGATAATATGTACAGCTTGCAAAAAATTTCTGTAATTCATTCAAGTTCGATGTGCAAAAAATTTGAGCAAAGAATGTCTCTTGTGGATTGTTTATTGGAACTCTGCCTGATGCACGATTAATGTCTACATTTGTTTCCAAATTTTATATTGTTTCTGGGATAATGTGCTACAAAACAGTTAGTATCTCACTAGTAGTTAGCTAACGTAAGACGGATAAAGTCTTATGGTACATTTAATATTAAGTCAAATTTATTGTCCCATGAGTATTATTGGATGAATCAAGGTTATCTTCATTAACCATAAGTCTACTCAAAAGGTCATAATATTAATTTTTTTTTTTTGATAGCAACATTAAATCTTTTATGTAACGTAGTGTCTCCCCAACATAGCCCCCAACCCTCTCCTTACGATGATTCCAAATCATGGAACTTATGGTCGTATATTATACCATTATAGGCTAACCGTAGAAGCATTTCGTATTCCCTGACGTGGGACGAGAAAATCACAAATGTGCTGCTTTGTATTGCCCTCGACTTAGAAGTTGGATAGAAATGTAGTAAAGCTTTATAAAAACACCCTCTTAAAACTGAATTTGAAGTTATAATATACTTGCTATATTCCCAGTTTTTGTATGATTTAGTACTGTTTTTAAGCACTTTTACTATTTTGAATAAACATGTTTTTCTTTTCGATTTAAATTAGTACACACTCCCCATATTGCCATATAAAAAGACAAAAAAAAGAATTCTGAAACTAATAAACTGTCCATCATCGTAACCGAATTTTTTTTCTTTCCTTTCTATATTATTTTAAGAAGTGAAAAACAGAAAATAAAAGACGAAACAAAAAAACTTGTTCAACTATTCATCACATCCAAACAGTTCCAAATCAACGGTCTATTTGGGTAGTCTACAGAAACAAGTTGTAGTAGTACAACATAAAATTAGATTTCAGATTATCTTTGTTATCCAATCATTATGCAATTAGGATAGAAATCATTATTTTACTTTTACCATTATTTACCTCCATTAGGATAGAAAATCATTCTTATGATTACTGCAAGGGCCCTTGTGACACTGTAACCCAGACATTATCAGAAGATCCGCTCAATATAATGCTTGAAACCCTGATATTTTGCTTTCGCTTTTGCATTAGAAAATGCTGTTTAAGAAGTTAAATGAGTAGTAAATATCAAAATTAAGTAATAGATTAGCCTTCTTAAGAAGCCTAACTATCAAGTCTTATCATATTTATCTCTCTTTTTCATTGTTTTTGTTTAACACAAGATTATCTCACTAATCTTCAATGGAGGTTTCTCTTAATAATTATACTTGTTTCACTGGATTAAAATAAACTTAAAAAGGCCAATTCCTAACTCACATTTGCATGTATGATTACAAGATATGTATATCAAAGAATTATGATACTCAGCAAGTTCTTTTAATTACCAGCAGAGATGAATGCTGAACCACACCTATACATTCTAGGTGTACTATTTATGTACCTCTTTCAGCAGATTGAGCATACTTAATAGTTGACCTGGCTAATGCATCCAAGGGGTCAACACATTTCTTAAGCAGAGGATCATCCTGGGGTAAAAGTCCCCGCATATCATCAGAAGCAAGGATAACAGTGTTCACAGCTCTTACCAGAAGCACTTGTAGTGCAATTCTCAGCAGAGTTCGTGCTCCTTCTATGTCTTTTTGGCTTAGAGCTTCAATTGCAGGGATCACGGTATGTTCCATAGTTGCTTTATCTGGCAGCACTACCTCAAAACCCTGCATATACAGAAGCAATTAAGAAAGCTTCAAAACTTGAAAGGAATTAGAGGATGAGGCCACAGTCAACAATTAATACCGCAAACTTTATGAAACTCGAAATACTTTTGTGTGCAGCAGATATGCAACTTAGGTTACATTGGCATCATATGGACCATGGAAAACATGCCTAAAAATTGAAAGGTAGATCAAATAATAAATTAATTCTGCTCCAACTCCAAATCCAAGGCATGCCTTGCATGCTTTCAAAAATAATGTAAGGTCAAATCAAGTTCCAAGGCTGAACAGCAACAAAACTTCAGGACAAAACTTATTCCGTCTAAAAAACTAAAGACTCTAAAATAAATATTTGATGCTCCTTAATTGATGATAGTATTCCCATAGAGTTGTAAACAATACTGAGAAAGAATAACAATGTAGAAGATACTAATTTCACCTGAAAATTTTGGATTTTAAAAATATAGACTCAGGATTATCTGTTAATTTTGAATAATTGTCAGACCAAACAATCAAACTGTTAGTGATTTAAAGTGATGCACACTTCATATATTAGATCACCAATTATCACCCCACTCATTGTCTTTTGTCCTACAACTTTTCTACCTATGGACTGTCTAGGTCTAAGTGAACATCTATAGCAGGTGTTGGATAATCCACCTAGATACTCTGCACCCAATATTATCTGAAACTTTTAGAAGACACCAAAAGCATTTGCTTCACCCACATCATACTCTTTGTATAATTGTTGATCCATGTACAGTGCACAGATGCAGTAAATACCCACATATACTTTAGCAAATCACATCACTGGTCAATTTGGCAATCAAGAAGATTGAGTAAAAGAGAAGTCATTGAGGAATCCTATATAGTTGTCTATCTACATACATTCCAACATATTTCTTCTCCATTCATGTCATCAACAAGTATATGAGAGCTTGGTACAATGAAGTATGAAAAACCTTTTGTCAGTATAAATTAGTATAATGTAATTTCTAATTACAAGCATAGGTTAAGCATTCAGTTCCAAGAATTAAGAAACTTTAGTTGGTACTTTAACCATAAATACAAATTATTAATCCAAAAATGCAACAAAGTTTCAGCTAATATATGCTTCCTAGAGTTGTTAGACTAGGCTGTCAATATCAAAAATGTTTGAATTGAAGAGAAATCAGGTAGCAAATTAGCACACCTCCTTTTGAAGCTTTTCCTGATAAAACCCTGCCAACAAAGTTGCACTGGTGGCAAGAACACCAATCCTCAGAGGACTTCCAGCTTCAAGTGGCCTCAACTTTGCTTCCTTGAGCTCCCTGGCAACACACTCACCCATATGAAGGACTGGAACAGAGCATCCTTTTGAAACCTCATCATACCATGAATGTGATATATGACAAGGCATTGCAATGCAGCGAGCTCCAGAACGTTCAAGAAAAACCCTTTTACTCCTCAAATTTTCCACAATTGGTGTGTGATCCAGTTTCAAACGTCCACCTCTTTCGGTGAGCGAAAAAGAACTTCTTTCATGTTGCAATAGGTCCTTATTTAACAGGGGATCCGAGCAAAGAACAAAAGGAATGCCATCTTCTTCCTCATTTGAACTCCATTTCACAAGTTTCCTAACAAAATTAAGAGTAGAATCAACGGATACACCACCAATGATCCCCACCGTGTTTTGCTGATTTAGCAAGAAACCACCAGAAACACTCCTAATTGAAGGAGTATCCAAACCAGAACTCTTCTTAGAGTCGGGTAAATTATCACTCTCAAAGATAATCGACGATGGGGATATAGCTCGAACTGGAATTGTCCTTGTTCCATAAAGAGTTCTGTACGTTTTTAAATTACCCAAAACATGGGATGAGTAATTCAATGTGTGGAAAGACATTGTTGAGCACCTACCTAATATAAAAGAATGCTACTTACTTCTCACCCTGCCTAAGATCCAAGACTCATCTGAAACAGCAGAATGTAGAAGGATAATTATATCAGTAATATAGAACCAAACTCTAGAAATATAATAATTTTCAGAGAAATACTTGCATACTGAACAGAAACTGCTGTTTAATTAACACAATCAAAACCCACAACAAAGAACCAATAAATAATCACAAAAATCCAATCTTGAGCCAGTGAATGCAGATCACTTTACATGGTACCAAATCAGAATCCCTTAAAAAACGAAACCCACCTCTAGAAGTGCACGCTTTTGCATTTGGGTTCTCAGAAATCTAGCTCCCACACAATCAATCTAGCCTAACAAAGCAAATCCTTGGAGTATTTTAGCCCCAGAAGCATAACAACCCAAAAACCTAGAATCTTTTCTCTCTCTATAATTGAAGCAGCAAACAAAACAAGAAATCAAATTGGGGATCAAAGAAAAGTGATGAGTAAAGGGACGATCTTAAAGTTCGGAGGGTTGATGAATACACCAACCATTAATCAAAGATGATCGAAGAGAATGTGAAAGGAATCCTTGTGCCTGTCAATTGTCAAATAATGTCTCTTAAAATCCCACTTGCTAAATAAAAAACAGGAAATCAATGAGAAGACAATAACTAAACAACAAAGAAGGAAACACATATGTGTTTGTTAGTTTGTGTAGATCTTCCAACATGGTTCATGGGGGAGATGTGTGTGGTGCGGTGTGGTGGGGTGAGTCTTGAATGTCCAAACACTCGGCATACTGACTGCTCTAGAGAATGTGGCCCCATAATTTGTTGTAAAAGATCTCATTTGCACCTCTATCGTTCAATTAAAATTTTCAATTGTACCTACTTAAAAAAAAATAAATTAATTTGCAGATGTTTATTTTTACCAAAAATGAAACCAAGTGGAGATTCAAGAAGTCTGTCTTATATTGGGATAATTTATTTACTACCAGTAATTTGGGAGTAGGCCCAATAACGAGCCTCTTAAAAGTAAAAAATAAAATAAAAAATAATTTACTTTTAAGTGATAATAACATAAAAAATTACGTTTTATCATCATACTACATTGTCAACTTTTTATGGGCGTGTAGTGCATGTACATAAAACAAAATTATATTTAAAATATTCACAAAATTTGTAAATAATTTTTTTCTTTTATGAAACTGTTTGAGTAATATTTTTTTATTCATAAAAATAATACTTCCCAATATAATAAAGTCAATCTATTTTTATAAAGAGTAATTTAGTGAGCACGAATGATTAGGTACATGAATTCAACTTTCACTTGTAAATTTTTAAAAACGATTAATATTTTTACAAATAAAATACTACTGATATTTTTATAAGATTCATCATGCTAAAAGAAAACACATTCTCATGAACCGATAAAACTGCATTAAAATGGGAGAGAGAATTGACCACCGTTAGTTGGGTTGATGCGTATAACAATTAACAGGACCTTCACTACAGTTTATGGTAAGATTCACTTGCAATCAACTGAGAGGAGAGGATGATCTCTAATGGCCTAATTCTAGACGGAATTCTGCAGATAGAAAAATCAAAATCAATCAAGGTAAAGGCGCCCTTTCGTATGCAATAAATTACCGCCCCGCACACTGTTACAACAATATTTAATACTCCCTCTGTCTCAAGATAAAAGTTCTGGTTGACTTTTTGCGCATATTAAGAAAAAGGATAAAATGACAAAATTGTCCATATTTAAATTCTTATTTAATTACATAGTCTTTTGCACTTACTAGTGATGCTCCATAGATATGCATATGGAATATAAATATGACAATTAATACTAAGGGTATTATGGACAAATTATTATAAAAAATAAATTATTTAAGGTAAATAGACATTTAACTTATGATTACTTAAAATAGTAATAAAGACTTTTATCCGGGAATAAAAAGGAATTAGTAGTATATTGTTGCATAGGAATAAGAGTACTATTCAGTATGGATATACTCCACACCAGAATATATACCCTGGCCTCAATCATCGATATTAGAATCATTAATTACATTGAAACTGGATCTCCATGATTAAAACAAAGCTAGCTACGATACAGAGTAAATTTGTTATCCATACACTTCCTGGGTCCACTTTATAGTCTCTATCACTCTACCAGATGCTCTAGGACTTTAAAGAAGAAAATATTTTCCACTCTATAATTTAAAATAGTAAAATAATCTATATGCCATATAAATTTACGACGAAGTTGAATTGTAACTAACGTAGATTACGGTAGAATAAATTAGGATGAAGTCATTTTTAATTTTTACCTATTTCATGCAAACACGATATTTATTATCGACATAAATTTTTTGTCATGTGTAATAAGATTCTTTAAAGCATGATAAATGTCTTGGAATTATAAACAACAAGCAACGCAGCCGTGCAAAATACGGGCAAATTTACGAAATAGTTAGTAAAAATATATGTATTCATTTATCAACAATTCAATATATAATTTAACTATCAACATCATTCATCATGTTTCATAAAGTCAATAATTATCAATTAATTTAAAACAAAAATAATTATATATATTTTTTAAGAAGTAGTACATGACCCCACATAATTTTAATTTGTTTTATTGGAGTTCACATGTTAAATGATATACATATCTTAAATGTTAAATACAAACCTCTTTTATATGTTTTTTAAATGATATACAAATCTTAAATGTTTATAATAACCACTGATATAGCAATAGGTTTTGGGAAGAGAAGAGCTTTTGTATGTTTTCTAGGCTAAAGGATTTAACTATTCGATTTAATTAATTGTTATTGAATGAAATAGGAAGGGACAGTTTTAAATTGAACTTATGACTCGTTCGAACAAAAATGACTCAATTGTATTTTAACGTATTTAACATAATTGAACTTATGGTCAAATTTAAATTGATTTATTTTTATCGTTAACTCGATAAAATAACTTGTACGAATAAAATTAATCTTTAATTAATTAAGAATCGATTCAAATTGGAATTGTCTTGCCGCTTTTGTATATATATTTACACATGAAAGTTTACAAAACATAAATCTTGTTCATCTCTTTGATTGTGAAGCCACCGCAGGATTCAAGATTTTGACTTGCTTAGTCCCACAAAGAAAGTTACAGAGAACACTCGCAATAAAATGCCTTCGTCCAAATATACCACAAGGTATTATCACAATATTTAATATCAAATGCTGTTCATCTCTTTGATTGTGAAGCCACTGCAGGAGTCAAGATTTTGACTTGCTCACAGAGAACACTCGCAATAAAATGCCTATGTCCAAGTATACCACAAGGTATTATCACATTGAGATATTTTTTGAAAATAAAAATTTGAGATCTCTAACTCAAAACAACATAAATCGAATATCGAGTTCGGAGTATCTTGGGTGAAATTTCAAGTTCGAATCGAATCAAATTCATTCAAATAAAGCATTTATTGAGATATTATAGGATATATTGTGAATAACAATATTATGTGAAAAGATACTTACTGTTATTAAAAGATAGAGATATATACTTACTGTTATTAAGAGATAGAGATATAGGAGGTTATCCTCTATCTTATCTTCTATCTTAGGATAATTGTGATGACTTGTGGGCTTGCACGCCAAGTATAGGAATTCCTAAATATACTGGGTCTCTTGTAATATTTATAGGCATGAAGGTTGAATGAAATAATATACAGTGAGAGAAAAGAGATTTTGTGAACTTGTCATGGTATCAGAGCCAGAGGGAATATCCTAGGAAAAATTAAACACAATTTTATTTTTTTTATTTTTTACAGATCAAACACCATAAGAGATTATGGCTGGTGGGGATGAGAAGAACGGTGAGACCAGTGGTACTGCCGAGAAGAAGGTAGACTTGACTTATTTTCTTGGCTCAAGCGACAATCCCGGCAACGTGATTACACCAATCAAATTGCGTGGTCCGAATTATGATGAATGGGCGAGGGCCATTCGAACCTCGTTGCTAGCGAAGAGAAAATATGGTTTTGTGGAAGGGATAATCTCAAAACCAACGACACTCGAGAAACTGGAGGACTGGACTGCGGTGCATTCGATGCTCATATCGTGGTTGCTCAACACTATTGAGCCCTCATTACGTTCTACTCTTTCTTATTATGATGATGCGCAATCCTTGTGGGTACATCTCAAGCAGCGTTTTTGTGTTGTGAACGGGACTCGTATATGCCAATTAAAGGCATCTCTAGGAGAATGCAAGCAAGGTAAAGATGAAGAAGTGTCGGTCTACTTTGGTCGTCTATCTCGTATATGGGATGAACTTGTGGCTTATGTCAAAACGCCGACTTGCAAATGTGGAACATGTGCGTGTGATATCAACAAACAGGTGATTGATTTGCGTGCCGAAGATTACCTGCATCATTTTCTTATTGGCCTTGATGGGGTCTATGCAACGATTCGCTCCAATTTGCTTTCTCAAGATCCTTTACCAAACATTGATCAAGCATATCAGCGGGTCGTACAAGATGAGAGGCTGGTGCGAGGAGAGTCTTCACATCATGAAAACCGTAACAACGTCATGGCTTTTCGAATTACACCCGATGCGCGAGGTAAATCTAAATTTGTGGATAACTCTGAAAAATTTTGTACCCACTGCAACAGAGAAGGGCATGATGAAAGCTCGTGTTTTCAACTCCATGGGTTCCCCGAGTGGTGGGGGGACCGTCCTCGGGGTGGACGTGGACCGGGTCGTGGCGGAACAACAACAAGAGGAGCTGGTCGTTCTGGAGGGCGTGGCAGGGGCACCCACAATGCACCTGTGCGCGCCAACAAAGCAGCAGCAGGTAGCAGTAGTAGCGGTGCTAAAGGTGGGCAGTCTCATGCACCACCAAACTCGAGTGAGGCAGCAGGTATATCAGGCATTACTCCGGCACAGTGGCAACAAATTCTTGATGTTTTGAACATTCCCAACCCCAAGGATCGTCTTCACGGTAAGAATGACATTACTTGGATTATTGACACAGGAGCCTCAAACCATGTGACAGGAAATTTAAATTGTCTGATTAATGTGAAAAAGATTACAAACTGCCCGGTGGGGTTACCAGATGGGAAAGATGCAACTGCTACAAAGGAGGGCAGTGTGATTTTGGATGGTGGTTTGCGGCTCGATAATGTTCTTTTTGTGCCTCAATTAACTTGCAACCTAATTTCTGTAACACAATTAATCGATGACTCCAATTGTATCATTCAAATTACTAATACATTGTGTGTAATACAGGACCGGACGACGAGGACATTGATTGGAGCGGGTGAACGAACCGATGGACTTTACTTTTTCCGGGGTGTTCCAAGGGTGCGTGCATTGACGGTGGAAGGGGATTCATCAATGGCTTTGTGGCATAAACGCTTGGGTCATCCGTCGGATAAGGTGTTACAGTTCATCCCTAATGTGAGTCAGTTTAGTAGAAGCAAAAATAAAAGAGCATGTGATGTATGTCCACGTGCTAAGCAGCATAGAGATAGTTTTTCTTTAAGTGAGAATAATGCAAGTGGTTTGTTTGACTTAATTCATTGTGATTTATGGGGACCTTATCAAACTCCTTCTTCATGTAGGGCGAAATATTTCTTGACCATTGTAGACGATTATTCGCGTGCCGTTTGGATTTATTTGTTATGCAATAAAACCGAGATTGAGACCATGTTTATGAATTTTGTTGCTTTTGTTGATAGACAATTTGATAAGAAAATCAAGAAAGTAAGATGTGACAACGGCACAGAATTTAATTGTCTACGTGATTATTTTTTTAAGAATGGGATTGTGTTTGAAACGTCATGTGTGGGCACTCCACAACAAAATGGGAGAGTTGAAAGAAAACATCAACATATTATGAATGTGGCACGGGCACTTAGATTTCAGGGTCATTTACCAATGCGATTTTGGGGAGAATGCGTGTTAGCAGCATGTTATTTAATTAATCGAACACCGTCTAGTGTGCTTAATTATATGACACCTTATGAAAAATTATTTGGTAAAGTACCTAAATTTGATAGCATGAAAATTTTTGGTTGCCTGTGTGTTATGCCCATAATCAAAGACGTGACAGGGATAAATTTGCAAGTAAAAGTCGCAAGTGCATATTTGTTGGGTATCCTTATGGGAAAAAGGGATGGAAATTGTATGATTTGGATTCCCAAGAATTCTTTGTCTCAAGAGATGTTAAATTTTATGAACATGAATTTCCATTGGCTGTGCAACAAGACATAACCCACTCTACTACTCCAATTAATTCTAACATCGAGTATGCTCATGATAATATGAGTTGGGAGAATTATGATGCATCTCTTGAAGGGGGGGCTGCATCTGTGGGCTTGCAAGGACATGAACAACTCCAGCTCCAGGGGGGGGTCCGTGGGTGCTGTCACGGAGCTGCTGTGGCAGCAGACGAAGGAGTAAATGTGAGCGGTGTGGCTGACGAGGGCAGCGCCCGCACACGGGGTTGATTAGTGCTGATATTGTGGGCGGTGGAAGGGGACGATATGGAGCCCGGAGAGCCAGAGGTGGCTGCTGCAAAAGAGGAAGGGCATGACGCAAGAATGGGAAGAGGGATGAGAGACAAAATTCCATCGACAAAATATAAGGACTTTATCACTCATACGATTCGGAAAGTAAAGTCCTCGGAAAGTTCATCTCCCCAACAACATGCCTCAGGTACTCCTTATTCCTATTACTAACTTTGTATCTTGTGAACGATTTTCTGCTAGACATCGAAAATTTGTTGCAGTTATAACAGCAGGGAAAGAACCTAAGAATTTTAAGGAAGCCATAAAACATTCTGGGTGGGCGTGATGCAATGGGCATCGAGATACGAGCCTTAGAAGAGAATAAGACATGGGTCCTGGAGAAAACTGCCGCCTGGGAAGAAAGCTCTCGGATGTAAATGGGTGTACCGAATAAAACATCACTCAGATGGGAGCATAGAACGATTGAAAGCGAGACTTGTTATATTCGGACATCATCAAATAGAGGGAATAGACTATGATGAGACATTTGCCCCGGTGGCAAAAATGGTGACTGTTCGTACCTTCTTGGCAGTGGCGGCAATTAAAAAGTGGGGAAGTACATCAAATGGATGTGCACAACGCTTTTCTCCATGGTGACTTGGATGAGGAGGTGTACATGAAAGTACCTCCAGGTTTTAAAAACACTAACCCAAATTTGGTTTTTGCAGGTTGAAAAAGTCACTATATGGGTTGAAACAGGCTCCCCGGTGTTGGTTTGCTAAACTAGCTACAGCATTGAAGCGCTACGGATTTACTCAGTCCTACTCTGACTACTCTCTTTTTACATTGCACAAGGGAGAAAAATACAAATCAATGTATTAGTTTATGTGGATGATTTAATCATTGCAGGAAATGATATCACGACCCTGAAAATCTTTAAAGCGTACTTAGGCGAATGCTTTCATATGAAGGATTTGGGAGTCTTAAAAATATTTTTTGGGGATTGAAGTAGCCCGAAGTCCTGAGGGAATTTATCTTTGCCAGCGAAAATATGCATTGGAAATTATTGAAGAAACAGGCTTGTTGGGAGCAAAGCCAGCCGAATTTCCGATGGAACAACATCATAAATTAGCACTGGCCAAAGGTGCGCCACTCGAGAATCCAGAGTCCTATCGAAGACTTATAGGGCGGTTGATTTACTTATCTGTGACTAGGCCTGATCTTGCGTATTCTGTCCACATTTTGTCTCAGTTTATGCAACAACCTAGTGAAGAACATTGGGAGGCAGCCTTGAGGGTGGTTAGATACTTGAAGAAAAAAACCAGGCCAAGGCATTCTGCTTTAGGTCTGATAGTCGATTGACCTTAGAAGGGTGGTGTGATTCGGATTGGGCTAGTTGTCCACTTACGAGACGTTCTTTGACAGGATGGTTGGTGTTACTTGGTCTTTCTCCTGTGTCTTGGAAAACTAAGAAACAACCAACTGTGTCACGTTCTTCTGCAGAAGCTGAGTACCGATCTATGGCGACGACTACATGTGAGTTAAAATGGCTTAAACAACTACTTGGTGATTTGGGAGTTAGTCATCCCAAAGGGATGCGTTTATATTGTGACAGTCAATCCGCTTTACATATTGCTCAGAATCCAGTATTTCATGAGCGCACGAAGCATATTGAAGCAGATTGCCATTTCGTTCGCGATGCGGTTACGGAAGGAGTTATTTGTCCCTCGTATGTTCCTACAACGGTGCAATTAGCAGATATTTTTACAAAAGCGTTGGGAAAGGCGCAATTTGAATTTCTCCTTCGCAAGTTGGGCATTCGAGATCTTCATGCTCCCACTTGAGGGGGGGTATTGAGATATTATAGGATATATTGTGAATAACAATATTATGTGAAAAGATACTTACTGTTATTAAAAGATAGAGATATATACTTACTGTTATTAAGAGATAGAGATATAGGAGGTTATCCTCTATCTTATCTTCTATCTTAGGATAATTGTGATGACTTGTGGGCTTGCACGCCAAGTATAGGAATTCCTAAATATACTGGGTCTCTTGTAATATTTATAGGCATGAAGGTTGAATGAAATAATATACAGTGAGAGAAAAGAGATTTTGTGAACTTGTCAGCATTAAACTGCTAGTCCAATAATATTTTCTTAACGGATAATTCAATCTTAACTTTCCAGAGTCGCTTTGATACCATATAAAACAACCCGGGTCAAATTTCAAGTCCGAATCAAATCCATTCAAATAAGACATACTGCGAATTTACTTAAAAGATCATGACTGACTGAAGGTATTATTATTAGTAACTTAATTCTTTATATACAAATAATTTTTTATATATATTTCGATACGAGATTACAGTGTTAGACTAAAATTATCCAATCCAAAATGAATACAAAACTTAAGGCTTGTGCGAATTTAGGTAAACATATAGAATTTCAAAATTCAGTTTTTGGTCCGTCTACATGTGGTGGATAAATTCTTTTTTTTTAAAAGAATTTATAAAGGGATGCTAATGATGAGAACCCTAAAATTGGAGCTTTACTAATGATTTTTCTTTTCTTTTCTTTTCTTTTCTTTTTTCTTTTGTTCCTATATAAGCAGAGATGCAGATGAAGATGATGATGACGAATGAGAACCTTGGATTTGGGACCCACAACTTTCATAATCAGAAATCACAAGTAAAAGCATAAAAGCTTGTTGACAAAAGTGGCTGAAAGAGAGATGCAGAGTGGTTGGTTGGAGTTCTAGGCATTTTTATTTATTTATTTATTTATTATAAATAATTTCTCTTGCCCCTTGAGCTGTTCCAGGAACCATCTTTCATGTGGAGAATTAACACTGTTTGCTTAGACAACGGCGTACCAACAAAAGAAATGTACTCCAACAACGACAGTTATGTTTTAAAAAATAGGCACCACATGTGGGTCAGCTTCAGTTCCAGTGCGTCACACATCCCAATGCAAAATTCCACCTCAATCAATAATTCATTCACCAATCAATAATTATTGTTTGGTTTTACCCACCATCATTCTCACTAGTAAATTTGTGCACATACATCATCAAATGTAAGAACCTTAAGCTCAATTTCTCACAATGTGGAGCAACCTTCCCTCTGATCTCCTAGCCAACATTTTCTCCTTCCTCTCCCCAGACTCCTTGGCTCGTGCCATGTCCGTCTGCCGCAATTGGCACACGTGTGCCAAGTACCCGGCCCCGCGGCGGCACCACCCTGCGTGGCTGGTGGCGCTGCCAACCCGCAGCCGTAGCCTCTCGTGTTATGTTCACAACCCGATTGACCATACTTGGCACTTGCTCTCTTTGGATTTTGTCCAATCCCCATCTCGGGCAATTGCCACAATTGGTGGGTTGATACTCTTTAAACCCACAAGCACCAGAGCCCTTCAATTAGCCATATGCAACCCATTTACCAGCCAATTCAGGCACCTTCCCATGCTACGCATTGCTCGGAACAACCCAGCCGTGGGCGTCATAGAATTCAGCCCAACTCAATTTAGGGTCTACGTGGCCGGCGGGATGTCCGATGCACCAGGCGGCGGTGCTTCTTATGAGCCCACACTGGAGATGTACGACTCACGAGATGACACGTGGAGAATTATCGGGTCCATGCCGGTGGAATTTGCTGTAAGGTTGACGGTTTGGACCCCCAATGCGAGTGTGTACTCTAATGGAGTCTTGTATTGGATGACTTCGGCCCGGGCCTATAGCATAATGGGCTTTGAGATTGGGACAAACAAGTGGAGAGAACTGAGCGTGCCTATGGGAGATAGACTTGAATTTGCATCATTGATGCCACGAAATGGGAAATTGACACTTGTCGGCGGCGGCGGCGGCGGCGGCGGAGGAGATGCGTGGGTATGGGAGCTAGGAGTGGATGATAATTGGGTAGTGGTTGAAAAAGTGGGGATTGAGCTAGGGGCGAGATTTTTAGGGGGAAAGGGAAGTTGGGGTAGTACAAAATGTGTGGGAATTGAGGGAGCATTATGTTTGTATAGAGAGCTTGGGTCAGAAATGTTGGTATGGAGAAAAGTTGTGGATACATGTAAGTGGGAATGGTGCTGGATTAAAGGTTGCTGTTCAATCAAAGGAAAGCAGAAGCAGAAGCAGCAAGTGCCAAATTTCTCAATTAAAGGATTGCTTCTTCACCCAAATCTTTCTTTCCTGCCTTTGCCTTCGCCTTGTCTTCAAGAAACATGATGACCAATAGTTGTTGTATGCATAGATGATCATAGGTTTCATTTCCTTTTTTTTATCATCATGTTTCCGAATATCAATTGCCATAAAAATACTTTTTACGTGCTTGCTTGTTTCGTTAATACTTCTATCATGTTTGTTGTTTGGCTGTTGGGGAGTACCGGAGAGAGTCTCTGGGTAAGGCTTCATAATATAATACACGTGTGAACCAATTTGATTCAAAACCTTAAACAATTAATTAAAGTTTTGAGCCCATCCATCCATATATAAGTTCATCTCTCTCTCTCTCTCTCTCTTATTATGTGAAGTTTAAGTCACTTGTGTATTCCCATTCCCAACAACCGGAAAAAATAGCAACAGAATTGTATATGTTAAACGTAGGGTAGAGGTGAGCCGGCGAGGGTATCAATTGAATTTTGAGAAATGCTAGGTTTCTTAGGCATATTGGTGATTCTGAGCAGCTTAAAATCTGCGGCCCAGCAGCTGAGCAGCATATCATGGGAATACGGAAAGAATACATTCGGGGTAAATTTGGTATACTCATTGTCTATATTAGACAAGTTAATATATTAATATTGGCTTGTTTAAGAAACGGGCCCCACATGCGAGGTATGAAAGTTGGCTACGAAAATATCTGTTCCGTAGGTACATTATTTAGCGCAATACGATCTCCCTTTGGACTATTTTTTTAATCTCCTTCTGGGACAGGAGTCCTGATTAATTTTTTGTACATATTAAAAAAAATATCTATATTTAAAATTAAATATATCATAATAGTACTTTAGTATTAATAATCTTGAAAAAAAATAAAATACTATTTCTCATTGGAATTAGTTTCATCAATGCATTTATGTGCCTACTACTACTTCAAACTATAATTATTTAAATTATGTCAAAAAGTTTTTCTAAATTTTTATTTAATTGTATAGTTTTATACACATGATTAGCAATACTCCATAAATATGTATAGAGAGTAAAAATATGAAATAATTATAATAGTAAATAGGTAAATTTTTGGTAAAAATTAATTATTTAAAATAAATAAATATTTAATTTATGACTATTTAAAATAGCACTAATGCCTTTTATCGGAGAGAGTAATAAAAATTTAAATCAGTCTTTTATTAGTTTTTGTTTTGACTGGCGGCGCGGTAGTAATTAGGCGGCCGCTTGTTCAGAAATCAGAGAAGAACCGTTCTTAGTAGTAGAGTAAGAACTAAGAGCACAAGGTCCACACTCCACAGCCTCTCTCAAGTCTCACCTTTGGCTTTGTACCACAATTTGTAACTTTTTACATGTTTGTTTCATTGGGCAGTGACCTAAATACGTTCCCCCACATGTAAACATATCTTTCCACGCAACCTCTTACTTGAGGTTGACTAAATGAGGCACCAGTCTGCTATTTATTTATTTGTTTTTTTGTTTTTTTTGTTTTTTTTGTTTTTCTCCTCTTATCTTCAGTTTTCCTTCGTTGGCTTTATTTTCAATTCAGTCGCATTTTAATCCATAAATGCATTGTTGGCCGGAAGTTGAGGGGTGGGCATTCTTGACATTTTCTCCTGAAAGTCTTCTCAGGCCTCCCCGAGGTAAGGAGGACAATCAACACTCGACTCTTTCTTTCTATCTGATCGATAATTTAGACTTGGATTTCTTCTTCTTCTTCTTCAAAGTTGGTAGTCTTGTAATCATGGGGTTTTGACTAATATCAATTATGGGTTGCACTTGCACAATGGGTCTGTTACGTTTGCCAGCGGCCTCAATGAGTTTATGTGAATTAATTGAAACATCTCAATGTTTGTAAATCTGGATTTTTATTCAATTCTAACAGTCTTTGTTGGTTTCTTACATACTATATCAATCTAATTTTTGTTAACTTTAATTGCCGGTTCTGAATATTAGAATGATCTGCTAAAACGGCAGAGAGTTGAATGACTTTTTTTCTTAGTAGAGAAAAAACAAAAAACGAAGGGGATTTATGAAAATTTGGACTTCTTCCGACAAGTTCTTTCAGACATTTAATATCATCTTCTTGTGGATGCCGGTATTGTCTCTTCTTAGGTTAAATGGAGGCATTCCAAGTTATTTCCTCTGCAACACAGATAGTTTCAAGTATGATAGGGGCTGTTGGTGCCCTAGAGCAAGCCTACAGGAATCTTGACGAAGCTCCAAAGAGGATCAGGAACCTAGAGCAATTTGTGAGTGAGCTAGAGAACTTGGCACGCCGAGCTAAGCAGAAGCACGTGTACAAGCTTCATAGCCCCCACTTGGATCACCAAATTCAGACGTTGAATGGCCTCATTGAACGCCTGCATCCAAAAATCACCAAGGCCAAGAGGATTGTATCAAGGAGTAGAATTAAGAACTTGGCTAAGGTTGTTTGGATTTCTGTAGCTGGGGATCCTCTTGCAAAGGTAGTAAATTCAGTTAGAGATGACTTAAACTGGTGGCTTGAATCTCAGAGATTGACGGAACATGTTGAAAATGCGATAGAATCAACTGCAAAGAACATCCCTTTTCGATTAAAGATAAATGTTGATCAAGGATACCCTATCTCTAGTAAGTGCAACTTTGTGTTAAATTTATTAGACGACGAAAATTCTCATCGGGTGATTCTAATTGTTGGCTTATCTGGTATTGGGAAGTCGTGTTTGGCTCGGCAAGTGGCTTCTGATCCTCCGCCAAAGTTTGTCGATGGAGCAGTTGAACTTGGATTTGGACAATGGTGCAGTAGGGCTGCTTCTAATGGTAGCAACGCTGAATATAAGAAGCGATTAGCAAGAAAACTTTGTAAATTTCTGGTGCAGATTGGCTACTGGAAGAAGATTAAGGATGAAAACAGCGGAGACCTTGATTATATATGTTGCTTGCTTCAAGAAGCATTGTATGCAAAAAGCATTTTAATTCTTCTAGATGATGTGTGGGAACAAGACATAGTTGAGCGGTTTGCAAAGCTTTATGATAACAATTGTAAATACTTGGTGACAACAAGAAATGAATCTGTCTACGAAATAACAGGAGCTGAGAAGGTAGAGTTAAGCAAAGATGATGCACTAGAAATAAGCAAGTCAATTCTTCTATATCATAGCCATCTTAAGGAGGACGAGTTCCCGGTATGAACTATGCATGATTTTTTCTTGTAATGGTACTTGCCTAGAATATAAGCTACATAAAACCTAATTTTCTAGCTATCCTTATCAAGCATATTATATATGATCAATCCATGTTTTTACACTTCCAGAAAGTTGTGAGCTCTGATATCTTCATACCACTTCAATGCTCCCTCTTCACAGTTGTGCCTCCCATAAACTCTTTCCACTTGTAAGGTTTATCATTCCGGAGATTTTGTTTTGTGATTTGCTTGACTATTATCTTACTATAAATTGTTTTGAGCCAGTTCCATAGAATACTTAGGGATGTCCTCACAATCTAAGACATCTCTTTATTCTCTGATGTAGCCTCTCCTATAAAAAGCCCCCCACCCCCCCCCCCCAAAAAAAAAAAAAAACAAAAAAACAAAATCATCTAGTTAATGTATCCTCTCGTTCTAACATGAACCAACGTTGAGTTGTTGCAAATCCAAAATGCAATTCATGTTGTAACCCGCTTTGTAAAATGATATAGAACAACAATATTATCGCCTGAATCGAATGGTTGACCACTCTTTTCTTAAGATTATATTATCGCCCCTAACTTTTGCTGCACAGGGTTACAGTGAATTAGTCTCCCAAAATAAGACAGACCCAGATTTTACTTTGTACTAGAATTTGTTGTGTAGAAACAAATCTAATGCAAAACTATAAATAACGGAGAAGAAAATTATAGCAAGAAATAATAATATTTTTTTTAAGAACTTGAGAAGGATTTAGAATAATTAAAGTGAGTATTCCAAACACCTTGCATCCCGTTACTCTGCAATCCGTTGGCATCCCAATTAGTTATAAGAATGTTATTGTCATGACTTGAACTCAAGTCTTTAACATTACAATTTTTTTCTCCTATCCAATTGAACCGATTCATTTGTTGGCTATATAGACAGCACATAATATATTTGTTATATACTTTTTAGATTAGAAAATATCCAACAATCCATTCTCAAAATCGTATTACCGACTCGTGTTTAAATGCATGGGCTGTATAAGAACACAAGAAGCAACACACCCAGTGTATGTATGCAAACTAGTGCAATTATTTTCGTATATTTTCAGTGGTTTTGATGATGTCCTTGTGTTGTTGAACCAACTTGTTCAAACCCCCATCTAAATTAATATATAAAACTAATTCTTTGTTCATTGAAGCATTTAAACACAAAGTAAAATTGTTGTAATCCGAGAAAGATTTCTAACAATGAAAAGAGCATGAAGCTTCTACACTTCCTGTAAAACAACTTTTGATTTAAGTTCTAAAAAAACCAAGTAAAAGGTCATAACCAAAACAATGAGATAAATGGTCAGATCACCTTCATCCTCTTAGGTCATAGTTTTGCATAAACTTCTGTTAATTCTCATGGCTAGTTTTCAACTATTTAGCTTAAAATTATCAAAATGCCTTTCAACTAAAATAGTGGATTAAAACCCGCATCTCATTGCTTGATTATTACTTTCTCTGCTTGTATTCTTTCGTTTAGGAATTTAGGCTTCATTGGTTTATCTCATAATTTGTTGGAAAATTTCTTGCTTGTTCTGTAGGCGGTGGCAGAGACTTTGCTTGAACGTTGTGGTCACCACCCTCTTACAGTTGCTGTCATGGGTAAGGCTCTCCGGAGAGAATTAAGAGTTGAGAAATGGGAGAGGGCTATCACCGACCTATCCACCTACGCTTCATGTGCACCGGGTCCAGTCTCATATGTAAATGAGAAAGAAGCAGAGACCACGGTTACCATCTTTGGATCATTTGAGTTCAGCCTAGAAGCGATGCCTGAAGATTCCAGAAGTCTCTTCATAGCTCTCGCTGCTCTTTCATGGGCAGAACCAGTACCAGAAGCTTGCCTAGAGGCCATATGGTCAGTCCTTGGGCAGGACAACTTGTTCCCTCTCATTGTTTGCAAGCTTGTTGAAGGTTCGTTAGTAATGAAAACTGAATCCTATCCCTTGTACGAAGTACATGACATGGTCTCCCTGTATCTTGATAGCAAGACAAACGATTCAGTCAAGATTCTACTAAGTGATTCAATTCCAGAAGAGTGTGCTTTCATTAGTCCATGGCTTTTCATTTTCGGAAAGGAACAAGTTAAAAGAGTTTCTCAGCAGAGGATGGATTCACTTTTGAGCTCTTCAGGAGAAAAGCAGGTTGTTGCCATCTTAGAAGCGATTATCCAATCTCTTATGGCTAGTATATCTATATCTGAACTTGAAACTAGCAGGGCAGGCTTTAGCACCATATTGGGACCCAGGATTGGCTATCTGATCTCAACAGGCTCAAGGAACCTAGTTGCAGTGTGTGCAAAAGCCATCAAAAATATATTTACCAAGCATGATTACTGCAAGTATTTGCCATCACTTCAAACTACAGTTGCAGTTGATAAGCTTGCAAGTATATTAGAAAACTGTGAGGATCCCATCATCCAAACTAGCATTTCAACTGTCCTTGCAAAGCTTGCGGAGTTTGGAGAGCCAGGCATAATTGATACAGTGCTTCAGAGAATCCCAATGAACCAGCTGGCAGATTTGATTTCTCCCCATGTTGAGGAATGGCATGAAAGCGTTTTTACAACATTGATGTCGTTAATCAAAGCTGGAAAGTCGAGAGCCGTTGAGAAAATGTTTGATTCTGAGATCGACAAGAGTCTGATTAAACTTATTGAGAGTGGATCTGAAGTTGCACAACATCAGGCTATTGTCATACTGAAGGCCATGTACGAGCTTGGAGGGTCTCTACGACCTGGTACTCTGAAGCTCTTGCCCTGGCAGGCTAGAGTTAAGTTGGAGAAATTTGTTCCATCAGACAGAAATACTCCCCCTTCCCCAAAGCCCCAAACTTTTGAATATCTCATTCACGAGGTGGTCGACAGTAATAACAATCAGGTAATCAAGGCAATGCAAGATGTCATACCAATCATTGAGAAAGCAGGTGACCCAATAATTAGAGACATGATCCTACGAAGCCCGCTAATCAAAAGATTATCAGAACTCCTGCAAAACGGGAACCCAGAACAAAACTCAATAAGGTCGGGATCTGCGTTTACACTAATGAAGCTGGCTTGCTCCGGGGGAGAAACCTGCATTAAGAAATTTCTTGAGCACGATGTTGTTCCCGAGCTAGTCAAGATGATGCAGTGCAATGTTGCTGAGTTGCAGGATTCAGCCTACACAGCCCTACACCAGATGCTCTTTGGCAAAGGTGGGATTCTCATATTGGACCAAATTCTCCAAATGCGCCTCATTGAGAAGTTAATTCATGCGATGGATAGCAAATCAGCAAAAACAAGAGAAGTAAGCATACATTGTATATTGGATATTGTTGAGGTGGGAGACAAAACCTGCTTAGAGAGAATTTTGTCTTTGCAAGTAGTGGAGAAGTTAGTGAGGATTCAAAAGGCTGCCGGGGGCTCTGGCGAAATGTTGGTTGGGTTTCTGAGGGGGATGGATAAATGTAAGAATCTCTCGACAGCAGAGCGTAGGGTGATGAAACTGCAAGTTGTTAGGAAGATTAAAGCAGCCCTAAAAGGTCATAAATTCGAAGCTCAAATTTTAGCTTCTGTGGAGAGTTGCGTCTCTGAGGGATCTAAAGGGGCTAGCAGTAGTAAACACAGGAAATAATAACTTGGTTCTTCGGTTCAATGTAAGTTGAAGAAACAAATATTTGTATTCTTAGAAGATATATGAGAACATTTGACATAAAATCAACACATCAGTTTGAAATGCTGGTCAGCTTGTGTTCATCATATTTGTGGCAAGGAGAGCTCAGATGGGAGAGTAGGACGCCAAGGAACTGATTGTTGTGGCTTTATAATTACCCACTTATTCTAACCCTGAAAAAAGGGAGTACATGTGAAATAAGTCTAAGGGTTCCATCTGAGACTTTTGACAGCTTTCTGTAGGCGAGGGGAGGAGCATGGTTTGGACTTTGGAGTTTTGAAGGATCTGAAACCATATATCTTCTGGTACTTGGACATCCCTTCACCTTTTCCTTTTTTTTTGGGTTTGTCGATGATTGTTTTTCAGATTGATCACTAGCTCGGTCTAATGATTAGAATTTCATTTGTTCTATAATTTTTTAAATCATACCAAAACCTGTTATCAATAACCTTAGCATAATCATTTTTCTGATAATAATTTTTTAGTAATGAAAATATTCTATTCAGTATTTCCCGATCCAAATTACTCCTCTGCTTCCCCTGTTTGTTACACCACCTAAAACTTTGTTTCTCACCCTCTCTCTCTCTCTCGCTCTAAATAAATAGTAGTTTATATCAAGAGCTTCAATTCTGTCCAAATTGAAGCTCAACCTTGGAATTTTTCATCTGGTTTTTCATTGCCGTCAAGCTTCATCACCTGAAATACCCTTTTTCAAAAATCTGTTCTTTCAAGATGGAAAAGGAGTATTTTGGATCGGAACAGGAGGAGAGAGAATTGGCATAATTGGTTTTTTTTTTTTTACTAGATCTTTTTATTTAGGAAAATGATATATATTACGAATGTTTACGTCGATTTTTTGATAGTTGAATAAACCCTTCCTATAATTCCTACCAATTCCATGCAATTGTAATTTAACTTAAATTTATCACAATACATAACAGAATTATTTTATTTGTTGGGATAACCGATGATGACAGCTGATCTGGACTCTCAATTAATTAATATCACCTTATGTTGCTAAATTCGTGCAAGAGAAACCTGGTGCATAATAATAGTCGATTAACTAAGAATAAAAATAATAATATATTAAAATTTTTATTTTATTTTATAATTTAAAAATAAAAATATATTTTTAATTTTAAAGTAGACTACAAAAAATACCAATTTTGGAACAGTAGTAGTAGTTTAAGACAACTATATGCCATATGGTTTCTGCATTCTGGTTATAGGCTATCAGGTATATAAACTAGAGCTACAAGTAACACTGTAACGTCCGGTTAACAAGTAAATTTTCTAGGATATTATTAAAAACAAGCGAACTTTCTCAACATAATAATCATTCCACCAATTTACACAGCATATATTTAGTGTTGTACTTTTGATACTCTTATGGTACGCACCCTCCCCTGAGGTGTGTACCATGCTTTCTCTCTCTATATTACACTCATACTTTTGGTAACAAACCTTATAAGAACCACCTAGCAATGTTAGCATATATATATATATATATATAAAGTTTTGGTAAAAGATGGTAATCAAAAGATAAAACAGTTCTCAATGCTTAAAGTCTGCAGAGGGGGTGAATGGAGGCTGAAGTCGAAAAATTAAGGAGCGACCACTGCTCATGGGAAGTGGAAATTTGGATAATGAAACAACAACGAGAGAACATACAGAAAGGTTTGGCTTTTCTCAAGGAATGCCTGCAAGCTACTGAGAATAGGCAACAAAAAATGGAGATTTTCTTGGCTGAATCATCCACCAATCCCAAGTTTATACCTCAGTTTATCGAGCAGCTTGAGCAAGAAGAAGAAGTAGCCCGCAATAATGCTGGTGTTAATTGCTCCACTTCAACAATGCTGCCATTTCTGAAGCCAAAACTCTTCCAACTGAAAGGATTAAAAGAGTCCCAATCTCCCTTCTTAAAGAGAACCTTTGAAATGATAGATGAACCAAATACAAATTCCATCATATCATGGAGTGCCTCAGGCACAAGCTTCTTCATTCATGACAAATCCAAGCTTAAAGGTCTTCTCCTACAATACTTTGGCCATGATACAATTAAGAACTTCACTAATTGTCTCGGTGCATATGTAAGTATCAATATTCTAAATGTTTTTTCTTTCTCCACTGTTGAATTCTTAATAAATTTATTGAGAGCATATAGTATATTGGGTTAGTTTTGCCATGTGTGTGTTTTGAAGTAGTCTTGAAAAATCCTCAACCTTAAGTTTTTCCTATGTACTCTATATTTGTAGAGGATTAGAGAATGCTTTTACTTTTTTATAATTATTTCATTTCCTGCATGTGGAGGTCTTGGTGTATGTGTTTTACTCTTAAGTAGTTTTACGATATGAATTACATTGTTCAATTGTTCAAGGGTTTCAAAAGAGTAGATTCATTTCTGAACGAATACGTCAATGAAAGATTTCAAAGAGGCCAGAAGCATATGATAAAACACATCAAGAAAAAACCTAATAAATCTGAAACCATGAAGAACCTGCTGGAAGATATGGTGGCAGAGCTCAAAAGACTCAGAGATCATCTTAACACAGTAATAAAAAGGGAAATTTCAAAGATGAAGCAACAAGAAGAGAAAACAAAGAGTTATTTGGCTTCTGTTAAAGAAGGCCTTCAACATGCAAAATACAAGCTGATACAGATTAAAGAAGGGTCTAATTCGCCATTTCTGATTCAAAAACCACCATATGGATATGTGAGTATTTCATGCCTTACTCTCCATGTTTGTAATAAATTAACTAGGCTATAAGTTTGCTTGGTTTTATCTTGAGGGATTATGTGCAAATTTGCATGTGTCTTAACCAATCTATTTTGGTTTTCATTTGGTATAGTCCTCATTAAATTTAAGTAGTTGTCTCTTAACTGCATTTGAGGATTTCCTTGTGTGTTTCTCCTTTACTTGATAAGTTCTTATGGTAAGCAACACTGCATGCAGAAAAAAGAAGCAAGACCGTGGCTTGATCCATTGAAGAGCATAGATAAATTAAAGAATGACATGGGAAAAATGGAAGTGGATATTCTGAATTTGGAATCAACCCAAGAGTTCAGAATGAACTATCTGATTGGTTTAGAAGGGTTCTCTCATAGTACGGACCGTAGGCAACAACAATTGGAGATTTACATGGACGAAACGTTAAGGATTCTAGGTTTTGATGAGGAAGTAAGAAAGAAGCCTACAGGGGTAAAGTTAAGCCATGGAAAAACCACTAGAAGGCGTAAACCAATTGCGCCACAGGGTAAAAAGAGCTCAGTGCAATCAACTTATGACCCAAATACACTTGAAGCTTATCAACCAAATATCCCAACCTTGAATTCTGAAGAAATGCTGTGGGCGGCAGAGCTTGAGGATGATTTGAATATCGAGTTTGTGGAACTTGAACCATGTAAGGTAGAGGAACAGAATAGCAATGAACATTTTGAAACCAAGTGTCCAGAGAATTCTGAAGACTTAAACATGTGGGTCAGAGATCTTGAGGATGATTTGATTTGTGAATCAGTAAAACATGAATCAAAGAACTATGTTAAGGAACAAAATACAAATGAAAATGTTGGATCATATAGTCCAGAGAATTCTGAAGATCTTAAGGATTGGGCGAGAACACTTGAGAATGATATGATTGCTGAGTCAGTTACTCATGCATCAAATAACCCTGTCAAAGAACAAACTACAAATGAAAATTTGGGAACAAGTAATCCAGTAAATTATAAAGATATTGATCTGTGGGTGAGTATACTTGAAGGCGACCTTAATTTTGAGTAGAACCAAGTCCCACCAATAGGGAGTTGCATTTGGAAAGGCTGGTTTTTCTGGGAAAGGTAGGCTTCACAGTATCAAAGCCTTTGTTTCATTGGTACCATCTTCTTGTTCAGTTCCTATAACAAGAATGTTACGCACTTAATGTTATCTGTCTTCCATATTCCTTCACATATTTACTTGGTCCATTTACAACAGCAGAAAAGAGATAAAGGTGTAGATGAATTACAATTCACAAGCAGGCAAGCTTGGCGCAGTGTGGAAGATTGTAATTCAATCCTTACTGCTTTATCTTCTTCCTGTTCATTGCATATCATTTGTGGCAGCTATTGTTACAATGTAGACAATAAGCAACAATGTATGAGATATTTTGTTCTGGTGGTGTACTAATTCTTAAAGATTTACACATTCTCCAGTTTCTATTATACCGTTGCTAATGTAAATTTCTATTTCACAGCTTCTAGTTCTGTATACCTTTTTATCCTTTAATGTTTTTATTACAGTTCCCTCTGCTCCAAAACAGTTATGTTTTTAATTTCTTTAAACTGTTTAAAAGAAGCATTTAATAGTCCTATTGAATAAATTTAAGCCTTTTACGCAATTATGCTTTGGAGAATTGGGATACACAATTAACGGAATGTGTTTACTTGCATGAGTTGCATCACATTTGTTCTCCTTAGCAGATGCCGGTTAGGTTAACAGTTTGCAAAATCAGCTTGGTACAACCACTGTTCCATTTTGGTGACCTTGAGGGACATTTTCGGTTCCTTCCTTGCTTATATATTTATCTTGCAATGAACTTATAATTAAACTTTTGTCCTACACTATAACCCACAATATGTACGCATTTACTGCCGGTCCAAGAAATAAAAGCAATCGCTAACCACACTTTCTTTTGAGAGCAAACCAAAAGTACATTGATTAAGAATTGTTAAAGGAGCTGTGGACTATGTTTGTTCAGCAAACACCTACAATAGTAATTTCAAATATCTGCTCCTAGGTGAGGAATCAACATAAATCTTCTACAATTGCATCAAACTTTTATAAGTGGCCATATTAACCATATCGTACCTTCAAGTAGCTGGTTTAAGGAACTCTGACAGGATGCGATATCCTTATGTAACTGAAAGAAGTTATTTGGTCAACTTGTAAGCTCTTCCATTAATCCCTGTAGCATATAGACAAGAATGAAACCTGAGGGCCTAACAAATAACCAGAGCAGAGTTACAGAAAATTAGTAGGGTAATCCACCTGAGAGATATATTGCTCCGCATCAGTTCGCCTAAGGAAGAGAATTGCATGGCGAGCAAGGTTGGCTAACTGATCACTGAGTACAACATTACCAATTTCATCAAGGACCCTCACCTTGATGTAGGGATCCTTTGGAGGGACCATATCCTGATATAGACATGCAAAGCAAGACAATTAATGTATCTGGTTAGAGATAGTCATGCACAGTGCTTCAAATTTCAAGAATATGAATTTTGTAGTTTGGTTGCAGAGAAGAAGAGAGAGAACAGAGAATTAAGGGAGAGCAATAATATCAATAATCATACAAAGTTGCCTGACTATGACTCTTAAAACCCGTTACATATACAACCATCACAAAAATTAACACACAAACTATCTTGGGGACCAGATACTAAAATCCTACTTCAATTACTAAAATTCCTAAATATCATAACATAAACAAAGCCCAGATAGCTGCCTAACTTGCGCCTTCTTTAATCATAGACAGTTAGACACCAATCCTCGTGTGTGGCTTATCAAGTCAAAGACATACAGACTACAGATATTAATCCTGAAGGTTCTACCAAACTGAGCCATGTTTCTTGCAAGCCTCGTGAATACCATGTAAGTATGTAACAGGACCTTGCCAGCAAGTCTGTGACAACTTTTCACTCGGTTAGTAGTATTGTTTGGGTTTTTAAAAGATCCGACATCTTTTTGGCACTTTATGACATACCTTAAGATCAAAGCATCTTCCAAGAACCACTAGCACGACTAAACATACAAACAAGTGATCCAATCAACCATGCCAAAGGGGCACTATGTGAGAAAGCGAAATTCCTGCTTCTCTCAGGACTCGAGAGACCATCAGACTAAGATCACTCCAAGATAACACCTCGTTATTGACATATATACTAACAAATAATAATATCAGTCCTATTAAATTTCTAAATATCAACAGAACAATTACTCTGCAAAAACCATTTCCAGCAGAGTTAACCTGCAACCTCCCCAACGTTCTAAACCTACAAATTTTCCTTACATGCTTAATTTATTTTCTTTCTTCAGACTGGTTCGTATTCTCAATGAATTCTTCAAAGGATATGGACGGAGAAGATGTAAATGAGTGCTGTTGGAAAAGCTTGTAATGTTAAGGTCATTACAGTTAGGCTTTGTATTTTTGAACTAGGTGCAAATAGCAAGATGCTATGAGAAATGAGTCCTTTACGAGTAATACATTAATAACCTTCATCAACAGTAGAAACTATCAAATTTAAAAGTTGACTTAGGATTATCTATCGCTCAGACTTAAGAAAGGACTAACTTACCACAGCCAAATCAAGATCCAATTCAGACATGTATGATTGCAGAGTTGCAGAATGATTCTTGAAATAGTCTTTCTCTGAGTTGCTGAGCTTCTCTTCAATTTCTTCAGGAAGCACACGCTCAACCGCCCATCCCAAATTTCGAATAACTTCTGCTCGATTATACCTAATATGTCAAGTAAGAACCAGAGAAAAACACTGCTGATGAACATGATGGTTTTAAACAACAGATCAGATTAATTAAGGAAAGAATACTGCAAATAGATGACTAGTAATTACACATAAGCCATCAGACACCGCTTATTCCGGACTAATGAAAGGTGATGGATGAGTGCCCCAAAGTGATCAGCATTTCTATTTGTCTGATTATCTGGCCCTTCTTCTTGCATTTTCCTATCACATATCAGACTCAAATAAGCTCCGCATAAGAAAACATGACACTGAAACAACACACTACAAAAACTTCAGTTCTAGACTATAATTATCAATGGACAATTAATTACTAAGCACTATATTGTTTATGTAAGTTAACTTGCCATTGCCAATGCCAATGCCAATGCCAATGCCAATGCCAATGCCAATGCCAATGCCAACGCCATTAGTAGGACTAGAGAATTAAATGGAAAAATTAGATATTATAAAGCTACCTCAACAAGGATTGAAGATGAAGGAGATGACCGTTACATTCTTCGAGCACTTGAGAAAATAGGTCGTTCTAGATTGCGCATAGAAGCAATGAAAAGTTAAATTTATGGTAAAATTTACCAATTGTTATTCCAATTTTCAGAGAAACTAAATCTGTGCGTAGATGAACAAGTTCTTAGGACAGTTATGAGAAGGAGGAGACTTACATTAAAAGCCGTAAGCTGCCCAGGTTCGCTGCTCGTAAATTCTTTGACTAATTCGCTTGCCTTTTTCCCATACATCTCTCCTACTCTTTCTTCTTCTTCTTAGGCAGGTAATTATCTGAAGATGAAGAAATCATAGAAGCAATTCAGCAAACGGGCATGTAATTAATTCATCACCAAATTCAGTTCAGGAAACCATACTAAAACTTATTTATGAATTATTAAGACATAATTACATGAAAATATACCTAGGCTAAGCTAGGCTAGGCTAGGCTGTGTTTGGATGGGAAACAGTAAATTGAGAAGGAAACAATAGAGGGGAGTTGGTATCGGTATCAAATTCACGGCTGATGGTGAAAAAGTTTGAGCGGGAACATTTCAAAAAGGCGTGATATAAACATTATCATTAAGGATTCAAAACAAAAAAAAAAATTTAATTTATTCTAGAATTATTTTACTCTTCGGTTATGGTTAACACCACAAAAAGAGCATCATTTAAAAATTTAGTTTTACTATTTATTTATCATTAAAATTATTAAATTGTTGGTTTGTAATTATGACATGATAATAAAATTATAATTTTATATTAACATATATCTGTGTGTAGTTATATATTCAAAAAAAAAATAAAAGAAAAAATGGAATACTACAAGAATGAGACAACTGATCACAACACACAGCTAACAGGTTAAGAGTTAATTGTTCATTGGCCTTTTTCACTTTTACTTTGCATACTAAAACTAGATTTTTAATATATTCAAAAAATATTAAAAATTTTGTAAATTTCTTATGATGTTAGTTAATACAATTGTAATTGTTATAAACTATTTTTTTAAAAAAAATTGCATAAGCATATTAATTTAAAGTTTTTAATTTCACAAAATGAATCTAAAATGTTTAAATTGTAGAAAGGGTAACAAAAAAGGAGGGCGGGGGGTGGGGGGGGGGTGGGGGGGGGTGTGGGCGGGTGGGGGGGGGGGGGGGGCGGGGGGGGTGGTGGGGGGGGGGTGGGGGGGGCGGGGGGGGGTGGGAGGGGGGGGGGGGTGGGGGGGGGGGGGGGGGGGGGGGGGGGGGGGGGGGGGGGGGGGAAGAAAAGCAATCATTAAAGAATTTGTCCACTCATCCGAATCATGATTCCAATTTTGTGAAATATGTCCATGCGAGTGTACTATTGTATTGGCTGTAGCTGAGGTTGTGATTAAATGACTATGATTGTGTTGGAGTACTACTCCACTATATACTACTACTACTATTTGTATGGGTTTGTTGTTCCACTAAATACATACTCCCTCCGTCTCAAATTAATTGTTTTTTTAGAATTTTTTTAAGTCAAATTGACTATTTTTAAAATTAATAATTAAGCATATATAAATATATTTCTAAAATTATAAAAATTGAAATTAGTAATAAATTGTATATACTTTCTTTTGGTTATAATCTCTTCACCTATATTTTAACAAAAATAATAAAAAGATTAGTTCTAAACAAAGTCAATTTAACTTAAAATGATCAAAATTGAACAATTAATTTGAGACGGAGGGAATAATTATTACAGAAAGTCACTTACCAAATTCAAAAGTCCATCAACGAGTGGAGTGGACTCAAAAAGGTCCCAAACATTTATTTGCGGTCGTCCACAATTTTCCAATTCATCCGACTCTTCCCTCCGTCTTTATGATAAGTACTAGTATTATACTATTCCTTCCGTCCCAAATTAATTATATTTTTAAAATTTTTTAAAGTCAAATTGACTATTTTTAAAACTAATCTTTTTACTATTTTTGCTAACATATAGGTGAAGATATTATAACCAAAAAAAAGTATATACAATTTATTACTAATTTCAATTTTTATAATTTTAAAAATATATTTATATATGCTTAATTATTAATTTTAAAAATAGTCAATTTGACTTAAAAAATTCTTAGAAAAACAATTAATTTGGGACAGAGAGAGTACTAGTCTACTAGTACTACAAAGCTGGTCGGAAAGTTGGATTTGATTATTAGTATCTCATTCATTTATACGGGGAAATAAATTTGGGGATTTCTGGTCACACATAATTATTGTCTTCACCATTTTGGTACCACTAAATATAAAGCCAGCTGAATTTCATATATACACACAATATACATATGTCTCATCAATATACTTACTCCTAATACATTATAAAATAAATAATGCTTGGAATATGTAGATCGATTATTATTCAATCATACCAAAAATATGAAAAGAATGTCAATTGCAAAAGTGAAATGCCAACGCGGCATCGTACAATTCACATAAAATACAATACAGAAACATATTACTAGTAGTCGATAGTTGTTGACTGTGCCTAAATTTTAAGTTATTAGTTTTTGATAATAAACTTTTAAGAAATTAGTGACCAGCTTATTGGATCAAGTTTTTTTTTTTTTTGATTAAATGAAAAGGAGTTGAGACTTGAGAGTTAGCGAGAGAGACGGAGACCATCGGTTAGGCCGTTACCTAATTAGGGCCCTATTTTCATGAATAATATTAGGAGTTTTTAAATACATACACATATTATTATTATAATAATTATTTAATATTATATAATATAATTTTAATAATTATTATACTTTAATCAATAATGATATGTTTATTTGAGACTTGTAAAAATAACTTATTTTTCATTTGTGTGATCCCAAAATTTTCAAATCACGAAGTTACGTGGGTGAACTTGATTTATTTATATGTTCATAAACTTATATAAGCTCAATTAACACAGTAAAATTCAATTAAATAAAAAAAGTTGAGCCATTACACCGTGTTTGATGTGCACGAGGAAGTCGTCCCAATAACATTTTAGCAAAATACTAATCATCATTATTCATTATCACCGAAACAACTCCTCTGAGTTCATATTTTTTATCATTTTTCTTATCTGTAAAAATAAATTATAATTTTTTTTCTGCGTACATAATTAATTATTAAATATTGTTAGAATGCCGTAAAATCACATACCATGAATGAAGACGGCTGCCTGCCTGCCAATATACTAACTTAAACAGGCAGCAGCATTACTTATTAAACAAACAATATCCGAGGAAATCAATTCCACCAAAATTTAAAATTAGTTTAACAGAAAACGAATCTACAAACGGAAATAAGATTTGACGAGTGAGTGATTAGCTGCTGCCTGCTAGAGTATCTTCTTAACTTAAAACAGATTATCTTTTTTTTCTTTCTTCCCAATCCCGACTTTCTCTCTCCTCTATCAATATACTACTTTACTCCTTTCCTTCAAAAATTAAACATGCATATTTATAATAATTAACCTAAAATTCCTAATATGTCTTATTTATATTTTAAATACTCATCATTAATAGTTTCAATAAATATTTTTAACCCACCCACTTTTTACATTCTTTTTAAAAAATAATATTCTTAAACGGAGGTAGTAATACATAAAATAAATACTAATTGTTTGGCTCTCCCTCTCTCAGTATATATGTATGTAGTTGTAAAAAAGTGTTAAAGCCTACACCAATTTGCTGATCGCCGAAGAAAAGAAAGATCCAGAGGGAGAGAGTGAGGGGTTTTTTTTGATGGCAGGGTTGCAGAGATCTGCAGTATCATTCAGGAGGCAAGGCTCTTCGGGTCTCATTTGGGATGATAAGCTTTTGAAAGCAGAATTGGATCTACAGCAACAGCAGCAGCAGCAGCAGCTCAATCAAGACCCACAAACCAAACCAATTCAACAAGATCAAGACCAAGAACAGCTAAAGCTCGTCAAAGATGAGGTCAAGCCTTCAAGAACCGTTGGATCCGTCCACATGATTGAACGAAGCCGATCCAACGGCGGAGGACGCGCCTTCCGAACCGGGAAAGTTTCGCCGGCGATTGAGCCGCCGTCCCCTAAGGTTTCTGCCTGTGGGTTTTGCGGTGCTTTTGGAAAACGGAAGGAGACCCGCGGTGCGCCTAAATCCGGTAAGCGTAGAGCATGATAGATATTAAAATGTATATGTAATTGGTGGTTTCCGGTGGCCGGAGCGGCGGTTGGCGATGGAATACTCCGGCGAGTTTGTTTGGTGGATGTGGAGAGATATTGGGAAGTTATATAGATAGGTAATGATGATAAATGGATTAGTTTTCTATCGACTATTATCTCAATAAATCGCCTTAGCTGTTAGAAATTTTGTAGAGTTAGAAACAATGGAAACATATTTATTCTTGTGTTTTGTTGGATGTAAATTTATGTGTTTGTTTGTTTGCGAGAAATTAATTTTTACTTAAAAACGATTAACAAATAAACTCAATCGAAGCTCAAAATCTAAATATATATATATATATTTTTAATACAATCTAACTATCTAAAATTAACTAAATCTGATGGATGGATAGGGTTATATTATATGTTGCCAAATAATTACAAGTTTAAAGGCAACGTAAATGAAGGTATTACAAATGCTAATAAGGATTGGAGAAACCTAAACCATCATCAACTAAACTCCAACTTAATTGGGAACATTTAATTTATTTAATGGAATTTTTTATGGTATTGGTAAAATCCACTAGTTATGTCATAAAACCCATTTTATCTTATTCAACCCTCTAATGGATTAGGATAGGCTAATAGTTTTGCAATTGCAATTTCCAAATTGTTACCAAAGTTGATGGGTTAAATGGTACTAAGTACTAACCCTCTTCCACCTTGAGGTGTTGGGCTCTCCATCGATCACAGTAAGAGTAATATTCCATATTTTGCTGATCTGATCTGATCTGACCTGAAAATGAAATGAAAAGTAATATTCCATATTTGACTGATATGACCTGACCTGAAAATGAAAGGAAATTCTGAGTCAGGAAAACTGAACTTGATTGAAGCCTTATCACCCTACGGCTACAAGCACTTGACCTATGAATGTTGATTCAAGTGAAAATACTCCTTCCTCTGTTGCACAAATTAAGGATGTTTTTTTATTCAACCCACAAAATAATAATAAAAAATGTTTTATTTACAAACAAATTGTTACCCGAAAATTTCTCTTTTTTTATTTTTTATTAGTGATAGTATATAGCAACACCAATAAACTGAACACAAATTATATTTAAAATAAATATAGAAGAAAAATATATCATTAAAGAATATCAATTTTATAAATGAGACTATTTTTATAGAATATAAAGAATAATTTAATAATAATATCATAATAATAAAATTATTTTGACTGAAACAGTGTATATCAATTCTTCTTTCAGGAGGCAAACGGAGGAGGGGTATGAATAATTTAAATATTGGCAAATGGCAAATTTGATCCTATTTTATAATCACGACAAATATTAACTCAATTGTCCTACTTTATATTGTCAGTTGGTACAACTAGCGCGACTTATCCATCACATTCTATAGTTTTTAACCGGACGTGCTGAGCACCAATCCCAGGTTAATTTACATTACCATGTATATTTATCCTTTAGAAACCCAGAAATCACACAACATAAAATAAAATAAGATCCAAAAATATCAATAAATACCTAATAACGATTTCTAGCAACTTCACCACAAAATCATTTCCTACACCCCCCTGCATCTTCCACTACCAGGTGTATTGATTAGCAAGAATTATATGTATGGAATTATTGTACATTAAAATTTTCAAAACTTCAGGAGTCGAGTTGATTTATTAGTCGAAAGATTTGAAGACAAAAATTGACACTAGAACTAGGGATATCAAATCTTTCATGTCACATGAAAGGAAATAAAATCAGAGGCCAACACATCTTAATAACTATAAAGAGTACTTGATGTAAAAAATAAAAAATTCAGGTTGAAAAAAGGATTTTAAAGCACTATCCTTCTCCAATACTAGCCTCCACTTTGCCAAGCTTGTTTCTCCAGCAGCAGATGACAATATGGGCTCACAGATATTTTCTTGCAAGAGCTCGAACCTTCGTATCAAAATGAGAGGATGTAATGCGAGATCCAGGTAGATACAAGGGATTGAGAAGAATCTGCAAACACGGTGTCGATTAGAAATATTACAACTTAAAATTCATCTAGAACAGTGAAACTTTTCTTTTCCTTTTTTGGTTAGAAGAAATGGGAAGGGAATTAAATACAGAAAAAAGGTAATCAAAGGGCACATAAAAGGAAAGAAATAAAGGAGGACACAAGTTACTTTTCTATAAGCACAGCATAAAAAAAATACATACAAGTGAAAAGCAGCAATGCAGCAAGAAACCATTTTCAAGAGGCACTAATTTCAACAATTAGGTTGATTCAAATTAGGCTCTACTCGTTGAGATTAACTAGTAACAGTTTATTGCTCATGATTATGCAAAAAGTTCGACAAGATTCAACTCAATCCATTGATGATAACAGAGATATTCAACTCAACAGGGATTTATTTTTGCAAAACCTATCCACAATCTAGGGACAGTTGTAGTAGTGCCATGTTTGGCCGCCTTTCAGTTCATTTCCCCTCAAGAAATCGATAAAATGTCTCACCAAATTATTAAGGTTTTAGGCTGAACCCATGCCGAATAGAGATTCTAATCATAGCAGAAACCCTTGTGGTCTAGTTGCATGAATTTGACAATCAACTACAAAATCAAGTGTATTACTTTTTTAAATTTATTTAATAAGCCTGCTTGTCCGGCACATAGTTGCAGAATTCTCACCAATCTGAGGTAGAATGGAAGCAAGAAATATTTAGGTTTCTAGATAACACTGAACTTAATTTTCACTCGCCTAAACAAAATCTTGATTACCAAAGACTTGGGCTGCAAAACCCATATTTACATAAATCAAAGTAATGAAAAATAGTTCATTGTGAGGAAGCCCCTTAACTGTAAGGGTCTGAAAAGATTGTTCATCTGATTTTTTATGATTCAATATAGTACATCGTTGTTTTAAAACGAAACTCGAAGACTTGTAAACGCAGAAAGTTAAAATATACACACTACGATTTGAATACTAAATCAGCATCCTCGAGATTAAGTTGTGCAGCAATATCATGAGAACCACATCTTGCTACCACTAGAAAATAGGAAATAGGGCAAACTGCTGCATTCTGAAACAGTAGAAACATGGAGTTACCTTTATATATAGCTCATGGACCTCCTGAAAGAAGCTTTTGATCCCATCATCATTACGAGAGTCATGAAGCAGCATCAATCGTGTGTGTATGGTAATCGGCTAAGGAATATTAAGGATTAAATCCAGCAAAAAAAATTTTGGTGGTGTTCGTACAAAATTATGTAACAAACTCAAATTTAGAAGAAACACCTAAGAAAATTTATATTATAAGATGAAAAAACTAATTGCAATAAAAAATCCAAAGTTGAGCAAGAATGTATGTTCAAATGGTAAAACATAATCAAATCCACAAAAATAGCATAATCTAACTTATTTGACTCAATCTCACCAAACAAAACACACACATGCAAACAAAGCTAAAATAAGAACAGAAGAATAGCTCATTCATAAATCTGAAATTCTGAATGTATGTCTACCAACAAGTCCTATATTTTCGAATTATGCCTTAAGAATGAAACTTCCAATTGATGGTCCCTGTTGAGTTTCATATAACATTAATAATATCCACGATTAACATGTATAAGCACGGAGGAATAGGGAACAGGAAAGGGAGCACCAAAGGGTTCATGATTGCATGATTGGGAAGTTAAAAAGTGAATACTATGAAGCATCACTATGAAAATCAAGGGTCATAATTTATTGAAAACATATTTGAATCAACAAGGTGAGATAAAACTTTATCTCTTAACCGTGTAAATTTCATCATTCTATGAAATATCATTAACATGTTAATCAACTAATCAAGTAAAAAATATGTAGGATATGACCGGCAGTCACATATACTGAAACCACCAACTCATTGAATCTGTCAATTGCTTTCAAAAACCTGGAAAATTTGGCAGGGAAAGATTACTTAGTACTTGACAATGAATAGAGAAATATAAAGCAACATAAACAATAGAGATAGAACGAAGGAAAAATTCACTGCAGAAATAATAAAAGGGGAAAGAAAGCTAGAAAAGCTGTTTGATCTCAACCGGCTGTGGTTCATTACACATACAGACACAAAGATAGGTGATGAAATCTCACATAGCACTTGTTGTCCATGCAAGGTCCTGGACAATATCCAAGGCTGCATGCAATACGAACTGGTGCTGATGGGACGCATCTTCTTTCTAACAAGAGATATAATGTAAATGTATTACAAAATGACATAAAGCCGCTTGAAGAAATTAAACAGCCGAGTATAACTGAAAAGATGGGAAAAGTATTTTATGACAGATAACAAGACAAGCAATATTTGCAAAATAATTCCAATTAGATACTTAAGGCAAAGGACTTGATGTTGTGGTGAATCCCCTTCTGTTTATGTAGCTTCTTGAATGTAAATGTAACTATGGTAGTTTGAAAGGTGGAAACATCAAAGGGGAAGTTCAATACATTAACTCAGCCAATTTTCCAACAAGTTCTATGGAAAATAAAATAAAAAATAATAATTCGAATTCCTTTGATATTTCCTCCAAATTCTACATGATAAAGCAAGTGTTTACCCTTACTATTTTGAAGATGTTTTTACTTGAACAGGAGCTGATATATGTGTCCCTCTTTCCCTAGTTTTAAGCATACTGACCAGTACAACTACTTGTAAACCAGCCAACTCTTTAAGGACAAGTTTTTGAACAAGCAGCAACACCTGTTGAATTTAGATATAGAGGAGGCCGCACTAAAAGCTTAGTGGACAAGCAAGGCAACTCGATTGAGTGAGACGATTTGCAATAATTACCATCATCAAGGGCGGATCTATTAAGGGGCAAGGGGGGGCAAGTGCCCCCTCTTGATTTTTGTAATTTTTAACTTGTATAGGGGTATTAAGGGAAAGTGGCCTCTTTAAAAAAAACAATTTAGGATTTCAAAAAATGAAGTTTTAAGAAATTATTTGTAGTATTTTTTATAGAGAAAACTGGAGATGCGGGGGAGAGTAAATAAGATAACTACGCAGAAAATCAAGAAATACTATTCCCTTTTCTTTCCCATTCAATCTCTGGTCACCAATTCATCCCTTCTCCGATCAGCAATTCATCTCTTCTCTTTATTACACAAAAATAGAGATCAAATTGGACAATTTTTTGTTAAACTAGCAAATTAACATGAAGCATCTTTCACACATTAAAATTGCAAATCATTAAGCACTCTCTGTAAATTGACAAAGAGCGTAAACTCTATCTCCCTTTCTGTTGTGACCCTCTGATCTAAAGGATTCATCGTCCTCATCTGTCTCACCGTGATCGCTGCTTCTTTAAACTCGATGTCGGCATGGCAGGAAAGAAAAAGATAAGTTTTGCTTTTATTTTCTCGGACCGACGACGTCGTTTTAAACAGCTGCATACCTATCTTATTTACATTCATCCGCACTTCCAGTTTTCTCTTTTTTATATATTCTTTTAAATTCATATTTGGTGAACTTTATTATTCCCTATCCATAGTAAACAAGTCTCATTTGTTAATTTTTCTGTTCCACAAAAAGAGTCATCTTTTTATTGATAGTAATATAAAATGACACATTATTCTCAATTTTCTCATCATAACTTCTTTACGTGTCACCTAGTGTTAACTAACAACTTATTATATTAACAATAAATATAAGACAAAAAGTGGTAGCCTATTAGAAGAGACATCTCCCTTTACCATGAAAGGTCTTTTGACCCCTTTCTCAGCTTCTCCCTAGGCCCCTAGGATGAAATGTATCCTAGAAATGAATTATAATAAAACAGGTTTTCTAAAAAAATGATAAATATAAAATAAAAATTACATTAGTAATATTGCATATATTATAAATGAGATATTGTTGTCTATCGAAGAGAATAATTATATTATTTTTGCTTTGATTATAAAGGTGTCCCCTATTGATAAAATTTCTGTGTCCGCCCCTGACCATCATTACCTCATCTTAATATCCTTTCCAATGAACATAGGGGCATAAGATTGCTTAATGAATTACTAGTAGAAATTTTGTATGAAATTATGCAAAAGCATAATTGATTTACAGAAAACATACTTTAGGGGCATTACCGACTTGTGCTTCATATATAGGAATGTCATTCCTGCTAACAATCATAAAACATGCTGTACTCGTCATGCCAACTGATCCGCAACCCTAAATTACCTGCAATAAATTAGAATAAATTTTGATAATATGAAATTTGTAAGCTGAAAATCAATGACAGAAAACTAATTAAGGGAATACTACTCTACTCTTTCTTATATACACACCTATATACGTATAGATCTGAACCTGGTCTCCTATTCTTATAGGATCGCATTCAAAATTATGCACCAAGAGCGAGTGAGAGAGGAATGAATTTGCAGAATTCCCGATTTGGTGGAATTCGCCTCTTTCACTTAAAATTACTGATCTATTCCGAGATTAGTTCCACACAGACTATATCGGCATATGAGTCACCCACGTATTTATTTTTCATGTAACACCCTTTGTTTTTTAGTTGGACAAAAGAAAGGAGAAGAAAGTTATAGAAGAGAAAGGGAGAGAAAATAAAAGTTTACTTTTTTTTTTCTTCTCAAAAGTGAGAAAAAAAATTGAGTCTGAATAAGCCTAATTTTTCTTCTTCTTTTTTTGCTCTTAATTTAAATTTCAAGACATAATTTTACTTTAGTTTCTCTTTTTTTCTCTTTTCTTAAAATATTTCAAGATACTCTCTTATTTTTTCTCTAACTTTCTTTATTTTTCTCTTAAAAAAAAAACTTTAAAACAAATTATTAGTATTGGTGCAGATGTATACCCAAATCGAATACATTAGCTATTTTTATGTACAAAAAAATCTAACTAAATTAAACCGAAATTTTAGGACCCTAAGGCCCCATTTGACTTTAACGAGTTTATATTTCTCTATAAAAGTTTGTATTTATATAAGAAAAATAGTTTATATGACTAAATTGAATTGCAAAAAGTTTATGTAATAAGATAAAATAAAGTAGGGTACGATCGGTTTTAATTTTTATCAATTTTATGTATACACACATCGTGATTATAATTCAACATAAGACTTTTGTAATATATAATAAAATTCTTTGTATAACTTAATTATAATTGTATTTATATGTTTTGAAAGAAAGACGTTTAAGAAAGAAAAAAAAAATACAAAGTTAGTAATATTCAAGTATCTTAATTATAATAAACTTGGCAAAAAACGAAAAGTATCTTAATAATAATAATATTTTGAACACGAATTACAAGCACTTTCCAATGAGAAAAATTAATGGAAGAAAAAATTACATGTAAATATCAATGTTCTAGTAAAAAATAAAATCCCACATGTATACCCTATTAAAGTTTTTGTTTTTTCTCATTTGTTTGGGTATAAATTTCACTAAAAAGTTACAAAAAGATAAAATGATTTTGAGATTATTATTTACGTAATGTAGGTAATGTAAACTTATATTATAATGTTGCGTCTTTATATAAGCCAACAATAATACTTCTTGGTGTCGAAAATGTCAATTGCCTAATAAAAAGTTTTATAAAATGAATTCTATTTTAATAATTACTTATTTCAAATTTAACATTTTTTAAATCCATGCACTTATTATATCTTATTTATGTTCTAAAATTAGAAATATAATTTTATTTATAAAATTAAATGGCACTATATTAAATTTTAAATTAATATAAATTTATTTATTTTTAATTATTATATAATATATAATAATAAAAATTATTAATTATAAAATTTATTTTATTTTAAATTTTAACGAGTTATATTAATTTTAAAATATAAAATATTTTTATTTATTTATAAAAATAAAATTATATTTTTAATTTTGAAAAGGAGAGGGTAAGATTTGTGACAATTACAACCAATACAATTACTCTCTCTGTTTCAAATTAATTGTTTAGTTTTGACCTTTTTAAGTTAAATTGACTATTTTTAGAATTAATAATTAAGTATATATAAATATATTTCTAAAATTATAAAAATCGGGGTTAGTAATAAATTGTATATACTAGTTATAATTTTTTCACCTATATTTTAATAAAAATAATAAAAATATTAGTTTTAAAAATAATTAATTTAACTTTAAAAAGTTAAAATTGAAATTTCAGAGATAGCTCCCTCTCTCGCAGGAGACGATGGGCAAGCTCGAACCTTTATCTGTTTCCCCTAAATCAATCCGCATATATATTTTCATAGTACTAGTATATTTCCTTTCAAATGTAGAGTGTCTAATGCAGCAGCTCCCACAATCTGGGATTTCTAGAAACACACCCAGATCGAGGAAAGTTGCAGTACTTCTCTATGTCACCGACTATGGAGCAAAAGGGGATGGTCTTAACGATGACACCAAGGTAACCACCTATCCTAAAGTTGTTTGTATATCATTTTATTTGTTCATATTATTATGGTTGTTCCTGTTTAAGCTTGTAATAGTTTAGTTATTTTCAGATTTAGAGGGCTATCGATAATAATGATACCCCCATAAGTTCCAAAGTAAGATTGATTTCGAAGTTTTTAAAACCAATGTTTGAAATTCCTTTTACACTTCCAGAAAGAAGTCTTCATCTGCTTTTCACATGATTAATGGAAAAATATTCCAAACTTAACCAATTTTCCGGGGAGAGGAATGAATGTTGTATCTGTGACTGCTTTATATAATAGATTCTGAAATTGGTTTATTGAAAAAGGCAATGTTCATGAAGATAGCCCTTCTTTTCATTTCCTTCCCTAGGCGGTCTTCTTCTTCTTTTTCTTTTTTTTTTTTTTTTAAAATTTCCCTTCCTTTTTTCTCCTTTCAGAAAAATAGAAACAAGCCTTCTACTTTATATTTTATGAACATAACCTCATTATCTGTCTATACTTCATTGTAATTTAAAGAATTTTAGAATTGATATCAACAGGATCTGGATAGTTTTAAAGTCCATCACACTGGCCAAATTGAGGCTTTCAGCTGAAACCCTTTGTTTGATTACGGTCAAAGACTGAATGTGGAGGGGAATTTGTAAGATTACTATATTTATGTACCTCATTCTTTTCATTGGTCTTAAGATCAACTTAATGAAAATACAAAAACTTGTATTTCCTCGTCTCTAGTATGGAAACATTGGTAACTAATTTTGAAATGAAGCCAATTATATTGCTGAACAGTCGATCAGTTATTGGTCTTAAAACCAATTAACAGAAGTGGTCAGCACAGTAAATGTGTACTTGTGTTCAATAAAAGAAAAATAATTTCCCGATATCGTCAAATTTTTCATGCCATCAGGCTTTCAAAGATGTTTGGAAGATTGCTTGTTCTTTATCATCAAGACCAAAAATTGTGATTCCAGCAGGATACTCGTTTTTGGTTCGACCAATTCATTTTGCTGGCCCTTGTCGATCAAAGGTGACTCTAAGGGTAAGTATGAGCTAAATTTCATTACTCAAGCATCCTCTAAATCTCACTTAACCAATAATGCCTCTATGAAATTATTTCTCTCAAATTCTTTTTTGGTCTAAAAAATAGCTGAATTCGCGCGTAAGATTTTGGTCTAGCTAAACCTTCTTTTGTTCACTCCTTTGGTGTTGCATCTTCTACAGATCTCTGGTAGCATTGTGGCTCCAAAGAATCCTGATGTCTGGGAAGGTCTTGATAGACATAAATGGCTCTATTTCATTGATGTGAAGAACCTCATCATAGAAGGGGGAGGTATAATTAATGGAAGGGGTGAGGAATGGTGGACTCGATCCTGCAAAGTTAACACGACAAATGTATTGCTAATTTGCTATCTAGCATTTACCACTATTTATTTATTTTTTCATTTGTATCATCTTTCTTTCTTTATTTATTTTTCCTATATCAGAACTATATAACTAGCTTCAACCCTTTCTTTTGGCAGCCATGTCGACATGCTCCAACGGTCAGTTATGTTATGTTTTTGGAGCAGCACAGTTAGTTCCATATATTTGCTTCTACAAATTTACTCCAGAAAGTATTAGTTCATTGAAGATTTTCAATCTTGATCTGTTAATTATTTTGATGCAGGCCATGACATTTCATAGATGCAATAATTTGAGAGTCAGAAAACTTATGATAATCAATAGTCAACAAATGCACATGGCATTCACTAATTGTGTTCGGGTAGTGGCATCCCATCTGAGAGTGGTAGCACCTGCTGCTAGCCCCAACACAGATGGAATCCACATAAGTGCGTCTACTCACGTTGAAGTAAAGAATAGCTGTATTCGCACAGGTTGGTTGTTCAACTGTAATTAACCCTTCTGTCATACATGTACTATTTGAGGAGTCACAAAAGAGTATCCATAATTAAATGCATTTGTGCAACATTTCCCCAAGGAAGAAGGGACATTGATGTTAGCAATGTTGGTACACACTTGCACAATTACGCCCCTATATCAATAGGAAAAGTTTTGTGAATTTTACACAATGGTTATAGAAGCAAAGTTGGTGACAGGAAGATATATGGAAATATATATAGGTCTTAAAAGTATTTTCTTGAACTGAAAATACTATAAAATATCTCTGATGCAAACAAGATCCTTATTGCTTCTGATTCCAAGTTTGAAAGATTTTGAACTGCAGGAAAACTTCTCTACACTTAATATGTAATAATGCAATGAATCTTATCATTTAAGGCACTAGCTTGTCATGCATTCTCCCTTTCGTTGGAATGACTTAGGTTCCGTATGCCTCTGGGAGCAATACTTGTGATGTTACAAATAATTTCTTTTGCATCTCAGCAAAAGTTATGCCATTTTTTATTACCATTAAGGAGGAGGTGATGGAGCATATTCAGTGGAAGCTAACTAACATTTCTAATGCTGCATGTTGTCTGAGTGTGATTGTACTTTTTGCATAGTCCTACCCGTGCCAACTTTAGTAGTTATATAATTCTCTTTTACTCTCTTGTTTACGAACTTATCATGACTTGTAGATCTTAATGATGCACTCATACATTACTAGTTTAGTAGTTACTAAGAAACCTCAATTTGCAGTCAAAACTGACAGACTTAAGTATCAACTCTGACCTCTGTGAAGGCAATAGCTGAATAGCATGAACTTTTGAGGGTTCACATTCCCGTCTTGAACCTTTGGTATTTAATCTTTCTTTAGTTTTCATCTGTAATAGAGTATTTTGTTATACTGAATGCTTCACAAACCGCAGGAGATGATTGCATTTCTATAGTCAGCAATTCTTCAAGTATCCGGATCAGAAACATTGCCTGTGGTCCAGGCCATGGAATAAGGTAAACTGTCTTGATATTATGTTAAATAGAGCCTCATGTATCTAACTCTGGAATATATTATTATTATTTATATTCTGTATTTAGTAGCATTGGAAGCTTGGGAAAATCAAACTCATGGACTCAGGTGCATGACGTAAGGGTCGATGGAGCATTTTTTTCGAACACTGAAAATGGGGTGAGGATCAAAACATGGCAGGTATATCCTTCTCTCTCTCCCTGTATGTGTTTGTATATCTCACTGAAGGTTGCATGCAATTTGTCAAGCCTTTACCAGATGCCTGGTTATCCTCTATCATTTCTTTTTCCAGCGAACTTATATAGAAATTAACTAATTATTCACTGGACGGAGTAGAGGAGAAAAAAAAATTGTTCGTGAATTTAACACCTATCCCCTGCCCCCTTTATATTCTTATTCTTTTTCAGGGAGGTAGTGGTTTTGCCAGTCAGATTACTTTTCAAGATCTCTGGATGGAAAATGTTTCAAATCCAATCATAATAGATCAATATTACTGTGATTCGCGATTGCCATGTCTAAACCAGGTATGGAATATATTCCAAGTTTTAGTTCGAGTTTAAAGAAGATATGATTAGATCTGATAAAATCTTATGTAGGAAGAAGAGGATATATTAGTGTGTGCTGTATTTGCTGTTGTGTAAAGTCTTGTTGTTAATTGGTCACAAGAAATTAGGTTGTGTTTTATGCAACTGATTCATGAGTCCAAACCTCTTGAATTCTTAGCACTTAAGGTTTGACGTAACAATCTTTATGGCAGCTCATTCAGCAGCAGGTTGACACTCTTTTTAGTCTAAATATTCCATTATCTTTATTTCACTGACATACATTTTGTCACAAAAACAGTTGAACTTGAAAATATAGACTAAAAAAAATTATGATTTTATGGAACTTGCAGACTTCAGCTCTTCGTGTTGAGAATATATCATTCATACATATCAAAGGAACTTCAGCTACAGAGGAAGCTATAAGATTTGCTTGCAGTGACAACTACCCATGTGAAAGACTATATTTGGAAGATATTGAACTCGTATCACACTGTGGGGGTATTACGAGGTCATTTTGTTGGGAAGCCAGAGGTTCAAGTGTAGGTCTAATATATCCCCCTCCTTGCTTCTCATGTAAAGAAAAATTTATTGAGCAAAAAGTGACATCCGACCCTGTGCTTCAGTCCATCTAAAAGATGGTCAAGCTCTTCTTTATGTATATAAGCTGGCTGTGAGCAGGCAAAATATGTATAGCAGATATTGTGTTCTGTGTTGAGCATGTCATTGTATTTACGACCACTTTTGGAAGATGAGAAACATCTTCATCTACAACCCATTGAACCAGAAAAAGTCGGATTAAAGAATGAGCATAGATAGATGGCGTATAAGTACGGTTGTGTTTAATTTTCTAGGTAGTTTCTTCAGGTTCATGTATATTTATTAGTCATGTGTAACACTATAAAACTCTTAATAGTTCTCTTAAATGGAGGACATTTTTTATGTAGAATAATTTTTTAAGTTTGTCGATTTAAGATCCAATCTTCTATATGTGACATTTTCTGCGATCCCACTTAGTTGAAGTTGAACATTGACCTTAATTTTCTAAAGGGTGTGGTGTTTATCTATTTCTGAATGCTTTTTAATTCACCTGTTTTTGATTCGGTCAGAATCAAATCTTATTTGGTAAATTTTTTTTTACCTTTTAATGCTTCTTAATCGTTAAGACATAAATTCAAATCTTAACTATTAAGAGTTGGCTTTTAATAGTTTATTTAAAATTTATGGACAAAAATAGTCTCAATAAATATTGTACTATTTCAAATTTTAAGATCATTCAACTAAAATTTTTAAATAACTCAAAGGTTAAAATGGTAAAATAATATCATTTAAATGTTTTACACTTTTTAGTTATCAAACAGTTTTTTAAATTTAGATATTATTTCATTCAGATGATCTAATTTATTAAAATGTATTAACCATTCAAATCTTAATTACTCAGTTTTATCAAACATACCTCCCTACTCTAGTTTTACCACAGATCAGAATTTTCTCTTACTAAATTTCTTTTTTTCAAAAACGTGGAGACACAGACTAAGAAGAAAAAAATGTGTTAAAAAGCAAACAATTACTATATATTATAATCGCAAGCCATACAACATGGTTCAGCTGCTTTAACAAAAAAATAAAAAAATAAAAAATAAAAAATAAAAAAAATCAATCTGCACGAGCAAATATTGCTAATCTACATGAATAGATCATTGGCAACAGAATATAAATCTTCTAACCCAATCTGCATAAGGATATAAAGAGAGGATCCTAACTTCTAATAAGCCAATAGCCGCCAGAAGCATCTCTATAGATAATATTATGCAGAGAGTTATTTTTGTATTACAGAATGTTAAGAAATGTTTGGGTAAGGCCACACACGCTAGCAAACACCCAGCTTGGAGCACCCAGTAGCAAGAGGTAGATCCAAGTTCTCTACAGTCCTAAATGTTCTTGGGACCATCTTGTCAACGTAAAGAGTTCCGTCTAAGTGATCACATTCATGCTGTAAAATTCGGGCCTGCCAGCCTGAGGCATCAACCTTGATGGGCTGCCCATAACGATCAAGACCTGTAACCTCGACTTCTAAGTGTCGCTCCACCACTGCTCTAAATCCATCAACACTGAAAAAAAAAAAAAATCAGACGAAAACATCACTAACCTTTGATAATTCACATATTGTCAACAGCTTCATCAAGATGTAACCAAGCTTCCAAATGTCTTGAGAGTATGGCCAGTTATAGCCAAACCCAAATCTTACTAGCACAACAGAGTTATATTTTTTCAAAATAAGTAATTCCCACAACAGAAAATTTGATAAAAAGAATAAAAATAAAAGGTCCAACGCTAGTGACAGTTCCAGTAATATGGACAAGTTTTCTACATATCCTTGCAAGTCTAGAGAATAATATGGCAGAGAAGAAACAGGTGTCTCCTTGACCAATGTGAGAAACTAGTGTGCTAGAAGAGATCTTCTGCTCAAATATGCAGTAAAGGTCTCAGCGCCTGTGAAAAAATTCCAGTTTTCCATGAATATCATGCCACCACTGATAATGGTCCAATACTGCTTTACTAGCATGAGGAACACAAATCAAATCTCCAGGCAGCAGCAATAGAATACAAAGCTTATTACTTCAATTAGTAGATCAGTTAAATGATCAAGGGTCATTTGCAAGATAATACCAATCAAAATCTAATGAGCTTCTTTTCAGGGAACAAAAAGTAACAACCATCCTTCAAAGTTGGAATAGTATATAAAAGATTTTAAGTCATTATAAAAGCAAAAGTGAAAATATAAAACAGTCAATTAACACAACACCATTCCAAAGGTAGTACATATAGCTCCATCTAGCAAGTAGCAAGACCCGAGATTTGTAGAAATCAAACATTTTTATGTTTCCAGGGCACAAGTAAATTATAATCGAGGATTCAATTTTCCTTTTGAATCTCATTAATAGTATTTGTCTCATGCAAATTTAAGGTAATCTCGGTCCAGACTCCATATTTGGGTTTTATGACAGGTCTTCTTGGATTAACTAGTTCAACTAAATATGTTTTCTACAAAACCAGAAGATTTAAATTGAATAAATAGAACAATATTACAATATCCAGTAGATGTCTATTTCACACTATCAGTAAATTGCCCAAACATTATCAACCAATAATCTTACAAAAAATCACCCGAAAAAGAATTTTAGCTTTATAGAGAGATGGTCTCTGCCTAGACTTATCATATTGCTTACATTATCTAAAGAATTAATGAAAACATTAACACGGCTGATTTTTTATATCTCACCTCAAGCAACCTTCAAAAAAGAGTGCACTTTTGTTGCTTTTCTTTCTTAGCTGCGGATTAAGAATTACCTACATTCAAAGAGAAAGATATCTTATGGAGGAAACTTATGTTGAATTTATATTAAATAGTTCCGATTTGATGTTCACATACCAAGAGATCAAAAGGGCGCCGATCCTGTTCTTTAGTCTCTTCCCTTGGAGCATAACTAATATATTCTTTAGTGTCTTCCAAAACAATTATCTGTCATAAATGGAAAGGGCCAACCTGTCATTAAAGATAGGATTCATATAGCATAAAGCTTGCATTTGGAAAATACTATGCAATTAATTGAACCATTAATCTTTTCTTCATTAAAGTTTTTTTTTTCTTTCTATTTTTTTTCCCCGACAAACCCTGGGATTTGGGAACAATACCAGGGAATTCTTCATTAAAGCTTGTGAGGATTGAGTAAGCTACTTTATACAAATTTAAACTCAAAGCTTGGGCCAATCCGATAAAAAGCATTTCAAAAAAATTTCGAGCACTGAAATATCAAGCCTCAATAGTTCATAAAACCGATTTAAAAATGTTAACTAGATTTTATCAACAAATAATTAATTTTTTTTTTAGCACATTTAAGTGTTTCCAACTTCGAATACCTAATGAGGTTATCAATATATACTTACCACCAGTTTTTTTGTTACCTATTTTCCAAATTTTCTTTCAATTTCTCTTCAGTAATAAATCTGTATTTTATTTTTTGAAAAAACTAACCTTTAGAGGAATACCTATCTGAGGAGCGGCAAGACCAACCCCAGGTGCCTTCCTCATAACCTTCACCATGTCATCTATAATCTTCTGGATCCTATCCGAGCCAATTTCTTCGGGTGAGACCTCTCGGGCAGGTTCATGAAGAACCGGGTCACCAGCTTTCACAATATCCGGCATATCTTGCTTCTTCTCGCCTAAACCCAGAAACCAACCCGCCCGAGCAGTTGAAGAAGAACTATGGCTTCTTCTGGTCATCAACTCAAGGCTCAAGGCGAGTCTGGGGTTATTATCGGTTTTAAAAACTGAGCTCCGGGTTTGGCTAAAACGGGTAAATGTGTGTACCCGAATTGACCCGCCGGTGACTACCTTGAAGCAGTTTCCGGAGAATGTTGACGGAAGGAGACGATGTGTGAATCGTTGGATGCATTCCATTGTTTTTTATCCTCAAATCCTATGCGCTTCACTTTGGATCGAATTAGTATACAAGTTTTGACCGAACTGGGCCTGTGAAAAGGTGTGATTGGGGCCTGGTTCTAAATAATACAAACGAATTTGTGGGTTTTGTATGGGCTTATATAAAATTGGATCAAACTTATTTTATGATTAGGAAGTCAAAAATGAGTTCCCTATTGTAACTTGTGTAAGGTTGAATGGGAGGGGATGTTGTTTTACAATGGAGTAAATGGAATAAATTTTGAAGTGCCAATATATATATATCTTCTCTCTTTTTACTTAGTAGGCGCACAACTTTATCAACGTATGCAATTATTAATTATCTTTAAATTATTTAAGTATATAAACTGTAATTAATTATTTTGATTACTAATGAATTTATCTCACCTGTAATTGATTAGTTATATTTCATATTTTTGAACGGTTTGCTCAAATGGTAGGTTTTTTTTTCTTGAAATTGTTCTAGCTCATGTATGAACTTAATAAAATTAGCTGCTAAAATAGAATTAAACATATTCATGATCATGAACGACTCTAATTGTAAGTAATAAATGGTTGACATAATTAAGTACTTGTCGCATATGGTACAACAAGATGGTCACCGACATGCCCCATAACTCCATCCATTACCATTAGATCGACATGACATGACATGACAACCTGTCATCTCTCATACATTACTGAATGCTCTTTATTTATTATGTGCAATGCACGTACGTAAACTCGAGTTAATATAAGTCAGGTTCATTTCATGTGCATCCATTTTGATTTACCAAACAATCATAGCAAAGCTAGCTACGCCATGCTGTTTTCTCTTGGCTTATCCGTGAATGGTCAATGCATAATTTCATAATTTTTTGTGTTATAAAATATAGTACTATATCTTTTAAATTATTTATAAAATAGCAATAATACACCTAATGTTATCAACTGTGTGATTTAACCGTAATTAACATACATTTTTCGTAATTAAATATCGGTATTGTATATACAAATATGATAAGTAGTATATGTATGGAATACATCTTCTGTGTCTTTCTTTTTTGCATGTTAACGGTGATCTTTTTGAGTTTTTGATCTTGGGTTGAGTTCAAGGGAAATGGACATGCAAAAAGAGGAAGATCAAAAATATCCTTGACGGCCTTGACGGCCGGAGTTGTAGTAAGATACGATGTGCATGAGTAAGTGTCGGAATAAGGAAGAAGATAACCGGAAAAAAAATGCAGAGGAGGAGCTGAGGTTTTAGAGAGAGAACTATAGAATTAGAGCTTACCTTTTCCTTCAAAAGGTCCTTCTCGTCACATGTTCTAGATTTATCTTCAATGGTGACGTAGATTCACCTTATTGGCTTGGATCATGAACTCACATGTATAAAGTGTATTTACTTGGGGAGGAGATAAGTAACTACCTTCTAATAGGTTGATAGTGACGTAAAACACTCTTTACATGTTGTTTTTAGAGAACCACATTTAAGAGTCAGTATAAGAGGCTTCACCTTTACATATTATTTTTAGAGAACTACATTTAAGAGTCGGTATAAGAGGTTTCACCTTTGTTTTGAGGGAAAGGTTGTAAGAGAAGTCGTTGTTTCTTTCGAAGATAACCTATTAGTTGATGGAGAAGGACGATTCTTATGTTCGTCATGTGTAATAAATTTTTTTTTTTATTACTTAGTGCGATAATCCGAAAGTATCTTTTTAGATATATCCTAATGTTACGCATTTTCATTTGGTTAAAAACAACTAATAATAGGGAAATCTTCCGGCACTAAAAAGTGGAGTGTTACTTAGAAAATGAGTTTGGTGCATGTGGCGACCTCCTGTCGGTTCAAATCCATAGCTTTAGCCGCACGTTTTATTTTGACTTTCTCAATATAAACTCCAAATAACACTCGTGTAAGTAAGTTTATCCTACATACAATTTCAATTGAATTGGATTCTTGCTTGCTTATATGAATCGGAGCTTATAGATTCTAACTTTATGATTTTTATTTATCTTTTTCAACAATTTTTTTTTCCGACTTCTCATCACTCACCTCCCTTGCATATTACTTAACAACCAACGCACTTAATTAATTTACCATTCCTTTATAAAAAAAAAATTTGGCTAATTTACGAGTAATTTTTTCCCACTCCAAGACATATGCCGGCTAATCAAAAATTGGATAATAATATGCGTAGCTTTACTAATAATGTATTCAATAATTATAAATGAGCTGCATGCATGAAAGTACTTGTGCATAAAGCCATAGTGTTTATATATAAACATTTATTTTCAGTGTCATAGAACCCAAATTTGACTTGCTACTAGAAAAATCATTCCACACAGAAATTAATAAGTGCCCATACTTAAACGATATACTAGTAGTACTAATATACAACGCGGCATCACATGCCAAAAAGGAGACTAGCAAATTAATTAAAGTAATCAATCATTCCCCATGCATATAATTTAAATCCTGGATCGCCGATCATCTTCTATAAATATGGAAGCATATAGACTCTTTAAGTTAACCAACTTAAGATATCAATCAAGCAAAAAAAGAAAAAAGGAAGGAGAATGAAGAGTAGTATCTCAGAAACAAGATCACCTGTCTATTATAGCAACACCAAGGTTATAAAAGGAGGAGGAGAAGAAAAAGGAGGAGGAGAAGCTATGATTAAGCCTAATGATTTTAGGGAGAGATCGAGGAGCAGTACAACTATTAATGCTACCGGTACATGCGTCATGAGATCCGATGCCACGGCGAAGAAAGTGGCGACGGTGTCGTCGAGCCTTGAGAAAAAGCAATCATCCCGAGACATAAACGAAAGCGCAGATGCATTTATCAAGAAATTCAGGCAGCAACTGGTGATTCAAAGGCTGGAATCCATTGAGAATTATGAGAAACTGCTTGCTAGAGGAACATCTCATAATTAAGCAACCAAACAAATCCATCTCCACTTAATTTCTTGATATCAAATTCATGTTATCGTTTTTTTTATTTTTTATTTTTTATTTTTATGTATGTGCGTGCTATATTATTTAATTATTTGTGCTTAATTCCATGGTTTCCATCGATATAATGAAAAATGTTATACGTGGTATGGTACTAGTGTTACTACCCCATAATTATCTTATATAATTATTGTAATTGCAATTTGTACCCATAATCAATAATATAAGAATATTTTATATTTGTTTGGCGTCTCCGCCTCATTACGTGTATGGTCGTGGCTGAGTGAGTGCATAACCTAACATTTATTACTAAAAATCATCATTCTGATTTCAAACAGTAATAAAGATTTTATTGTATTATTGATAATAACAATACATATTAATTAATAGATTCTTGATATTAATTGTGAAATTTACTTATATTTGTATATATTCCGATTATTATTTTTAATTGGATGACTTGTTGGCTCGGGTGGTCGGGCCAAACGGAAAAAGATTTTGAATTTCTTTCCTCGTTTTGTTTCTATTATTTCTCACGGAACACGGTGTACCGCGAAGTACTCAAACACCCAATCCCTCCCTCTCTCTCTCTGTCTGTCGATTATATGTAAACCCTAACGGAATTAAAGTTCAAGATTTGTACGAATCCATGTCAAACTTGTAAGATCTATACGAATACATATTAATTAATTATATGAAATGATAGCATACATTGTGAAGAAACCCTTGTTCAGTACGGTGTTTATAACTTTCTCTCTCCTCATTGCGGTGATCTATCTATCCTCTCATTCTTCACCGTTCTCCGCCTCTTCCTTTTATTATCCAATGTAAGTACTCATCTATCTTTCTGTGGTTACTGGAAATTAGGCTCGCTTCCAGATTATGGTTTTTGATTTGCTTAAAAATTACAATAGTAAAAATAATTGTCACTTGTCAAAGTATTTGTTAATTATTCTTTATTGATCTATATCGAAATATATGGTAAGCCCGTTCGAAAAATAAAATAAAATAATCATAATTAGTATTTCAGGTCCACTACCACAAGCAGTGGAAAATCAGATATATGGAGTGTTCGAAGGATTATAGATTGGAGACCTTGTAATTGGTGGATTCAAGGACATCTAACTGGTTAGTTTCATTTTTGTTAATTGTTTTGTATTTATTCTCTGGAGTTGTGGTAAGTTACCTTTAGTTGAATGTTTGTCCAAATATTAAGGGAAATATTAATAATTTTCAAAACTAACAAATGAATTCGGTTGGGTAAAGGCTATATTTATAAACAAAATCAGGGGTAACTAAATATTTTATGAAATTATTAAGAAAAAAACCTAAAAGAAAAATCCCATAAGAGTCCCATATTAAGAAATTTCTAATCCATGAATTTAACCCATTTGAAGAAAACAGCTTCCAGTGGAAACTCTCTTCTTGGAAGATGTAGTAAATATTTGTGATGTTCAGGAATATGTAGTTATTTAGCAAATCTAATTTGGTACTATTTATTTGCTTAAATAGTTGGGACAATAATTAATTTGGGAACCTGCTAGCATAGTTGCTTTATGATTAGAGCTAGGGGTGGGGTTTGCGATTATTTTGTATTTCTGAGTCAATCTTGACTGACTTTCAATGCAGACAATTGCATTTGGTTTTTTGTGTTGAAATGCTGCAGCTCTGCCGACAGAGAGTAATGGTTATATTCGAGTGGATTGTTATGGCGGGCTTAATCAGATGAGGCGAGATGTGAGTACTAGTATTCTTTTTCATTGATAGTTGTAATAAATCTGGGTTATGTAGGGTATACCTTCTAATGTTATCATGGTTTCAGTTATGTGATGGTGTTGGCATTGCTCGTTTGCTAAATGCGACTCTTGTATTGCCAAAGTTTGAGGTGGCTGCATATTGGAATGAATCAAGGTATCAATTCTGTCTACTGAGGATTGATATTCCCCTTGTTTTTTTTATAATAATTTTCTTAAAATGACTTCTTGGAACAAAAACTGAGGGTCTAGTTGTCAAATTTAATTTCTTAGTATAAACTAAAAATTAAGTTATTTAATTAAACAAATCCCATTGCTACAATTCCTTTACCCCATTTTTATGTCTTTGGAAGCAATGCAATGGTATAGCACTTTAGTAGAATATAGACTATAGTTGTGTGAGATCAGGGGCCGAACTAGGATTTACTTTCAGCGGGGGAGGATTTTAATTAATTTTTTAGATAAAATAAATAAGACTTAAATGTGATAAATCCAAAAATTACAAAACTTTTAAATATCAACTAATCATAATAATGTTTACAAATTACAATGCTATCTTCTTAAATCTCATAACTTGAAAATGTTCCAAGATAACTTTATTATCAATAGTTTCAAATACATCATTTTTGATGTAAGAAATTAAACAATCATTCAACTATTTATCTCTCATTTGGCTTCAGAGAGTGGATTTAACAATATGCATAGTTGAAAATATTCTCTCCACCGTGGCAGTAGCGACCGGCAAAATAAAGTCAATTTCAACAACAAATAAACTCGAGGATACGAATCAACTTTATTCTTGTTAATCAACTTTTGAGCAAGTTCACCAATCCCTTTTACATTATAAAATTTAGACTCCTTTTCCACATCTACAATATAAGTCTCAAGTTCATCAAGCCCCTAAAGATCCCCATCTTGAAATTCTAATGGGTAAAATTTTACAAATTGAATCAACCGTTCCTTGTCATCAAATGTTGAGAAAGATTTACTTGGATCAAGACACGCCATACATAAGAGCACAAATTCAAATTTATAAAAGCATAATTTATATTTTCTGCCCCTACATATTTATTTTGACACATTTCTATCCCTATAGTTACAAATTTAAAAAAACAAAACAAAAACTACTAAAAATTTTTGGGTCCAGCATGGGCAGCTGCCTATGTTGCCCTTAACATAGTTCCGCCCCTGTGTGAGATATAATTTAGTCAGACATGCATTCATCAGCCATTTTCTACTCTTGCAATCATCATCATCAAATTGTACTGATTTTAACAAGATGAAGAGCATATTACCTTCTAGAATCATTAATTAGTTGTTGAACTGAATCTGCTTGAAGTTTCTTTTAATTTTCACAATTGTCTATGGAAGGTCTTTGGTAACTCATTGGTGCCACTAACGTGGTCAGTACACCAACACCATGCTTGCAGGACAAAATTACATGTAATTTCACAACTGACTCACCACAATCTCCTACATAACTCTTGTAAAATTGAAAAATGCTTATTGTTTGCCCAACATTTGAATCATGTTTCAGTTAATCAACAACTTAAAATACTCCTTCTGTGGCCTAGACCATACTTATCCTACCCCCTACCCAGCAAGAAAACAAAGAATCCTATATCCTTAAACATCTTTGCAAATAGAATAAGAAATTGAATACAAATGAACAAAAAAAACAATGAAAGAAACTTAAAGTTACTTGTTAAATTAACACAGAAACTTATATTCAGCAATTCAGTTAACTTTTGAGCTCCACCATACAAGGTAAAAAGGCCGAAACAAGTGATTTTACCCTTTGTAGAATGAAAATATGATTCTTAAACCACTTTGATGCTTGTGTGGCCTTAGGTACTGATAGAGGAAGATCTGAAAATCTTGATCCAGTTTATTGTAATAGATTAGTTAACGCTAGCTTCTCTTAGGTGTTATTGGCTAGGAGTAAGGGAAGAGAAAGAAAGGGAAATGAAGAGAAGAAAAGAGTAGAAAAATTGATCCTCTCTTCTTCTCAAGTTCCCTTTCTTTGTTACTTCTCAAGTAGGAACCAAACAAAAAAGCTTAGAAATTAATATTCTTCATTTCCCTTCCTTTTCTTGTCTTCCTTTTCCTTGTTAACTTGTACATTTTCTGCTCCTATCATATACATATATATGGTGGCATAACTCTTTAATTTTCATCAGTGGTTTTGCGGATGTATTCGATGTAGACTACTTCATTCGAAAGATGAATGGATTTGTCAAAGTTGTGAAAGAATTGCCCACTGAGATTGCTTCAAGAGAACCTGTTTTCATTGATTGCAGCAAACGTAAAGGCCAATTTGATTATGTTAAGAGTGTCCTCCCTTCTCTACTGGAGCATCATTATATCTCAATCACTCCTGCAATGAGCCAAAGGAGGGATAGGTAATCATGTTATTCTTCATCTTTCCTTCCAACTTGTATAAACTACAAGGTTTCTTGCTGCCTTTGCATAGTGGTTTCTATTTGGAGAAGATCCTATTCAATATTTCAAATTCAATGTTCAGCACACTATAATGACACATGTTGAAATAGAAAAGATGTTTGGGTAGATTGAGAGCCTTTAGAGCTGTTCATGTAGATGAAATGTCATTTCAAAGGAATTAAATTCTGTGTCTAGACTCTGGAATGACCCTCAAGAAACAAAGTTCAGAATTTCCCTTTTATAGTCAGAAAAAGATTTACTTTATTCTGGTACCAATATATACACCATTTCTGCTGATTTTCTTTACTAGATAATGAACCTCAGTGAAATTCTTATAGTGGTATCGAGGTTATGGTGGAGTTGGACTATGTTATTCCTTCATTTGCAGTTTTAGCAGTCTATTTTGTTGCTATTAGGATTTATGCTGCTTTTGTTGAACATAATCTTGATTCACCAATAATTTATTCTTGATTGTCAATAAATTTTCTGTTTTAATCACAGGTATCCCCTGTATGCTAAGGCTGCTCTTTGTCAAGCATGTTACAGTGCACTGCGTCTAACCAGAGCCTTGGAGGATAAAGGCTCTGAGCTTCTGCAAGCCATACCCAAACCCTTTCTCTCACTTCACCTTCGTTTCGAACCGGACATGGTAGCTTACAGCCAATGCGAGTACCATGGCCTTTCTCTAGCCTCCGTGCAAGCTATAGAGGCTGCACGGGTAGATCGTAAACCTTGGACTGGAGAAGCTGCCCGTGTCTGGAGAAGCCGTGGTAAATGCCCCCTCACTCCTAATGAAACTGCTTTCATTCTTCAATCTCTTTCTATCCCTACAGATACAAATATATATCTGGCAGCTGGGGATGGTCTGATGGGACTTGAAGGGTTAACCTCTGTTTACACCAACATTGTTACCAAATCTTCCCTCCTCAATGATCAGGATTTCATAAGTATGTACGGGAACACGAAAGCTGCGCTGGATTATTATGTATCGATCAACAGTGACTCGTATATGGCTACATATTTTGGGAACATGGATAAGATGGTGGCGGCAATGAGGGCCGTTAAGGGGTTGTCTAGAACACTTTTCTTAAGCAGGAGGAATTTTGCAGAGTTCACTTCAAAGGGGCTCAAGGGGAAGGAGTTGATGGATGCCCTATGGAAGGCTCATAAAGATGATTTTGTGATGGGAAGAGGATCTGCTTTACCTGAGTGCTTTTGTGACTTCAAATTGTGATTTCTTGACCTTTTCCCATTCGCATAAATTTTTTTGCCCCTTGTTCATTCACTACAAGGATTCACTTGTAAAAGACTGATTTATTTTTTTGCCCCTTGTGCATTCACTACAAGGATTCACTTGTAAAAGACTGATTTATCGACCTTGAATATGTTTAAACGAGTGGCAAAGTATAATTTTGTAGACCCACTTAGTTGCATGATTTTGTTGTTTGTGTTTTAGCCAAAGTGGTTACATGAAAATTGTGACATGCAATTATGAATATCAGTTTTTGAAACGATTTGCCAATCTTGGGGTGTTAATTGTGTCAAATAGCTGTAGTAGCTGCTGATATAAGCTGAAATAGTTCTCCTTCAATCACAGTGGTGAGATTCTAATCTAATGACTCGGGGAATTCTTCTGCGGACTGACAGGCCAATTTCATATCAGAACTGCCATCCCACATGAAACAGTAGATTAAGGTCTATTTTGGTGCAAGTTTTATGAAGTTATTCCCTAGATCATAAATGACCAGATTAGTACAAACTTTGCTTGAATTACAATCTTTAAGTTATCGTCAAACTCAGGTGTTAAACAACTCACCGGGAAGTTAAAGAAACCAAAAATCATGTCCACACACAGCAGCCCTTCATGTAAATGAGGGAAGGTCACTAGATCTAAAAGGAGATAACAATACGAAAAACTAGACTCCTCGGGAGTTGAAATTTCCTACTTATTCTTTCTGTACAATGGAAAATTAAAACAAGATACTAGAAAAACCAATGAAGAGCCAAAACAGTGGCATCCTTATACAACACTTGGCTTTAACCGGTGAGGGGTTGGTAAAAAGATAAACTCTCTATCATGCTGACCTGCAACAAGTTTGGAGAGGTAGTTTACACGTCCATTGCATTCACGATATGTATACTCTTTGTTAATAAAATTGCAGCAGTCCTGAATGAGCTTTCCTCTGGAGGTGGTCAGTCCTTTCATCAGTTCCAAGGAGACATCTGCATCCACTTCCAACATTACTTATTTGAAGCCTCACTTGGGAGCTCTTTGAAGTCCTAATCTTGCTGCACACAACTCCGATCCAGCATTTTTCATTGTGCCAACATTGCACACAAATCCCTCAATAACATTCACTATTCTCCCCTCTAATCACCCCACCAATGCCAAAATCTTTTTGCTCCTTTTGCGCTGCCGGTAGTGGTTATCTTCACCCAGACTACTGGTGAGAAGTTCCACTTGATGAAAACTAGTTCATTTCCCTTAAATTTGGGTTTATCATCCAAAGTAGTCTTGCTTGTCGGCCATTGTTGATCCCTGTTACCGTTCTTCCAAATTCTTCAGCAAATTATTCAAATAATCCTGCTCCGACTATTGCCTCTGCCATCCTTCGTCTTAGCGTGCTTCAAGTTTATCTCAAACCACTTTTGCTTAGGAGTAGTGAAAAAGGTCAAGTTTGAAGATCCTTTGACACCTCTTCCCACACCCTGACAGCATTTGGCCAAATCCCCTAAGCACATGGCAAATCTCCCATACCCTAACCCATATTCTGTTTGTTGGTAAGCTAAGGAGGCAACAGAAATGCTCTGAATCTTTGTGGGCCATCCCATTTCCAGATTGGAGGCTTCCAACAGCTTGCTCCGTTGTGGTTATCCTCTTCTTGCATCATAGCCCCATATGCTGATTTGGTAGTGAATTAGCCTGTAGAGGTGAAGCTTCAAACTTATTCATCATGTTCACAATTCACCTGACTAATGGGGGTACCCAGATTATATTCTTCACTTCAGGCAGAGTTGTCTAATCTTAGTATTATCAGAGATAATATCATTAGCCATGAAATTTTAATCCGCTTCTTCAGTTTGGTTCAACTATGGAATAAATTTTATGGCAATCATGAATTAGAGATGTGATTTACAATGGGAAGTAGTAAGCATTAGAAATGATAAACTCTAAATTAGAATTTCAATTCCTTCATACAAGGAAGATCATTCCACACACACACATAGAAGAAGTCTTCCTAAAAGCCAAGTCACATGACCCAATTTGACACAAGTTGACCATTCAAAAAAAAAGTAAGTTCATTTATCTCACCCACGAAAGGCAATCAACTCCATTCCTGGTAAAAAGATTATAAATTTTCGATTATTGTTTAACATTACAATGGGAGCTATTATTTCACTTGACATTGGCACGTCCAACCACAGGGTTCTATTTGCCACGGAATCCTTCCTTGGTACACAACCTTGAGTAAGCAATTTAATCACATCCTCCTACAAGCTAAAGCAGGAGCTTTTCTCTAAGGGAAAAGCTACATGAATAAGAAGCAACATAATAGTAAAAAGACCCTCTTCAGCTGACAAGGTCACTCTTGGGAATCCCATCAATTCATATTACTTTCTTTGCTCACTCTCAGTCTCATCTGAAAAGCCATGTGTTTTCCACAAAAGAGCAAGAGCTTCAATAATGTGTAAATCATTCAGCAACAGATAAAACTTGTCGGGCAAAAGCAAAAGGTTGTAAACTTCTATATGACATTTGTTAATTGTTAGTTGAAATTACCTTTTGAGAGGATAAAATGTTTAGGTGGCCACCCCTTCAAATAATATGTCAGTCTATTTCTAATTTTCCTCAGAAGGCACAAAAGCAAATAGTTTAATGCTATAATATGTACGAAACCCAACTTTATACCAATTGGGAGTCAGACACCAATTAAGCTTACAACTACAAATAGAGATATCTTTACCTAGTAAGGGCAAAAGTACAGGATTTTTATCCAAAAATAGGGTGTCTAGGTCTATCTGAAATGCCAAATGCTCTCTTCACTATGTTAGGTGAAACAATATAATGTATTAAGGAATATTATTTGGAAAATATGTGAGAATTGTAAAGTTATTTGTCGTATATTGCTCAGACTGATTACGGTCTTCAACTCCTAGTCCAGAAATGACTATTTGCTTTCTAAGATCTAATTGGTTAAAAAATTGCCATAAGAAAGAAATTGTTGCAGCAATAGTGCCTTTAACCAACTAACCTATTCTTTCCAAGTAACTAAACCCATATGTCCCGAATGGAAACGGCAAAGAGATATTTAAACACCCTTATCGTGTTTTCAATACTTATGTATCACCAAAACAAAAAAGGTCCCAGATACAACTCTATATGGACTATGTGAAGGGGGGAGTGGAGCCCCACCCAAATCTCTCTATGACTCTTAGTGGCTCAAGTCTGTTCCCAGCTATTCAAAGTACCTCCACAGAACTGGCATTATCAATACAGAGGTGAAAAGAGAAAAGATGCAACTCAACAATGAGATACACCAGAAAGTTGTAAACTATGTCCAAGTTGATTATTATGCAATATACATTCATATGCCTTCGGTAGAATGGTTTTGTTAAATACACAAACACAGAAAATTTATATAATATATGTATCCAGGAAAATATGTATATGCAAATTTGCATAGGTTTCGAATTTGGTCTGATTTCATTCATCTTTCTCAACTTTTAAGGATTTAATCTTCACTTTTGTTAAGTCAGTCTTTTGCAAATAAGTAGCATGCAAAATATCTCATTTAACCAAAGGCCTTAGTCCCCTTGCCCTATATTTAAACTTGTCCCACAATTCACACTGTAAAACAAGTCAAATTAATATTTTGATCCAGTGGTAGTTCCATATATCATCTTCTCATTTTCAAATCACAATGTCCACTTGAAATCCCAATTTTAAATGCTTGTTCGTAACCACAGGTATATATATACACATACATAAAAAAAACCAGTAACTCTTTAAACTAAACAATAACAAACAAGAATTTGAAATTACCCTTGCAGCAGTTGATTGCTATAACAAGGAGGAAAGTGTTGTCTTCCAATTAACCATTCCATTCATCACCACCAATTCTGAGTAAAATGACAGCACATTGAGACTGTTAGAATAACACTCCATCATATTGAAGTTGGAAACTGAAGGTAGGTGCTACATGATGATCTAACATGATGGAAGCTTGCACATAGCTTGGAGAGGGGAGAAAAATAAAATACATGATACAGAAAAATAAATAATATGAGAGAGAGAGAGAGAGAAAGAGAGAACCTCACTGCACAGAAACTTACCAGAACACAGGTGGCAATTGCCCATTTATGACTCTTATCATCACGAACATTATTGACAACAAATTAACTGTCCAAAATTAGGCTGTCTTTTGCCTAGATGTTTACCTATAAAAAATACATATCCAATTACTTTTTTATTTCTGAAAATGAATCGAGTTAATTGACACCATGTCCTGCTGAGCTTCCATGTTTGTAGGTTATTAATCCCTGCTTTCCAATCCAGATTTTTTCAACTCCTCGACAAAATAGACTTCATGGCACTCAACTGACGAGCAGAAAAGTGAGGTACCCTTTTCTGAGCCAAAGTTAAGATAAACTTAGCTCTTCCGATGTTCCCATTCTTCTGCAGGCCTTCAAGTAACGTGTAGATAGTATCCACATTTGGAAAAAAATTCTTATTCATACAGTCTTTACACATTGTATACCCTAAATCAAAGTCACCAGCTTTACAAAGATAATGAATCATGGTCTGATAAATCTTGACATTAGGCTTGTAACCTTCGTCGTGTAGAGCAGAATAAACCCGTTTAGCCATTTCAATATAACCAGCTACACAAAAGCCTTTAATAACCAAATTATAGGTAACCTCATCTGGCCTTATCCCAAGATACCGCATCATACCCATCAAACTATTAGCTTGCCAAGCTCTTCCCCCATTCACCAAATACTGAATCCTAACATTAAACGTTGCAAGATTAGGTAAACACCCCCTGTTTACCATAAGATTCCACAATCCATTACCAATCACCCACCCATTGACCTTATAAAATGCCGATATAAGCGTAGTATATGTAATCACATCCGGTCTTATTCCCATTTTTTCCATCTCAACCATAATCAAACAAGCTTTATCACATAAAGCCATTTCACAAAATGCTTTAATGATAATATTAAAAGAATAAGCATCCAAATTAACCCCAAATCTCAACGGAACATCACTAAGAAACGTATAAATCGCACCTAAATCACGGGTTTGCGTCAAAACCATCAGTGCGGCATTGAAAGACTTAACAGTTCTTTTACACCCATATAAATGCATATCATAAAAAGTGTTAATAGCATGCTTACTCATTCCAGCTTTCCCATACAACATTATAATCCTTACAATGAACCCTTCACGCCGGCCTTGTGGTAGAGTCTTTTGCTGCTCTAGCAAATGCTCGATATAATCAAATCTGCGAGCTCCGGCTAATCGAGAAATGGTATCTTCAAATGCAAACCGATTTTCAATGACCAGGCGATTATGGGCGTTCGCTTTGAATAAGTGGAATAGCTTTTCTGGGTCTCTCTCAGATTTTAGTTTAATCAGGGCTGGTTCTTCTAAGGTGATAGTCCTTTTGGCGTTATTTGGGACTGTACCGTTGGTGCTGTAGGTTGAAAGAGTGGCGACGATGGCGGTGGTAGTAGTGACGGCGGAGGTTTTATTTCCGGTGACAAATCTGCCAACCAAACGCAGAGAGAGCATGTTCTAATGGGTTAATCCCAGATTAGAACATACCCACCAGGGTCCAGGATGAAGGGGTTTAAGGGCCAAATGGGGCATTTGTCCCCTAGGGTTTTAAAGTCTATTTGTTAAAAATGAAGATCATCGTATACGGTATATCTATCCGGGGTAGGAGTTGGTCACAAATTTAATCTCTTAACAAAGTTTTAAATTTAAATTAAACAATCATGATTTTTTTTATTTTTTATTTTTAAAAATTACAGAAACTCCCAACAGTTTTATTTAATTTTCTCACACGTTCTCTTTCATTTCTTAAGAGTAACGGTTTTTATTTTATATTTAAGGTTTTTATTTTTGTTTTAACATGCTCTTGCTTTTACTTATTTTTACATGTGAAAATAAAAATCAAAAAATATTGTTTGATAATTTATATAAATGTGAGTTTTATTTATTTTAATACAGAGGTAGAGTATAAAATTTTGTCGTTAACAAAGTTTGAATTCTGAACCTCATTAAAATTGAAATGGGTCTTTTGTGTTGTCAAAATTGAAGAAATAACTTTTTTGCATTTTCATTTTTTTACTGCTAAAGTGAATTTTACTTCCACTTTTTTCAAAACAAAAACAATTCTCAAACACTATTTTCTGCTTCTAATTTCAAAATAATAGAAGTAGAAACAAAAAATAAAATAAAAAACAGTTACCAAACGGACAAATTTTTAAAGAGGTTAAAAAATCATAATTTACATTCTCTTTTATATACTTGAGTCTACTCCATTACACTTTTCTCTTCATTCTATTTAATATTTTAAAAATTAAAATAATTCAACACTTTTTCAATATTTGAAACATGTTAATTCTTTAATAAAATTTTAATGTTAATTTTTTTAAAATTTTTAACAGTAAACATACTTTTATTGATTCTAATTTTCTTGTTAGATTGATTTTAATATCATTAATTATCTATTAATATATTTGAATATCATTAACTATAAATTATTAACTATAAGTTATTAAGATAAAACATTTGGTGTATTGGAGAGAAATCGTAAGTCAATAAATTCTTTAGTACTCATAAATAATACTCCCTCCGTCCTAAATTAATTGATCAATTTTGACCATTTTAAGTCAAATTGACTTTTTTTAGAACTAATCTTTTTATTATTTTTGTTAAAATATATGTGAAGAGATCATAACCAAAAGAAAGTATATACAACTTATTACTAATTTCAATTTTTATAATTTTAGAAATATATTTATATATGCTTAATTATTAATTTTAAAAATAGTTAATTTGACTTAAAAAAATCCTAAAAAAATAATTAATTTGAGACGGAGGGAGTACTTCACAACATTGCTACATAAAAAAATTATATAAGAAAAAGGGAGAAAAAAAGAAAAAGGAAAATTGAAGCCAAATATAACAAATTTAATTTGGTTTGAAATCATAGTAAGTTCTACTCCATTTTTCCGACAAAGATAACTATAATTGGAATTTATTTATAAGAGAAATGATTTCTATATTGATTAATTTATTACGAATTTAAGTGAAATAATAAAATAATAATGCATAATATAAATTATTCTATGTATTTACATACGTTGTGATATGTTATATATATATAAACGAATAATACATGATAATGAATTGATAACATTGAGTCATTTTGGATAAAATGAAAAATAATTGATAACATTGAGTCATTTTGGATAAAATGAAAAATAAAGTTTGACATTACAAACTTTTTATGAAATAGAATAAAATTATAATACGGAACCAAAGAAATAGAAAGACACTTGCGAATAAAAACTCAATACCGTATCAGAATTTCTTTGATTTAAAAATTTTAATTTGTTTGATTTAGTTTTTAATTTGATCCACCCACCACCAGGAGAAATCAGAGGTTAACGAATTTCCACGTGCAACCAAACGTATGGACTATTTCGACCCTCTCTCACTACTACAGTTTTACCACTTGTCTGTGTTAGCTCCTAAACAGAGCAAGGTTGGTGTAGTAATTAAGATGTAATTTTCAGGGCTATTTCAACCTTATTTTATAGATAAGAAATTCAGCGACTGAAATACTAAAGTTAGTTAGTTCCGACCGACTTGTACAAAATTCTGATGGCACTCATAGTACCTGCCGGGTGCGTACGATTGAGGGCGCCACAGCAGGCGCACGTTAGTGGTCTCCACCGACTCACCACTTCCGCCTCTCTATCATCCTTACCACGGGGCGGCGAAGCGGTGGACTGGGTGAAGGAAACTTCAAGCTTCTTCGAACAAGATTCGAGGCCTATTATGCTTTTCGACGGTAATTCTTAAGCCAAGCCTCACTTTAATCTATGCATGTTTATATATCATATCAAGCACTCCAATAACGTTACATTTTCGATAATTAAAATAAAACTGGCCCATTAACGTGATTTATATGTTTTAGGAGATCGACTTTTTGAGTTTATAGGTACAGAAATACAAGCACAAACGCTATTCAATTTCTACTTGTTTGATTGATAGGTGTATGCAACTTATGTAACGGAGGAGTGAAGTTTGTCCGCGATAATGATCGGCATAGGTTGGTGATTTCCCCTGATCCTTTGTTACATGTAAAACAGTTGGTGACTATGCACGCACCTTTTCTTCTTTTCTGCCCTGTGGCTTGTAGCTTGTAGCTTCTAGATCAAGAAATATGATAGAGTAATGCATTCTAAGATAGATAATCTACGTATTGATTATCTTAAAGGTCTTATGTTTTAGCAAAAGCATAATATATATATATATTCAAATTAATTACTTGGTGCTGATTCAACCCAAGTATTTTTTTTACTAATGAGATCACAATATAGTGGATGCATACCCAAATATGTTCCCTATATGAGGTGCTTGAAAGCTCAGGGCAGGGATCCATCATGTAGTGATTACATTCTTTACCAAGTTCCTAGCTAGAGTGTATTCCACCCTTCTGTTTTAACTATAGTTAAGTTAAAAGAATACTGGAGATATCTACTTATTCAAAGAAGATCCACGGATCTTCGTTTGTTGAAAATAAAAAAGGTTTTTGAGTTTTCTCGGATGAGATTACCTCCCAACAACTATAGAAAAAACTGATGCTTTGATTCCACCAATTTGCCCTTATAGGTGGCTGTCCTTAAGTTTACCTCGAAAGACACTCTTAGGTACTTATCATAAGCTTAATTGAGCAGAAGAAATACTTAATGTTAAGATGTTGCTACTCTAATCAATACAATTTTATGCCTAGAAACCTTAACCATAAAGTGGCTCCAGAGAACATGGGTCTCTAATCTAAACAAGCTTTTTGTGGTTTGAGATTTAGTCTTGTTGAGTTATTTTGTGGATTGGCTTGAAGAATGGACATGTTCTTGATTCCATGTATGCCAAGTATTGTAAAATATTAGATATTTCCATCTGAATGTGGGTCTATTTTTGTCAGGAGAATAAGGTTTGAAGCTCTTCAGAGTGAAGCAGGCAAGAAGCTATTAAAGAGATCTGGCAGAGCTCCTGATGATATTTCAAGTGTTGTACTTGTGGAAGAGGATAGGTATGTATATACTACTACACCTTGGTACTAAGTTAAAGAATTAAGGACCTTAAGGTAGATAATTGAGTATTAGAAGCTTGGCCTTAATGCAGTTGCCCATTTGCAAGATGTTTAGGATTAAATAATTTAGAGTAGCTGATATGTAGGGGACGGACATGTTACAAGTTTTCTTCTTTCACTTATAAACCATCTGATTCTTTCAGTCTTTTCCCATTGTATGGATCTCTAAATAGACAGAATGAATCTTACCTAGGAGACATCTTAGCATTGCACAAAGAGACTGATCAATACCATATTACTGTTTCAGGGCATATATCAAGTCAGAAGCTGTACTGAAGATCATGGAAAATATAGACTTGCCCTTCCCTCAGCTAGCTTTCTTTTTACAGTTTGTACCCCTGTAAGTAAAAACTATCCAATTATTAAATTTCAGAATTGACCGAAATAATTTGTGATCTATTTGTTTTTACATTATTCTTGTGATTGATTTCGTAGGTTCATTCGGGATTTTGTATATGAAAATGTTGCAGACAACCGTTACACAATTTTCGGTCGCTCCGAATCATGTGAGATATAAAATAATCCAGTATCATACTTTTCGACAATTTTTTATAACATTTACGCACCAGGAAGTTCATAAATATCTAGTCTTTGTGAAGATGTTATATACTATACTATCAATGGAGGAGTTCAACTAATCATGATTATTAATATTTAATATTCTCCGGTGTAAATACATTTTATGGCTTTTAAATGAAGCATAGATTTCCATGTACGTTAGAGAACAGAGCATAATTTAGAACTTAGAACCGTCAATATTATGTTGACATGATCCAGTACAGTGTTGGTACAATTTAAGGATTGTTTTCCTGCAACTTAGATCATTCACATTTGCACGTGTACATGCACATATATGATATTATGTTTACATACATACACCAAAATAGGTTAAACGTACGTTGCGTAGAACATAATTAGGTATACATATTACATATGTTAAAATGGTGATCGAGTCGGTGGTCATATATATATATATATATATATATATATATATATATATTATACTAACATACAATTAAGGAAAACAAGCATGCATGCATGCTAGGGCAAAAGGCATTTGACAGCAGGTTTAGTATGAGTATATTTTCCATGGGCATTGGTGCAGTTGGCATAAACTCTCTTTCCCGGAGTTGAGGATTTTATATACACTCTGTCAAACCCAATGTTGGAGCACCCTACACTTTGGCTGCAACTCAAATTTATCACCTGCTCCGACTTTGATGTCCCTGATATTCCTCTATACGATATATCACTCAGATTAACCGCAGATGTCTTCATTCATTCATTGTTATATGTAAACAAATTCATAATTAAAACAAATGTATATAAATGTATGTCAGCCTGTAGATAGAATAAATAAATAAATTACTAATCAATTAATTAATTATATTCTTCTTACACTTCTTAGGCAGTTCACTTGACTGGGACAGTAGAACTGGTCGATAATAATAGGGTTATTAACTTCCACAAGCCTAATCTTCTCGAACGAGATCTTCTTCGCATATCCACTTCCACCCTGAATGAATTTAATTGGATGGAATGGAACTATATATGCATAAATAACCCGCTTTATATATTTCCAAAATAATTAATTAATTTTGGAATTAATTAATATTACCTGCCATGACTTAATTCTTACACCAGTCAAGGTTCCTTTTAAAGTACAATTCCGCACATGGATTTCTTCCACCCTATCATACCCTCCTTTCCCCAAGGCACCAATGCTACGTACGCAAATAGAATACAATAAGTTACCTTTATTTACTTTGAAAATTACTAATACTACTAATTATTCAAATTTTGCTAAAACAATATATATAGTATATCGCCAAATATAATTATAAAACAGACTAATGAACCTGATACCATGACCTGGTCCGCAGGCCACGCCACTGATATTGACATAGGATGATCCTCCACTAATAGCAACGCAGTCATCACCTGCGCACAATTATATATATATATATATATATATATTAAAAGTAATTAATCGAAAAAAATAGTTATTTATTTATCTCTTTTCCGGGGGAAAAAAATGAACTTGGAGATAATAATATTACAAAGAAGAAATTATAATGGTGAAAATAAATTTTCATACCCGTTCCAATGTAAGAGTTCTTGACAATTACATTTTTTGAGCCAGAGATGTCAATACCATCGGTATTAGGGCTTGTTTCGGGGGCAATTATGCGAAGGTTAGAGATGATGACATCATTGCAAGTAGTTAATATGATATGGCTTCTTGGGCTATTCATATGTGTTAATCCGCTGAGTCGAAGACGGTTGCATCTGTTGAATATTAGTGCCTGTCCTCCATATTAATTATTTAATTAGACACTTAAAAAGAGTATAATTTCTTTCACTAAGAAAATGGTTTTTATTTTATTTTTCATAAATCATGGTGAAGTGAAAGGTACGTTCCGTAGACTTACAGCAGGTCCCTTGCAAGATGTGGCCTGAACATGTAAACATATGGAAGAAATACTTGATCAATATTAATTAGTTGTCTAAAGTAAAGGATGAAGGATGATCATTTAGTTTAAATGGAAGAATTAATTTGAAAAGGTTGATGATATGACAAATAGAATAGTGTGTGTGTGTATATATATATATGTATATGTATGCGTGCGTGCGTACGTACATTATCATGTAGGCAAGGTTGAGGCCACCAAGCAGAGCCTTGACCATCAATCTGACCTCTTCCACTGATAACAAGTCCATTGACGTTGGAAAAGGTGAGCCATGAATTGATGTGATATCCTATCCATTCTGATTTTTTGTTTGGCGCAACAATTTTCCCTGACAACTGCATGGAGCAATTGAGTTAATTAATTAAGGAATTCGATCAGATACATTTGTGAGTTACAAGTTCAATATTCTCATGTGATTAGGATGCGTCTTTTTCCTTAGTCACATGCATGCATTTATTTTTCTCTTGTAATTAAGCCCCTGGATCGGAGGAATTTAACCAACTCTAGGACAAAACCCTTGACCGGACGGAGTTCCGCCAATCTTAAATGAGTTATTGTAGTGATTTTTTTCTCCTTTTCTTTTTGCATAAATTCACAATTCAGCACATTTATGTATCATATAATATAGTAAAAGGTAAGTTTTGTTTTCTCCTAATTACCCTCCTCACCGCTAGCTCCCCCATATTCGTCCTAGGCATATCAAGGATTGAAATGTAATCATATATATATATATATATATATAGTGAGGTTCAGGTGCGGGATCCCGCATTTTGTTAAAATGCGGGACATTTTTTTTTTTTTTTTTTTTTTTTGCTTTTTTTTTTAAACAACTAAAAATAAATAAATAAATAATTATGGAACTGAAATTTTTACATAATACAATGTTTTGAACGTGATTTGGATACATATAACAAAACATGTATGTACAGTCATTTTGTTAAAATGCGGACTCCCGGACTGGATCTTTATCCTATATATATATATATATATATATATATATATATATATATATATATAGAGAGAGAGAGAGAGAGGTTGTTCAAAAAAATTGTACTCAAGGATACATACGAGATTAATGATATGAAGAAAGAAAGGAGTTACTGGCAATTTGAAGCAAACGATTCAAGTAAAATATAGTTTCTGATGGACTGAAATTTATCACATACACACACACACACACATTATGTATTATAGTTAAATATATGCATGGTAATAGTGTTACCTGCAGATAGATGTTGGAAGACTTGCATGGACCGGTGAATGTCAGTGGCTTCAAGAGGAATGTCCTCTTTTCTGGAACTATAAGGGTAGGATTACTCGATTGAGCCTGGCAGGCTGCCTTCCAAGCCTTCAGAAAAGCCTATATACATACATACATAGTTGTATAATTTTATTATTTTTCATCACACAAAAAAAAAATTAAAAAAGAAAAAAATCATGTGATATACAGACTCTTTACAGCATTCCAGGTAGCAAGAGGATGTTCAATTAAATGATTATTAATTCGAAGTATGTTCCGAGAAACATCAACATTTCACGATGAACATATATATATATATGGGAGTGATGTGATTTCTATTTGACCTATGAAAGCACTCAAAATGATGATGATGCATAAATATATGCCTAGCTTGTATATTTTTTAATTCAGAATATATTGAGAGGGAAAGAAATATTACTTGGGAGTCATTAGTTGATCCATCACCGACTGCACCATAGCTCATCACATTGTAAGAAATAGACGTGGTAGTACTGGAATTAGAAGATACTACGAGCATGCGTAAAATCAACAATATTAAGATGCTCAAATTATCCTGCACATTAATTTCCAACCATGACAAAAATTAATTAATATACACACTATTTGCTACAAGTACTAACCTAATACTAATGTTTATGAGACATCTAGAGGGAGATCAGAAAGAAACTCACCATTCTACCAATCACATGTACTAAAGCATAGATAAAGAAGAATCACAATTATTGTATAGAACTAGTATGTATAAGTGGCAAAATTCTACATATATATTTCCAGTACCTCTTATACATAAACTTTTATATATATGTTTATGTAACTTCATCGATAAGTTTCTTCTAATTGTCTCTGATTATATATACTCTCAACACGAAGTAACTTTATCACTAAACAAGTCTAATTTACTCTGATTATGTGCTTCTTCAAGACGTACGTACATACGTACGCTTTGATCATGAAATATACAGGTATTTATATAACATGCATGCATGTGGCATTCGAATAGATCGAGCAAATGGAGCTTTGCGGAAGACCAAATTAATCAACAAACTTACAACCATGGCAACAACAAAAGTCGTAAGTAACCTTGCTTCTTCCGCTAATTCTATATTCATACTCCTCCTGTGTATACACTCATGCGTAGAGGTAACATGGGATGGAGGAATATATATATATATGGGGTCTTAATTTATAAAATTTCAAACTATTTATATGAAATGTATGAGTAGAGGTCTAGTGGTATAAATATCTACATTTTTAAGTCTACCTCTCAGTTTCTACTTGAAGATTACTCTCCCCCCCCCCCACCCCCCACACACACACACTTCTTCCTTCCTTGGTCCCTTCCCCAGTTTTTATCTCTGGACCCTATGATAAAATTGAATTTTTATAAAATAAATTATTTAAAAAAGAAAGTGAGTCAACGAATACTCTGAGATAGTGAATTGAGTGTTATTTGACTTGATTTGGGTAAAGTCATTACCGTTATATAAAGCAATGGTGGTCGCTCCAATGGGTGAAGCCGTAAAGCACCATGTATCTTCAATTGTTTCTAAACACTATAATGCATGTGCATAGTTTTTGGCCGGGCCTTCACATGCCGATTGTCGACTAAGAGCTGCTGCTGTTTGACTTGAAAGTTGAAATTTACTTCTTAATTAGCTATACTTGGTCATATTAGTACCCTCTTTGTTTCCCAAAAAAAATGTATATTTGATTTTTTTTACCATTCAATTTACGAAATTATGCAATTCAAAATTAATGTTAACTTATTTGATTTTAATTAATATAATAATAATATTTAAACTATTAAAAAAATATTATTGAGTACAAAATTATTACTTCAAAATTTAAAATAATTTAAATTTATATCACAAATTGAGTTTTAAAATTTCATAAAGCGAAGTGAAACTATTTTTGCGAAATGAAAGTTTTAACTTTTTAATATAAGTTTTAATCATTTATGTGTGTTACTCCCTCCATTTTAAATTAAATAAAAGTCATTTCATTTTACAAATGTTTTCCAATTAAAATTAATATAAATTAATTTTATTTTATTCAAATATAGATATCAATATTGTAAACTTTTAAAAAATAATTCTAATAAAAAATCATTATTAAGAAAAAAATTTAAAAATACAAAAGATTTTTCTTAAAAAAAATTAAAAATTAAAATTGATTTAAATAATCAAAACTACTCGTTTAGAACGGGATCAGTACTAAAAGATTTTTACTCCAATTTGATATATTTTCACATACAATATTGATATGAATAAATTTAATTTTAAATAAAATAAATTAAAAATCATAATATCAATCAATTTTAAAAAATCTCAAATTATTCGGTGACCACAGGTACGTATCATATCTTTCTACATTGTTAAATTTTAAAAAAGTAGAGTGGACGCCTCACATAAGAAGGAATAACCATAAAATAACATAAGAATTTCAAGGCAGAAGTAATGATTAATTAACATTCTTTCAATTCATGAGAAACTAAAAACAAATACTCCCTAATCAACCAAATATCTAATAAGTAGGCTCCTCAAAACTACACCTAGTCCCAATAGCAGTTTACTACAGTACCCTCCAGAGAGCCTGAAGTCCAGTAGACAAGCATAGAATCTCTTTTTGTCATCCCCATTGCAAATCATAATGCTCAACATGAAAATGCCGAGACAACAAAAGAAACCAGCATTTTATAAGCCTCTCGCAGAAACTTCACACCCTTGCAACTTCAAGCTTCTTCACAGATGAGACGCAGGATCTTCCACTCATCCATCATGATGGCACTACATGATACAAAAGAAGCAATAAGCATATACTGCGACACTGGATAAGCTGCAAATCCCAATAAGCCGAACAAAAAGTATTCAATAATTTCCAAGATGTGAGCAGTTGTAATAGAACAAAGAGGTTACAATAATTCTTTTTGGATTTAAATGGGCCGCCAATGTCAGAAGGATACCTAAACCTTGAGAATCCTAGTCCAATTTTTTAATCTTTCCTCTATCAAAGGAGGTGAAGCAGGATCAACATGTGGTTAAATTAAATGGTAATTTTTTATTTTTTATTTTTTTTTGATAATGTGGAGTTTCTGGGTCGCAACCCGACTAATCTCCCCAGCCCGAGCCCAGGCGGTCTGCTTCCCAGCTTGCGCTTAAGGGGGGGCCGTGACCACAGCGAAGCATTATTAGTGCCCCTCCAAATGTTGCTAGTGGGAGTCGATCCTGAGTCGTCCGGGTTTACGGTTCGTTCCCAGGGTGGCTTGCACCACTGCACCACTTGTTGTGGTTGTTTTAAATGGTAATTCACCTAAATTACAAAATTATTAGTCATTTGTACTAGATACGTTAAAACTCAACACCAGATGCTAGCTACTTTTGTTTTCTATTTTCTCCAATCCCAATTTTGAATCCAGAAATGTAGTGCAAACTAAAGATAAACTTGCACTAGCAGCTACTTACTTTCAAGCCCTTTTGATTTTTGGAACCTTTAGGTTAAAGATAGCACCCTTCTACAGGCTCCATTACAAATTACTGTTATGCATTGAATGAAGTTTACTTGCCTAGGCTAATGATGAAATAGTTAGACCCCAAGAGATTATCCGACCCTCAAAAACTGATTAAACTAAAACAAACTAGACAGGTCAACAACAGCAAAAGTAGGGTTGTAAATGGTAACCGAAAAATTCGCATTCGTCCGCATCCATATTCGAAAAAAAGCAAATATTATTCGTATTCAAAATAAAGCGGATATATCCGTATTCGGTTTTAAGGTATCCGTAAATAAACGATACGAATACGGATATAGGCATATTCGCATTCGTTTAACATCCGACCGTAGCGGATATCCGGTATTCGATATTCGGATTCGTATCCGTAATTCTTATCCGAATAACTTGAATGTGTGCGTGTGTATATATACATGTGTGTGTGTATATATAATTTAATTATCAATCATCATATATTAAGTAAACATAATTTTTTCAAGTAATCTTCCTTACATATATAATAATTATTTTTTACCATCATACAAAAATTATTTTTAAAATATGTTATTTAACTTTTAAAAAATACGAAATAACACTTTTATGTATAATATTAATAAACTGAAATGAATTCATTTAATTTTAGTTAATGTATTTTTACTATTGTAAAGTGTGAAATATCTAAAATGTATCATTTGACGAGAAAACTATATGCTAAAAAAACAAAACTATAGTTAATAGTTTGTTACAAACATTTTATTTTAAAATTTTACATGCGAGAACAATCATGGATGATAAATTAGTATTATCTTTCATTGAAAATGTTGTTAATTTGATACTTTCTCTAGGATGTTTAAATTTTGATTGATGTTTATGATCATCATGATGACGTGCTTGACATTTTCCTCTCCTTTATGATTAGGATGTTTAATTAATATGTATTGTTTAAACTTTAAGTGGTGATGAGTAATTATACAATTTTTTCATTTAATTTATGTAAATAATTTGAATGGATTGTTTATTACGTAACTAATAAATGAATTCGGATACCCAAATATTCAAATAATTTGTTCGTTCGAACAAAATAAATGGATATATTATTTCGAATACCGAATACGGATAAAATCCGCCGAATACCGAATACGAATATGGATAATGGTATTAATTTTCCGACTGTATCCGTATATATCCGTTTATAGCCCTAAGCAAAAGTCTATACCATATGCAGGCATTTTTTTGTAATTTAAAATAAACTTTTGAAAGAAAGAAGAGCCATACTGTATGTAGATGTGTCTATTTGTTCCGGAAGCTCCTTTATATCCACCTCAAACCTCTCTTGGACCTGTCAGAAGATGGACTCCAAGAATTTATTAAAGCTAGAAGCACCATCCAAATACCAATAACTTTTATTGTGATTCCAAAATGAATAACCAAAATTAGGGAATCACCTTATTAAGAACACCGGAGTCTGAATCAGATGAAACAAACGTAATTGCAAGCCCTTTGGTGCCGAATCTACCAGCTCTGCCAACCTGTCAATGATGGAAAAGGTGGAGAAAGAAGAATCAGATGCAACCCACTAACATAACGTACTGAAATCTGCAGCAAATAAATTTTAAACATACAACTCAAATGACCTACCCTGTGAAGGTAAGTGTCCGCAGAATCAGGCATGTCATAGTTTATAACAATATTGACACGCTCAATGTCAATTCCTCTTCCAACTAAATCGGTCGCAACAAGAATTCTTTTGTGGCCCTCCTTGAAACCCTTGTAGCGTGTCAACCTGAATGGACCACCAGAAAAAATCAAACACCATAAATATATCAACAAAATAAGTAAGAAAAATGATAATCAGGAGTGAAGAGGTTGTACATTTTATGAGACTATTCATTACTCCCCCCATCCTTTTTTATTTGTCTTTTTAGAGAGATTTTTGTTCATTTTTATTTGTCGTTTGTAGATTTCAAGTAAGTATTAAATGCTTGATTTTCCACATTATCCTTTATGATTAAAGGCAAATTTGTTTCTCTCTCATCTTTTCAATAAATTTCAGAAGGCTAATATTGAAATTTTATACCCAATTTAGTCAATTAGACAAAGAATTAATAGCATTTCTTAATCTATGTGCATAACCTTAACACGTTAATTAAAAAGGGATGGAGGGAGTACTAAATAAGATCTATCAAATTACTGATTAGAGCAAAATAAGGAAAATTTAGACTCTTAAGAAATCTGCTAATATAGAGAGGGAAAAAAAAGAGTTAACCACAGGAACAAAACACGCTTCCGAAGGACACGACACATCAATATGATCTTACCCCTAGCTAGCCTTCAATGGCAAGCAAACCAAGCATGGGGATATTTGGGGAGGTAGCCGTGGTACAAATTTTCTTTTTCTATTATTTTGGATGTGGGTCACCAACATGCAATGTTGCAGAGCAGTGATGTGATGTAGACGGGCTACAATTAGTAGCCAGCCCATAGTTGTATCTAGACGTACCCTCTAATCAAATAATTTACAAGCATAAAATGAATAAATAGTATTCACCCTCCAACATCCGAGTCAGTACAAAACACCTTAAATGCCAGCAACTTTTCTTGTAACCTCATTTAAAGAGACCATCATATTCAGCACATCAGACATCATTCATGTTCCAAAGAATGGCAAATATTTCAACGTGTGCGCAAAAATTTCAAATCGTGCACACTCTAACGTACAATTTGAAATATTAGAAAGCACCAAAACTTCTTGTTCCCTTGCTGATAAATAAATTATAGAATTCATATTAATAAACTTCCAGACAAAATATACATTCTCATCTCCAGATGACAAAATATTCATAATATAAACACATTCATATTTATATTTTCCAGATAAAATATAAATATTTTATCAAGGGTCCACAGGGTATACCCTAGTGGGCACTGGGCACATAACTTGTATACCCTAGTCTCACAAAATCCGTTTATCTAGACCTTTTAAGAAATCCAAACCGGAATAAGATAGCATCTAAGAATATGAGATTGATTTGAGGTTGTGGAGGACCATTATTAATTTATTATAACTATCATATAACTGAATAAAATAAGTATGTTTAGCATTGGCTCAAATTTGTATATTTTCCTATTAATATGAAGTCGTTGACAAATTGACACGCATCAACAAATCATATGAAAATTTACATGCTTTCATATTTTGTCTGCTCTTTACATACGTACAGTTGGATTTTTTTTTCTAAAAAGCCCTAGAAAAGGTCATTTAACCCTTAAGGTGAAGGGCCATAGGAAAAATAAAATAAACCTCCAGACATATTAGTTAATTAGGAGTACTCTAGAAGTAGTTACATGGTTAGGATTATTTTACTGGTCCCCAAGTTCAATAGCTAGTGTAGGATAGTAGTATAAATAGAAATAAGACATGTATTGGATTTATCAAGATGAATATTATGAATTGACAAAATGACTTGGACCATTCTCGCATCCCTCCCCTCCCCACCTCTCTTTAGCTTTAACTAGGCTTAAGCTTAACAGTATATCTAGGGTATCTCCCTTTTCCACTTTAATTAATATCACAACAGTAATTTGTCACAGATATTCAAGTGATACAAAACCTCCACAAATTGTTTCAATCAATCCACATACTATCAAAAGACAAAAATATCCTTTAATTTCTAGAGTTAGGTCACACTTTAGTTGAAATACTACCAAATATACGTAAATGGTACTTCTTCTATCTTTGAAATAAATTATAGAGTGCATATCGCCACCCTTTAAATAAATGGACAAGACAGCAACTAAAATTTGGCATCAAATAAAATTATATTTTGTATTATGAGGTTTAAAATACGGTGATTTTCAAAAAGCCAAATGAATTCTGGCATAGACCAATGAAAGCTGTAAACTCTTCTATCTAGCAGAGATATTGAATAGTTTCACCTATTACAAAAGCAAAAACAAATTCTCTTCTAAAATTCTAGATGAAACCCTACACACTAACACAAATAAGAGGCTAAAAAACAGTATCACGACTCTTAATCAATTTCCAATATTAAAACACAAAAACATTAAATCCAATATTAAAACACCATAACATTAAACTGGCACCCTTCCTATTGCTTAACTTTTCTTCTCACCAGGTACGTAGGAAAAGCCTAAATGTTTGCAAGAAATACATTTCCTTAGTAACCATAATTAATAAGTAACATCCCTTTGGGAACTGACTATGCAAAATACAAAAATTCAGTAGAGAACATTGCATTAATTACTCACCTACAAAAAAAGCTTCTTACGAAGTACAACAGACTTGTGTATTACAACAAACTACAGATAATACTTTTTGATAAAAATCAACTATAGATAAACTTTCATATCATGTGCCTGTGGTTGGAAAATCCCAGTAAAACAGAGGGGAGCTACATTAAGTGTCATTACCAAAGGCTAACTTGATTTTATAATGAAAGATTATGCAATCCCAATACTTAATAAAAAAGTTGCAATCTTCCAAGCTCACTGTCTGAGGCTCTGAGCAGTGATCACAACTTGATATTAAGCAGTATGACGTGCAAGAGCGCCACATTAATACACATCACTTGTTACAACAAACCATGAAAACATTGACCTAGATTTGATAATAAAAAGGTTCCCCAAAACTTAATGTCTTCCATCTTAGAAGAGATGAGGAATTAATTGATTCCATTGTACTATTCTACACCATTCTAAAGGCACAAAAATGGTTTAAAAGCTGGAATAAAAACAATAGTAACTTGTGATTAAACAAATCTAAGCGATATAACAAGCAAAATCTCAGACTTCCCTCATCATCAATTAAAATATTAAAAAATGACATGAGAAGCATAAATTACTAGCAAATTCAGTACATACCTTTCTTCCTGTGACATTCCAGAGTGGATGCAAATAGATGGGAAATTGCACTCGACAAGAAGTTTGTTCAGTTCTGCAGCTCTACCAACACTTTTCACAAAAATAACCACTTGATTAAAGTCTAGGGCATCAAGAAGGTCATTCAGCTTGCGGTTCTTCTCCAGCTCAGTCAACTTAATATAATGCTGAACGAAAAAAGAACAGAATAGTCAGAAAAGAATTAATATAAATAATAATACATCACGATCAACCTTGAACTGTTAGAAGTACCTGTACAAGTCCATGAAGAGTCAACTTGGCCTCATCATCAACGTAAATTTCCATTGGCTGAAAAGTAAATGCCAGCACCCCCAAGTCAAGGACAATAACTTCATGAAACTACTACATCCATAGACAGTTAAAACTATTGCCCTAGGTTTTGACAGCCCTTGAAATGGAAAATGAAAACAACATGCACCTCCACAGCATGTAGGGGGGGGGGGGAGAATCATGTGGAACCTAACAAATTTACAATGAGTGTTCCATGGAGATAAAAGCATTAGTTTAACAATATAATAAAGGAAAAACAAGAAAATTTAAATTTAATAATATATTAAAGTAAAAAATAAAAGTAAATCCCTTGACTGAGATTGAAAATTGCTAAAACTAATTAATGATGAAAGTACACAGGTGCATCACATGGGATCAATAGTAATAAGTTTCAAAACCAATGCACTAGCTTGATAAAAGGCTGTATTCAGTGTCGAGGAAAATCACTAATTTCATTAAATTTCAAAATCCCAAAATCATTTCAGAATGAAATCCGTCGGAACATTAGTGCACTTGTGTTTACAGACTGGAATATGTTAATACATATTATCACTTATCACCAAACCAGCTTACTCAACAATCATTATAATAACCAAAACGATTTATGATAGTCAGCGTAAAATAGATATACAAAACCCATGCCGACACACATCTATTTATTATCAATATGTTAATGGGCATGAATCATAAAATATTCTCAAATCAAATGACATTTTAGCACAAGGTGTTAGAAATACCAGATACATTTGTAGCATATTAGAGTTTCAATTTTCAAACCTATTTGTTAATGTCGAACCATGTATTAGGGTTCAGTGCTTTGCTATATCAATAGAAAAATGTAGACAAACACAATACACTGATCCAAAATCTTCTCTCAAAGTCGAAAATAACTGAAATGTGAAAAGAACACCAAGAAGAAAATGCAGGCCATACAAGAAACAAATGGTAATCTTCAAGTATACTATTGAGGACATTGAAGGAGGATTGACACCGTGAGAATGGAAAACTTGTAAGAAAATCTAAGTTTTGGTAAGAGCATATTACGTCTAGCATAAACTTTTTGCAAACAGGTCGAATCTCCTTGCTGAGTGTGGCAGAAAACATCATAACTTGCTTGTCATGAGGCGTCATCTTAAAAATCTCCTGCACATCTCTCCTCATGTCTGTAGAGGACAAGCAGGAGCAAATTAATATAAAAAGTTGATATACCACTTTACTTGCCAACTTGATCTGCACACTATAAAATCATAAAACAATAATATGAGTGAAACCATACCAAGTGACTCAAGCATCTTGTCACACTCATCAAGGATAAAATGCCTCACGTTCTTTAATCCTAGGTCCTTGTCTCTAGCAAGACCTAATATCCTTCCAGGGGTTCCAACAACAACATGAGGGCATTCATTCTTCAGTAAATCCTTGTGAATCTTTATATTCACACCACCATAAAAGACAGCAACCTTAATATCAGGCAAGTACGTACTGAACCTCTCAAACTCATGGCAGATCTGTAAGATAAGCAACAGCAACTTAGAGCCAAAACAACAACATTGGAAATGTAAGAATAATGTTCAAGTTCATTGAATGGATGCAAGGGAATGGAAAAACCATGCGAGAGTATAGCATATTCAGGCCTCATTTGTTTAGTCTTATTAGCATCTGAATGCATACAGATCTGATTCGGTCAGATGCCCCACACCCAATCAAGTTTGCTTCTTTTTTTATGTCATTAAGACTTGAACCAGATTTAAAATTACCACTTTTTTGGTAAGATATCATCTGAATGTGTTTTTGGACAAATATATACTTTCTATACTTCTAAAATACCACAATATCCACATCTTATCCTCCTATATCTCCTCTATTGCCGATGGTACTGAAAGATTTGAAAAACATGACTCATCAAATTTGATATAGTTTATCATGATTTGAGCTCACTCTTCTAATTGACACCAGCAAACCTATTCCAATATAATTGTTATGTACATGTATATAAATACATAGTATACATTTGAAACCCAACGCACACATTAATACATACAAAGTATATACTTCCTCGTTCAAAAATATAAGTTCACTTGCCTTTGTTATTAAAGTTGATTAATAAATATTAAATAGAAACAGTTTTGCAAATTACATATATCCAGATGTTCATTCAGTACCAATAATCAAACAGTCTAAAATCTAAATATCAGACAGCCTATTATAAATTAATATCCATTCAGATACGCATTTTCCATGTTTTTTCCTTAACACTTGAATAAAACTAACAAGCACTGAGTAAAATATGAAGTGATGCAAAGGATAAAGTTCAAGGCTCACCTGGTAAGCTAATTCTCTTGTATGACAAAGAACAAGGGCAGCAACTTGACCTGCCACAGGTTCAATCTGCTGCAGAGAAGACAAAACAAATACAGCAGTTTTCCCCATCCCAGACTTTGCTTGACAGATGACATCCATTCCTAAGATTGCTTGAGGTATGCACTCATGTTGCACTGATGAATAAGTAAACAAAATTCGAGTATACGAATCCTCAGTTAAAAATATATGATGTTCCAGATCCTTTTGATGGAAACGTTTACCAAACCAGTTTCGGACAAATACGAATATGGAAGTAGTAAATACCTGAGATATACAACATTGGAGGTAAGAGAAAATGATTGCATGGATCAGGATCAACGAATAAGAAAGACATCAAATTGATTTCAAACAAAGATAACTTAAGACATGCTAAGCCATCTGCTAAAGTAGGAAATAACAGTCCCCAAACCAAAAAGCACTTCCTGATGATGATATGAAGAAGAAGAAAAAGTACGCCTTCCATAATCAGAAAGGCTTTTGGTTCAGAAAGCAATGGCACACATATCAAAATAAACAAGTTTTACAAGCAAAAAAAATAGGTGCATTATATTCATATTTAAACTAATTATTTTAAAGAGCACTGACTCATCATGCATGCATTGTCGAACATGGAAGGATGTGATCCAAAAACCAGCGACAGACTTCATATAGGACAAGTTCCTAATATTCAGTATAGTTGTTGATGAAGAAAGAAGATAGCAGAACAGTTTTTATATCAAATTACACAGTAAGAACTAAAGTAATCAAGGATCTAAAAGTAGAGTTTTGCCTTCTGAAGGATGTTCAAATCCCGAATCAACAATGGCTCGAAGAAGCTCCGGTTTGAGCAGAAAGTCTCTGAACCCCGAACTGTGAATTCCTACATAGCCTCTATAAAACAAAAATAATAACCAAACAAGAAGCTTCAGTAATGATTCTAAATGAACAATTAAGTAAATAATAGTAGAACAAGTCACGATTCTTTTTTTCCCTTGGTTAAAATTCTAGTCTAGAAATAATAACAAGCAAACAATAACTTCAAAAAAACCAAACAGTCCTGTATCTTCAATTCAAACCAAGCAACCAGCGCTGAACTTATAAAAAAACGAAGAAAAAACTTACTTTTTGACGGATTCGCCATTGGGCTTGGCGTTTACAGAGTCGGGGGCTTTTTCGTCTTCCTCCTCGTAGTCGATAAGTTCTTCCTCGTATGCATCGTTGTCCTTAATTTCCCCCATTATCCTACATGGATTGAATTTAATAATTGTCAAAGTTCCGAATAGTATTTCACAAGAAAGTGAATGAAAGAGAAGTTATCCTCTAGGGTTTATGCAAACCTTGAGATTGAATATGAAAGAGAGTGAGTATTTAGGGTTTTGAAGCTTCTAAATATGCGAAAACAAAATTTGAAAGATACAATCAGAAAGAGGGAGAGGGAGAGGACCCCGGATCTAGGGTTAGGGGAGAGGGAAATATCAGAGACTCTTGCCCATTGAAGAAAATATATAATTATGGGCCGATCCGAATAATATTCGCTTTTTACGACAAAGGCAATGTGCCTATTGATTGGATGAAACGGGTTTGAATAGAATGTCTAATATTTTATTTTTTACGTTTTAGTATCTTATTTTAAATTTTAAATGGTTAGGCCATTTTAATGGGTTAGGACAATAAAGGGAGAATATTATAATATTCTCACCCATATATGTACACAAATATATATAAAAATATATATATTAACATTTTAAAATATTTTATTGCATATTATGATATTAATTTATTTTGAGAATAGATATTTTGCAAGAAAAATTATTATTTTCAATTATATCAGTGAGAAATTGTGATATCAAATGTTTATTATGCAAATAACACTTTATTATATGTATACGCGCGTGTAAAAGTATAGTAAATTTTCATACAAAAAATATTTTAATTAATAAAATGAAAAAAGGGTAATAATATTGCTAACAAAATTGGTTAGATGACTAAGTTACTTTTATTATGGTACTCGGTCCACATCTAAATAATTATGATATATATATATATATATATATATATATGACATACATCGAAATAATTGTTATAAGTATATATGTATATATACACATATGTTAACATACTGATTAGTTTTATAACTGCACAAATAGCATTTATGATTCAACATAGTATATTTAGAAGAAAGTCTAAGCTCGTGAGATAGTAAGTTTGTATGGGCGATATTATTATCAACAATGGAGGGGAAACATAATCTTAAGAGGGTGTGAATATTTTTTTATGCCTGCAAGAGACTCCCATTTATTCAAATATTTCATGTGCTTCGATCACGTGAGTTGTCATACCATGGTTTGATAGTAATACTTCAAAAAAATTCATTAATTCGAAGTCATCTCATAGTCCAAAGAGCTGGTATGAAATTATATCCTTATTACCATATATAAAAATTATATTCTAATAAACATTTTGATCATCCTTTTTATTTAATTTAAATAAGACATAATTTTTAAATAACATACCAAATTCGTATATTCTTTTTTCGTCGGCTGTGACACAAATTATATTGACATCACTTTTGGAAGATCATAATAACACATATAATTTTCATGTTTCTTTATATAATAATTTATTGATTTCAAAAAATTAAAATACATTCTAAATTAATTTGTGCAATTTAAATATTCAAAATTGTTATGAGTTTATTTAATTTTAATATAACTAAGTAATTCAAAATTAGTATGAATTGTTAATTTTGATACAATTAAATAAATATTCTATACTAGTTAGAGAATACTACTAATTACTATGTTTATTGCTTTTAAATTTTAAATAAGTTTATAATAATTTTAAACTTGTTATTTATTTTTAAATAATTAAAATATATATCTAATTTTAGAACACGTTGAGTAGATAATAATTACTATTATTCTTGTACATAAGTAATTTATTTTTGTACCAAAGGCCTTTGGCCCAATGGTATGACTCGCCTCATGGGTTCTATGAGGTTGATGGTTCAATCCTTGGTGGCAGCAAGGATAGTGTGTGTGTTAACAAATAGGAAAAAAAAAGTAATCTATTTTTGTTGTACGTTATCCTATTTTCAGCAATAAAAATCTGAATCTATTTTAATCATTATATGAAAATTTTAAAATAATTGTATTTTTTACGATTTATTTAGAGAAAACTACTATCACATCCCTTTCAGTTCCATAAGAAGATAGAAACACTCTCAATTTTATAAAACAATGTCTACAGTCTTTAAATAAAAGTTCAAGAATCAATGAAATTATCATTTCAACTCTTGATTTTAAAGGTAATATCAAATAGCCATCTTTCCCCCGAAACTTTTTGAGAGAGAAAAGAAAAGAATACTAAGTAGTACCCCCTAAATCCTAAGTTATAATATCTTATAGGCTTTTAAACATAACTTAAAATATTTTCAAACTAAAAAATAATATAATTCAATAATAATTAAGAAACGATATATTTTATAATTTATAATACTCATTTTGTTCCAAATTATATAATCACTATTAACTTTTAAAAATTAATTTAAAATATTTTCACAGTCAAAATTAAGATAATTTATTAAAAATTATGAAATAATAAAATTTACAATTAGTGATATATTTTAGATAGTTTACAACATTTATCATTGTATTGATTAAAATTAAAAAAATTTATGTCAATTTTTAGTTAAAAAATCTAATAAGTTAATTTTAAAAAGTCAACAACCATCAAATAATATGAAACAATTGTGATACTTTTTAAATAATTTACAATATTTATTATTGTATTAACTAAAACTTAAATAAATTTATGTTAATTTTAATTTTTAAAATATCTAAAATTAATTTCTTAAAATCAATAATGATTATATTATCGGGAAGAATGAAATATTTAATAATCAATAGATTGAGAAAAGGGTGGTGACTTTCCCCTTATTTGTGGAACAAATTAATCTCTCATGTGTATGTGAGTTTAAAGAAAGTAGAATTTTTTTTTTGCTTTTTTCTTCTCCTAGTATTTGTAAATTTTAAAAGGAAAAACTTTAATTTTAAAAAATATATTATTATTTTACCCTTATACAGTTACATTTAAAAACTATTACTTTAAGATATTATCCAAGTCTTTAAAAAATTTCAAGAAATTTTAAAAAAATCTCGTTCCTCTTTTCTTCTCTCCCCTTAAAAAATTATCTCAAAACAAAAAAAAAGCATTTGATCTCTTTCCTAAATTTTTCTTATTGTTCTCTCTTTTCATTTATTTTTTAAAACTCACAAACACGTTGTTAATATATTTTGTTTATTCACCAAAATATATAATAATTGAGATTTACAAAATTATGGGGAAATGTACAGAAATGTAATGGGCATAGGCAGTGGCATGGATATTACTAATCCGACATTTATTGCTACTAAATGTTTTAAAATATTGTAAGATTAATAGTTTGTTATCTCCAAGATTAGTGGTAGTATTAAACAATAACCAAACTGTAATATGCATAAAATAATTAAATGATAAAAGAAAATAAAAGGTGAAATATAATAAGACAGCTTAAACAGCTCGAAACGAGAGGTGACAATTATTAATACTACACATGATTTCGCGAACCGGCCATGAGAGTCGACCGATGTGGAAATTAAAAAACCAAAAAAGGATTTGACACACTGAATCAAAAATAGTAGTACAAAATTACGAAGATAACCTCCCTCTTCTGGCTGGCTGGCTGGCCTACTTGAGTGACGATGATGAGGAGGAGTCAGAAGCGGAGAGACCATAACAGTAATTAAAGCCGTACCAAGTGTTTTTAGGAATAAAGGTGTTGTAATAGAAGGTAACGGGGTTAATATAATAGCCGGAGACCTGAACCGACTCGGGCATCCACCCATCGTATCCGCTCCTGTAGAGGTAGAGATAACAGACGGAATATGTACAGGGTCCGTATACTTGAAACGTGTCCGCTGAACACCTCTCGAATGTCCTCGTTGACGGATCATCTAATCTCGGCGCATATACCTAATAATAAAAATTAAAACACGCAAATATTTATATATATTCACCGAATTAAATTAATTAATCATAGGTTCTTTCCCCAATAAATTCAATTAAGAAGAAGAAGAAGAAGAAGAAGAGAGGTAGAGTAGGACCTGATTGCCGTAAGCATCACCAAAGGAGAGACTGATTTGATCTCTGGTGTATTTGGTTGAAGAGCAGCTTGTGGTGATTCTCACTGTGTAAGAACAGCTTCCCGCATTCTATAGATAAAATCACAAAGGGAAAAAGATACATATTGCAATTAAAATCAAGTAAGTATTATATATATATATATATATATATATATATCTGGATCTCTAATTAATCTCTTCTCTTCTCTACCTCTCTCTTATATGTGTGAGAATATATATATATATATATATATATATGAAAAAGCACAATATATATAGTATAGTAATGATAAACATACCTTGGATGTGGAAGTGGTGTTGATTTTGAAGGAAGAAAGAGGTTGAGGGAGTAATTGAACGATTGATCTTGCCTGCGATAACGTGAAGACGAAGCTAAAAAGAAGCAGAAAAGAGAGTAGTAATGATTTCATCTCCATCACTCTCTTTCTATTTGGTGATCCTGATCGGTGAGGGACGGACGGAGGGAGGGAGGGACGGAGTTAAATAGGAAAGGACAAAAAGTCTGGAGTTTAGATAGGGTGAGGATATTTCCAACGAAACTACTGGAAAGTGTTCCATTTGTTAATTTATAATTTATTGTATAAAAAGAGTTCATATTTTAATAATAATAATAATAGTACAAAATAAATTTGTGATCATACTTCTATCATACTATACTATAAAGTAAGATTTTTTTATTTTTAATATTCATAAATTTTACAAATAAAACTCTTTTTATTAAGTTAAAAAAATATATTTACCAGTACTCTAGAAAATGAAGTGGAAACCTTCAGCAATGGCCCATCCCTATTTAATGAAAAGTTTTTAATTTTGAAGTCTCATAATCAAGTAAAATATAATCTCATAATAAATTTATTATTATTATAATACTAATAATTAATTAAATCTTATACAGAAGAGACAAAAAAAAACTCACAATCAACTCAAAAAAAAAACACACTTTACATTAAAAAATAAAAATAAATTCACATATAGAAAAATGGAACTTGAAACTTAAAAATTAGACGATCCCAATTTTAATCGGTCATTGACATTAATTTGTATTCTCAATTCTGTCCTTAATGTAATAGAGTTCCTCCCCTGTCGTCTTCAATATTAAACGTTTTAAATGTGCAAATTTTCTTTTATTGATATATAAGTCGTACCTTATATTTGGTCTGAGCTTTGGAGGAAGAAGGTAAGGATGATAGGCGTAGAGTTCGAGTAGCTCGAAAGTTAAGGTTAAAGATATACGGGCCCAAGGTTAGGCCCTTACAATAGTATAATGAAATTATTAAACCAGCCCATAAGGTAGGTATGGACAGATTAAACTGCAAGTTCAATGAACAACACTATCCTCCGGAGTTGGGCTTTAATATCCAAAAAGCATTCATTCAACTTTAGGTTATTTCCAGATTGTTGAGTTTTTGTAACTTATTGAGCTCAAACATATACTAAAACTGATCTTCAGCACAAGAAAAAAAGGAAAAGGAAATAACTCATTTTATTTAAGAAATTCATCTCTAATCTAATTATTATATATAATGTGAGTTGTCCAAATATTAAATAATTATGTCACAAATTAATAATCTTTCTGTTTTATAAAACGAGTTTCTTTTTTTTCTTTTTAATTTTTTTTATTAGAACCTACACTATTACAATGTAATAAATTTAGAAAATATTTCAATACTAGAGTTCTAAGGGAAAGCTTGTGAAAGGGGCGAAGAGGAGAACTGGGAAGAAAACTGGCTATCACCTTTGGTTATTAATATTTGTTATTCCATAGAGGGGCCGAGTATTATATAATTGATAGATATAAAATGGGCCCTAATCAAAAATAAAAAGATAACAGACTCTCTGTCTCAAAGTCAGTTAATAATAAGAATAGTTGAACCTAATCATTAACATTAATATTTTTTCAAAATATTCGATGGATAAGATGTATACTCCGTGAATAATCCATAATTCTCATTAGCCGAATAGAACAATTAAGACCAAATCTTGATTCTTAGGCTGCAATGCAACTCCATCCATTAAAATTAAAATAGAATTGGATATTCATTGGGGTGCAAAATGATATCCAGCTCAGTGAATGAATGTGTTGAAAAAAAGAAAAGAATGTGTTAGTTTATTGGAGTATTTTTTTTAGTTTGTAGAGCAACAATTATTATGGTTTAACATGTATGTTTAGAAATTGAAGCAGTTAATTAACAAAAGGGACATACATTCGGAAACAATTAACAGACTTGCCCATTACTGATCTAACACCAGAATAATTAACCAACAAAAAAACTGACAACTTCAACAGCTTCAAATTAGCTAAAACAACATTAATCAATTAGTCCCAAATCCCAATTAATTACTGAATGATTTGATCCAGAAATTAAGAAATAAACTAAGTCGTACACTGCTCGGGTAGATCTAACACTGATGATCACCCACAACGAATATGACCCTGCCTGATCCTGCTGGCTCGGTGGGTGTTTGAGATGGTGACAAGTGCCGGAAGTACTCCATCTCCTCATTTCTCACACATGATTTTATTCCTTCGCTGCGGCATTCTACACTGCAATATGATTTCTCACCTCTGCAAAATATATTCCATTTAATTTAATCTATTTAACAACATATATATATATATATATATATATATATATATATCCATTGATACTTGAAATATATTCCAAATTCAAGAAAATGAATTCACACAAATACTATTGATACTTGAAATATATTCCATTTGTTATACAAAAAGAGTACGTTCCGGTTGCAATTTTGTTAATGGGAACTTTGTGTGTGTGTGTGGAATAGACGGAGTTATTACTAATTACAGTATAAAAGATTTTGGGTACCTGAACACATAAACGTCTAGGCCCTTGAGATTCTTGTTGCATCTGAAACAAGTAAGAAGAAATCCAAATTTAGGAGCTGATAAACCGGCCGCAAAAACTATATTCTTGTTACTCTCCAACAAAGGTAATTGATCAAAAACAAATCCCTCATTTTCACCAGCACTTGTCATTATTTGTGAATCTAGGATACAACTCAATCCTGCTGGTTTAGGCAAATAATGTTGTGAGGAAGAAATAATATCGCAAGGCCTTGATCTTTTGAAGAAAGAAGAAAATACTGTCCAAAAATATGAAGGAAAATTAATACTACTGGTGCTTGAGACTGAGAAATTGTTCTCATTGCAGCAGAAATCAATTATCATCATATACTCCGTAACTGCACAAAAATTTATTAGCTACAAACCAATATTTAGCTATATATACTTATAACTCAGTATCGAATTTTAAATTATTAAATTTAACTAGTGGTTGTAGGTCCACCGTGATAATATATATTCGATCTCTCTACTTCTCACATTTTTTGTTTTTTCCTTCTCTTTGCATGCATGCATCAACCTAGCCAGCTAGCAAAAGAGTGAGGTGGTGGTTTAATCTTCTAATAAAAAATAGCAACATATGCCTTTTAATTCATGCATAAACCATCTCCTATAAGAAGAAGAAATCTGTGTTTGCAATTCGGAGCTAGCCAAAACATGAATTTAGCCAGCATATGATATAGGAGTAACATTTAGGCAATGACAATGTTAAGGTTGTGGTGGTACAACAGTACTTATGGAGTTATGGTTGTGATGCACCAAAAACACACAAAAAAAGTAAAATAAAATAAAAATTGGTGGATAATTAATTTTACCTAGAGAGAGAGAGAGAGAGAGAGTGGAATGGTAATTTGACTTTGGCGGTACCTTATTTAGGGGGGTGTTTGTTTGGTTGTAAAAGACAAAAATGAGAGCGTAAGATAATTCCAGAGACTGACGCAAACATTACCCATACTTTTGTCTTGGCATGTTCTTAGCACCTCGTAATTAACGGGAGCGAAAGACGGACCGAGGAATTCATTTTCTGGGTCGATCAATTCATGTCTGCCTATTGTTAGGCGTGGGAACTGGTTGGATTGGGCTACAAAAAAAGGGTGTAATTAGTTGCAATTGGGCCAAAGTTTGGTTCCATGACAATATATAGTACAGCTGCTGTACTATACAGCATATTAAGTTATTAACCAAGTTAGGACATGATGACAATAATAATTAATAATAAATCAATAGATCAAAATTTATGATAACAGTGGATTGTCATCTAATTTATACATGTCGTAAAAAGATTGAACTCTGTAGAATGCCTTTTGAGTGACATAAGGAATCTGACCTTCTTCTCTTTAAAATGTTTTGTATTAATGAATAAAAGGGGTTTTTTTGTTCATTTTATACATGTGCCATTTGATTAATTAAATGGCCTTTGGATTTTCGTATTACTATCATGTACCTACGATTTTTGAATCTTTGAATGCAATAAAATATATGATGACTTTTGAAATGATCGATGTCTCTAATAACAATGTATGTATTCTTTAAATTTTATTTTTAACAGAATAATTACACATATAATTTCGAACTATATATAATTACAATGTGTTCAAAATTTATAAATATTTGACGCATATTCATTTTATCAACGGTTTATTAAATTAATGTCGCTTGAAGTATAGTCAACGATTTATTTAATTAATTACCGATTTTTTTTTTCTTTCTAGCTTTATATACAACTAAACCTAATTACTTATTCTTGAATAAGACAACCCAAAGCTTTTGTTACGTTGAGGTAATTGTCAGGTTGTCTCATGCTTGCCCATAAATTCAGCGACAGTTTGAAAGGTTAATTTAATTGGGAATCTCTAGATCAATATTTATTTTTAACTTCTCGAAACATTGATCTTCAGCTTATGAAAAAGATCGGGATGGGTCCCGGACCTCTTAATTTGACCTACCGTTAGCTTTTCAAAAACAGTAGTACTAGGGTAAAGACATGTGGCATATATAGGGCAACCCTCACCAATGTGAGTCATGACTAGACACCACACGCATCTTGATCCAACTTGTCCCAATTGAGGGAAGAGACCTCCTCAACACGGTAAGCTCCATTTCCTGTCGCTTGTTTAAAGCAATACAGTATCTCCATATTTTTCTAACTAAGTCAATTAAAAATGACATCGGCTAGTGAGTAAACGAACTTCAGAATCGAATCAAAGCCAAGAACCGAGGTATGGAGTGTCTGGATCAACCTAAGAATAAAGATAAGGTGTTCACGATTTTGAAGAAAAGTAGCATCAGTCAGCCTAAAACAGAGCACATGCTACTTTTGACTATAGGATTTTCAAATATAGTAAATATCATAAGCTTACAACCTAAATCTTTAAATATATAAATTACAACCTTTTAACTATATAAACTTATAAATTTTAACTATAGAATTTTCAAATATAGTAAATTACAAGAATATCATAAAACTTTTGACCTAAATCTTAACAACCTTAGGTTGTGGTTTTACCCCCCCCCCCCCCCCCGGCGCCCCTTTAATTTTCTATATGTATCATAGGAATTATATTTCCTCAAAAAGAAATTTGAGAAAAACTAAGGATTTCTTTTAAAAATCACAAATGATTAGTGTAGAAATTAATTAGTTTCAATGTCACTTTTTATTAAAATTCATTGCATTTTTAATTACACTAGGAATTAAATTTAGCTTTTCAGCCCAATATTAACTTCGTGATGTCCCTTAAAAGCTTTAAATCTATCCAGGACTTATTATATTGTCCAAACTAAACAAATTTATATAAAATATCTAAAATTAATTTTTAAAAAGTCAAAAAAATTGATTGCCTGAAACGGGGTGTGTGTGTGTTATATATATAGGGAAGCATTGTCTAACGAACTGGTTCGTTAGCGAACCAGCTATGACGACGGTTTTTTGGTCTATGTCGACGGTTCAAACCGTCGTCATAGTTATACATATTTATGGCGACGGTTCAACCCGTTGCTATAGATCAAAAAACCGTCGTCATAGTCGGTTCATTGACAAACCAGTTCGTTGGAGAAAATTCTTCTCTGTATATATATATATATATATAACATTCGACATACATACGTACGTATGTATAGAGTATATTTTTTAGGGACTAGTGGAGTTAATCAGAAACTATGGTATGAATTGGTGGACACGTACAAGGACGTCCAATTCATAGGCTATTATTAATGCAGATTAAAGCCATTAACTGTTGAACGAAAATTCAAGAGTAAGACATATAGACGACTCACTCCTTCAGCTTCAGGCCTCCTTTGTTGTGAAAGAAGGAGATACCTACCTACCTACTTTCCGTAGCTTATTAAATCTTCATCAAATGCTAGCTGCTTTATTTTGTCACCTAACTTTTCCGTAATTAAAACAGAAGAAAAAATACTACTCCTGTAATAGCTACTCTCTCTCTCTCTCTCTCTCTCTCTCTATATATATATATATATATATATATATATATATTTATATTTATATATCAACTTCAAAATTTTAAACTTCAAAATTGATGACTCATAAATGTTTAAAATAAAATAAATTTATGATTAATAGTTTTTGTTATATACTATATAATTATAATAATTGTATTAACTAAAATTAAATAAATTCACATAAATTTGAAGTTTAATATGTCATCGTTTGATCTCAAAAGTCAAATTATATTTTAAATTTTAAAACGAAGGGAATATTAATTATCAACACTTACATATTGTATGTGCTCACATATAATTGAAATGACATTAGATTGGTCTCATATATCTCGAGTGCAATGCCCTCATTTTTGTGGCACCAAATTCTTGTAGTGCCTCCAAATTAGGTCGATTATGTATTCTATATATCATGAATCAATTTTAGTAAAGAAATTTGATGTTATATAGTACATAACCAGCAATCAGTCAGTTTCTAACTACCTACTATACCTAACCTTTTAATGCCGAAGTCATATCAAAGTACAGTAATTGACAATCTATTGAGCATTAATTAATACTCATATATGCTTAATTAATGAACAAACAAGCATTTGAATTGGAATTGAGTGCTAAATTATAACTAAATTCATTTCCATGAAAAAGCAAAATATGTTTTCATTTCTACTTCCGGAATTGTTGCATGCCAAACATAGCATTAGGGTGTTTGTTGCATATATAAACAACATATATATATATATATATATATATATATATATGCGTAACACGAATTTTAATTTGTACCAAGAATTAATTCCAATGGATTGAGAAGATACGTACAGTACCATGCACACTTACAATACGTATGCACGCCAAGCTCACCCTACATATATTAAAATTATACGGTAATATATATATATGCCCGTCCCCTCGAATTTCAAATATTAAGTAAAAACATTTACACGCACCGTCACTGACGTTGAAGACAAAGCGTACGGAATGACAAGGGACTCCACGTGGCTAAGCCCAGAAACTTAGGGTTGGTAACAAATCCCCAGCTAGCAGAGCAGAGCCATTGGAGTGAATATTGAGAATTAATTACGATTGGTACTATGTACTATTAAGGAGTTCTTCAATCATTTGCAGGGCAATCCTTTCCTCTTCATTCATACCAATACCACCATGATCCCCGGCGCCGGTCAGAGTTGCGGGTGGTTCAACGACAGCAGGAAGTTGTTGGTGATGATCGTGTTCCGGTTGAGCAGCAATAGTAGTAGTATTAGCACTGCTGTTGTTGTTGTTGTTTCCGAGGGGTACCGTCATAACCCAATTAGATGAGTCGGAGGCCGGGCCTGGCCGTTTCTGCCAAACCCCGATATGGGAGTTGAGGGTGTCCAGCCTCAGGCAAGTGAGAGAAGCTGGATATGAAGAGGACTTTCGAAGTTTGGCACTCACGATTGCCGAAAGATGATTATTATTATTATTATTATATTTATGGGCATGGGCGGATGTTTGGGGCGGAGTAGGTGGTGGTGGTAAATTGGTTTTGGCGTTGGGCCCACTCATCAAAAGCGCCGCCTCATCGTAGGCTCTGGCTGCCTCCTCCGCAGTTTCAAACGTCCCCAGCCACACCCTTCTCTTCCTGCATATGTATTATACATGCATGTCACAAACAGACAGTTCAAGTGTTCAACAAACATATATAATTATAGACCACCGATAATTAAACGTACGTATTTAAATTAATTAAAACAGCAATGATCAACCATTAACATAATTAACATGATATAATGAGCTTGCTAGCTGATTTTATATATTGAAGAAAACTAAGAAATAAATTGTAGATGCGGACAGTAAAGGGTGACGAATCTCAGAAACCCAGGAACCCCAGTGCCGCTGCCTAACTCCTCTGAACTTCTTTGATTGTACCATAATCGGTTTTATATATATATATATATATATATATATATATATATGACTGACAGTAGCTGCCAATTTCCCTTTTTTATGTCAGAGAAATTAAGAGAGAGAATTGCGGAGAGTTAGAGATGAGATCAGGGATCCCAGTTATAAGGAGAGATGGAGCTAGGGAGGGAACGAGTTGGAGCCTTGGAGGGAGGGGTTGCAAATGGAAGTACCACTACCTTTTTTATTTTCTTCGTAAAATAAAACTAAATGATCTCATTTCTCATTGTCGGTGAGAGCTTATAATCCTATGTGTATGTAGGAATATATAACATGACCAGAACACCGTCTTTACTGTCATTTGTAGGGATCCATCCAGGGCCGGCCCTGAGTTTTTAAGGGCTTAAAGCGGAAATAAAAAAATGGGCCTTTTACGAATTGCTATTAAGATAAACATATAAAAACTAAGAAAATACCAAATATAATAACCGACTCTTTCAATATCTTGAAAGCATCATTTACATATCACATTATCACTAAATCAAAAAAGTAATCAGTTCAAAGACATCACTGGAATATCATCCTTCTTGCAGTTTTAGCAGCAAAAGTATTAATAATATTCGCACAATCAATCTTATCCGTCATCTCATGTTCAATGGATAGGATGGATAATCCATTCAACCTTTCTTGTGACATAGTTGAGCGGAGGTAGTTCTTAATTAGCTTCAACTTCGAAAAACTTCTTTCTCCGGAAGCAACCGTAACAGGAATAGTCAATAATATCCGATAGGCAATCCACACATTTGGATAACAATCCTCCATCAATTTCAATTGATTGAGCACTTCAATTGGTTTCGTCATCTCTTTTGGTAAACCTTCTCTGAAGACTTTCAATTCCGAAAACAACTCATTTCCGTTGATATCAGAAGTTCCTTCATGTTTCAAAGCATCTTCTAACTTGGAGCAATACATCTTCAAACGTTCATCGGTTGTAGACTTTAACTTGTTCACATCAAACAAAAAACCCCAAATTTCCTCATATTTCTCAAACTGTTCAAACCGGCTCTTAAGTGATGAAAGAGCTTGATCTACTATAGATAAGAAGTAGTTAACTCTAAATGAGTCTTCAGCCGAAAGGGTCACCTCTTCACTCCCATTCTCATCAAAATGTTTCTTTCTATGAATGACACGCTTCTCGTGAAATACGGGCTCAACTCCCATTTCGGATGCAATTGCCTTAGCTTCATCAATAGCCTCCGCCAAACCACTTTCTCTATATTTCTCAAGAAAGGAAACAAGCCCTTTTAACTGATCAATGGCAACATCAATATGCATATCTTCTTTTTGCAAGGTCTTGCTGACAACGTTAACTGCAAACAAAATAGTATGCCAAACAACCATGCTAACTAAAAATCCAAAATCCTCAATTTCATATCTTACTAAGGCATCAGCTTCACTCTTTGCACCAACATCGTCACGAGATTCAGCCAATTCAAGTAAAGCCTCTTTGATTTCTGGAGTTTGGTATCTTATTGCTCTAACACTTTCAACACGACTTTCCCAGCGCGTTTGTGATAAAGACTTAACAGTGAGATTTGAAACATGTTTTATCAAAACTTGCCATCGTTTGGTAGAAGCTGCAAACAAACAGTAGATACGTTGTACAACTCCAAAAAAAGATGTAGCTTTGTTACAACAGTTGGCCATGTCGCAAAGCACGAGGTTAAGACTATGGCAACCACATGGCGTGTAAAATGCTCTAGGATTTCTATCGAGAAGCCTTTTCTGAACACCTTTGTGTTTCCCTTTCATATTGGAACCGTTATCATATCCTTGCCCTCTTATATCACTAATGTCGAGTTGAAGAGTGGACAAGACAACTTCTAGTTCACAAAAAAGTCCGGATCCCGTTGTATCTTCCACTTTCAAAAATTGTAAGAAGAATTCCTCCACTTTTGGTGTACTGATTGAAACATCCACACATCGTATTACAAGTGACATTTGTTCTTCGTGACTTATATCTGGAGTACAATCAAGTATCACGGCAAAATATTTTGCATTTTTTATCTTACAAATCATTGCACTTTTGACATCATCAGCAAGCATTTGTATCAATTCATTCTGAATTTTATGGCTAAGATAATGGTAATGAATCTCACCTTTCAAAATCCGCCGAAAGTGCTCTTGCATTATTGGATCATATACGGCAACCATTTCGATTATGGTTAGAAAAATCCCATTCTTCTCTTGATAAATCTTCTCATTATCTCCACGAAATGCTAAATTCACTTTAGCAAGTGCTTTCACAGCAGCAATTATCCTTACTAGTACCCATTTTCAATGCTCTTTCTCTTTGTTGATTTGATCTTGCACACTTTTGTCAATTATTTCATTCTTTTTCAATCTCATCTCTAATTCAATCCATTTGCTCATGCAAGCAATATGCTCGTTACTACCTTCATGACTTTTGAGTCTTTGACCAATATTTCTCCAATTTCTCAAGCCATTAGTAGCCAACAAAGTATTGTTTTCACCTTGCGCAAATAATTTACAACAAAAGCAAAATACTTTGTCGGAAGCACTTGAATATATAAGCCACCTCCTATCTTTCTTCTCTCCGTTTGACAAACGACGGATGTAGTGAAAGGAAGTGAAATGCCTACCCTCTGCATCCTTAGGAAATTGATCCCCATCTCTTCTTAAAGGCCCTCTTTCTATTACAAAGTCAATAAAATTTTGATCAATCTTGTCCCAATTGCTCGGATCATCAATGTTTGTAGGTCCATATTCACAATCCAAGTCTTCATTTTGACCCTCATGATTCATATCTTCATGGTCACTCTCATTCAAGCATTCATTTGGTTCCTTTGCAAGGACATCCGTATCTTCCACTAAATTTTCTTGTTCTTCATTCTCTGTATCTACTATTTGTTCTTCATTCTCTGACTGTTCAACCACACTAGAACTCTCCTTTTGTTTCTTACCACCAAAAAATTTATCGAGTGAACCCGCTTGAGATTGAACTAATTCATCCGCTTTTTTCTTTCTTTTTCTTTTTTCAGATCCAGACATATACTTTTTAGGAGCCATTGTGAATTAAAAATCTGCAAAATTCCAGCATAATCTCGTGATTATCTATATAATATAGTCCCACATTAAGTCCCACTATACCAAAAAAATTATATATATTATCAAACAAATAGCAAATTACCACCAGATTAATTACTAAAAAAAAGTAAATCAACACCAAATCTATTATCTAAACATATTTGTTCCTTTAAAAGTACACCAAACGGTCCAAACTCAATTCTAATAACAAGGCTGCCTGTAAGCCTGTTTATCACCATTCACCCACTTTAAAAATTAAAAGTACACTAAACTCAATTCCTTATTTATTTAGGTTTCCAATAACAATAAAAATCTGCTAAAATATTACTCAAAATTCAAAAACAACTCATTCAGCTTTCAACAACAACAACAGAAAAAAAACAAAAAACAAAAACAAATGGCAACACGGCAATATACACTCTAGTCCCTTATTTATTCAAGTTTCAAAGAAAAAAAATCTGCGAAATAGGAAAATGAGGGTTATTATATTAGCACACATCTAAACTGATTATACATTTATACTATGAAGTTCGCAAAATCATGATAGTCAATAAGAGCAATACAAGGTTTCTAAACGGTAAACGTACCGGGAACAGGAGGATGCAATTGCCTTTCTTCCTTCAGTTCTCTGTTCTCCAATTTTTGCCTTTCTTGAGCACTCAACAGATTACTTTTCAAATGGAAGCAAGCATAAAACGAATTTCTGCCTGACTGCCTTTCTTGAGCACGTGTAAACCTAGTTTATTTGGGTAAAAATTTTGGGCCCTAAAAATTTATTAATTCTAGTGGGCCTAAAGCCCGGGCACCTTGGGCTTTAGCCAGGGCCGGTGCTGGATCCATCTATCTAATAAAACACAATTAATTTTGAATTTCTCGCTCACTCTAATAAACCATCAGGATCGTTCAAAATTTGAGATAAATCTCATCGTCCATTATATCGTCTTTAACTACAAAGGGAAAAAATTGCTCTCTCTCTTACACACACTCTCGGATCCTCCTCCATTCTTTCTCCTCCCGAGCTCGCTCTCTGCCTTCTCCATTCTCTAGCGTCAGCAATCTCTCCTCCCCTTTCCCTTCGTACGTAGTGTCGGAGGCACGGATAATACGACTAGTTTATATATATGGAGAATGTTGTGACGCCCCCAAAATAGGTCCACACAACCCATTCTGAGTCGCCAATAACATTCTACAAAATACAAATACAAATACGAATTTTCCCATTTACAACTAATATTGGTTGTGCAAAATACGACCACACACATATTGTGACTTTCCATACAAATATCGTACCATATGGTACCACAGTATCCAAACCCAAATTATTACAATGCCGTAAAAAGACGACAACACATGTTTTAAGTCTCCAATACAATCATTATTAAGCTATGCCATAACTTGATAAGGACAACCACTAACTCGGACCATCACTCCACTCCCCGGCTAGTCTCAGCTACATTTTCCTTTCCTGAGAAGAACAATGGGACAAAACTGAAAAGGGTGAGCTCAAATAGCCCAGTAAGAAATATCATGACTAAGATAATGAAGAATAAAATTTATCTTTAGTCTTCAACAGAATTAAATCAGAGATTTAAAGATATTTTAATTGTTCAACAACAACAATTGCAGCGGAACAAACAATCCATTAGAAGAGTCAAGTAGATTATAATATCTACCATCTTCTATAAATTAAAGGATCACCACCAATATTTTATCCCTGTAACACCAATCAACAATTCCTGTTTATGAACATCCAAATCAACAGTTTATATTCAACAGCCTCTCTTTGCACTACGTGCCAAAGATATTTATTTGTAACATCACCGGTCATGATCATGCCAAACGCCAGTTCATCTTTGCACTACGGGCCAAAGAGAACTTTCACCATACGCTTTTGTTTGTAACACCAAAAGTCATGATAATACCAATACACAGTTTGGTTAAAATCATGTCACGCCAGTTCATCTTTGCACTACGGCCCAAAGAGAACTATCACCACAATTTAAGTATGAGGATGAGGATGATGACAATGATACAGTGAGATTAAAGATAAGAAAAACTTTATAATTTAATCAGTATCAAAGATTGACCAAATTGCCAACACGATGACCAAATTGTGGAGTCAAATTCAAGAATGATATTCAAGAAATTATTTCATGCTTCAACTATAACGTATAGAAAGATTCAAGTGAAAAGATATTAGATGAAGCACAAACTATTAAGGATATTCTACTAATTTTCAGGGATTTTCTCCATTTAAAAATAAGGTTTTGGAAACAAATAAGGATTTCTTATCATAAATGGAGAAATGTGAAAGAAAAAGATATCCCTTAAAGAGTACAAAAGAAATGATAAGTTATATGAGTATAACAGAATATATGAAACTGCAATGGATTTTCACCTGTCATGCGATAATTCGCGTAGACAGATTATTTCCACAACAGATTAATAAGTAATGAATACGACGGGTTATTCACCAGGTATGCGTCAATCCGCACGAACAGGTTATACCCATAGATTAATAAGGAATGAATACAGAAGGGTATTCACCAGGTACGACACTCGTACTTACAGGTTATTCCCATAGAATAATAAGGGTTGAATACAAAAGGATATTCACCAGGCATGCGTCATACCGCACGGCCAGGTTATCCCCACAAATTAATACAAAATGAATAACAACCTTTATGAGTATAATATCACTTACGAACATGAAAGCAAATGATATTATATATGAGTATGAAAGAAATGATATTCCCTACCTTCGTTAACTGGATGTTACTTTCTATGAAGTTTACTAACTTCGGATAATACTAGTATTCTCACAAATACTCACAATAGCCTAGCACACTAAGAGAACTTCAGAAATTTAGAGAGAGGGAGGAAGTATAAGCAATGAAGGTGTGAAAATTTCTTAAGCAAACTCTCCCTATTTATAGGAAAATCAAGGTGAGGGCATTTTGGTCTTTTCCCCATATTCTTTTAATATCATCCATCCATTTTTTTCTTCCATTAATATCATCTATCCATTTTTTCTTCCATTAATATCATCCATCCATTTTTTCTTCCATTAATATCATCCATCCATTTATTCTTCCATTAATATCATCCATCCATTTATTCTTCCATTAATATCATCCATCCATTTTATTCAAAAAGATTAATCCATTATCAAAAGATAATTCCATTATCAAAAGATAATTCCATTATCAAAAGATAAAACCATAAAAATAACTCCATTATCACAATAAATCTATTTTTCTGTATTATTGTGTTAAATGTATTAATATCACAGATAGCATATACTCGCAATACTGACAACCAGATTATTCCCAGGAAAGAGGGGGCCTTCCATAAAAATGGCGCGCAATTAAATAACCCCTTTCCTTGACAGAATTTCTAGACATTGTCGATAATGCTAAAATATCCTATCAAATGATATAAGTTACAGTGTCGTGACAAATAGTAAAATATATTATGCAGATGTTAATTAACAATTATTGAATCAAGATACTATGCAATTGCTACTTTATCAATTATTGAATCAATAATATAAAACACTGTGCAACATCGTGAGCTACTGTGGAATACCGTGTGCTACTGTGGAATAACGCGTTTTACTGTTCATTTTATCACCGGGTATTTCAACAGTTACTGGTTAAAGTTTTGCCGCCAATTTCTATCACTTTCTATATCCGACAGTTAACCCGTTGTGGGGCCCACTATCATTGACAATATTGCCATTTCGGCGCCGTCGTACGGTACCGAATATAATATTCCCCGACAGAAAGAATATTTCCCGACAAAAGGAATATTCCCCGACATACTATTTATCAGATAATTTGCATATAACACCCTTAACTATCATTTATAACAATTAAGCACTTCACTATTTAGAAAAATAATCATAAAGAAAATAATAAATTTTTATTTCATAAATTCGGGGTCTTACAAATGTAGTCTCCCCTTTTGGTTTTCTATAAACCTAAATTGTTACACTCTATTCGAAATGACAATAAATTATACAGGCATGGTCTGTAAAATTAAAATTTTACGCCCTTTAATAATAACATATATGTATGAATTTAAGAGAAAATTAAAAAATTTAGAATTTAATATTATTAGTAAAACAGTTGTACCATGACAAATAGTAAATACAAAATCTCTCATTGTAATTAAAATTCCTAGACTTTCTTCAAAGTTCTCTACGTGACATGTTATTGAAGGGTGTAAAACTCTAATTTTACATGTCATCCATATATAATTATATATTCTCATTTAGAATAACTTATAATTTATTTAAAAAATAAATTTATAAAATAATGTTTGTTTTATTTTATTTAAATGAAGTTATAATTAAGCTGAGTACAACGCTTTTTCAAGAAATATTGACATCTAGGTATTTTATTTTTCAACTTATACTTTTTATTTTAAAATTAGACATACATTTTCAAAGTGACAACTACTAAGGGGGCGTTTGTTACATGTCATCTAAAGTGGTCATCTTAAATATCCGATAATATGATTGGTGCAACTTATAAATCGTGTTTGTTGTACTGATAATTTTATATTTTCGGCAATTAGATATCCGATAAAGTGTTAAGATTTCTGGTAATCAGATGACCAAAAAATAGGTGCTAATCTGAGATTACCACATAATGGTTCTCTTAAAATTTTTATTTAGATAAAAATATCATTTATATTTAATAATTGGAACATAAATATTCTTATTAGTCACGTAATTTACATTTATTTTAAAAAAAATTAGTTTATTTTTTGTTTGTCGAGAAGTTTAGTTCAACTAAAATAACTCATAGTCCATACAAAATATGTTGCTTTTTCTATTGTTTGGTATTATAAGTTTAATTTATTATTAACGACATATACTTGAAAATTTTATGCTTAATAATTGAATAAATCATGAATTGTTATTTTATAAACATATTAAAAATTGTAATACGATTTACTAAGTGATATTGAATTACTTAGTTCGATAGTATTTTGATAATTATTGATTACATTTTACAATAATTATATGGATGAATCATTCAATGAAAATTGGTACAAGGATACTTTAGTAAAAGATCAATATTAGAAAAATATAGCCAATAATCTTGAATTCATACCAAACACTCACAATAACAATTACCGGTAATTACATATTTTCTACCAAACAGAAATGACACAATATGACCATTTTTTACCAGTAATTTGTGTTTATGTGGGTATCCATCATAACCTGTAACAAATACATCCTAAAAGTAATACTCCCTCTATTTCTTTATATTTGACGTTTTGAAATTTTACACAATTATTAAGGAAGTCAATTACTTCTACAATTACTCCACTAAAATTTTTATGTATTACCATAAACACCTTTACATGAATAAATAAAAAGGTAAACTGTGAGACCTGTTACTTTCTCTCTCCAAAATAACTAAATAAGACTTTTAATACTCCTCAGAATCGAGAGCAGTATTTCTCTCTTCAAAAATTAACCACCGGTAATTCCCTTTTAACCACTGTAATTAAACCCGGACCGCCGGTCCGACCGGTAAAAATCGGAACCGGTCGGTACTCTGGTCCGATTTTTTGAAAAAACCGTTTTTTGGTCAAAAACCGGTCAAACCCGGTGACCCGGCGGTTGGACCGGTCGACCCAATGACCCGGTCACCGGGTCACCGGTTTTACCGGTTCCCTACCTCAACACTTTTTTTTTTCTTTTTCGAATTTGATTGAATGTATCCTTGATTGAGTTTTAAGTTATGATCATGATTTAATATCTTTCTTTTCATATACATTTAGTATTTATTTGAATTGTATAAACTATAAAGTAAACATTGTACAAATAGATTTAGTTTTTTTTTACCAAATTTGATTGAATGTATCCTAGAGATTTTTATATTTATTTGTGTTTGATTTTATCACTCTTGAGTTTTGAGTTATGATCATGATTTAATATATTTATTTTTATATAAATTTAGTATTTATTTGAATTGTATAACGTAAACATTGTACAAATAAGTTTAATTTTTTTTATGTAGATAAATTGATTAATTTTGCATATTTACTAAATATTTTATATAATATATAATAATAATTAATATATTTAATTATTTATTATTTATTACATATTAATGACGTCACTGGGTCAATAACGGTCCGACCACTGGTTGGACCAGTGACCCATCCACCCGGTACCTTTTCCGGTTCGATGAACGGTCCGGTTCTGAAAACATTGCTTTTAACTTCTCTTCAATTATCTTTCTCTTTCATCTTTTTCATTTAACCTTATTCACGTTAATCAATGAAATCTTAAATTTTATAGTACCTTTCACTTTTTCTTCTCCATCCATTTTTGTTGTTCTATCTCCTTCATTAAAACAAAAACCCACCAATTCGGGTATATTATTCAAATCAATTCCCGTATCCGCCGACAAATTCAAATCAATATTTAATGCAATTTTCGAATTCTTATAATTCGAGTTTTCGTCCACATCAAAAATGGGTTTCTCTCTTTGCCATATTATGATTTTCCTTGCTTTCCATAGTGTCTTTTGTAGGAGAACAAAACTCTATTTGAAGCGGTGGAGATTTCATGATTAACCATAAATATATAAGAAACCTTTGAATTAAAAAAAAAACTCTTCGAAATAATAAAAAATTAAACTCCATCATAAATCCAAGAAGGAGAGGTATTCAAAAGAATTGTTGATTTCAATGGAGGAAGAGAAGAAGCATGAAAAATTATTTAGAGCTTTCCGTCGTTGGTGTTAATTGTAAAAGGAGAAAGTGAATATATAGATATTAATGAGTTGCGGGTCATAAAGATGAGAGAGATTTAGTAGTAGAGGGTAGACAAAATGTAGTAATGATAAGGGAGAAAGAGAATTTACCGTCAATAAGTAGTAGTATTAGAAGAGGGAGAAAAAATAGCCTTGAAAAAACAACAATAAGAATTGTTTACTTTCACAACAGATTACTAGAATGATTTAACACCTCTTTGCCCCTCCATTTGTTGTTATTAATCGTGCACTAGATTTTATTCACGGTAAGTAAATTTTCTGTGTCATTGTCATTAAATACATTGTGTTTGTGCCTATATACAGTAAATCAGCTTTTGGAGCGATTCTTTTAATAATTAGCTCTTTTATACTACTACTACAGAACTTAATTAATTGCCTTTAATTTAGCTCTTCCTCCACAATTAATATATATACAAAGATAACTACTCTCTCCAACAGGCAACAGCCAAATAAAATGCATGCGACATATGTACAGAGAATTATCAATGATTAAGAGATACGCTCTCTATTCTACTGAAAAAGGGTTTCGTTAAACTTTTATTTTAATGAATTTATGAAAAATAAAAGTCAAATTATGTTGTAATAAATAAAGTTTATTTGTATTTTAATATAATAATTGTCGTTGATTAGTAATATTTTTTTTAAAATATATAACAATATCAATTATTGCATTATTTAAAATCAAATATACTCACACTAGTAAATTTACTAGAAACATTTTTGAATATAACCTTTTTTATGTAACGGAATAAAATAAGAATGTCATGACAGTAATACTGATACAAGCGATGCTACTAAGAATCACAGGCCCCCACTTCATTAACACGTACGTTTAATGATTTTAATTATTGGGCCGGGGGCAACGAAGCAGTAAGTTAATGAAGCGCGTGCATGCATGATGAATGCTGGTCCTAGCTAGCTAGCTATACTTCTCGAAATTAATTAACTTTTGCAGATAGCATGGATCACACTCTCTCCATTCTATTTTATTAGACATATTAAAAATGTCATTATTTCATAATTAATATAGATTTTCAATTTTCATATTTTTTATTTTTTATTTTTATTGAAAAACGTTAAATAAAAGAGAGGAAAAAGAATAGTAATATTTTTATGGAAATAAATATCCTTAGAAAGAGGAGAAAAATTAAGCGTATCATAAAAATGTAAATAATTTTCTATCCCTAATTTATCAAATCAACGAAAAATTTAGATCTTAATTGATGATGCTACTTATTTGAGCCCCATCTCCCTTGTGATGTATAGGGAATATCACAAGGGAGACTAGCCCAGTCTCAAGGATATAATGGGCCATTTCTTTCGAAGCGTTATTTACAAAAATATCTCAAATGGCAAAGCAGAAGCTAAACAAATATCAATTGGTAAAACAGAAGCTTGGGTATACTGGCCTAATCCCCCATAAGCCCGCTAAATTAATGGTGTTTCTAAGCCCATCCTCAGTATTGATGAGGCCCAACCAACCTGTAAATATCTTTCTAGCTGCTGTCAGCTCTCCAATAATTAATACAAGCGTAGAAATGGAAAGAAAAAGAGAGAAGAAGTTGAATAGGTTAGCATTTAAAAATGATAGTAATTAATATTATTTTTTTACTACTAATACACAATCTACCCAATTGTAACCGTCTCTCTTTCCTTTTCCTTTAGGTTTTATATGTCGAAGATTCTTATAATTAATAATCATTATATTTTAATAATTTTTTAAGAAACCAACTTCATTCTGCATGTTATAATTAATAAATTACTTTCACCGTCCTATAGAAAATGTCCTAAATATATTTTTTATACAATTTAAAAAAAAAAGTAAAGGAAGAAGAGTTCGAAAAAGTTTCAAATTGATTTTTAATGGCCTTACAAGATTTTTCTTTATTAATATTAATGGACTCTGCTAACCAACATACTTTCTTTACTTTATGTACTTATTATTTTTTTTTTGAGAAAAAAATTGCATCTTAGGCCATCTTTTTAATATTCCATATGATCATTTTTATTTATCTTTTTAGAGAGTGAAATTTATTTTTTTTATTTGTCATTTGTAAATTTCAAAGAGACATTAATGACTTAATTTTTTATATTATTCCTACATAAATACTAACTTGTTTCTCTTTCATTTTTTCAAATGAATATTAGAAGGGTAATTTTGAGATTTTATAACTATTTTGGCCAACTACACGAAGTCTTAATTACATTCTTAAGTTGACACAAAGTCTTAATTACATTTCTTAATTTTTATGAAAAATTATTGTAATAGATAGGACATTCAAAATAAGAATACTCTATCTATTTTTTTTATTTGTTGTTTTAAAGAGAGATTTTTTTTTTCCTTTTATTTGTCGTTTGTAGATTTTATGAAAGCATTAAATGCTTAAAATTTTATATTTTTAATTAATTTTAGAAAGTTAATATTGAATTTTTATACTTAATTTAGTCAATATATTAATTGTGTTTCTTAATTTATATTTATAATTGAACGTCAATTAAAAAGAAACAAAAAAATGTAAAAAATAACTCTTTACGTTGTCGCATAAAATGTTAATTAAAAAAAATAAAGAAGAGAGTATAATACTTCATAGTTAATAGTTTTGTGTAAATTAATGTAGCAGTAGCACTATTAATTGTACGAGCAAAAATTTGCATAGAAGGGAGTACATATCTAGAAGCCAGAAGGATAGGATACGAGGGAGGTAGATAGCCGCCTCATCAGAATATTATAAAGGAGGAAGTACCCTTACATGTGCGCATGATCGGCTTTTTCTTTTTCAGCCGGGAGAGTTGATCATCAGAATTAAATATTATAAAAGAATGAATATGTTGAGAATTGGCTTCCGGATTCACCTTCGATTGTTAAGTCATCAAACGTTTATTCTGTTAAGTTTTCCCTTTTATAAGGCGGGAGCGATTGTTAATAAATCCAAATATAAGTGGATTGGAGTGGAGTCTATCCCATGCACATTTCACGTTTGGTGGAGTCTTGAGCTACGTGATTTACATTCGAGAACTGCTAAGTAGTGATTGAGGACAACATTGACTCGGGTCCTTAACAAGGTTCGGAATATCGATCCCTAACAAACCCCCATTCTCGGAGCATATTTGTAATTTGGTTCGGGAGTATGTTATTTAAAGTTGTTCCCTAATCAAGGATTCGGGTCCTAAAGCAAAATGGGAATACGAATCCCTAATCAGCCATCATTTTGTAACGTTTTCAGGAACGGTAACGTGTGTTCGAGGTATGCTTATGATCTCGAAGAAAATGAGAAGTCGACAGACGTAGTTGCATGGAGGACAACTAGTGCAACTGTTCGAGGTGCAGATCCTTGACACGTAGCAATAGTGTTCTAGATCGCGATCGTTCAGATCTAAATGTAAATAGTTTTGAAGTAGTTGTAACTATTCATTTTTCTCTTACACGACCCTTCCATCTTCTCTAGCGATTTCATTTTCAGTTCGTCAATTTCAAGCTTCCTCCAGTGAATTTGTGTGTAGATTGTGCCTATTTTGTTAAGAAGTAAATGATTGTAGCCCCCCTTTTACGTCTTCTTACAATTTATTTTGCTTAATTTCAATGTGTGAGTCGTTTATTGGTCGTGTTCTCTCTTTTTCATCATCTTTTATGTATGTTCTTCTCAATCGAGGTAAAACCTTCAAAACTTCTTAACGTTCGGTAAAAAATCTTCAAAAGTTTCTTAGCGATCGGGGTAAAATCTTCTGTTTGTGGGTTGTAGTATGTCTTTCCCTCGTTTCGTCTTCGAGATGAATCCATAAATGAACCTCTAGGAGAGGGGCTCGATTAAGTGAATTGTCTGGCGATTCTGATTCTATATCTTCGGGGAACACCCTCAATCTATTTCCTCCCCGAGATGAACCAATGGTCAAAATTCTTGAGGCCTCTATTTCCAGACTTGAGCCTCAAACAAATAAGGTAAGGAAAAGGTTCTGGAGGACACGTGGAAAGATGCAGCTCTAGAATCCGTGACCCCTGAATCTCATTTTGCCCAGCTAGATAGTTATCCAGGGTGCAATCTCTCGAATGCCATCTTTGTGAAACTAATAGGAGAGATGCACTAGGACTTCAATTTCCCTATCGCTCATTCGGTTAGGGTGTCATCCCGACGCCATAGAATGTATCATAGGCCCGCCCATAAGAAATTAGAGAAAGAGACCGGAACCTTTTAGGTAGGGGTCTCCCGACAAGGTTTTAGATGCGGGTTTCACATGCCTTTAAATAAATTTTTGATAACTTTACTGATGAGCAAAAATAAAATAATAATCAGGAAACAACCATCGTACACATGTTGCTTCCCGCATCGTGTATCTAATTTAGCATATTTTGCAAACACCCATCCATCACTATAGACGAAAATAACTCTTTATATAGAGAGAAACCAAGCTCCCAGGAGGAGAAAAGAGACTCTCATATGAGTAAATAAATAATAAGAGATCTAATCTCAAATTAAAAGAAAACAAAATTTCACAAAAGGAGAAACACAAACTCCACGAAAGGAGAAAATACAAACCATATACGCTGCTAATGATAACCAAAAGATCTAGGGGGGTCTCTTCAAAATGAGAAGGAAACTCTCCCCAGATCTAATTTTGAATTTGTGATTGAACAAATTGACTTTTAAAACTAAAAGGAAGATTAGAATATCAATACATATGATTAGATATGATTTTAAAATTAGTATATTTTATCAAATACATCGTAAAAGTATTATTAATTAAATTTATCCACGTAACTCGTAATAAAAAAATTAACATATAAAATTGCAATATATATCACTTTATTTACGGATTTATCTATCAATTTTTAAGATTGTTATTTACGTGAATAAATATTACTGTTATTTTTTTTTACATAAATAGTATAAACTATATAATGTGATGAACCATCTTTGTTAGTATCATTTACAATTTCATATATTAATTAATATATTTTGTAATCATGTTTTCACACGAAAATTTTCACAAGTACTGAATCCAAAAAATAAATAAATGTGTCACTGAGATTTTAGAAATCTGGACGTTAATGTAATTATCAACAATATCGTAAAGATCCGGTTGTTACATTAAATAATACGGATTTTGTTAGTCATCGCCTATTCGCCTTGCCGTGTATATATCTGATTTCACGGATCGCTATCTAATTCCCATTCCCCACACAGTCTCTCTCACACTTCTTAAAGCAAAGATCGGATCGAATTCTTAACTCTGTCTTCACCGGCTTTTTTTATAAAATTACTTTGGATATTCCTTTGGATTCCAGATCTCGATATTCAAAGTTAGTGTTCTCTAATCTTTACATTACTCAATTTTATTTTCTTTCGACTCTCTTCAATGTGTGTATGCATGGATTATATGAAAATTATGTTATCAAGTGCATTCGCTTTATTAGAGTGCCGGATCTGTTAGTATCATTTTAACTCAATTGTCTGGAGCATTTCGTGGCTTGATCTCGTCAAATTGCATTTCATGCCGTCTGTGTTCTTGAGCGTTTTCTTTTTATTAGTTTACCTATGTTTGAGACTTTGAGTTCAGAATCGTTATATAATTTGACTCTTTATAGTTTATATTTTTTTAATTGGCTCTGTATAATTATATAGCTTTAATTCCATCAGTGTGTTCCGATGTTCAGTTGGAAGTTAGTAATGTTAGTTTAATTTGATGATGATATTATGCAGGTAAGAGATGGCTCAGATTCTGCTTCATGGAACTCTTCATGTCACGATCTACGAGGTTGATAAGTTGCACAGCGGAGGCGGCGGTGGTCCACATATCTTCCGTAAGGTAGAACTTGATCTGGATCATAGGCATCCACATTACATTAGTTTATAGTTTATATATATCTCTAAAGTTTGTTCGTAATTGTTTTGTTGTTAGTATAAATTGGAGAAAGGAAACTAATCTCATATTAATATCAAAAAATAGAAATGCCAACATTCATTTGTATGCTTACTTCTTTGTTAATTGTTAGTGATTATTCAAAAAACATTTGATAGTGTTTTTTGTTTCCTTCAATCTAATATGGTGATTATTTTTTTGTGCCTTCATTACCTAGAGCTAATAAGCAGTTAGCATGAATGTAGTCTAACATGGGTCAATTTTCCAATATAAAAATAAGATACACATTTTTAAGACTTATTTTTCCATGTTTGAAATGGCTGAAGATGTGAATAACGTTGCTTGTTTTTCTCCTGTGGAACTATGTCTTTGTGGGCGTAATACTATTCTTCTCAAGCCAACCATATTCCATGGGGTTTGATAGTACTATATTTTTGTTGATTTGACATTTTAAAGCTTATTTAAGAACACCCGAGTTTAATATGGATAACTGAAATTTCTGCTTATGGTGAACACTGAATTTATTTAAGAACACCGAGTTTAAGGTTAGATTTTCATATCTGTAAAAGGAAGTTACGGCTTTTTTATAACATCTCTCTCGCTCTCTTGAATTGATGCGCCAACTTAGTTTCGTAGTCCTCTCTCTGCATCTTTTTTTCATTATGTATTGTTCCCCTACTTTTTGAAAGTTCACACACTTAACCTATTTGGTGAAAGATTCCACGGTTTTCATTAGCCCAATCAGCTCATTATTTTGAAAAATGATTCCAATCTCATTATATGCTTTGAAGAGAATTTGATTTTCAACTAATACTTGTCCATGTACTATCATGCGGCTCACCTTTTCTGACACAAGAAATTCTGCTAAATATTGTTTAGTATAACCTTCTAGATAGAAAATTATGATAAAAATATCTGTATCTTGTCTGACCCCTAATTCACCCAAGGAAATTTGCTAAATTGAGAATGTGATTCATGGTTTAGGCGACTGCTATGTGACGCTCTAACTATACCATTGTTTAATTAGAATTCTAGTGTTAGTTAAGACACTTGTAATATTTAATCTTTTCCCATCCATGGAAATTTTCTTGTAGCTAAGGGAGAACATCGAGGAGACTATTGGCTTTGGAAAAGGGACTTCAAAAATATATGCATCTATTGATCTAGAAAAGGCTAGGGTTGGGCGTACAAGAATGATAGAAAATGAACCGAACAACCCTAGGTGGTATGAGTCTTTTCACATCTACTGCGGTCATCTTGCTTCCAATGTTATATTTACTGTGAAGGACGACAATCCCATTGGTGCTACTTTAATTGGACGAGCTTATGTGCCTGTTCATGAGCTCTTGGAAGGGGACGAAGTGGACAGATGGGTTGAGATCTTGGATAAAGACAAAAATCCTATTCATGAAGGTTCTAAGATTCATGTGAGGTTGCAGTATTTTGATGTTACTCAAGATCGTAACTGGGCTCATGGAATTAAAAGTTCTAAGTTTCCTGGGGTTCCTTATACTTTTTTCTCACAGAGACAAGGTTGTCGAGTTTCTTTGTACCAAGATGCCCATGTGCCAGACAAATTTGTGCCTAAAATCCCTCTTTCTGGAGGCAAGTTTTACGAGCCCCATAGATGTTGGGAAGATGTCTTTGATGCAATCACCAATGCAAAACATTTGATTTACATTACCGGTTGGTCCGTATATACCGAAATTTCCTTAGTAAGGGACTCAAGGAGGCAAAAGCCTGGAGGAGATGTAATGCTTGGTGAGCTGCTTAAGAAGAAGGCAAGTGAAGGTGTCAAGGTTATTATGCTTGTTTGGGACGACAGAACCTCTGTCGGTTTACTTAAGAAAGATGGATTGATGGCCACCCATGATGAAGAAACTGAACAGTTCTTCCAAGGTACTGATGTACACTGTGTGTTATGCCCTCGCAATCCTGATGATGGTGGAAGCATAGTCCAAGGTTTAACAGTTTCTACCATGTTCACCCATCATCAGAAGATTGTGGTGGTGGACAGTGAGATGCCTAGTGGAGGATCACAGAACAGGCGAATTGTGAGTTTTGTTGGTGGTATCGATCTTTGTGATGGTAGATACGATTCTCCTTTTCATTCACTTTTCAGGACGTTGGACACTGCACATCATGATGATTTCCACCAGCCAAACTTCACTGGTGCCTCAATCACTAAAGGTGGACCTAGGGAGCCTTGGCACGATATTCACTCCCGTCTCGAAGGACCAATTGCTTGGGATGTATTGTTTAATTTTGAGCAGAGATGGAGAAAGCAAGGTGGAAAAGATATACTTGTTAACCTGAGAGAGCTTGATAATATCATCATTCCACCATCTCCAGTGACGTTCCCTGATGACCATGAGACATGGAATGTTCAGTTATTCAGATCCATTGATGGTGGAGCTGCTTTTGGCTTCCCTGAGACACCCGAAGATGCAGCTAAAGCGGGGCTTGTCAGTGGGAAGGATAATATAATTGATCGAAGTATTCAGGATGCTTATATACATGCCATTCGACGGGCAAAGCATTTCATATATATTGAAAATCAGTATTTTCTTGGAAGCTCCTTCGGCTGGAATTCAGAGGATATAAAGGATGAGGATATTAATGCTTTGCATCTCATCCCGAAGGAACTCTCACTGAAGATTGTCAGTAAGATCGAGGCCGGGGAGAGGTTCACTGTTTATGTTGTGGTCCCAATGTGGCCAGAAGGGATTCCAGAGAGTGGATCAGTTCAAGCCATATTGGACTGGCAAAAGAGGACAATGGAGATGATGTATAAAGATATTATCCAGGCTCTCCAGGCTAAGGGAATCGATGAGGACCCTAGAAATTATTTGACATTTTTCTGCCTTGGTAACCGGGAGGTCAAGAGGAGTGGAGAATATGAACCTTCAGAGAAACCAGATCCAGACACAGATTATAGCAGAGCCCAAGAAGCCCGTCGCTTCATGATCTATGTTCATGCCAAGATGATGATAGGTAAGTTGGCAGCTTTGGTTTCTAATTTACGATTCTGAATAGTGTTCTTGAAATCAACTGAATTTAAAATTACAAAAGTATACTAACTATTAAAATAAATGTCTTACTTGATGATGTTTCTTCACTCATGGATGCTAAGTTGGGGTGGAAAAGGGACCGGAGGGGGGGGGGGCAGAAACAATATAATGGTTGATATTATTTGCACACTATGACTGTCCATAGACTTTAAACCTGTGGCTTTTTGCAGTTGACGATGAGTACATAATAATTGGATCTGCCAACATCAACCAGAGATCAATGGATGGTGCCAGGGATTCTGAGATAGCTATGGGAGCATATCAACCACATCATCTAGCAGCAAGGCAGCCAGCAAGGGGTCAAGTTCATGGATTCCGGATGTCGTTATGGTATGAACACCTTGGCATGCTGGATGACACCTTCCTGCAGCCAGAGAGTGTGGACTGTATCCAGAAAGTGAATCAGATGGCAGATAAATATTGGGACCTATTTGCAAGCGACAGTCTCGAACGTGACTTGCCTGGCCACTTGCTCAGATACCCCATTGGTATTGCCAGTGAAGGGGATGTCACAGAGCTTCCAGGCATGGAGTTTTTCCCCGACACTAAGGCACGTGTTCTTGGTGCTAAATCTGATTACATGCCTCCCATTCTTACTACCTGATGGTCTGGTATCATTACAACAAGGCATGTTATCTAATGAAGTAATAACTCAGGCCTCTTCATCCTGCAATAAAACTGGTGTCTGTAGTAACAAAGAATAAATTATGTTTGTGTTTGTGTTATAATCTGCAGAGATGTGCATATCAGGTTTTACGGAGATTTGGTATTGCTGTTTCATGATTAGATGTCAAGGTACAATTTTTTATCCCGTGTGCCATATGGTCTATGCATGACTCTTCTGGTTTTGCTAATGAATTTTGTAGCTTGTTTTATTATTTATTTCCATAGACGAATATTGATAAATCTTAGGAGACGCTTCCGTTTGGATTAAAAAGAAATTACTCCCTCCGTCCCAAATTAATTGCTCAGTTTTGACTTTTTAAAGTCAAATTGACCATTTTTAAAATTAATCTTTTTACTATTTTTGCTAAAATATAGGTGAAGAAATTATAACCAAAAGAAAGTATATACAATTTATTACTAACCCCAATTTTTATAATTTTAGAAATATATTTATATATGCTTAATTATTAATTTTAAAAATAGTCAATTTGACTTAAAAAAATCAAAACTGAGTAATTAATTTGGGACGGAGGGAGTACTAATTTGGATGATATTTATGTATCTAAACCATTCTATTGCATATTCCAGCATAGTAATTACTTCATTCTGGTAGAACTGATCTTAACCAAGAAGACTAGGGGCATAAATTAATTAATTTCAAGTATGTTGAACATCCTATCTACCAAACTAACGCAACACTTGCCAGTTAACAAAGGTTAGGTTTACTGCACCTTCAGATTTTCCTTTTTGTCAACTTTTAACTCAAAATAAGTTTTTCTCAGGACGGTTTCTTAAGGTTAGTTTTCAGTTTTGCTTCCTAAATAATTTTTCTGGGGGGAAAGAGTTTGTTTCCGAGGTGAGCCTAGTTGCTTCCAGTGGGGCGAAATACTTTTTGCACTGAAAGGCCTGCCTAAGTGTTAGGCCATGAAGTAATTTTTGGCAAATAAGATCCAAAATATATGAACCAAACACGTCTCTATGCCAGGTTGTTGGACACGTGGGTGGTTAGCGAGTGTAAACCGGTACACATGTCAACAAACCGGTATTTATAATGAAATTTGAGAGTTGAAAGGGAGACACGTTATGATCCGTATTTATAAAGCGGATAGAATAGAATTGTAATCTAACACGACAGTCCGTTCCACGCGTCGCAATGTACAAATACTGACTTGAACTTATGTTTTATTGTTTTCCTTTTCTTTTTCTTTTCTTTTAGGTAAAAAAATTATAAAAACGTGTATTGTTTTTTTCTTTTCCTTTCTTATAATGTTTCTTTTATTCACCTTTCAAATTCAAACATTGAAGACTGAATCTTGACTCATTAACTAATCACATTATAAGTTTTATGGTTTGGGGTAATTTTATGAAATTTGAAAATATGACTCATTTATGTTTTGTTGTTGTTGTTGTTGTTGTTTGTTTATAGCAAAAAGAAAAAAGAAAGGTTATATATCCCCGGTGGCCAGTTAGTTCCGTCCGATTAAATCACACACGGAGTTGACATCCTTTAAACTACTGTGGCCGTGGCCGTGGACGTGGATGTGAATGAGACGCACATTAAGAAAATAAAACCCGATGGACCTGAAATTTGACCTCTCCTATTTATTGTGTAGTGAGGTGTCAGATTGTTGTGTAGTGAACAGTTGTTGACCAAAAATAAAAAACAAACCCGGTCCACCTAAATTGTCTCCTTAACAAACCCATCTATATTTTCTCTCTTTGATTTGATTTGATTTGATTCCGCTTAGAAGTAAAACAGCAGGAGACTTCTAGATTCTTACGCCTATTATTATCTTACTACAATTTAATCCCCAAGTGTTTTTGTTTTTTTTTGGGTATAAACTTGACCATCGAAACAGAGTGTAAAGAATAGAATAGAATAGAATAGAAAAGAAGCAAAATATGTCATGTATTTTGAGCTCACAAGGGGTAGTCTTGGCAACAACCATGGTGGTATCCGGCACCTTAATTTTGCTATCCCTTTTCCGGGATAAGAATTTCCCACCTACACATGAACTACTTTCCGAGAATCAAGATTCCCACTCGTCAATCCCCATTCTACGTTCTTGTTTCTCTTCTTCTTCTTCTGTTTCAGGTACGTTTAGTTTTTTTTGTTTTTTTTTTTATATATATTCTTCCTGCCGTCCCGTTGTTTGTTTTACTAGTAGTAATTAATTAATTGAATTGATTGGTTAATGCCTTTTTGAACATAATAAATTTGTTGGGTGGTTATAGGTGGCAAGGGAGGAGAGAGAAAGAAGAAGAAGAAGAAAGTTAAATTCGCTGATAATATTGTGAAGGAGGATTCAAAAGGCGAATCAGGAGAGTTGAGGAAAAAAGGAGAGGAGGAAGAAGTAGAAGTAGTTGTTGATGGAAACCAAATTCAGAGAATGCCCCCAAATCGAGTGGCTCTCTACGGTGGAATTCTTAGGGATCGCCTGCATCGAATGGACTGCACCTATTCACTACTTTTTCTTGTTTCTTGATTCGAGAGACGAAAATCCTGATCCTAATCTTGATAGAAAAGTATGCTTTTGTGTAAAAACGACCAATTTTTTGTGGTCGTAATTAAAATAATACTCCTTCTGTTCCAAAATAAAAGTCCTTATTATTATTTTAGATAGTCTCAAGTTAAATGTTTATTTACTTTAAATAATCTATTTTTTACAATAATTTGTCCATAATACCCTTAGTATTAATTATCATATTTTTATTCCCTATACATATTTATGGAGTATCACTAGTCATGCATAAAACATTATGCAACTAAATGAGAATTTAAATATAGACAATTTTGTCATTTTATCTTCTTTCTTAATATACGCAAAAAGTCAATTAGTACTTTTATTCTGGGACGAAAGAAGTATAATACTCCCTCCGTCCCAGGATAAAAGTCCTGGTTGACTTTTTGCGCATATTAAGAAAGAGGATAAAATGACAAAATTGTCCATATTTAAATTCTCATTTAGTTACATAGTTTTTTGCACATGAGTAGTGATGCTACATAAATATGCATAGAGAATAGAAATATGACAATTAATACTAAGGTTATTATGGACAAATTATTGTAAAAAATAGATTATTTAAGGTAAGTAGACATTTAACATGAGACTACCTAAAATAGTAATAAAGACTTTTATCCTGGGACAAAGGGAGTATAATATAGTCATGTATGTGATGGACCGTGCCTTAGTATTTTTTTTCTTGAGACTAGCTAGCTATATATTGTCCCAAATTATTATAATTATAATTACAAAATACAAACTTATATGAATAATAAAATTTTAACGATGTCACATATATATTATTCTTAATCTTATATATTCTCTCCCATTATGCATTTACTTTAATGTGTGCCACGAGCCAATTTTTATTAATAACCACGTAGTAATAGTAGTTTGTATAGTTCTTCTCCACTATCCTATGATCCTATGATTACGCTGTCTTTTTAAAATTAAATACTTCAATTATATGATTGATTGATGTTTAGTATTATTTTATACTTACACGTTAACAATAATAATCGATTAATATCGAGGCAAAGACAATATTCATAAGAAATTGATTAATTCTAATTATATTATCTAACAAAAACAAAATTGTGGATTAATTAATTCTACAAATTATAAGTATGAATATATAAACGTTCACACTAAACACTGAAAACAAATATTTATAAAAATCTTCATAATGAGAAAACATAACAAACTCGTATAGACGTAAAGATACACTTGAAAATCAAACATGAAGCCGTGTGCATATATGTGTGTGTGATAAAAGGACTGGATTAGAGATTTTAATTTTGATTTCATACGAATAAGTAGCCACTTAGAAGGATAAAATAAGAAGTAATTCATTAAATTCAAAGAATTTTTTCTATTTTTTTTTGAAGTAGTTAAATTAAACAAGACAAAATAATAATAATAATATGTCGTCTAATAAGTGTAAAGATAAAAAGTTCATTAAATTCAGAGAATAATATTAAAAAAATGAAGACAAAATAATCAATTATCAAAAAGATGATTAAATGTATAATTTTTTGTGTTTCAAAGAATGAGATACAAAACATAAAGTGAATGATATATATGTCATACAGTAGAATCTATTAATCTAAAAAATAAAAATATTTACTACATTATATAATTTTATAAAATTATTAAGAATAAATTTATTTTATTAATATTTTATTTTTCCTTGTGAGACGGAGAGAGTAATATATTTTAATTTATTAATCTACATAAAATAAAAGAGGAAACGAAATTCATGACATCGCGGCATGACGTATTTACCGGCCTCATAATAGACAAATATTGATAGTTCTGCATAATCCAGCGGAAGCGGGAGCCAGGTTGTTAAAAAATTAGGGATAAATGCGAAAACCTGCCCAGCCCATCCCATCCCATCCCATCCCAATCCAATTATACTAGTCCAGTTTTGGATTTGGTTGCTATGATATGTTGGATTCTGCACAATTATTAAAAAAATTAAGCTGCGGAAAAAGGGCCTTAAGGTTTCTGTTCAGATTCAGAAGCCGATCGAATTTCAGGAAGCAGAAGAGAGAGTGAAAGAAATCAGCCGACTCTCTATCTCAGGTATCGCTGTCTATCTCTCACCATATGTATTCGAATATTACAATCTGAACTTGATTGTTATTCTTTTGGATGATTGAATCAGTGGTATATATGTGATTATTCCTTCCTGAGGTCGATGCTTCTGGTGGGAGCACTGCTACGTTTTGGATCTATTGCAGCATCGATTCTTCATATTATTGCATGCATGGGGTAATTGTTTTTCTTTTAATCATCTATCAACTATCAAGTTAAATTACTCTTGGCCGCTGATTTTATTTGTTCCGCTACTAATTTCTCTCTTATTTATGTATATATATGGGGACTGGGGTCAAGTGAAATTTACATATTTTCCAAAACGTGGGTCCCGGACATTAGGAAATATCAAATTTATTGCGGAAATAACATTTTCATTTCTTTTGTGATTGCACTTTGGATAATTTCAACAGCATTTTTATTTTATTTTATTTTATTTTGGGAAAAGAGCAGAAGGTTTGTAAAATCCTTTCTCTGTTTTTTCTTTTTAATTTTGTTTGGTGGATCGTAACCTAATTTATGTTGAATCTCTAGATATATGAGACCAGTCCTAAAAAGGAGTACTATGTTCTTTGTAAGTCATACTCTTTTTTGGGGATGTTGGAAGGGTACTACAAATATTTGACTTGGTTTAATATTTTAGTTTTACCATCTAACTAGGAGCCATTTGTGAAATGTTAGAAAAAAATTATAGAGGGGCTAGGAAATGAATGTACAGAATCGAAACCTATTTCCCCCATCTTAAAGTGTTTGTCTTCTAAATTTATGAACTTGTTATAGTTTTACTCCCTCAGACCCAAAAAAGAGAACTATTTTTCTTTGAAAGTGAATTCTTTTTTCTTTTTTTTAGGACGAAGGGGAGGATTATAGAAATATTTTCCTTAGCTTAAGATTTAAGTTTACGCAGAAGTAATCAAGCCTATGAAAATTTCATCACCTATGACCTAATTAATATAAGCCCTGGAATTATCTGAAAAGTCCAACTGCCTATTAGCTCTTGAGACTAAATTAGTTAAACTTTATAACATGAAAACCTACCATGATACTTGTCTCAGTATCAGATAGTAGCGGTTGTTCGGATCATTTTATGCATTCTTAAAGATTACAGCATGATCTATTTGAATTTTGCATGAATATTGTAAGGCAAACTAGCTTGCACCACCTTTATGACCATCTTAAGAGTAGGCTTACCCAGGGTTACCCAATTCGCCCCTCCCCTACGACCCACGATCCGGATTGCATGACCCAATCGTGGTACGTTCGCGTACCAGGTTGCCAAAATTGGCGTTCCAATTTGAAAATTGAACACAAAAATTTGGGCATATTGAGAAACAAAATTACCTGTTAAAAGCCTCCATGATCGTAGCTCCCTTGCCGATCTCTGCCGCCGATAATGGAAGTCGCCGCCGATAATGGAAATCTCCGCCAACGATGGAAGGATGGAAATTTGCCGACGATGATGAAGCTCATCCATCACTTGTGAAGGATTTGAGGGTTTACACTTTAACATTTTGTAACCGTGTTTTGATGGTTGCGTAAGGAAGAGGAGTACAACGTGAGGAAGAGTAGGAGAAATGCGTGAGAGCATAAAGAAGTTGAAGATCATGAGAAGACCAGTAAAAAAAAAGAAGAATCTGGAACTTATATTTCACTTTATCTCGTTTTATTTGTTTTTACTTAAACATGTTAAAATAAAAAATGTTTGAATAAAGTAATATAATTAAATTTTTACTATTTGTATATTAAATATAAATTTAATTTTAACTAATCAAAATTAATATTAAAATATTTTGAATTTAAAATTAGTGTAATTTATGTACCTTTTGAAATAATAGATATTATAATTAATAATAGATTTTGAACATTTTATAATTTTATTAATTATATTTTTAAAAATTAAAAATGAGATCATATTAATTACAAATTTTAAATGAATTAAAAAAATTAAAGTTGATTTTATTTAAAATGAATTAAGTATTTTGTTAGAATTTTGGTAAGGAATATATAAAAATAAATGATGTATAAAAGTTGATGATTTTAAATTTTAGAATATTTATAGAAACTAAAAATTATAGATATAATTTAATAAAATTTATTTGAAAAATATAGGAGTTTGTGAACCCACCGTAAATCAATCCCATAAATCATGGGTTTATACTGTATCCCAAATCTGGTAAGGAAAAGGAATACTTTATTTTTATGAATTATGGAAGTCAATTCAAATTTTAAATTGGTAGTTCAAATTTTAGATTATTAGAATTTAAATGTATGTTTTGCATATTGCATTCCCAATTAAATGTATGTATTCGTACCGCGATCGATACCCGTGCTCGTATCGCGTCCCGATCGTACCACGAATTTGGTAACACTGGGCTTACCCCCTTCAGTTTTATGATAGTCTAATAGTGCGGTAAATGAAGGCCCAATCACCCTGGATATATTTTTGAATTTAATCCATAATGTGTCAAATTGTTAGTTAATATGCAACTAAAAAATAGATGATCAATTGATCATGCTGGTATACTTTTGAGGACTAGAGGGTGCATATAGGGGGATTAATGTGTATATTTTGTATGGACTATGTGGTAAAATAAGATTTCTAATGGAACTGAATGTCTTTTGTAACAGAGCAGTGGTTGTCTCGGATGCGATATTAACAGCAAACTGATTTCATCCGTTGATGAGCCACTGAAAGGACAGAAATTTAATGCACGGACAGTGGCAAAACCCAGTATATCAGAGGATTTCTGGACCAATAGTACTTTTGACATGGACAATAGTGCATTTCAGTCACGAGGAAGCATCTCATCAATCAGCACATCGACCCTGGATGCCAGTAGCTCTGGGAATGGGAACGTCCCTTCTGAATTTGTAAATCATGGCAAGTTGTTTTTTACTCCTTAAATCTTTGATGTTTTTACTAGGATTTATTATATTATTATATATTTGTCCTGGCTATAATGCATCTGTACTCGGGAAGCTGACGGCAAATAGAGATGACTTACTGTTGCATGGGCTTCGTGGTTCCCTTTAATTTCTGTGTATATTTATATATATTGGGAGGATTGAAACATGTACCTCAACCTATTTCAGAGTTTCAGTGGTAGGAAAGTTGTTTTATCTCTGGATGCACTTTCTTTGTGATCCCTTGAGGCCATTTAGGCAGATTAAGCGTGTTCCTTTTTTGAAAAGTATTTTATCTGAATGGTTTTCGTCCTATTTTTGTTCTGAATATGTTTGTGCGTGATTGCGTGTTTTTTCTGGTGGGGTGGGGGGAAGGAGGGGGTGTCTGAGGGAGTTGATTAGATTATTCTTGAAAGGGGCTAAATAAAATTCAGTGTTAAAAAATTCACCCTCTTTTTCTCTTTCTTGATTGAAGTTTTTCTTGACACCTGTTCCCTGTTGTTGTCAGTTAAATCTTATTGGGCTGTGTTTATTATACGGTTAAGCTTTTTTCTTTTTTTTTTTATTAGTGATTTCTGTTGTGGTAAATGTGTACAGATGTCTATATGATAAAATACTAGCACTATTTTGACTTGATTTTCAATCAGGTGGTTTTCCAGTTTTTCTAATTGTTCCTTTTGCAATTCATCTAATGTGAAAAAAATTGGATGTAGGTCTTCTTCTCTGGAAACAAACTAGGCAGCAGTGGGTAGGAAATAAGAAGTCTGAGAACCGAGCACAGCAGCTATGTGAGCCTAGATTGAGGTGAGTTACTTTTCATTTTTCATAATTGATGAAATGGCCATTTGGATCCCAAGTATATGCTTGATGTCATAAATATAGAGCAGTCTGTTTCTAATTCAGCATCTCCCTAAGAATTTGTTTAGATTGTAACCTATAACTACACTAACAGTGCATTTTCACCCTGCCTTTAATCACTTGACCACAAGAAGGCAAAAAATTTTAAGAAAGGGGAAAACAGAGTTTAAAAAAAAAACCATCGAGTAGATTCCTAGAATGGCAATATTTTTTATTTTATTTTTTTATCTTAAAATCTTTTTGGTTTGGTGTTGATTCCTCGAAAGACAAACATGCATTTTCTGGTACCTATGGCCAGTTGGCCATTGATTATTCACATGGTCCGAGGGCAATCATCTTGACAAGAATTTTGTGCGAGGAATCAAGTGTCAAACACTTGAAGTAGTCTTGAAAAATGTCAAATTCTGGGCATGCTATAAACACTTATGCTTTAGATGTGCTGGAAGCATACCCCCTGCATAATTTTCAAATATCATCTTTGTAAATTATATACTTGGTTGTTGTGAAGTTACATTGGCTACTCGTGGAACCGTGTTGAATCTCTTTGTCAGCACCTATGTATCTCTAAAAAGTTTCAATTTGCAGTTGGAATGCAACTTATGAAAGTTTGGTCGGGAGTAACAAGCCTTTTACCAAGCCAATCCCTCTTGCTGTCAGTTTCTCTCCTTGCATAGTGTTGGTTTATGTCTAAGTTCTTTGCAGTGAAATGCTTTGCTTAACTGTCACCTTATATTTCCTCCTGACAGGAAATGATAGATTTTCTTGTTGACATCTGGGAGCAGGAAGGAATGTATGATTGAGACAGCAGGAGAGTTTTGATTTTCAGTATAAATCTGAACAATAACCTATCTCGGGGCTTCAGAATTTAGGTTGCTTCGTAATGCAGGCGATCAGGCAAATGGGAATATGGTGATCAGGCAAATGGTGCGTTGTAAATTAATTGTAATATAGTTATCATGAGATGGTATCCCTTTTCACTTGGGCATTTTCTGGGCGTGCAGTTGTATTTCGAAGTATGAAAATTAAAACTTTAGGACACCCTTGGGTGAATTTGTGTAACTTTATACCCTTACATCAATTAAAAAAGCTTTTTTTCAATGCAATTATTGATATTTATTAAGGAAAGTGGGAAGTGAAGTCGAGATCTAGAATTTTATTTTATAAACAGTATCACTCCGTTCTAAATTAATTGCTCAATTTTGACCATTTTAAGTCAAATTGATTATTTTTAGAATTAATAATTAAGCATATATAAATACATTTCTAAAATTATAAAAATTGGAGTTAGTAATAAATTGTATATACTTTCTTTTGGTTATAATCTCTTCACCTATATTTTAACAAAAATAATAAAAATATTAGTTTTAAAAATAGTCAATTTGACTTAAAATGGTCAAAATTGAGCAATTAATTTGAGACGGAGGGAGTATGTTTTTGCATTTGCAAGAAAACCCCCAACATTGAACTCAGTATTATTAGCCTAATATAGTTGTGATTACAACTGGTGAAGTACAATCCATAATTTATCACAATCATAAAGTGCTTGTAGAATTTAGATATCGGCCCATGCACAGATGCAAGCTCGTGAGTTCATTCATACACTAAACGTACTTTTTTTTTTTCCCTAAAAATATTATATACTATGATATACTTTTTACTCTGTCACTCCGGCTCAAATTCCTGCTTTCATTTGAGATACTCTTGTATACTTGCTCGGTTTTTTATTATTTGTTTTTTTAAAAATGGACATAGGTATTAAGAAAAATAATTAATATTATATTGTTTAGCTAAAAATAATTTTAAATGTCAATATTGTCCTTGTATTAGAATAAGAGAGTGTTATTTATTGGATAGAAAATGGTGAGAGGACTAAAATAATATTTAATATTTGGGATAAAATTAAAAACTAAGTAATTAATGTTTAATTGAAATTTTCAAACGACAAATATTAAGAGATAAAAATATTTATCTAAAACGATATTTAAAAAGAGACGGGCGACAGTATAACACACTACTTTAACAAAATTTGAAATTTATCTAATTTTTGTTGTTATATGGAGTATTAGAAAATCACCGTTTCTTGATGAAAATCTACTTAATCGGTACCATTCAGATTAAAATGTAAAAGTGTTCATGTTTATATATGCGAGATTTTCATAATTGAGTTTGGCTAATTAGCAAATTTTAATTTTGAAGAATAATTATATAACCTTTTTTTAAGGTGAAAATAATAGGGCAAAAGGTACAATTACTAACTGTATATCGAAAGACAATTTTGGCTAATAATGATTAAATTCATGAAAACATTACCAGTAAATGAGAATATTGTAGTTTAGTATGAGAATAAATTCTGTCTAACTTGAGAATGGAGGATCAGTAAAACTGTACTCTTATATATAGATGAATGTATATGCATAATTGAAGAAAGGCAAGGTCTTATCAGGTGTAACTTTAACGTACAAAATGCAGAGAGGGCATTGACTGACGTTTGATTAAAAGAGCTAGCTAGCCTGGTCGGTCTGATGTAGAATCTGAACCGTTGTCGTGGGTGCAGTCAGAGATTCTACTATTCTTTTTCTTTCTGGTTTCCACTGCTCACACCTTACTCCCTGTAACACCCCTCCCCCCCCCCCCCCCCCCCCCCCCCCCCCCCACCCCCAAAACAAAAAAAATGAAAAAGAGATGAACTATATATAATAATTGTGTAAAACAAGAGCAGTGTTGCTTAACTAACACACTGCTATAAGGTTCTTTAGGAGTTAAAATGTTATTGTAGCGATACTTTTTTAGGCAAAATGACAACCATTTTTTGATGCTGTACTCGGGTGGTGGAATTATGTTTTTTTTATGTACTCTTTACTACAGTTATGTAAATAACAATTTTACTGCAATATGTAAAATTTAAGATATACAGTACAACAATGCGATGCATCATTTACGCTAATATAAAAATCACGCCGAAAATATTGACTCCCATAAATATGATAATGCAACACATTTACTTTAAGAGCATTTCTAACACGCTCTTCAATTATTTTGGGATACTCAAATAGGCGAGTTACATCAGAAAAATTATTTCCAATAATCTCTCCAACCTTAGTTATCAAATCTACAACCTCATTCTCTTTTTTCAGAACTGGTAAGTTGACCTTATCTCTTCAAAATATTTATTTTGTTTTGGGAGAATCAAAATCATATAAAAAAGGCTAAAAATATTTATTTTGCTCGATGTGTTTGATGTACAAACTCATTTTAAAATTTAATATCATTCCTTTTCATTTATTTATTTATCATATTGGATAAAATATTATTTTAATTATCCATTGGACAATTACGTTAACTATGACCATCTGGTTTATCTAATATGACCTTCTGGATAATCACGTGAATTAAAAATTTATCCAATAACCTTAAATAATCACGTAAATTAAGAAATTATCCAATATTTAGTTTTAATTAAATATTAAAATTTATTTTCTAGAATGTTATCTTTTTAAAAAATGAATGTTATTAATTATTTCAAATGTTATTAATTATTATTGTTTTAAATTAAATATTATATTAATTGAATTGAAGAGACCAATGAGACACAAAATATTAAAATAATAAATAATATTTTTTAAATTATTATGTAAGTCAATAAATTTTAATTTTAAATTATTATTATTATTATTATTGGAGATGCTCTAACCGTAACATTTTCTTTTTTTTACTCCATGCAAAATAGTGCATTAAAGTCTACCGAGTTCAGATAGTACTTTGAACCTGTAATAAGTCAAGCCTTGTACTTCCCGGTGGCCCCCTCAACTAAGCACACTTCTGAGATTACGTGAAAATGAGGCGTTGAATTGAGTAGTAGAAAATTAATAATCATACAGTTTCCCAATGCCAATGCAGTTCGATAAATTTCCACCTCAGGACACACACACACACACACACACACACACACACATATATATATATATATATATTCTTAAGACCGACTAATTAAAAACCTCGATGATTACTCACCAGCCTGAGCTTTTTGGGTTTGCTCGTTTTTGTTACGTTTTGGCATTTGGCTTGTGCGTTTGACCGATCTCCAAATTCACTCGATAAAATGATATCCAGTTAGGATAAAGTTAATTTTATTTAGTTTTTTATTATATAAATTATAGAAAATATTACTTAGTTAATGTAATAAAAATTTATTAATGTAATATTTTTTATAATTTATATAATAAAAAATTATAAAATTTAATGCGATGAAATTAAACCAATTTCACTCTAATCAGATCCATCAAAATGGGTTGCGGTGAGTTTGGGACCGCCTTTATCAGTTAATCAAATTGCATTTTGCTAGATAAACAAGATACTATTTAAAAAGTTTTAAAAGTCTGAAAATTGTTAACCAGACATGAATTTAGTACTATTTCCTACTGGCAACCCAACAAAGATTAAAGAGTTCAGTCTTGAACACTTTTATGTTTTGTCCAAGTACTCTATACTCAATCCTTAGAGTGATATATATATATATATATATATATATATATATATATATATATATATTTATATATACACACACACACATAGTATATATATAGATATATACACACACACACACATAGTGCAACAACTGAAAAATATTTTAAAACATATAGAACTTATATCCGGATTTCCATGGTCAGGAGTTCTATTATTTTGAGATTTTTTAAAAAATAAAATAAAAAGAATTATCCTATATCACTGGATCGATGGTTTTACTATTGGGTCTAAGTAATATATATGGACTTTTGCATTCTCAGCAAATGCAAAATTGTGAACTGATCATGTGCTTTTTACTCTTTTACATGTTATTTGTCTTGGTAAAATACAAATGCAAGTGATATAATATTATTTTGAAATAGAGGGAATATAATTATTATTTTTTATAAACATCTTTGAATTAATTTGTTGATTAACTACATTAATATCTTACATAAAATGATCCAGAATATGCATGTTTGGTTTGACAAATAAGCATGAGGGTATAGTTGGTAAGTGGAGAGATGATCCAGAATAGTATAAGTGTTTCCAAACAGTCATTTCAGTCGAAAAGTCAGGGCAACATTTTCCCAAAAGAAGAAAGAAGAAATACTCCTCAAATTTGTAGTCGTGGGATATTGTTATTGCATTTAATAATTGGGGAAGAATTAAGAAGAAGAAGAAGAAGCCATCGGCATCAGAGAAAACTGTCCCTCCTTCTGGAAACATTACTTAACCTTGTCTAGTCTTACCACATGCACAAATCTTCTTCCCTCTTTTCAAACAAACACCCATTTTCCTCCACAATACACACACACACACACACATGTACATACATACATATCTTTTTCACTTGTTCAGCATTCTTTAACTTGTTTAATTCCCTGCAGCTGGAACACAACATAAATCTTCAAATATATAAAACTAAGCTTATGGCTACATCCAGAAGCTACCCTCTTTGCATGGTCAGGCTTGTAATCACAGTACTGATGATCCTCATCTTTTCGCTCTCATATCTACCTTCCAAATCAGGTAAAAAAAAAAACTACTACTACTTTAGTCTGGTACCTTTTACCTGAAAATGCAAATGGGTATTTTGATTTTTGCTTTTCAAGTTCTTTCCTACACCACTTGTAGCTATCTTCATATATTTTTTATTTATTTTTTTGTAAGGTGTCAAATATAATATTGCAGTTGGGGAATCATCATCAAGTAGTTACATGAGGAGTAGTGCAGTAGTAGTGGATCAGCTGCTGCAAAGGAAAAAGGTATTGGGTTCAAGGCCACCAACATGTGTGAACAAGTGCATGAGCTGTAGGCCTTGCATGGCTACTCTGGTTATTCCTCCTCACCGGATAAGGACATCATCATCATCAACTACTACTACTACTAGTACTCATGCTTATCAACAATCTTCCAGCCTTCATCGAGAAGATGATAGTTATTATCTCCTCTCCTGGAAATGCAAATGCGGAGATAAGCTTTTTCAACCTTAACTACTTTATTTATTAATTTATTTATATACTAGTACTACTATATAAACTATAATTAACCATTCTGATCCTCTCTCAGAATTGATCAGGCAGGCCTGATCCTTGTAATGAACTTTCGTAATCTGTTTTGTAATAATGTACTCCTTTAATATTTTGCCAATGATTCTGTTTATATTTAATAATCTTTTGGGTTACTTCTTTGGTCCACAAAGTATGTGAACTTTTGTAATTATATGTTTGAGAATGAAACTGTAAAGTATATATAAGGACTTTGTGGATGCTAGCTCATGACATGTATCTAAGTTCTAGAGCCTTATATAGGGGTAACATGGGGGAGGTGTCAGGAGAGTAAGTTGGGGAAATATAGGAGAAACTAACCTTTGATATGTAGCACTAGCACCTGTTAATATATAGGAGAAATTAACTGTTTGTATACCAGTATTGAAGAGAATGAATTGATGCTCAGCAGTGGAGTCAACTCCTTTTATAATATCAATCATTACAATCAAATCCCCAAATTTATGAGATTATATCTTTATAATTATGGGATTACAATCCATTATTACTGGAAATCCCACAGATTAGTCCAACTATCGTGGAGCTTATCATGGGTCAACTACTCATCAAATATATTAAATAAAAAATACAAATATTCTAGATATATTCTAACACTAACCTTCGATATATATATATATATTCTTTGTTGAAATTGAAGATGTTCATAACTACTAGTATAGCAAACATGATGTTGTTTCAAATGTGCTGATATTTGTTGCATACTTGAAAGATAGTGGTTGTGATACAAAACTCAACCCTTTTGTCTATTTTGAAAAGCTAGTCTCTCAAGGGAGAGGTCAATGCAAGTAGCGTCCCACACCAAGTTATTTTTGCAATTGGTTTAAAATTATCCTGAGGGATTATACATACATGCTATGTCCGATTTACACATAAACAAAGTCACATATGTACCTCTCGAAGGGTATGTCATCCTTGGTGCGAAAAACCGTGCAAGTGCAAACCTACAAATACTGCGTCACGCACACTAACACAATGGAGACACCGAACTACAATTTCTGTAAGATGAGAACGGTGTTCAATTTCCACCATCGGAAGCAACTAGGAATCACTCAGTTTTTGGGAGCTCTCTAATGGCCGTGTGTATTATTTTCTCTCTCTGTTAGAGTTGTAATTGTGTTATGTATTACCAGAATACGTGAGTTTTTCTCCAACAGCTAGTCAAATAATGTTTAATATATTCAGCTGAGAATTGACCCAATCAATTTGGAAACCTTTTAACAACTAAATGGGTTGGACCTTTCATGAGTGTCCCATATCCAAAACTCAACATATTGTGGTCGATTTACACCATTACGTAAGAAAATAATAAAAAACCAAAAGATTGTTCATAAAAGAGAAATCAATCAATAGTACTTTGATGACAAAAGAATCTTATAAAAAGTTAGTTACAAAATGATGTGGTTGGTTGTGGTTGATTACTAACACTAAGCCCGCCCATATATGATAGATCATCCATTAGTTATACTCTGTCATATCATTTTGCAAATTAATTTTTGCAAGTTTTTTTTGTCACCATAGCAAGACTCTAAACTTGTAGCCAAACAACAATAATAGTAGGTCATTTTATCCGCTAAGTTGCTTTTTTTATCCTTTGGGTCAAGGCGTGGCTTAGTTTGTCTATGATGTAGCAGTATTATACAGTATATTATAAATTTTTGAATGTTTGCCTGTAGTGATGAAACCCTCACATATATTTTGGCTGCAATCTCTGTTGAATGTTGATATATATATATATATATATATATATATATATATATATATATATATATATATTAAATAATCCTCCCCTAGCCAAGTCTTGAAATTCTGTTTTAGAAGAAATCAAATGCCTCAATATGGCTATTAATTCATTCAATATTTGTAAAGACTTTTGGATGTAAATTGATAGTTGATTTTGTTCTTAACCTAGAAGTGGTATTGTTTGGCTATTTTCAAAACTTAATTGCAAGCCCATAGATTCAGATATTGCATTTCTACAAACTATGTGTATTTGATCAAAATACCCCTTTAGTTGCGACCATATCCCTAATAACTAGCTAGTTTAATTGAAAATATTTTCTATGTTCTCAAGGAAATTTGTTGAATTCAATAAATTCCTACACATTAGTGTTCGGAAATAACCTACATATCATGTAATAATTATTAAGCTAGAGTTTTCATATGAGAAAATTAAAACTTGTTATTTGAATTGACAATATACGTACCTGAACGATTCAGTATGAAGAAATTAATTAATCATTAAAATAATTTAAAAATATAATCTTTAGGCAGACATCTCTTTCCAAGAGAGAAAAAGAAATAATTTCATGATTTCGTCTTACATTTTGAATTAAATTATAAATATTGATGTTTATTTTCTTAAACAATTAATTATGATGTTTAATAGTTACTTTGAGAGTCAGAAGTAATTATTAGTCCAAGCTAGATGAGTACTTCAAGCCCAATTTCGTTAGCCCATTATCCCCTCTACGACTTATGATACTTCGGTCCATAAAAGAGAATTACTCCCTTTGTTTTACCAATGGGCATTTATAGTTGCACACCTTACCCTTTAATTAATGGCTCGCCAGTTTACACATTATTCGCATACCCAGTTTGCCCTTTGAGACCAATAAATAGACTCAAAACAATATTTTGACTAAATTAATATTAGGAATCTCCTTCTCAATTACTGTTAGTATTGACTCAATTAAATCAAAATTAGGACTCTTATTGTTAGTATTGACTAAATCAATTTTGATTTTTATATATTTTTATGTTTAAGCGTATATCCACTATGTCATCTTCTCTTATATTTCATCATTCAAAAATCGCAAGAGTTTAATATTATATATATACAATAATATGTGTGTATGTATAGTTGATGCTTCGTGTATTGTATAGTTGTGATATATTTTTGAATTTGAAGGTTTGTGTTTTTCGAATTAAAAAAGTAAAAATTCGGGGATGATTTGAGTATAGATGTGAAACAAATTAAATAGATATGGAAGATGAGTTATTTAAGCAGCTGATGCTTCATCGTAATGCATAATACAATCCATTCAGTAGCTTACTCATGTTGTGTTTGATAAAAATGATAATTAAGATCTGAATAATTATGATGTCTTAATAAATTAGATCATCTGAATGATTATGAGGTCTGAATCTAAAAAATTGTTTGATAACTAAAAAGTAAGTTGCCTCTTAATGACGCTATTTTACCATTTTAAAGGGTAAAATTTTATTTAATAATTTTAAATATTCAATTTAATAAAAATGAGTGAATAATATTGTTGAATATATTTATATAAAAAAAAATTATCAAAAAAAATTCATTAAGAGGTACCTCTTAATTATTAAGACTTCATTTTCTGTCTTACCGATTAAGAGGTATTCAGAAGTAACAAAAATAAAAACAAACAGCATCATGCCTCTTAACGAATAAGAGCCTGTCCATTAAGAGACAATCAGACGTAAACAAACAGCACCTCACTCTTATTGGCATGATGATATATTAGGCCGTTAGTCTTGAGAAAGCTTACAAATACTAAAATACTTCAAGAGGGACTCGAACCAGACCAGAGCATAATAATCCATGACGGCACCGGTTTCCGACAGGGAACAAACCAGAGTACTTACTTATACGGCAAGAAGAGGAGCGAGTCACTGTATTTGATTTATTCGGATATTCTTTGAGTTTTGTATTTGTATATTGTTCTCAAAGGACAAATTTGACATATAATTAAGGATGTGTGAACGGGGAATCTCTAAATAAAGGTAAATTTGTCTGTTTATTAACTTTGGATGTGTAAATATAAATAAAGAGTATGCATATATTAATACTCTTTATTAAAAGGAGTTTGGTTGACAAAAATATTTTGAAAATTGATATTTTTATATGTGTTTTTGATATTTTTACATGATTTTTTTTCACATGAGCATAAAGTGCATCTTACCTTCATGTAAGGAAGAATCATGTAGAAATATTAAAAACACATGTGAAAATAATGCTTCCCAAATATTTTATATCACAATTAAACTAAACATAAGTCACACTTAGGGGGTGGTTGTTTAGAGCCGAATGAAGCTGAATGGCTGAATCGGCCAGTTACTTTAATAATACTGTCTCAATTATACATTTATATAATAACAAAGTTTTACGATTATACCCTCAATATTAAATTAACACTTATAACACAACGAATTAAAGGTACCTAAAAAAAACCCAACACTTCACATTTAAGGTTAACACAGCAAATGAAAAAGGGTTATTCTAATGTGTGTCCTAAAACACACATTATACACAAGAATCGATGGAATATTCTCTTAATTTCTGTGCATATTCCATTGATTTCTGCGTTTACACATAGATCAAAGGAATATGCACAGGAATTAAGAGAATATTCTCTCGATTCCTGTGTATAATGTGACATCTTAGGATACACATTAAGAAAATTCAATTAAAAATACAGTATATTCTTAAATTTTCAAATGTTTTTTTTTTGGAGTTTGGGGAGGGGGGGGGGGGAGTATTTTTTATGGTTAATTTTTTCTTGATATTAAACTGGATATTTTTTCTTAGTGAGGGTAAAAAAATTAAAATATCGAATTTCTGAATCTACATTGCAGTATTTGAAAAAGGAGCCCGCAACATAGATAGAAAAAAATTTGGTTGAAAATTAGGGGAGAAAATAATTCTCCCACCAAAATGGCATCTTGTCTTTCGCCGGTGACGGGCTTATACAACTACCGGCCAAACACTGCCTTGAAAAATTCTACAATCCCAGGCTCTCCTTTCCTCACTTTTTCCCATCATTCCACCAATCACATCCTCTCTCTTATCCACCGCCGCTTCTCCGTTCCCTATGCTTGGTCCGGCACGTCCCGCGCTACTACCCCCGGTCCTCCGTCTCCGCCAGATTCTGAACCACCTACCGGACAAAGCCCTAGTCCGCCCTCAGGTACTACTACTATTTCTGATATTTTACTTTCAATTTCATATTTTAGGGTTTATGCTCCTGATTCGTAATTTTACTCGTGCGTGAGTTAAAGAGCTTGGCTAGACACTTGATAATGTTTGTTTTGTGGTGTGGATACATGACTGTTTAACTGTTTAAGAAAAGATTTACATGATTGGTGTCTTGGGGATACTGATATGAAAAAGTGGAATTTACTCTGCAGGTAGTAGTTAGGTTTCATATTTGACAATTTTAAGAAAAAATAATGTGGGTTGGCCATGATTTATGGAAAAGAATAGGATGTTTGCTCTGCTTAGTGTATGATTTATCCTTGATTAACTTAAATGATATATTCTCGATTGAAATTTGTTTGTTGTTGGTTGAGATGACACTTGAAGGTAAATTCCTACGTGGAAGACAAGACAATATATTTTAAAATTTTTATTATTATATCACCGTTCCAAAAATGGAGTCCAAAAAAAGGAGTCTCATTTGCTATTTTTTATTGCTCCAGATGGATGTATGAAATAACACAAGTCAAGCCATCTTATTTTCATTAGCATGCTATCACTATAAAAGTAAGCACTAAATAAATTTAAGGATTAACATGGAACCAAAATATATTCTTAAAAGTTATTAATTTTGCAAATGGGATTTTTTTTGTGGAACAGAAGGAGTATTATTTGATTTTTTTTTTTTTTGGGGTCATAAGAAGCTAACTAGCTTAGTGGTTCAGCATATCATGGTTAAGGCATGGTTGTGTGATATAATAATTCTCATATAATAGGGATCTCGGATGAATAGTGTACAACTGTGCAATTAGCACCCCCTATTTGCAAGATCATGCTGGCTGTCATATTTGTTCTTAGATGTTAGCTTGATTAGATCTTTGGCAATTGAGCAATTTTAAATTAATTCACTATGCTCTATGATGTGGAGAAGACGCTCTATGATGTGGAGAAGACTCTTTGTACTATGATTTTTAAATGAGCTTTCACTAACCTCTGTTATTTGTGAAACAGGTCTTCCAATGACTTTGTCCAGATTCAAAGACACTGTGCAGATCTTCTTTGCTGTTCTTTTCTGGATGGGTCTCTTCTTTTGGGCCTCTGCATGGGATGGAAGGAATAATGGTAGACCGGACAAGGGATCTCGATTTCGAAGATGATTTAGTAAGCTTTTATTTTTGTACATAGTAATAGAAGTGGGATGGAGCATTTCAGTAAGGAGATCTTTCGATTTGTAGAGCAATATATATACAAAAGGGAAAATATTTATTTTATGTATAAAAAGAGGTCATAGTCCTATTGATCATTCACTCTGTCAGTTAAATGGTGAACCATTTTGTATAATCTATTGGTGCAATTTATTTAACGTTGATATGTTCATATTACTAGTAGGAGGATTGTTGGCTATTTTATTTGCTAGGGTTAGTTTTCCTTTAGTAGAAATAGGAGAAAGTAAGGAGAACTGAGACATCTTGACCAATAAATAGCTAATATGGTGGTATTTCTTGAAAGGGGGAAATGCTGATTATGGGAAGTTGAGGAGAGAAGAAAGGCAGGGGGGTGGAGCTGTTAACTTTTCGTTGTCTACATATTGAGTACTTAGTGTGGAGTGAGTGTTTCTTAACAAAGAAATATCTTTAGAATAGAACGTCCCCACTACTTAGATGGATGCTAACATACATTATTCTTCGATGTGTTATATTACACCTGATCCCAGCTTTTACCAGTCATACTATACGCATCTATGCCGGACATGATAGGTTGATATCATTTTATTTTATTTTTAACTTTTAAGTACTAACACCAAGTCACCAATAGAGTTTTCCTGGCTTGACCAACATTGGTAGGAAATTCTCTCTCCTCTCTATTTCCTCCCTCTCCATTGCAATTATTGGTGATTCCAGACATAACTTTAATTCTCTGAAGGAGATTAACGATATGTTTGCAACTTGGCACTCTAGGGACAGGAAAGGAAATACAAAAAATAATATAAAAAGTGAAAAAAATCTTAATGGACTGAGTCTAATTTATACCTCAACAAATCTTATATCGGTTTATAATGTGAAAATGTAGTGGAAGGTGATAAACCTTCAAGGATTATTTAGATTTCATTTCATATTATTTTTTCTTTATTTCACTCTCGTTTTCTATGTTCCAAACATGGCGCAAGAGATTCCTAGTTTCTGAGTATAACTAAGTTACATCCTTAATAGCAGCAGTGATTTTTTTGTCATTATGTAGTTGAGTTCGGAGTTGCAGCCATTATACTTAACTATTAAATCTTGTCATGTTGTATTTCTCTTCACTTCTTGTCCTACATAATCTTCAACAGCTGACATCAATAATTCAAGGACTTAAAGACATGTAGTGGTGCCAATGGTAGATAAGCCTTAGCTTATGCGAGGATGTATTCAGATGAATGAAGAATTATGTTTGGATGAATTTATTGTGCTCCAAGTTTAAATGTGGTTTAGGTTTTATTTGAAGAGGTGCTGACATGAATGATTTATATTTTTAAATTTAACTTAGTCCTGGGGGGACCCTCGTGAGCATGGCCTTGGCTCATCAGATAACTTTGCCTTGGCTCATCAGATAACTTTCTGGGATAATATAGATTTTGTATCATTATAGGCAAAGGAGAGAGAGAGAAAAGGATAGGGTCGTCAAGGGGTGAATAAAATTGAAATTTAGTGTTATCTTTCTTCTTTTTCCAAGACAATGAATAGACCAAGGAGTGTGTTGTTGCTTTGTAATTGCTTGCAGCTTGCTCTTTGTTTTGTTAGCTTATTTGAGAAATTTGTAGCGCTCTTCGTGTGGGCATAAACAGTTCATGCTTGGATGACTATGGGGTTTAATCATAGAAATTGGCCTATGTAACCTTTTTTATATATATTTTATTTTATAAGTTGGGCTATATAACCTTTAGGTTTGCTATTTTATCTGCTTGGATTGATGTGGGGTTCAATCGTAGAAATTGGCCTTTCCCTTTCCCTTTACTTTTCCTTCTTACCTCCTCTGTAGATAACCAAGTAACATATTGTCAGTCGAAGGGATGAAGGGGTGACTGAAAAAGGAGGTTAAATATCGTAAAGCTATATCAGATGAGGATTGGGTATAACGCTTGTATACATTTGAGATTCCTAGAACATAGAAATCATAGACAAAACCTATAGGTCAATGTTGTAGGTGTGATATCTTCTGTGGTGAGATAGTGCTATGGCGTCCATCTTGTAGGGTTGATTTTATGTTCTCTCTCCCTGAAGAAGCTCACCAATTGTAGACCTTTGGTTAGTAAAGAATATAGGCCGAGTCAATTGTAGACCTTTGGTTAGTAAAGAATATAGGCCGAGTGTGTATCGATGTAGACGCTGATATGTTTGCAACTCTCAGATGGAATATACCAACTGTTGTAGGGGTATTGTTAGGGTGAACGAGGGTCAATGCTAAATTCTTGCTACCAGACTCTGCCTGAAAGCCAAAGTTAATTAAATGTGCGGTGATGATTTAGGTGGACGCAAGGTGTACCCAGGTAGCTTCCCATCATTAGGTTGTGAATTTACTGCAGATCGAAGAGGGAAGCTCTTTCTGGCAAGGCTTGTAGTAAATAATCAAAATTACAGCAGTAAACCTGTTCACTAACTGTTGTAATTGGATGGATATAGTTTAACTTTCTGATTTCATGTTTGTTTTGTTTTTGTTTTTGTCTTTGAAATCAAATGATACTGTTCATATTTATATTCCTTTTTATTTTTGATAAATATTCATTGGCAGAGATGTTAATGTAACTAGTCTCTATGTTCTAAAATTAGAGTTACATTTGTTAAAAGAATATTGAAGAAAATTTTTATTTTTCAAAGTCGTCCTTAACGTTAGTGATTATATAAATTAGAGTTACATTTGCTAAAAGAATATTGAAGAAAATTTTTATTTTTCAAATTCGTCCTTAACGTTAGCTAAAAATATAATAGTAGTGACATAATAATATTTAATTAATTAAAAATAAAAATAAAAACAATAATATGTTTAAACTTTTATGTTACTTTATGGGCAAAAATTGAAAAAATGTAAATGTACTTTTGAAGGAGAGAGTATATTCCTTTCCCAAATAAAGGAAGCTGTTAAAGGTAAATTAATTGTGTTTGTAAGGAGCCTCCATTTGACATCCCAGCCATGCTAGAACTTGATTGTATGAACATTTGATTTTTGTTTGGCCTCTCAAGGCCTCCATTGTACCCAATAAAAAAAATAAAAAAAATGTTCAAGTACAGTCTCTCAAGAGAAAATATCAGTGGAGGTATCTATCAAACGCCACTTTAGACTTCCACTTTGGGGTTTAGGAGAGTAAGAGGCGGTATCAGTGAAGTCTAATCTAAGTTTTAATTCAAAAATAATTGTAAAGTTATTTAAAAGATAAATAAATCATGTCTTTAGAAGTGTTATTTATATTGTGTTAGAAAACTAGGAAATTTTATAATATATTATGTATGATCTTCTTAAGAGGCAGTGAAATTATCGACCGTCGATTATAAATTAACTTAAATATTTTAAGTAAATTTCATAATTTGTGTCTTGGATAATTATTGTATTATTATTTTCAGTGCGCTCATTCTCTAACGAGAGGATATGGTAGCCCTTGGTCATAAATATCATCAACGATAATAATATTAAGGGGGTTTCAATTTGGAATCTCGTAAGCACAATTTGTACAAGGGTCTCTCCCTAGAGTAGAGAGAAGAAAAGCTATTCCTGCATGAAATGACGTGACCCTACTGCTAGAGAAATAATTTCTCGACATAATGTGATTGATTATACCACCCTCAAGTAGTAGTAAAAGGGCAAAACGGAAAATCATGATATATTACTAAAATAAAGATCAACGGATAATAATATTCAATATAAATAATTAATTAATAAAATATTATAATTCTAACACTATTTGTATGTATGAAATATTTAATATTTTTATTTATTTATAGTTTAGTTTTATTTTAGTTCTTGCATTTTATTTTATTTCTTAAAAAAATCTTCATATATTATTTTTGAGAGTATTAATAGTTATCAAATGTTAACACCTCATGGTATATAAAAATAGAATAAATGTTGAGATGTAAATTTTTTTGAAATTTTAAATGTGTGAAATTAATGACAATAATGTCTTTTTCCTATCATTCTTCTCAATTGACTATTTATCTATCTGAAAATCAAATTTCTCAATTTAATCAATAAAGATGATTATAGTTAATTTGTAAAAGTTAAATTTAAATTTTGGAATAAATTTATTTTAAAATGTAAAACAACATTTTTGTACTTAATAATGGTTCTTAAGTAATTTTCCATGTAGACTATTGCACTAAATAAAATAAAACAAAATTATTATCCATTTTGAGAATTTTAAAATTTCACAAATTAACTAGAAAAAAAGTAAATTAATTTATTTTTTTTTTGAAAAAGGAGGGTCTGTTAAAGAATATTATTGTCCTTAATCTCGTATGCTTGAAATTAAAAAGAATTATATCTCAACATTTTTTTAATGTTATGTTAAATTATTTTAATAAGTTAGCTGGGTTTGAGAATTATATTAATACTCTAAAAAAATAATATAAGTAATTTTTTTTAAAAATAAAAAGAGAAGAAAAGATAATACAAAACCTAACCATTAATACTTTAAAAAATAATATAGGTAGATTTTTTTTTTTTAAAATACAGAACCTAAAATGAAACCAAATCATTACTAGTTATTTTGCCTTATTAGAGTGCCATTCGAAATTCTCCTTCTTTATTATTTTTTTTTGGGCCCAAGTTTACCATATATCTTTTTTGAAAAATGGATGTTTATGTAATAAGATAAAATAAAATAATTTAGGGTGAGATCATTTTTAATTTTTACCTATCTCACCTATATATATATATATATATTTCACAATTATAATTCAGCTAAATTTTTTTATAATATATAATAAGATTGATTTTTTTTTATAACAAAATAAAAAATATTTCCAACTATCACTCCAATTGGTTGGACACTTTAAGAAGCAATGTTCACATTATTGGTGCAACTACAAGGAAGGAAAAAGGACGAGAAAAGAAAATGAATTAGTCGTCCATCTAAAGCTAGACAAACTCCATCTTCTTCTTGGTATTACTTACTATTAGTTGGTAATAGTAGCAGTACCAGGACCAGTTGGCAGTAACAAGTCGTTTTCTTTTGGAGTGGGGTAGCGTTAATATTATTATGTCAAAACCTGCGTGTTAACTATGCTTTGGTAACCATTACCAGACAAAAATAAATTTTAAAAAAAAAAAAGGAAAAAGAAAAAGTCTGCTTTAGGTCCATTATTAGCCTTACCCTGTCATTTTCCAAACTCAAGCAAAGACAATAATAAATAATACATTTAAGGACGGACGCCGGACTCTCTTTCGATCGTACTTGGCCCATTGTACAAGACCCCCACAAGTATGGGATATGGGCTGGGCTGGGCAGGGCTCCACCTCGGAGGCTTAAGCCCCATACCTAGTTGACACCTGCCCATTACCCACGTGCTTCGTCAGCACTATATTTTCGTCTTCTTCCTGCATGGGCTGGGCTCCACCTCGGTGCCTTTATGCTCTTTTTCTACGGCTCAGATTTTTTCTCTCTCCACTCTCTTGACTTCCCCAGTGGGCAGTGGGCAGTGCCCATTCTCTCTCTATAAAGATAGATCCCTCTATCTCTCTCTCTCTCAAAAAGAGGGAAGAAAAAAGAAAAAAAAAAAGGCCATGCTCCTGAGGAGCTCTTCAACGCCTATATTAAATTATTCTGATCACGTCTTCATTTCTGCTCGCTCTCACTCTCACTCTAGGAGTAGATCATGGATATCCTTCCCCGTCTCACTTAATTTTGATGATTCTTCAACCACCCGCTCCGTATCCGAGACTGACCTCCGTGACCCAACAGTCCCCAAGGCCAAGAAGAAGAAAGGTTTTGCCAAACCGCCACCTACCCCCAAGCCCATTCTACTTGAGGAAAGTGGCAATGGCAATGGCAATGATGATGGGCACGTTGCGGAGACAGGGGGCGGGGTTAGTGGTGTTGATGGTGGCGGAGGGAGAGGATCCGGTGGTGATAGAATTGGATCTGGCTCCTCTGGTTCCAATCATGGTAGTACCGATGCTTATTACCACAAAATGATTGAAGCAAACCCCGGCAATTCTCTCTTACTTGCTAACTATGCCAAGTTTTTAAAAGAGGTACGTACCTGCTATTTTAATCTCAACTAATCTAAACAAATTTCGACATATTAACAACTTATAAACTAACTCCCAATGATGTTAATTGTGAGTTTGTTTGTATGTCGTTATTATGTCAATATTTACTAGTATATACTTGTTCCAATTTATACTTATTTTCAAAAGTTTCATTTTTTTCTTGAATACATTTATGATGTTACACTTAGAAACACACAAAGCTAAAATGATAATAAAAATATTTCTCTCTACAACACTTCAAAGCTTATAAAATGGTAAACGCTTATTTTTCTTTTGATAGTTAAAAGCTTCATTGGGTGTGTGTGTGTGTGTGTGTGAATATTATTTTAGGTCCTTCGCGAGTTTATAGAAGTATGCTAAACACTCCCATGAATTTAAAAGGTAATAATATGAAAGACTTTGAATTCTTTTTGGAATTTGACTTAAAAAAATGTTCAATTATATGATTTTTATTTTTTTAAAATTTTTTTTTATTATTATTTTACTACAGGTTAGAGGGGATTATGCTAAAGCAGAGGAGTATTGTGGAAGAGCTATTCTGGCTAACCCCAGTGATGGCAATGTTCTGTCACTCTATGCTGATCTCATATGGCAAACTCAGAAAGACGCATGTCGTGCCGAGAGCTATTTTGAGCAAGCTGTTAAAACTGACCCTGATGACTGGTAAGAAAGAAGACATTTGCTTGATCATATATGTGGAGATAGATTTGTACACTTTACCTTTATATCCCTGTCCCTTGTCCAATTATTATCAAGGTATCATCAATCTTAGTACGTTTGATCTTTCAATAAGAATGTTTTTAATTGAATAGTAAAAACAAGAAAGGTTGTGCTGGATCATGCAATATTTGTTCTAGCTTAGTATGTTGAATGAATGAATCTATCTATCGACTTCATGCAATCATGCAGCTTTGTTCTAGCTTCGTATGCTCGATTTCTTTGGGAAGCCGAAGAGGAGGAAGAAGCAGAAGATGAAAGGGGAAAGGATCACTATGAGTCAGCATCAAACTTCTTTGAAGGAACTTCCGGTTGGACCCCTGTAACTGCAGCTTCTTAGAGTAATATAACGTCGTCCTTCACTAGAAAAATAGCATACTGACTTGGGGCACTAATATATAATAAGTTGGAAATAACTTATTTGTCTTGTCTTGTTTAGGTTTTTATTTTACTTTTCCTTGTAAATATAAGATGAGATGTAATTTCATATCAATACATGCTGCTGCTGCTACTACTAGTTTCTTTTGTTACATATGCCAAATAACAAGAAATTACAGTTTTTTAATGAATTGGCAACCTCACAAAAAATTAGTCACATTAAAGATTAATATAACTAGGGATTAAGGGAGGTGCGGAGCTTTCAATGTACAGAGCAAAGGGATGAATATTTCCTTCTCCCTCCCAGTATCGGTACATGGCTTTCAGCGTACTGAGCAAGGTTGGTTGATAACAAAAAATTAATCCAACTAAAGATGCGCAAGGCGGCAAATCTTGGCAGAGAATCTGAATCTAGACACTGCACCTCATACAATTATTATCTCGACAAAATTCTTCAGACAAGTAACTGATTGTTGATGTGCTTAAATGTAAATACAAGGAATCTAAGGATCTCTGATAATTGAATGCAGGTAAAGTATAATTACAAGGAAGCAAAGGATATGTGATTACTGACTGCAGTTAAAAGTTACTCCTAAATTATAAGGAAGCAAAGGATCTTTCTGATTGTTTAAATTAAAGTAAATTACGAGGCAAAGGAGTAAGACAACTGCTTCATATTTCCAAGAATCTGTTCAATTTAAGAATGGTATATCAGGTTACACCTCTGTACAAAATAAAAAAATAGAAAACATTTACATGAATTGGATGGGTATCAAATAAAACGGGAGAACCTGAAGCGCAATTGGGTAGTCATTACATCATAATCAGAAGCACAGCTGCAGTGCATACCATTACTAAGGAGGAGGACCGAAACCAAGCTTGAAGTCCAGTTCCCTACAAAGTTAAAACTTGAGATAGCTGAATCTTGTTTTATTTACAGACCCAAAAAAGAAGTGTAGCTGCTGTTACATTTTTGTATTAGCAAAGCAAAAGAAATTTTAGGATCTAGCTAGTGATATGTATTCTTCCCTCTTCTTGAGAATTAATTAATAGAGAAAGTCGACCAGTATTTTTTTAATAACTTTCAGAACCATCCAGCAGAACTCAGAAAAAGAATTTCAACAGAATACTTGTGCAATGGAAGTCACAAAAACATAGTAACAACTGTAATATAATAATAGCTCATTGCATGCACAGTGGCAAATATATAGGTAAATGGAACACTTGGAACATTGTAATACTATTCCAGTTTGCATTTGCATAATTGCATGTACATTATGGACTTATTAATGAAACTCTGGAATTTGTGCAAAGCTATGTATATGTAGTCCAAGAAAGCCAAAGTAACCAGCTTTCATCACGGACAAAGACGCTCAGAATTTTTAGACCCAAGCAAATTCACAACCACTAAACAGAAACAGGAAGGTAAACAGAAGACATACCTTGAAAGATAATAAACGAGATGATGATGCGGCTGAAGAAGGCACAAGTCCCGTAAACCCAATATTATATGAAATGCTTCCATCAGCTTTAAACAGTCCAAAATTTCTCTCAGAGGTTGGCCCTGGCTTCAAATTCTCATTAAATATGGCAAAAACATACGCCCTCACCACAGTCTTCGGCCTGTAGGGGGTCCCCTTCTTTTTGGCTAGCCGTTTACGCAAGTTAAGATTATATGTCTTGGCATTTTTAACGGTAGCTCCTACTTCATTTGCATCTCCACGAGAAGCCCAACCAGTTTCTGAAACTATGACCTCCGTCTTCTCGAATCCAGCCTTCTCTAAAGCAGCATAACACGCATCTATTTGAGCCTCAAACATGTTGTCATAATGCAATTTAGTCTTTGCATCATATATCCCAGGATTTTTAAGGAAAAGGGCATAGTTAATATCAATCTCTTTGGGGTTACTGATATAGGCCAGAAAGGGGTAAATGTTTACATAAAAAGGACTATGAATTTGCGAGAAGAACTGCAAAAGTGGTTTCATGTAAGGAAGAATACTTTCCTTAAAAGCACCTGCGGATGGAGGGTAGGAGCTCGCAAAAACAGCAGCTGAATGTGGACTTGAAACCTGAACATCATCAGCCAGATGCAACCGATCAAGGGCATTATAAACATTTTTTACTGCAGGCAGCAAGACCTCCCAAAGTTCCTGGTCAGTACTCCCCAGAACCTCATTTCCCACGGCTATTCCTCGGATGCGAGTACCAGGAACGAATGGCTCAACATTTTCTTTCACCCAATTCATTGCGCGATCCTCATTTACACTCATGTCTTTCAAATACTCATTCCCAAGTCCAACAATTATCTCAATACCGGACCCTTTAAAAGCTTTGAGAACTTCATGATCAGCATCATAGATTCTAATATTCTTTATCCTTGCTGCCTTGAGAAGAGTTACTACACTTCCAGGTGCTGGAATATTATCTGCGATTCTGCCATAATTTATTCCATATGTACCTGTGAATGCATCCACCTTTGGAACTGCCAGACAAACAAGACCAAATAGCTTTATCACTGATTGTTTCATCAATAAAAACATTAAAAAGAATTAAATGTATAGAGTCATAAATAAAGTCTATAGTTCAACTACATTTTAAAAGGCAAGTACATCTAAATTCCTCTTTCTTATTAGGTAATTGATATTTTCACAAGTAAAACTGTAAAAATAGTATTTTGACAATATTAATTTCATTTGTGAAAATATCACTTCCCTTCTATTAAAAATTTATATGTCCACACGTCAATCCAAAACTAATACTAATAATATTAATATTAATTGCATTTGTTAATGTTACCATTATTTACCAGTATGTATCCCTAATACTGAAAATTCACTTTTCATTTGAAATATAGATATATTAACACATCAATCCAATTAAAATCACTAAAAACATAATATCAGATAATACAATAGCACTATTACATTTAAGTTATTATTCTAAATTAAGCAAGTAATGTGTTCCAAATGCATCGAACCCATTTCAGATTCAGATACTAAGAAAAAGTAGACAAGTGCATACCATCAGGAAAGGCGACTGAGAGAATAAGAACAGAGCAAAGGAGTAAAGAAGAGAAACCCATAGTTTTGAAGTGTGGAATAAGTGCCGAGGAGCATTCAATTTGTAGAAATGAAGATGGTGGGAAATGGTTGGTTGCAGCAGCAAGTTTATGAAACTGGTAACTTGGACGGCAACAGGAACAGCAATAACAAGTTTTGGGATGCCATGCTTGGGTGTCAGGTATGCCATCAATGGATTCCAAAACTTGATCCAGGTCACATGGATTCAGAAGCGAGTTTTGTAATTCAGCTGAGATTTATGGTTAGAGGGTTTGGAATAAGATTCCCACTTTTTGAAATCTTTCTCTATCCAACTCAAAGTATACCACACGTTTACCATTCCATTTTTGGTATATAAACTATTTCTGGCCACATGCCAAGATTAAGATTAAGGGAACTGATATCTCAACGTAAAAAATTGATATTTTCACAAATGAGATCATTCTTCTCATGTGAATAGTAAATGAGTCTCATCTATACGAAAAAGGCTCATATAAAAATATTATTTTAACATATAAAAATTTTAGTTTCCAAGATTAATTGTGTTTAGTGTTTAGAAGAAGATCAAAATCCTTTCCGCTGACCCCACGGAAAAAAGAAAAACATAAGACTATTATTAATCTTTCCGTCCCATAAAATAAAATGAAGGTTGATTTACAACAACAAATATATATATATATATATTTATATTTATAAAAGATGTTTAAAATATATAATTTAAATACAAAATTTTAATTTAGCAAAAAAAAATCACAAAATATTATATCAAGTTTTATTGTTAAAATCATTTAAATAAGGTCCATTAATTTCATACTCTTTTCCATTTATATTTTTTTAATTTATATAAAATATTATATTTTAGAAACGCTTATTGAAGGTATCTTTTATGGGACAGTACATAATTCTGACCTGACCTGGGTTGGGTGGTTCTCTCTCTTAGATCCGATATAATGCTTAATGGGGTGAATTCTACGGGTGCACATATTGGGCCGGGATGGTCCAGTCTTCAAAATTTTGAGATGAATTGTACTAAAATGCCACAAAATTAATACAAAATGTAGACTCTTGTTTGAAGTTGTTCTTTGAAAAATTTTGAGTAATGTAGCGAAGGTCGAAAGTATATACTCCGTATATGAAAATATAATTGGGCCTAAAAGCCTCAACCATATAGAAATGTAATGTGCGAATCCATGCTTATCTACAACCTTCTATCTAAGTCCTAAAGATGATGCAGGGTAGTAGAGCTGCAAACGAACCGAACCGAATCGAACTTTGTCGAACTCGAACCGAACTCGAACACTTTTAGTCGAACTCGAACATGTTCGAGTAATTTGATCGAACCAATAACTATGTACGAGTTCGGATCGTTTGGTGTTCGCGAACTGTTCGCGAACATGATCGAGTTTGCGAACAGTTCGCGAACAAGTCGAACATAAGGTTGTTCACGAACATGAACAGTTCACAAACACATTATCGAACCAAACTTATCGAACCGAACTCGAACTTATCGAACCAATTATTTGAAATAACCAATTATTTTTATTTAGAATTTTAGAAACAATTTAAACATGTAATTAAGAAATCAAACTACTCGAACCGATCTCGAAGTTATCGAACCGAACTCGAACATACCAAATCGAACCGAACTCGAACTGTTCGCGAACAAAGACGAACCGAACCACATGGTTCGCGAACATGTTCGATCGAGCAATCGAACAGAACATTATGTGCGAACTCGACTCGACTAGGCGAGTAAGTCGAACTTGAACCGAACCGAACCGAACTGGTTCGCGAACAGTTCGGCTAGTTTGCAGCCCTACAGGATAAAAAGATGATGCAGGGGTAGAAAGTATACTCTGTATATGAAAATATAATTGGGTCTAAAAGCCCAATTTCAGCCATAGAGAAACGTAATGTGCGAATCCATACTTATCTACGGCCTTCTACCTTAAGTCCTAAAGATGATGCGGGGATAGAAAAAAGTGTATATACTTTGTATATGAAAATATAATTGGGCCTAAAAGCCTAATTTTAAAAATGTATTATGCAAATTCATGTTTATCTACGGCCTTTTAAGTCTTAAGGATGATATGGGCCATCTTAAATCGGTTTCTGGGCTCCGAAAGTCCAATTAGTTGCGTTTAATCAGATGAAGACGGGATTTGATGATCTGTACTTCTTTCATCTCAAGTCAACACAAAAAAGTAGTCCTTGTCAAAAGTCAATTTTTTATTTTATTTTATTTTATTTTTCTGAACTCGTTTTCTTGATAATCTTTCTCATGAAAATTAGCACCAAAGATCAGCATCGGTAATGGTCTACAAAAGACTCAACTTTATTACCAAAAGACAAAAGACTGGACTTTGGCATTGTTCTTTGTATATAATATCTTCTCTTATTATAAAGAGAGCTTTTTCTTGAGGCTGTGTAACATTAATGATGAAAATATAAATTTAATTTACTCTCTTCTAAAAAATTAACCTTACCTTACACTTTCTTAACTTGCACACAGTACATATATATGGTGTGGGTCGATGAAACTAGTACCTATTATAGGGGAGAACTGGACTTCAAGTTGTTGCCCCTCCTTTAATAATTTAATGTTCTTCATAATTCATATTACCAGGAAAAAAAATGAAGATTAAAAGAAAGAAAATAACGGATGTGTAGTAGATGTAGTAATTACAAAAGTATGTCCAAGGTACATTAGTGAGAAAGAAACAGAGTCAGCTTTCTCTGGGAAAATCAATATATATAGTTGTGGTGTTGTAATTGGAAAATCAAATGTCAAATGAAAAATGACTCTGAAACGGCAAAATCAAAATCACTGGCTATTGTTGTTATAGGCAAAAGCTACTCTTTGCTTCTGTGAATCTGTGGGTAACTTCACATCACTGGCCAAACCAACAGCTTGAAGAAACCTCACTACATACCAAGTCATGTCAATTTGCCACCATTCTAGTCCATGTCTAGCTGAATATTCAAATGCATGGTGATTGTTATGCCAACCCTCTCCAAATGCAAGCACTGCCACCCACCTGAACAATAACATTTGAACGAAAAAAGTTGATAAAATTCCCCAAATTACACTACTGAGACTAAAATATACGAGAATCTGTAAAGATTAGGGTACCAATTATTTCGGGACAGGTCACCGGTGTTCCATGCCTGCTTTCCCCATACATGGCAAGCTGAGTTCACTAGCCAGGTAATGTGGTACACCCATACTATCCTCACTCCCTGCATTGCACATCAAAGTTGGTACGGAAATCGTGTTATGGCTCAATGCACATTTAAGTTTAGTCCCTGAAAAATGACTAAACGTTATCAATTTTCGGAAAACAGCACAAGTCATTTCCTCTAAAAATATTTTCCTTGGAATGAACATGGTAAACTGTTCAAGTAATCATCACGTCTTCATCTTTTCTGCATTAGGGCTACCAATCCCATTAATTCTTTTATCAATAAGTTCAAATTAATGCATTTCATCTTTTAGGAATTTGGGAAATTCCAATGGACATGTTGTGTGAGGGACAAAACTATACTCCCATGACACTAACATGTCCCAGCTCGTAGGATGGAGTAATGAACACCACAACTTCTACCAAGGCTAGCAAGCCAATTGTTCAAGTTGTGGTGGTCCACTAGATGAATGGTTGGAGGTGATGTTAAGTGGGGATTCCATTTAAAAGGCAAGATCCAACTAGACGTGGTCTTAAATTGAAATCAACGGTCTCTTAACTGTATATCAGAATCATTAACCATTAATGGAATAATACAGTTGAAAAATGCAAAGATAATCCATTGCAAATTTCCAAGGAGCAGAAAGAAGATAATCTTACCATTCCCCATACGATGAAGGGAAGTCCTCCTAAGGCATATAACAGGACCCCAAGTGCAACTGGATGCAGAACATAAGTTCTTTCAAGAAATTTATAGAATGGCTGCTTCTCTAAATCTGACACATTGTTGGGGCTTCCACACTGCAAATTTAATCACATTACCATGAAAACCTTGATGTTTTGGGAAGAGAGCTAGAGAGAGAGAGAAATTGATTCATACCCTTTCAAGAATAGTTTTGTTGTCAAAGAACCAACTGATGTGACTGTACCAAAATCCTTCAAAGGGACTATGAGGGTCTTTCTCAGAATCACAAAACTGGTGGTGATACCTATGAGTGCTCACCCAATCAATTGGATTCCCCTGTAATCCACAACTGAAACTTCATTCTTTTTGACAAAAGATACAATCTTTATTGCAAAAACTAACCAAATTCCAACAATTTAGTACAATCAACAAATTAATTTACCTGAAGAGCTTGAGCCCCACAATAAGCAAACAAGTACTCGAGCCATTTGGGAAGCTTGAAACTTTTGTGAGAAAGATTCCTATGGTAAGAAAGAGTAATACCGAGAAGCCCGGTCACCAAATACAACCCAACAGCAACCCAGAAAGCACCCCAATTGAACATAAATGGTGCAAAAAGACACAGCAAATGCATTGCCCCTACCACTGTGGCTGTGGCCACATCCATTGAACTCCATTTTCTACCCCAGTACACTTTCCTTCTCCTCTTCACCTCCACATCAGAGAGCAAAATTTTCCCAAAATTACCCTCCCCTCCTCCGCTTTCTGACACAGGTATAGATGCTGCACAGATAATTGGCCTTACCCTTTTGCTATAAGTAATGCTGCTTCTTGGATTGCCCAAACAGATGTAATTGTGTAGTATGCTTACGTTTGCAACATTACAATGCCCGGAACCTGTACAAGCAAAAGTACTCCCGCTAGGCTTGATGAGTTTTGGGTGGCGGAGGGTTGAAAATGAGATGGGTTTGGTGTTGGGTGGTGGAGCTATCAGAGCCATTAAGGGAAATACTCAAATCTTTATTTGTTTCATAATGTTATGTTTTGTATATATACACACGGATTATGGCGTATATTTTGTCAAACTCTACTTATAAATGAAGAGGAGGGAGGGAAGCCAACGTGGCAACTAGCAAGGAGATGATAAGGTGGTAACATTTTGTGGGTTGGGATATCTGAATTTGAAAACTTTGATTTCTTTTGGGCTTCTTATTTTGGTTTTGTCGTTTTTCTTGGTTTAAAGAGATTTTTTCCAGTAAAAAATATCTGTGCTTGTGGATGAGTTTCTCTCTCTAAACTCTAAAGCTCACTCTTGCACTATATTTCTATGCCCAATTCATCGATTAGCCAACAAGTTGAGTTCACACCCTCTTTCTCTCCTCTGTTTGCCCTTCTAGTATATTAATTAATGGCGGCAGTAGCGGTAATAAGTGCTTCAATATATGCTTCAACAACGCAAATTTCATCTGCTGGTCGATCAACTTCTAGAATTAATGCCAGTTCTTATCTTACAGAAACATATGGTATGTAATTTCAGTTTTTGCTTCTTTATGTTGACTATTATATTGTAACTTGATTAGGGTTTAGACTTGATTAGCTTCTTTTATTCTGATTGTATCTTGGAACCTCAGAAATCAACCTAAGAACTGAAACCTTAGGTTTACTGTGTATACATCTTTGGGTGCTTGCTTGACAGGATTCTAATTTTTTAATTGCAACTTATTAATTTCTAGCAATCAAGTTTTTGCCAAGTCTTCAATACTGCTACATAGTTCAAATTTCATGTTCTGTTTTATCCTTTGTCAGTATTTACTTTCTCTTATCATTGGTAGATATTGCTTTCAGAAAAAGATTTAAACATCTTTTAGATTAAAAAAATATGTATTCTTGACGCAGCTGCCTATTTTACGGGTTCGCCTTTGCGGAAATATCATCAGAAGAAAAGGAAGTCAGGTAAGATTGGTGGGAAAATAAGTGCTGCTGCTACTGCTGTTGTAACAGCGCCTGCTGAGGAAGTTAAGGAGTATGTTTCTCCAACTCTTGCTAGTTCCTACTTCTATTTCATGTTTTCAATACATGAATTTTCCCTTCAATAGGCAAGAAGCATATTTAAACGTTTTCTTGAAGGGAAAATTCATGTACTGAAATTAGTCCGATAGCATAAGTGGTACGAGTTTTTTTATTTTTTTTCCTACTCTCTATTTTCAAATTGGACTTTCAGATTTCTTTGTTACGAGCATAGTTAAGAACCTTTCCACTATATCTATTATGTACAAGAAGCATCGTAAGTTTATCTGTAACATTAGAAAGCTTGGTATGATCCAAGTCACATTATTCAGCATGACATTTTCCAAATGGTATTTCGTTAGCAAATTTAATATATTTCTTGTGAATTCGAGAAAAACTTGAATTTTCCATGTTCCAGATTCACACTTCCTAAGTGGGCTGAGTTTGACCTTGGACGAGCGCCAATCTACTGGAAAACTATGAATGGTCTCCCTCCTACTTCTGTATGTGTATCAAGATGGTACCTTAGTTTATGAACCATAGCAATTTTTCTTGGTTTGTACTTTTGAGTGAACATGTGTACATGTGCCAACTTAACAGGGAGAGAAGCTAAAGGTATTCTACAATCCAGCTGCGACCAAACTTGTTCCAAATGAAGAGTTTGGGATTGCTTTTAATGGTATGGTTTCATACAACGAATTCTCTGCTTTTGGACATTTTAACGGAAAACTTCAGTAGAATACTTACTTTGCATGTAAATATCAACTTCAACAATATGAGAAAAGGAAATATTTTAATTTATTATTCATGGAAGTTAATGACATCCTGAGTGATATGGATTGTTATTCATTTTAGTACTCTTGGTAGAAACAGTGATTGTAGGCTGAGAAAAGAGTGCATCTGCTGGATAGATTCATTGGAAACTTGTTGAGCTCTACATTTTTCAGGAGGTTTTAATCAGCCCATCATGTGCGGTGGCGAGCCAAGGGCAATGCTTTGCATAACTCGAGGCAAAGCTGATCCTCCCATTTATACAATCCAGATATGTATCCCCAAGCATGGTATGTGTTGTTTTCCTAACCCATCTTGTTACCTGGATTAGAATCGTTTGTTGTATTGACCTTTATTGTTTTTGCAGCTACAAATTTGATCTTTTCATTCACAAATGGTACCGAGTGGGATGGTCCATACAGACTGCAGTTTCAAGTTCCAAAGAACTGGCGAAATAAACCTGTAGATTTTTTCAACGAGGTAATAAACACTCAATGTGTTGGTACTTTAAGCTCTTTCCTTCAGCTTCGTTGTGTAATGATTGTATGATGCTTTTGAAATTCCAAGTTCTCGGAAGAGGATGCTTTTGGTTTATTGAAGTTGTGTAGTAAAAACATCCACCTATTTAAAGTGGGCAAACTCATTGGTTGAACGAACTATAACAAGGACAAATTTAGGTGCTTAGATTTCTGGTGTTGGGCATGATTCTGACTTGGAATATAACGAACTATTCTAAACAAATTGACAAACTAGTAGTATCCTTAATGAAGGGTCTTGCAGAAGAGTTGAGCAGAGATGGTGCATGCGAGAAAGCAATATTTCCAGACACAAACATTGTGGTCGACAGATGTGCTATGATCGGTAATCTGACTGTTGAAGGAGTAAGTCGGAGTTCTACTCTCTCTCTCACTCTCTCCCATTTATAACTCATTTTCCTTGAGAAATGCTGTTAAAATCAAGTTATAACTATTGGCATTGTCGTACCAACACAGGGTGACCGCTGTGAGCTTGATCTTGTAACTGGGTGCACCGATCCAAGCTCGCCTTTATATAACCCACTAGCCAATGTGGATGATGGATCCTGCCCACTTTATTCAGACTCCGAGGATTAAACACTAGTAGTACATGTCTAGATCTACCGGAAAATATCAATTTCAGAGTACAAATCTTTACCACGTGTTGTATCCAAGTCATAGATGCAGGTACCTTTGGTTTGTGGTCGCTCTGCTTCTGATTATACTACAATAAAATCTTGTATACCTGAATACTCTTGTACAGTTTTGATTTGAAATTAATATCCCATTTTTTTGAGCCGGCCGGTCAATCTCTAGCTTCATTTTCTTAACTGCTTGTAGCAGCTATATGTTTTGTACAAGTTAGTTGAGCTGTTCATCTACATCTGTGTACTTAATTTCTTACCTACTTTTCTCTTGAGAATCAATACATATTGCATGTCATCTCGTCCAACTCTTCATGAAATACTACTACTGACTTTTCTTCTTTCTAAAGTCTTACCAGATGGGTTTGATTTTGGTCCGGGTAGGTAATGATTAAGGAATCCAAGTTATTAGTTTGGGAAACCGTGTTTCCTTTCCTCCTATACACTTATAATTTCATATTCAAGTATCACGTTTTTCTTTTTCGCTAAAAAATCTATCAACGGAAGAAAAGTTTGCAAAAGCCTCCAAAATCGTTTAGTATTAAATTAATTGTTTTTTGATTCTAGTCATTAATTTTCATCCAAAAAATGCTAAAGAACTTTTTGATAAACACAGAGACAAACATTGATGGTTGTATATTATAATTTTGTATATTATAATTTGGGTGACGTTAGGAGTTTCAATTTTTTTTGTTTCAAAAAGTGTTTGAAATGATGTATTATCATAACATAACATTAGTTGAGTAAATCTATGATTAGCTATGAGACCAAAAATTTGAGACTCTTAACTTTACACTTATAATTTAACAATGCTTTAACAAGTTGTACATAATAACTCATCTGTACTTGTTTAGATGTATTTGAGTAACTTCAGAATTTTAAGTCTTTTTGTTATCATTAGGCTAGAACATGAGCCGAAAGAAAGAAAACCAATTGTAAGATAAGATCGTGTCTTATTTTTGTACGAGATGAATGCTTTTAAGCATCTGGCCATAACCTTGCCCCATTTCTCCTGAATCAAATCCAAACCAAGATAATGAATAATCCCTAACAGATGTGAAGGAACACCTTTTGGAGCACACAATAATTAAGGAGAAACAATTCCTACAAATCCTTAAATAAAAACTTCAAACATGAACAATAGCAGTATCTAGCACAACCCCTTCACTATGACGCAAGCACTGACCAAGCCAAATCATGAAAAAAGACCTTTTCTTTGGTGCTTTACACATTCTGAAAAATAAATAACACGAGGACGGAAATAATGTATATGCACCCCACTGAAGTTTCAAAGTCACGTTCAAACTAGCTCATCTAGGGACGGTCCATTTTCATTGCTTTGAAGGGATAAAGAAAGAACCATACGCAGAAGCACCGACTGAATCTGCTTTTAATTTCTTGCTCTCTTCATACTTTCCAGCTATATAATCAAATAGAATCCCAGCACCCACGCCAACAACCAAGTCAATTGTATAGTGACCCCTTGTGCTCAACAATCTCACAAATTGTAGAACGTTCAATGTATCAAATGCCCATGCCAATTCCCACCTATGCATCCGCTTCATATCCAGGGATGCAATAACAGACGCAGCTACATGGCCCGAGTAGAATAGGAAAAACGATACATTCCCGACTGGGAAATCTGCACCGGAACCAAGGAAATCCTACATATAAACTTAAAGAAAGTTAAATTAAAAACAAGCATGATTAGGCTACTTCAGGATATAAAATGAATGTTCGCAAAAATGATTTTGTAAACTATCTGTACTCAATAAAAATATATAAGGAGACAAATCAGAGTAAAGATACACCCTAAACAGCGGGAAAACATCCAATTAATCGCATTTTTAGTCTTGCTTCCCCTTATCTTGTAGAATTTTGAATTCACTTATTAACTGCTACATTGATAGATAATGCTAAATTAGCAGCTGGAGTACATGCACAACTGTAAAGTTATAAGTAAATGAATTTAATTACACAGATTGAAATGTTCAATGTTCTCAATTCATTTCTCAAAATATATAGCAATTTTAAACTTTATTACTAGTACTTCATACTTGCTAGGCATTGACAACTATGAGTCACATTATTTTAAAGAATTTTGTCCTATTTCATAAAGACAATTATGAAACTCATTCAATGGCTGCATCTCAAAATAACGCCAACTTTATGATATCATGGATTCTTAACATTCATGACACATGATGGTCGACAAAATAACGCCAACTTTATGATATCATGGATTCTTAATATTCATAACATATGATGGTCGATGTAAATTAGAAAGCAATATTTTTAAAATTGAATACAAAGTAAGACAAGAAAAGGTTAAATACATTGATACAATCACCGGTTCCGTTAACTTAAAAGAGTAGAATATTGAAATCAAAATGGCTATCATTGTTACATTCATAAAAATTAATTTGGCAAATATAGAAAGATTACAAGTACCAAATAGAAAAGAATTGTTGGGTAAAAATGAGTTGAGATTCAGAATGAATAACCTCAGGCAATGGGAGCTGGGTAGAGTAGCCAAGAATTCCTCTGAAAGTGAACATGAACAATGTTGATATCGTAGCTCTTGGTCTCCCTTCAATTACCCATGTCCATAATATATAGCCCGTTTGCATCAATACAAACACCTAAAACCCCAATTTAAAAAAATTAATTTATGAAAAAAGAAAAATTCAAATCAAATCTCAATCAGCATCAATAATAATAACGGAGAAAACAATAAACACGAAATTCAGCTCCCAAAACGAAGGTGAAGAATTAAACTTGATACATAGAACTATACAAAATACATATAATTAATATACATACCGTATTAAGGGCAGCAAGAAGGGTATTGAGAGCAGGCCAAGAGGCAAGCAAACGATGAATGGGGAGGGTAACGACGAATCCCAAATCGAAGGGCGGAGAAGAAGGTGGAATCATTCGGAGCGTGTACTCGACGCCCATGAAGAACAATAAGGAGACGGCGAGGACACAGGGTATCGGGTGGAACCTCAACACACCCAACAAATCCCCGGTTCTCCATTTCATGAAGGACGCATTCCCCATGAAGCCTGTCATACCCTTCTTCATATCTCCGTCTTTGACGACGCCGTTAGATTGGTAATGTTTACGATTCTTATTGTTGTTACTATTATCGAGGAGTGTGCATGTGGGTGCACTGTTGTGACGGTGGTGAATGGTGTTTCGTCCGTTCATGGTGGTTGAAGCATTACAAGGGTGATAATCTGTAAATGTGAATATAGAGGGAGAGAATGGGTGGAGTTTCCAAGAAAACAAAGGGCTTTTAGGATAATAAATATGCAGATGTGAAAGAGGGAGAGATTGGGTTTGATGAGAACAGAATGGTGCCCTGCCTCTGTCTCTCTGCCTGGGTATTGGAATAAAATTGTGCACTACTACTTCATTTACTAGTGCTAATATTTCTGACCAAATTTGGTAGCAACAGGCGCATAGGGTGAGTGGTAGGGTCCAAGTGAAACGGCATGTTTCCATTTTCCAAAAAAAGGTTAAATTCAATTTGATTTGATTTATGGATTTATTACCTCTCAAACTAAGCTCAAAAACATACTAACTATTACAACAACCTTGATATTCATAATTAAAATGTAATCGTTGCATGACACATCTGTATATTTCAACATATGATCATGCATAATACTCATTTTCATAAGAAAAAAATTAGAGATATTTTTTAATTTTTTAAAGTCAAATCGTAAATTTTTAAATTTTAAATTGATAGTATGTCCTTAAATTTTAAAAAAAAAATTAAAAAACGAACAAATTTAATGATTAGCAATACTTGATAATTAATTTAGGAAATTATTAAATCCACAACACTTTTTGTTATTTCCACAACAAAAGTGTCGTTATAGATGTATAGCGACGGTTTTAACCGTCGCTATACATCTACAACGACACTTTTGTTGTGGAAATAACATTTTTTGTTGTGGATTTAACAATTCCCTTAATTTATTACTCCATAATTTTGGTTGTTTGTAATAAATTCACATAAACCAATAAAAGTGAAGCATAGAGATGGAATTGTGGATGTTTTCGGGCCCACTTTTAGTATATTGATGAAATCAAAATAGTAGTAGTAAGTTGGACGTGGGTATTCTTTAATCAATCAGCCTTTAATTATAGTCGACTACGCGGCATAACCAATATGTGGGCATGAGACAAAGCAACCTTACTTTCATCCACCTCACCATTTATTATTAATAATAGTACTAATAGTAGTACTATTGAAGGCCGACTTTTCAGACTCACGAAACCTATATTCTACACTCTACATTTAAAACCTGCCTATCATATCCTTCCTTTTATTTGTAAACCGATTTAACATATACTAGTACTCATGTCCTTTGTTTTATTTGTAGACCAATTTTCTCATAGTTATATAGTGATCTTTGACGTGAACAATAAATAAAATTCATATTTATATAAGCAAGATTTTGATAAAATTATTAAAAATAGAGTGCATGATTAATATACATAAATGAATTCAAAATTTAATGACTTAAATTTGATTCTAAACATGTATATTAGTGTCTTGTACACGAGCATACGCGAACACAAATAATAATAATTTCCTAAAAATACTCTTAAAATTACAAATATTTATGGAAACATGTCAATATGTAATCTAATATGATAGCATTATCTTAAAATCTATAATTCCTCTTATTATTTTTTGAACCAATATGAAAGGTTTTAGCGAGTGAACGGAATCCTAATGGCACGTCATTATCTTTTCGTTTCTAATAAAAATCCCATTTATAAAATTTGTAAGTTTGAAGGTGTATTTTTCTTCTAAATATGTGTCTAATATAACAAGTGTATAACTTTATAGTGGTAGCATTGTAACAAAATTGTGTTATTAAGCTTTAATTATACCATCTTATACTCCCTCTATCCCAAATTAATTACTTTTTTAGGACTTTTTTAAGTCAAATTGACTATTTTTAAAATTAATAATTAAGCATATATTAATATATTTCTAAAATTATAAAAATTGAAATTAGTAATAAATTGTATATACTTTTTTTTGGTTATAATATCTTCACTTATATGTTAGTAAAAATAGTAAAAAGATTAGTTTTAAAAATAGTCAATTTGACTTTAAAAGGTCAAAATTGAGCAATTAATTTAGGACGGAGGGAGTATTACATATCTTGCATATAAAAATAACTCTTTTGTGGAATAATTTTTTTTAACATTTTGTGAAAGGGAGGGAGTATTATCCTTAAGTGCATCATCACATTGCAACCCCTTTTGAACCATATAAAGCCAGCCCGAACTAGCAAATAATCTCAGTCAAAAAGAAAATGTATTTTCACTCAGCTATGCCACAATGTAACGACTGATTGACCAACTAAGCCGATATATATATATATATATATACACACACACACACACACACACACATACACATACATATATACACACTTCCAAGGACAACATGTGGAGAGTAAAGCTCACCATTTCAAAACAATGAATTCAGTTACACCAGAGCGAAGATCATTACACGAAGGCTATGCTAGGGATTCGGCTAGCTTATCAAGAGTACAGTTGAGTATCTCGTCTCGCTGGCAATATGTAATGTCAGTAGAGTTCTTCAAGTACATCAGAGCGGCAATAAGTAAGAATACATCATTATCCTAACAATCTTCACCTAATCCAAAAATACTTTAGATGATCACCTAGCATATCAAGTGATCTGACATACACATATATGCAGAGAGAATCAGTTCGATACTCTAATGACAAAATAAAAAGTATAATTAAAAAAGATGAATTAAATTACTACAGAAAACTTGCAAAGCACTATGATAAACTTCATGTATTTTGTCCAAACGTTTGAGGGCCAAAATTCTGAAGTTGGCCCTAAATCTACTCCTCTCAACATGTTTTCTGACATTATTGTATATGTGCAGAGGTGTCCCCAGCTCCAACCCACCAATTGCAACAAACCCTGTCATCTCTGCTTTACGCCACAACAGCCAGAGCTGCGAATCCTACAAGCTATCATACCTAAAACTAATAGTTCCCTTATAATAGAGTGGGGAACCTACGCAAGGCATTTTCCATGCAGTTCACCTTGACGGTGGTTTGTCCGAACCAGCTGCAACAGGTTTAATGCTAGGCCCTGCACCATTTTCAAGCGGAGGCAAGGTCCCCCACTTTCCCTCTGATTCCAGCGGCTCAAGAACGTGAACACCACCATCAGTAAGTCCCAATGCGAGCTGATTAGGATCGGTTGGATGAGCCGTGACAACAAGAGGATACACCCTTGAGCTGTGAAATTGCAACATAAGGCAACTTTAGATGGGGAAATGAGCATTATCAACTTTTCAATTGATTCGTTAGTTTGTCTGCAACTAAAACACGTACCTCGGGTTGGAAGGTAAATAAGCTGTGGGGCTAACCCGGCACCTCAGTCTGAGTGCTGTGGCAGTCAAGACAATAACACTTCCATCTTCAAAGCAAGCATATATTGACTGGCTATCGCATGAATATGTAGCATCTGTAATTGCTCCACTTGATTCTCCGGGAACCCACTGCAAGAAACCACAAGTTTATATCAGCTACTGCCACAGGAGTTGAACCTTATATATTCTATCTAAGAGCAGGAAGAATTTTCTTCACACAACTAAATACAGGTGCTCAATAGGGGTGCGACTTGGGCAGGCCATTTCGAGATTATCCTAAGCATAGTCTGAAAAAATTAGGGCTTTGGCCACCATATAGTTAGGTGGGACTTAGGTTCAAAAATATGAGCCTGAATTAAAACTGGATTGATCCTTGTGCCAGCCAAACCCAACCCAAGCCCGAATTAATATATAAAGGGATTTAAATATACTTTTAATTATAATTCAAATATATTAAGAGTTATACAATATGTACTCATTATAATAAATTATGGTTACTATCTATTTCATCCAATCATTATAATCTTTCAAAGCTAAATTTAAAGATTTCAACAAATTTTTCTTTTATATATACCCATTGGCGATCTTAATTGAGACGTCACTTTATTTTCATATTTTTTATTTAGACTCTTTAGTAACTATAATGCTCCTAATACCTGTTTAATGCATTCGAGCTTCGGTGCCTCATATATGGCTATTTGAGTTTCATGGACAACCAACACATGAGTTTGGTCTTGGTGAAACTGTACACGGGTCTGCCCAAGAGGAGATGGGGTTCGTCCAGAAGGAATCTGCAAGAATTTAGTGGCCTGCTTCTCCCATCCATCCATGCTCCAAACACAGAGCTGAAAGAGGAATAAAAAAATTCAAGTGACTAAAGACTTTATAGTGGCATAATCAAATCACATCTTCTGTATGTTGCAACAGAGTTAAGAGAGAGAGAGAGAGAGAGTTCCCCTTGGCATAGTCACCCACAAGTCAAAACATACCTGAGCATCAGCTCCTGATGATACAAGGATGTTTAGAACATTGGAGAAGGCGAGGCCAGTGACTCTCTTCTGATGGCCTTTCAACTTGCTTTTGACCTATGCAATTCAAAGAGTTAAACAATCAATATATACTCAGCCCCAATCTGATCCATAATATTAGGTGTCAGTACAGGTGAAGACCTCATCAACCCTAACATTATAGATCTGAATCGAGGAGTCCTCCATGCCAATTGCAATAATGTTATTGTCCTGCGGATGGAAGGCAAGAAAAGTTGCAGCAGGTGGCGGGGGCATGAATGTTGTCATAGTCTGCCCAAAACAAAGCGTATTAAAACTCTTAATTACAAAATGAAAAATATATATTTATATCTAAAGCTAGGAAGCAAAAGAAAATCTCAGTACCAAACAGAACATAATTAGAGGCTGTGCAATGTCCTTACCTTGAATGTCATCATATTAAACAGCGAAATTTTTCCACCTGAGGCGGACATGACATAAGAATCATTCTTTGAAAGTGCAAAACACGGAACAGCATCTTCAAGGTTTGTATCACTTATATCGTTGGTCATTAATATTCCACTCGAAGGTTGCCATAATTGTGGCAAAACATTAGTAGTTGCCTGAGTGGCAAACAAAGGGAAAATTAAATGAGGCCAGGATAACAAAGGTATAAAAAAAGAGAGCTTAAGAGCAAAATACACCTTTCCCGTCAAGTTCCGCTCATTCCTCTGCCATTTCCATAGTTTGTGCACAGCATTATAAGCTAAGGCCAATATGGCACCTCCTGAATTTGTATAAATTAACCTGATAATCTGAAATAGACAATGAAAATTGTCAGAAGAGGCACTACAGAACAAGAAAATTCCACCAAAATGGAATACAATGGACATAGTCAAGACATTACATTAAACTATTCTATCTCTATAAGAGTCACATCAAAGGACTCACTGTTGTGTATGCATAAATTTCCTGGCATAAACTACAATATATACAAAGAATATGAGATTGCATAATTTTTCAGCAATAACCGGAAATAGGTACTGTTCAACCAAATAAAAACACAATAACAAAAGTAACAACTCTACCCCTACATATGGCAGAATTTTTCACGGGGGGAAACAAGTGAAAAGAAAATAACTGAGACTTTGATAAATGCTCTTAGGAGAATATGTGCTTATTGAATATATAGATGGACACTGTTTTTAAGAGATTATATCTATGAAGGAACGAACTGGAAATATACAGGGAAGTATAATCAAGCAGGTACACATTAACTTCAATTAAGCGAAGATACGTACTCTTACTGATAACAAGTTATCATGAAGTCTTAGGGAACGAAGTTGAGCTTGTTCATTGATTTCAGTCATCTTCCAAATCTTAGACTTTTCCATCTCATCTGTTATCCTGGGATTCACATCTGGAAACGTTCGGCTATCTCCATTCTACAGAATATTCAAAAGCTAATCAGTGTACCATAAAAAGCCATAATAGATTTGAACCTGGAAAACAGTCCAACATATCTGTCACTAATGATAACAAGAATACACAATAATAGATGAAAAAACATTCAGCTGTCCTCAAAGAAGGGTACCCATATCCAGATGGAAGTAACATCTTCACTTACCAGAGGAACTATAGCTGTCACTGGTGCGCCTCTTTCTGCCACGCCAATGTTTGTTCCAGCAGACGAACTTGCACCATATGCACCAAAAATGGGAGACTGCAAAATGACTGATGCATGTAAAGAAGCATATCCAGATTAGAGTCATCTCATAAAATCTCTAAATCAGTTTACCTTCGCAACACTCCCAGAAACAGCTCTAGAAGCATCAAGTGCACGATTATCAATAGAGCGAACCAGCCGAAGACCTTCAGCATTCCCAAGTATTTTAACACCGTTCTCACTCGTTGAGACAGCCAAGAGTATCCCTTCCTTGCTAAACCGAATGCAAGGTGAAGCCTGAGGGATAATAAAACATAAGCATTGTAAGTATATGGAGATCTTCGATTCTCCAAGTCGATCAGGAAGAGGCGAATTTAGTTATTACCGGTAGTCCACCATCTGCATCAGTAGTCGTCAAGAGGTTAACATCATCCATGTCCCAAAACTTGATAACAAACTCATCTCCCGCGACCAAGAACCTGTTCTTTGTTGTATCAAACTGAACAACACCCACAGACCGCTTCCCAAGACCAAGGTAACTTCGCTTGACAGCACCTTCACTTTCATTCCATTCCACAATGTGTGATTCTCCGTCTTTATTAGTCCCACATGAAAAAAGCCTACAATTTGTCCAGGAAAGTGAGAAAAAAATATGCAAAGAACATCAGAAGTCAAGCCACCATTTATGCGAGTTAAGGGACACTGAGACAGTAAGACCTCAAAGAAACAGCAGAAACCACATCTTCTACCTTGTCCCATCAGCACTATAGGCCATTGTAGAGCAAGATTGTCCTGGTGCATCATAATCAACTCTTGAGCCCAAATTGTCATATAACCATGCCTTAATCTTCCCATCAATAGATGTTGAAAAGATGAACTGATACAAAAGTCAGGACACTGATTAATAGAAGCATACTTAGAAGGCAAAACGAGGAAAGGTATCTGGACCTCTATAACCACAAACCTGTCAGGATATTCACATAATTAAACAAGACGGTTCAAATGGCATAGCAGAATATGTAAAAACTGGTAACGTATTTTTTATGTATTGTCAATCAATTGCACCACATTCATACCACCTCCCCAGGGCCCATTTTTTTATTAGAAAAATTAAAATACCAAAAGTCACACAAAATAATAATAATAAAGGCAATTTCTAGCTACCAAAGAAAATAAGGACCAGTTATTTTTTGCTCTTTTTTTTTTTTGTGGGAAGGGCGGGGTGGGGGTTTGAGATTGAAAGTTGGGAAAAAATGGATTTCATTATTAAGCTAGAAATTGGTTTGTTGAACTTCAGATCTTATGATAAAGCTCTGTTTCGAGACCAGGCATACATTATTTCATATACGTACAATATAAACTTTGACATACGAATGCTGAGTGCAACATTGATCCCTTAATCACGACAAGGAGTCGCCTTATAAAATAACCCTTCAACAAATAAATACCTGGATGCTTTCCTTATGATGTGGGCATACAGAATAGACAGGTGCCTCATGACCCTCAAAAGTGTACTGTTTAGATCCCGTTACAGCATCCCAGACCTGCACAGACATGAGCTCTTAAAATTGCAGTCTACGCCTGTATGGCCATACCATTCCATCCAATGTATCTGACAATAAAACAAACCTTGATAGCCTTGTCATCTCCACAAGTTATAATACATAGTTGTTTGTTTGGGTGTGAGAAAGCAAGATCACTAACATTACCAACATGAGCCTCAATCTGAAAAGAATCATGATAGAGATTCCATTATTATTAATTTGTTATATAACTAAAGTTACTTGGAAGACAAAAGTAATATACAACATAAATAAGACCAGTTGAATAATATATTTAAACGACTGCTAGAAGTTCAGTACATATAACAAACCTCTAGCTGGTTTCGCAAATCATCACCACCATGAAAGGAATATAGGTGCACAATGTGCTTGGAGTAGGCAACACCTAAATCAGTGGTTGGAAAATCAAACTACTAACCAGAAGCACAGTATATCTCCAAAAGATTTCAACTCTTTTTGTACTTCTTACATTAAACAAATAAAAAATTAAAAAATAAAGCATGCAGAGAAAAAATTCATCAAATGTTAGTAGCATTGTTAGTACTCATAAAAGGTGAAAAGAGAAAGAAACTAAAAGGAGGAGAAAGAGAGGACAAATAACATACCAAACAGGGTGCCGTCAGGACTCCACATCACGCGGTTAACGGATGCAGTATATTCATTTGCCAATGATGCCTGAAACAGTATAAAGGGAGAAATTAATGTGATTTTTGTAAGTTAGAAACATGGAGTAAGCAAAATTCTTCTGGACTATAAGCCATACCTGCAGAGTCATAGAACATACTCCAAGGTCCCAAACCTTGAAACTTCTAAAAGCAAGCCTGTCCCTGCTACCTACTTCCCACACTGCAACATCGCCAATGTTCGTCCCAACTGAAATGTTAAAGGATCAAAGATAAGACATGCTGTCACATGCTGAGCTTAAGCTGGGACGAGCAAACAATGTTTCTCAGTGAAAGCTAACCAAGAAGCAGCGTTTGTTTCCCTGGATGGAAATCCATGCTCTTGACAGCAGAACCCTGATTTAGATTAGCAACAACAGTCTTTGGCAAGTCATCAGAGGAATAGGATGTGTGAACATGGTTCTGGCCAGGATATGTGACCGGCAAAATATTGATAGGGAGATTATTGACCTGTGAAGTCATAGTAAAAGAAAGCATAAATTACCTAGAAGTCCAAAGCACATTCGAATCTGAAACCTTGGTAAAGAGAGTAGACAATATAACTCAAAGAAACATAGTAAACTAAGAAAACCACAATTACTTATCAATTTTGACTGAACAATATCAAGAATAAGTAAAATAGATATTAAGAAAAAATAAATTATTTGAATTCAACTAAACCAACCAGAACCTCACCAAGATCTGGTGCAAACCAAAAAAGTAAAATTCATTGACAGAGTAAGACAGACGAGATTGAAATAGACTTTACCTCCTCTGATAACCCAAAAGGTCTAGTTCTCTTCAACACATGTTCAGAATCTGCAGTTTGATAGTCCACTGCCGGATTAGTAGTAGGAGTCCTAGGACGTTTTAGCATAGATGCTATCACAAAATATAGATAGAAAAGAGAACAGTAAGACTTAGCTACTAAAGTAAGTTGGAATGAAGAAGGCAATATTCTCATTTACACTATATAAAAAAATTCGACTTAATCACGCAGAAATTTATGTTCGACGTTCTCTCCACTCTCCTTCCTTGTGAATAATGTACAACAGGTTCCGGTGGAAAGAGAGGAGTCAGAACACAGATGACTGGAAGCTGGGGTGGCCTAACCGTAAACCTAGCATTTTTATAGCAGAACTTCAAGCAGCAATAATACTTAACCTGGTAGAATTATGGGGAAATTTTTTATCAAAGAAAGGTACCTAAATGCTTTTACAATGTGTCTGCTTTGGCCTACCAAACCGGAGCCAGTATAGAGTCCAAAAGTAGGTTTTTCCACATGTTCACAGTATTCACTATTCAGGAGGGAGGGTTATAACAGACGATCTTCAATTATTATGTGTTGAAGTAGTCAAGTAGTACATGAACATTTTTTTTCACTGCATACCGTCCGTGTTTATGAAGTGCTCCTCAAAGGAGGGTATATCGTGACAATTTTAATTTACTACGTCAATACATCATATTTCAAGATACAGCTAACAATTTAAAAGGACAGACACACAGCAACTCATGATATATACTTGTTCTAAAGAATTTAAACATAAAGTAGTAAATGAAGATAATTCACATCAAAATTTCGTTCTCAAATTAATAGAACTACCAGCATTATTCGGAGCGTTTAATCCCATAGGCCCCCCAGAAATCGCTTGGTGCGGTGCGGAAGAAGGGTTAGCCATCCATCCTCCGAGAGAGGTAGTTAGAGGTGCAGGTGCAGGTTGGAATGGCTGAAAAAGAAAAGGAAAATGATACAAAACAAAAATAATCGTAATATAGAATCCCCAATCTAAGTCTAACAATGACTAAAACGAAAGCATATCTGTTCTCTTGTGGACTTACACTGTGAGCACCTATTGGTGGGAAACCAGCGACTTTAGGCATGGAACCCATTAGCTGATTAGTGACAGGAGATGGAGCTCGAGCACCATTTGGTTGCCCACATGTATGGTCCACAAAGAGGGTTTTTATGTCGGGGTTAGACTTTGGACTTTTGCAGAGCTGATGCTGCCAATTCAAGCTGCAAATCACAAAAGGTAACAATAGCAGCTTTCTTAGTTGGCCATAATAAAACAGCAAAAGCAAACGGCTGTTGGTCAAATAATATTTCCCTTAATGTACCTCTGATTAATTAGTGTCCGTAGCCTTGAGTTCTTTAAGCTGGGAAATTGAAGTTTATCCCTGAAAAGTGGATTTGCCTCGATCAACTTTTTAAGCTCCACGAGCATTATACCCCTGGCTGACTTAGTATCTCCGTATTTTGAAAGCTGTTCATTTTCCCTGGAATTGGTAAATTTCCATCAAATGTCAAAGAAATTAACAACTCATATTAGATATCATTTCATTTATCCACAAATTCTGGTCTTTTCATCCAGCTTTTGTAAAACTAGAGTACATGCATTCCATGCCTCTCGAAGATCTCGTCAACCATATGGTGTGTGAGAAGGCAATTTCATCGTATCAAATTTTATAAGATTCAAATCATTAGCTATTCCACCATGAAAGGATCAGAATTTCCCTTTGAGAGAAGAATATTCAATAATTTACCCAAAGCTTCCAAATTCTTTAGTCAAAATTTTCTGTCTTATTGCAGACAATCATGTAAAAGACGCCCACACCATACAAATAAGAATTAGAAGCACTAGAAGCTTCCGTTTTAAAAGTATACTCCATAAGTAGCAGAAAGTTTATCTTCAAAATACAAAATGAATAATCATTTAGAGCCATGTTTATATGATTAAGCTCTGATATGTCATCAAAATTCTACATGTTGTATTGCAACTCACATGATTTGTACTTCAAACTAACTTTGGTAGGGTTGAAATAGATCCTTTAACTCTCTTGATTACTTATAGCAGCCTTAGTTAAGCAAACATGATAGATTCCCAAAGGATCGTTCAATAATAGAAGAGTACAACCAAAATAAAAATCCACCTGAAATGTGTGGTCCAACACATAACACGCCTCTTTCATTTCAAATCACTTAAGTGAACAGAATCATCATTCTAACAATCTGCAAACTGAATCATATAACCCAATACACGAAACACCTTAATTTCCAAATGCTTCATTAAATGACCTAAAGACAATACTTCTTCCTCGTCAAATATTTGACAAAATGAAAAAACGAGTTAAAACTGAAGATTGAAGAAAATACATTATCAAGATTACTTATAAACACAACAAGGAAAAAATCCTTCCGGGCATTTTTCTTGTACGGGCAAAACATTTATCAGGGGGGAAAGGAAAGTAAAAATGAGACCGAAAAAACACAGATTCAAGCTTACTAGTTCTTGCCTGGGCATGCACATAAGTTTCTGTATCATGTCCTACAAACATTTCTGATACTAAAATAACACAATAGTAAAGTCCAACGCAAACATTCAACAGCATCACAATAATAGTATCGTGTCAATTAACCATAAAACCGGGTCAACCCCAATCACATCAAAATCCCAGCAAACATCAATTTAGAAGGGCAACAAAAAATAGGAAGGAAAAAAAAACACTCAGCATACCTAAAATTGGGCAAGGTCAGAAGCAGGGTAATCTCCTTAAAAAGATCTTCATTAAAAGAGGAAAAAACTTTTAAGTCCTGCCTCAGAACCTCCACGGCATTCCCATAATCGCCCCTGAAACCAAATGAAAAAACAAAATTTAAAGGGGGGAAATCATAAAAACAGCAGACATCCATGAATAGCTCCAAAGTCCCAAATTAAATGCATGCACTAAAATTCGACACAGAAACTTACTTGTCCAAAGCTTCAAGGTATTTCTGCTTTCGAATCTCAAAGAAAATTTTCATCGAGTATCGGTTATCATCAACTTTGGTAAACCCAGATAAATATTTTTCAACCTCATCCCATTCTCCATTCGTAACTGCGTCTTCAAAGTACCTCATGTTAAAGAAAAATCCCGATTCCTTCTCCAGCCTTCAAAACCCATAAAACAAATATCAACAACAAATTAAAACCCTCCACACAAAAATAGTCTTAGAAGCAAATCAAAAATCAAAATTTATAAGCATACTAAAAAACAAACGAAAAAATTAAAAAACAATTACCTGTGAACAGTCTCTTTGAATTTCTCTTCATCTAAGAACTGAAGTATCAGAAAAACAAGCTCCCTGCTCAAGGAAGACATTTCTGCCTCTAATCGGACTCCAAAACCTCGCAGATCCACACTCTAAAATCAGCAATTCAAAATCAATTAGGGTTTTCCATAACCAATCGAACAAATTGACCAAAGAATCAAATCAAAGAATTCACACATGCAATTATTCGTATATAGTTGAATGGGTTTCGGTAAGTATACCTTTCTCCAATTAACTTAATTTACATAGATATGTGTATGCTTATAAACACAGATTGTATAGATCGGAGGGAGAAGAGTTTGCAGAAATTCGTGACGGGTCGTTTTATATCAAATTTTTCATCCTTTTTCTTTTCTCTCTCTCTCTTTATTCTGTGAAAATGGTGAGAAAGAGAGTTTTCTGAGCAATATTTTAAGACCTTACGGAATGAGAAACTATGAAACTCAGAACGCGCCACCGATCGCGTTTATGTTTTCAAACCATACTACATTGTACGCGGCGACTGGATGAGTTGGCCAAGTGGAAAGTGTAACTGGATTATGTCTTTACGCGCGTGGGTGTCGTATCTTTGTTAAAGTGATAAGTATATGTGTGAAAGAAGATGATAAGTCTCCGTCCTTATGGTAATTCGTCTTATCAGTTTGATAGGTCGTTGTGGTTATATATGATAGGTACCTCTACATTTCAGTCAGGAAATTGACGAGTACTTCAAGAAGAAGAAATAGGGAAAGTGTAGTAGTTATCTTACTCTTTTAGTCTCCTTACTTTATTTGCTATGTAAAGACGAAAGATGATGTGACCTATGACTTTTGACGGGGAGAGAATCAGATTACATACATCTCGTGCTTGTTGCTCTTGATGCTTCCTATCATTTATTTTCATATTTTAGTTTCAATTTTATTGGTTTAAAATAATGTATGGTATTACCATATTAGTAATATTATAAAATTTAATTTACCTTACTTAATATTTCTTCTGTTTCAAAATATAAAATTATTATTAACTTTTTAAATGTAACTTAAAATAATAATTTTAAACTCAAAATTAACATAGATTCTTCTAATTTTAGTCAGTACAATAATGAATATTATAAATTGTATAAAAATACTATTCCCTCCGTCCAAAATTAATTGTTCAGTTTTGACTTTTTTAAGTCAAGTTGACTATTTTTAGAATTAATAATTAAGCATGTATAAATATATTTCTAAAATTTTAAAAATTGGGGTTAGTAATAAATTGTATATACTTGTTTTTTGTTATAATCTCTTCACCTATATTTTAGCAAAAATAGTAAAAATATTAGTTTTAAAAATGGTCAACTTGACTTTAAAAAGTCAAAACTGAACAATTAATTTGGGACGGAAGGAGTACTTATTATAAAATTTTAGAAAATTGATATTTCTACGAGTAGAATATTTTCACAATATCTGTCTTACATAGGTGTGAGACCTATCGATTATTCATGTGAAAAGAAACTCGTGGAACAATCATTTTTATTTGTAAAAATATTAATTCTTAAAAACTATTCTATTGTAATTTTTAATAAATCATCTTAATTTTAAATTATATTATTTATAATGCTGTAATTCTTAGTAAATCATCTTAATTTTAACTTTTAAACTATATAATAAATTAATTTTTAAAAATCAACAATAATCTTATAGTTTAAAACGAATGGAGTACATCATTACACTTTATTTTCTCTTTTCTCTCTAATAACTATTGTGTTAAAATAATATATCCACTTCAAACAAAAATATTTGAATAAATAGACAAAACATACTCCCCCGTATTGTGTGAAAAAAATAGTTTTAACTATCATTTTTCATTCTAAAAAAATGTCTTATTTATTTATATAGGTATAAAATGACATAATTAATATTCTCAAAGCTGGCATTATATTTAATTATCGTACACTACTAGTAACCCATCAATTTATTATTTTAAGAATAAACAAATATAAAATAAAAATACATCTATAGTATTTTATTAATTTTATAAATAATTTTTTTTTATGAAACGAGTAGAATATTAAATTTTCAATTGATTTGAAACATCAAACGAGTATGAAGCAATATTAATTTAAACCTATTAAAATTATTAATCAGTATTATTTGTAATTATTGGGAGCATTATGTATCCTAGAGCAAATTTTAATCCCTTCGTTCAGTTGATATTTGCACGGACACATCAAAATCTTAGTACCAAAAGATTTCTATATTTGTATTTACGTTTTATTTTTTATTTTAAAAAGTGATAATAAAATAAAATTTCACTAATGATAAAGTGTTACGTGGCATATCTTGAGGGTAGTTTTGATCTTACATCAGTAAGGCTCGCTCAATAAATTGATCTACAATATTGGCCGGCCCAATCCATAAAAGAAACTCGTGACTAACTATATAATTATACATATGTTCTTATTTTAGGAAAGTTCAGTCTTTGATGGGCCTATCATTTTTAACATTAGAAGCCCCTATTGGACCAAACGATTAATCCCATCCGCCACATCTGAGCCCAATTTTTTAAACTGATGATGAAGTTGAAGTTTCTTTATTTAAGTTGGTTTAAAAAGTTTTATTGGTTGTATTGTATTGGTTGAGTCCCGATCAGAAAGCTGGAATAAGTAAATTATTACCTCCTTGAGATCAACACAAGTGAAGTAGCATTAGTGAAAATACTTTTGTAATCAACTTTCTACCAGCTCCCTGAAAGTATGTTTATGGTATTTAAGTATATGAAACAGACAACTTAATTTAAGTTGTTTATGTTACATAGCAAGTAATATGTAAAAGCATATGGTATTTTCATTCATTGGGTCAGGCAAGTGAAGAACTTCTGAAGGTTGTCCTAAATGCTGAATGCTTCTTTGTTCTTCATCTAGGTAAACTTGGTATCGAGGATTAGAAAAAAAAAAAATTGGAGGGACAGAATTGAAAATTTGAAAGTTTTATAACTGAAGTTGTTATTCTCTGTTCCACAAAAAAAAAAAAAAAAATCCTATTTACAAAATTTTCAAATATTAAAAATGTATTTTGTTCCATTCATACCTCAAAAAATTATCAAATTATTAGTGTAGTATTGAAGGCAAATTTTGATACGAATGCAGTATAAATAAATCCCTATAACACATCCTTGACCAATTTAAAACTTGTAACATTGCAAGTGGATTTTATATATATACCAGAAAATATGTTAGTGAAACAACACTATATTATATAAATGAACATAGAAACATATACAGTACTTACAATACAAGAGAATGAACCAATTAAATTAATTATTCTAGCTAATCGCGGGAAAGTGGGAATCCGATCCCATGCCGCTTGCTTGGAAAACAAACAAACAACATGCTGCAAATAATACCAACACCAATAGGCAATGTTGCAAGTAGCTCCTTGGCCTCCTCTGACGGCATCGGATATAAACACTTAACAATATTCTGATCAAACAATGCCACCGCCCCAAAAACCAATATTGACATAAACGCATGGAAAAAATCAATTAAACGGATCCTATACTTTTCTCCTTCCTCGGGTCGAATCTTAACCGATCCATCAACAGTCCACAACCCATGAATTGTTGCCACCCCGTATCGGACTTTCCCTCTTTCGTCCCTGAAGCTGTCCGTAAAGCAAAGGAAGAAACAAGACAAGCTGCATATGCCTAAAAGGACAATTGTTAAGGTTTGGTTAACAATTGTGGGACATTTTCCTTCATGAGTGAAAGCGGGCGATAAAATGTTGAAGCCAAGAACCGACCCGGTGGGGAGGAGATTGGCTAAATGGGCTGTCCCCTTGAATGTTCTTCGTTTTTATTTTATTTATTTTTTATTTTTTGCCCTTTTCATTTCTGTTTTTGGTATCCGTAAGTAATGTTAGTACACATGGAGGAGGGGGGATTAATCCAACACCACTTGCATGATAAGGGTGTTAGTATACCGACTGAGCCATTAACTGTTGGTTATATGAATTATGTTCCACATGATAAAAATTGATCTGATTTTTTTCTTGAATCGGACATGTACTACTCTATATTGGTTCTGTAATTTTATTTTATCATTATTAAGTGTAAGCATTTGATTTATTGGAGATCCCCAACTATTTACACACGAAAGGAGAAGTAGGGGGAGGGGGAAGGGCAATCGTTGTCGTATTTCTTTAAATTCCGAACCTAATAAGTAAAATGTTTCAAACAACTCGGGGTATGAGATTTGTCTGTAACAGGAGAAATACTGTACTGACATCATCAATGATTTATAGGCGTACCAACTACCAACTAAATTATGGGTCCTGATTATTATTGATTGATACTTTATGCCTCAAGATCAAATGCAATTCATATTAATTAGTACAACAAATTTTTGCAGTATTTCTACACCCTCCTCCGTATTGGAATCCATGAACAACTTTTGATTATTTAAATTTTTATGAATTATATCAATTTTAATATACGCTCTCTAATTTTAAAAATTCAATTATCTCTCATTTTAATCGGTACTTATTAAATAGTTCATAATATTACTTAATATAAAATTAGAATAAATTTACATTAATTTTAAAATTTGAAATTTTATAAGTTAACTATATATATAGAGAGAGAGAGAGAGGGGGGAGAGAGCAAGAGCAACAGAGCATAAAGAAACAAAGAGTGAGCGAGAAAGTCCAAGAAAGAGACTTGTCTTTCCTCATCTTACACACTGGCAAGTGGCAACCCAATTCTTGATAAACAAGGAGGGGAGGGGGATTTACTTTACTAAATGCTTAGTTCTGGATAAACAAGGAGGGGAGGGGGATTGGTTTGAGCGGAAGGAATGAGAGGACAGAGTGCTGGTGGAAAGGAAAAGGAATTTGTCGACTTTAATGTTCTATCTTGGGGTTTCCAAGGGTTTTTTGTGATCATCCCCAAATTGGAGCTTAGAGACACAAAATCGTAGCTCTAGTGATGTTTTGTTGCGCGCGGGGTTTGGATCGGTATGTTTCTTCCTCATCCGGTTCACTTCCCAAACCCCTTGATTCTTTCATTTTTAATTCCTGTGTTTAGCTTTGATGGAGCTCTATTGGTATACTGATGATTAGGAAGTGGTTAATTCGATGATTAGTAAAGTCTTTATTCCAAAACACACATTGTTTGTTACTGATTTATGCTTTCACACAATGTTTCGGAGAAGAGAAAGAAAAATTGGGAATTTTGAGAGCTTAATCAAACTGATTTTCTTCTTCTTCTTTTTTTTCACTTGTGATTAACTTTTAACAGAAAGGAGGAATTTTGGGGATCTAAATTAAGTTGTTTAATAAGTATGTAGAACTAAATTGAGTTGCTCTTTTAATTTGTTTTGTGGTATGAAGCTAATGATATTATTGAATGTGGGAAACTTTTTATTCCTGATATGTTACATGCTCAACTGTACAGGAAAGGACAGGGGAAGAAACAGTTAACATGGAGAATTTTTTCTTTAAAGGAATTGCATGCGGCTACAAACAATTTTAATTATGATAACAAGCTTGGAGAAGGTGGATTTGGCAGTGTTTACTGGGGACAACTATGGGACGGATCTCAAGTAATGAACAAATGTTCTATCTGCATTTATTTTTGTTTATGGTGTACTTGCATTCTATTTGTAAACTTAACCCTATATTCTTATTGAACAAGGAAAATAGCTATTACAATTCTCAAACATTTCGGATACTGTTTGATTGTTTGCAAGTTTCTTTGAGATAGAATGGTGATGTTCTGTTTGTCATAAGTCATAACTTAAGAGCACACTTGGGTACTTTTTGAAAATAAAAAGAAATTTGGATGCTACCTAGACCTAGAAGATAGTGAGCAGTTGAAATATTCTGTTATGGCGCAGTCCAAGATGTTATTGGTTAACCACCTTGATTTGGTCTGCTTTTTTAATGCTCCTGAAAGGGAGATAAAGTAAGTTATAATTAAGACACTTAATAAAGAGATCCAGTTGTTCAGACTAAATAGAAAACTGTCTCTTTATGTGGGTCAATTGTAGACTAGGGCTTTATACAACCGGATCATGAGCCTAGCTTGACTCTACTCGACTTGAGTAAGAATCAAGCTCGAGTAGGCCTCTTTGCCCATATAAATAATTAAGTCGAGATTGAGTTATATTTTGTCCATCGTGAGTTCTCTTAGCGAGTCAAGCTCGAATAATGCATGGATGAGAACTCAGATGTTCATTGTTTTGTTTACCGTTAAGAATGGTTTGTCTCGTCTTGGAAAGATATAGGGAGAGTTTGGGTTGACCGAAAAGTTGGAAGGTTGATATTTGATCGGATGGTATTCAGAATAAACTTAATTTTGGGCCTCGAGTGTTGATATATATTTCTAAAATATTTGGGCTTTAAGAAATTGATCCATACAGTAGACCAATGCTCTTAGAGGTAAAACAAATAGAATGTTTTTGTATTGGTATGTAGGTCAAATTTTGAGAATGTTCTTGTAAAAATAACTAAAAGACGTCCTAGATTCTTGACTAGGTTCTTGAAGAAATATCTAGATATCTAAAAAGGAGTTAGTGGTTAGGAGCATTTAATGAGGTATCGAGAAGTATTCATGGAGTAACATTCATGTAATGCCATTTTGTGCAAGCTAAAAATTGGTTACTTGTCCTTCCAAATCTCTTGCTTATTCCTTCATCTTCCCATAATTTTCCTACAAACCAAATTCCTTATCCTATTCCAAAAATACTCTATATGTCCAAAATAAGAGTCCCAATTTGACATTTTGAAGTTAATCTACGATATTTTTTAATTCAAAACTATTATGAATTCATTTGATTTTGTCAATACAATTGTTAATATTGTAAATTATCTAAAAAGTACTACTAGTTACAAAATTGGTTGTTTTCAAAACTTAAATGAATTTACATCAATTTTGTATTTCAGGATTTCACGGATTGACTTCTTAAAGTCAAAATGGGTCTTTTATTTTAAAACAAAGGGAGTAGTATATTAAAAGACGTTTCAAGAGGGGCAGATACCATGTACATAGGGAATATTCAAAAAGGTACGCGGAGAAAAACAAAAGTCCTTCAAAGCGCCTCAAAGGGAAAAATCTCTAAGCCCTACATAGTCTAAAGACTAAAGCTGTAGGAGCATCCCAAAAAAATTCCACATCAAGGCTCTCCGCCCCCGGCCCCCCAACCTCCCAAAAGAGAGAGAGAGAGAGAGAAAAGGGATAAATACTCGAGAGAAGCTATCAGTTATGCAAAACTAATTTTCTCTTCGTTTAGAAGCATCGGCTTATAGCATTGCTCGCTTGGGGATATGATACATGTTCTTCTAATTGGTTTTGACACAGATTTATTTAAAGAGTCCTCATATTTATCATCATTTACAATTCTTCAAAATATGACATGAGCCTTGTCTAAACTATAGAACATTTTCAAAAGAGAAAAAATACTGTCATATTTTCATCACTAGAATAAAATTTCAAGTTGATGTTATAACCATTGATAACTAGCTTTGTCATGAGACCCTTTTCCACACTCTGAGCTGGGTTTTCTTAAAAGGGTAGCTGGTAAATTGGTGACATCCATGCAGTTGTAAAAAGGTCTCATCTTTGGAGACAATTGGTTGGCTTGATCTGATAGCAGTTTCTCAACTAAATGACTCTTTATCAGACTATAATCTATGTAAATAGAGATATTTATGCTTCATTCTATTTGTCCGCAGTAGAATCAATTTGCCATGCATAACTAGCTAAATGCTTTAGAATACTTTAATTCTCATAGAGATATATATGTGCAGATAGCAGTTAAAAGGTTAAAGGTCTGGAGCAGCAAAGCAGAGATGGAATTTGCTGTCGAGGTTGAAATACTGGCACGAGTACGACACAAGAATTTGCTAAGTTTACGTGGCTATTGTGCGGAAGGGCAAGAGCGCCTAATTGTATATGACTACATGCCTAATCTGAGTTTACTCTCTCATCTCCATGGACAGCACTCAGCTGAATGCCTTCTGGATTGGAACCGACGGATGAATATTGCGATTGGATCTGCTGAGGGCATCGCGTAAGTATTACTTTCGTTCCCATCTCTGTCTTTATCAACCATCTATATCTCAACTTTTTCAACTAACATTTAAGTGTATTATATCCAGCTATCTTCACCACCATGCAACCCCACATATAATCCACAGAGATGTGAAAGCAAGCAATGTTTTGCTTAATTCAGATTTCCAAGCTCAGGTTGCTGATTTTGGCTTTGCAAAGCTAATACCTGATGGTGCCACACATGTGACCACTAGAGTCAAGGGTACTCTTGGCTACCTTGCCCCGGAATATGCAATGTTAGGGAAGGCATCAGAGAGCTGTGATGTTTACAGCTTCGGCATTCTCTTGCTTGAGCTTGCTAGTGGGAAGAAACCCCTCGAGAAGCTCAGTGCAACAATGAAGCGCTCGATCACAGAGTGGGCTCTCCCTTTGGCATGCGAGAGGAAATTCAGTGAACTCGCAGACCCAAGGCTGAATGGGAAGTATGTGGAAGAAGAACTGAAAAGAATTGTGTTTGTTGCACTCATCTGTGCTGATAATCGGCCCGAGAAGAGACCCAACATGCTTGAGGTTGTGGAGCTACTGAAGGGAGTGGAAGAGAAGTTTGCTAATCTAGAAAACGATGAATTGTTCAAGAGTCCTAAGCCTGCAGATTATAATGATGGTATGTCGGTTGCAGAAGACGGTTCAAATTTTATTTCAGAGGAAAAGGAACCGAAACAAGAGATTGAAAAGGTCGAGGCCTAGACCGGTTATGTATGTATTGTGGCAGTAAACTAATTAGCTAAGAGGTCTGGGGAAGCTGATTTGATTACAGTAATATGGGCTTTTGACATCAGCATTGATATTATGGTTTGCTATTGTGAGATTTTTTTTGTGTTTCTGTTGATTTTTCTCTTGTTAAGTACATGGATGTCATCAAAACTAGAGTGCAATGTATTGTTTGGTTTTAGGACTCTCTATCTAGGGTGAAGTGGCAGTTATGGAGGAAGTGGATGCATTTTACCCTGGCTTGACCATGAGTTTGAAACTTATAGATTATTCATTTATTCATAAAAGCACAGAATATCTGAAGAACAAGCAACTCTCAGATATTAGAGAGCTGTTTGTTTGTTAGTTTTTTGGTTTATAGAAAACAATCTACTCTAATCTGATCCGGGGGAAGGAGGAAATGTTCGCCCGTGGTTAGACTCGATCATGCATGCCTTAAGAGCACCAATTAGGCAACCCTCACCGCCACGACCACGTGTGACACACAAACACACACTCTGAGAGCTGTTTGTTTTATTTTGGTGGTGATAGCTGTTCGTTAGTAGCATGAAATTGTGTGGTTAAAAGAAAAGGTCAGGCATCATTTCATTAAATGCAGCTATAGTTACTCTCTTTTTTCAACATCAATGAACCAGCATAGAGTTACCGTGCAATTTTTCATAATAAATACTACTATAACACAAACTACTTTTGTCCCCGTTTTCTCTATCTATCAAAATGGGCCTCTTCCACTCAACATCTGATATAACTACCAACCCTGTTCTTCGGACGCGGGGATCATGTCCAACTGGTTTTCCATGAATAATAACTGATTCCGTACAAAAGATGCACATCATGAAAGCCACCTGAAATGAGCACGGGATTCCGTGCATGCCGGACAAATACAATGGCAACGTATACCACATCTCATTCGGAGCTCTCCCTATCAGATGATACTGCATTCCCTATGTGACCCAAACCAGATCCATCACTAAACTTCCACACCTTCGGTTAGATTGGGAATTGAATCGGTTAGTTTGTTGGCGCTCAAATCCAACGACTTCAAACCGGTGTTGAACCGTTTTGTTTTTGTGGAGAACAAGGACTCTTAAACGGGTGAGAATATTCAGCTCAGTTGGGTAAAGTGGAGCCCAACTGACCCAAAAAGGCTGAATTGATACGAGGATTTTTAGTGAAGCTCCTCAAGGGCTTTATCCCTACCTCCCTTGGAAGTTGCCAGCCTCTGATTAAAATCCGACTTTAGAAGTAATGTACCTAGTTATCGTGGATATAAGCCATAATAGCATCTCCCAAGTCCCACCCACTTCCAATGATGTATTCAACAATTCCAGATAATAGTTTTGTTGGGTATAAGGATTTAATAATCCTAGCCCTCTCCAATGCACGAGTCACTAAGCCTGTTACCAAATTTGTCTCCTTTGCCTGGATGGGAATTATTTATATGGTTCAATCCCACCAAGTTTTCCTTGTTTCGAGTAATCTTGACGAGCCAAGACTGAATAATAATCAGTTAGAAGGGCGAGACCCTCTTGGGAGATAAATGTCTTGGAGTATGAGAAGGAAACCAAGCTTTTAAGCCAATTTAGGGCTATTCTACGATGAAAGTAACGGTTCAGCAGATTTAGAATTGTGGACATTTTAGAATTTCCTTCTCATCCTGATTATTGACATTGGGGCATTTCCTTCTCATCATCCCATTTTCATCAAATATTACCAAGTGGCAGATGCCAAGTACTTGAGACCCTGTGCTATTACAAAAAACAGAAATGACCAGATCTAGGGTACCATATCATTAATCAGAAGATATAAACCGCTGCAAGGATCAGTACAGTATAGGTATGCTTACATATAATGCTACACCAACCCTATGGTGTGCTTACAGATAATGCTACACCAACCCTACGAGCAGTAACTATTCCAAGAATCAGTTCATCCTGAAATAACTTGGATCTTAAGAGATTATCTCAAATTTTTACCTGCTTGTTACAACACAATCTTTCGTGCAAAAGGATTGAATGACCAAACTGAACAATCAACAAGTACAAGAGGGATGGGCTTTCATTTTCAAACCCATTTCTACACATTTTTGAAAAATTGGTGGCTAGAAAGCACATGCATCTGTAGAAATATACACATCCCCTTCAACAGATGGCCTTACTGGACCCTCCTATGATCTATGAGAACGTATCCTCACGGTCACCCTCAGCAGTTTCACCCTCCTCCAAGTTGCTGAATTCCAAGAAATGAGTTGGCCTGTGATCTTCATGATAGTACTCCCGAGGTGTTCCTAGCTTGATCCCATACTTCATGCTGACAGTGTGCTTTACCCCCATGAAGTTATAATTCCATGGACCATTATCCGGAACCTGCAAAACAGACGGGACTTAGATAAATGACAAATTTTCATAATATATGGATTGAACAAACCAACTTTCTTTACATATACATGTAAATGAATATACATATTAAATGACACTCTTACCATGTAGAAACCAAGGAAACGGTCACTGAGGAGCATTTGGACCTTCTCATAGTGAGTTGGCAAATACCCATGAGGATTACTTCCGGTATCCTTGTTAGCACGTCCCCACTCATAACCTGTAGGTGTAAGCTTATATGCAGTCAAGGAGCAGGAGCCAGGAGTAAAGCTACAAGTTAGGATAATGCACTTTTCGCCATCCCATTGCTTGTTGTTCTCTAGGATCCGAGCATGAGAAGTGAGATCCTTCAACCAAACAATAAATCAACCAATCAATCAGATACTATATCTTAGAACCTATATATGCTATTAAAAACCAAGAAACCCAGCAAAATTTTCTCAAGTACAGGTATAAGAACAAATAAGACTGGATACCTGTGGTGACAACTGGGGAAGCTCATTTGGTTGTGTGTGCATCCATCCCAAGGGCTCCAAATCATTTAGGAAGTCATGCTCAGGAAGAGCAGATGGAAGATGCACCTGCTGATGGGTTCCCCACTGTGGCGGCATGGCAATACAACGAATCTCCTTAACCTGAGGGTTGTCTGGAGGACTAACGCCATACAAATACCCTGAAATTTGAGTCCGCAAATCCGCAATGCAAATGAACTTCTTCAGTATATTTTTTGGCATGATATATGTGTATCCAGTTTCCTGCACCAAAGTCACACCCCCATGTAAGCTTTATTTACACATTTGAAGTTATTATTAACTCACGTTACATGGTAAAGGAATACCTTTATATCCTCCGAGTTTACATATATATGATTGACTCGAAGATACAGGTTTGTCGCCGAGATAGCTCTCACGCGCCAATCTGTTTTTGATCCAAATGCAGCTTGTTCGTAAGGACTCGTGGTAGTGACAATTAGTTCATCACCATGCACATTTGTGGTCTTTGTAGTGACAGCTGTCAACTGACTTGCTTCTTTTGCCTGGAAATTGAAAATGAGTAAACTTAGCCATGTGTACAACGACTAAATCATGAAATTCAGCAAAGATTGAAGAAACAAGGAGTAAAATTCACCTGTTTCTCAATCTCAGCTATTTGTTGTCGCTGTTGTGAGGGTGGAGTAATCTCAGCTCCAAGTATAATATCACGAATCTCAGATTGTGTCAGTGCTGAAGTGTTCACATTGTTCTTTTTGGCATAGTCAGACAGTATAAGATCTCTCAGAGCAACCTCAACCTGCAATGTACAAATATTAGTCACTCGGAGTAGCTCTCGACTAAAATGGAGCAACTCTTGATTAAAATGAATGAGCGGGGGAACCCAAGACATCTTTCTTATCTATTTTTTTCATTCTCATTTTTTAATTTATTTTTTTTTGAAATTCACAGCTAATAATGTTTTCATCCCGCAGAATAACCATAACCATACACAATATGATAAAAATGCAAACAAATTCTGAAACAAGTGCCATATATTAACAATGTTTACCTTCATCCATTGATCATCTGAAAGGGAAGGCCAGATATGGTGGGGCTCGGTAATAATTGTCTTGTCGGGCTTTAGTAACATTTTTGCCTTCTCATTATTCACATGAAGAGCACGCAAAATCAGAATGAGCCTGGAAAATGCAGTGTAGGATGAAATACTCTTCAACCAATCATCATATATATTGAACAAAACCATTTGCGGTTCTGTAGCCTTCAGGATTAAATCACCGAATTTCTCGATCTTCAAGCAAGCCTGGAATGGAAGCTGCAGCTCACTTCCTTTGATGACTATATTAGGAAAATCAAGCAAGTGAACTTCCAGGGGATCCAACATTCCTTTACGCGTCACAATTATTTGTTTTGGCTGTTCTTCAACAGGCAAGGACCGAACAAGAGCAGCCACTTCCTCTGCTGTTTTCCACTTTGCCAGCTGACCAAGACGCTTTTGTCCCGCCCATACACTAGTGTGAATTACCTGCAAAAAGCCATGCCATATGAATTCCATGGTTCTACGTATGAACAGTGTTTCAAAATTCACATATAAGATTGTACAAACCTTCAAAAATAGCTGCCCTGTCCTCGGGTTGAATATGAAAATTGCACCATTTATGGGTTTTGTTGTCAGATTCCCTTCAAATGTCTTGTGGATTGTAACGCGATACACATTTGTGTCATCAACAAACCAGATTATTTGATTGCTGAATATCTCCCCATAATTCTGAGACGACAAATAGGGCTCTGTAGGCTCTGAAGAATACAACTGCAACCCTTTCCGTATCCGCTCCCTCAAAACATATAAAGCTGGATTAGACTGCACACCAGAAAGATATTTAATTTTAAAATAAAAAAACCTAAGTTCATTTTTTCGAACATAAATTGGAATTAAAATCAAGATACTAAAACATATCCACATATAATGTAAACAATGAAAGACCAAAATTAAGGCACCTTCATGATCTTATTCATGGCCTGTGCAAGCAGTGGTTTTGAGCCAGGAAACCAATTCCCAAAAGCAGAATGCAAGTTGTATGCAAGATCAAGACCAATCATCACCCCTGCATTAAAAAGCAACAAACTATTTTTAGCATTGCAGAAAAATACCAAGTTCATTTCAATATTTTTTAGTCATCACAAGCCCAGTTGATCTTTACTCGGGGCCCAGACAAGTATCTAAGTAAGCTATTGCAACAAATGGTGCAAAAGACATACCAGTTGGTGACGGATAGATAGACATGTTGTCTGTTGTGTAATCCATAAACTTTGCCCTGGTGTAACGCTCAATATCATGAGAGTCATAATCACCCCAACGGAGCTGCACGTCAATCCAGTATTTATTGCTTGCCTTTTGATCAAACACATCCTTTGACTCGGCCACCAGACTGGGCTTTGACATTGGCCACCTATGTGCAGCAAATAGGAGAATGTCAGCACAGGAACTGTTCATTTTATAACTTTTCCTCGGATGGATTGTTTCCTTCTGCACTGTTTCAATTTCCAACGCATCTAGCTCTTGATCCAGAACCTGGCAAAGGTCCATCACCACACTCTCGTGAATCTTTTGCCACAAGTGAGCACGGAAGATTTGAATAAGAGAAATCTTTAGGGTCGGTATCTTCCCGTGCATGAATATCCCGGTCAAATCAAGCTGCACTTGGAAACCAACATATACATTGGCTCGATTAATAGTGGGTGACCACCAAAGGGTAAACCTACGGTTAGGAATTTGATTGAGCCCAGATCTCTGAGCATTGGTCAGTTTTTTATACTTCATGGACTCCTCAAAACCTGAAGCCTTCTCCCAGAAAAGACCCTCCCAAGTCGGGAAGTAAGTTCCTTTGAACAATGTATGCTCAAGAATTCCTTCTACACCCCCTAATGCTTGGATGACATCAGTTCGATAGTTGTTTAAGTTCCAGAGTTTTCCATCATGCCTCTGGTGTGTCCACCAAAACGGATTTTGTTTCAACACTTGATACTGCTTAAAATCTGTTCTAACTCTCCATCCTTTGTCATATGCCAGAGTGTGCCTATCCTTCTGAAACAAAGTATTGATTCGTGGTATACCTCGATCCCATGAATCTTCCAAATCTTCAAGGGTTAAACGCCTGTTTTGAGATTGAGCTTCCTGTCGCTTCAGTGCATATTCTGCCCAAACTCGCTGTGAATCAATAAATTCACTCTCCCACGGCTGTATATAACGATAAAGATTAGGAATCAACTGGTCCTCTTCATGACTCATTCCACTCCTAAAGTGCGTTACACCAACATCTGTCTGTTGACTGTAACGGAGATCACTCTGAGGAATCAATATGTGACCCATCGATAACATACCCAGCCCTCCAATTTCCTTTGGTGTATAAAAAATAACAGGAGGGAACCTGCTAGGCATTTTGGAATTTAATCCAATCTTAATTCGGGTCTGGATTTTATTTTCACATTTGACAAGTAAATCCAATAATTCTTGAGTATGAACTGTTGCTTCACGAAAGTAAGTCATGAGGCCTATAAGAGCTGTATTCCATTTGTTAACAATTTTCGTGAATGTTGTTGAACCTGAAGACATAAGAATTTGTCTCACACGATTCTCAAAGACCTTCATATGCTCATCATCAACTCGTAAGAAAGCAACTGCTGTACGCTCTTTGGTCTGTTCATTCTGCAGATTCCAGACTCCATCTCTTGTATTGCTGAATGCCTCTTGAGTCATTCTAATTTTGGGCAGGATACGAACTTCAAATCCACACATGCTGAAAAGCAAGTTGGGATTGTCTTTGCTGTAAACAGAAACAAATCCATTCTCCCACTCCAATGTGGTGATGCTTCGTGGAAGCCGGTTCTTCATATCCCAGAATACACTTCTCCCAAGATTGACATCATGCTTCATTAGCCTCATTCTCGCATCCCTTGGCCAACATTTTTTATTGTTATACCCAACCATATTTTCATTGTTGGGATCAGGATGCTCAGTAAGATATCGCTGGATAAGGTCTCGAGCCTCTTCATGAGTAAACCTGAACAATATATGCACCTTATCAATGTACCGAGAGTACAACCGAATTGGGTGTCTTGTTTCTACTTTAGTGTCCCAATAAGTAATGAACTCATTTGGCATCTGTGGTGGACCGGCAATTTCACTGGCTCGAGTTAGACCAAGAAGCAAGAGATCCAGGACAAGCCCATAATATTGTACAACAAAAGAAGCAAACTGAAGACCACGTATAAGACCATAAGAGTTTGTATGACTCATGTCCTTGTAAGATAACACAACATTGTTCTTTGCAGTGACATAATCAGCAATATTATGGTCAAGCACCAAACGAAGAAGCCTGCAGAAGTAAAAGTCAAAGCCAGAATATTAGAAACATTACTATTATTATTATTAATTTGGGATAAGCAAGAGACCTAAAAATGAATTAAATTAAAGGCACCACACAAAAACCATAATCACCTGTTTAGCATGGTCAAATCAATTTTTTCAAAGAATTTCTCAAACTTCGTCTGAAGCATCACCACACACTGCCCATCACCAGTATCCCATATGCCTTGTAAATTGTTTATTCCCTGACACCATTTGTATACTAATAGTGGAGGTGGCTCTGAATCTGCGGGCTTAATCCAATTCGGGAAAAGATGGCGTTTATCACCTTCATACCATAGATATTGATCAAGATATGCGTCTGTAATCTTCTCGAGAGGTTCAATCTCGTAAACCGGAATCAAATAGCTGTATAAATCCATGAACTCAATTCCCACCTACAAAAGAATTCGTTGAGTTTGCATTTAAGCACTAGGAATAAAAAGTTTAAAGTATACATCATACTTGTACAACTAGTACAAACATACCTCTTTGAAGGCACGCTGGGTAAGTAGATGACGTTTTATCCTTGACAAAGCCTCATGTGGGTTATCATAAGCCTGCTCAATGAGACCCAGTTCTTCTCTCTGCAGCTGATTTAACCTCACAGCCACACTATAAGATTCTTTCAATCTTTCAAGAGCGAGGATAAGAAGCTTTGTATCATGCTTGTAAGACAAAGGCGGGAACTGAATAGGGGAAAACTTTCTTGATTCCAACCAATGTACAGTGGTTGTGTAAATAGCCACTGCTTCTTCGGGCGTGACATATGGACCATCTTTCAGATAATTGTGCTGTCTTTCCTGTAATGCAGGGGTAGCATAAAACCAAGCATAATATTGATACATCACCATCATAAAAGTTAAATGAATATGCACAGTAAAAGAAGAGTGAAAACCTGTTCTGCCTTCAGCCAAAGGCGAGTCAATCTCCCCAAATTCTTCCGGCAGACTGTCTTATCAACAGTGGCCCCCCTTCTTATACGTTCACGATTATAATGAGCAACATTTGTCCACCAATCAGCTTTTGACTTGACATACCGAAGAATCATGTTCTCAATCGGAACAGGCAAGCCAGGCACCTAAAAGGTCCCAGCAAAGTAAGAAAAATCCCAACAAGGAGACTAAGAAAGAAAATAAAGCATCTAAATCATCAATAGAATCCAGAAAAAAAAAATCAACTATATACCTTCCAAGGAATATTTGCTTTCCAGCAGCGCCATGCTTCACTTAGATGCTGCAAAATGGTTCTTGCTTTATTTTGCTTAATACCCTCTGCAATTTTAACAAAACGACAGAAAATTATTTAAAACAATGATATTAGGATACCGAAATGATAAGACATGCCACAGGAGATGAATATCAACAAATGTGGAATTAGAATTTTGATCACCTGGCATAGCATCAAGAACATCATGCATAACAGCAGCCCGAAGCTCCAGGTCGAAGTGGCTTTCAACACGTTGCTTGGTAACGGTCTTGGCCACTCCTTTAGAATGACGCCCCTCAAATTGCCGTGCAAGTAAATTTCCCAGCCATCGTTCCAAAAGAGGCACTATTCCTCGAAGGAAGAACAACCACACCCTCCACATAGGTGCCCAGAAACCACATCCAGGTCCTTTCCCAACCGGCCCAGTATTGAATCGGTAATAAATCAAGTGCTTCAAGTCTTTGCACATTCGAATTTGTCTCATAAGCCTGTACTTGTAACGGTACATCCCCGTCAACTGGCCAACATGTGAGAACGTATACTGCAAGCCATCTGCCAATTGAAACGCGTCCACATTCCCCAGGCGGAACTGGATATTGGCATCAACAACAAGCTTTGTCAGACGCAGGATTTCACGACACAGATGAAAAGCATTACCAAACCGGGACTTCTTGCGTTCTTTAGTTGTGAGAGTCTTCACTGGCTTCAAATTGAAGTTATAATCAAGGTGGAGGTAATTCAGATTTTTCCTGTGTATCAACAGATTTAGCATATTGTACCCCTGCTTACAAACTTGGAGCCCGGCCTCGGCCCAATCAAGCTCTGTGGTTTGGAAAAACTTTGTAGCTTGAAGTGACCTGAACAAGTGCTTCTTCTTCTGAGCTTTAGGTGGTCTATGATGTAGCTCATTCAACACAAAGCATTTCAACAGCTTCTGATAGCTTACACGGACTTTAACTGGGTATGATGGAGGACTGCGAGAATACGAAACCCAGAAAAGATGAGACAATACACTATATCATTGACCAACATTATTGTACATTGAACAGCATAAGAAAACAGATGACTAAAGCTTACCAGTGCTCCTTGAACCACTCTGACACGAGGGGTATATCTTCGGCACGTCTCATCCGACCAGATCTCATGTTAAAAGGACGTGGGGCAAACAATAGTGAGATACCAGCAGCCGTAGTGTCAGTGTAAATTGGGGTGCTTCTTAACAATGGTTCCACCCCTTCTGGCAAACTGAAATCATCATCATCATCCTCTTCATGAACTTTCTTCTCACGCTGCCGGTCCTTATTGGTGGAGGTTATGGGGTGAATTAGCGGATCATAGTAGAAGGCAGGCAAATCAGGATCCTCAGTTTTTATGTACATAATCATTGGAGTGTGGTATATGCAAAGCTTTACTTTCCTGGGCCTATTGTTATATAGATGAGGGAAAGCAATCCTGTACTCTGTCCTAAGAGGTGACCGTATGATAAGTTTGTTAATGTCATTGAACTCATTCCAGTCCTCGTCCCCTTTCTCCATGTCGCGATATAAGGGTTCAAACTTAGGGCCACCTGTAGGAAGATAGTTTCAGTTTATATTCAACCAAAGTGATACATAGTAATAGATACACTCAGCATTCAGGTACTAAAACAGCTAAGCTTGGATATTAAAAAGGAATTTGTGGCAATTTATAAACCTCAATCAAATTCATAAGGCATTTTAAAGTTAGAATATAATTGTTATGAATCTCATGAATATTATCTGAAGGTGAGTACCAAATAAACCAAGAAAACCGTGAACATACCAGGGATGCACATATTCAGGGCTTTTGCTGTAAAGAACGACTCCATATCAAATAAGTAAAAGTAATTGCGATCGATCAAATCAGAAAGCAGCTGTCCAGAAAGCCGATGGAGTGTAGCCATGATTGGGAGGGAGAGGTGCCATTTCCGATAACTGGGACCATTAATGAGCTTTGTTCTCACGAGAGGTTTATGGTCATAAAACCAAGTATGCACAGCAGAATCTTCTTCCTCGTCTAATTCTAATTGTATTGGCTCCAGAGGGTCCACATCAAGAAGATTATCAGCATAATCCAGTGGAGGCTCCTCATCATCAAAAGGAGGAAAACGCATTCTTTTGAAATGCCTACGATCCCTCTTCTCCCTTCGCATCATGATCCACATTGTACCCCACTGTAAAATCCCATTTAACCTTTATAAGTACATGATTTTCATTGAAATGTCAAGTACAGACCACAAGATCAACAAATAAAAACTAATATATGTAATACACAAGATACAAACAGATGTAGGAAAACAGTTTATCCTGACAAAGTAGTTCAGTAATCTTGTGTATCAAAGCAATATATGAAATACATGAGATACAAGAGACTGGAGAAAGAAAAAAATTATCCTGACAAAAGTAATTGATAACCACAACACTACTTGTAAGTTGTAATATGACACTGAATAGCAAATTGTCATCATCCTAGCCATAATGAGATCCAGCATATATAAAAAAAGAATTTCATAGACAATGATTTCCAAAAGCATACCTGAGCTAGATAGATAGGTTCAACAACCCAAGGAATTTCATTCACAAATGTGATAGCTCCGGTAATATGGTATAAGACCTTCACCTCACGAACCTATAATTGCACAAAACTCAAGAGATTAATCAAGGCAAAATCGAGAACGTCCATGCCAATATGAATATGAAACGAGTGTAGTGAATAAAATTCAAGGGCTCATACCTGTTCCCAAGGCATTGGCATGTTTTCAAGAAGTTTGTAGACTGCATGTGGAACAAATTTAAGAGCTCCAAGATACACACGTTTATCATGCCGGTATTTTTTAGAGGACATGTCACCATGGTCCCTGTAAAAGAGAACAAAAATTAGCATTTAATATACCAAATGCATGAAGTTACATTCTAACCACATTCTATCTATACTAGTCACCGCCGCACACGCGTTTTGCGTGTGTAAATTATGTGAGGTAAAATAGAAATTTTATAAAATTTAGAGGAGCAAATAGAAAGATATAAAAAATTAATATTAAAAAGGACAAAATAGTAATATATCTAAATTTATAGGGGCAAAAGAGAAAAACAAAAAAAAAAGGAAAATGTGTGACCCAAATACACCAAGCTTGTTGAAGATACCTCATGGAGGCTTTATAATATAGATATATATAACTAAATCTTAGCAGTGAACAATTTATCCATATTTATAAGAGTTTTCATAATTACACAAACAAAACAAAACAAAAAAGTCTACGAACACATTGCTTCGTGGTAAACAGAAGGTTAACGCGCCATTACTTCTCAATGACACAACTTAATACTTTAACCAGCGAAGGGAAATGATAAATCAATTCGGAATGAATTGAAGGCCAAGATACATATGGGCCATATGAGAGATTTGTGTTCCTAAACAAAGAGAAGAAGATAAACTGCAACCACCGACAAGAAAAAAAATATCCACGAGCCAAGAACCAGCACCAAAAAGTTATCAACCACTACAATTGCCACTTGTTAGCATATTCCAATCAGCACAATAAGTATAGATATAAATGCATAACTCAATCATATTACTGATTAGAAAGCTTTAACAGTCCAAGAATTGTATATGAAGTATCTCAAATTTTTGAAATTAGACACGTAATGGATGTCGAAAGAAAGTCTAAAATATAATAACATAATACACGAACAATACAAGAAGCAGGTGGATCAAAAAAAATATAACTGGCTAGAAGTTAAGCCCATGCATCTCCTGTACAAATACCACCAACCCTACTCTACAAGGGCCACAAACAAAACTGAACTCTCCGAAAAACTCAACAAAGAATAAGAAGCAGGTTGACCGTCCAATCTCTCAAACATTTGTTTGCTATGAAACTCAGAAAGATTGTATGGAATATAAAAATGATAAGCACTTTATCAATAGTTCATTGCTCTTAATTTTAGCAAATACTGGTATTTAATTTTTTATTTAAATATACTACTATAAATAGTCAAACTTACTCTCTGTTTCTTTCTCCTTACACATGTTACAAATATTTTCTGTATCATTTCCGTGTTAGGATGCATTCTTGGCAGTGTTCTAAAAAGCCCCGCCTAAGCCCGCCTAGCCCCCGCCTAGGCGCTAGGCCCCACCCTGGCACCGCGCCTAGGCAAAAAAATCCCCTAAGCCGCCTAGGTGGGGCCTAGGCCGCTCCCGCCCGCCTAGGCAGGGCCTAGGCGAGGCAAGGCAGACAAAAAAGATTTTTTGTCTGATAATGACACGGAGAAAGAGGGAGATGAGGGGTGCGAGTCCGATGGGGACATTATCTTGGAGGGATATGGAAAAGAAGAGTTAGAGATATAAAGGGATACAGAGATAAGGACGATTAGTTTGTATTCTTTATTATTTGTTTGTGTTTGAACTTTGAACAATTGCATGTTTGTGTTTGAACTTTGACATTGACAATATAGATATGTGTTTGAACTTTAAGAAAATGTCTTTATTATCTTTATTATAGATTGTTTTGCTTTATATTATTATTTTGTTTAGATAAATGTAAGATAAAATATTAAAATTGGCTTAAAATAAAAAACCCGCCTAGGCCCCCCGGCCACCCGTCTCCCGCCTAGCGCCTTTTAGAACCTTGATTCTTGGAAATATTTTCTTGAAAAATATTCTGTAGCGAACTCAAACTGAATCAAATGATAAACTACAAACAGAATCTATGAAGAAATTTACAATTCGATCCAAATTTGGTTACTCTAAAAATCTAAAATAGATGAAACAATCAAAATATCATCCATACTAACAGAGGTTACTATATATATATTCATTTTTCACAACTCTCAAGAAGCCAAAACCAACACCAGTAGCAATTTGAAACATAGCAACAAATTAATGTATCAATCTTAAACCATTCTCACTAGTCACTATCATACAGGAACAAACTTATTCAGCCCCTAATTCTGCCCACGTCAGAATTTTATTACCTAGAAATTCTGGACATTTTCTCAGCCTCGTCATGGAGTTTAGTGGAGCAAGGGTTGGGGAAAGGAGACGATTAGTGCTAAGGTCTCTTCTTCCCCTGTATGTTGACAGAGCTTAAATGATACTGTAAGAAACTATATGTCCAACAATTTAAAATAAACTTCAGTAGGTACAAATAAAAGAAACATTTGATACATAGAAAGGAACATTTATTTATTTACTTAACTCTTTCCGAGATCTAAACTTGCCATTGAAGATTTACCACAATTGCAAATCAAAGGTTTACAATAACCAAGGAATGTAAAGCTTCAATACAACAAATAACTGTACTTACCAAGCATCTAATAAACACAGATAGATTGATTTGGTTACGTAAAAGAACCGACCACTCACCTAATGATCTTCCTAACATGTTCGGCGGGTAAGTCCTCCTTCTGCGGCTCAACGAATCCAAACTTTCGCTTATCGCCATATCTCTTTGAGTTTAACTGCATCCACTTCCTAGCTTTCTCCTCTAGCCGAGCCTCCGCCTCTGCTGGGGAGGGCAGTACAGTGTAAGAGGGCTGCGCCGCTGGTGGAGGTGGTATAGAGCCTCCTGCTCCTCCGGTACCCGGCGGTAGTATAGCGCCACCTCCGCCGGTTCCCGGGGGCGCAATATGTCCGTTGTTGTTCCACATATCTTGTCCGGTGTTGTTCCACATAACTCCCGAATATAAACCTAAAACCCTACTAGCATCGATAACCAATGGAAAAAACTAATCGATCTGACCTAGTAATAAGATCTTAATTGTGCCCAGAATTTATCTAGATAACGCTACAGTCACTACTCACTAGGGTTTAGCAAGAGCCACAGTCTGACAGACGCTCTTTTTTCAGCCGATTACGAGAGGAAAAGGAGAGAAAAATGAGACGACGAAAAAAATAAAAATAATAATAAATATGCTTCCTTCATCTGGGCTTTTACCATTATATATTTGCTGGATCATGGATAAGGCGGTCGCAGTGACCGACTTATCTTGGGCTTTGATAGTGCTTTTGGGCCATTTGCTGTTTAGTTTTGGTTCTCTTTATTGATTTCTCCTCTTTCTCTGTCGTGGTTCTTTTTCTTATACCTCAACTATTAAGTTAATTACTAGCCTCTCATATGTCTCCCTAGTCATGGGCTTTCTCTTGGTTTTTTTTTATTTGTCCGTCTCCCATTTATTGTTCGATAAAATTTGCTTTCTATTGGTCAATTTACCGATTCATGACTAATTGGACGAGTTAAATTAACAATGTTTTGATGACAAAAGAGTATATAAAATGATGCATATCATAGTAATTAGTTGTAATTATCGGACTTATGCATGTGAACTAATTCGACACATTATTTTATAATTATCTTTTAGCAACATATCACTACTTTTATATTAATTTTTATAGTGTGTCATGGCGAAACATAAGTCTTTTTTTTTTAAAAAAAGGAATATTATTTTCATAATTAAGTTATATCATCTCTCTTTCACGCAAAAAAAGTCTCATTATTAGATTTACAAATGTTCAAAATATATTTTGTTCTATATTTATCTTTAAAAATAATAATTTATCAATATAATAATAAATTTAAAAATATTATGTTATTTTATATTATCACTCATAAAAAATGGACTCATTTTGCAGAAACAAACTATTTTTGCAAAAACAAACAAGAAAGATAGAAAAAAAAAAGATAAAATCATGCCTTGTGTTAGTTTGTGATTTTGGATCACAAACTAATATAAAAATATAAAGATAAAAATTATAGTATATCTATCCATTAGTCTTTACACTACTCTTATATTTTACTCCATATACTCAATTATTTATCTCTATATATTTTTTCTTTTCATTATTCAAATTTTGTTTTATTAGTTATTTTTAATTAATAATATTTTTAAAAAAATTCAAACAAGTGAGTATATGCCCAACAAACTATTCTCATATCAAAGAAGATTGCATTGAACTAAATATTTCACTTTTAATAATATTATATACTACTAAGTACTCCTAACGAGTTTAAATTGTATTGGATATAAATTATGAGTAGACAAACTTTAAAACAATCATAGTAATCGAATATGTCTCAAACTTGTCATATACATGTCCAAATGAAAAAACACCTAATCGAATATTATTTTCTCATTTTTTTTCCTAGATCTTTATAATTGAAATGGATGTAGTACAATATTAAAATGTTGTAATTAATCAAAAAAAAAATCGAAACAAACTCTCCACCTAAGTTTGACAACCATAAATAGAACAGCGGAAGAGACTTTTTGCTTTTTTTTTAAGTAATACTAGTGACACTAACTATACACAAAATATAAAAATAAGAAAGAGAATAAGGAGTTAGACTTACAATTGAATATTTTATATATTTTCATTAATAAACATACATGGGTTCTACTTTTGGTGCACAATTTTTTGTGTACAACACATAGTATTATCCTTTTTTTTACAATTAATTTATTTTTTTATTTCATTGTTATCCCTTCTTTTGTAGATTTTAATTTCTTTGTGAAATTGGTTTTGTTTCTAGTTTGGATTAGATCTCTTATTTTTTTCTCCAATTTCGTAGGAGTCATTTTTGTTTTCTTTTTAAGAATTTGAATCTCTTTATATATATAATTTTTTCTTCAACAATTTTTTATTGATTACTTTGTTTAGATCATGAAAGTTTGTAACTCAAAATTTATTTTTGAATAAAATAAGTTTATATGTAATTCGAATTTTTAAATTGAATAAACAAATCTTCAATGGGAAGGGTATGTCAAAAAAAAAAGTTGAACTTTGAAAATAATTCCAAAACAAGAAGCTGAAGTTTAAAAATAAATCCAAAATTTTCGTTTTTTTAAAAAAATAAAATAAAAAATAACAATCCACCCCTGCCCGGACCATAGAAAAGTAACGGTCATCACCGCTTTCGAAGCAATACCATGAGAATTAATACTAGGATAGTGATTAGAGAAAAAGAAAAAGAAAATCGAGGCAATACATTTCTCTCCATTTCGAGTTTCTCCATTCTATTCTATAAATCTCTATTTCTTCACAAAACCAGAAAATAAACAGTGTTTTCCTGTTGGGAGAGTCAAAACCATGCCAATCATTGAGCACGCTAATCGAATTCCTAGGACTTTGTCCCTCAACGATGCCCTCTTCCTTCGGAGTTTATCTTATAACAAGCTTCCTCAACAGCTCCTCAGGCTATCCATCATCAAATTGGATGGCTCCTCATTTGGTAATTCCCGTTACTTACATGCATTTTTGCCCTTTTTTTTAAAAAAAAAATGTAATAATTCGTGTATCATTTGAGCTTATATATTATGTTTGCGTTTTGAAATTATTTTTAGATGTTCAAATTGGTAGCAGTTCTACGGTAGGGGAGCTTAAACTGGCTGTAGAGGAAGTATTTAGTTGGTCGCCAAAAGTGGGTCAAGGCAAGATTTCATGGTAAGGTGACTATGGAATTCATTTTCGGTTACATAGTACGCAGATACACGTAGAATATTAATCTATTTATGTATGTACGTAAATAATGTGTATGCATGAAAGTTACGATTTTATATCAATGTAGTTAATTATAAGTATATGAAACTTTGAGACTCGTCAAGATTGATAAATACTACTACTAATTTACGATTGGCTGGTTGGCACTTTTAGCAGTGCCATGGCTTAATGAAAAATTGACCCATGGGCAGGTTCATGCACGATTCATCACCTCAAAGACTTGGATTAAGTTTCATAGAAAATTCAATCATTATACACAAATTCAAACTACCATTCATAGTGATGATTGCGATTTTCTTGAAATTTCATGTTTAGAATGCAGTTTTGAATAGAAAACAATATAATAAAATATCGTTGCAACTTGTGTTTGGATGACATATATACATGCCTTGTCCTCTTGGTTTTGTTGTTAAAATAAGCCTTTGATTTTCTTATATATTAAAAATCAGTTTGGCATTGGAGCTGTTATTTTTTTCACCTTTGAATTTGATGGAGGCAGGTCACATGTATGGGGCCACTTTTGCCTATGCTGCGACGGTCAAGCATTAGTCAATGATAAAATGACTATTAAAAGTTTGGGGATCAAGGACGGTGATCAGGTTAGTGTTGGATAATTGTCATGTAAAATGAAGACTAGTTAATTAACTGATATTAGATTCTAACTTAGAACACTAGTTGCATTTGCTACTCGAATTGCTTTTTAGTTATTTATATCATATGGATCATCAGTGGTTTTTCTTTATGTTTATGCTATGCTGCATTTATTGAGTTCTATTAATCGCAAATCCTGCTACATTATTGTTGTCGTTATTGTACAGTGTCCGTTTGTATGGCAATGATCAATGATCCTAAGGATATTCTGTTGGAAAATATCAAAAATCACTATGATTGAAATTAAATATAACCATTCATGTATATTTGTATGTGTTTCTTTGAGGTTTTCACTCGCCGAAGATAAGGCACCATAGGTTGCCACATGAAGGGAATGAATCGAATAGTAAAAATTTACTATTTGATTTACTTTGGGTATGTTTTTTTTTCTTTAAAAAAGAAAAGAAAAAGATTATATACTTTGTGTCAATTTTAAGATTATTCAATGTCATAATTCAGTTGGTACCCTAGTTGTGTGCACTTCTTTCGTAATCTGGGCATGTAAATTATGTAATGTTGTTTTATATTTTGTTTGCTTTTCCTTCTTTTACTTTTGCTTTTTCTTTTTTCTGGAGGCTGGTTGGGAGAGAAAGGGAGATGGAAGAAATTCTTCAAATTTTAATTTTTCCTCACAGTGGAATGACGTGATTCTTTTTTTATGGTGCATGCAGCTTAAATTTATTCGCCATATGTCAATTTATCATAGACCAGCAAAACAATCCAAGTGCCATAGCATTGCTTCGAAACGTTACTCAATGTAAGAATAGCTTAAAGGTTCTTTCTTTGTTAGTAATATTGCAATATCTGCTTTGTGCCTTCTCAAAAATGCAATAACTGTTCATGCCTGTCACAGTCTCTGTACTCTGCAAGCACAAGGATTGTAACCCTTTCTTTATGCTACGTTTGGATTGAAGGAATGGAATGGAGATGTGATATTTTTACTTCTAGTTGGAATGAGTTATTCCATAACTATATATGCATTGCTATTTATTATGGACACTGAGTACTTTTCATTCCATAGGAATGAGTCATTCCAGATACTCCACCAATGCATTATAATGTGATATTTTTACTTCAATAAAACGCAGTAACTACTATAACTATATATGCATTGCTATTTATTTATAGGACAATTGATGTGTTTTTAACAATTCCTTTTCTGAAGAACTATTTTGTAACTCTTTTAAGTTGTTTATACTATGCGGTATAGAGAAACAAATAAAAAAGGAACTTGCTCTCTAGAACTTGAGCACCAAACAGAATGTCGATGCACTATATCATCTTAAGTTATATATTTTTGCCTCTTTCAGGAAAACAAAATATAAGTGAATCTCTGTTCTGGGTGAATATGAATTACGAATATTTATAGAATGCGTTAATTTTATCAATCATTGAACTATGACCGAATAGTTTTCACCAACTGCAACATCCGACAGAATTTTAGCATGACATTTGCCTGTTGACAGTTGTGTGAAGCATCTCAGTATTTGAATGAGCTGTATGTATAGTAAATCATCAGCTTTAGTCAAACACAATGCTAACTAAAATCCAACAAATGAATTCATTTTGCCTATTGATCAGGGTGTTTTCTGGAGCAAATACTCACGGAGATAGAGGAAAGGCGTTTGGAAATGATCAAATTAACACCGTTGTTCATGAAAACAACTTGAAGAATCATTATGAAGAGGAGGAGGCAATTCCCAAGCCAAAGTTGAAGTTCACTCACTTCTTGAAGGGTTGGCTTTCATACTCAAAATTATTGGCTAGCAGGAAAAAGGGAACCAAAAGCGGAGAGTATGTTAATTTGTATTAGCCAATTAATGCAACTTGAACTGCTTTAGGGGGTTAGTGTCCAGGGTACAGTACGTGGTGGAGTTACTGGAGTAGCTGGCTGGTGGAAACATTTTGCTGCAAGCTTTCATGACCAATATTAGGTTAGCTAGTAATTTGGCGTAATTTTTTGTATTGGTATTATTGTCTAGTGGGTTCATTCATTGGGGTTTAAATTTTTTTTTTTAGTATTGAAAGGGCCATGATTCGTTTGGCTTATATGATTTCATCGATTAATGGAAAATGGCGGTTTGCTTTGTCTTTGAAACTTATGAGTGGTCGGATAAAACTGAATGAAAAGTTCTAAATGTACAACAGAATCTAAATAAGTTAAATTGAGTGGAAAATCTAAATATGGAATGAAATGATTTGTTTGATAATTGTCTGTCTAAAATATTGGAATTACCCTATTTAAAATTTATGGGTTGTTATGAACAAATTTATTATGTAATTATAAATAAACAATATTATCTTATAAAAAATAATTAGGCTTAAATATAGATTAATACCCTAAACTTTTAATATTTTTCCACTTTAGGGATTGTCTTCTTAATTTTTTCAATTAGGGGATTAAACTTTTAATTTTTTCCACTTTAGGGATTGTCTTCGCAATTTTTTCAATTAGGGGATTAAACTTTTAATTTTTTTTCCATTTTGGGGATTGTCTTCTCAATTTTTTCCACTAGAGAATTAAACTTTTAAATTTTTCTGATTAAGTCTAAATTGATAGTGTAACATTAGAAAATTGATGACATGACATCGACACGTGAATAAAAAATACTTGTGTAATATTGAGTCTCGTTTTAATATTTATTCAATTAATTTTTTGTACCAAAAATGATAAATATAAGACCATTATTAATTTTACTTTAAAAAATTGTCATTAAATTTACTTTAAAACATTAAATTTACCAAAAAAATAAATTTAAAAAATTAATATTTTACCAAAAGGGTAAAATTATCATTAAATTTACTTTAAAAAAATTAATATGGTTTTATATTAAAATTATAATAATAATTTACTTTAACATTAATAATGGTCTTATATTTACCCTTTTTGGTATAAAAATTAATTGAATAAATCTTAAAATGAGACTCAATATTACACATAAGTATTTTTTAGCCACGTGTCGCTGTCATGTCATCAATTTTCTGATGTGGCACTATCAATTTTGACATAATCAGAAAATTTTAAAAGTTTAATCTCCTAATGAAAAAATTGATAAGACAATTCTTAAAATGAAAAAAAAAATAAAAGTTTAATCCTCTAATTGAAAAAATTGAGAACACAATCCCCAAAGTGGAAACAAATTTAAAGTTTAATCCCCTAATTGAAAAAATTGAGAAGACAATCCCCAAAGTGAAAAATATTAAAAGTTCAGGGTATTAATCCATATTTCATCCAAATAAATATAAATCTTTGAACAATCTTTGATGAAATACACTAATATAATGTTAGGAATAAAATATTAAAAAATATTAATAACATTTTACAGTATATAAAATAACAAAAGACTACAACAATATTTATTAAAATGATTATCGACCAATTTGTTAAGTAAAAATCAAAAATAATTTGTACATAACAATATTTGTTTACAATAGTAAACAAGATGGACATTAAATGTAAATTTTAATGGTCTATGAAAGTACGTAAGTAAAAATATCATTCAGTACTATTTGTTACTCATTCAACCACAATTTTTTAGATGAATCGTTCAAACATATTCAGACGCATTACGATTTTCAAAATTGTTAAACAAACGACCTGAATGACTTATTTGATCAAATTCAAACTCATTCAGATCCATTCAGAAGTAAACAAATAACCCATTACTTTAGCTAGACGAGTTTTGCTAATTGTTGTTTGGGAAACTCATCTAAAAGCTTGTAGCGAAAATGCTTGATTACAAGACATTGCGCAACATATACATTCGTATAAATGACAACGTGCGGTCGAGAAGATTTGAACTCAATCTCTGATAATACGTTAGGTAACCAACTCATCTAAAAAGCTTAAAATGTTAAAAAGACACTAACAATATATATCAAACCAATAGTTACTCTTATCATATCCCAGGGCTGTTACATCCAACTATAATTACTATATGAAATTCTAAAATTTTAAAATTGATAATAATTTATTTGATTAATATAATTATTAATATTATAAAACTATTCAAAAATATTATTAAGCACAAAATTGCTATCTTGATAAAAAAAACTAAATTCACGTCATAATTAAAGATTCAAAATTTTATGAAATATTAAGATCATTTATGACTCCTTTTGTTAAGTGCTAAAGTATTAGTACTATTCTTAAAAATAAATATAAAACAAATTTTATATGAAATATTTGCAAATATAACATTTATTTGTAGCGCGTAGGGAGTATAATATTAATATCTCAATTCATTTTTTCATGAAAAGACCATCTATCATTGGATCTAAGTTTTCTTTAATAACATCAAATTTATAAAGAATTGATATTTTTATAAATAAATTTGTGCTCAAATAAATAATAAATAGAGCTTACCCTTCCCCGAGAGAATAACTTGAAATTAACGCAAAATTATAAATTCCCAATTTATATTTGTAGATGTCTGGAAGGATCTGTCATTAGAAATAAACACCGCAACAAAAAATAGAAAACTACAAAAATAAATGATATATACGGAGAATATAATCGTGACGGCATCGTCGACCATGTGTATCGGTGGAGTGAACTCCACAAACACGTCTCGCTTGTAATTTGTAATTTTGTAATGATTTAGAGCTGCTGCTGCCCGCCTTCCCTGCCGTTTCTTTCCATACAATAATTTAATAATAATAATACTCCATCAATAGAAATTTATAGCCAGTAACGTCGGAGTAGCATCATCTAATCCCCATAAGGTTAGTCCATTCTTCTTATTCTTTACCAGTTATGCTTCTTTTTTAACTAGGGTTTCTTTTATACTGAACTCTTTTAGGTTGAAATTGGTCACTCGCTTTTGGATTCGCCGACATCGAATTAGTGGTACAGTATTTCTTGCTTCCTCTATTCTTTTCCTTTTCTCAGCAACCAAATCATCGAGATTGAACCGTCTACCCCTCTTGTTTTTTAATTAAAAGTGTATTTGTTTGGTTAATACTGTTGCCTTTCGCACTGCCTCTCTAGTGTTTTTCCTCTTTTTTTTTTTCCAATTAAATTGGTTTGATGTTCTTCAATTTCGACTCTACCATCTGACTATCAAAGTAATCTGATCAAAAGCGAGTTTGACTGGTTGAGTATATTAATTGTCTACTAGTTTTGCTTCTTTTTTTTAATTTTTAATATTAAATATTTTGCCTTAGAAATATAGGTGATTGTGTATAAGCTAATGACTAATCTATTGGTCTGTTTTGACATGCATTTACTCCAAGTTCATTTAAAGTGTTGTATATACCCGGCCCAAATTTCCGTTTCATGAGTTTATTCAGATAATCAAATACAAAACATGAGGTGCCTAAATTTCAGTTATTGAATTTATTATTTCCAAATAAAATAAATTTTTATGATGGTTTGAAATGTGATTCCAAACACTTTAGTGGGCTGTGAGTGTTTTTATCGTTTGCTTAGTTGATACTGAGACTTATAACTCAAACCTCACCCACTAAAATACAGGCTCACATGGGAAGGATGGTCACATCCATGGTTGTATCTCTAATATGAACTTGTTAATATTGAAATATAATCAGTACAGGATTCTGGAATTTTTATGTATTGCAGACATTGTTAATTATGTGGATATAGATTTAAATAGGAATCATAGAGAATTATGAAACTCATTGCATGACAGGTCATGGAGCATATACATTTTATGAGTTTTAGCCAGGAAACAAAACGAATTGAAAGATACCGTTGTGCTTTAGGGAGTCTGGTTCCTGATTCAGATTATTTCCATATTTGTAATAATGGAGTGATGATTTTATTTCACTCTTCCTTACTTGTTTATGATTAGGAGTTTCTTGCAATACGACATGAAATTGGTTATTGCATGATTTATCTATCTGTAACTTTTCAACAGGAAAAAAATGGCAGAACAGACTGGACCAGCACCACGACCAGCTTCTTTTGATTATGAGCTCTATGAAGGAGATCCCGACCATCTTAGAACCGTTGTAGCTACACCAAGTCAAATTAGTCCTTGGATTGATCCTGCAGCTTTGAAACTTAAACATAGGATTGGGCGTGGACCCTTTGGTGATGTTTGGTTAGCAACACATCATCAGTCAGCTGATGATTATGACGAGTATCATGAGGTGGCTGTTAAGATGTTACATCGAATCAAGGAGGATCATATGAATATTTTTTTGGATAAGTTTGGGGAGTTATTTTTAAAGTTCCGACAACTTCAAGGTGTATGTTGGCTGCATGGTATCTCAATTGTATCTGGGAAGGTAAAATTCTTTCTTTCAGCTGTGTTTCTACTTTTATTCCCTCACCTTGGTTGGTTTTCTACACCAATTACTGTCACAAAATTAATTCACTCTCTTGTGGTAGATTTGCATAGCAATTAAATTCTATGAGGGATCAGTGGGTGATCAAATGGCTCGGCTGAAGGGAGGAAAGCTTCCATTGCCTGATGTTTTGAGGTGATATATATGGGACATAGTTTTTCTTTCCGAGGCTTATAATTATCATGATAAAACTGGACTTATTCTCACAAAACGCTTATGTTTCAGGTATGGAATTGGGTTGGCTAAAGGAATCCAAGAGTTGCACTCATTAGGTACCCTGGTCCTGAATATTAAGCCAACTAATTTCCTCCTTGATGAGCATGACCAAGCAATTCTCGGGGACTTTGGGATCCCGTATCTACTCCTTGGGATTCTGCTGCCAGATTCTGATTTTGCTCTCAGGCTTGGGACCCCTAACTACATGGCTCCAGAACAATGGGAACCAGAAGTAAGAGGACCAATAACCTTTGAGACTGATATGTGGGGGTTTGGATGCAGCATCGTGGAGATGCTGACTGGTGTTCAACCCTGGTTTGGGAGATCCGCCGAAGAAATTTATCGGTCCGTCGTGATGAAGCAAGAAAAACCACTCCTTCCAGGTGGCCTGCCTCCTGCAGTTGAGAATGTTATTAATGGCTGTTTTGAGTATGATCTCCGCAATCGTCCTTTAGTAGCAGATGTTCTACATGCATTTGAAAGGTTTGTTCGATTTTTCGTATGCATTTTTACCTGGAGAGACTCCGACAGTTAGTTAAAATGCTTCTGTTCAAATGTTACCTCTTTTTTACCCACCCAAGTATTACTACTATGTACAAGAAGATGATGAAAAGACCATGGAAACATAAGCTCCCATGTACAACCGGGAAAGTTAAAAAAAAAGCCAAACAAGCCACACACAAAAAAAAGCCAATCCCCAAAAGAGTTTAAAAAGTCTTTTGTAATGCCAGTAAGTTTTTTGTACCCAAAAAATT